>OX465494.1:0-1340280 GCA_950022335.1 Eurois occulta | reverse complement strand
GTGTTTACGTAATACTTATTAACGATATGTAAAAAAGAAGGTATCCATTAACACCTAATTAACTTCAACTTTAATCGTAGGTGATTAAAGTTGTTCTTTATTTATTTTAGGTACAACATAACCTGACATGTTTCTATCACCGCCAAAAAGTGAGGTAAAAGCACCAATTATTGGCCCCGTTAAAGATTAATACCCGAACGAAACACGAATGAACCTAGTAACCGAATTTCGGGTGGCGCGAAACAAAAACTGACCTACATCGGCGCCCTACGGAGTTCACCCACCCCTGCCGACGATGAGACGATCACCCTACGCGTCTTGCCCTTACAGTTGTGTTCATGCACTTTCTATTATTTCAAGGTGATGCCCGATACCGGATCCCCCTTTCTTATTTTTTTTTAACCGCCGATATTGAGAGTGCAATAAAAATCAAGCGTCAATTTTTTTTAATAACCACAGGTTACCTAAAAAGTGCAGGAAAAGTATTGATGTAGGTATAGAAGAGAGCATGTATGATAATGTAGTGGCACCCAAGGTGGTGGAGCTTTGATCAATACATTTTTAACAGACAGAAAAAATCAGGTAGGCGTGTTTGTTGTGGTCACAAGTGGAAGCAGTAGAGTAAATGTAAACAAATGAATGGCAACACAAACAGCCGCCGAGCGGTCCAAGAAGCGGGCAGTCGATCGCGCCGCAAAAAAGCGCATCCTATTATCGACTACAACAAAAGGACTTGTGCAGTGATACCTAAGTACACATCTCGATTCATCGTCTCGACTCGATCCGCCGAACCGATCCTATTGGCGCGCCCCACTGTCGCCGCGGGGGAAAGGGACGAGAAGCGTGGAACAGAGCGCGAGCGATAAAGAGGGAGACGGTCATCTTAGCTACCGAGTGGCGTCCCACTGGGCGGGGCCGCGCCAAGGAGTGAGCCTCAGATGCGCGTAGAGTTGGTGGGGCTTCGTCCGAAGGATCGCACTGCAGTCGTGTGTCGCGCCAACGACGCGCGCCCGCTGACACGCCGCGCTCCGCGATCAGGATCACCTTACGTAATAATAACTAATCGGATCGAAACCGTTTGTCCGATAATCGATTGTGATTGTAAACTGTCGATAATCCCAAACTGATTTTTATTAATTTAATTATTTTTTTTCTTCCGTACCGGCCGTTTGTGAACTTGAGTTTTGTGTACATTGTGTCATGTTTTTGTTTTGTTTTCGCTCGGACTTAAGATTATTTTTGGGCGTAGCTGACTGTGCTTCTCTTTTATAATTTAGTAACAATATTGTTACTAGTGCGTGTGATACTGGACAACAATTTTTAAAAACAGTTCTTGTGAATATTTTGACTTAGAAGTGTTATGTGGAAGTACATTGAAAATTATTGTGATTTTACAAGTCTCTTCTGAGAACTCACGTAAGTGTTAATTGATTAAGTGTTTTGCTTGTTTTAATTAGGGGAAGTGTGATTTTTTGTAGTGACTTCAAAGGTATATCAGAAAAAATTCTAAGTGTCAATAAGACAAAATCTTACAAGACTAGCAAAGTTGTTTCACAGTCAAAACATTATTCCTAAGTTCCAACAAGATTTAGGCCAACTGGACACCACAATAATTTACGACAAAACGTACAAAATATAAAAGCAGCTGGTCAAATTCAACTAGCGGAAAACAAAAAACATTTTTGCCCAGACCCGGCAAAACTTTATGATCATGCAGCCACACATTAAAACTAAAACTCTCAACAATAAATTCGTAATACCGAATAATAAAAATTGCTCAACACATCTTCGAAGAATGCACTTCTCATTAAAAATAAAAAGTTGGAAATAGAGCACAGAGTGGAGTCGATCGGTAAATCAAATGATCAATTGCAATCGAAAGTTTAATTATCTGTGGCGCGTCGCGACGGTATCTTGCCGGCGAGCGACCATACGGATGATTCTCTGATTGATTGGACGATTGTTGGTGCTCTCACCTCACAATCTTCTTTCGTAGATTTAGTGGGTTCAAATTGGAGAAGCTTAGGGACTTAAATTGTACTCCTGTGTTGGCCAAAGTTGGTTTTAATTGAGTGGTCAAGTTGAGAAATGTTTTGTAAAAGCCGGGTTTTGATGTGTCTAACTGTTGGTCAGATTTTGTGGTTGACTGTGGGCATTAAAATGAAGGTATAAAAAACCTAGTTGATCAATTTTTATAAAGGAATTTTTACCAGTATAGCCAGAAATAAAAAAAATAATTTTGAAAAAGGTTTTAAAATTTTAATTTTGCTGTATTACGGATAACAAAACTAAAATTTATACATTAGAGCGCTATAGCGAAATGTATGGTTTCATTTCCTGAATTGATAGATTTATTTAGAAGACTTAACAGGTATTTGATATGACGTTTGTCTATTTTATTTAACTGTGTCCAGTTAGTTTAAATAGTATGAATGCGAAGGAATCGTAATGACCTAATGATAAATATGAAATCAAAACTAACTAGAAAGAAAAGGCACTAAGTGGCCTTTAATATATTTTTTTATTATCATTGTACTAAAACCAAAAGTAATGATAATTTTCAAAAATTTTACAAAAAAAGTTTATTGTATTTTAATTAATTAAAATAGAGAATGTACAAAATTAAGTAAGTAGGTAGGTAAAGTTAAATGATTCTGGCACAGATGGCGTCCTCCGGTCGTTGACCCCTGGAGTTAACTTTGACTACTGTGGAATTAAACAGTACTGTTTCCGGCTTTTAATAATTATATTATTATAATGAATACGACAATATCACTATTATAATTTAGGACAATATATTTTAACAAGTTGACCAGTTTTTATAAAAATAATATTATTTTTTATTTTTAAATCAGCTCAGATTGAAACATTATAATTCCTTTTCCGGTCCAATTACATCAGGAAACATTATGCATAGTGTTACATGCAAAAAAATGCAATATTCAAATAGCCCTTCGTATAATAAACGAACAATGAATATTGAATAAAGTATCATACAAGCGTTTTTCTAACTATGTATATCCATTACAGTTAATACTAATTAGAATGCCGGCAAAAACCTAATCGATTCTAAACAGTATCGATTAACAGTGAATCGAATAACGCGAATAAGTGATAATGTGAGATTTTTCCATTGTTGTCGTGAAATATCTTGTTTTTTTTCCCTGTGAGAGAATTATTTTATAGCTCAAGTTTCAATGCATTGCAAATAGTAGTCTATCACTACCTACTATTTCAATTAATATAAGCAAGACATTTATGATTAACGTTTTAAAATAGTTTTTAAAAAAAAAAAAACAATTTTACTGTTTTTGTTATTTTAGCTTCTGTATTTTTAGAGAAAAAAATTACTAGTTCGATTCCTAGAAAATTTTATTTTGCTATAGTTAATTAGGTGTTAATTTAATTAAATTAATTTTGTGATAAAATGTCAGATTGGTAATTATTGAAATGTAAAAATAATTAGCAGAAGTCGTTATCGATAAGACAATGTTATTTCTTAATGGGTTCGGGGTAATATTATTAAGAAGATAGGAATTTTATATACAAAAGCCGTTGTGAGATTGTTTGTCATAAGTAGATACTTAGACTGAACTTATAAAGAAAAAAACACAGATTTTTTGTCAAATACAGGACGGAAATGCAAAGAATATTTTACGCTTATAATAAAATTTGATCCGGTATTAATTTAGAATTAAGAAAAACGTTGTTTAAGCTTCAATTTAAAGTTTATAAAAGCATTCACGGAAACATTATTACTTATTTTTCTACCGGTCACTCCCTAAAAGATTTTTTTTCAGAACATAACTTGTTTATACTTCTGTAAATTAAAGATTTTCTCTAAAATCGAATAAAACTATTGTCATAGTGAAATCATGTATGAAAAAATCACACTTCCCCAGCGCTAGTTAGTAGTTACCCGAAGTATTAATATAGGCACTTTTTTTTGTCTGTAATTGTTTAAAAATGTTATCAACTACATATATTATTTCCAATCATCCTCTTTCTAAGATTATTCTCCTAAGTTTTGTTATCAATAATAAGAGCGATGATTAAATATGTCCGCCAAGTCTTGCTAAGGGGTATATTCAGCGATAGAGGGTAACAACTTGTGGTAGGCTTTGTCTGACTTATGATGTATGATGTTAGTACTAAGTATGTTAGTTTAATCTTGAAAGTACATAATTATAAGCATCTAACTTGTTAAAATTTACCTGTAATTTAGATAAGGCAAAGTTACCATTCCGATTGAATAACCCGCAAACATAACGATATTTAAAAAAAAAACTTGGCCAATATGTACGCCCTTTATAAATCCTATGTACTGTCAATAAAATAATAAAAATAATTGACAAGAACACATTTTATTTTTATTTTCTACACTAATAATATAAAGAGGAAAAATTTGTATTTTTGTGAGTGTGTATGTGTGTAATGAATAAACTCAAAAGCTACTAAGCCGATTCCAAAAATTCTTTCACCATTGGAAAGCTACATTCACCCTGAGTAACATAGGCACCCGTGCAAAGCCGGGACGGGCCGCTAGTTAATAATAAAGAGTTAAAAGAAGTCCGTAATTTATTAAGGTGAATACCCCAAATAACGTCTGTCCTTTGAAATGATTACCGAAGAGCGGTATATCAATAACATAGCTTGATAATATACAATACTTTGTAACACAATGTAGTATAAACTTTGATCTATATAACGATGATACTGGAACCATGTGTTGTAATCGTTTAAACACTGCTTCAAACGTTGTGAAGAAATTTATTGATGAAGGGGACATACATACATGCTAACATAGTATAGTCTGCGACTTTGTGGATAAAGAAACTTTGTCCAAATCCTCCATTTGAACGGCATTTAGGGGGTGAGTTTCGGAAAATCCTTTCTTGGTGCACTTGTGCAAAAATACTCGTATAATGATAGACCACTGATTACTTAACTATCGCTTTTATTAGCTAGACTATTTCCAGTTTGCAAATCCATACCGTATTACTGATTTCTGATAGTCTCACTGGATTTAAAAAGAGGAAAATTATAGACCTTTTACAACACAGTCATCATCATAATTTATCTCTTGAAACCTTATTGTTTTTGAAAGTATAGGAAATTATAGTCTTTAGTCGTTCTCGTTTTATCATCCGAACGTAGAAAAAAATATTCCTAGGTACGGACAGCATATATTTAACTGTCGAAAACAAGAAACAATGACTTAATTTCCAAGTAACAACTCAGACTCATCAATTTATTTTCAAATGCCAATCAACTAAGTTCTAAGTAGTACTTATTTGCTGATCATAGGTACAGATAGCAAATATCGGGTGTTGGAACGCGTGGGACGCGGCTTGGCGAGGTGCTCCCATATTGTTCGATCACTGACGTCATTATTAGTGTTACTTATACAGGGTGTGACCGATTTGCTACACGTTCTTTATTGCACGAGTGTGTAAAGACTTGGATATTGATTCAGGTGGTAGATATCGTTAGAAACAGTAATACAATTGATGAATTTAAAACATATAGATAGATTTGATTTTAAAACAGGCAGAATGAAAGTTAGGGTATATTTTGTCATGTCATTTGGACACGGTACAGTCATAATGATAGTTATACCCAATGCAATAGAGTAGAAATTTAAATGAATAACGAGGACAGATTATAAATAATGAGACTGGGAGTGTAACTAACAATTTATTATGGGAATAAAATAGATTAGTGCTTTGCTATTAATTAATATGACTTTAATAAGGCGAATCAGTCAACTTTTAAACTACTGTTAATCATTAATTTATAAACACCTAACACTGTGCAATGGTCGTATTTGGTACAGTCAGTGGCCTTCATTACTTATCTCTTTTTAGAAAAAAGAATAGGGAAAGAGGGTTCAACTTATGCTGGGCACTGACTATACTTGATAAAGCTGCTTAAAATAGCCAAAATGCCGAATAATACGTCATAATTATTACATTTATAGTTATAATTAGTTCCTTGTGCTATGTGCCAAAATATATAGGAAACTGTATTTATTTTATGAAAATGATCAGGGTTAGAAAGGATATAACTACTGAGATGTCGACTAATAGAGAAATATGGAAGAAGAAGACATGCTGCACCGTCCCCAAATAAGTTATTGAGATGAGGGCAGGAGAATGATCCACCATCATAATGATGATGACTCTGTATTTACTACCAACTACTCCTAAAAACATCATAACTAAAATAAAACGGTCACAGACTATCTAAATGAAATTTTCTAAAGTAAGGAACCAAAAATAAAACGAATCAGCCATAAAAATGGCCACGAAGATATCCTCCATCAATTACTTACATACACACGTTTTACAGGAATTTTCTAGTAATAAAACTATCAAAATTATCCCCAAGAAATAGGAAATCGTTTAAATAAACAAATATTTGAACGTTTCAGTCGGAGTCTGGAGGTAAATGCGCAATCAAATACGTTTATTAGTAGGTAGGCAGAGACGGAGATACGCTATTATGGAGGATTCCGATACGCATTTGATGTAAATATTTATAAATAGTCGTTAAAATATTACTTCTTTTTTATGTTGAACCGGGATTGATCAGTGTGGAAAAATTCAGGAAAATATTTCATATAATTAAAACTCTTAGCTTGTCTTGCGGTTCTAAAGAGATTAAAATTATGACTTCGTTTTCTATACACAATTTTTTGTTTAATTTCTACAATATTTTCAACTTATCATGAAATTATAAAAAAAAATTGCAACTTTTTTTTAACCGCCCTGTATTAGATCCAGCGTCCAATATTGTTTACTCTAAGTTTATCTGCAGGACGGTAAACCGAGCCGCCATCGCCACTCGACTCCTGCGCCGATCGATACAAACAAGAGATCTATAGATCTCACACAGGATGCTTGTGGGAAGAAAGATGAGATCGACATTTTTATTAGGTTATTTAATCGGCTATTGTTTGTGAAGATATTTAGTTTAGTGTGGAAAGAAAGAAGACGTTATAATTGTAATAGTTTTAGTATTGATTCTTCAAGTTATGAAAAGTTTACCTGTCAAAAACACTGTGGTTAACCAGAGGCTAATCATTACTTAACCTTGAGTTACGTTAATGAATTAGAAGGATTTAAGATGAAGAGGAGCCGGCCTAGACAAAGTGATATTTTATCAGTAATAACGATAAAGGCTGCTAACGATATTGACTGCCTCGTATGAGGTTTGCTGTAAGAAAACCCAATTTTGGGTTAAGCTCGCCGTTGTACATAAGCTATTTATTGTAATGTTGTGTGTATATCTTTTAATTTTGTGTGCAATAAAGAATAAGAATAGGTTTTGGGTTCGATTCCCGGGTCGAGCAAAGTGTTATTGGGTTTTTCCATCAGGAATATCTCAGCAGCAGCTAAAGAGTCTGGATTTGTATCTGGTTGATGGCAAAAGGATCGTGCCCTATTACATGGGACTTTGTACACCTCTGCCTACCCCTTCGGGGATTACAGGCGTGATGTTATGTTATGTTAACGATTAAGGAAATGACAAAAATGTATTGGATTCAGACAGGCTACCGAAAAGCTCATTCTAATTTATAAAAAACCGAATGATTATCAAAATTATGTTCACCAGGAATCCGTCTATGAATTATTTCCATATTGTAATGGAAAACTTACTATAAAACCATGTATTTTTTGATCTATTCGTTCGAATTTCAAATAAAAATACATAAAACACAGCCAAATAAACAAACAACAAAACTGTTACTGCAAGTTCTCAATTATTGGAATTCTCCTAGTAATAACAAAGTGTCAATATCAGTCATAACAGCTAACAAGCTAGTCTTAAGGAAATTAAAATGTTTACGATATAAAAACTCTTTGGTGTCACATTTCGCAACTCATCACCTTCTTATCATGTTGATGTATTGACATATTTTCTCACGGTTGTGATAGGGGAATTTGAGCTTTAGTTTGAAGTGTTGAAGTTAGTTATCGATTGGGTGTTTCGTTTGAGGAAGTAAGGTTGGTGCAAGGTGTGAGAGATAGCGATTTACAAATAGATTCGTAGGTATAAAGGGAGAGGCTGAAGCGGTTATTCAAGAACTAGTTTAAAAGTGTTTTTTTTTTTTTTACTGCAAAACCGACGCAGTGACGGAAGAATCAATGATATCTGCTTTGCTTAGGATCATTTTCATATTTGTATATTATAGAGACTTACGAAGAAGTTACAAACAAACTTAGACTGACTAATATATTTGACTGATATTTTGAAAGGTGAAGGCAATTGTAAATCAAAAAGAAGGTTACTAATCACTATAACCAAATTCATGCTTGCCTTTTACCGCTAAATTTAATTCCAATCGCTGCCGCGCTGTTAGGAATTCTTGATCTAAAAGGAGTACTGATAATCATTATCATCTTTGACCAAGAACATTTTCAAACCACATTAATTCACTGCTAATCAACCCGCTCCCGCCGCCGCCTCTCCCCCACACCACGCGGTGTAGCATATCACAAACAAACGCGTTCATGGGGCGTTTGGATCAATTAATGGTGTATTATTACTGTAACCGTCCCATGAATGACTATCGGCCGTCTCGAACATACGATACGGCACGAATCAACGGTTCTTGTCAATGGGATGAGGTGAGGAGTGGATGCAACTGGTGCAAGGTTAGGTAGGACAAAAGGTTACGGTCTACGTGTTAGGGTAGAGCTAACAGAGTCTATGGTGTAGAGGTGAAAGAACTTATGGTTAGACTGTGGCATAGACTAGACTGAACTAATTTATTGAAAGGCAAAGGAGTTTACCTGTTTTAGGAGATACCATGTAACATAACCTCACAACTTTAATCTCCGAAGGGTTAGGCAGAGTTGTACCTAATAGTACACCCACATTTCGCCGTCTCATGTAATAGGGGGTGAGCCTGTTGCCATCAACCGGGCACAAATCCTGACTCCGTGGTAGCTACTGAGAAATTCGTAAAGGAAAAACCCAATAACACTGCCCGACCCGAGAATCGACGCTCATGCTCAGCAGTCGCGCTTGCGACCATTACATCAACGAAGCAACGAAATTGCATAATGTTTGTTGCTTTTCTTACATGTTATTGATTGATTGGCTCGAATAACATAGCCATAGCCTGGATTGTCGGTCTTCAATTGACCACTACATGAAACAGTTTTCTTTTAGTTAAACTTTCTGGTCTATTGAATCCACGTATGTATTGGCATGCTTCACTATCTGAGCATTAACAGTAGCCCATGAAAAGAATCAATATCTTCAGGACGTCAAAAGCAATCTTCAAATAAATCTAAAGACCTGATTATTCTTAAATCTTCGTCTTTATTACATTGTGAAACAAACTCAAGATAAACAAATAATAATCACTCCAATAACTTCTTAGTATCAACCCGTTAACAAAACTATTCGAAAAAAGGACAATATCCATTGATCCCACACTGGAAACACATGTGGAGGAGGAGAGGGACAGCTCTATACATCAGAAAGGGACACAGCTACAATTTTTCTCTTTTTTTCAGCCATCGGAGGCACCGATTTCGCCATATGTTCGAAGCTTCGATGGTAATAAAATTGGTTAGTTGGGCTTTGTACAAATAAAGGATTGGACTAACATCGGTTTTGTATGGACTCTGAAACGGCTGTGATGAAGTTTGGGCGACAATTTTTACACCAGAATTTTTGTGTCCTTCTGTATGCGATCAATTTGGGGTTTATACGAGTTTGTGGACTGGAATTTCGGCAATTAAATTCTTTTTCAAGTTTCTATTGGTTTACAGTCATTTCTCTGACTTATTAGATGCATTGGTGCTCGCTAAAAGTAGTCTAATCCTCTCAATGCTTATCTATAGTCTATTTTCACGACATCCACCAACAGACTGCCCATTCTTCAGTCATTAGTGTCATCAATAATTCAATCTTCGCTTAATCTACTTGTAACACTCTCACGGTAGATAAACTCATAGAATCTAAATCAATATCATTAGACACTACAAATAACTCACAGTCAAAAATAACCCAATTATTTAACCACGCCTTTTGACAACTACAATGTAGCTCTGGTTAAAATAACTTGCCATTCTAGTCTTACTATACAAGTTAGTCATAACAGTTGTGCAATTCTCAGTGACCTGCCAATACTCGATAGTTTTGAACCTCTGCCAGATGACAAAATGTCAGGCTGAGATATTAAATATGATTATGATAGACATAAAAGTTATTGATGGGTAGGTAAAGAGAGAAACACAATATAATGATGACAAAGATATAACTGTGTCCATTTCTAAATATATTTTAGATCTGGTTGAAACTTCTCTGTAGATCACAGTGCGGTAAGGAAACCTTTTTGGGGAGGATTTAATAGGAAGATTGAAAAATATACATATCGATTTAAGGGTATTGATAATAGCAAGATAGTTAACCAAACCAATGATGACAAAACTTCGAGAAGGCGAAAAAATTAAACATGTCATAAATTTGACTAATGTAACGAAATATGAAAACCAAAAAACCAATCAAACAGCCAAAGAGTCTCATTGAACTACTCCAGTAACAAAAGCACGCGATCATAAATTCATTCAGCAGCAATCTCACCTATTAGACCGTACATCCCTAAATCAGGCCTAAATATATCCCCTTCAGTCACCTGTTCTCCATTACATCATGTACGATCATCTTGTGTGCCTGTTTGTGTGTTTATATGTCTACTTGTATTTATGCATAGTGGGTAGTCGGTTTATCATTGTCGCGCGGCAGGCCAGCATTGTCGATATTAATGTCGTAGGAGTTATGAAGACTATCTGAGTAGATTATATGTATGAGTTGATTGGTTGGGTTTGTGATTAGGAGTAGCCTCAGTATCTTGTCTGAAGCATTATTGATAATGACAGTTTGCATTATTTGAAACTGTCACTTTCTAAAAGTCTTTGTAAGGTGTTATAGGTGAAGTTGTCTGTCCAAATTTTTTTCATAACCACACACGTGCTAAAATGAATTGTAATAGGATCCTTTTAATGAGCATAATCATCATCATCTGCCTAGCCTTTTCCCAACTATGTTGGGGTCGGCTTCCAGTCTAACCGGATGCAGCTGAATACCAGTATTTTACATGGAGCGACTGCCTGTCGGACCTCCACAACCCAGTTAGTGCTAGGTAATACGATACCCCTTGGTAAGACTGGTTGTCAGACTTTCGGGCCACTGACTACCTGTAACGACTGTCAAAGATCTACAAATGACAGCCGGGACCAACGGCTTAACATGCTCTCCGAGGCACGGAGGAAACTCGGTATGTAATGGGTGGTCACCCATCCACGGACCAACCTAGGTAAGCACGGCTTAACCTATAATGAGCATAATCATTCTATACTCATTCCATATGTCTAGCCAATCTTAGAAAGACATTATCCTTCGTCTCTTTAATATCAATCATCGCCTCAACATAGTTTAAAACACTTACCATCAATAGCTTTCTCCCATAACCCCATGTTATTGATGTAGCCGTAACACACGAAATCGACAGCTTCCCAAAATATACTATCCCACGCGAGGGAGTAATGACATAATGCCTCGAATCTATGGGGTGGACACACCATGGGAGATAATGGGACAGTTCCTTTACAAGATTTTTGAGTTAATTCCATATTTTTCTTATATTCATAAAGTTTGATTGCAAGTATGGTAACCTTTCATAGAAACACATACTCGCTAAGATTATTTCCAATCAAACGATAGACCGAGCCAATTTAATTTGTTTGTCCAACGAGTTTGTCTCGCGCAGCTCGTTTTCCAGTATAAATTGTAATGTGGCTAGAAACTTTCTCAAGATATCTATCCATGCATTAAATGCCCTTATGACCTTAACTGGTTATTATGCAAATAACCAATTAATGCTTACTTAAGTAAATACTTCGAAATAAATTACAATTTGCATAAGAATGATATTAAGCATTAATATTGTTGAATGAAAATTGATGGGGATGATCACATATTGCTTATTAGGAGTCGATAATGCATGATTAAACAAAATACTAAAACAATAAATGTTCATACTCTTCATACTGAAGAATCACAATTTGATATGAATGGAAGAGCAAAGATTCCTCGTCGAGGTCCACAATGTATTTCTTGTTACCTAAGCTAACTTGTCGAGTCAAAACTATACTTCTACATGAACAAGTTTAGTGTGCATTACATCGCAGCTTACCATCAGGTGAGCCAGTCGTCAAATGAGAACCTATCAATGACAAATACAAACATGACGATGCTGATACCCAACTTTCTTGACACTTGCGCGTCTTGGAGGACCACAGCTGAAAACACTGTAATAGGTAGAAGCATCCTTTCCTGCAAATAACTTCAGAAATATAGATATTTATAACTCACGGCCTCCCTACAAAACCGGGTAACAAAAAACAGTAGTACAATATTACATATTCGGATGTCATTTTTTGCCTCCTCGTCTACGGACGATAGCGTGATGTTATGTGAGATGCGTGTATAGATAGTAATTGAACATACCATTATGTTAGTCAATCGTGTGTTGTGCCCATCTATTGGGAGGAAATCGATCTGGCCTACCGTGACTCACTTGGAGAGAGACAGTGGTTTCCCATACAAAAACAGATAATATTTGTGACACTTCGTCTATATTATGCATGTTAATAGTGATGCTCTTGCAGATGTATAAGTATTTTTTTTGCCTTAGCCTATGTTTTCCCACTGCTGGGCAAAGGCCTCCCATATAGCCTTCCACTCTTCTCGCCGTGCGGTTTTCTCCAGGAAATTTCTCATTAACACCTCTAAGTTGTCACGCCGGCGTTTTCTGTGCCTCCCTCAGCGACGACTGCCTTCTACAG
Source organism: Eurois occulta (assembly GCA_950022335.1). Taxonomy (NCBI): domain Eukaryota; kingdom Metazoa; phylum Arthropoda; class Insecta; order Lepidoptera; family Noctuidae; genus Eurois; species Eurois occulta. The sequence goes on along the minus strand of OX465494.1, from coordinate 1,327,414 downwards.
ACATGCCCCGCTCAATCCCACTTTAACCCAGCAGTCTTTCTGCACACATCAGCGATTCCAGTTTTCGTTTTTAATACCCAATATGCTACGTTCCATTGCCTTTTGGCCAACCTTGGGTTCCGACATTTGCAACGCGGTCAGGTATAAAGTTTGAGCACCGTAAGATGGGCAGAATGCTTATGTCAATGAGTTTGCTCTTCAGGGATAAAGGCAGGTCACCCTTCATCAGCGACTTCAAGGAACAGTAGCTCTTCCAGGCTTACTTTACTCGACAGTCGATTTCTCTGTGTTGCTTGTTTTCGAAGGAAACTAGCTGGCCCAAATAAATGTACTCATCGACGTAGGGGATTTCATGCCTATCTATCCCACTTCCAACTTCTTGTGCTATTGTTGTGACTCAAAGCTTGCTGTGCTCATCTTGGAGCATCTGTTGTAACTCGGCAGCGGTCGGCATAAGTCATAGCCGAGAATTTTTATTTGGTGCAAAAATATTAGAAGGAGCAATCCACGCTGGGCCCGCGTGGTGGATTTTGGCCCATTGCCTCTCACAGTAAAGGGGCCTAGAGGAGGAAGATAAAATTGGGATGGGATTTTTGCTAAACCTACTGCTATGCCCAGCGAAAAACAATATGGGTAGAATGTATGTTTTCAACGTGCTTACCTCTAACGTGTTGATCTACAGTAGGCATGTGTATCATCTGCTTTCATCTCTTCGTCAATCACACACTAAATCATACTAAGTACTACTAAAGACTCCCTTCTCATTTTTTCTCATCTTTCTAACATTGAAAGTTCATTAACACATGAACATTATTTTGTTTTAGTCATAAACAAATTTTTTATAGTCAACTCCCCTTCGATTGAGTTTTTAAGCACACTATTATGTCAACTCGCACCGCGTTAAATCCCAAATGAATTTTAAATTAACCAATAACTATGCCCAAGTGTATATTTAGTATTATAATTATTTTAACTTTTTTGTTAATTTCGGGAAGTGTAATTTATTTTGTGGGGTAACATTGTGACACTTAAAATGGGCAGTGTTGCTACAAATGTAAACTTAAATTCGATAAAAAAAACTTCGTTTAACTAAATATTGCAGTTTTATCACCCTGTATTTAATGTATTTTAATCCATAAAGCATAGAGATGGGAAACGTTTAGTAATGTTAACTGTCGATTAATTTCTGTACTTTGAATTGTTGCTGTGAAATCAGAAAAAAAATATTTACTATAATCAAGTCTGAAACACAATACTAGTCCAAAAGTCTCAAGCCCTAATTCCGTAGGTCATAGTTTCCATCGCTCAGATAACGCTCAATCGATCATAATGAACGTTTGAGCGACGGCATAAGTAATGCGATAGTCGCTCGCGACTCGTACTCGCGTGTGAAGCCTATTGGTGCAGTCACAGAGACAAGTGACATTGTACAGAAAGAAATATAGTAAGAGAGGAATTGTTTTTTTTGTCCAATTTATACTTTAATGGCGGTAAGGTGATGTAAAAGTTTTTTTTTAATACTACGGCAACTATTTTCTCCTTATTCAAAGTTTTGTTTAATTTCTAGTAGCAATAGATATCTTGAATGAATTATGTTAAGCAGTACACTGCAATGTTTCAACCACAGTTTGACATGCTTCAATGTCGACTTGAAGGATTTATTATACAAAATAGATTTGCAAAGCAGAAGTTTGCAAACCAATAAATTGTAACCACTATGCAGATTTTAGCATTGTCTACTAGGTTTTAACTTGAAATTTAAGCTTTTTGGGCACAGAACTTTAAAGTCGAGTTTCACCAAATAAACTGAACCGGATCAGTACAACTAAACTGCGTTTAAGATCAGTCAGTATCGTGTCGTGAATATTGACACTGACAGCTATTGATCGCGTTCAGGTTTATTTGTTCATTTTGGCCTTATTTATCGAAAGCAAAAAGGTTCATTTGTGATTAAAACCGCGGCCATATTAAATTTTAACACTCTCGCCTACTAGTGGTCGTTTTGCATACAAATGTGTACATAAACAGCCATTGGAAATGCAATAATGCACCGAACATTACTCATATTTAATTAATTACCTGTTCAAATACGCGATACTTTTTTGTAATTAATGTAACTTGATGACAGCTTCTTGCTACGTAGACATATTGCGTTATAGGTTTTTCTTTATAGTGGTAAGTAGTTGCTATGTGGAATTGCGAACTAATGATTTGTACAAACATGGTGGTCAAAGGTTTTTCGATTTCTGTTTGAGATGAAAAGGCCTTGCCCAAATGGTAGTAGTAAGTGACAGAATGATGTAAACAATATTCGTTTAGATGAACATAAATATTTTTCAAATCTATTTTAACTTAATTGAACAATGTTTCTGTTTCAGATATAAAATAACTGAAAATATAAGAAAAATCTTCCAAAAATATTATTTTCAATACTGTTTAACCAGTCACTTGTTCACGGAACGATACATTTTTTGTACTTGACTCATTCATGACAATGCTATTTTTTCTCGTCCATTCAACAAGCCCCAGTAATTGTTGCTAATTATTAATTCCGATTGATTACACCTATTATTGCATGTCGTCTACTTTGTCTGTAACGTTCTCCTATACGACCTTGATTTTAAATTTTTAGACTTGAAGTAAAAGCAATTTTCGTTATTCAACTTTTTTAACTATAGATGAAAACTTAAAACATAAAAAATAAAGCGGGGTTTCTGAATTATACTTGACCTTGTATCAATTTGTAATCGTTTTTCGAAGATATGGACCGATAATTTAGACTACTGCTACCTACTTTCATAGGCTTCAAAAGATCAAAATGCTTATTTTAATTATCAAAGAAAGAAGTAACTTTTTAAATTGTTAGAACACACCTTGACGTTACAAACAACTCTTTTGACCTATAAAAAGTAACCGTAATATCAAAACCTTCGACATATTACGATCACATACAAGACCTTTTCGAAGTGACACACAATATTTATGTATATTATACAATTTTAGTAAAGAAAACTATGACAATAACATAATGGCGGAAAAAAAAAGAAATTTACCACCGCACCTGCCAGTGATAAACACACACGCGACTCGATACAACTGTATCGATAATCGACCATTTAATAATCGAACGGCGCGTCACTATCGTGATAGGGGGACGTTAAAAAGTGATGTACCTTATCGCAAGTGAAATTGAAATTGATCATTTCGTAGAATTAACGTTTATTGGAGTGATAACCGTTATTTGTCGTACGGTCAAGTAATTGGTTTAAAATAACTATTTTTTTAATGTTTTAGTGTTAGGGCATCGTTTTATGTCTGTTTATACTAGACGTAAATTAATATTTATAATAAGCGTATTGATTAACATTATGAGGTTATGAAAGTTTTCTGTGGCTATAAACACGAAGATGTCATTCAATGTTTAACATGGAACTTTGATAGGTACTACAGTAATTAACCTATACGTAATGCTTAACTAGTAACACGTGGTATCGCTGTTCACAGCACATTCACTTCACTAAAAACTACACACAGCTCACTGCACCGAATCGAACACAAAATCCTAAAAAAAAGTAACTCCATTCAATAAAAGAACACTCGTTTTAAACCAATACGACAAAAGGGCACTTAGCACACGTTCGAAAACCGCTCCGCTCTAAAAGAGAAAACAAAAACGCATCAATCAAAGAACAGAAATGAAATAATCGAATTTCAGAACGTCGAGCGTAGTTCAAAGAGCACAAGCGAAGACCGCAACAGATTTTTGAAAAAAGAAAATAAAAAACTAAAATGGCCGAACATGACTAATATCTGGTACAAAGTTCGGTGTCGATATGAACAAAAGGAAACGGAAGGGGAAGGTATTTAGAAATGGAACGCTCAGAGAGCACTGGGAAATGATTCTTTTTAAAATTCGAAGTCATTTTGCTGGATATGATTGTTTGGTCTAGCTTTTTTATGGAATGACAACCGTTTTTATTGAATTCTCATTTTGATTGCGCTTTAGCGACTTGCGAGCCAAAAGCTTTGAGCTTATTGGTTGATCTCTTTGATTTGTGGTTATTATTATTGATATTCAAGTGCCTCCTTACCTCAAAATAAAAGGTAAAAAGACGTATACTGGTATTTAACCCTCAGTTTTTTTCTTCTAACTGTTGCATGTGAATAAATAATTAGGTTAGAAAGTTAGTAAAAAACGCCAAACTAAAAGGCATCGATTGAATGGTACTAGCGAACTTTTCCGTCACGAACCCAACTCAATGCACGATAGATTTTACTACGGCCAGGTTCACTATCGACTGTTTGCGCGCCGAAACTTAATTTACCTCCCAAAAACTGAAAATCACGGGAAAATAAACCTTGCGTGCTGAAAATAGAGAACGGTAAGGTATTTATCGGAATGATTTGTGTGTATTGTATTAGATTTCTTCGATGTATTTTAGAATTTGAGGGTATTTTTTTATTTACAACAGTGATAAAAATGTTTGCGGCCGTGTATATGTTCGTTTTTGTTGAGTAGTCTTTGGATAGTCGTAAAATAGTTTTTAATGGTTTACTAAATCATTATAATGATGCGCCTAAGGTTCGGTATGAAGAAAGAAAGTATTATAGGAGCGATTTCTTTAATAGATATTAAAATCTTTTATGTTAGTGGTTTATCATTGAGACAGTTCACTTTCCGTGTTTCCTGGCGATCGTAAAATTTAAAAAATGCCTTGATCTGGAAAATTCTTACCACAGACTATTACCCTTTAACAGGCATAACGATCTGAGAATCGGAAAATAATGCCAAATAGGCATAGGTATTATTGGGAGAAAATAAACTTCACTTTTTTAAACCAAAAATTATGTTCTTTGAATATTTAATGAGTGATTGATAAGTGTTTAAATAACCTTTATACAACAATGGAATACCTACCAAGAACTCATTATTTAAATTAAGAGCTGAAAATTATGGTGGGAAAAATAGAGTAAGTTGGAAGTTTGGAACTACAATCTGACATATTTTTTGTGTCTTTGGTACATCAATTGCCTGTGATCGTTTCGAGAGGAGGAGGCCCCTATTCTTTATTTAGTCTTTATTCAAAACCAGCACAGCACTAGTCAACGATTCCTTCAACAGTTTTCAATTACCCGCCAATTTCGAACGAACAAGTACACGACACAAACCACTTAGCGACACGACAAATTTACAATTCTAATTCACAGTTAATTTATATTATATTCCAACGTAGACATATTTTAAGATTTTGTCGAAAAATAAAGTTGTTAGAAGCCATTGTAGTGGGGGAGGCGGTGAACGGGCGGCCAGCACGCGACCAAAGATCACTATCGATGACAAACTTAACCAAGTTACCAATATCTATCGAATGATCAAAAATTCTACAAAGTAATCCTTATACCTTTGCCTTTATGTTCGACAAAAAAAAAGTTCAGCTGTCAAACGCCAAACACAGAATGTTGACGTTCAATTTTTAAATTGAGCTTTCAATTTTTTTTGTTGGCCTTGTTAATTAATTTAAAGGGCCAATTCTTTTTTATGAAGATAGCAGTAGAATTCGATGCTTGCTTCCGTTTTTATGATAGTTTCTAGGAAAAATTGTAGCTGTTACTAAAAGTTTTTTGTAGCCAATTAAACATAACATATTCCATCTATTAACATTTAGATAGTGTAAAAGTGTCAGTGTCGTATAAAGTGTCATTTAATTGTCAAAATTAATGTCAATAACACTAGCTGTCATTTTTTTTTAATTATCTAATGATAATTTTTCTACTGTTTTATTGTCAAAAACGGGCCAATATTAATTTGTTTTGTGTAATATGTAACACAAAATGAACAATAGGTGGGGTTAAGCGTTACTAATAACGACTGCAGCTTATCAGGCACATCTGACCTCCCCGGCTAATGAATATTAACTAATACGAACTGCTGCAAAGTGGATGGTTACAGTTTACAGCTATATATTTTGTCAGACTCGGTGACTCACTTTAAAATGGAAAATCAGTTTAATTTCATATAATTTTTTTCCTTGTTTTAGATCCTTTGAAGAAACATTTTAATTTTAGAACTAAATTATATGTGATCTCTAAAATTCCAATTATCGATAACAAAGAGATTTACAAGTTTACAAAGTGATGAGAGTAAAAAGTAGTAGTAGCAGTATATGGCCATACAATAGATTCATACTTGATAACTCGTCACACAATACTTTGTGAGTATTCGAAGTGCCAGTGTGACAACCCATCATTCAACAAAGTACAGGTCTTTCACAGTTATTATACTTCTTGAGAGCAGCTGGCAACCCAACATCAACCTTATAGTAACGAGAATGAGGATCCCAGTGGTTTTGACATTTATGGAAAATCAGAGGTAAAATATTTGCGAAAAGGACTGTAACTGCATAATCCAACTAACATCATCATTGTCTCTGCTTTCGAACAGAGCACAGACATCTAATCAAACAGCCTATAGTGTCGTCGCATTTAGTTTCAACTAATTAACATGAGCAATCGATTCGTACAATCGCCTAATCGATTCAACGCGTGCAGAGTTCGTGCGGCCGTGTAATCCTGTTTGCATATCGGGTAGCACGAAAGTCCCGCACTTATCATGTTTATTGATTGACACGGCAGTAATTCAACGTACCAACCCCGCCGGCTAACTTGCGGGTTGTACTGCAATTTGAGAGTTAATGGCGGGAAGAAATAAATAGGAGTAAACGAATTTATTAAAAAAAAAAACAGAATTTTTATCAAAAAAAAATACTTATTTTATTATATTAATTTAAAAACACCAAATTAGTTACGTACAGAACACCTGCAACTAGGATTAACAAGAATCTAACTCTTATTTAGCAACTAGCAACCACTGGTTTCGTCCAAATTATTATTTCCTAAAACAAACTCAAAATACTTACCATAAAATTCTCCTCAAGAAATTCTTAGTTACCAAAAAAAAATATCTACTTACTCTATTTCGCCCCAGCCTATGCCTTGGGCCGGCTCCACAAATTCACAGGTAGCAGTTTACGGCTCTTTGTTTGGGTGGCGATAAGTTTTTACATGTTTTATTATACTATTTAGTATTTACTATAACATGAACTAAATAAAGAAACAAACGACTTCGTGTAAGGAGCTAGAAACCGTTTTCCCGCTAAATAGCGACTTTCTTTATTTGAATGTGGTATGCGTTGCAAGGATGACTTGCTGTTGGTGTTTGATATTCGAATGTTGTGTTCTATTTTTGAATATTCATACTTAATTCCCTTATTTCTTGGTTTTTGTTTACCAGATTTATTTGGCTATGTCAATAAGGAATAGATCTTTCATTACTGTAGTTAAAATAATACATTTATATAACTTAGCTTAAGCTAAGTTTCACAATGGCGGTGACAAGTTGCTAGACATTCGCCTACGCACTGCAACCTATTTTCCTGAAGTAATAATAACAACTTAATAGCAAACAGTTAATACAGACTACAATTATCATCAAAACTAGACGGCTACAGAAGTAATCTTTGTCCTTTGACCAATGTTAACGACTTGCGGCATTGACAAACCCACTCCCATTTTTCATACTTTTCCTTTGCTTTTCCGCCATTGTATTTCACAATCTACCTCAACCCCCCCCCCCCCCCCCCCCCGATTGTTCTTTTCGATCCACGAACCTGTCAATTTACTTTTTCGTAAGCTATCGCTTTGATCAAACTTCGCAACCAAATTAGTTTCGACACGAAAACCGAGTGGCCGATTGTCTACAGACAATAGAATCGATGTAAACTTCCCCTTTCAATCGCCTTTTTTTCTGTTTCAGGCTAAACAAAAAAGTTAAAGAAAAAAGTAAAAACATTTGACACGCGAGGCTAAGGAAAGTACAATCGATTTGGTTGAGTCAAGAATCGATGGGAGTTTTGAATATAGAATGTGCGGTAGTGCTCGAATGACGTTCGAAATTCTGGCGCGATGTTGATGTGGTCAGTATGAGCCGGGCCTGAGACTTGGACGGATGCACCCCACGGGCGCGGCAAGCCTGCCCGCCGCACCAGAGGCGGAGGTGCAAGCTATGCACTCGATGGACTGGCTCTTCAAGAAAGAGAGAATATATCTACTCGCGCAGTTCTGGCAACAGGTAAGAATACAAAAAAAAATGGATCATATTAAGTAAAAAACAACCTAGGTACGAGAATAACAAGCAATAATTAAAACACACACACATTCAGTAACAAAACAACACCTTTTCAAATCACGAACATAATTACCTAACCCTACAAATGCGACAGGGGTCTTCATACCCCTATTATTCGAACTATTCGAAACAATTGAATACCGATAGTTATTAGACAATGTAGCAACAAAATCAATTAATAGTTGAACATTAGAGGCACAATTAACCTGCAGAACCCACAGGTCGGGCCGACCATCGAGACGTGATTATTGTATTGTCTCGTATGGTAATTGTGATTGGTGTATTAGCAATTTCTGTGTAGACGTTGAGGTTAGTGTACCTTGTAGATAGAGGGTATTCTAAAAGGATTGTCGAGAACTCTGCATTACTTAGAACTTAGATAGGTGTTCTAAATAAAAGTAAACCAGCACGTCTTGAAACAAATTACATAATGGAGAAAATGTGATAGTATCTAATAATATAAAAAAAAAAAAATGTTTTCAACAATTAATGACGGCTAATTATTTATACGGCAAGTGATTACTTCTTTTATTTAAAATGTCATTTGTTTTTTTTTCTGTAAGTTTTGAAAAAATATCGCAAAACTACTAAAGTTTTCTTACGCAACCCTAAAGCCGTATCAAATCAACAATTATATCAAAACAATACAATAGTTCTCTAAGTATTTTGATCTGATCTATTGCGATATTCAGATCTATATCGTCAATAGGAAGGTCGCAGGATGTTACGCCACAAAGGAAACACGTTGATGAGTCCAAATCATTACGTAGGAATCGCTATAAAAAGTATATATTGAAAGATTAATAGTCTGTAATGGCCAGTAATTATGGGTTATGTAAATGTGCTCATTAGTTATGAACTTTAAAGATTTTATGCGCTACAGGAATAATTTATAAGTTTAGCAATTGATACTTAGATTGAGAATAACTGTATAAAAGTTTCAAATCAATACTTAAATTGTCATAATTACAGTAAATTTTAGGGGGTTAACTCAAAACTAGAAATATTCCATTATAAAATCTTTGATTTCGAAATCTAAACAGACACATCCTATAAATTCTTAAGTGAATATCATAGATAATGAGTTGTGATCTGTGACACGGCATTGGCTATGTCAAACGCCATTCAATTATTACACGTCGCATTATCGTCTAATGTGTGTAATATTGAATAATAACATCGATCCTGAATGGGAGACACGTATAAATTAACATGTAAAATGGCGGCGATGGAGGGTCAAAATGGCTTCTTGAAGAATGCTAAATGATTTGCTGGGTGGGTATTTTGTGATTTGTAATTAGTTGTTTGTCTATGTTTCTTTTACAAGCAACTTGCGAGTATTGAAAACTTCAATAATTAACTGTATTCTGAAATATGCATCAGGACGTCTTTGCACAATAGGCAGTGATTGGTACAAATGTTTAAATTGAGACCTAATTGAATTCAGATTTTAAAAGAAAATTAAGCAAAAAATTGGAACGTGATCAAAACTTCCATATTCAAAAACATTCTTATTTTAAATAGAAGCTACTTTAAAACTAAAATATTCGCATTTTAAATCCAGACCAATAAAAACAATTGCAAGTTCAATTCCGAATCCCTATTCTAGATTCCGATACGACATTAAACGACAAATTACGAACAATAGTATCATATAAACTGCTATACGCTAAATAAATATTCATTCGCGTTCAAGGAACGGCTACCGATTCGTCCCACTGATACTGAACACATTTGAATGCTGCCTTCCGATAGTATTGTTAGTACACTAAGCCTTAACATTGATTAAAAAGCATATTTACATACAAAATTTGCATACTCCGTGCCTCGAATTGCACTTATCGATTAGAACTTTGCAAGGACGTTTTGCTTTAATTTCGTAGTTAATTTTATGATGTTTCTCTACTATTTTGCATATAAATATGCATTAAAGCTGTGTTCGCGTGTTTGTGTAATATGTCACTATACATATACATACATTGCGGGACTTCAGACTTCATTAATATGGATTTCTGTGGACTTGGAGAAATTTCAAACTGCGTTTTGAAAGTGAAGGACGAATACATTAGATACACTACACGACTAATCAAACTTTATTAAAAACTCTTCCTTAATAAAATTTTACTAATTCATTTAATAACTGCACAACTGAAAATTATTTCTTTCTATTTGTACTGTAACCTTCTTTGAAAAATATGTGAAAAGAAAAAATAAAAAATACAACCCACCTATATCTAAACACTCTATTAATATTAAATGTAATTGCATGAAAAGTTCTATTTAATTGTAACAAATAAAAAATGGCAGTCTCTTGCCAAGCCAAGATGGCAATGTTTTCGTAAAATTACATTAAAGAAATCGTAAAATGGTGTAAGTAAATAGATTTCTAATTAAAACAGTAATTAATGTGACCATAAACTGCATTTCTTTTAATAGTTTTTAATACTTGTCGGCTAGTGTTGGGAAGTAAAGTTCATACCTTTTTGCAAAAACATATTACTTAGATACAACTTGAAGAAAACTTTAAATGTTCACAATAGAGCATATTTTGATTTAACAACAGCAATTTCTTCTGTAGATTGAATAATAACTGAGATGCAGTATTCAGATCAGATTGACTTCACAATAAAACTAGTCTCGCTTTCTACATCACTAATCAAATATAATACCACAAGTTATCAAATGCACGAGTCAATTAAAGTTTATATCACATCACTATTCAATCGCAAAGACGTCATTTGCAGTCATAAAACTCATATAATCGCTACCAAAGCCAATAGTAATAAATGGAAGAGTAGCCACCCATGGTGATTGAACGAAAGACAGAACGAAAAAGGCCGGCCACAGATTCACTCATGTCAGATTCGCCTGTCAACTGTCATTTTTCGCGGCAATTGCAACTTTTTTCATAATTTGTCTTTTTTTAACTTTTCACGACGCGCGACGGCCAGGTACTAAAAGGAGGTTGTTAATAAAACTAACAATTAACATCAATAAAATCCTGGCGGCCTATAGCTTCGCATCATTTTATTGTCACTATAATTGAATAAGGTCGGGCGAGCTTCGATGCGATCGTTTTTACATCGTTTAGCGGCGTGAGTGGCAAAAAATAAGGATGTTGAGGACAGCGAGCTCTTGTAAAAAGCCTTATGTAGTCTAGACTGTATTGTGTTTGTGTAGGACCATATGTTAATGCTTTGTTGAGTTTTGGCACGAATGATCATTAGTTTATTTCATCAAAATTCTTCATCATTATAATTGTTTGCATTGCTGTCTTTATTTGATTTATTTTTTGTTACAAACGCTGATCATAAATGCTTGAAAACTCATTAGCAGAAATAATAAAGTTTTCATGCAAAAACGATTCACGATAGCGAGACACGTTCGCAGTTTCCAAAATAATTTAAAAATTAAACTTCGAACGTCGCGTCCCGAACGTTAATTAGTGTTGGCCGAGGAACGTCACCGCAAACATTCGAATTTCGACGCCGTAATTAATCGACTCGATTCATCGGCCGATCGTATCGGTTTGGATCGTAAAAAGAGCATTTCCCTACGAGTCGCAAGCGGAATGCAATCGGTTCCCACAGCCTTGATGCCCCGAAGAATTTGTCCCGTGTCCCGTTTAGAGCAAAAAATCGCGTGCTTTCCCATGCCTACGTCAGTTCTGGGTCGAATAGTGACGCCAGCAAGGACGTAGACTCCATAAAAATAAAACGGAACGCTGCCTTCTTTTCTTTTAAGCAAATGAGCACTAAGTGTCCCAAGTTTATTTTAACTTTTTTGCTCCAGTTATCTTATTATCGTGCAAAAACCGAAAGCTTCAAGTCTCCAAAAACGTGGAATCTTGTGGCGCGAATGCGGCCCGAAACAAAAACTGTAACCTGTATTTAAAAATCGATTGCAACCAAAAAATTGTCACTGACAAATGATTCGAACGCCTTGCGGTTGAAATTACGAATTCAAATCTTCGAATTTCGTACAAAAACCGCCATTAACCGACGGTTGTTACCTTTTTTCGGCTGTCAATGATTTTCGGGGCTAATCGTGTTTTTTGCCGATACGTTCGAGGCTAATCGATGCATCGGGCTCACTAATTCGATTTGCGCTCCTCCCCCTGCATCTATAAGTGGGCGTGACCTATCGATCCTCTAGCTCGATCATTACCATAGACTCATCAACTTCTTCTAACAGCAATCCCATGTTCTAAGCCTTGATATTTTTTTGTGATTGAAACAAATAAAGGTCTATTTCTCGTTATGTCTCTTCGGTAGCGCAAAATCGAACGTTAAATACCGAGAGCCATAAACGAGCGCTCCTCACGACGTGGCTTAATAATTTAATAAAATACTAAGAAAAAAAAATAAAGAATCGATTGTGGTTGATGGCCGGCCGCACGAATCATCTGTTGAACATTCAAATCATCAAGCGCTGATGGTTTTTTAATGATATTTTTCACAATCGGCCCGATCATTGATGGTTATTAGGTATAGGCGAGTGCCCCGAGACGTGAATGTTAAGAGTTCGACACAGTTAACAACGCCTTACCAATGTTACTTACGCTAATCTGATCTTTAATGCCACTAGATAAAGGGCAAAATCCTACGCAAATCATCAGCGATTAGTGTTATTTACATGTGGTCGTATAGTTCAGCTGTGGTGGGAACATCTCCATGATGCGTCATACAAAAATTATAAGAATTGTGAATGTCGTAGAAAATAGAAAACTTATAGCGTGCCAGTTATTTGTCTTTCGTTTTTACATTGGATTGAAATAAAAATCAACATTTTAGTGCAGCTAGACCACTGTGATATTTATAGAGAATGTAAACAATATCTTTCAGCTAGTTAATTTTTTTAATCCACTCTGAATTCTGTCTATTATTCAGGTCAATAAAACGTCCGAATCAATTTGGCATTCTTTCGTGACATCATGTTCAAAGCGTCTCATTTCTCACTAAAATTTTCTTACACCATTACTATTCGAGCATAAAATCGATACAGCATTTAAATCGACTAAACTAACGAACAATAGCGAACACGGGTAGCATCCCAACGGGCGGCGGGAGTCGAGTGCTCATTATCATAATCTTAACCGCTTTCAACTGGTTTCGTTCGACTAATTTCCCGCTCGCCGCTCGCGTGTTTAGCCGAGTCGCTAATGCACCGCACTAAATGTTTGTAAACATACCTTTATGAATGAATGTATCGATGTTTGATTGGGTGCACACTGCACGTCACTATTGATGGAGTGAGTGAATGATTAGATAGAACGGTTGATGAATGGGTAGGTTCTTACGAAAGGATTTAGAAACGGAGAAGAAAAATTAAATTTGGAACTTGCTTTAGAATACGGACATGCATTAAATTAACTAATACTTCAATTTGGTAAGTATAAAAAGCCTCATTAACCCTTCCGCATTCACTGTTGCGTCTTTTTTCCAAGTGCATGAAATAAAAAAACATAAATAGCACCTATAAGCGGTGAAATTTTATAGGCCTACATAATATACCTACTAAGTATTAGCTATTAATTATATAAATATTCAATAATACGACTGCCACAATGACTTTTCAATTACACAGCATTGCACTGTAAAACGGCTTTCTTTTATAGGGCAGATGTTTTGTATGGAAAAGGAATCAATGACACCATGACACCTGTAATGAATATAAAGCAAGTATTATGATTTAATCGCTGCACTGTTATCGACGAATACACAATTATCGTTGAATTATAATCAAGAGGTTATTGGACAGTTATTTTGGAGTTTATAAACTTCAAAACTAACTTATGTCGATACTTTTTATCAGCAAAGGCGTGGACTGGTTCAGCTAAATCTGTTTTTCAATCATTAATCATCACATTGTACGTTTTAGCTAATTAAGCAGAATTCAAAAGGTACATCAAAGGGCAGTAATACCACTAAAGACTACTTAATAGAAAATACTAAATTAATGATGAAAAATCCAAAAAAAAAACAAAATGGGCACTAAAAGCTAAAACAAAGTTGATTAAACCAACAACATAAGTTCTGAGCAGCTCGTAAAGCAGTTAGTAATTTTAACAGTCGATAATTGCTTTAATGCATATCCGTTTATGGCGGTGTTAGTACATACAGCTGGTAATAATGAGCGAGGCCTATTGAGCGAACCATTAAGTGGGCTGGCAACCTTGAACCATTTGCTTTATTTAGCCCTATTGTGAGGCTTTGAAAAAAAACTTATAATTTTTCCTAATAGTATTGGCAAGTAAACACTCAGTTTTAAAAGCATTAAGGTCTACAACCTCGAGAAACGACTTTTGTATTTTAAACAAACCATTATTAACAATAAAAACAAAGAAATAATAAATAGTCAATGACAACTAACTTTAATAACATCATTACCACATCGAAACGTGGAACTCGAAAATTTTAATATAGAATGCGTCTGCATTCCAAATTCAAAACAAACACGACACGAATCAAAGAGTAATTTTGACGTTCGGATTTAGAATTCTTAATCGTGCGAGTGTTGTATCGGCACTTAATTAATGATTATGTTAAATCGATGGTTTAACCGATTAATTATGTATCGATAACGCATCGGGTTACAGATACAAATAGCTTGTGTTAGTGATTTACGATACCATTATAGTAAGCGACAGCTAAGCGATGTCGCACATACTTAAAAGGTTAATTGGGTTCTCTTTACGCCTAAAATAACCAATCGTAAAGTTTTATGTAGAGTGCCCAGATATCGAGCGGTGATAAATATGAAGCTAATGCATTATAATTTAGAGGATTTCATTAGAAATCGTATTAATGTCGAAACGTATATCACGGACAGGAAACGGTGACTATGGATCGAGATTTGGGAGCTATCGATGATTAAATTTCGAACAAAGAAGATCAAGAGATGATGAAAGAGTTTAACATAAAACACGGACCTAACTAAACCTTTCCATTAGAAATCCTAGCATTTAGCAAATACCTCCTAGTTACCTAAGCGAGAACAATTTATAAGTCGTTGGGTAAAACGTGCAATCTTAAAAATACAGTCCAAAACAACTTGCCAAGCGATTTCAAACTTAGCATCATTATGAACAAGACACAAAAATATGCTAAGTGTGCAAAAAAGAAACATTAGTAAAAGTCCAACTGAAATGTCATTCATGTTTGACTGATTGCTATCGAACTGCAAAATGTTGCCGTGTACGGATAGCAAAAAAATCGCATGACTGCAACAAAGGTTTATTGTTTGAAAAGAGATCCAACCAGGAGATAGTAAACGTTTCTTGTAATACAGTTTATTGCACAATAATGTCAATAAATAGAGGCTAGCATTGCTTCGTGCACCGTCGGTACATAAAATTTGAAAAAGAGTCCGGTTTTCAAAATTAAAGTAAGGATTTGAATGTTTGCCAGATTTTCTAAGCACGCCTTGAGAGATAGATGTTTCAATTGTGACTTCTAGTGTTATATCGAGATTAGCTCTTGAATAGACACTCGTGAGAAACTTGTTGATGAATTCCTATATCTGCAATCTGTACCTCAAGTGCCGCCTATCTTTTTTTTACGAAGTGTAGCTTCTGACACTGTTAATGATTGGATGGTATGATTAGTACCAGTAGAATAAATATGCGCTATATTTATATCCTCTCGCCAATTTCCATCATCTATTCAGAAATTATCTTTTGCCTAACCTTTTCCCTGCTATATCGGATTCGGTTTTCTATCGCACCGGATTCAGCAACAGAAGCTTGAAATTCTTCGCACGTTCAAACTAAGAAGTCACTTGTAACATTCTTATGCAACCCAAATCGATACCTACCAACGTCACCACAAACGAGCAGTTTTTGCCAAACTTTCCTCGTTTGCTGACGGTACTCAAAGCTGCTCATTGTTTGCGTCGATACGCATCGCAGTTAGAATTGCTCACGCGCTGCTTGTGAGAAATGACTTCATAAAGCTGGACCTGATGCTTTAAGAGTAAACTTTTAGTTAAAGTACAGTTTAGAATGATACATTTCTGACTAAAAAGGAAAAACTTAATGCTAAAACGTTGAGTAAATGAGGACATTTAAGAAGACAGATACATAATACATAGATTAAGTTAGACTGGAAGCCGGTTCCAACATAGTTGGGAAAAGGCAAGGAAGATTAAAACATCATCTAGATATTAGATAAACCAAAAAAATCAAAATAGTAATTTAGTTGTATTGGTGATTAAAAATACAATGGTTATAGAATATCTGTTCCAAAAGGAAGAGAAACAAACAAACCGATTGACTTAAGAATAAACACATCGACAAATTCCCTACCTCCAAGTAAAGTGAAACTTGGCAAAAGCCCCGGGCGTCGATCAAGCATGGAGATACAATTTACAGAAAATCATGAATGTTGCAATCAAAAGATAAGCAGGAGGTCATAATATGAGACAGATGACATCACAAGTTTTCCCGTGCAATTACCTAAATAGCAAATAACTTGTATTCGAGACACGTAACCAAGAATTTGTTTTATTTTGCGATATGGAGTTTGTGTCACTGGGACTTTCCCTATACCATGATTTGGCAAGCTCTGATGATAAATGCGATGACAAAAAAATATACTGCTTGGAGAAATATTAGGTTACAGTGGGAAAATAGTGTTTGGTTTAATAATCTTGTGGAAATGAGTCGGTTTTTTAGATTTATAGAAAGGATTCTGAGAGTATTTATCATTATTTAATTCTCCTCTTAATCAAGCAAACTTACGCAAGCTTGGGATTCTTACATGACGTGACCCATTTCATTGTAACAGAAACATGCACCCCAAATAAAAAACGAGGAAAATCAACCAGCACGTCACCGCAAACAATAAAAATAAGAAACAAACGCATTTCATAACTCCCGCGCAATTTTTCACGGCGCCGCCATTGACGCGTCCCGGCAGCCGTTCGAAAATCGAAAACATTTCAAATTTAGAACACCCCCGCCCGTGTTCGAACTCTTTCAAAATACGCGCGGGAATCGAAAACAGCGATTAGTTTTAAATGTCGCCGTTCGAACTTTAAAAATATGTCGTATTCTTAATTTTAAATATAAACCGACGAACGCGTTCTATTTCGTCGCCACTTTACGATGTTTGTCAGTTTAATGATTTTCGTTACGAAACATTTCGAGATTGGTAATATTAAATTTATTTGCGCTTTTAACAATTTTTCTTTTTGTTTTATGCCCGTGGGCGGGGTTTATTTTCATATATTCTACGTTAGTAATGGGCGATTATCGTAACTAAGATGTTATGTCATAATAGTAAAGCTTTTAATGATCGAGCCGAGCTCACTACATTTTATATGTTCCATAATTAACTTGAGAAGAATCTTGACGTCAAACTTGACAACAAGCTTATTAGCCTTAAACTAAACCCAATCGTGCACCCTACTTGCTTTCAAATTTGTCGCAAATACTGCATTCCAACCGGTCATCTCAAAAACAGCATCACATTTCCCATAATTTCAAGACTCGATCATACAAAGGTCCTACAGCTTCCATTTCATCTCCAAGTTACCAAAACACAGACTAATCAATAAGTCCTTTATAAATCCGAGTCCATCTTGACATCTTCCAACATCTGTCATCTGTAGCGCACGTCACTTTGACGTCTCGGACGCCAGGATTTGTACCGTCAGTGATTCCTTCGCAGCCGAGCCCAAGGGACGATTGGACCGAAGATTGAGGATATTAGAACAGGAAAATTAATTATTATTTGTTATTAGACGTTTGTTGATGGTATTGGTAGTTAGGTTTTGGTTTATGTTCAGGCTACCAATCTATAAAGAGAACATGTATTCAATAAAGTTCTGAAACTTACCTGTCAATACCAATATTGACAGTAAATGACATACTTACATATCCGGCCATTTCAGTTACTGACTCGGCACTGTAGTCATTTAAGTTACGAGTACCAAATGACGACTATTTTAAGTTTGCTACAGGTTTTGGATCAATTTCTGTTAGAAAAGAGACTGAAAGATTTTCTAGGTTTTGCTAATGACGATATTGCAAAATTTTGAATTGACTCAAATTGACAAAAAAAGCTTCGCAGATGTTCCTACACAATTACTTATCTACCATTAACCAAACAGAAACATAGCCCTTTCTACAAAGAACAAGACATCACGATCATTATCGAGACTTGTCATGTAAATTACGTTAAAAAATGCCAATAAAATTTTATCGTTACAAATACCTTCTCTACTTAACTGAGCCCTCTTTCTCAATTTATTGATATATTCAACAAGTATCGGAAAATATCTCGTTATTATTCAATATTATTTATTGTTAAAATAAAAAAAAGCTATAAGTTTAGTTATTCCATATAATTTCATTTATAAAGTCATAAAAATCGATAAAATTACATTTTATCAATCATGTTCAAAGCCGGTTTTTTAGATACTGATTAAGTATGTTATCATATTTTTATAGCTTTATCAATTATTCAAAATATGTTATTTAATGTGGAAGCGTAAGACTGGAATCTTACGAAATACCGAATCGAATGTCCATTGGTTTAAAAAGATATAAGAAAAAATAAAAAGCTTACAAAATTAAAACAATAATTAAATTTCGAATTTAGTCAATCAAATTCTGAACAGCGATTTGAATTCCTCATGTCGGCTGACTCACCGTCATTCATCTAGTGATACCAAGAATTTCAAAGAGAACGCTTCGTTTCACTCATCTTTAATCGCGACAACAATGTCTCGGCGATAGTGTGAACACGTGTAACGCTATAAAAAAAATAATCTCCAACATTCCGTAAAATGGAGCGGTGTTGTAACCGATTTTGTAACGGTCACAAAAATAAATTCGGTTTTATGACATTAATTTCTTTAACAAAGTAATATTTAAATGAAAATAGGCTAAAAATACGGCACATTGTGTTTTGTTTCATTGACACTCACCCACTTGGCACGTGTTTTTGGGATAATGACGCTTTTACTTACGAAAACATTGGAGTTTTTCATATTTTCGGTGATGTATTTATTTACTGATCATGTTTAACAGAAACTGGTAACGCACTGCGGTGTTTAAATACAAGATACAGTTTTTCCTCGTGGTAATAAAAAAACTCACCAATCTGAAAATCTTCGTCCAGATATTCAGATGATATTGTAAGACTAAAAACTTTAATAATTACGATTTAATTCATAGAATGATGAAAAATAAAGTAAATTAATACCCGAACCTATTATAATACACGCTTTATTAACTAAACACGAAGACTAACTTGTACCTATATCTATTTAGCATAGTCAATAATTAATAAACGTATTTTACCGCACTTTGTTAATTACTAATAACAACTCCCTCTGAGCAATTCCAATTAATTGCCGTATTTACTCAACTAATAAACATTAAAAATAATTCGTCGTTAATTAAAAATGAAAATAATCTATCAAATACCGAAACGTACACGATGTCTCGCGCAAATAAAGAGGGAATATCGGTCTTTCCTCTTTATTGCTTTTCCGAATGTGAAAAGCATGTCATGTGACGTCACAGAGACACTTCCCTCAATACGAACAGGACATAAGCAATAACACGAAATGAAAACGTTAAAAGAAATAAAAGAACGTTCTAATTTTAAAATCGTAACGATATCCCCCTCGTGGTTCGATGGAGTTCGATTTTTGAATGCCGTTTCGTTCGGAAATAGCGCGCGACAGCTGAGAGACGACATCGGACTGTTTTTTATTACCTCCTTCGTGTTTATGAGCACTTTATGAGTTTTTATAGATTTTATTTTTCTAATCCAATGAAAGTCACACCGGGTTCGTGATCGGATACATTCTGAACGTTAGGAAATTTACGACGGAGACCTGTTCGCACGTTATTTATTGAAGAGTTTAACGAATGACACTTTTTCTGAGCATTGAAACTCGAAAAGTGATGCTCGATAACTACTAACAAGAAATGGTCGTTATTATTTAGATAACAGCAAACAGCCAATTAAATTACTAAACGTTACTGCCAGTACACGCGGTGTGCATGTCTTAAAGCCCCCTGACCACATGTCTTGCAATAAATACACGAAGATATCGACAGATCTAAGATAATTAAGCAGTGATATGCAAACCCGACGAACCATGCTTATTATGTTATAACCGAGGCTCCGGTTTAAAATTAGTTTAATTTAAATAAAAAGACCTTTTGATTGGATCACTCAATAGCCAGGTCGATAAAATAAGCAATATCCTTTAAATGACGTCACTTATCGAATGAATCTATAATCGAAATTCGAATCTCATTCGGTATTCAAATTACCGATTGAGTTCCGCACTCTATGCTCATTCAGAATTTCGAAAAGAAATAAAAACCTATTTAAAAGAAGCTTCTGTTTGAATTAAGAACGGAAATCAACCGTCGCGGCCGCTTGTTCCAAGTGTGAAAGGATCGATTCGAAATTTAAAAGGGGTTATTTTTTCCAGCCAGCTCTTATTGACATGTTGCGTGTTGTTTTTTTGAAAAAAAGCCATTGTCTTAAGGTCTGACATTTGCGTTTCTTAAACGCGCATAAATTACTCGGGTTTCGACGAGTTTTGTTTGAAATTGCACTAGTATTTTTCACATGTTTAGTTACCCTCAAAAATGAGTTCATAAGAATGCAATAAAGTGAACAAGAGGCTTCCTTTACTACACACTAAGGTACTTATCCCAATTGTAGCTGTATTAGTAAACCACAATTGTTGTTTTAAAGTGTTACTACCAGGTGTCTTCGGACTGGCCGAAGACACCTGGTAGTAACACTTTATCCAGAAAATAACCTTTTTTTATGTAAATACACCGATTCATTACACAGATAATATCCAGGGTGGAAATTTTTCAACCTGTTAAATATAATTTTATTGTTTTCCGAGCACTTAATGAAGTCAAATTAGGCATTTTCGGCTTCCCATCGGGTCATAAAAATGGTAGTAAAATTGTTGGTATTGATCGCGACCGAGTAAACTATTTTATGTTGTTTTTATAGTTATTTATAGTGGTATAAAATCATTTTATGAATGTCATCGGTTCCTTAAGGCAGTGGAACTATTAATGTATCGATAATTAAAGGTTTATTTGGTTACGAGCAGGTAGGTCCTTTTAGAGACCCGTTGGGCCCTACCAACGGGTTGGATGTTAAAAGCGTTATTTGGATCTTTGATAAATATTTTTGAGATTCAGTGTAGGTAGATACTGTTTCGATGGCATGTTTATTAGAACTGCCTGCGAAACCATTAAATTCGTTTCAATTTACTTAAATAAAACAGAAGCTTACTGACATTATAGTTTTAAGAAAAAAAATCCAATAAAGTATTTCACAACGGTTATTTCTTAAAGAAAGTAAAACCTTTCTAGTCTTAATGTAATCTGAAACGAAAATCAAAATTTTCAATCCAAGGTTTCCAATTCTACAAATCATACGACATTTCCACTTTCAGGGACAAGCTGCACTCTATTTATCTATGGTCGGCAATCGCGATATACCATTTCACTATCTCTAAATCAAGTATACATGTTTTTATATAGGTGAATAGGCTATATGTATTAACGATACACTATACACTATAAAGGCCATAAGACTATTAAATTAAAAAGTGTTAACCCTCGAAACAGGCATTGGCTTTCATTTTCGGGAACAAAAGTTTCCGAAAAAAAAAAACGAATACTTTTGACACTATATCTCGATTCGACAAAAACATTTGAAATGAGTATATTAAGGTCTATATCTAGTTATATATTAAAGTCTATATTTTAGAGCCGAGAAATCAAAAGGAGAAAATGCTCCCATTATTATAATTCAATACAAGTTTTAATGTTGGTTGTAAAAATGATTCTAGGCTCGTAAATAAATATAGTATAATGTGTTCGTGTGTAATTTTATGACGAGGCCCGCATGATCTACTTGATGCTAATAATCCTTTATTTAAAATAATACATTAACCCCTCCTTTTGATGAACCATGATATTGATCCAACTTTCGACAAAAGTCAGAAGTTTACTGTTTAACCGTATATATTTTTGTATCTAATAAGACTGTTCATCTTTTCAGGTAAATTAAGTTCCCGTATGAAAAGCTACAGTGAGTACCTACCTACAAATTATTTTATGATTTCCAATTGACACTTAGTTTACTTTAATCTTTTTTCAAGTGACAACAAATACAGTTCAATCTATTGAAAATTAAATGGTATAATGAAATAATTGATTTCCAAAAAAATATAAGTATAAAACTTGACAGTTGATGACATCTGACAGCCGAAAATTTCAACACAAACAATTGATTCCGAAAAAAGGAACACGTTTTCCAAATTTAGAACACCAATGAATTTTGTATTTGGAACAAAAAGAACGCTCCCTGCTGCAAATTAATTATTAATTTGTTAGCATTCGCCACCGTAACATCGTGTGCATTTTAGGGTTCCGTAAATTATTGTCTGTTTGTATGGGACAATTTTGACGTACACTGATAGATTACTAACTACTTTGACGAACATTGTGCGTACAAATGCGGCGATGGACAGTGATATGTGGATAACATGTGTCATTGTGAACAAGAGCCTTAATAGGTATTATGTGTAGTGTCTGGCTTGAAACACTGTTTGTACACTGTTATGATTAGTTGGAGATCTATGTCTAAACGTGTCGTGATTCATATTAGCACACAGAATACTGAATAGACAGTACTGGTGTAATTATCAAATCAGGTGATTTTTGTTTGTGACAGGTTTAAACCAAAATAATTTTATAATACTGTACATTTTACGTCAAAATCAAAATTAGAATCCTCTTTCAAAATAGGTTCATTTTTTTCAAAAAGTTTTTGATACAGAACCAATCTCTTTGCGTTCTCCAATCACATTTTCTTCTCATTTTTAATTGTTTAACGTCCCAATGATGGCACAGGTAATTTGTATCAAATGCATCTTTTCTAATAAGATTTTGGTAAAATCGTGTCTGTATAAATAAATTGACTTTGAAAGAGAAATAATGAATAATAAAGTGAATAATTTCCAATTTCTTGGAAACTAAAATAGGAAATAAAATACCGATATAATAAAGTTATGGAAACCACAAATCAACGTCCCAAGACAGATAACTGTTCATAGACAAAGCACCTAGTATTAGAATGTATTGCAAATAAATGCATCGATACCTGCGTCATGTAGTTGAAATGTAGCCAAGACTATAAAAATAACTACGAAGAGACAGAACAAAGAAAGAAAATCTTGATAGAGACTGCATACTTTACAATCAAAGAAACAACAACTTCGAAGAAAAGAAAGGCTATAATATTTGAAAACACGCCAATAAAAGGGTGGGTGTCACAATCACAAACTGACAAATGACGTATAAACCTGTCAGTGCGTTTATGTTCGGTTCGAGTGCAAAGTTTATTCGTCTACGTAGGTAAGACGCATTGTAGACATTTTGAAGATGGTTAAATAGGAAGATTTGTAAGACGTGTTTCGGAAAATCGCAGTATTGCACTTTTATGATGTCGAATGACGGTTAAGGCATCTCTCGACATTTTGAAAAACTAAATATATACCTAGTAGTTGTGTGATCGGCTGTAGTTGTGTCAGTCAGTTGACAAACCTAAAGATCCAACTATATATGAAAAAAAAAAAACATTTTTATTCTCAACTAAGTTGCTTTAAGTATGGTACTTCAGCAAACCTATATCACCCGAAAACATCTAAACCACTTCAAAATCTAAAAACAAATATTGGTAAAATCAATTTTGTATCAATGCTATGAAACCCTCAGTGTTACGGGGGTGGATGAAGCTATAAAATTGATTAGCATCGACAATTCGACAGTTTGAACACGTAGGTAACACCCTCGTGTTGTAAACTGATGCACCATATATAGCACTTTACATGAATTTTGAGGGTAGACGAAAAAAATATGTTTTGGAGGCGAAAATTGAATTTTGATATCTATCGATGGATTTTTTTTTTTGAGAAGTCGTTCCCGAAAGAGGTCTCGTAAATGAATGTTGTTTTTTTTTATATAGACATTCTTTAAATTTTAATCGAATAATAAGTAGGTATTATTTAACCGAAAATAATTTTCACAAACTGATAGGTACTCATTAGGCACGCAGACTGTTTGTTGATGTTTATTGCATTACTGTTAAATGTAATTTAAAAAATACTTATGACTATAGTTTCCATAACCTCGATCTTATCATACTATACTACTACGTAAGTACACTGCAAGAAACCTCATAAATAACATTATTAGCACACCGGCACTAATTAATAACTTTCTAGTAGTTTCCAGTACAAAAGTAAGAATATTAAAATTCATAGAAAATGTTAAACTCACTTTTAATTCACAGTACAATTATTTATTACACATAAAATGTAATATAACAGAGTTTTTCAAAATATATTATCCCTTTCGCGGCGAAATTTTTAACATTTGCGCGTGAGCCGCTGCGAATTATAATTCAAAATGGCGGATAAAATTCTGCACATATAGCGACTTTTCTTTGTCCGTGACAAAATTCAGTAAATACATAAAACATTTATGATAATTTCGACCATGTATTGTTAAAAATAAGAGCTAAAAACGCGTAATTTTGTAAGTTGCGTGTAAATGCAACGAAAGGTAGTTTTGAAAATGATCTGCAAAAACTTTAAGACAATGATCTTGCTATGTCTCTGCGTATAATGAAATTAACGAATTACTTTTGGACCATAAACGACGCGGAGATTTCGCGAATTCATGTTTTTGGACACTTGAGCAGTTTGCAAGCCAAATCTTGGGGCAGCTTATGGACTTTGATGGTTTTGGAGAAAGAAAACATAAAAATGTGCCCTGCATGGAGTACAAGTGTCTTATAACCGAAGTAACAAGCCGTTATGTTAACGTTAACTCATTTGAATTACAGCTGAGAATTATTA
Source organism: Eurois occulta (assembly GCA_950022335.1). Lineage (NCBI taxonomy): Eukaryota > Metazoa > Arthropoda > Insecta > Lepidoptera > Noctuidae > Eurois > Eurois occulta. Next base: position 1,302,303 of record OX465494.1, on the reverse strand, counting down.
ACAAATATCTACAGATCTTTCCACCACCAACAGTAAGAACAGCAACGTCAGCAACCCTACAATTTTAAAAAGTAAATAAGGCGCGTTCGATTTCTTACAAACACCAAAAGTAACAAAGTGAAACAAATAAAGGCAATCGAAGTTTAACCGCAAAGATTTCCCGACATCTTTCAGCCGATGTTTACAAGTTCAAAAGAAAACTCCCGGCGTTCCCCTCGAAGGGTCCGGGAGACCGGGACACAGGTAAAGAGGTGCTTAAAGGTATTTTTTTGCAAACAGATCACGTTCGATGTCCTTAAGTGAGACATCTTTGTTTCCCCTCCGAAACGATTTGAACGTGCAGCTACCTAAATCGAACGCGCTTTATTGATTCTCGCGCGGAGAGTTCCAAGTTTAAAAGTTTGTTTGATTTTTTAATTTGGTTAAAGGATTCGGGAATTGGGGGTGTATTACCGTGTAATTCATTTTCGCATTCGGACCCAAAGTATTATTGCATGTTTTTGATTTTTCCCAAAAACTTAGTATTTTCACAACTTGTGTTTTACATGTAGCCGTTTCTATACTAAAATAAAGCAATTTATATTCTAGTTAATCAATAGTGTCATCACTCGACAGACAAAAAAAAATTGTTCTTAAACCACGTTTAGTTTCTGCGCACGTTAGCCCATCGTGACAGCTCCGAGTGCACTGGTCGGCAATTGTCCGCCTATTATCCGATAATGCCGATCAATCTGTTTTGATTGAATAATCAATCGTTAGTCAATTGAACTCGATTTAGTTCGTTCGAGATGTTCTGTTGTGAGCGTGGCATAGATTCGCTGAGAATTGGGAGTGCGATGTCGGAGGCTGCTGATAAAATACTGTGCTTTGGTAGTTAGATGATCGAATACCTATAAAGTGCATAAAGTCAAAGGTAGGCATTCGCTTAAAGAGCTTTTCTTGACTTGATAATGACATTGAATCACTGTTACTATAATATAAGCAATATAAAATTCGTGGGAAAACAATATTCATATATTTTCATTACAAGACACACACAGTTCGACGAAATCACAAATCACATATTTATTACAAAAGCCGAAATTAGTTTTTTGACAAATATTTATAGTGTCTCGCTCACTCAATTTACGTTTAAGATGATTATAATCTTTTAATTAAAAACATTTTTTGGTCCATTATCGTCCAATATTCGATTCGTAAAATCGATTTGAAGAATAGAGTCACCTACCGGAGCTCCTAAATTTTTACGACCAATAAAAACTTGACTTATTCGAGACCTCACTCGCCACGTAGGTACCTCCACTAAAAATCCTACACATTAAAAATTCGATATTACGACCGAAATTCTAATTTACGATGGTTTAAAACTAAACGATAGGGCTTTTTCTAACTAGTATATAGATACACAACAAATTGATGATTTTTATTACGTAGGTACCTATATACGATTTGATGAAAACACAGTCGTAAAATTTTACAGTATCGTTATGAGGACGTTGATTGCGGCACGTAATTCAGAATCAGATGATCGTAAAATGACATTTTGTAATGTGAAATATTGACCGAGACGTGTTTTCTCCGAAATTAAAAGAGAAGATGAATACAATCATAAGTAGCCTCAGTGTTACACATCCCATTTATGTGGAAATTAAAAGAAATAAAAGGCTGTAAATGCGTACAAATGAGACCGGTTTAGTCGGTTCCCTATTCTGTAAAAAAGTCGGTTTAGCTGGCCGTGGATTCTTGGCAAGGACACGCGACTGGTGAGCGGACGATGCGCGCGATGCTCAGCGCTTTAATTGTCAAAATTGCGCTCGCATCGCTTTTGATGTCGCCGACAAGCCCCCGCTGTGAGAGTTGTGGATTCCAAAACATACGAGCAATTATCGAAGGAGTCATATTTGCTAATGAAGTGCAGATGTTCTTCTGTGCTGCTTTGTTTCATAAATATTGATTAAGATTAAAAGAAAAGTAGCTTTGCTCTTTTTGGAAACTCTGACTACTGAAAAAAATATTTGATCTTATCTGTAAGTGGAACACAATACCATTCGAAAGTGCTGTCGTTTTGGCAACACAACCGAATGCAATATTTCACTAGTTAGCATGATGATTTTATATCTATTAAAATAAACTATGATCACTGTTGAACTTAACCTTAATTTTGAAACATTCCTAAGGACTAATAACTGAAATCGACAGCCTCCTACAAATCTAACCATTGAAGCAGCAAAAGAACTTGTAAAGCAATATTATTACTCGTAACTTACAAACTTCGACCATCAACATCAAAATCTCCCGACGAATCCGTCTTCAAGTCAATACGTGCACACTTCGCACTGAATGCGCACGCGGCGCTCGGCCCTGACCTCAGCGTCAGCGCATCGCCGACGGGATCGCGTCCGCGAGGGGATACGATGCGCACACGCACTTGTGCAGCGAAAACTGTGTTAATAGTCTCTACTGATTGCTGGAACGGTTGGATTTTAACATCCTGGGTTAAGGGTTTAGTATGTGCAGAATTCGAATGAATTGATTGAAAATAAGTTTGGTTATACATATATGATTTCAAGTCCACGTTCTGTCTCTTTCTGATCAGGTAAAATGACAGTACTGTAATACCTAGGTCATTAGAAATAAACGTGGGTGTGACAAATAGGACTCAATCAGTTTCAAGTTTTTTTTTTAGTTTTTGTATTACGTATTCAGCATTGAATTCATTTGAAGATTGTTCTTCCAAATGAATGAAGTGTTCTGCGTTCTTAATAAATTCCGTACAAAGCAATGACGTAAACAAACTGTAAAATTAATTATTAATAACTTCAGGATCCGTGACCCATTTACACAGGACAGACAATGAAATGCATTTCAAGAAGTTACTGAATTTCTCCTGAAACTTAACTAATGCTACGGTTACAATACGCTTAATGTAAATGGATTCTCGCACATTCCTATTCCAGTCTTTGTCTGAAATTCAATGAGTTAAATCACAGGAAAACGACACTCAAAATGTTGCAATTTTAAATACACTCTTATTATTATTGAAAGAGTTTAAATGTGGCGCTTCTCGCAAAGGAAGAAAGCTCAAAATTAACTGTCAATCAATTTAGACGTCCGCAATTATAAAAAGGTTGATCTTAAAACATTCGTGGACCACTTTTTGCGCGGATACCGATTATTCGACGTGACGTTCCCACAGCGCTCCCGACTCGAGTCGAGCGATCGCCGGAATAGGCCCCGCGGTGGAACTAAGACGAATTCTTTTTACGAATTAGCGAATCACCTGTCTAATTACGCGCAAATCCAAACTTTGAATTTCGAATCCCGAATTCTTTCTCTCTCAACGACCACCGTTCAAAATTTGAATTTTCAATCTGATAACGAAAGTGGTGCAACCGCGAAAAAATAAAAACGGTGTAAGAAAACAATGATTAACATAACAAAAGTGATGAAGAGGAGCGTTTGTTGTGAATTGACAATCTGACAAATTTACAACCGATCGCTGAGCAAAACACACAAAAGTGCCCTTTTCGAATGCAAATTTGTCAGAGGGATTCTTTTCCGATTTTTTTCTCCCCGGCGCGAAACTTCCGCCTATTTTCCCGCTCAACGCACATCCGGCAGGGGGCCCCGCTTCCGCTATCGGTGCTCGTTCGGAAATCGGATGAGTTTCACCGACAAAGATACGTCTATTCTCAACCCTCGCCCCATTGATTCTGTGTAAAGTGGTCATATTTTCTATTTCATATTTTTTATTGAGTTTCAATGATTCTATTGTGTCGGAATTCGCAACTTAGAAAATTGGGAACGTTTTTATGGGGTAAATACATTTTCTATTCTATTTTCAAACCAAATTTTCACTGTTGATACTTTTGAAAACAACTTAACCGCCTCTTCATTAGTAAAACCCTCAATTAAGTTTAACAGTCGCTAGTCGCCGCCAATTGGCTTCCTATCGGCTATAAAGTGAAACGGGCGATGGTGTTCAGTTCAGACCACATAACTGGAGATCCTTATCTGTGGTCCGGGTCGGGTATCGGCGACCGCAAATCGGTGGACGATTGTCAGCCGCCATCGATGGCTGAGCAAACGATACCGCATCGAAGATACAGTTATAGAATTTAATGGGGGACCTATCCTGTTCTATGATTCGAGTTTCTAATAGAGGTGCCGTGATATCAATAAATCTATCTATTTCATATCTAAAAGGTATTGTTTTAATTATAATAAGATATCAGTAGGTACTTCATTCCATATCAATACCTGAAAACTAAGTCTTGTTTGCAAGTATACAGATATCATTTATCAGATCATTAAAATACTGCAGTATGATTAAACTCAATAGGTATCATAAAATGTAAAAAATACGTGTCGTAACCGTCATATAGGTTGATGATAACGACACTATCTTAAATACTAATGATATAGGTAAGGCTTGAACAAATACTGGTTGAAAATTTTTTTAATAAGCCAATGGCATTAGCTGTCACGTGAAATATTGACGGGATGTTTGGCTAAGGACCTAAAGACAAGCAACTGCTATCTTTAGGACAAAAAGGTGGGGCAGTGGTGTAAGTTCTTAATAGTAGGTACACTCACATTTCGCTTGTTAAATATGTTTAAGTCCCATGTAATATGCGGCAAGCCTATTGAAATCAACCGGGCACAAATTCAGACTCCGTGGCTGCTACTAAGAAAACTCAATAACACTTTGTCTGACCTGGAAATCGAACCCAGGACCTCTTGCTCAGTAGACGCGATTTCAACCACTAAGCCAACGAGACTCTTTACTCCTATAGATATAATAATTGTATGAGAGTCGTCGATATCAGCACTTCACCACCTGTCAATGTACTCGAAAGTTCCAAAATTAACCTTTATGTTCTAGACAGTACAATTTGATGATTGAGTTACTACAGTCTAAACCACTTACCCCATGTCATCGACCTTACCCAACTATTCAGAGTACAGAACATAAAACCCAATAGTATTAAATATCGAGCCAGTCTTCGCTAATGGGTCGTAATCGAAGAGTTTGAAAACAACAGGTGTCGGGAATCAAACCGACTGACAGTTACGACAAGCATCTGCTCAACTATCGGGATAACTCCAGCGGGATTTGGCTAAATATAATTTTCTAATTTCTTTTTTTTAATATACTTCGGGGAAAAATGTTTTACATTTGCTTTATTTACTGATCGTACATCTCACTTATCTGACGACCTATTTTTATGACAGAAACAAAATAAATGAAGACGAGGTTGTATAAATAATAAATGATATTTTTTATAATGCATATTTTTCACATTACTACCTACGTGGCATCAAGAGCTTTAAAAGTTCCCGAAATATTCACTTTTAAAAGCTTTACCACACTTATAGATTCTTCGTTCACCGTGCCATGAACAGCACAGCAGGTGAATTTCACCCCTCCAGTCATAAACTAATCACCATAAGAAAATTACAATAACCAAAAACTTACAACAACAATACGACGAATTAACACAAACTAACAAACGAAAACATTTCAAAGTCCAATTAATACAAATATAACGCCTTGCAACTGACGCTCTGACCCTTACTAACATCATCGAAAATCATACTTTAACTAGACAAAGAGAGGGTTCAAAATTGCATGTGTGAGAACCAAGACACAAAGGGTGCTGGGCAAAAGGGTATATCTCAACAATAAAATACTTTTGGTGAGCCGCAACTCAATAAATACTTCATAGTATCGGTTTGAGGGCGACTTGACCGGATGTCCGGCCTTCGATCTTTTGCCCTCCGGGAGGGTAAGAGGGTAAGGGTTTACATGCTTTGAATTTATTTTAGTTATTTGTAGTGGGAAATTTTATGGCAAAGACAATTAATGCGGCTTTTGGTTTATAAATGTTAGTTAATTTGGGTGGCTCGGCTAAAATATTAGTAGGTATACTACAGCTATTTGGTTTACTGTGCATTTTGTTAGATTTGATAAAGAATGTTTTTTAGTATAGATTACGTAAACATCATTTTATTCTAAATCATTATTGTAATGGAACAATCTCACAGTGATACTAAATAAATAAATCAAAATTACATACTATTTTAACGGTGAGAATACCCAAAAATCATGAACTTTTTATACAACCTCTATTTATTTAAGTCCACACGAAAATCCATTTGTTCAACAAAAGATTATTACAAAATTAATTTAAATTAACTTACGAAATCCAAAGTTAAAATATCACCATGTAACATCAGATAATTCAGGACTAGAGGTCGCTTTAAATAATAGAAGAGAAGGGGTTCCGTCGGCGAGAAAAGTCCGGTCAGAGCCGACGCGAAGCAGTTTGATCCGGTTATTTGCCAGTATAACATGAACTCTGTAAACTATCTTCTATTAATTTTCTTGGGAAATTAATTGGTATTTTTGGATATTTATTGCTGAATTGAGTCAAACCAGATAAGAATATTTTACTGTGTTTTTGTTTTGTTAGTTTTTGGCACTTTGGGATAGTTACTTCAAGTTATTGCAAAATTGACTGGGGCCATCCTAAAAAAGTTAATAGCAAAGATGTTAGTGGACTCGGTCAAGAGGTGTTTTATTGGGATAATCCCGGATTACCATTGTATCCTGTCACGGGCCATCGCCTTAATTAGGGTCAATAGTTCCGAGTTTAGTGTAAACAGTCGGTTACTTTAACTAACACCCCTATTGGTTTATTTGTTATCGAATAGTTTATTGAGTTAGGAGCAGACATAAACAACCCATTGATTGAAACGGTATTGAAAGTTTTGACTTTAATGTAACCGTAAATTCTATTAACTAATGTTTCGTTTGCTACTGTAGAGATGTAGAAGTAAAATAACAAACAGAATTACTTTTAAGCCGTCAAGATCTACTAAGTATAATCCCCGAAAATAAATAACTCATTGAAATTGAAGTGTATTGTACTCTTGAATAGACTAATGCAATAACTAATAAAGTAGATTATGTCATTACGAATTTGATCACCTTGACATCACCTGCTTAAGTCAGTACAGACGAACAAAAAACTAATCCCTGTGACGAATTCCATCCATTGATCTCTTTCATCTATTGATTGATCGAGATACAAAGAACCACCAATTCTAAAACGATAAAAAATCTCCATGTTCTACTTATCTAAAAAGAACTCTAGTCTTAAACATATAGCGTTCAGATTCAATTGTGATTTTCTCAACACGTGCAATCTGTTTACGAAAGTTTAGCGGATATTGCTTATTCTGAATCAGACTATTGGCAATAAAGATGATTGAGTCGGCTAAAGGTACGGTTGCGTAGGAATTGTTATTGTTATGATACTCACATGTTACTATGACTATGGACCAGTTAAAACACTTGGGATAAACAACGTTACATAATCTGTACTAAAGAATTTAGATTCTTGCGTCTATAGAAATGTTTCAAGGTCAGTGAAGTAGTTCGTGGAGCAATTATTAGAATCTGTTTAGGTTTTTCGCAGCTTTGAACTTCAGACATCAAAATAAATATTATGAGTACGTATACATACTGTTAGTTCATTGTTCTGACTCACACATAATCAAATACACGCCACTGATGTGACTGAACTCAGATTTTTAATGCCACACCAAAATAATCTATATTTGAATTTATAACCAACATAAAATATGACAAAAAGATTAAAAACAATGTTTTAACGACACCCTGATACAAAATATGTATTTTCTAAATAAACAAAGCCCTATTAATATCTTTGTGAGTAATTACCGACATAAGAAAACACCAGGATTATAGATATACATAAATAATCATAACATAAATACATCTCTATGAACAAAATCAAACAAAACTCAACACGATTGAGACGCCACATGTATCATATTTATGTTTTGAAAAGTTATTTCTAGTGAATCTAAATAACGAGTTAACTGACTTATACAAATATCCTTACTAAACTAAGACAACATAATAAAAATTATTCTAAACATTTGACGGTTGGTATTATTTATGTTTCATTTTCTGTGATTTTTGACTTAGGTGCAGTTTGCTAGTCAGATGACAGAGTTGACAGGTCTGTGATTTAAAATTCGAATAATTTAAAATTTCATGTTTGGAGACATTGGCTTTTGAGAGTATTATAGAAATATTTTGTATCAAACTAAAAATCTACGAAATTTCAAGATTCTGAGTATTAAAGCCTTTGCAAATGTTCTTTGAGGAATGATTGATGTTATCAACGAAGCGATGATTGCTGTCTAATGTCTATTATCTACTTACCAGATACTAATTGGTAGACATTTGTAACCCCTTTTTTCTTCTGTCTATTCGTAGTATAGCTAACACCTGAACTAGATAAGGCTGTAAGTCAAGTCTGAAAATGACTGGTTTCATATTTAACCTACCTATAAGACAAGTAATTAGTAGTCTTTACTTACTTTTTGGTATTGTCAGAAACTAATATCGCTAGTTTCAGCCAGAAGGTAAGATACAGGTATCGCAATGAAATTCATGGGCGTGATGTGTGGGACTTCCTAATTATAAATCGTAAACTGCTAAGTATGTACGTCTGTTGTACTATCATTGAATAAAAATCTACCCTGAAATCATTTTGAAAAACACTCCTAATAATAAACCAGTAGGTCCCACAATAAACTGGGCCCACCCGCCGTATTTATAGACTCCCGCTAAATAAAGGATATTGTGTCATTCGACTTATAAATAGGGACAAAAGCCTTCAAATTGCCGACCACGCTCAAAAACGGATATTACGAACATTCTGACAGCCCTCAGACAGTTTGACAGCACTAAAACTCGACAAATATCTCCAGAATCAGTTTAGTTTTTCTTATAATGGTAGAATAGAGTGTTGGACGATATTCTCACTAAAACATATCAACCTCCAACTCCCACAAACACTCAATTTACATAAAATGTAAAACAAACAAGGAATATTTCAATTAAACAAAGTACCAGGCATTCATAAACGGTTAGCATTTTAATACATTTTATTTGCCCATTATTGCTTGCTTGATAAGAAAGAATGCGCAGAGAAAGAGCCGGTCCTCATCTCAGGACGACCTGCGCCGCTGAAAAGGACGCATATATGGAAAAAACTCGGGAGCGAAAGAGACACCACCACCTCCGATAACACGTCAATACATTCCTTACAGCACCCACACACGAGAAGCGTCCCTAGCCCTACAGAATAGAGTCGAATATCGCTTACTTGAGTTAATGGAAAACCGATACGACATCAATATGTTTTACTGCGCCATTCTGCAATTGAATCCATATTTTAGTGAGGCACAAATAAGGTTGAGTTTGGGGTTTTCGTTGTTTTCTTGGAAGGCGTACTCGATATCTTGTAAGATAGTCTGGGCGTTCGGAACCGATCGAACGCCGATATAACGTTATTGGAAAAACACCTCTATAGAGCAAGCGTAAAGGTTTTAGCCGACAAGGCGTTCCCGTATTGGGACACGCCCAAGTCTTATATGGAAAAATGAGGAGTGACTTTTTTTATTTCCCTCGATCGTACCCGCAATATATCGAGATAAGACGTATAGGTATTATTTTATTTCATTGTTGATAATGTTTTCTTTATCTTATTCTGCTTTGATTTTTCCAGGTACGTTAAGATGCTGTGTCTCTATCAGGTAAATATAGATAACCTAGATGTACTAACACTGTCAATGAGGAAAGAGTAATCCTTTTGTTTGATTAACGTCGAGATTTTTTATTGGTGTTTAAAAGAGTACGTGAAGATTGTGATAATTAGTGAGAAGATAATTCTAATTGGAAAGATAATGAAAGAAAATTAGAACATACTAATGAGAGTAGTACAAGAATACATACCCATACAGGCGAATTTGAATATAGAATTACTCAATTCGAATTGTAGTCACAAATCGCGCGTACCGTTAATTCATATTGAGTTTCACGCTAGTGTTCTAGAACAATCCCAATTTGAACAACAATTAGAGCTCCTATAGGTGAACAAATCGAATGAGGCTGAACGCGATACGCCGCACTCACAATGCGATTAAAAAGCGATCGAAACAAATGAAGTGAAAGAGCTCGATTAACGATTTAAAAAAAAAGAATTCTTTATGCGTTAGGAGTTTAAAACAATACGCCATTCAGCCATTGGCCCGTTTGAATATGGAACGTGATGGACAGATCCACGGGTTCCTTTTAACTGTTTATTTCGGGTGCGTTCAATTTTGCTGCCTGTGTGAAGGATTTCATTATTTTTTACGAATTGATTGACACGGATCGCCGGTAAAATGTCTATCAATATGACGTTTTAAGTGATGCCCGCTGCAAACTGACGGATTCTGCTTAATTCCAATTTTGAATTCGATGCTCTTTTCGGTTGTATTTACCTTTTTTGACAGCAAAATTGGCGGGAATAGTTTTGAGGTCTCATTTTTCGTGGTCTATACTTCTAATTCCAATTCAAAAAGCCTATCAAAATTTCTGTCCATCCATTAATAGATAAAAAACAATATCAAAAAGCGATTGGGCAATCCACATTGTTCTAAATAATCCAAGCAATACACAACAGACATCTGTTCCGACATCAGAGCAAACAAAAAGCTATAATCAAAGGTGGCCGGTTTCTTGCGGGGCGCGCTATCGGGCCATTTGTCCGCCGCGCCTACGATCCGATAGCCGCCACAAACAACAATTTAGCCCCAACAGTGATTGATACAGCCAATACATCACTAAACGCGTTTTTCTATGAAAAATTGCTATAATCGACTTAAAAACTCATTAGGCCGAAGACAAAGAAATCTTCCGACCGCCATTCGTCTAATTTGAGTTTCTCGATCGAGACGAATTTCAGTCGTGATTACCGTTCCCCTTTTTTGTGTTATTAAATGCCATCAAAGAATTTTAATACCATCATCCTTAATATTTTGATGGTTCGGTATCATTGGTTGATAATGTCCTTGTGTTACATCTGACGTATACGGTATACGTATACCCCATACAGACGTAACGCTTGTGTGTGCGTATGCACATGTCCTACGTCACCGGCGTCACATTCATTAGTGTTGACAGCACAGGAAATAGTAATAAAGCGTGTACGCCGCACAAAAATCATAAACAAGAATAAATAATTTAAATAAAGCATCCATATTTGAATGCGACTCGACAGACTCCGCTGGAACAGTACAGGGGGACTCTTTCATAGTTCCGAAAAAAAAAATCGATCACAATGCACAATATTAAAAAAAAATGTATGTCACCGTCACCATTCAAATTAAACGACAAGATAATTTTTGAATATGTATCGTGGTATATTTGAATAAGTGTTACATTAATATTCTTTTGTGATAATTTCGAATTCGGAACGCCCACGCCGTCCCATTGTCTCGCAAGTTATTGGCTCATTAGGCAACGTGTCGCTTTGTCTCGAACGATTTGAATTTTTGATTTTCGAATCGAACGTAATTGATTTGTGGTTCTTGTTCGAATAAAAAAATCAGAAAAAGAACGTTATGATACAGTATCGTTAATCGTAAAAAGATTAATATTAAAGCAATTCAAATTAAACCGCTCATTGTTGGTATAACAACTCATTATTTCAATTCCAACGACAAAACGTTATCTAAATAAAAAAAACTCAAAATGACAAATTGACAGTTACAACTTCCGTATTACCCGCGCGCGTTATCTCAAATCAAAATGCGATTCGAACGTATACAAAGGAGCGAAATGATATATTTGAACAATAAGAAAGCGAGAGTCGCCCACGTGTGAGCTTGGGACAGATGTGCTCACAAATTACGTATGCTAATGTATCTTGTAATCCTTCCGTCGGACCTCCCTGCGCCGCGTCACCTTGTCTCGTGGTATAATCGATCGATTATGAATGCGGGCAATGATTTTCGATTATAGTTTTGAGATGTCGCGTCACTCAGGAACTTGACGCGCCTACAGTTTCAAACTCCGAACGCAAAATGACTTGTTACCTTCTCCACCTTCGTATATTTGAATATCGAAGTCGTCGTAAACAAAGTTTTTCTGTCAACAAATCAGGGATATGTTCTTTTTATTAGGCGCCGATTCGAATGGCATTTGGCGGTAACGGAACCCCCAAAATATGAAAAGGAATAACGTCAAAAATGAACGAATCCTCGCGACATTACCGGTAATCATGTTTTATGAGTTTCCCCCGACAGAATAGACGCACAATATGCCGCCCCCTTTGGTGACACGTATACTTGTAAAAAGTTAAAATTGCGTAATATTACGCTCACGTACTTATTATTGACATTCATCGCAATAAACGCTCAAATTATCGGGGTACCGAAGCGAAATAACATGTTGCTCTTTAGCTGGAAACTGTATGTACTGAGCGGTACATCGGTACATCCACCTACCGCATTTGCATAGAACGGCCTATTATAAGTCATTATCGTAAATTTCCGTTCAATATAATAACATGCGTTGTGTCGCGCAACAAAATTTTATCAATAGAAACGTTGCGATATTTCGTTTGAAATTAGAATCAGTACCGTTTCCGCTTCCGTTCGATATTTGAACTCGCGCGTATGAATTAAGAACGCCGTTCTAAATAAATGATAACTGTCGATATAATTGAAATGGAGAATGTGACTGTTTGAATCGGGAACGATTTGAAATTTTTTTTTTGAGACACCTGAGTCCTGAGCCGTTCGGAATATTTCGTTCGTTCGGTAACAGATAGCAAGGGAAGAGGCAATAACCATTAAAAGCTTGCGGAGGGCCGTTCCGAAAGTTTTCTTTTCAATAACGCGTCTAATATTCAAATTAGAGCCACTAAGGCGAGGAATTCTCAGCGATATATCATCGAAGCTAATCAGATTTTTTCCTTGCTCCGTACATTTGGTAAAATGTTTCGGGGATTAAGTAGGGTACGTTGAGACGAGGATAATTTAGTAGTTTCGTTGCAAGATTTCATTTTTATGCGAATACTTATTGTGTTTTTGTTGGGTCCATCATTTATCTTTTTGCACACCCCAGTGGGTTTGAATCTATTGAAAGTGTTTTGAGAATATGTCTGGCTCTTACGGTATTCTTATAAGTTATCAAGTATGCCAAAATAGCCTATCCAAAGATGGAATTATAAAATATTCAAACAAGATCATCCCCTAACAAGAATCCATATTCGAATCCATTACTTTTTTTATTTCAACCATAATCTCGAACACACGCATTAAATCTATCACACATACAATTTAAATTTGGAACGCGTCTCTATACCCACGAGTGGAGACGAAATCTATTCAAATATGGCGTCTTTCATATCAAATGTGTCGGTTCATATAAAATTTACGAAGAACGGAGGCAATTCCTCGATGCCGTCAGTTGGCGAAGACTCAATACACTCGGGCGCTATAAAAAATAATTTAAATTGCTCTTACAGTGACTCGCTATCGCTCCGAACATTTGCATACTAAAATAATGCAAAAATCTATGCGCGGAACGCACTTGGGGCGCGTTCACGTTTGCACACGATCTTTTTATATCGTGTCGTCTATTAGGAACGGAGTTTTTACTGATGACTACCTACTATGTCAACTTGTCAAAACCTTGCTATCTTATTGGGAAAGTTAAGCTACAGTAATTTCTTCCATAATGCTTACATAGGTATTCCGAAACTTTGACTGTTGTTTGCTAGGAATGATTGTAGTATATAAGGTTCAGATTCTACTGTAACTGGTCCTTTCGCATACGTGACCGTTTTCGAAACCGTTTTCGCGTCGGTGTGCCTTCCACCCTTTATTCCTCGGTTACAGAACAATTAGGCTAATCAGGGAACTTATAAAAATTCTTACTTCTTTTTTTGACTTGGTACTTTGGTACCCATGCCGTGCAGATAATAGATCATCCGTCACGAGAATATCCTGGAACAAAACAATGGAAACGCGCGCAAACATTAGACGCGTGGGGCAAAGAAATTTTTATGTGTTATTTTTTTCTTGTTTTGAAATATGTACGCCGTTAGGTTATTTATGGGCTCCATAGAGGTTATATTTCGGGAAGTAATGAGGTTTCGTTCGGAAAGGGCAATTTAAATGTGCGTAGATTGAGTCGTTAGGGGGCGCATCGGCCGCTTTCCCCGCATAAGTAACTCGCGAGCGATCATGCGTGGCCCCGATCAAATTGTGGCTTTAAAAGAAATGCGTAAAACACGTAATTTATCCGCGTAAAATTGAGAAAATTGGCGCGAAACATTAAGTGTGAAAAATAAGAGCATTTGCGAGAACTGGAAATAATTTCGATGGAAAATTAATATCTAATGTCTGAAACTTGTATAAAATTGACATGATAAATTGCATTTAAAAAAAAAAGAAAAGAAGCCTTTACTTGATATCTAACATGCTTTAAACAATTAATAAAACTGAATGACGATGATTATTATGATGTTTAGATAGCTAGTTTATAAAAGAAGAAACAAACTTTGAAATACCCGCCAAGTCTGCCTGAAGCAATTAACTCTAAATACCATCAAATCCACCAAAAGTAAACCGATTAATTGATAAACGAAATAAAACCAAAAAGCACAATTCAAATGTGAACGTTCGCCAAACGGAGCGTAATACCAAACATTTACGTGTTCAAATACTGTGGTCTGGACACGGTAGATAAATTAAAAAATTCACCAACTACCTACCTACAACCGCTACGTTTGAAATCTGATAATGAGAGCGTTCATAAAAACTCTTTTATTCATAATTTTTATTTATATTAATTAAACATGGGCCAAGTGTACTGTGACGGGGTTAACGCACGTTTTCGTGGAGAATACCAAAGAATACCGGAGAATACCGGCCGATATCGGAATGTACCTAGTGGTAATAAGTAGGAAGTAATTGGCCATTAACTATTTTTAATTTGGAGTAAGTAAACTGTTAATTTTCTTTCTTTTATAATGGCTCTATCTTAGCTGGATAGAGCCATTCTGGGGATATGGCAAACATGTTATATTATTCCAAATTTAAAACTCGAATAATTAGGAGTATCGCTCAACCCGTAACCCGACACATGTATTCGATTATTCCAGATTTAAATTTCCAAAACAGTCATTTATTTTTGACTGAAAATTCATTTCATTTGATACCAACCTTTATTTTTACAAAATTATAACTAATCTATTCTAGTACCCTCAATGTAGTTTCTAAATCAAGTTTAACAACCTGTACCTCATAACAAAAAGTGCGTAAGTAAGTATCTCAAGTTACTCTTAATTAAAGTTCATTAATTCCAAACTTATCAAAACCGGTAAACAATCTAAGCTCCGCCAACTAGCAAAGGGGTCAATTGCGGTACCGAAAATAATAATTCGAACGAATTAATATGAATTATTGTTTACGGCGCACAATTACTAAATAAATTCAAATTGCACTAATCCAACGCTCATTCATTGGACAAAACAATAATATTTTCTCATACGAAGTAGATCATAACTTCAAAACTTTCAGACCTTGCGCAGATTGTGACAGAGATGATTTTCCTTTGGCAGGTTATGTTTTTAATAGTGATAATTAATTAAAAAGATTATATATCTACTAAAACATTTCCAAATTCTTTCGGAGTCAACGAATCGTTGGACGTGAGACCGGCACTTACAGCTATTGTTTAATTTTTATTATTCGGACCGTTACCACGATATACTTTTACAATTAGCTTTTTATTGATGACCGTTAAAGCTACTTAGGTTTCGGTATCCGAATTTTGTATTTTTAATTTGGAATAATTAGGTATGATTTTATTTTCCATTCGAATAATTATTCGAAATTTTAATTTTATAATTATTATTTTAGAACCACTAGTAATGAGTAGGTAAACGTAGTTTTTTTACAGAAGCCGATGAAATCACTTAGGTAGAAATCTCCTTTTTTTTTAAACTCGTTTATAGAACAAATACTTAGAAGTATTATTACATCCATACGACTCGTCATAACAAAACTATTCAGCCATCTACAAAACATAATATTTACCAATAATATCTCACTAACTGGGACGAGTGCTTTAATTACAATGTCCTCCATTGAAACGTGTCAAAAGTTATTACAATTAGACCGTCTGAATCATCGGCTAATTTGTTTTTAATTTTACTCTTTTTTCGCAACGGAAATCGCTAAATATGCTCTTCCTGTATGTATGTATACGTTTATTAGAAATTGCGGAAATAGGAATCGTGGATAATTAAAAAGTACTACTAAAATAAGAGAATAAATATGATCTATTTTTATGAATGTAGTCGGGAGTAGTCTCTGTAAAATGATATAGGGCATAAAACGGATTAAGTAAATTAATATTTCAATTGTAGAATCAAGATTTCATTTAAGAATAACTATCAGAAAGATACTAAGATAAGGAAAAGTATGAGATATGTTGCAATTCCAACATGCGTCAATAATAAAACTAAAAATAGCATCAACCAACGAATTCAAATTAAGAATTAAAAAATACATCAAGAAATTCGATCATCCGTAAAAATAATAAATCAAGATCGAACCCACGGTGCGAGTCAAAGATTCTCACAAAAAAGAAACCAGTTGAAGACATTCGGGGATTCTTAATATGCAAATAATTAACCAAGAGTATCGCTCAACCCTTAACCCGACACATGTAGGTCAATAAATTAAAAAAATAAATTAAAAATAATTCAGTAAACCGGTTCTTACCGATCCGATCGTAACCCCCTCAATTGTTCTATGATTTATACCGATCGATCTGCATATGGTAATTCGAATAATTATTACGGAGGTCGAAACTACTTAATATGCGAATAACAATTAGTGTTTCCTTATTTTTCTTGAGTCACTTTCTCACGAATGGGGTTGATTGATCGGATACTCGTATTTTGTTATCGGGGTGGCCGTTTTATTTAAATCTGTCCTGTTTTTGGAATAATTAATGTGGCTACTTGAAGTTTCTCGAATAATCCAACTGTAATTTGAAGAAATTGATAATTATTCGAACCCGTATTCATTTTTCTATCCCAACAAAGATGCCTGATATATTTTCCAAAACAAACTCAAAAATCTCTATGGTTAAAGTTTGCCAAAAAAAACATACCCAAGGCTCTTCGCGCACCTATCTCACGACTTAACAGATCAAAAAAAGAAAGTTTGTATTCAAAACATCATTTTTCTCCACACTGATTATTGTCAACGACATAAATCGTCAATGCTGAATACTGAGACATTAATGCACACAAGCGATCGCATCGCATTATAAAAAACCCATTTCCGAATTTCTTATGCCGAACAATGAACTAAATATCAATACTTCGAATGCGACACTGACATCTGGGCCGAAGGGTTAAAAAGTCTTAACCCTAATCCTATCTCAGGGCGAACAAAGACGCATCACATATATTTAAACCTGTTTTACCGATTGATAGCTCGATTCCGATATAAAATGTCGAACAACAATAGCGTAAGATGCATGGTCGCATCGATTTGCATACATCTTCTTTGCATATGTAAATGATTTGATACGATTTTTACAAGGAGCCGATAGTATGGGAAACTGTGATGTTCGGTGCGTATGTAAATGAGGCGATAACGCGGCGAGATGGGCGCTTTATCTAACTTACTCAGTTAGTTGGTCGCGCGCTTCGGATCCGTAAACGTCACGCGCGGCAATATCGCAGTGTTTAGAACTCAAGTGTAAACGACGCGTTCGATTTTTGAAACAGATTTTACTTATAATTATTGTTCGATTCGGAAAAATCTATTCGATTTTTAATACATTTTTTCGTTGGCATTTTAGAGTTATATTTTGTTTAATTGAATAGATTTTTCTGTTTAGTAAATCGAACGGTGATTATAAGTTGCTTTCAAACGGAGCGTCATCTATTTTGAATGTTTTCAGGGTTTCAGTTTCAAGTGTAAATTTAATTAATGATTATAATAACTTTTTCAAGAATAGAAATAAATAAAAACAGTGCACATGAATGAAATTTACTGTGACAGGCTCAAGATAACATTTTTCGAAATTATGAAAATTCGGAATTATTTTCATGAGGTAAGAAAGTTTATTTTTTAATTAATTTTGAGATTATGAAAGTGACTACGTGATTTTTCTTAATTTGAATTGAATAATTTAATTAGCTGTTTATTTATGAAAACTAAATATCTAATAGACTTTTAAAATCCTTTAACAACAAAAACAGATCAGTAGACTCATTTCAGTTCAACTCACTTTTCTTTAAAAAAAAAAACAACGTCCAAATAAACAGTAATTGCTAATTAACAGTTGAACCCTAATACCCTACTAGTTAACACGACAAATAAAGCAAAGTAGTCTGATCAGTAGTTAGTACTTCGGTATCCCGGCTCAAACTTGTGCAAATGAAAAGAGAATCTATAATTGAGGAGGTCAACCTCAATCACGGAGCTAGGAATCTGAGGATGCGGCATAATTAAAAACCAATTGTATTAATTTGATCTGTAATTATATGTAGGTACAAACTACAGATTCTAATGTAAAACTAGGTCTCTTCTCAGGCAGAGAAACGAGTATTGATGTATGTGTGAATTTGATATTAGTAATGAGTTCAGTGAGGAGAGTTTCTTTCATAGAGAAAAACGACGCTTTGCTTCAAAATCTGTTCTAAAAATTATTTATATTAATTATTTGTATTGAACACCGGATTTTCTTTTTCTATTAAAAGAAAATTTTGATTACTGAATACTTACGTGGTAATCGTTTGTGCGTCAATTCCTTCCTGAATGTTCGCTATTTCAGACCATTATTTATTTTAGCAAAAGTTCATCAATTCATTTATTTATTCTCTCTCCACAATATTGGTTTCCTTAGAGATTAACAATGTATTTGACTAAAGTTATATTCCACATTAGAAGAGACTGGTGCCAAAATGTTGGTGGCAACTTATATTAGTAGGTAGGTCCTTAGGTAGTTTTATAATACCTGTTTCTTTATTGGTAATTACGTAACAACATAAAAATTGCACTTTGAACGAAAAATTTACAGCACCAAACACACAGCTTTATTTTACTAATTTAAAAGTTCAAAATACAAAAATAACCACCATGATTTCATCAAAAACTTAATCATTCGCCTGTAGATAGATAATCGTCTATAATTCGGTTTCTCCATCAAATGACGCAGACTTCCTCTGTTCAACTTATCGCATTGTTTTCCATATGATGTCATGCTGATCTAGAATCCCAGCATATAATTGATATCGGTTGTCGCGAGATAAAATTGAGTCATTATTACAAGATGTTATTTTCATTCCTTGAAGATTATTAAGATGTGTGTTCTCAATTAAATTCTAATAAAGTATAATGTACTAGCTTATGAGGAATACAATATTTAATAATTAGTTCAATGTGATAAGTACATAGTTTTATGTGAATAAAACATACATAACAATGACCAGACAATCAAAAATATCAATCTATTTTATTTCGAATAATCACAATTTATGTTTATTCGAACCACACATTCCGAAAAAAAAACGCAATGAACAACAAAACTGCTTTGCACAAAAAAAAAAAGAATTCAAACATGGAATACCGCATCAAACGTTACGCTCCTAGCGCCACACGTCTCTGGTAATTAAGAGGCGAAAATTAGCAACACGAGCGAAAGACGAGTGTTTTTCTTTTATCTGCCCGTATGTGGCCATCCCACGCCCTGAGGTTTCACAGTTTCACACGACGACGTACGTTTGTAGCGAGCCTAACATTTGTTTGTCTCTTTTCCAATGGTTTTGGTGGAATACGATTCTAATTATAACCTCATTTTTCTGGTCTTTTTGATTAGGTTAGTCCTTTTACTGTTACTGGGTTATTTTAATTGGATTTGTTTGATAAAATTGTCGCGGTTTCCTGTGTATCATTGATAGCGTTATGTGTTATTGTTGGTTTAATGTTTAGTTTAGGTAAACTTTCGCATATTGTGCAAATAATTGGTGGAGTCGAGCGTTGGTCGAGTGCTCGCAAGTGAATGCGTTTTCAAAGTGTTGCATGGTTTTACTCAATTTTGTGATTACATCTAAACAGGATATCTGCAAATGTTGCTATGTGCTATACGGATTTAGTGATTTTGTTATAAACTAGGTTTAATATCGACAAGAACCAAAGCTATCCATATCCTATCTGGTTAGGTACCCACTTATTATTTTAAAATGGCCACATTCATCCCTATTGCTGAAAAACTCATTTTCCTGCAAAAAAAGCAAATTTCCAGCTACCTATACATGCTGCTATTTAAATACTTGTAGGTTCCTAATTGGTAATGTAAGCAATCTTTACTGACACACAATATTTTTCTAAGCAAAAAAAAAACATCCATCTTATTCATCTTTGCCCACGCTGACGCTACACATTAAAATTGATCAACACATAACGTCGTTATCCATATAATACGACCCGACTCAGCGGTCACTTCGACAGCGGCCAACCTTGCCCCAACACCACCCCCCCCGTTCACCCCTTTTCAACCCACTTTTTACGTCAATGTTTTTCTATAGAAACACGGAGGGACGGTATAAGTGTAGGAATAAGTGAATGATGGGGGCTATCAAAACATCTCCCTTATCAGAGGAGCAAGGGTACAGTTTTTAGGGAAAAGGATTAGGTAATACATGACGAGAAGGTTTTAATCGTGATGGCGGGATCAATTTTGCGTGACTTGACGTTTTGGAGCGATTGTGTTGTGTCGTTAAGGATTTCGGGACAGTTTAGTACATAAAAGAGTACCAAGAAATTAAAATTTAAGGGATGATGGTAGACTGTTAAGTATTGATCATTTTGACACTCACTAGTAAAATAAACCAATCTCAGCATACCAACAACTCCGTGAGATTTTCAGAATAAATTGTTTGTCTTTCTTTCAGACTGTTCTTAATCTTAATGCAAAGTAAACCACCATAATTCTTATCTGCAACAAACCTAATGCACATCACCGATCAGCACAACCCTTTCAAAACGTAATAATCAACCCAAAACACCCCCCACGTCAAAATCCATGGACACATCTAAACACAAACGACCCACCATCACCTTCTAAGCCAAAATGATCCCCACATCCTTACCCATCGGACACTCAGGCCTTTATAATTTTTCCACTCATATTAATTCCTTAATATCGACGGCGAGGGTAAGCAGGGAGGCAAGGGTAGATAACGGGAGACATAAAGCGTAGGAGATCGCTAATTCATCATAAGTTAAAGGGTTTTTATGTACGGGACCTTTTCTCTTTGTACGGTCCGCAAAAAGCCCCGATGTCTGCGATACAGTTTAAAAAAAATACCATCAAAGGCTGTGATATTAATTAACTTTTTAAAAGGTGATTTTGTTAATAGGTTCTTGTTGGAGATGTGAGATACTTTACACGTGAAAGTTGCGACTGGCGGTTTTATTTGAATACGATTTTTAAGGGTAAAGTTGCGGAGTTCTTGTTAGAATTGTATCGTAAAAACATTGCTTTTAAATTCCAGTTGGATTTTTGATAAAAGATAAAATAGAATATTATGTTGAAAATAGATATTTTTAAAAAGGATACCAAGTTAGGAAATGTCGTACGTAATGAACGTAGGTACTGTCCCACTGCTGGGCAAAGGGCTCTCCCAATTTCTTCCAGACTTGGGGTATACCTACATACTTGAATATAATGCCATTGGTTGAAATTGGTTCCATTAACGAAAAAGGATAGAGCAATCACACTCCATATGCCCCTAAAATTGAATCAAAAGCAAGCTAAAATCTAAGTAAAATTAGCACCATACACACGTCCCATCTTTAACATAATTACAGTATCTATTTACAAAATACATTTAAACTTTTAAACCATTTAAAAGTTGGGCAAAGTTGGCAATATCGACAGACGTCGGGCGCTGAAATCCGTTCGGGTATTAATTGTATTCTATTAAAAGTTCACTTTTAATCTTATCGATCCACTTCAGTTCGTCTGGGGTGTAAACAAATGATAATTCTGTTATAAGGTATTGATCCGGTTAGAAAGGATTTTAGGCCTAAACATAATTATTGACGGTAAATAGGGCTTTGTAGAGTATTTTGGCCATGTTTATGGCGATTTAGCTCAGCATTAGTAAGATTTTTTTAATGGCGTGCATCTATTACAAAAGTCATTTTAATCAAGAAATTCCTGCTGTAATTTTGTATTTGCTAAAAACCACAAGCTCGTTCGCATAAGCTTAGCTGACAATTATGAGACGAAAAAATAACAAATATAGCAAATTAATATTACTAATGAACCATAATATTTAAAACAAAAAGCAATCGAATTTCCACACCAAGAGCTCCAGCAACATCACGTTCAACTTTTTGCTAAAAAAGCCTCAAGTGTTGTTCGAAAAATTTCCTATTTTCGGCAACCATTGGTAAAGTAAAAGTTACACACTCTCCTCCTACCTACATCCCTTCGAGTTAAATCAATTAAGGGCTGTTTTAAAATCGTGTGAGGGCCAGAGGGCGGGCTTAGAAAAACTTCTAACGAATGCCTCCGAACCCTTTTTAATCAATTAATTACTCAATACGAGTACATTGTACAGATTCGATGTTTTAGTTAGTCCAATGAAGATTATTGGATAAAAAAGCAATGCTTTTTCACGTCTAAAATTAGGTAGTTCAATTTCCTTGGATAGTTTTGACATGAAAATTGACGTCATAAAGATATTGAAGTTTTATTTTAGGCCCTGAAACTCTTAAGGAAAATCCTAGCTCAGATATTTATTTCAAGCTTTTCCATTCAAGCTCGATAATCCGACACACAACTAAGATATTCAACACTTATGCACCGATATAGACATCACTCACTCTCTCGACACGACTCAAAGCACTCGATACATATTGCAATCGATTTGAATCGATTATAAATGAAGTGCGAATCGATTGTTCCCACTGCACTCGAGTTAAACGATGCGACTAATTCGTTCTGATCGAATGATAGATGAAGCAATCAGTCTAATAGGAATCAATTCAAAGATTCGTTTCTGATTGATAGAGAGTTTAATGTTACAATGAAGTCATTCAATTAAGGTTTTGATGGACTGAGGAAGTTCCACTTTGAATAGATTCATTTTGACTTTTTATCTGAATTTTCCAATGTAGTTTTCCGCCTAAAGTAGGCTACTTTCAATGCTTCCAGGGGTGTTTAAAAGATAGCAGTTTAACGACTTTTTCTACCATTCTGAACTGCTAAGGGTGTGTATTTACATAAGAAACTACATCCAGGGAAGGATATCTACACAGCTACTTCTTTTATTGCTATTTTATTACCAAAATATCTGCATAAAAACATATGTTAAAACTCACATAATAACCAATTACCAGTAATTATAAATTAACGTAACGAGGACCATAAAAGTCGTGGATTGCAAATATTACCAAAGCGTCAGACAGGCCTGGGCGTCGCAAACTTGGCTCAACTTGACGCAACTTTACCCAACTTGGCCCAACTTGGCAAAGTTGAACAACTTGGTCCGAACTCGATGAGCTACAAATAGGCATCGGAATTAAGTTTCTGTCGGTTTTCTGTACGCCTTTTAATTATTTCTCAGTACCCCCTTTCAGGTACTTTGATCGGCCCCTTTCAGCCTCTTGATTTTCTTCCGAATTGACTGATAGGCACTTATAAATTGTAATTACGTTTGCACTGCGACTTTTCAGACAATTTTTTCCATTTTAAGTAAACCTCAGAAAAAGGGTTGAAGTTGTTAAGGGGTAAGGGTGTCTTTGATTGTTTTGTAATGGGGTTAAAAGTGTCAATGTTGACAGGAAAATTAAGAAAAGAAATAGAACTGGACTAAACAAACCAAAACGAAGAATTTCTTAATTAAACTAATTAAAATACCTATTAAAAATCCTCTTCCAAAAAGTGGCATGGTTCCAAAAGCTGCGCCGGCGACGATGTTTCAATGGACCCCCCTCCCCTCCCATTCACTCATCAGCGATCAATCAGCGGGCATGGATCATTACGGGGATCTCTCGCCGATCTATAGATCTACGCCATCTTACCCGACTCCGCATAAATCAAGATAGTATGATGTTTTATTTTTATGTCTGCACTTAATATAGTCGTTTGATCGCGGAAGAGACATTGTAGTCCTTTTTTTCTCTAATTTATGTCAGGGCTTAAGAAAATATGTCGATCAAATGGGCACATAAGTCAAGTTTATTGACTTAACAAGGATGCTGTGTAGTTCTTATTTCATTAAAGAGGATTGCTTTTGAAAGTTCACACAATTGTGACTAATGTGTGGTTAAGTAGTTGGATCCTGAAAGTGTATCTACCTAACCTAACCGCTTACTTACCGGGACACGAGAGTCCTTACTTTAATCAACTACCTACAGTATATACCACTGTTGGTCATTGTCCTTTTTAAAGTTGCAATTTAATCCAGAAATCAGTGCTACCTACATCATCCTCACAATCTCTTAGAAACTAACAAGAAACTAACCCTATAAAAATCTGCCACCATCTTCCTCAGAAAATTTCAATATTTCACCAACTTATTGGGGAAAACGCCACGAATTTCGCCAATAACTTTTCGCCTTGGAAACTTTTCAGAAGATTTCCCATAACGTGATGTTTATTATATGTGAGGTGTAATATCGGGCGTCAGTTTGTTTCGCGCCCTGAACATCGGCAGTCGCCTATAAACGTCGCCCTTTGAGGTGTTTGGCAAAGATTAAGTTCTAATGTGCGAGTAGATGAGACAGTTTGACATTTTGCTCGTCGATTTGCTCAAACCAGCCCCATAAACAATACATTTTCTTACGTTCTTCTTCTTCGAGTCGCTGGAACGATATAATTCAGTTGGCCCAAAGCTTTGTCACTTCCACAGTGCACAAGTAGGCAGAATTTGATTTACTTGTAATGTATGAATAGTACCAACATAGATTTATTTTTCAAGTGTGTAATAGCGTTATACGCGGAACAAATTACCCACGTCTACGTCATTGTTGATCTTGAATTTTTGACTAGGTGTTAAGTTTTTCGACAATCTAATAAATATGTTTTTGTAATTAAAAGTATTTACCTCATTTTAATAAGTGATACCTATTATTAAATTATTCTTGGCATTAGCCAATTATTATTGAGTTTTATCAAGGTTTTAATTTGCAGTATTAATCACGGTTACCGGTTAGGTTTAGTTATTATATTATCTGTAGGCAAATACTGCTCAAATGTGTCCCATCTGCCATAATCATAACGTATGCAGCCTCCCTAACAAGTACCTCATTGTGAACACGATTGAAGATAAAAGCCTAGCTAATAACGCGCCAATAAAGCCTTTATTGAGCCGAACAGAATTAAGAGGCGAAGGAAATTACCGATGTTAGCCGAACGTCGCCGAATTTAATAACGCACGTTCAGTTTTTAATGTACTTTCGGGGGGGAAGCCCGTGTAGGGAGTAATTAATTGAAACATTTTATTAGACGATATTACTTACTGATTTATTGGGTGACTTTGATGAAAATGCAAATATGCACATAATAGATACTTAATTACTTGATGAAAAATCGCAACAACTAAATAAAGTAGATACTTTAAACTGACTAATACCACATTTTTTTTCCACCAATCTGAACTAAAATCAAACCTTAATACACATTTAACAAGCGCCAACCTGTTACAGTTAATTCCGCCATTAACACCATTCCCAGTTGACCGGACCAATAACAAGACAATGTAAATCATTGCAGCGTACGATCTCGCCCGAACGCTTCCGAACGGCTCCGAACAATGCCGATGATACAGATCTAAATGAGTCGAGTTAAATATTGTTTAAATGCGCTCTTTTGGCTTAATCATAGGCTCGAGTGGGTACCAGGTGATCATAGATAGGTGAGAACGTTGACTTTGTGTAGACCGGGGCTTCCTTCATGATTGTAATTGCCTTACGTACGCAACTTAGGAATGAAAGCGTGACAGATTTTAGCGATATGTTACAATATTTGTCGATGTGAGAGTTTCCTTTTTTATCTAATTCGTAAAGGCTTGTAAGAATAAATCTTTAATCTGATAAGAGGGTATTGTCACAGATTCATAAGGCGTCCTCTACTACGATATAGTTTCTGACGTTCTATGAAAAGATTAACTATCTGTATGAAAAATTAAAACATTCCAGAAATTTCTAAAAACCAAACAACAATAACTTACGATTCACATTAGAATTCGCGTGTAACCAAACAAACAGTCAATAAGCGTACAATACGCGCCACAAGTGCGACTGCACGGAAAGTTCGAACAACAAGCGAATAAACGTCCCACTACGGCACAACTTGCGCGCACTGTAGTACACCCTACTGATTTGTGAACTTCGAACATTGGACAAAGAATAGAAGGTAGATAAGGGAAGGCTTTATACCTTCATGGAAAAAATAACTATAGGATGCCAAGTTCAACAACAACCTCAAGAAGTAATGAACAGTTCGCGATGATTATCTAGTGAAGTAGTAGGCCAACGATAACGATGATATAACTGGAGAGAACTTTGATAAAACAGCTGATTTTAAGTAAAATATAATCTAGAAACTTAAGAAATGATAATTCTATTTGGACAATTGAGCGTCATAAACAAAAGAATCACACTAGATGAACCAACACTTGTCTCATAGAAGCAGACCAAAGATAGGCACTATATACTGCTCGCCACGTCCCTTCTACCCCCAATAAATGCTCACTATCAAAGTTACAGGTGCGAATATGGAGTTTTATTGGCGCCCACCCCGACCGGGTAGGTGAGCACAAGTTTTTGATTTAGTTTGCTAACAACTACATCAAAAACGAAATGTATTTCCAATAGTCGTTGTGGAAGCTGGGTTTTCTACTTTAGAGATGGTTTCATTGGTTTTTGAGTATTCAGTGAACTTGATGGAAAGCTGGTGGTACCTAGTATTTGTGTCATGTGCTATCAAACCCTTATAAATAGTATATATATATAAAAATAAGATAAACTGACCAAATAAGACAGTGAAAATAGAAAAAGGTGAAAGAAAAATTTAAAGCTCTTTAGTGTCTTACAAGAAATCTAATATCAAAGTCAAACTTATTAAACCATGAGATGACGATTGAGAAAGAGCAAAAGACTCCAATTACAAACATAACATCATTGAGCTGATGATGATTACGATGATAAATCTAAAGACTGTGCCAACTGCTCCACAGATTGGTCTAACTCCTACCAATCAGTCTAGCATTCCGTACATCAAGAATTACGACATTCTAAATCAAAAAGTAATCAGTTTTCTTGCGAAAAAATAGGTTAATTGAAGATATTTCTTACTCAGTCTTAGTGCCAAGATGTCACTTCCAATCTAGTAATATGATTGTCCGAACATCGTGGATGATTGTCTGACATCTTGAAAATATGTATCTTGGAGTTACAAAAATTGTATTCTACATTCTATACACATATTTTCTTATAAATGTTGACCCTGTTCCAGTTTCTTATGGTCCATAGTCAACATCAATAGCTTTATCTCAAAAATGTTTCAATCCATCAATGGCTGCGAGTGTACATAAAGAAGTAATCACAAAAGGCACTTATTACCAAAACAACAAGATACTACACAAATTCTAATCGCGTTCCTGAATTAACGGGAACACACGAAAATTCAAATGTGGAACGCCGGAATCACCAATCGGATTATCGTTCTACATGTATAAAAGACGAAAATTCCCGTTCTTACCCCTTTGCCCGACACCCCACGAGGACGCGAAGGGGGGGCGAAGAGGAAAGGGGAGCAGGGTGTAGCTAATGGCAGTACCACTCGGATTCATTAGTAAATTAGAAAGCGGATGAGTCCAAAGTTACGAAAATTCAATATCTAATAATGATCAACTCTTACCTGCCTATAGCCGATAGAAGGGTGTTTGAACGAAAATTTCGCCTTTCGAACGTTTCTATTTGAATTTGTCAATCCGACTTTGTTGAGAATTGAATTATTTAGTTTTCGATTCGACTCTGTTTGGGTTCTGTGTTTGTCTATCTGAGGTGTTCATGCTCTGAGGGTTTTGTTTTGTGAAGCGATTCCATCAATAACAACCTTTTGGGATGTGGAAAAGTAAGTCAGCCACGTGGATTTTATTCACTCAAATTAATTACTTAAACATTGACCTGAATTTCTTGATTATTTTTAGAAAATCTGGTGCCATTTTTAAGGTTATTATGGTAATCAACTTTGACGTCTTATCTCATTGAACCCTCCCCTGCAGTACAAAAAATCAGCAAAACAAAATCTGAGCCTAATCAAATTACTATGTAGACGTTATTAAAAACACGGTTTTTTTTTTCGTTTAAATCTATTGAACAGCGCTTAATATCTCAATGTCGGTTTTAATTTGGGAGCATCGTGTTACCTCCCAACAGTTTTATTTTTAGAAGTAAGACAAGGAAACGCGTTTCGACAGCCTACGTGGAAAATAAAATAATATGTTGATCTTGTGATGAAATGAAAAATCGAACGCCGTTTTTTTTCTCGCGGCTTTTCACAGCTGTTATTTCTTTAACGTCCAGTGTTAAAACATCGATTGTTAATCGGATTTGGTTGACCTCTTTTAATAAATGTGAAAAAAAAAAACGAAGAACATCTATACCTTGATGTTTTAGTACTTTTATGAAATATATCTAAGTATCAGCAAAGCCTCAATGCATCGGTTGACATGTACAAATTAATAGGCAAATTATCTGACAATGGTCAGGCGGGCGAAGACGGGAGGGTTGTGAGGGACGAACGAGGGTAAATAAAGTTCAAAAAATACAGAACACAGACATTCGTAGAACTGACTAATATTTAACTTGAGCTATTTCGTAGAATAATCATACCTTTTCATTAGTTTGACCAATTACATTAAGTATATGGCTAAAAAGTTGTCAAAATAAAAAAAAGGAAAAGTATTCATGTTTGTCCAAAATTAGTAAAAATGTTTCATAATTTAACACCAGCTACCACAGACTGTTAAAACAAGTGAATAAAAGTAAAATTACAATTAATAAGTAACCAGTTAGCCTAACCTTTTACCGAGTTAGCTGGTACTTTAGACCGCCCACTCGATTTTTGTGTTTTACCCTAAACAGTCTAAACCACGAGCATTATTTAATAGACCGAAGTAAAAATCCTGGAACCCAACTTAAATGCCCATGATTACTTACTTAAGATTAAAAAGTCAGTATCTGTTTGAACTACCTATCGACTCGAGTCCAATTATAGAGTTAACTTGTCTAACCAGACAATTATCATGTAAGTTCGCATTTTTTTGTCTACACAACATACGTAATCCACCATCCTACAGTTTTTCTTGTAATTGAGTTCTCTTTTGAAGTAAAAATTAATCAATACGAGCGAAAACAAACAATTGTCTACATCGTATTGACGTCCTAATCCTTCAGCTACTGGCTGCCGAAAAAAAAACAAAAACCCCGAAGCCCTTCGACCAAGGCAAGAAGGGCGTCCTTTATCATATTTATTTTATTTCAATTCGGTCCGAATTTAATCCTTTTCCATTAATTAGTGACCGCTCCCCGTATAATGCGGGGTCTGACCGACCCCTCGCGAGGATGCGTTAATTTTTCTTGGCGGCGGCCGCAGGGTTCGGTGGTGGGGTAAGTCATAAGCGATCGACATTTTGTTTAATCATATCAATGTTTTGGAAGGAGAGGTAATAAATTGAGACCTTCCAATCCGTTTGATTCCATAGCTACGTTCGTAACGCCAAAGAAATTAAGCGTTCCCATTGCTGGGATGCAAGCCTCCTCTCTGCAAGAGGCTGTGATTTACCATGCAGCCTCAGTGAGAGTTGTGGATGTTAAAGCGATTACATACTCGTACCTAAAATCTAATTAAACACTAAGATATTTCCTCAGTTTTAAAGGTTGACAAGCCTCTCATACTTTCAAAACATTTAAGAATTCATAAGCATTTTAATATAACCGCTGGACTGTGTCGACTCTCACCGAAACACATATATGTTTTCCTTCATTATCTTCACATTTTATAATGTTCTAGAAAACGGATGCGTTACTCATTGAGATTCACCTTTCTGTTATCAGATCTAACGTACCATGTATCATATTAATTGGTCGTTTCATGTTCATTGTAATTAAATCTTAATTTTTCGGCTCCATGTTTTTTGTTAATACGTTTTTACTGTTAGGTTTTATAATTTTATTGTTTTAGCTGGGTTGGTTACACGTGGAGCTGTTAGTGCCAATGTTCTTTGTTATCTTGCAGTCAGTTTGCCTCTTATCGGAAAACTGTATGTAGAAAGCTTGGACTAGTTTAGTGTCTTCACAAAACAGTAATTCTTCTTTGAACATTCTTCTATTTCAGTCTTAACATCTTCAGCTGCTTTTAAAATAACACTCTCATGATTCTCAGTCAGTCTTTCGTTAACTACTTTACACTAAAGCCCGTCTAGTGTATTCCGACCTTTGTAACGAATATTAACTGTCGACATATCTATACGGCCAACAGTCATAAAAGTCAGTTTAGCAATTCAGGCATCGTAAACATACGAATTGTCATACTTTTAGTCATTATTTCTTTTTCTTTTGTAGTCATTATCAGTCATTAGAATACACGAAATGCCGATGTAGTTACAAACAGACAGACTTGTGCTTTGACTCATGGATAAAAGACTGTGCCAATATACAACGTCTAGTCGTGTCTTAATAATATTGCACTAATGCTTGTTTTAAATTATAAGTATGACACTGACAGTGTCGCTGAAATGTAGATAGTTATTTTTTAAATTATTTTCTGTATTTTTGATTATTGGTTTGATAATATGATTTGGTAGTGAAAATGATGCAGGTAGTGAAAATATTAGATGTTTTATGGTGTCGTACTGCAGAATCATAACAGGTGGATCGTTCTTAAATTATTATTAGATTTCATTTTAGAAGTAATTTATTATTTAAAGAAAATTTTCGCAAAATATTCTAATAGATCTGTAGAGATCATCTTGTATTTTTCACCATCCGGTACTCGTTGAAATAACTCATCCGTGCAATGAAATTACGATCGTTTTCTTTACTTCAGTTCCAGAATTAGCGACTCTCAAACGTGTTCAAACGCGTCAAGTAAGTAGTTTCACGCAATTTTCAAGAATTTCTCCTTTTATGTGGGTAGGCGGAAAAATTCATAGCTCGTGAACATTGCGAAACTTTTCAAAAGGAGAGAAAAACGCGCAGCCCCTGAAACTCACAACAATAACAGAGACCGTAACCGCTTTACAAATCAAATTGAAATCATAAACAAAATATCATTTGAAGACAAAAGAGTTTCAGGACAATGAGCTTTCAATACAATTTCTGGCCTTTCGATATTATTGATTGGTTACGACACCGCTGAAATGAATAAGTTTGATTGATTTTACCATTTTCCAGGAAACAATTTTAAAGTTTTAACAAAAGACGTTATCACGGCTTTTGTTCTGAATTTAGAAAACAAAATGCTTGAATAACAGTCAAACAGCGGAAAGATTTGATGATAAAAATAGTCTAAAGTACAGTATTGAAGATACGAACAGTAAAAACAACGATTACGAAACATTAACAGGTGACTAACCCATTGCCAGAATTTCCAGCAATTAACCACATTGATCAACAAGATCTGATTGAACCACGTTATTTTCCAAATCTAACCGCGCAATAACTCATTGAATCATTAAGCTTACAACCGTTACTGTAATTGTTAGCCGTGAGAGTTCAATTACTAAAATTACACCGACTTAATCTATTGCACAAACATACTAAAATTTAGAATCTGATGACTTGAATAGATAACTATTCTTTGTTGGTTAGTCGCCATTGCTTTAATTGTTGGTTTAGAACCGTGCACTTCGGTTAGGTTCTTTTTGAATAACGGATCGTCATTGATTGCTATCTGCGGTAATGTAAGTTCGGGTAGACAGCTTTACGCTAGGATTTAATCTTCACAATTAATTACCTTTTGTTCAGAACCAATATGTTAATTTCTGGCTCTAAGCTTTCCTTCAATATCATTTTTAAGATCAATGTCAAAGTAATGAGTCTAAAGAAAGATTTTCTGGCCGACATTCGGATCATTATCAACTTCTTTTACATTTTCGCGAATATTTTTAGAACAATGATATCTATAATATTCGTCGCGTCAATTCGTCCCAGTTTCACAGTCATCAAAGTTCCCATCTCTTTCATGTTCAAAGCTATAATTTATCAATGTCGAGTGCGACTCACCTTTCTTGTCCACACAATCGAAAAAAATCTACTTTCTCACATTATACGCATCTGAAATGTCTCTTGGGCTATTATAAAAACATTTTTGACGACATCGACTGCTTTTAATTATTCAGAATTATTACATTCTCATTACGCTTGACACAATGCTGATAATTCTTCTTCTATTTTAATTGAATGTGCTACTTCCTCTTTAATGACTACTTTCATACTTTCGTGTGTTTCGACTTTCTAGTTGTAAACATAAAATTATTCGGTCGAAGTACATCGTTTCTGTTTAAAGTTTAATTTGAATTACGCACTTTACGATGGCGGTTTTCTATAGTCTGAATAGATAACTAGTAATGGTCGGCTTCGTGGCTGGGTGCACAGAGATGACACGATAAATGTACATATTATGCCTGCAACTATGTTTCGGGGCCGATATATTGTTGGAAAATGGATGTGTATGATAATATTATATAAGATTAATTTGTAAAAATGTATGCTTTCTAAAACTTATGTGACTGTAATTAAAACATTAGGTATTTCCCAAACTCATAAACAAAAGCTTCTACGGCTTTAATTCATTCTTTCACTTCATCTTTCCCCCTCACAAAACCATCTGATCCTACTTCTCCCCCTCTACCTGTAAGACCTTCATTCTTCGCCACGTACACAATGTCATAACTCGTAAGGTCTCGATGACAACAGTCCTCAAGGGCGTTTATTCTTAAAACACTGCACTGAGTCAGGCAACGAGGCTGAGTGATCAATCTTGTTCAATTGAGAGATGTTACGTAATCGGGACACCGTCAATTTGCTACTAGGTGATAGGAATTATCGGATATTCTTTTACAAGGAAATCTCGGCCTATATTTAAGATGTGGAAATTTTCCTGAATGAAGACACTTGACACTTTATATTACGAAGTTTTAGACAAAATTAAAGTAGAAGAGAGCGTCTTTAATGTAGCATATGTTACTAAGACTCAAATATTAAATTCTGAAATCTCAGTGACTGATAGTGATAACTAAATCTATAATTTATCTCTTGTAACATCAGCGTGATCCCAATAATCCTACACGTATTACCATAATATCTGTAGGATTTAACATAATATTTAAAGCAATAACTAAGTCTGTAGCTAAACGTTAAGACAGAGAGGCGCGGACAAATATTTACCTATTGCTGTATTGGAAGACTTTCCTGGAACCCTGGTCGTTATGAGATGTCGTGGCATGTTCCAGTTAGTACGCCATTAGTATCTCCTGTTTATGTTTCATATGTTCTGAGCTTAACTACTACTGGCTCTCCTGAAATTGGAGGAATCATTTTGTGTTTATGTCTATGAACGACAGCAGTAGCGATGGTATGACGATGGGTTTTGTGTTACCATGATTAGTATTAGTAACTATGCATTAGGTCGTATTGTTCTCATACTAATTACTAACATAACAGATAACATCACGCCCGTAATCCTAGAAAGGTTAGGCAGAGGTGTAACTGTATTTGATCCACATTTCGTCGGCGATACTAACCGCTCTAATATCTTAAGTGAAGATTCTACAAGACTAATTAGAATTAACGAAATCAAAACTCAATTCTTTATAGTGAACCCAACGAGAGTACCTATACCTACATGACTTAAATACAAGTTAAGAGTTGACTGATACAAAAGAAAGTAGACTGGCTAATATAATTAGACAAGTATGGCGCATAATCCAGTGATCTGTGGTTTCATCAGAAACGTGCGTCTAGTGCGTAAACCGTGCGTGTTTGTTAGATGTTCCAGATGAGATATCTACGTTGCGTTAATATGTATCTATCTGAACGAGACTTGTAATTATTAGAAGTAGCTATCACGCAAAAATTGTTGTTAGTGAAAAATTCAACATTCGATCGAAATCTTTGCTAGATTTAATACTTGTGCTATGTTATCGTATAAATTATCAAGTCTTTTTCGTCCATCATTACCAAAATTTTCTGTGTAGGTAGGTACTAGTCATCGTCTTCGAAAGGTGTGTCTGAATAACCCAAAACCGCAGCGAAACCGCCGTTGCGTCTGGCACCACCCTTCTAATCTGCGTCCATATCATCACGCTGATACGATCTGTGCAGGGGCCGTGCAGTCACGCGTGTGTTCACTCAGTTTTATACTTTAGCTTTCTTTAACTAATGGTTCATTATTTTAGTTTTAGTAATTTTGAAAATAGATCATTTTCGGTAGTACCGTTTTGTTGGTAATTAAGATTGCTTTAATTTTGGGAATGATTGCTGTTAGTACGTTAATATTTTCAAGCCGAAAGCGCTATTTGAAAATTAAAACCAATGTGAAACTTTATTTTGGATATCGATTGTAATATACTATTTCCACTATAGCATCTGAATACATCATCGCAATAAATCCTAAAAACAAAACACTCTCATCAAATAATTCATACTCCACAATACATTGATGGCCTTTTATAAACAATACAAGTGAACAACACCTTTTCATTATTTCACCGATCCAACCGCCAATAGCTATGTACTTCCGGCGATCGCTGATAGCCCCAATGTTGATGATGTTACCGGAAGTACGTCACTATGGGAACTGGTAATTAGATTACATTAATTCATTTGCGCTTGTGAAAAATTTACTTCCTCTAGAATGTTATTGTTGTAGTTTTAATTGAGGATATTGATGGGCTTCAAATTGTTTGGCGTATTCTATTCTATTGTGTGCCCTTTATCTCTCTCTGAATAAACCTTCATGGGATGACTAGAATCATTTTCTTTATTTACCATTGTGGTTGCTAAGATTAAAATGCTATCGTAATTTTCATCTCCACGTTGTTTTATATCGAGTTTGACTCGAAGTAATCACCATAATTATTGTCCTAACTTCTACGTATCAAAAACGATTTCAAAGGCAATTTTGACAAATCCAACTCCCAGCACAGACCATGTAATTTCAAAATACTCAAAAACCCCTCTCTCTTGTTACAGCGAGCCACATTGGCCGAAAAAGAAGTGACCACGTTGAAAGAACAACTGGCCACGACCAGCCCGACCCCTCTCCAGGCCACAGTCCCTAAAACCAATGGCTCCCACATAGAACCCACCAGGGATCAGGCCACGGAGACGCGGATCGACAGGTTCAGTCCTGACATCAAGGAAGAGAAGCACGACGTTGATGACGACGTAGAGAAGATGGAGATGGCAGCCACTGGGAGGAGTAATAGCAACTCTTCGAGGAGTAGTCCCGTGGTGCATCAGCCCATCCTTGAGGGCGAGCTTGCTGCTAAGGAGAAAGAGGTAGGACAACTTTTAATTACTATGATTTTTTTTACTACAAGGAGACATAGTCTACTTTACTTTAACCAAGGGGTATCGTACCCAGTAACTGGACTGTGGAAGTCAGTTAGGCAGTCGCTCCATGTAAAATACTGGTAATCAGCTGCTTCCAGGTAGCCTGACAATTTGGCATAATATCAAAGAGATTTATGAAACTATAGATAAGAAATAGTGTGTGTGAGGCCATTATAGCGAAAGAGTACAATGGCTAGGTTTGACACGTTACGCTCTTACTGATAGTTACCAGTTTGTTATTGCCGGTAGATTACGATGTTATTCGCTTTGTCCTGTATATCATCTGTATATTTAAATGGCATTGTCTTATATTGATGAATAGTTACATTCTGTGTTAGTGAGTAATGGACTTAGACG
The DNA here is from genome assembly GCA_950022335.1 of Eurois occulta. Taxonomy (NCBI): domain Eukaryota; kingdom Metazoa; phylum Arthropoda; class Insecta; order Lepidoptera; family Noctuidae; genus Eurois; species Eurois occulta. The sequence continues at coordinate 1,266,402 of OX465494.1, read as the reverse complement.
GTACAGCTATATCTATCATTCATCCAATAAATACTAATCAAATCATGTCACATAGGTATGTACTACAGGCACATTACATGTCCTATTAATGTACATGAATCTTCCCATATATCAGTGCCATTATCCGCGATCATAGGAGCATGTGGGCGGCCATCTGAGTCTACCAGTTATGACAACACAAGCGATTGACTTAAATGCTGCATCACCGCTCTATTGCTCTCAATTAGAGTTGCCCAGCCGACTCGCGTTAATTGACTGTATCGATAATATTGATTGATCGATTGGTGGGCGGCCAACATTTGTTATCGACGCTTAAATGAATAGGTGATTGTGTAAATTTTTGAGAGTTAAGTGACTCAGGCATTTGGAAAAATACGGGTCCGTTCTGTAACAATATTTCATTTATTGTTAGTTACTGTCAACGTAAAACTTGACCAAAGAAACGCTTCACATAACTTTTCCTAAGAACTTTCTCAACAAAAGCTTTTAAAAGAGCTTGCTTAAAGTAACAAAACAATAAAACAGTTAGCAGACGGAACTGGGTCAGTTAAACGTTAAAGAAAAATCGATTTCACTAAAATTTGCGAACACATTCACGTGTTGGACATGGAAACTCAATTTAGAAGTAGCACCACGTAAAACAAGCACTCTTAAGAGCTGCGGAAAAAACTTATCATGTGTTGTCGACATTTCGACATCGGTGTTGGCACAACACTAATTGAAATTAGCAGCCCGCTCTGATCGCTTGCCAATGCCAATTAAGACAGAAAAGATAATGTCGTATTAGATAACTATAGCTATAAATAATAACTATATTCTTCGTGGCATATGTTCAATGGTAGATTTAGATCTAATTCTGGGATTTCCGGCGTGTGAAAAGAAATTTGTATCAGTTGATAATCTTGTTGCGAAATGGGTTAATGAGTACTGAGTAGTCGTCGCGATATTGAACGAAAATATCGCACGTAAGATTTATTCATAGAAGAAAACTCGGATCTTAATCTCAACACTGCATCCTTTCATCACCTATCTTATCTGGAGATTGAAGTTTTTGGTGGTCTTGTCTGACAGTACATAAAAACGTCCATAAAACGAACAATAAACAAATGAATCCGGGACTATTTAGAAGGATAAAGAAGACCAAACCAGCCCTTTTGACCAAATAAAAGTCGTACAGGAAAACACGAAAAGAGAAAGAAAAAAAGACAGAGATTTTCCAAATACCAACACACGTTTCAATGCAGCTCCAATTAGGCAGCATCCTATAAATAACGGTCGAGTCGCGTGTCTTAGAGGGACGTTCATAAACGGTGATATTTATTTAGTGCAAGGATTACGTTCGTTCGGTGCCGATCAATCATCCCATTGAACGTATCCTGTTTCCTTTGCCTAGGGATGTGCAAGCCGATTGGGTATCGACACTTCGGAAAAGTTGATATCGATAGAAAATAAATCTTTATTTGCATCCTCAGCTTGCTGTGAATGAAATAATTTACTGAAACCTTCACGGTGAATTTTATTTCGTCATAACCTCTACGATTACAACCATGAATGGTCGTCGACGATCCTAATGGCTAGTTACGAGCTTCCTGTTTTAGATAATAAAATAACTTCCTCATTATTATTGTGCTAAGTAACCTCAGTAGTTACTTCTGTACTATTCAACCTTATTCTTTAGTGGCTTCCGCTGTATTTAACTAATTACTTTATTTAAACCCATAATTTATCGGTAATTTTAAATAAAACCCGTAATTTTAAATAAATAAATAATATTCAACAATTTACAAAAAATCTTATATAACTTATATCTATCGAATGTCATTAAAATTCTATCGATAAAATCCCACCCACAGATCACAAAACCCATCCCTAGATCTAACCGACTGTCAAACCCAATTCAGCATTGCCCCCGCACACGTAATTGATTTATTGATCGTACGTTACATTCGATACGAGATGAGCTGCGTTTGCGCTGCATCCTTTACTCACAATTTCTAACCAGTTGACCGGCTGACCTCGATCGCATAAGTCATGTGGATGCTAGGGGACGGAGCGATTGAGTATTGGGTTTTAAGGCCATATGGGAGGTAAGAATTGTGGATATTCACAGCCAGGGAAAGGATTAAGAAGTAACGAAGGTGTGTTTACCTGGAATTTGACATCTTTTTCTAAATCTCCTGATAAAATGGAACACATAAAATGCATCTAATCTAGCTCTAAATAGACAGGATAGGCCGACAATGATTGTCATCTTAGAGTAATCATACCTCGTCTCTCCATAATCTCTTGTTATGAAGATGTTCAGATACATGATAACGTTTATAAAGTTAACGTTACTGTGTGAACTTGCAGATGTATAATTTATTGACATGAATATTGAAGAACGTGTAATAGTAAACGTGTTGAAGGTTGCAGTTAGAACAGTCACGCATCTTCGCATGCTGGGAAAGGAATTACAATGTCGGCTGATGCCTAGATAGCTAGCTGTCGCTACTTGGTGCGTAGAAAGTATTATATCTTAGATATTATTGATGGCTGTTCTTACATTACAGTCGTAAAAAGCATTTAAATTGAAGTCTTGAGTTTGATTGACCTAGAGATAGCAAAAGGTGAGACTGAGTTTTTGTTCAGAAAATCATGTGTGAAGCACGAACGATAGATAATAAGGAGAAAAAAATGGCAGTACATAAAGCTGTATGTAAAGCGAAGCCTACTGAAGATTCCATACAAACAGTATCAACACAAACAACATTTACATGAAAGAAACTACACAAACAATTCATGAGTCAAAAACAGACCCCCATCCATTTGAAGTGGTGCTCATCGCCAATGCGGCCGAATTTCAAAGAAGCCTAGTTGCAAGCGAGGCCTTTCAGAATGCACCCATTCATGCTTCAGAATCATTAGTCCATTGAATCACCGAATTTAAAGCAAGCGAAAACGCGGATTTGAAACGAATTTTCATCTCTTTGTTGGGGATTCAATAGCTCTATATAATTACAAGTATGTTTTGGGTTATTGGTGAAAATGGAAGCTGTACAGTCTAAAGCTAATGGGGATGAGATTTTAGATGATGGATATATATGAAAAGAGTTTGTGTGCAAAATATTTTAAAACATATTTAAATAAAAAGAAAACGACGGAAAACAACAAATCGACAACAATTAAACTACTACACAAATTCAAGTGACAAAAAGACACATAAACGTAAAACACGAAAACATCAATAGTGTTGAACACAGCCCTCCAGAATACTTGCACAGTGTCGAAACTCAATGAGCTCGCGATATAAAAGCTGTTATTTGCCGTAACGAACGCCTTTGTGCGGAGGAATGCCTTTAGAACCACTATCTTAAAGACGAATTGCCGTACAACGCTGCGCAAGTTCCTACCGATGCAGGAACAAGGTACTATAACGCAGCAATGCAAACAATCTCCAGCCATAGTTTCGTTCACAAACTAGCCATAAACAATCCGATAAAGGTACCGAACGAACAACTTTTGATAGTACGCCACCACGCTGCTTTTTATGCAAATTCGTGGCGTTGCGAAATATCGATGTGTTCAGCGAGTTTCTGCGTTGTCTTCCGGATTTATTTGTGGTGTTTTGCTTTCAATTTCTTCTATTGTAGTTTAATTTAAGGGTGGAAGGGGATTTTATTTTCCTAGATAGTTTTGTTGTCGTGAATTGTACAGTACAAATAGAAACCTGATTTGTTTCAACGAAAGAATAACGAAAGAAAAAAAATGAAAACTCAACCCAGAGACCAATCAATAACATCTTAAAAAACTTTCTTAAATCAAAAACTCGTGCAATCAAATTCAAAGAAAAGTTATCAAACGAAAAAGAGGACCTATTATCGGAATGTCATCAAAAAGAAATAACACAGCGTCACCCTTTCGGCAACTTAATTAAAATTTCGCAAAAAAAAAAATCCCCGAAGGAAAAACTTTTGACCCTTCGATAAGGTTAATAAGTTCCAAACTGTGGTTGTGGACTGAAAAATTGTTTCCTTTCTTCGAAATTTATCGAACAATCAAAGGGTACCAAAGACTACATGGCCAAGGGTGCATTGTCGCGATTTCTTGACGTTTTAACCCTTTTGTGATTATTTTTTTCGCGGAAATACTTTATTATGACCTCTATTTGTTTACGAAAAGGAATTTTCCACGTTCCAATAAACATTTCATTGTTTTATTGTTAGAAAAACCTTTGGGAAGTCTTAGAAGGAGTGAAGTCCCATAGTATCATATTAAAATATCCGTATAAAGAATAATTTTGACTTCGTTCAGTATTGTTTTCACCGTACAAAAGAGATGTTATGTGGTTTCATTGCTAAGTTCGCGCCAGTCATGTTGGGTTTCTGTCTTCAACTCTTTAATATCGATACAAATAACATTTCTCAGTTCTGCTGCTTCTACACGGTGCCCATAATCAATTGGCTTATTAGAATTAACGAAATAAGATTTAACGTGTGTCATCGCCGTATTATGATAAATGATGGGCGATGATATTTCTTTTTTTATAAATTGCCTATTTATTACAATAACCGGTGTTTCCGTCTGCCCCAATGGGTTTTAACAAGATTTTTGATGTAATGTGAGAAGTCAAATAGACAAACAACTGCAAAACAAAATACAGCTTCATCCGTTTAGACGCAGAAGTCTAGGTGAAGATGATGATGACGTAAGTTTGATGAAAATTAAAGCAAAAGTGATGGAATGTAATTTGGGTTTAATGCAATATTTACCAATAATATTTCTAATCGCTTACTGATACTGCGTAAGAGAGCTGATGATAAAGGTAATAAGTAGGAAATGTTCCAAGAATAGCTACTTCTATTTGTGGTAAATAATTATTAACTCTGTCCACCGCAATGGATTACTCATCGGCAACATAAGCATCAAGGCTCTACACTATTGACTTACACATTGCGACAAAAGATAACGAGATCCCGACATGTTTTTCTTTCACAATCAAATCAACAGACAACTGACTTTATTCTTTAACAAAGTTATTGAATCATAAACAAGCAGTTAGTACATAACTACGCCGACAGATAGCGCCCTTTTGTAATAAAACCTTATTTTCGGAATACCTTTTTAAATCTCATGCGTACAGGCACCTGTCATTAAACGTATACAGCCAGACACCTGGCATCAAAACTAGGTAAACATCCCAATACATACACATTACGATGCTACTATTTAATTTCAGAAAGCAATAATAGTCCTACATAAATCATAAACACCTTTCTTTTTTAAGCAGTAAAAACGTTACTTTCATCTTGGGACTCATAGATGGCGCTGTACTAAAATCCAACTGTAAATTATAGTTTAATGTCACTTCACGGCGAGACATGAAAGAGTGACGATGCTATTTTTGTACACACCAAAACGAAAACACTCGAAATTAGTTTATGACGTTTGTCTGTAGTTCGATTTATTTTAATTTTGTTATTTTCGGGGGCCGTGCTCTTATTATGTGTCGGTCGTCGTAAACTGGTGTAGTTCGACACTGAATTATCTCCCGCCCGACTTGACTAATGATGGCGGCAGTATTTCTAATTTAGACTTTATTGACTTTTATCGATGATCGGCCACTCTTGCGCCGGAAACCAGAATACAAGTTTGATGTACCTAACACATTCTGTCCGCCCATATTTTTTTTGTTTTGTTATTCTAAATTCGCTTCGCATAACGTTGGTAATTTTTCGTTTCCTATACATATTTGCAAGACTCATTTAGTTTTGATAAATGTCTGGCTTTCCTTCATCTCTGTCTACAACATTAGTGATGATATAATTATTTGATATTTCATTCAAAGCTGCTTCATCAAACTCTTATTCTTCACCTTCATCTCTCTCATCTTTTTTACACTTACAACTTACCTTCTCAAAATATTCAGTCTTTGGTCGTTATTTTTTTACTGCAAAGTACAGTGTTGTCGTTCCCGTCTTGGTCACTAATTTATTGTTATCCTTCGCACTATAAACCTAATGATAAATTTCGTTAACAACTGGAGCGATCTATCGACATTAATTTGCAGTGGTCTATTCACTGATAATTTACGTTTCAAAGACGATGCCAAAACGCGCCCGTCTGACACCCTGCGGAATGACAATATATCGACCGATAGATTCGTATCGATAGATATACGAGACCCGATAAACATGACTAACCTCAAGCTTGTTAAAATAACATATTTGAAATAGAAATTACACACGCAATATTACTTTCAAAATATCATCAACATAAACAAGCCTTTGCTTGACATTCAACATTGAGCTCTCAATTGCAACTGAATCCACTCTAACAACACTAAAGAAAATAAATAATAATGTTTTCGCGACTGTAAATCCATGTTTGATTATAGATATGCTCTCACATACAAACACACGTGACCTTTGCGTTCTGATTTCCAAGTGAATCAAAGAGAAAGCATCGAGGGATGTCGACAAGAGAAGCAATCAGATGCCCCATCAAACGCAACCTATCATCTTGTCAGAAATCGGCACGCACGTTAATTTAATAACAAAAAAAGCCTAGAGTTACATTAGAAAAAAGGACAAAAATAAATGGTAAGTAGTGTGCGCGTGGGTCTCTCTCGCTCGCTCGTCGGCGACGCGCCCGTAATTACGCTCCAAACACGCGAGCGCAACTTGAAAGCAAATGTCAAACTCACATATTTATTTCTTAGTATTGAATGCTGCGCTCGCTTCTCGGAAGATCCGATGTAAACATCATCGTGTCGATGATGAAAGCGATCTGCTTCTTTGTACTCGATGCTGATTAGTCTAATTTTATCCGACAAAAAAACATCACAAATATGTAATTTGTGTGTACCGTGACAACGCCTGGCGTGACTGGAACCGAGGCTCAATAATGACCGGAAAGTGTTCGGTACATCTCAACCGAGTGGAAACTTTGTTAGTCAGTCAGCAATGTTACTTTAATAACCTCGTAATTAACTAAAACGAAGACGGCTCGTCGAATTCGTCCCGGTTTATTTATACACGGTCCCGCGTCGATATTCAGAAGCCAACTTGATAGATTCATAGCAGCGAACATCAAAGAGCGAACATTAATCATAACTCACATCAATCGCCGGTGAAACATTTCTGTTTTTATTGTAAATCAGTATTAAAAAGCGACAACGTAAGCATATGAATCAAACGTGCGCCTCGAGACGTCGACTATGTGCAATAAATTCGTGAAAACGTAAATAAAAAAGTGTGGCGGGCCGATCGGACCACCCTGCGGTACACCTGTTGAATCTATTAACGTGTGCGCGGCCCGCACCAGATACTATCGAACTCGTCGCCACTCGCCGGCCGAGAGCTGATGTGCCGTGCTGTCGTACATCATAATACGCGATGCGTTGAGAAAAATCAGAGTCGGTCACATCTGTGCGTCGGCGTCGATGGCTCCGCGCGATGCCTCTCCCAGCAAATTGTGCGTTTCGTTTCTTTTAAATTACAGCCGGTGTAAGTGCGCCTCAACTGCGCAAAACTAATAAAAGTTATACTTCCTACGAAGTGATATTTATGTATGTACTACGTCTGGCTTCCATCTTTTACGATCGTCAACAGTTACATATTTAATGTTCGATGTTTATCAACATTTCTTTCTTATGCAGGTTTTAGTGGAGCGATAAATTATTTATCATCAAAGACTTGCTTATTTTGAAACTTTTGTTTCTTTAGCGCGGTAATTCCTGGCTTTACAACAGACGTCACTGGCATTATTAAGTAAACGCCAGTATTCTTTTATCATAGATTTGATGTATTAAGAACGGATCATAAATTCAAAGATAGCGTATGGTATGATAACAGTTTGGCAGGACTCGAAGAAGATGGGTCGTGTCATGATGTCACTGTGTACATAGATGTGGACATGTATTAGTCAGTAGTTGACTAATTGACTCATTCTGAAAATGTGTGAAACACTGACGCACCCTCTTAAATTCTTTACAATGATTTAAAATTAAAACATTGCATGAATCTGTGATCTGATTCAATAGAGATGATTCAAAGACCAAAGGCTTCATCTTTAAGATTGTCGTGTAAAAAATCGTCACCTCCAATTGTCTTATGTCTCTCAGTTTTCCCGATTTCGTAACCAAGTCAAATGTTACCTTTGTTCAGCCTTTCATGGTATGATTCACGCCCTCAATGCTACAAGGCCGTCGAATCTGTTTGCTATACAAGTCTGCGTTGACTTTTTATATTTAAAAGCCCTCTTTGTCTCAGACTGCCGCAAGTTTAATAAGATACATCTGTTACTACTATATTTTGGGGACATCGTCTTCAAACGTCATATAGTCAACAGCGTAGATATTGAGTTACAGGAGCTTTTTGTCATCAATTTTCAACCTAACTGCCTGCTAATAAGGATTGTGGTTTTGTGAAATATTTACAGATTTACACCTTTGATGTATTTAGATTTCTTTTTGTGGGGAGCTGAGAAATTTCGATGGCTCATCGAGACACGACAAGATGAGTAAATCAACAGAAAGAGTTATCAATATTTTTAACGGCTTATTCATAACGAGTCTCACGGAATTGTCTTGTTGAACTAATTTTATTTTGGAAGAGCGTTGACTTCTGTTACAGAAAACAAAGTTCGTGTAAGCTGTTGATTTAAACCAGGTACTTTGAAAACCTCACAATTTATGACAAAGACCTTAAATCAAATTACAATTGATCAATTTCAAGATCATCTTTCTAAAGAAAACCCTTATAAGACTTTTATCTCCTATCGAATATTAAACCAACATGTAAGTAAGCAGTATCAGATTGCCAAGAGATTCCAACTACTCCTCAACACTACACATCACTTGATAATTCGTTTGATCACCTAATGTTTTATGTATGTCGTCGTAATTAGTTCGATCTCCTGATCATCAATATTAATTTGCAATTACAATATCACGCCTCCGTACATGATTAGGTTCATTCCAGTTTCATTAAAGTTTAATTTGTTTTGTTTATTCATGATTTACTAGCTATGTTTTTGTTCAATATTGAACGTTTGATCATTCAAGTTTTTATATGGAGGCCATTTTTATGGGGGATTAATTTTTTTGCTCTTGTTAATAAATTATGGTTTATGGGCGTCTGGTGATAATTAATCTTAATTATTTGATTAAGCCACGGATATGGCAGTCATTTCTGGTCTAGTGAAGTTAAATAATTATAGTTTGATGGCATGTTAGACACTAATACATCTACACTTGAATGGACAAGAAACAGCAACAAATAAAACTATATTGATGACCGCACCACACACGATATGATGGAACAAGAAAGAAAGATAGAAAAAGATAATCACAAGTTACATTAATCCAGAGTCACAATAAAAAAGCAATCTTCTAAACTCAATTGCGCTTAATAAAAAGCAGTAATTATAAATGAAAATAGCTCCAATACTAATACATAGGCAATTATCGTCGCGACTAACGATCAAGCAGTATTACACTTATCGGAACTACCGCCATATTACCTTAACTAAAACCTTATTGGGTTTCAATAAGAACCAATTTGTTCCGCGGCTACCGTAATCCGGGGAAAATCAAACTTGGACCTAAGATAGATCCTTATAGAGTCTAATATTGTTTGTTGGTCGTGTACCTTCATATGTAGGGACTTGTTAGTTCGGAGCGAACACGTGTGCGGAATATGTCAATTCATTATAAACTTTGTGTCGTATAGAAGATGATTTGTGACATATTATAGAATAATGCGGTATCTGTTAGTACATGCATCCATTAAGGACTTATTGTTTCGTGTGTAGATACCGCCGAATTCTGAGTAATTGACGAAATTTGTCGGTGTGTGTCTGTCATTATGTGTTTAATTAGTTTCTGTCTGTTTATTGTTCGTATTATCGATTCTAGTTACGTTATCGTCGAGAAAGTTTCGGTTCGGGATGAATGGGAAGATTTGTGTGATTCATTCTGTGTTTAGAACTTAGAAGTTACGCGAGTTGAATTGAAAGGGTCATTTGTACTTTTGTAATCAGTACTTACTTATGGTTTTCACAGCTACACAGTATTGCTTAATATTCATGTTTCGATGTTCAAATAATAATTCAAGGAACGAAAAAGCTTCCGTTGATTTCGTCCTCATCAAAATTTCTAAAACTTTTTCATCCTCCCTACCTGCAACTTCGTCCAAATGCAATTACAGCCCGTCGAAAACATTCTACTATTGTTTTTATTAAAATTAATTCTGAAAATCAATCAATTCAGAACTTTCTTGTCGTCCCCTGTTGTTCGGGCCATTTTTCTCGTCCCCCCCTCTCAGAGACAATAGAAAATGGTTATTAATATTCCTTGTAAAAAAACAGAGGCGCTAAACAATAGGTGTTGTTAATTTACTCATTAAGGATTCATGGGGTGTGCTGCCTCCTGGGAGAAGGGTGGTAGATCCACAGTCATATTGGCTTCCTTTGATACATTCGGTTTTGAGACAAATTGAAATTTAATTTTATATCAGTTGGGATGTGTCTAATTGTGGGACAATACTGGGAAATTATGAGCTTTATTTTACAATCATGCAAGATATTTGAAATAAAATCAACTTGAGATGAAAACCCAATCACTGTATTTGGATAAAAAAAGTTGTCCACCCAGTCGCAAAAGAATTAATAATAAACATACAATTTTGGCCATAAATTACAGATTTTAACAGAACACAATGGAACACAAAACAGCCGATAATTTTAATAATACTTTGAATGACAAAACGTATGACCACGTGGCGGGGGTTAAAACCGGTCGCAACCGGTTCTTAATAAAACACCATTCAATCGAATTTCGTACAATCCACCACTAATGTAAAGAAACTCCACAATAGCAGGTCACGCTATTCTGACCTCTATTCATGCAAAATAAGGGCGAGAGTTTCATACAAAAATTGGACCAGGGTAGTGATTGGTACATTTTGATCGCCTATTCATTCGCCAGATTTGAATCTACGCAGATGTCCAGCTGGTCATATAACACATTTAATCGAACGAGATCTATTGATACGATTTTTTATTGTTGTATTTAATGGTCAAGTTTGAATAGAGCATCGCGTGACTATTTCAATGTAAGTCGGAGCCCGGAGCTCTGGGCGTTTGGAGTTTGCCATGGAAGATTCTATTACTGTGTTTATTTCAGACACTTTGAGTAAACCTTCGAAATCTATCGTCACGATATCGTGAATTCTAAAATGTCAGGTTAAGTGCTTGGTATATTTGAACATTGCGAACGATATGCTGACTGTTACTAGTGACTAGTATGCAAATTCATTCAGATTTCGATTTATTTAAAAATACATTCCAAGTACCCTCTATATTTAGACCTTATTCCATTCCATTTATGATTGTTTACTCATAGAGGCATTTAATTTGGGATTTTCTAAATATTGAATTTCCATAGAACTGATGACGCGATAGATTCCAATACTGGTGTTAAAATCCCGAAATATTTGTGGTCATAACTACTCAGAACTGATAAGCATGAAGGTGCCTTAAATGCAACAAAAACACAGTTTCCCGCTCAACAAAACACTAAAATGATTAGCATGTCATCCCTGTCTTGGGGACACTTTAATTGAACGTTTCCAGCGCCCATCGAAACAAAGGCGTCAAAAGGAATATTTCGCATAAATTATTTTTTCTCTTTTTTTCAACACTTCATTGTGAAGATATCGTTAATATTAATTTTTTGACACGGAAACACCACGCTTTAATATTCGTGATACAGCCCTTTGTTATTTTAATGGCTGCCGATATTCCTTTTGCTATCCATAGCTTCGTCAAAGAAGTTTTCTATTTGCTTTCGTTGCAATTCATCGGGCGATTTGGGGTTGGGATTCTGTTTTAACTAATAATTAAAACAAATGACTGTAAAGGTTTGAAAATAGATTCTCCTTTTAAAGATTTAATAGACAACAGTTTAGAGATAGATGACACAAAAGAGCAAGGCAAGGCTGAAAACGAATAGAATGAAAGCATAGATACGCTACCTTGGAGACTGGCTTACATATACTGCAGTGGATTTGATTTAATAATAAAAGCTTGCGATAAATAAAGAGTAGTGAGACAGCCTCCGATGGATAAGAGCTATAACTGACGCAATACTGAGCACGTGTAAGCAGCAATTGATCGTAAAACAATCGATAGTGGAGGCGATTTCGACGGTAAGTCAACGCCCTGCTTATCGCAGGTCAATAATTCGGTGTAGTTTAGTTGAGCGAACTCACGATTATCTGAACTCTTGCGCAGATGTGTGGATGTCAAAGTTTTGTAATTTAAAAAGCCGTCTTCCATGGATAACTTTTTGAAACTCTAACGATTCTACTGTGAATGTTAGGATTATCTAATTGGAAAGATTGCCGATTGTATCAGATGTAATTACTACCAAGGAATTACCGGAAGAAAGTACTATTAAGATCTAATACAGAATACTTTTATCAAGCAAGTCGAAATATAAATATTCCTCAAATAAAATATCAAATCTTATAATGATAAACTGAAGATACAAGGCAAACTACCAAATAGAGCACCCAAAACTACACTGATGAATGAATTATCAAAACTTTGACAACCACATCCAACAGATCGATACACGCATTTTGACAAAAACAATGTTCCCGATACTGTTGATAAAGCGGTGTTTATATAATATATATATTTGTTTTACACATATCAGTATAATAATATGTTAGTTGACAGTGGTGAGGCAGAGACTTGCATCCGTCCGTGAGTGATAGTGGCTTGATACTTCTGATGTCTATCGGGGATATTTGGTGATGAGGTCGGTTTATTCGTTTATATATCATTTTGTACAGATTTCATATCTTTGGTAGCAAGAGATGAAGTATTGTGTAGATGATTTGGTAGTTTTTACTTGTTAATATCTTGTGGTGATGTCGTGATTTGTTTTGGCTGTGTAAAAGAAGTAAGTATATGTTCTTGGAAAAACTATGTTACACGTGTAAGGATATTAACATAATTCTGCCATATTTGTAATCACGCTTAAAGCTCCAATAGTTGTAGCAAGTTATATAGAATTAATTATTAATGAAGGTACTAAAGTTAAACCCTACTAAGTACACAAAATCAATACTTATATATAGGAAAATATATGAGAAGTCTGCGTCTTCGTAAGTCGCAGACAGTTTCCATCACTGCCTCAATAGACGGCTTAATAATATACAAACACAAGCAACAACAAACATCACAATAGTTACGGAGAAACAAAACGTTTCCACCATCCGTTTAGAACACATTAAGCGATTTACTTAATGTCTTATCACCGGCAATCAATAACAAACTCAAAGCACCAATCAATAAGATTGACATTCGATTGGGGATCCAACCGTCCTTGAAAACATCCGATCTAAACGCGGTACGCGAAGGATACTATTCTCAAAGTACAATCAACTCTATATCGAGTCGTCTCGGTTGACTGTCAGTCGATTCCGTGTTCTTAGTTACGTCACTCCGAAGAGGTTTGTTACCAATCTATCGGAATAGTTCTCTTAGGATGGAGGTCTAATGCATTGTCGTTAAATTAATGCCACGATTTATGACAGTCGGAATTAGCCCCAAACGAGGGCCAGCAATGGATCACTGTTTAGTTTTATTGATGAATGTATTTGAATACAAATAACTGTGACATTATCCGCGGCCGGTGATGTACGAGCGATTCTAGTGTTTACTGATTTGAGAATAGTGTGCGTTTTGGATGTTATAGAAAATTGTTTGGTAGTCATTTGTAATGTTGATGGACTTGCGAATAATTTTGTAATCCATCAGAATCAGGAGGTAACTGATATTGAATATGAAACCGCTCAAATAGGACCGTCTTAAGATTTCGTTTATCACTGAGAACGATTGCAAATCTCTGGTTAATAAATCCAAAAAGCAAAAAGATATCTTGCACAGGTGAGCATGTTATCATAATTATCAACAACTAGGCTCCCATGACCAATGGCCATTGCTTGTCGCCGCACCGATCCATCACAGGCTTATATAAAAATGTCAACGATTCGAGTTACTCAATTTGCAATAATTTTCAGAACCGCGGCACGGTTGAGCAAATCCACCATGCAGTAACAGCCTGCCGTGGATAATGAGGTTCGATTCCGCGGGAAGCAATTTTCTTCTATAATACGCCGATTTTTATTTTATGATCGTCTCGGGACAATGATTCGTTTGACTCGACTACTGTTGACAATCCTTGCGAAGCTTTATTTGACTTAAACGGTGTTTGTCAAACGTTTGATCAAATTCTTCATATGCGACAAATATTTGATGCTAGCTAACTGTTTCCGAAAATAAAATGCTTTTGTTATCATAAATATGTTGTTTGCATAACATATTGGCAAGTTCATACAAATATTTGGTTAAGTTTCACAGTTGATTGTTAATTTTTGTCTGAAGCGCCTTCGTCTACGCGAATATCATAATATTTATCTATCGCTATACTTTTGTGTTTTTCTTCTAAACCTTACACTTAGGTACTATTGATATCTACATTCAGACCTTTTTATTTATCATCAAACATAAAACCTCATCTCAAGAATAGACATACTTACATATTACGAAGCCATGGCATTTTACGAAGACTCCAGATTTTTCCAGACTAAAGTCTGGAACAATCCTTTTTATAGATCAGTCTGAGTCTGGAATTCACCAAAAGTTTGACCAAAACGATCGACAAATTGTTCAGCGTCAGCCACTGTTTATTTATTTTACAAAAGAGGGTATTTGTCTCCAAAGACAATGGCTATTGGTGCGCAAGGGGGCTCCCGATAATTGAGAGGGGCTCTTTAATAACCTTCGATTATTTATTTAAGAGTTACGCCACCTGAGGCTTTGGCGACTGACAAAAAAACTCGTACTAATTATTTTAAATTTCCTGCATTTTAAAATTCAATTTCAGCTTTATCATGGTCTTCGTTAGGTTCAGAATTGTTTGTTGAATTTAGTATTTCCTGTAAAGGATTTGAATCTGTGGAGGGAGTAAGCTGTGGTTTACATTATTTTTCGCTGCGACTTTGTTTGTGTCTGTAATTAAAGATTTTTTAGATAAACCTTTTGATGCACTTTGTGTAACAAACTACATTTAGAAATGTAGAATGTAACACAAAGTTTTGGATGTTGAAATATAATTATTTAAAGAAAAAAGAGCTTTATTGTAACGACTTCACTCGTTTTCTATGCCCTATAAATACATCTCAAAGTCACCCTAAGTACCTCCAAGTACTTACGTGTTTGTAATCCAAATCACAATTCAAATGACGTACATAAGTACGTCAATACATATGTCAAGTTATATACAAAGAGGCGGTCGGGCCAAACCGATACACAATTAAAGAGGAAAACAAGAATACTTGTAAGTACTAATGCTAAGACGAATGTTGCGTAAAATCGACGCGTCTCCCCTTCCCCCAGCCTCCCCACAGCCGTAGGGACGCCTGATTTACGATATCAAGAGGAGAATGGGTTTTGTTTTTTGTAATTTTTATAAATATTCAAAATTGTTGTGTCGCGCGGTTTAATGACTAAAAGAAGACTGGTTTGGAAAACCTTCATTTTTTTAGGATATTATGTTGTACTGTTTCGTTTGTAATATAATTATTATTTATACTACACATTTTACATATTTTTAAATATTCCTCAAAAAAACATTAATTCCCTAATAATTATACAAAATAATAATAATTATTATTTTTACCTTAGATTTTTTACAAAAATCTTTGCTGATAGGTAAAATAATAATTACACGATTCAAATTGTTTTGTTTAATGTTGAATTAACATCTAAAGTTATATTTTTACAAAAAAAAAACCTTAGCACATTTCAAATCAGTATCATCTTTGCATCTGACACACAAGAAATCGTTTTTCGTATGAAGCACAGCCCTGCGCCCCCCGAATTCGGCGTTTTCTTTCTCTAATTGATAATTCTTGCGCGATCCCTCATCGGGGCTCCTACAATAATACAATTAATTCCCTTATGCCGAGACCTACTTATAAATTTCTTACGCACAACCCTTATTGGGGAGCGTTTACATTGAATATTTGGATGATCTTCTAGTTTAGCGTGATGTGGTTGTTTTGATGTTTTCAAAACAATTGGTGACAGGATTTAAGATTCATTTATCTGCACAAAAAAAGAAACTCTTGAAGCCAAATAAAATTAAATGCGATTATTAATTTCTGCTATTTTCAATGTTTTATCAAACGTGACACCTGAAAATGATTCCAAAAATTTGTACTTCGATAGTTAACCAAATTTTCTTTTAGTTACATCAGTAAAGAAAGTCCCGAACTCCATTTTTGTTGTTTATACATATATTGCATGTCTTCTGAAACTTCACCAGCTAAACTTGCCAGCATTAATCTTACAATAACCAAAACTAGCCTCTTTAGAACCTACAAAAACTCTTTCGATTCTCTCTTTCCGATCCCTCTAACTGCAAGCTCCCATCTAGTGTACCATCTCCTTAACCTCCTGTATGTGTCATGTTCTCCCTTCAGCTCAGACACCGGAGACTCGGCAGTAATTGCTTCCCCGATCCGAAGAGCGCATCTTTTGTGATCCGACACAAGACACAAAACAAAAACATATTTATAATACCGCGATATATTCGTGACTGTACTTATTTAGTTATTTGAGGCGTCTCTGTGCGTGTGTATTGGTTTTACCCCTTTTTGAAGTGATTTTGGCTTTAGTAGATGTAATAGGGGGTTTAGGCTGATTCGGCTGTATGTAAGAGTCTTAACTTGATGTATTTTTTTTTCATTAAGTTCTATTTCCAAACTATGTTTTGTTAGAGACCTTTAACAAACCCTGAAAGTCTAACAACCAAGTTTGCCAAGGGGTATGATGTTACCCAGTAACTAAGTTTTGGAGGTCAGATAGGCAGCCGCTGCATTTAAAATACTGGTATTTTGTTGCATCAGGTTAGACTGGAAGCAGGCACCAGCATATTTGGAATAAATCTAGGTAGATAGTTGAGAGTTTTTAAACATTTTGCTAATTTTAACGGTCAATAAAATGGAAACGTGCAACCAATATGTATAATGACCCGATGACCTCACCAATCACAAATATTATCTAACTGAACAAATAACTGAGTCATGGTGATAAAGCTAATAATAATGCAATTGATTTGAAAAACGGATTTTACATATCATATTGTCGTTACAAAATATGCATTTTCACGATACACCATATTACGATTTTATAAATCTTTTAAGACTTTCTAAGTCCACAAAAAGCTTGTAAAGCATGATTCATTATAAAACCTTTCAACTACTATCGATATTTAGTAACAAATTGTGCGATTCTCCCCAGCCTCCCCATTTCCAGATGGTTTGCCGATTTGGCCGGCACGACTCCGTACATTTAAATATGGCGGCTTAATGTTCAAATGGAGATATAGATGATATTTTATTACTTTGTTTTGTTGATAATGAGAGAAACACAAAGTATCTGAACTGTTAGGTAGATATTATTAACAATAAATTAGTTTTTTACATAAGTTATCATAGAAACTGATACTACTGCTGATGTTACTTAATTAATGTTTTGCTAGCGATTTTTTAAACTCGTAAACTAATGATTGCCTTTTTTGTTTCAGGTAAGATCAACATAAAAATTCAGGACACAAAATCAAATCAAGATACGATCCTGATTTTTTCGAACGTGAGCTGAGTAAGACGAAACAGAACATTCGAAACATAAATGAAGTAGGTACATAATAAACTAAACGGCTATTTGACATTTAAAAAAAAGAAACGTCATCCGTTGGCGCCAACTGTCAGTTACACATCAAAGTGAAACAATTCAACAGATACCAAAACAATTGCCATTAAACCCACTCGATTACCAGTAGAAATTTGTCAATATTCGAACCGGGCAGCCATTAATAGCTTTAATCTTTGAACGTCCAACGATTAAAAAGTCGCGTGACTATAAAAAGGTACCATTTTTAAACGCGACTTATCGACTGTCACTTGTTAACGATAACACGTTTGAGTAGCCGTTAGTAAAGAGCTTTTCACATTGAACGGAGGTAGAGCGAGCCGTATCGCGTCGCGTTTAGTCTGCCACAGATATATAAAGCCTAATCGTGTGGTCGTGTTGTTGTAGACAGTCCTTATTGGCTGTATAGATTGTTGTCTTTGACATTATCGTTTGATTCGAAATTCGAAAAGTAATTCTATTGTGACATGAACGGTCACGAAACTTAAAATAAAATTCAAGGTACTTGCAAATTACTTTTACAAAATAAATACTACTGTAGCACTGTAACGTGTGTGTACCACAATTAATAAGTCATTTCTGAGTAAATGATGTGACGTGAAAATATGTATAAGTCCATCAAATGTCAAGCAGGATTAAAGCAGCAATAATAAGAAGGGCTAAACAAACACATAGAAAGTGTAGGTGTGTACAACACCAATTTACGATCCGGTAGAATTGTACAAAAAAACGTTTGCCCTTTTTAAAGTAATTGCGTAATAAAACTACAGGCGAGTAATAAAGTCACAAAATAACGTAAAATCGATAATCTCAAGTGGAACAAACGGAACAAATATAAATAGCATTGAACGGGTTATTAATTTTTCTTTCGTATTTAATTTTTTTAACTGCGCAAATATTCAAATGGGACTTTTAACGATTATTTTTATTGACACTTTATGGTTCGGAAACTGAAAATGACTTAGATATGATCCGATGCTCGGACGTTTAACGACTGCACGCAAAACGCCATTTTGGAAAATGGAACGTCTGAGAATGAGTTACAACCTCCTTGCGAATTGAATAATGATTTTTATTTTTTATTGTCTTTCAGTACCAGCTATTAGTGACAGACATTAAACAATTCATTATTCAAACCTTACTTTCGTACGTGCAAGTTTAACCCTTCACCGGCTAGAAATATACAAAGTCATCAAAAATCAATGAGGCGTCTTCTCACCAAAAGATGAGCGCATTAATCATCTCACACGATGTTACGACAATGGACAGAATCTATAAACACACCCCCCTTCCCCCTTACGAGCCGCCCTCCACCCACACACACGTAATTAATTAAAATTATTAATGACAGCGCATAATAATGGATAATCAATATTCTCGAGTTACAATTATGAGGGAATTAAGTATGCGGTGAACGGGTTAAGCTCCCGCCAAATTGTTCGAAAAACGAACAATGTGAAAAGTAAAGCTGCTTGTCATTCAACTGTCAAATATTTTTTTAATCGGTGTTTCTGGTTGCCAGATGTAGGTCAACTTGAGAAAAGACTGGAAAAAGGTTTTCTACATTATCTATTGACTGATTTTTTTTTGTTATTATAAGTCACGGATATGTAACTTATACAATTCAGTTTTCTCAGTATTGAGAATAGCTGTCGATTTTTATGAAATTAACTTTTGTAGCCTGCGATTGGTGTTTTATGGAAAAAAATAGGTTTCCTAGAAATAACATTGTTTAATTCCTATTACAACTTCTAATTTTCTATTCACAGTTTTTACAACACACACCAACCCATATTTATATGATTAATTATACACATTTATTAGCAAAACTGAGGGTAGTACGTCCTCCGTTGTGAAGGGGTGTAAGAAAGGGTTGTGTGCTATTAATATTTATTTCGTATGCATAAGTTATACCAAGGATTGATTGCTAAGCGCCGAGAATTCGCCATTTTGATTGATTCTGTTAGTAAAATGATTCAGTTCGTGTATTTTTTTTATTATTAATGACTGGGTGAACTGTAATAGTAATTATTGTGGCGTAGATTTCTAAGTAACTAACTATTTTTTTAAGCACGAACAGACTTACAGAGTTTTATTCAAATTGTTTCACCAGAAATCGGACAGCCACTAACACTTGAGACAGACTACTACATCGTTTATCTACTTACCAAACCACAAATTACTACAGCAATACATTTAAAAATTGCCACTTAAAACCTCGGTGCCTAGTTACGAACAAAAGTAACAATACAAAACAAGATAACAATCACTAATTGCACACCAAAAAGCAAGCCTTTAAACGCGAAAATTTGAGTGTGAAAAGTACGGACGATGCCGTGTCAAATACTATGGGGGTAGTCACGCGACGATGTCTAACCGTATTCCAACTAACAACACTGTGCCTAAAACTCCTACTTCTACCCCAAGGTTTGAAACACAGTGTCACTGCTGTGTGCAAGTGGGGTGAGCTTAAAATGTTATCATAGTTCGCCTGGATCCTAAGTATCGCATGTCCCCGAACAATAAAAGTGCATTTGGCAAAACATTATACATAAAAGTTTTTGCACAAATACGCCTAACTACGTAATAATGTGAAATTAGCAGTCACTCATTGTCGGTACACAGAGAAATTTGTTTTTACCTATAAAGGTTATTGATAGAACTTCAAAGGAATCATTGAATTGGAGAGTGATACAAAAAACTATAGTGAAGTAGCTGTTCCGCGCGACTTCGTTCGCGTAGAAATTCTTATGTGTGAAAAAAAAAGATGGCCAAATCAAATCAAAATAATTTTATTTCACATACGCCTACATGGGCACTTATAAAACGTCGACAAAAAGGTGCACGGTTCGGGTAGGTCGTTTCCTATGGAGAAGAACCGGCAAGAAACTCCATGGCCCATGTCCTTCTCCATACACCTTCTTGCCAAATTTCTTTACGATCCGTTAAGTCCTGAAAAAGTAACAAACAAAATTACTTTTGCATTTATAATATGACTATGGATGTACCGTCTAGGTTAGTTTGCTTAGCCGACGACCAACACAGAGGTCAAAAGTAAGAACTAGAATAGAAAGAAAATATATCGAAAATAATGTAGTAAATGTAGCCATCGATCTTTTGGATCATGAATTACTTTTACTTACAGCTTACACTCAACACTTCGAAATAAGATCACTTTCTATCTACCATACTGAACACAGCCTTAACCTTATCTAAAGCCATTTTTTTTTTAATTTCGTTCTCTAAGTCCAAATCTCTACACAAATAAGAAGAGACAAACATTCAACACACATACAGTATCAGTCGAACCCCTAGCAATATTTTAAACTACCCCTTCGTTTCAACCCTTTGATTGCGACTTTGCGATCAATCGATTGGGTCCTGACCACCCCTTATTATTTACCGATAGCTTTAATATATAAAAACACACCATATATCTAATTACGATAAGATATAGAGAATTGGCAACCCTACAAAAAAACCCTTTAGTTACGCCATGTATAATAATTGCAAAATTTTTATACGTTTGTGAAACATAATCTCGGAAATTGCTGTACCAATTTGGATAATACTGCTCTTAAGTAGGTATATTTCTTTGGTAAATAATTTGTGTTGGTACATATAGTCACGCTATACCAATAAGAAATCATATAGAAGCTGTATTTATCTTGTTTCAAGTTAAATTTTTGGAAAGAATGATATTTTCGAAGAATTAATCCTAAGATTTTACACGTGTATGTGTGAGACGTTTTTGAGTTAATTAACACACATAATTAGCATACAATGTACGACAATGGTTCTAAATTACACCTTCAAAGCTATATTTTTAGGGAAACAAGAATTTTAATGATAAATAAGGAAAACTCTCTTCCCAAATTCATGATACTTGTGGCCATCGCAAGAATACGCCCCCCAAAATATTCCTACAGAAGATAAAACCTAGGATTCACAGTTATTACCAAAAGTGTTCCACGATAACCGATCAAAATCCAATGCCATCACGACGATGTCCAAAAAATCACCCCCTAATCTGTCACCCCTAACACACACACACAAACTTATACACACCAAGACACGTAAGTTTCCGATAGGGTTCAATCGCGATTTTTGATCCCCATCTCAAATTTAGTCCCGAGAGTACCCACCCTTTTTGAGCCCACTATATACAAGAATTATACATTATAGTTGCATACATACAAATTAAAACAGCGCCCTTGGGTGTTACTTTTGAGGCAGTTCAATTTGACTATAAGTCGCAATACGGTTCGGAGGCATTCATTTGATGGTAATTTTGGCGCGTAACTTTAAAGAAGATGGCGTCTACGTTTCTGTCAACATTATTTTTAAAAAAAAAACGAAACATAGAACATTCACACTCGCTTACTTAAACCACATATAAATTATAGAAACAACCAATAGCTAAGTACACTCTTAAAAAAAACTCACTAACAAACAAGCCTTTCACGCAGCTCCAAAAACCATCTCGCTCCAACCTTAGTACCCCATTTACCACAAAAACCCGAAACGATCAACAGAATATCCCAAAATGATTCATAATATTGCAAATAAAAACAAAAGCGGACGACAGTAGCAGCCAACCCTCAAAAAACAATAAAAAACATATAGTACGCACCTCAGACGGACATGCGGAACCCTCTCGCATAGAATTAACCCTTTCGATACAGAAAGGTGAACAACCCAGTTAAAAACGGGACTTTCTTGTGCCGTGTTGAGTGATAAGCGTCGGCGATTTTTGGTGACAGTACTGACTGCTGTCGAATTGTAAGCTTAAGCACAACTTCCTGTGGCCAAATAATTGTCATAGTTTTTTTTTTCTTCCGTCTTGTCAAATTCAAATTCATTTATTTTGTGAATATAAGTAAACAGTAGGTGGTATTATATATAAAATGTCTTAAAAGGTGTTTCTAATATGCCCTTCGCTTGAGTTTACACCTCGACATTGTTACATCTTTTAAAATTAACCATGTATTTCAATTGTTTCTGATTACAAGAGACTCGATCCTAAAACTATTCAAAATTCTTAAACTTTCTTTTTCCATCTGATTAATCAGAATCATTCACGTCAATCATTAATCTATCAATCAAACCCGCTGTCTCTCCTAACTTGACCACTATACTCGTATTTTATCCGCAGGGCGACACGCATGCAAACGAATATTCATATCGAACTTAAAAAAAGGATCGTTCATTTAGAAATAATCTGGAACGCGTCCAAAATGTCCGCTTCGTTATTAATTTCTAGATCAAAAGCTTTTATTTTAATTGTTGTAATATTGATATGTGAATGTTTTATTAAAACATTTTTGGTATGAACATTAAAGAAAGGATTTTTTCTGAAATGCCCAATTATAGTGCATATTGACATAAATACGGCTTCATACTAAAGTCGCCGTGTGGTACAAACAGGATTTTAGTATGAAACCGAATGAAGCGAAAATTCCGAGACTCATTTTACGCGACTCACAGCTCAAAAAATTACGCTCGTTTGGCCTCAGCCTTAATTGTTTAAAAAGCTGAGTCTAAAAAGAGAGAGCATCGAAATCTGTAACAAATCATCTTAAGATAGAACAGAACTAAAAATACATCACCCCAAGTCGATGCATCACCAAGAATTAATATAATTCTTGTCATTAAACGTCCGATCGCCGCGACGTCTTCGCTCCAACTGACAGTTGACATTGACAGGTCCTTAATGATGGCTGACAAGAGGCGCCCTCTGACGGCCATCTTGCCAATTTTGTTGTACGTTCTTGAACACGTCTCGATGTCAACTTGGTATATTAAAATATGTTTAATTATCTGTACATCAGTTGCTGGGGACGCAAAGCTGAATTGGCATTCAAATAATTTTATTTAAGGATGTTAATGATCCGAGAAATGTGAGATAATGACAAAAATAAAATGCGAAACACCCTATCACATTTACGCAGAAGTAATTATATTCATTATGATAACATCACCATCCGATCAGTGGCAAAATCTCAAAAGCGTGGCCCAAAACCTTACAAACTCGGTGTAATCAAAACAAAACGTACATCATTAAATATCTGCGTACGATCGCTGGCAACTGAAAAGTAAATTAATTCTGGAAGTGGAACAAAAAAACTGCAAAACAATAAGACTTCGGAGGAAACCGCACAATTCGACCGCCATTAATTATTCAGTGTCATCATCCAACGACGGATATCAACGCTCATAATAAACTCGTATTTTGTATAACTTATACATAATATATGTCAAGATCTCCAAGACTTAAGAATATTCAAGAATCGTGGAACATTTTCTTTAGCGCTATCGAACTTACTAGACTAACTTAGTGGAGAAAACTCTAAAAACACAAAATATGGATTCAAAATAGAACACTTCATTTATTGTCTATAGCCAATCCAATCTAATTCTACATTCAAAAAACTTTATGCCAAGCTTAGCATTCACACAATGAGCACAATTTATTACAATCAATAGACACACACACATAGACAATTATAAATTCGGCGCACACACACAAGTTTTAACGAAACTCATGCATATTTATAAACTTAATGTGTATATTATTTTATATCTGTGCCTGTGTGAGTGCGGAGGGTCTTAATAACAGATATTCAATCAAAATCAACCCCTTTTCCTGTCCGATATCTTTGCACTGTGAGTGTGCATCTCCCCTTGTCGGTTTTGTTTTGGTAGGAGTATGTATGCTTATGTTGACAATTGGTAATGTTGATAATCATAAAAATATTGTAAAAGATGGATAAACCTTGAAACAGATTCCTAAACATTAATTTTCCAATAGCGAAAATCTATAATTAGAACCATTAAAAAATAATCCTACAAAACAACTACTCATAACCCTCCTTTAGCCAGGCCGTAGCCGGCCAAGAATAGTGTTTCCAAGTATCACAGTTACTAAAGAAACACAATACAGTAACCCATTAGTAACAACTACGCACCGTGTAATTTAAAAACTTCCCTGTCATTAATATTTGTAAAGATTCCTGTCGATATAACGTCGGGTTACTTCCAAGTTTCTATAACATTTGCATATGAATACTTTTATACCTTTTGCGACACAACTAAAACGAAGCAAAAAAGCTGTGTTGACAAATCAAGGTTCACGAATGAAGTCCCCCAATTTCTGATCTGGAAAAAGCAATAGTACATGGCGTCTTTAAAAATAAAAAAATATTTTACCTACCTAGATGATTTACTCATTTTTCGCAAACACCTTCGTGTTTTCATGCAAAAAGTCCCCCAGCCTTAAAAAGTAATGTCCATTTAAATGAAACAAGAGCAACACTCGAACGCTTCACGCAAGAAAAACTCTCCATCCCAATAAGATATTAGAAACACCAATTGCGTATCAGAAATATACAATTAATAACGAGTCGTCCAAAACAAAGGCATGGGCAGACGCCAAAAAAACGGGGAAACATATAATGCATCAGTGAATCGTAGAATTTGAACAGTATCGTGGAACGGGGTGTATAAAATGTATAAATCTTTCGGGGTGGCCGTCTGGCAGGACTACCGACTAGCCATGCCTGTGTGTAGATATTTAAAATTATTCCCTTTGATACGGAAGATAATTTCATTCGCAGACTTGCAGCGTCAACAGAAACATCTATAGAGAATAAATAATTTAAATTTGTAGAATGGTTTTATGTTGGAAATACTTAATCGAAAGAAAACTTAGAAAGTTAGACAGTTCGAACTGTGCTGGTAAAGTTTTGGAACGGCTTCAGTTATCGTTCTCAGATTAGACTTCAAGGAAAAATCAAGTTTTGAACACTGAAGTAGATCCTGACTCTGCAAGTTTTTTGTTTTGATTCTATAATTATAAATAATAAATAAATAAATACAAGTTTCTAAATTCAAACCGCGAGTATCCAAACCAAAAGTAGCCATCATTAGTGATTTGAATTTGGAAACAAGCATCCTAAAATCAAATGGTTCGATGGTACGGCCGGCACGTGACACACGGCGTAGTCGGCAAACTTTTTCCCGACGCAACGAGTTCGCTTCTGAAAGTTGTGCGGGCCTTTGTTTCGCGCAATCATACGCTACGTTGTAAGGATGCGTTGCGAACCGCGATCTCCACTCATCCTTTTGCCAACAGTACTTTGATTTCCGAACCGCTTTGATTCAAACTTTTAAGCATCCCGTGTTTTGACGTCGAATATTGCATTTCCGTGTGTGTTTAATTTGATATTTGTTTGGAACTACACCGCCCGTATATCATCTATATTTGAAATTCAACTTCAAACGGCGATTCCAATGAACGTTATTTAAAATGTTCCGACGCGCTGTGATCGGGCCAATAACACTCAGTTTCTAGTTATTCTCATTGTATACAATCTCACCCCACGTAGACCGCGACCCTCCGAGAAAAAATAATAAATTATTTTAGTTAGTATGCAAATAAGCGCGGACCGATATTTTAACCTACACCCCATTGAAATAGCGCATTTTTTTAAATATCTGTTCTTTATGGTACGGAAGAATGTGCTTGTTTTTAACATTCGAAATTGGAATCATAAATAGTTCTAGTGCAAGTACCCGCTTTCAGTTTAGAATTGCAAAGTGTTCTGAGTTTGGAATAGTGATTCTAAATGCGAATTCAACTATGGTTTTAAATGATGGCGCTTCACAAGCCCCTTCAACATTAATCTAGATCTTAACGCGTGCGTCTGTGTGTGTGTGTATTGTGTGTGTGAGACAGGGCAATGATATTTAATTCGAAGGGTAGAATTTCTCATCGATTTTAATTTTATGCACGCATCCCGTCTCGGCGTGTATTATTTGTTTTTTATGTAAATATTCTCGATCTCTTATTCAGACGAGTGGCGTCCATTTTGCGGATTTTTTCCCTTTTCACATATTTAGACGTTGGAATATTTTAATATAATGGGTTTTGTGTTTGCATATTGGCATAACTTATTTGGAAAATTCTAATTCCTTCTATTTATTATTTTGCTGTCGTAGAGTCGTGGCTGACGTCTCTTTATTTCACACTCGTTCCCAAGTTACTGGATGCAAGGTGAGAGAGGAGCAGAATTTTTAATTGATTTCCTTTCCTTTTGTTTAGACCAAATTCATTGGTGGTTAATCATGCAGAACGATCCTAGTAACTGTGGTTAAACTGTTATTTTCTATCAAAATAATGAGTTCAAAAATGGTCCTATTCCTATACAAACGTAACAGATACATGATAGACACAGTATCTTATATTCTAATGAAGAGGTCAATGACGTAATTAAGGCGCCCCCACACACACACACACACAAATACCTGTCGATATATCAGACCCACCCCTATAAACCCACAAAATTAATATAGCCGAGAGCTACGTCAAAAATCATTATATTTTATGGGCGGCCAAAATAAATGACGCTTATACGGTACTGGTGGAAAGTTTATATTCAAATTTCACTCAGTCCGTCGGTCCGGCATCTCCAAGGATCAATTTACATATTTTCACAGGTTTCCACGATTACATTTAATGTTAGATATGTATGCGGAACCGTGAGCGTTAAAGATACTTTCTGTTTTCGAGCTCACATGCTGTTAGATTGCCTGGCTGTTGGGATAGTTTCCTTCGCGTACTTTATATGATGGCGGATATTAAAATTGTATTTGACAGTTCTCATATTTTTCAACTTCGAAAGTTCAACATTAAATTTCAAATAATAGAATACTCACACTTCCATTGGCTCACAAAAATCATAAACAAAAAAAAAACATTGGCAGCCTCACTCCATGATGAATTTTCTTTGTCAAACTTAACGTGTTTTCTAATTACACGTGTATTTTATACAATGTAAATTCCAATTAATTCCTGCGAATACTAAATAATGAAAACAAAGGTTTAAACGTATGACGTCTGTACGGAGGACCATAGAAACGCAAATTAATTCCAAAGAAGGAGAATGTCAAAAATAAGTTAACGTCAAAGCATATTCAATTAAAATAATGATAGGGATGTGTTTGTTACGTAAATAATGATGTCGGTTTGTGTGTTGGTTTGCTTATTTTTGGGGGAAAAGGAAACGTCTTGCGTTAGAGAAACAGAGGAACACCTTCCACGATAGGTACCTACCTAAGTATTTTATTCCCGTGTTATTCTTCGTTTAAACGATGTTTGAGGAAGCTCGAACTTTGGCGAACTTACACGAGAATTCTGAACTAACTACAACGAATATGAGATTGATATGCATTAAATGTTTAGTCTGTATGAGAATTAAGTTTATTTTGGCTTCTGCACTGTTGAAATCAATTTGGTCCAAAAAACTTTCTAGTGTGCAAAATTGAAGTAGACACTTGATTCGATACATTGAGTCTGCCGAAAAATAACGCTGTGTAGCAAATGATATTTCAAATTGTAAACGTAGCAAGCAGCCACAGAAACTAAACGCTACAGAATCAATTCCCGTCTACGAATTAAAAGCATTAATAATACAAAATTTGATTATCCCATAAAAGATTCGGGCCATAAAACTCATAGTTGCTATAGTGTGCACCGTTGCCGAATGTACGAATTAGGAACCCTTTTGATCGCGGCCCACCCTCCACCACTGCCGCCCGGCGCCCGCTCTCGGCTGCCATTCATTTTCATAATAAAATCGTAACAAACGGCGCAGGTAACAAAATATGGAGAGAGATCCTAAATTTATGTGAACGCAATGTGATTATTTATGTCGAAACTTAAGATTTTGCTAGAGATATTGTCGGCGAGGTGGATGTATGGCCGCTCGGTGACGGACGCGAGATTTCGATGATATACCGGTTTTGTGTTGGGCTACTTCGTGTTATCGTTGTATTGGACAATTGTAAGATCGTCTTATCTTTAATCAGGACGATCCTACTTTTCTTCTTTTACTGAAAGAGTATTATAGGGATGTAAATGTAGGCGAGAAATAAATATTCCAAACTTAGTTTCATAAAATTATAATGTGAAAATAGAAACATTCAAAATCACAGCAATATAAATAATACACAGTACTTACATTTCAAGCTTAGTCCGAGAGGTGTGCACTGTACAAACGTCCGAGTTCGACTGAACCGTTTGCTTGTGCGACAATCGTTTAAATACACTACATTAGTGGCGGTAGTTATAAATCACAAAACGTGCGTTTGCAACTGCCGACGCACGTTTCGTTTCTATGAAGAGCACAAACATGCTTAGTTTTTACATTAGATTATTTTATTATTTTATATTTAATTATACACATATATATTCCAGTAAATATACACATGTACAATTGTATAGGTTAGGCAGTTCTAACCTAATATTCAATTACACACTCTGACAGTCGGCCATCCTATGTTAAGCATGACCTCGTGCTTTAATAACATAACTGAATATTACAATCAACATTATGAATAATTATGGTATATATTAATTAAAATAAAAAAAAAAAAACAATTGAACCATTCCGTTCGTAACATTACATGCTATGTTTTAAAATAGGACACATTTGTCCTATTTATTTGCATAACATTACATAATGGGACTTTTCCGTCCAATATAATCAGCAATATAACCATGGTGGGACCCTTCCGTCCAATATAATATGACACCTTTGTCAATGGACCCTTCCGTCCAGTACAATATGACACCTTTGTCAATGGACCCTTCCGTCCAGTACAATATGACACCTTTGTCAATGGACCCTTCCGTCCAGTACAATATGACACCTTTGTCAATGGACCCTTCCGTCCAGTACAATATGACACCTTTGTCAATGGACCCTTCCGTCCAGTACAATATGACACCTTTGTCAATGGACCCTTCCGTCCAGTACAATATGACACCTTTGTCAATGGACCCTTCCGTCCAATATAATATGACACCTTTGTCACTACATTACAATACAACAACATTAACAAAAATTTTAATGGACCCTTCCGTCCAATGCATTAAGACACATTTATAAAAAAAAATATAATTGACGAGACTTTTTTAGCCCATAATAATATGACACCTTTGTTACAGTGAATAATTACTTACTTAAACAGAATAAGAATAATCACATATTATAATTTAATTGACGTAAAGGCTCGTAGATCTATAAGCACGATTAAATATAAACCCTTTTTGCTCACTAATCAGACTCGTCTGATAAATCATTGTCACTGGTATGTGGTCTATTAAAATTAAGCCAGGGTTTAAGTTTATCTACCGCGACTACCGTAGAATAACCTCTACCGCCCTTTTTTGTGAGAGGTGTGTCTTCGACATGATATCGGTCGTGATCCAATACTTTCGTGATTCTATAGGGACCTTGAAATTTTGGTATTAACTTTCTACTATGCCCTGTGGAAGGAACCTGACGCTCTACACGTACTAAATCCCCGGCCTGGTATTTTATTGGGGTGCAACGTTTTTTATCAAAGTAAGACTTATCCTTTTCCTGACTAATGACTATTTGTTTACTGATTTCGTCACGAATTTCCGTTATATCTTGTTCATTAATCTCAGTAACATCGCCCTCTAGTTCGGAAATAATTTTACTTTCACTACTTCCCGTTAGCCGTTTGCCAAATAAAGCTTCCGCAGGAGTCCGATTAATCCCCTTGTTTAAAGTATTATTTATTCCCCATTGTATCTCAGGCAAGTAATCGTCCCATTTATTTTCAGCCATACCAACAGTTTTTGCCGTTAACGATTCTACAATTGTCTTATTATATCTTTCTACCTGCCCATTCGCTCTGGGGGTAGCAATAGCATTAAGTACATGCTTAATTCCCTTTTCATTAATAAATGCTTTAAAACTGTCACTAGTAAATGAGGAACCCCTGTCAGAAATTATTCTTCTAGGAACCCCAAAGATGCCAAAGTACTCCTTTAGTACTTTAATGGACGTACTGGTTTTCGTATTTCTTACTGCTTTTAAGTAAATATATTTAGTAAAAGCGTCTATTAAAACTAAAATATACATATTGCCTTTACTACTCCGTACAAAGGGACCTGTGTGGTCGATGTGTATTGTGTCAAAAGGAGCCGCTACTTTTGGTATTGGATTAAGATAACCGGGTTTTTTACCACCGGATGATTTTGCATAAGCGCACTCTAGGCATGAATCGACGTATTTTTTAATGAAACGCCGCATTTTATTAAACCAGTAAATAGATTTAACCTTATCTAAAGTTTTGTCAAACCCAAAATGACCTATATCATCATGGTTTTGCTTTACAACTTGCCAACGAACTCCCTTTGGCACAACCCATCGATCCCCGTCAGCAGTTATCCGAAACAATTTGTCATTTTTTAGCTTGAAATTGGACTTTATATCGACTATGTCATCAAATTTTGGATCTTTAAGTATGCCTATTATTCTTTGTATATCATCATCTGCATTCTGAACAGTAGCCAACCATGTAGACTCCGACACCGTGAATACTTTGGCTTCCGAACTTGTAACAGGGTTCCTACTGAGCGCATCAACGTGGGACATAGATGGACCTGGTCTATATTCAATTGAAAAATTGAATTCTTGCATCTGTTCCCACCATCGTGCGACACGGGGAAGCATGTCCTTTTTTTGAAACGTTGCTTTTAACGAGTTGCAATCTGTGACTATCTTAAATGATAACCCAACTAGGTAAACGCGAAACTTTTGAAGAGCAGATACAACCGCTAAAGTCTCCAAGTCATATGACGAATAATTCTGTTCTTCGGGCGTAGTTTGTCTACTAAAATAGGCAATTGGTCTGAGAACTGAATTTTCATCTCTTTGTAAAAGAATTCCAGCTACGCCTATTTTGCACGCATCGGTATGTAATTCCGTTAACGCTTTAGGATTGTATAATGCCAAAATGGGTTTTTGTGATAGCTCTTTTTGCAAAACTCTGAATGCCGTTTCTTGATCAGGTCCCCATTGCCATGAAATATTTTTTTTTAACAAATGGGTGAGTGGTTTTGCCAAAAGAGAAAACTTGGGGACAAATCTCCTAAAAAAACTAGCCAGTCCTAGAAACTGACGGACATTATGCTGGTTTTGTGGTACAGGGAAACGTTCGACAGCTTCAATTTTTCTTGAACCTGGTCGAATACCGTTCTCTGACACTTCAAACCCCAAGTAATCTACTGCGCGTTTAAAGAAAAAGCACTTGGATGGTTTAAGAGAAAGTCCAGCATTTTTAAATAAATCTAGCACAGACTGCAGCCTTCTCATACCTTCCGAAATTGTTTTGCTGGGTATGATTACGTCATCTAAATATGCCAAAGCTTCCCCATGTCGAGCGTTTCCCAATATCTGATTCATTAATCGCTGGAATGTTGCTGGCGCATTAGCAAGTCCAAATGGCATGCGATTAAACTCATAATGCCCATCAGGTGTAACAAAGGCAGTTTTGTATTTATCATCTTCAGCGATAGGCACTTGGTAGTATCCAGATGCCATATCTAACGTAGTAAAGAACTTATTCCCTGCTAGAATATCTAACTGATCGTCAATGAGAGGCATTGGATAATTTTCTTTAACAGTCTTTTTATTAAGCGCTCGATAGTCAATACAAAGTCGGAAATCCCCGGTTTTCTTTTTAACGAGAACTATGGGACTCGCATAAGATGAGGTAGAGGGGCGTATGATACTAGTATCTAATAGCTCTTTTATCATCCCCCTAACTACTTCCTTTTCCGCAATTGCCATTCTATAGGGCCTATAAACAACCGGTTGATCATCATTTAAGTCTATTTTCATACTACCAGCCGATGTACTACCTAATTCCGTTAAATCTAGAGCGAAACATTCTCTATAAACATTTAGTAACGACAATAGTTTTTCTTTATCTTCAGCAGATAGATCACTGGCAATATGAAATTGAGCTTCTGTTAACGTTGTAGGTACACGAGCTGTACAGTTTGATACATTTAACACGTGACTTGATTCGTCTTTGTGGGCTACTATGCCTCGCGCTATCAAAAAGTTTGCTTTGAAGCATAATCTTGAAGAGGGGGCACAAGTAACAACTACAAGTCCGAGGCCATTCCGAACATAATACATACCGGATAAAACAGAGTATCGTACTTGTTCTTTATATCGTACACTGCCTTCTACGAATATTTCCCCGTCAAAACTAGGATCATTACTGTATACCTCGACAACAGTAAGTCCTGACACTTCAGCCTCGTTTCGACAAAATAATTTAATTTTGTGGTTAGAGTTTTCGAGTATTCCCAGGCTAGATATATCTAAACAATCACTCGTTTTTTTAATTATTATGTGCGACTGTTCTGTAAACGTTTGACCAATCATAAGGGGAAAAGGCATGACGTTATCTGGGACTATAAGCAGGTCTACATTGGCAGCAGCACTATCTATAATAACGTGAGCGTTAAATTTACCGATGGCGTTAACTTTTGAATTACCGAAACCACTCAAAATAGGCAGGTTCTTTGTGTCGTACTGATTACCGATTCTTTGAAACTCTGAATCTTTAATCATAGAACATTCGCTACCGAAGTCAATGAAAGCCTGCATAGTAACCCCATTGACAATAGCCTGCTTAAAATATTTTTGACTAGGCTTTATTAAAACAGAAGCATCGGGTAATGTGCCTATTTCGTTACTAGCAACTCTTAAAATTGTTTTATCAGGGGCTTGAAATTTAGAGTAGCATTGTTCGGTATCATGGCCAACTTTACTGCATTTACCGCATTTCTTAATTGGAAGCTTACACTGGGCAACAAGATGACCTTCTTGTTTACAATTTAAACAACGGATTGGCCTGCCATTGCCTGAAGTTCGAGATTGCGTCTCATTATTTTTATTCGGGGGACCTTTAACGGTTTTGCGGTCGTTTAACGGTTTTATATTTCGCACGTTACGCAAATACGACAATAATTTATCTGGATCTGAAAACTTAACAGCTTCAGCACCCAACCTTACAGATCGGTCGTCAATACCGTGCAAGATGCATTCTACCGCGCGAGAGCCATCTATACCACATCGATTTATTAAACCTATCTTCTCATAGAAATATTCCTCTAACGAGTCATTGAATCGGGCCCTTTTGGCCAACATGTCACTGAGCATTTGGCCATAATTTTCCTCCGGAGGGAATGCGGACAAAAGTTTTTGTTGCCATTCGCTCCAAGAGAAAAGGACAGACGATAGACCCTCATACCACCTCTTGGCAACGCCTCTTAACTTGGGTAACGCGAAGTGCACAATCTGTTTCTCAGTCAAATTGTAAATAAGTGCGCATTCGTTCACTTTGTGCAGCCACATGGTCATCGTCTGTTCCTTCCTGGCTGGATCGAATTCCGGTATAGTGTTTTGCATAGACCCTAATTTATCCAACGAATCAGCTTGGTTTACAGATTTCATCATTCGAAAAATCTGAGCAATATCATCAATTTTATAAGAACGTGAGGACTCACCCGAATTCCGGATTTGTTCTTCAGCAAGAAAGTGAAGCGGCTGATGAGCTCCTGAAGGCTGATCGTGTGTACTAGGAGGCCACTGGTCACGTTGACTGCAGGATTTCCTGCCGCGTAGAAGACTGCGTGACCTTTCGCGTTGGCTCCACGGTGACTGATCATCACGTCGACTGCGCCTTGGTGACTGTCCATTGCGTCGACTGCGGCTTGGTGACTGTCCATCGCGTCGACTGCGCCTTGGTGACTGTCCATCGCGTAGACTACGCGGCGGCTGTCCATCGCGTCGACTGCGCCTTGGTGACTGTCCATCGCGTCGACTGCGCCTTGGTGACTGTCCATCGCGTAGACTACGCGGCGGCTGTCCATCGCGTCGACTACGCGGCGATTGCCCATCGCGTCGACTACGCGGCGACTGCCCATCACGTAGACTACGCGGCGACTGCCCATCACGTCGACTACGCGGCGACTGCCCATCACGTCGACTACGCGGCGACTGCCCATCGCGTCGACTACGCGGCGACTGCCCATCACGTCGACTACGCGGCGACTGCCCATCGCGTCGACTACGCGGCGACTGCCCATCACGTCGACTACGCGGCGACTGCCCATCGCGTCGACTACGCGGCGACTGCGCATCGCGTAGACTGCGCGGCGACCGCCAACTGCATCGACTGCGCGGCATCTGCTCACTGCATCGACTGCGCGGCGACTGCGCATCGCGTAGACTGCGCGGCATCTGCCCACTGCATCGACTGCGTGGTGATTGTGCATCGCGTCGACTGCGCAGCATCTGCCCTTGGCTACGAGACAACCAATCGTCACATTGGATGTGAGAGGATTGATCATCGCATTGGCTGTGAAGTTGTAGTTCACGACTATCCCGCCGCTCAATGCGCGCCTTGCATGTCCTCATTATCAATATGGGACTTGGAGCGCGATTTATGGGGCTGCGCGATCGATGTGACTCAGACCGAGCCACAGAATGCTGCGAGGGTGTTTGTCCCGCAACAGTATCAATAAATTCTTCCATTTATCTGCAAAACAGAATAAAACGAAAGCAAACTACTCAGGTTAGCCACGTAGCTATCTATCTATTGAAAAAGAAGAAGAGGAAAAAAACAATGTATATAATGTTTATATTATTATATACTTAGACAAATATCACACTCGAATCCCACTTCTGAAATGTAAGATCGTCTTATCTTTAATCAGGACGATCCTACTTTTCTTCTTTTACTGAAAGAGTATTATAGGGATGTAAATGTAGGCGAGAAATAAATATTCCAAACTTAGTTTCATAAAATTATAATGTGAAAATAGAAACATTCAAAATCACAGCAATATAAATAATACACAGTACTTACATTTCAAGCTTAGTCCGAGAGGTGTGCACTGTACAAACGTCCGAGTTCGACTGAACCGTTTGCTTGTGCGACAATCGTTTAAATACACTACATTAGTGGCGGTAGTTATAAATCACAAAACGTGCGTTTGCAACTGCCGACGCACGTTTCGTTTCTATGAAGAGCACAAACATGCTTAGTTTTTACAT
Organism: Eurois occulta; assembly: GCA_950022335.1. Lineage (NCBI taxonomy): Eukaryota > Metazoa > Arthropoda > Insecta > Lepidoptera > Noctuidae > Eurois > Eurois occulta. The sequence goes on along the minus strand of OX465494.1, from coordinate 1,230,676 downwards.
TAGATTATTTTATTATTTTATATTTAATTATACACATATATATTCCAGTAAATATACACATGTACAATTGTATAGGTTAGGCAGTTCTAACCTAATATTCAATTACACACTCTGACACAATGGACATAAATAAGAAATTGCTACGATCATTTTGGTCCAATATTCTAGACAGGAAAGGTAGCTATTATGTCACCCCTTCTAGAAACATTCGAGACAACATAAAACGTCTCGCGCCGGACAATAACAACGGCAAAACTTCTCAAAACTAAGTAGGTATTTTATACATCATAAAACAATGTAACCACATCCACACCTCCGCCATCTGTAGGAAGGGCCCAATCAATCTGTCTGTACGAGATACAGGCTCCAAATCTAACTATTGTTCACGAATAGGGAAATTTCCATTTGGATTTATTCATTTGTCTAACTATTGTCGGGCTTTCCCATTTTGTATATTAAAATAATTGTTTTGCCGCCAACATTTCGATGTTCTAAATTCAAACTGGTGAATTTGCGTATGTGTTTTGTGCCAGTGTTGGATTAACCATTGAGTTCAGTAGACATCTAGTTTTAATCTGACAATGATTTATATTTATTTACTCGATTTAAGTCTCGTCTCTTTTCAATTAAATATTACTTGTAATTAATTTCTCAGCCGTAAAATCGACGTCTTATTAATACTTAAATCCGAAGCCTCAATAAACGTTCCATTTCACATCGGAAACCGAAAAGCCGTTGTATAATAAATTTAACGACAAATTCCGATAAGAATCGGCGACGCACAGACGCAATTTTCATAGATATAGCTCAATTAACAATTGGTTTCAATCGCGAAGACATTTCGTATAATAAAGTGTCCCCCCACGAGGGGGTGCGGGGGTGCCTTCAGGCAATCTTATTTCTGTTTGTAATATTGCGGTGTCAATTTCGCATATTGAAGTGTGAGCACGAATATGGAACGCCATTGTTTGAATCTATATTGTCTATGAACTTGCTTGTCTCTGATCTGGTAAATTGGATCCTGAGGCTTCATTGAAATTGGAATGGCTTGAAGAGTATTTTAAAATGAAAGACTTTTCTTTGTTGAAGTATGAAGTGGATAGTAACAGCAGTTTTAAAAGGGGACGAATAACAAAGGATTTGTTATTTGTAAAGTCAAACACAACCTGACCCAATTAGATCACTCACCACACAAATCTGTACAAACACAATATCCGCCCGTTGCAAATGTTTGTAAACAATCAATGAAAAAATCGCAAACATGAAAATAAAAACGCCAATAATCAACCGACACAAAAAAATAAAACCTTTGTGTGCAAAAGAATTACACACAATATCCAATTGTGGTTCCGTCAACGAGCTCTGTAGTAAAAAAACCACCACCCCACGGAACCCGGGCATTAATATCAATCTATCAATAGCTCTCAATACAGAGGCGTGAGTGATCAATAAACCGTAATAAAAAATACCCTATTTTTTTCGTCCCCTCTATTACTATTTTATCGATGATTCGTATCGTCTGTTTTGATTGGACCCTCTACAGCGTTGTCTATTGAATTATCGAGTATCGCATTTTAATTCCTCAATGTGATTTATTCCGATTCGGTTTAATTTATTCTGATTGAATAATTCGATTTCGGTAATTGTTTACGGTTATGGCTTAATTTTTGATAATCGAATATGTCTGGGTGTCTTTACAATTGTCAATGGCTTGTCACTTTTTAGTTTTAATCAATGAAATTTGATGTGGCGAATTGATGAAATGTCTATGGTTGAATATATCAGCTATTGAATTATATCAGCTCGAACTTTCAGTTGGTGCCATTTCTTTAAATCTTCACAACAGATCTAATCAATCAAAGACAGAAAGTTTGACAAAACAATATTAAAATAACTTCAAGACGCACACGACTCCTCTTTAATCTTGTTTCGTCATCAAATGTTAGAGCTCACACAGACGTTTCAAAAGCTCAAAAACAGTCGTAACTTGAAAATGTTCAATAAATACACATCTTGGCAAAACTTGGTACATTTTAAACTCCATTACTTATCACTCTCTCAATCCACATGTACTTAATTACACTTGGCAAATACAATGACGTCATATCGATAGATAGATAGATAGGTACCGAAGACGGGGGGAGACTGGGGAAGATAGAAATCGTATGTTTTCGGATTAATTCGTTCGTGAAATCGTCTCGTCCCGATAAGAATGGTAACTGCTCTGTACTAATTGAATCTACAATTGCGTTGGCATGTCTGATTTCATTAGACGGTTGTGTGTGTGAGGGGTAAGGGGGGTGGAGGGGGTGTAAGTATCCGAACTGATGGATGCTCTTCAAAGTTTTGCAGCGAAATTTTTGGCGATATTGGTTTCATGGTTCAGTTTGTTTTTGGTTTTTTTGTGTTATTTTTTGGACTGTTTGAATTTTGTGAAGGGTTAAATGGATACTTTTACTGAAATTCAAATGCAATTGGTAAATAATACATCTAAACGAGTTGCATGAGTTACAGACATGTGTAAACGTTTTTCTACACATACAACTGCAACACACATTCCAGCATCGACATACGAAAATCGAAACCCTCTCAACTTTCTGAATACATCACCCAAACTTAGTTTCACTTCAAAATATACGAAATCTCAAAAGTTGTCTGTTCGTACACAAACGTCTTATTGAATACCCTCGTTCGGTCCAAAACAACGGAACGGTCCAAAGCGTGAATTGTTTCAGAATAATGGTATTTATATGCTACATTGGTTTCAAGGGAAATCACTCTTTGGAATAGTCCATAACGTCTGTTGGAGTATAGCCGCGAAGAATGAACACAAGGATCCCTTTACTGCGTTGTACGTGAAAATGTGATGCCAGAATTCGATATTACTTAAACTCGTATTGAAACTGGCGGGGGGAAGATTCGGAATATTAAACATTCACGTTTATTAGTTTGTCCTCAACGTATTTGGTAGTCTAAACGGGGGTAGTTTTCGATGGGAAACTTGGAAAGTGTGTTAACGAGTTCACCCCAGCGAGTGTAGTCGATTTTCCTAATGGGTATAACATTTTAGTCGATTGTGTCAGTTTTGAACTAACTTTTGATGTAAGTTAAGTAAGTAGTGGTGACGGCTCACTGCACTAATGGGCTTGATTCGGGTATCGAAAGGAAGCTGCGAGTATTTGTCGTTACAGATCGGTTACATTCACTGACACGTTATGAGGGAAAACTTCACCCATTCGAATCGCATTGATTAAGGGGTAACGGCAAATAATAGTTCCGGGGATACGCCTAAATATAGATACATAGAATAAATCATTGTTCCAACAAACTAGTCAAGTGTTGGTTGAGAAAGATCACAGCATCTTGCAACTCGAAATAATATTGAACCCTTGACTAAAGCCAAAGCACTCATAAAACCGTCCGCCCATCTCAACCACCAAACCATGCTGCCTATCCATTAAAATAAATCAAAAATTCAATATCACAAACTCTTTACGAAAAAGAAACCCGCTCTTAATCGATGGCTCTCGAAAAAAATCGTCAAAAGAAAATTGGTATCGTATGATCTCGGCTGCACAGATAACTGAAGGGGCCCACAAAGGCAGCTATCGGAAGGAAAACGAAAGGGTAATGCGGGCATAAGATGCGCATCGACACACACGGCCTAATCACGACACTCCCCTCCACCCACCGCCCAACTTTTGCATATTGCCCAAATTGCCCCTACCTCCCTTAGCTTCGCCGCTAAGCGTACATTTTTGCTGGCCGGATAACTCTTTAGTTTACCGATTTTTCAGCATTTCCCACTGAATTTTCGACCTTATTTCATTTTGATAAGAATGTATCATTATTTTAGCGTGTGTGCCAATGTTTTGTTTGTAGTGTAAGGGTGTCATGACGTTTGAGGGATGTTTCGACTCAGAGGACTTCTTAATTGTGAGCGTGCAGTTTTGCTATTGATTTTTTAATGTGTCTCTATGTATGATGGGATGGGGGTCTGCTAAGTACGTTTTCGTACATCCATTTAGTTATAAAGTATGGATGTATTGTTCGGAGGACTGAGGGAATGTTTGAGTGTTTGATCTTCTTTACTTTCCCAAATGAGAAGCAAACATACTAGCTTAAAAGCTGCTTTTTCATAATTCATGAGGTCTAAACTGCCTCCTAAGCTATTACGCTAATTGGTTAAACTACACCTCGGACTAGCAATTATGACAAAAAAATGTAATTCATATAAACAAGGATTAAACAAAACACGCTCATTGGTAGTTCGTTAAAACGCTCAAAGTATATAATTATGGCACAAAATAGTACCAAAGACAAGCCGCTCTTTAGCAAACCTGTCTATAATTCCTTCCCAACCATAGAGTAAGATGTAGACTGGCATTTAAACTTGTGTTCTAAAAATAAAGCGCGAGAAACAAATTAAATTAATTTCGTTTCATCGTTTGTGATTTATGTTTTTCTTGCCTATCTGAGAGGCATTACATGGATTTTTTTCCGTATTTAACAAGGTATTTCCTTTAATTAAAGATAAGATTATAGAAAAGGGTTTTTCCAAGAAGATAATAATATTAAGTAATGAAAAAACCGGTCACATGACAAATCGTCAATATTTTGTTCGAAATAAAATAAAAAAGTTGTCTGTTGGCTATTCGTGTTGAAATGTTTCAAGTGTCTGTACTGCATAGTTCGCTACTCTGCGACATTAATCTCTATCTTGTTAAATTATAATAATTGCATCAACATTTAATAACTGCGTTTCATTACACGCATTTACCTTTTCTCGTATTAAAAGGAATTATTTTCTAGAAATTGCTAACCCACTTTGAAAAAACATGGAGACTTGTAATTAATGTCAATTTTATTTATAATTACGCGTCGAGCGCCGCCAGATGGCGGTATTTGCGTAAAAACGAGACCGGCCCATGAGCTATGCGATAATATAAATATTTCTTACAATATTAGACTTTAGTATCTGTGCTACCATTTTATTATTTTAATCTATGACTACATTCTTCAAAACGTACTAATATGGAATAATTTCGCTTGTGCGTCCTTAATTTATTTAATAGAAGTACAAACTTTATGTTGCCATATTAAAAATGATGATTATTTACGGTATTTTTCTGTAATCTACTCGGTGGTCTTGGACTCAAAGCATCATAACTTCACAAAAGGTCGTACATCCCATGGCTGTAGACAATCAATACGTCCTTTTACGACTGTAATTTCTTGGCATCAGTGTCTAACTGTCATGTCGTATGGAGTGATATGAGCCACAATTCACTACAATTAACTGCATTATAACAACAATGGTAACGTTGCTGTGCATTGTGGGCTGTCCTTGCCACTATGGTGCGCACAATGGTGCAGGCCGCGCAGGTGACGATCTTACGATATAAATAGGTCAAGTTGACTTCCTTGATTACTATAATGGCTGCAGGTTGACTGGCAAGGTTTATATTGTCTAGTATCAGTTGTGAGACGTAATTATATGTAATGATTTCGACTGAAATAGTTAGGACTTCCCTTTTAATAACATTCTCATGGAAATGATAGCGATGAGCAATATGTAAAAAACAAAAAAATGGAAGCTTATTGTAGCCTCAACAAGAAAAATCTTATGTCTACTGTCATCCAAATAAATCTTAAAGATCAAATCAGGCTTAAAGACATTTTCACTTCTATCTTATTCGTTTATATAAACTAAGTAGGCACTAATTCAGTATAGTTATGCTCTACCCTTAATAGACAAGAGAATTAACGATATTTGTCAAGCACAAAACAAAATATCGTTTTCCATTCTCTTTATCTTGTCATATTATTTGCTTACGAAGCCTGCATACGGGCGGCCAGCGAAGTATGGCTATGCTGGATGTTCGGGACGGGACTCTTTGTAAGCGCGCTGAAAAATAGAAAGGGAGCACAGTTTGAATTTGGAATCGCATCTTTCGACGTTTAAAAGTATAGATTTTTGTGGAAAATACAGACAGATTTTCTTGATAGATTCAAGGTTCTAAGGATTAAATGAATTTAGATATTTAAATAAAGATTCAACTGTCAAATTAGTAACGTGATTTTAAGTTTTTTTTTAAACAATCATTAGTTCTATTAAAAAGAAAACAAAAGGGAAAATTTTGCCTCTATTTTCAAACATTCACATTAAAATTTTATCACTACACGGTGCCCGTTTCCAGTAACATTACATCTGTACTCATTCCCCCTTCTTCCATTCTATTTGCACAACTCCTTAATGCTTTATTTCGTTTGTGTGCTTAGTCTAATTAGAAAACTCCGAATCTACTAATGGCTAATATCGAATTTTAGCTCCTTTTTGTTTTTCTATGTCTTCGTATTATCAAATTATGTTCTTTAGACAGCTCATACGAGTTCATACTGGGAGTCAATTAAAACAGGGCTTTAGGTAATTTACGTCGATTTTCAGTTACGATCTTTTTACTTGATGTTAGTCTATGGTATCACTTTGTCAACAGTAGGTAAGTACTGCCAACCTCTTGAAAAAATCTGTCAAACAGATTTGCCATTTCAATTTTTTCAGAAGTTTCGTTCTAAAAGATTGACGTATCGAAGTACCATAGGATCATTGTGACAGGCACAATTTCGTCAATCTCCGGCGCGTTCCGGCGAATCGGAACGTGTTCCGATTAACAAAGACGTGATTCAGAGACGGAACACTTTAGGAAGACATCGGAATATGCTTGGATTGAACCGGCTTCCGAATTAGTTCGATTAAGACTTGAATAGATTTGCAATGGAAAGTATAGTTAGAAAAATTGTTTGTTTTGAGATTTTGATAGAATCGTAGCATGGTGCTTTTAATTGGTTTTAGATTCTGCCTTGACTGATTTTCTAAAGATAATTTAGTTTTTCAGACAACTTAAATAATTTCAATAACTGATCTATCTGCAAAGTGTTTCTCCAGTATCAGCTTCTAATAATGCAAGCCAAAAATCAAACTTGATAGAAGTGAACATTTATCTGCGATGAGTTCCCATTCCTCTTTATTTCTATTTCTACCCCCAATTTAAACCCAACACCTTATCGCACGAAAAGGTGGAAATTCTTGAAAAATAAATGTGATAGAAGCAAGCGATACGTAACTATAAATTAAAATAATTATCGCCTCTTTTCGGGGGTAGAATGCAAAGCCTTCGCGATCAGCTGTTCACCGCATACTGCACGAAGGCGCTAAATTCTGTTTTGTACTGATTGTAGTGATTTGTTTCTTAGTTTTGTTTTTTTTTGGCTATTTTTTCAGGCCGATATTAATCTATTATGACATAATTGTTACCCAGAACTGACTGTTAGTAGTTAGGTAAGATAAAATGAATAAGCTGAATTTATTTTTGGATAAAGTAATTATTTATTATTATTATGATAATTTAAAATAGGTAAATACTTTAATAGGTAAATCCGCAAAAATCAAAATATTAAAATTCCGCTTATTTATCACATGATCCACTTTATCATGATATAAATAACCTGAATTTAATTTTGAATACCAAAAAGTAAAAATTACTATTCAATTGTTAATATTTTGAAACTTAGTTATAAATAATTCTCACGATATCTGTTTGCCTGAAACATTGTACCTAGATGTACATTTTCACCCAAAAATAGTTTGAATGCAGACATAAGAATATAAAAGAAAACCCCCCTACAACCGTTCTTGAAACAACAATTTTAATTGCAACACGAAGCAATATTTTATCCATGGTATGCATTTTTTCCGACCACCCCGACGGCGGGCCGTTACTCAAAATAATCTAGGCTAGATATCGCACACCCCACGTGATCTACTGCCTCTGCCACGGAAGAAACACGTTTCACTTGATATTTTTCTTTTAATCCCGAATGACGTCTGTACGTAATTGGCGGTTATTTTCAAGTCGCGTGAGGTTGGTAGCATGCGATGATATGTTGGTATTACTGGGTCCGTTCGTAATTTGAAAATGTGTGGTGAAGGTGTCAGGCAAAATTATTACAACTTATTTAAAACAAGGGGTCTCACAAATATTTTTCACCACCGAATTATGTTTTTGATAAATAATAAATAATGTTATTTATCAAAAACATAAAGTTCTAACACAACAAGAAGTTTTAATCAGCAGACACTAAACTCAAATCAAAAGATCCGCTTCAGTAAACCCTCACGTGTAATACTGAAACCCAATCAACCTTCAACAATCGGTATCCAATACCTTCCCCACGTACAGCTCCTCCAGAGCGAACTTATCATCCAAATCAAAACAGCGACACCCCAATAACGCCGAGTCGAGACCACAACAGGCGAAACTTAGTTTTCCATTCGGTTTTATAACGCGAACGATAGACAGGCAATAAATGAGCTCCCACAACTTATAATTGCTTCATTTCGTTGTCGACTCGAACCGAGAACTATGCAGTTTGCATTCGGCTTGTCTGTGTCGTGTTTCCAAACGATAATTGGATTTGTCAATAAAAAGTATCGCTGAATCGCATGACAGGTCTGTAATTATGATTTTGTTGAAAGCTTAAAATGTGCAGATTTGTGTGGTAATGTCAAAGTCGGCTCTTAGACGTTGACATTGACGAAAAGAATTAGAGACCTAATTAGTCCCGTATCATTTTTAACTCGAAAAGAAAAACCTGAAAGCTTTTCATTAAACCTAGTCGTGAGAGTTAAAAGAGAACAAAAAACTGATATCCACCGTCAATCCCGAGTCTTAAATTTCGCCGCCGCTCCACAAATATCCTTCATTCAATGTTAATCACGTCTGTTACACGGTTCATTAAAAACTATCTACTATTTAATACTGACAGAATCTCCGCGCGTAAAGTTTCCAAACACGAACTGACAGAGCCAAAAAAGTAATAATCGAAATGATCACGATTCATCGCTATGTTTATCCGAACGCCACCGACATATCATGTCAAAAGTGCATGGACAAGTTCCATGTCAGTGTTTGCCGGTAAAATATACTCCAAAAACAAATTACCAAGCCAAACTCAACCCTAACACCTACACAATAATAGAAATAATAATGTGGTACAATCCCGCTTGTCCGTGCTTATTAATTTTTACCATTTTCACGCCGCACGTTCGATATGACACTTGATTGATGATCGCGTCGTTCATTGTCAATCAAACTGTTACTGTAAAAGCATTTGCCGAAATGTGAATATTTATGAATCACAAATGTTTGTCCCGTGCAATACGTTAAAATAATAATTTTCATCTGGCCGTTTTAATTCCGATAGATGCGATGACAGCTGAAGAGCACGTAATAAACGGATAGTAGGAATCTTTTTGAAACTCGCGTCCAACTGTTCAATCATTCGCGTCGTTTATCATCTTTTTTCGAAACGAAACGAAACTCGTCGCGTCAAACTAGACAGACTATAGATGACGTAAAAAGAATAACCGCCGTCCCGCCGTAGAAGCTTTCCGAACGTCTTTTTGTTCGTTCAGTTGGTAAAGCTCGCGCGTTCGAATACGAAATTTGAATTTTCCCGCTTAAACGTCGCCCTAATAAATGTTTCCTGACGACTCGCGATTTTCGTAGGGTCACCACAGACCTACAACCGAAGACTTAGGACATGATTTAAACGTTTAATTAATGAATTAATAGGTATAATTTATCGTTTTAGCCTTAGTACTGTAATGCGGAAGTTCAGCGCAGTACTATAACAAAATGACTGACATTGAGGGGCACTGCAGGTAAATATAACAGAAAAACGGATGTTTTAATGGTCTGATAGGCATTAATCTTTTCTTTAAATAGACGTGGTCTAAGAAAGCTTTAAAACGTTTTAAGACACAATATATGCAATTCAGCGTGAACAATTGGTATTAATTACTGCTATTATGCGCAAACAGTACCAATTATTTCTGAATCTTTCTTCCTGAACAAACCGGGGCGAATCCCACGAAACCCTGACGGATACTTCCCTTAAACTGTTTGACCACTTTGACAGATCGCCAACATGAACTCTTTCTGACATCAAAATGGCGTATTAGGTTTTTTTATTCAGTAGTCTGTCATCACTTCCTTTGTGATTGAACGCTGCATTGACGCATTGTGCTCCAAATTGATTCCGTTTTGTTACTTTATTGAGTTTTAGACAAACGACGTGGTCGCCATCTTTGTTGCTTTTTCATCGATCTTGGACAGATAAAAGAGGTTATGGTTTTGAGAAATGGAAATAAAAAGTGATCGTCCTTTGTAGCTCAATTTTGTGGATTGGCTTTTGGTTTGCTGTTCTCATTTCATGCTTCTTCGGTTCGTTTCGTTTGAATTGACGCGGCTTTTCAAATTTTCATGCTGGTATTAGTAGTATGCTGTATCATTTTTGAAGAATACTATTATAAAAATCATTAACGAAGTTCATCTTTATTCTAATATTTTCAAAGTATCATCACCACCATAAATAAGTGTAGGTAAACACGTCATTACCACCATATAAAAGTAGGTGTAAGGTAGAATCGAGCACGTCTGATAAACCACCGGGGACGCTGGCGGATTTATGGCCCAAGACTCGACCATTTGCATCGGAAGGAACACTGGTAAGAATGCGAGGCGACGCACGCAGGCCGTGTGTGTGGCTTGACAACTTTAGACTGAAAAATGAATTGCTTCACGGTGTTTTCTCTTTAAAGTGCAAATGACGATGTTAGGTGTAAAGTTAAAAGAACAGTGAACCTCAGCACTAAAATAAATCGTCTAATTTCCCTGTCATCAAAGTACAATCAGCCAAATTAGCAACTGACCACCTATTACTGAATAAACTACCAACTACAAATTGAAGTCCCAAAAAATCCCATCTGGAATTCAAAACAAAGTTGCTAACACATGTAAATCTCACCAAATTGTGCAAAAGGTCTTTTTTAAACGATCCGTAGGAGAGAGGTATTCGAGTTAATCGGCGTCACAGTGGGGTGATCACAGACCCCGGCGGCCACGCTGTAATTATACTAAAAATGTGGTAGACTTCAATAAAAAGCTGAAACTGTGACGGGCGGCGGTCGAAAACATAATTGTCCATAGTAATGATTGTAGGTAATTGTGCGAGGGTTACCCTTAACCCTTCGCTGAAGGAAACACCCTTGGATGCTGGGTAAGATGCAGGCGGACGGCGTGCCAGTAAATGACAATCATAGGCAAAAAAAAACAAATTTAAAAAACAGAACGGGTATGTCATTTAAACAATTGACTATCGAATGTTTTTCATCCGTTTTATAGCGTTTCTTGTTAATCTCTTAATTGAAACAACACAACACATCTTCCTTTCCGCGTCGCTACCGCTTATAACATAAAACTAAGTTAATAGCGGTCAGTGCAGGTCCGAATTAAGACAATAATTACTCGCGGTGCCGTCCGTCCAAATTTTCGTTTCGGCTAATACTTTTTATGGTGACTGTACTATTCTAAACGGCGGGATACGTGTTTACATAGCCTTTATGGGGACGTGAAAGATTACTAGAAAATTGACAGAGAAAACACATAAAAAATATCTCACCGTTTAAATGAAAACGGGTAAAAGTTGATTGCCGGGAAAAAGCTAGTTCTAAAAATATTTTTGATAGAATCATATTAATATGAACAGTAATAAAATACCTTACTTAATTTTTATACACATAAAATTATCAATGTCAATAAAGTAGCTCAAAAAATGCCGCGAAAAATCAAGTTGACGTAAACTGTCATCCATTTTTTATAAGCACGTTCTTGTATGTTAGTTATTCTATATTATTAAAAGTATAATGATGTCTGAAGGTTATTTTTCAGTTTTTTACAACATTCTATAAAGAGGCCGGGTTGTAATGTAAGATTATTTATGACATTTCTTCAAGGTTTCGTCAAACTAAACTGACAATATTTACTGAAGTATTATCGTACTGGTATGTATTAAGATATCGATGTCAAGGTGTGATATTAATTACAGTGATTTTTAACCGTATTTTGGAGGCGATAAGAAATACATTGAGAAAGCATTTGATTTTTATTCCGTCGCACCAACTAATTATAATTATTATAATCCGTTTTTTGTTTAAATGCATTAAGGAAAACACTGTCTTATTCCATAATAAAAACAAATATTACAAAATGTATCATTGTGGTCTAGACAAGAAAAAAAGGATCAGAAAATAATATGAAAAAAAAAAATTAACGTTAATTTATTTAATTACACTACTCTATCCTTTTATTCGTTTACGTAAGCACATAAGTGATTAATTTTAAAATAATACTATTTCCTTTGCGCTTATCAGCAATTATCACGAGGTATTATTATGACTATCATAAAATACCAAAATAAATAAACAAAAAGGAAAATTTCTATGGAAAATTCTCGTGAAACTGTACTAATGAGAAAAGTCTCGTTCAGAAATAGTTTGTAATCTTTATTATTTACTTGACAGAAATAGACACTGTTGAATATAAACCTATTATTTAAATAAATCTAATGTTGGATTCTAAAAAAACGAACAATTTGGAATGGGAAAACTCAAACCTAAAAACCGGATTTCCCCTGATTGCATAGATTGACAAAGCTATAAGGTCTCAAGATGACATGGTGATCTACGGATATTTCAACAAACACAAAATATCCATGACCGAAGAGTTTAAGGATTTTTAAGCATCAAGCAATTATAAAGATATGGATGCATTCTCCTTCTTAGCATGTCGATGAGCTCTTATAATAATTGAGTCGGCCCAGAACAGAAACACTAAGTCGGCGTTTGTGTCTTTCTTTGTTTATATTTTTATGTAAACAAATCAACAAAACACCAATCAGAAAACAGCTCCTTAAAACTAGAATCGGAAAAACAGCCATCTAAAGACACTCAAGACGAACCAGGGTCATGTGCCATGATTTCCGTCGCATCTATCTCGACGATACGCATCTTCACGCCCGAGTGCCGACGACACCCCACCTGACGGTCTGAGCTGAGGCAACAATTGATATCTTCCGAAGGTCGGGTAATAACATGCTCAGAGTTATCCGACCAACATACTAGAACACCTCTATAATGCTTGTGTAACTCCTATCTCAATGGTATAAAGTTGATATTGCTAGGGTTATGGTGTGAGGTGCAACAATAATAGGCTTGTCTTGTTCGGTGCTGATTTTATGAATAGATCGTCAATTGTCGAACGGAAACGCGAACTAAAATTAGTTTCTGTTTTTAAATAATACGATTGGATACGAACTTCTTTTGATTTAGTCTATGGAATAGTTTTTTTTAATTGATGATTCTTTTTATTGTAGACTATTATTAAAGTCGATTGCGGGAAAACTCAAAAATAATTGTTAAGCAATAAAATGTTGTATCTACGTAATTAATTTTTGTGTTGCCAAGCGAATGTTGTATAAAGTTTAAAAGCTAGAACAAAGCAATTATATTTACACGTGTTTCAACGCTTGCTTAGAAAAAATATTAACTACGGGATTGTTTTACGTTTGAACGTTCATGAAGGCAATTTGTATTAGAAAGTTATAATTGTTAATAAATAAAATTACCGTATTAATAACAAAGAAGGCCTTCCCTTAAACATATTTAAACTTATCATCACAATAACGTGATGGCACCATTTTAAATATTTATTTTATTATTAACATGTCTGACAGCGTCACCCATCTTTATCGTTAAAGATTGATCTACATAATTATAGAGTTAGATGCTTTTATTGTGCACACAGATAAAAAAAGATAATTATATGGCAATTAAATTCTTTAGAAAATATTTTTACTGGCGACATTTTTAATGTTGTAATGTTATTATTTTAATGTTGGTAGTTCCGTCTCAGGAATTACGAATGTGTTGTTACGTGTTCTCATTCTCTGTTCGAAATAGTTCGAATGTAGAATGCATCTTACAATAGTGTTGCGACTAATTTTAGAAAATATTATTTAATAGATTAACCTATTCTTTGCTGTTCACCAAAATTATAACACAGTTCATTAAAATATTATTATTATCTTAAAAAATACTTAGGTTATCAGAAACGAACCTCTGCGTCAAATATCATCAACATTTACCATTTAAAATAAAAGCATCCTCAATAACTAAATCATTTTTTTCTTAGATCGCTCAACTAGTGGAAGACGTACGCCGTCTACAAGCATCGCTTACAGCGCTTCAGGAAGCGCACGCTCAGCAGCTGCAGCGGTTAGAAGAGCGGCTGGACGAGAAGAAGCAGCACATCGCCAGGCTTGAAGCGAGGCTCGATACTCAGAGAGACTATGATGATATCAAAAGAGAAATCAGGTGAGTATCCGTCGTTCCTATGAACAATTGGGACGACTTTTGGTTTACTTATTTTTAGTTTTACAATGTATTGGAGACACTACAGGAGTTACAAGCGAAAGAATTCGAAGAAGCTCTAAAATTAAAAGGAAAGAAAATGAGACAGGGCTTAAGTATAGGGACCTACTACTTAGTAAGCAATGGCATAAAATATTACTAGTTAGTAAGCAATGGCATAAAATATTGAACACTGAAAACAACGGTTGAAATAAAGAAAATGTACTTAGTAGAAAAGCCTCGACTAGTAAGTGATCCGCTATTATAATATCTCAGTCACTAGAAATTACAAATTCAATAAATAAAAATGATATGACCGTCTGCAAAATTAATCAAAACACAAAAAACAACCATGTCAGAATCCCTACAAGTACATACAGGCAGCATAGAAAATTAAAAAGTCTACAACACAGCACGTGTTAATAAACTTGATAAGACGCGTATCTCGGTCATTCACCTGCACAGATTATATATTGTGTGTAGAACAAGCCTTGACTATGGTCGAGGTACTGGCGCGAATGATCTTGGCGCGACGCACCTAAGAAACATTACTGCATTTCCTTGTTTGATTTGGTTTAGAAGAAATAAAACAAGCTTTAATGCAGTTGTAATTAAATATGCATAAGGCTTATGATATTGATAGAGATGTTGCAATCGAGAAAAGGGGAATGTTACTTGAATCATCATTTGACATGTCAAATGAAAGTTCGCGTTCGTAACGTTTTTCATCAATGTCACGACTCAGGAAAACAATTGACACATGAATACGCCCGAATACTTTTCTTTTGAACTTTTAATATTCAAGACGCTTTACTTTTCAAATCTTGAATATTATAGACGATCGAACTATTCAAATGGTTATCGAATCAATTGTATAGGTGGTTCAGTTGTATGGTCAATTGTATATCCCCAATCAAACGAAATGGATCATTAAATTAATATCGCCTTTACATTAAAGAAATATTATAATTACACAGCATCACGCCTATAAATCTCGAATGTCTAGGCAGAGGTGCACCAGTTATGCCATCACTTACCATCAACCGGGAACAAATCCAGGCTCCGCGGCTGCTACTGAGAAATTTCCGAACGAACTAATAATGTAGTAACTTAAAGGCACTTTATAAGCCCAAAGATATAAAACGAAAGTTCCTTCCCTTATCAAGACAGCAGAGATTAACTCTTTCGCCATAGAACAAACATAAAAGCTAGAAACGGTATGATAATCCAAGTTAACTTGATGTCACTTGAGTACATACGTTCAATGTATCATTGTGTGTTTTGTGCGTTTTTGTTTGTTGAACGTACCTTTGACTGATAAGGAGGCGCCTGCAAGCACACCCCGTCTTTGTTTGATTAGTTCGTTAGTCGATTATGATATAGGAAGATAGCTAAGTTGTACATAAGTAGGAAATGAAACAAGTTATGCCGTTACAACTACTAACATAACTTGAAGAAAAAATCAATGCTAATGCCAGTAAAGAGCGGGTAAATCACACAGCCGAAAATATGGGGAATGTCTAAGGCCCTTCGCACATGGAGCTACTCAAAAATGACTGAACCAATCAGTAATTACGATTACAAACCAGTTAGAAATTGTATCTCGCACACGACGCTACTCAAGTTGTAAGGTTTCAGTCACTTCTGTTATTTCTGTTTACAAAAGCACACGGTTAACAATTGGTAAACATGTCAACTGGATCGAGCGAGGACGACGACGATATTGTATTATACTATTATCATAATAGACGTCGAAGGAATATTCGCAGGTTTTGGGTTCATCCGTATATCCAAGCTCTTTCTGTTATATCCTTTCGTGGATATTCTGTTATTTTATAATTATATAAGCATGGGTATTTTTCCAAAACCTTCACAAATTGAATATTTAATGTTTGCTCGTTCATTTTTATAACAAAAAATAAAGAAACTCGGGAAACTAGTAGCGTGGTGACCGGTACGACGCGTCGCGCGTGATCGGTTGCTAACGCGTTACTGACCACTTAGTAACTAGTCGCGTCGTGTGCGAACCTCCATTGAACATGTATGGGCTGTGACGCTCAGGCAACTCGTTAGTAATTTAAGTTTGTGACTAGTTCTTTTTAAGTAGCTCCATGTGCGAAGGGCCTAACAGTTGAGTAAGATACAAGATCATTGTCATTTTTAGATCTGTTGATAATATCACCATTCTAGGAATCGTTGCCAAAATCATTCCTGCAAAAATTAAATATAACTTAAATCTTATGTAAGTATTTCCGCAAAATAACGCCTGATCTATAACTTATCTGAAATCTAAACTATCTGCTAAGTCGGCAAATACTGCACCAACTCTTGCCCAAGGAGTTCCCAAATCTATCTTTTTTTTAAAGAGCTCGCTGCCACACAGCATGACATACTCTTTAACTGCTGTCACCCCGTTGTTTAGACAGCCTGCTCCAACAAGTACCAGTTAATTACCAACAGCCATCTTAAAGGATCTTTTATGGAGTTCCCAGTATTTAATGTTGTTTTTCAAACAAGGATTGAATCCTCACTTTGAGATCTGACGCCCGTGGTTTTGGTACCGTTCGTGTGATATTTGAGATACTTCCTCTTTCCGTACTTGTGTTGTAAGTTTACGTAAACATGTACCTACCACTTATGTCATTGTCATGTCTTTTAAAATTTACGGTTTTTAAGAAACTCTTCAGCACTTAACTGGGTCTTACATTCGCTTAAGTATTTGAGCACTTCTCAACACATAAAGTACTACTAACAAACATAACCATAAACAGACAGACAGACACAAACTTCACCAAATAGTTGCATTGGTAAACGACACATTCGACAGTAAACAGAATACACCCATCGGCTCCCAGAAAGTCACCGAGGAGGTCCGAACACAGGTTTTTTTTTCTTCTACCACAAATCGAAAACCACTTGTCCCGATGCTGTCCCACCTCGCACGCCTATGCTAAACGTTCGAGATAAGGAATTTAGCGGCCTCCCCTAAGTTTACACTATATATTGATACAAAAATCGCTCCCTGAGAACTTTAAAAGGTGCCTTTTTTATTTTTCCTGTCGCATCAGTGGGAAATATAAATAGAATTATCGAGGGATGTTAATATTTTGACGCGACAGTGGGATGAATGGGAAATTATATCGGTTTGGAAACAACAGTCGTAGGAGGAAGTTCTTATGACGTTATATTGGGGTGTTAATTCCAGAAATTTCTTTTGTATTATTCCGAATTTTTGCATAGGGTGAAAAAGTCCTCTGATATCCCATTCCTTGGTTTTTCTTTATCTAAACGTAAGAACTCTTGAGTTCATCTGTGCATTGCAAACATCACTACGATTTGCCTCCTTAGTTATAATATCATCATCTTGAACTGATATTATCCTACTGCTAAGTCAAGGCCTTTGGGCTAAACCAACTGTCTCACAATACCAACAGCTTCGACTTACCTTAGTAACCTCAGCCGGAACCACCTAAAGAACCTTTACTACATCATTCCTTCATCTGTCTCCCGATTCCATATCGATGGCTCTGTTCCCACGTATCAAAGTAATCAGGCGATCAGTCAACATCCGCGGGAACATTCTATCACCTGCGTCTCTGATAACTGATAACGCTAATTAGCAGTAGGTAGGGCCTGTCTACAAAGTTTCACACCAGGTGTGAGGTGGTTTCGTCATAGTTGGTACAGGATGTCGGGAGATTGGCGTTAGCACTTAGAGGTTTGATGGATAGAGATTTGAGGATCTATTTGTTACTGAAAGTTGATTATAAATAAGTGAAGAGGGATTTGGATGTCTATGGGAATGAAAACCTGCTTCGTACTCAGTTTTAAGACAACTGTAAAAGAAAACTAAGTAATTTTGCGTTCGTTTGCGCTTGTATTCAAAAGCTCTATGATTCGCGAAAGAAACTGTTGCGAATTTTTCGATCCGATGATTCCTTTCTGAAGGAGATATCCTTCGTTAAAACAGACGTGTCACAATATGTAGATGCATCTCCACCATACAATGGCAGTCCACATCACAAAGGCCCACTCAGTCTATAAATACATCGCAACAACATCCCAAAACCGATGTTTTGAGCAGTTTAATGTGCTCCACCAATACGGTGTCATACCGGCGGCGCCTTTGATCTACCGTCAAAGATCACATCACAGGCGCCGACATCACGACATAAAATCAAGACTGTGCAAACACGATAAAAAGCGTTTTTTAACTTTAATAAAATGTCGATCGATTACGGTTTACGACGGGAAATCGGAAATTGGAACGAGTTAAATATAACTTTATACATCAGCTGACTTGACTGGCACGTGATTATTTAGTTGTTTAATCATGTTGGCGTATTTATAGGTAATTTATTCTAAGATCTAAAGGTCATACATAGATCAACAAACAGCTACACCTAGATATAAACTTGAAACGAAGCTAATTTGAAACAAACACTGATTTAAGCTTTCACGATTTACAACTAAACTTACACTGTCACGGGATATCTTCCGTGATCATCATACCGCAGTCATGGCTCTTGCAACAGCGTCATCGGGACCTCACAATAGTTGATAACGTTTCGTTTCAAGAAAAACTCAAAGCCAAGTTGGCTTTGTGTTTTTCCATTCATTTATCAAACAAGATCGGAGTAAGCATGCTACATTAAAATACATGGAACACAATCGAACCCCAACAATACCAAGAAAACAAAAATCCGTCTACATCCCAATAAAGTACACATAACTGACACATTATCAGTCCACACGACACAATATGATAGAAAAATAAACGAAAAACACCCATTTCAATTATTGCTACCGGCACGCGAATGTCCGCCATTTGGTGCCTTTCCCATGATCGCTTTTCTTCGCACACAAAAGATATCTTCTAATCCTATAAGATCTATAATTCCCGATATAAACATAGAAGGCACCTGCACTGGTTTATTGCTTATTTATTCCGGTTCTCAAGCAAGGATTAAGTTATAGCCAGCCCCCGAAGATTAAAGCTTAATGGAGGGAGGCAATGGATTGATTTCTGAACGCGGTTCCCGCCAAATCTCCGCTTAACTTGGCTTGGGCGTCATTACGTTCGATTTATTTGTTGTCTGTGCTTCTTTGAGGATTTTGGTTAAGCTGTGGCTGGTTTGAAATTAAATTCGAAAATAGAATGACGGTTATTGTTGTGAAAAACGATAAACGAATTTTTTGACACGTTAAGGTGAATGCTCCAACCCAGCCCGCGAAATTCAAAATTTCTTGCGTTTTTTGCAATTTGCAGGCCAGTGCTAGGTTGTATGTTGATTAAAATATTATTCGCGGCTGTAAGACGTATGTAGTTACAGAATTATAATCATCAAAATCACCAATACAACCCTCCAAGTTAATAAAGGCGTAGCAACAAAAAAAAAAACAGAAAAAGTCATTCCTACAGCTTTATGAACCTAGAGCGTTTTATTGATGATTTTGATGATTATAATTCTGTAACTACATATGTTTTACAGCCGCGAATAATATTTTAATCAACATACAACCTAGCACAGGCCTGCAAATTGCAAAAAACCCAAGAAATTTTGAATTTCGCGGGCTGGTTGGAGCATTCCCCTTAAAGCTTAAAAAACTTATGAATTCTAATCATGATCACACAAGATCTCTTTGGGATTTCGTTATAATTAAAACTCACTAACACCCAAATACAGCTCGCAGTGTTGACACGTCAAAGATGAAATTTAAAGAAAGTCAAATAAAGAGTCTAGCTGGTTATCTGATGTTTAATTAACATCTAAGCACACAAGATTTACATAATTTCAAAGAAACATTCTCTTATATTATGTGTGGTGTGTTTGTGCCTATATATCAATATAAGAGCCTATCGTAGACACCTGTTCTCATTTGCTTAGGCGATGTTTGTCTTACATTTAACGCAAGTTTAGTCTCACACTGTCGCACACAAATTATCAACTAATTTACGTAGCCCGACGATTTCTGATGCCATAAAGAATGCCCGACGGGTCCTAAGCTTTTTACTGTGTTTGTTCAACATACATTTGTAGCTGGAATATCTGAGAGCGGGAAAACTAAGCTTGTGTCAATAAGAGTTTGTTTAGACATAGCCAATGGACGTTTCTGAGATTTTCAAGTCTGTGTAAAGGCGTTTGACCGATTGATCAGTGATTGGTCAGCCTGGTGGGGGCGGGGCATCGTTATCGGCGATCGAGTTGATACTATGCAGTGACGTCACGTTTATTGTCAGACATTGATGGGAACTAATAAAGTGCGTGTTCGATATTTGAATACAATTGAATTTGTTACACGTGGAGACTGATTGTGAAGCGAGGTTTCAATGTCACCATTTTTGTGGTTATAAATAACTTGTTGAATAAATTCACACCGATAAAAAACGATCATTTTTATGATAACTTGGATGGAAAAACTGACGGAATAGAAGAAACTGTGTCTAAATAATAAGTCTTGTTATCTACAAGATGATCTCGCAAAGGCTATCGGTAATCAAACCGCTAAGCTCCCCAATGACACGGCACAATAAAACAAGGTAAAGAACTTGACAGGAATTCCTAATTCGCTAATCAATATTGAAACATCCCTTTACTGAACAACCCCTTTGGAAATATGTCTTTGAAATATTCCCTTGAAAGGGTTGCACACTGTAGGGGCGATCAATCGACATTTTGTCACAGATTTTGAAATATGATCGTCATTCGCGGGCTGTTTGTCTATGGAAAAGCGGGAAATTTTCTTGAAGAATATCTATGAATTTTCTTTTAGAACATTTAATGACAGTTCTAGTCTATGGCTGCTTTTTTCTATACTTTGAATATCCTTTAATTATAAAGCGATACGTAGGTTAAGGAGAACCAAATGTAATACAGATGCAATACAAAATTGTAACAGTATTTCTTGGAGCGAAAATCCGGCAAGATAGTCAAAAGTTTTCAAATCAATAAACAAACTAAATCCAAAACCAAAGTTAACCCTAACGACACCGAAATCAGAATATTTAAAGCCTAAACACACAATGTTTTAAAAGTTAAGCCACTAATTAATTCAAAGTTAGGTAAGCGCACATCGGTTTCATTCGGCGTATCAAATATTCAGTGTGTACACGCCTTATACTGAAGGCTTTTGGCCGAAGACAAAGATGCTTTTAAGCTTTCGTTTAGGACATGAAAGGTGTTGAGTAGCTTACTTTAAGGATTTTGAACACATAAAAAGTTACTCTAGATTATTTTATTAAGTTTTAACATAACATGACTTGGATGGTATAAAACTGTAATCGATAGATTTCCAAAAATGCTTATCTAGCCTAATCTAACGTCAAAAAAGCGGCCCGAATGGAATTTTCTATTCTAATTTCAAATAGCAAAATATGTTCGACGCTAAGTCTTCCGTCTCCCATATTCAAACTACAACTGCATCATCAAACCATGGATATAAAATAAAAAGATAAAAACCTTCGCACCCGACGCCACTCCACGCCACTAGACTAAGCTAGGATGTCGTCACTTCCCAACTGTGTCATCGCTGTTTATAATGTATCAGTTTTAAAACCATCGTAAACATTAGCCGACGGTCTTCCTTGTGAAGGTACTTACATTTTGTGGGAGTTTCAGAACTTTCCACCGTATATATTGTACACTTACCTCTACGAGGTTTTATAGGTACTGAGTATCTTTTGCTATCCGATTTAGAGTGAAAGAAAATGTTGGTAAAGGAACAAAAATCTACAGCCCTTAATGTCAAATGAACATCAAAGACAAACCAATTTTGAATTATGCTTTGCATTCTCATTTAAAATACTTTTTGCTGTCCCCGAAAATCTATGCTGCATCCCTTAGGGCGAATTCCACCAATGGTACTGAACGCGATCCTCACATCGAACCCGCGTTCAAGAGCTTTGAGTGCTATCCTTGTTACGGAATATTGACACTGACATCCTTTGATCGCAGTTTAGATGTGCTTGCTGATCGCGTTCAGTTCCATTGATGTATTTCAAACTTATATTCTTACTTTTTGGAAGAAATAAGGTAAAAGTTTCGTATTGTTTCATTTCAAATAGCAATTTCCAG
This sequence comes from Eurois occulta, assembly GCA_950022335.1. Taxonomy (NCBI): domain Eukaryota; kingdom Metazoa; phylum Arthropoda; class Insecta; order Lepidoptera; family Noctuidae; genus Eurois; species Eurois occulta. The sequence continues at coordinate 1,208,290 of OX465494.1, read as the reverse complement.
TATTAAATCGTTTAAACATAGCTGAACTGAGGGAGTCGACAGTCGACACTAGTTATGTGTAGTCCCTGTGAGACGGTCGCTTCAACGAACACGGCTAAGCTTCGAACAATACCAGTACGTGCGATTATATGAAACGTTTTGATACTAGCGTTTAAATTGTTTTTAGTATTGCAGGATATGGAATCGAGACAAATAAAACAGACAGTTTTGGCCAAACTTTGTCGGAATAGGTAACAAATTTAGAACATCTGTCAATATCAGAAAATTGTGTATATAGGAACATTATTAACGTAATTGTTAGGCATTCAGTTGAAGTTTACTTAATAAAAATATTAATGAAACTAGACTAATCAGATCGGAATAATTTTCATGAAGAGGTAAAAAAGAAAACGTTGTCAGCTTAATTCCCTTTTTCAATCAGTAAAAACTGCTAGAAAAGAAATTACTAATAACAAAAGTAAGTAATGGCCCCTTTCGTTTATTACCTATGCATGTTAGGATCCCTTAAATTCAGTGTTTACTGCCGCAAAAACTGTATCATTACAGGGTATGACGCCATGTTGGAAAAAACTTAAAGCTTCGATTACTTGCAGGTGCATCGCAGTCACGCTTTGTAACACATCTCAGAACTCGCAGAAAAAGTAAAAATAAACAACACAGTAAATTCAGGACGTATTTCACTGATTAAACTGGACGCCATCAGCACTAAAACGCGTCCAAGATCTGTCAGCGTCAATATGTCATAGCAATGAGTCATCATTGACTCACTGACAGCTCACATCACTGACAGCTCGTAAACTCAGTTTAAATGTGCTAATCGAGTTCAGTGTCTTTGGTAAAACCTGTTCTTATATCTATCGTAGTAAAGGCAAAAAAATATCAAAGTAAATTCAGACACGACCAAAATAATTTCAAACCAGTCGTATAATACACCTTCCAATTAGAGAATGAAGTTCGCAACACCTCCGAGATTCGGCACTACCGATCAACGATTTAATTGGCGATATATTAAATTGTAATTAAGGTGCAACCCTATTGTGCCGGAGGTAACACCGATGTGTCGCACCACTAGTCTACCAACGTCCCACCACTAGTCTACCAACCGATCTAAATCTTAAGGCGAAGTCACACGATCAGTTTTGTGTTCGACCAAATCATAGAGTAGTTGAACAATTTGTTCAAAGTTGAATCGTGTGTCGTAAGTTACCTTAACAATATGTTGTTGATAGTTTTATTGGTACCTTAGCTTCGGTCCCTTGTGGACTTAAGAAAAGAAGTCTGCTATGATTTTGGTCATGTAATTCTTTTGTTAGAATATTCGTATAACATTTTGTCATTGAGGAAATGTCGCTTTGCGAATAAACGCTTACACGTGTAGGTTAGCGAGGTCAAAAATGGTTTAAAATTAGCATCGATAATTTACATTGTTATATTCATTTATTTCTCTCTTCCCAGTTCATAAAATCCTTCGAAAGTAATTACATTACAGCACGTGTATGTTAAAATTAGATAATTATAGAAGAATAATTAAATACCAACGGCAATTAATTTCTCACACATAATGCTCATCATTATTTTTTTAATATAAAATAAATAGTTAAACAATTAGGTATAGACGTCATACACAATATTTTAGATTCTAAATCTGCACGTGGCGTGAATGAACAAAACTCGTGATTAATAAAATAATTTTTCAAATAAACTATAAATGATAATTTTGGGAAATATTAAGGTCGTCAAAAATAGAAACAATTATCCATCTGTGTAAGTAAATGATGTCTATTAGTCTTTCTATCGTGGTTTAAGAAGCTATATCTCACTTTCAGCCAATGTATATTAATAAATTCTAATCCTAGCGACCCATTAAGTACCCCCTCGCAGGAACCAACCGTCAGCTACCTAAAATACACATAAAATAATACCAATAAATGAGCGGGTACAGGTACGGAGGGTCTTATCTCTCTAACGGCCATAAGATACCGTTCAAAGAGGCCCAATCTCAATAAATTTATTAAAGGAATATTGCCAATAGAGACCCAGCACATCCTATTAATTAAAATACATAATTAATTCACCTGGAAATTGTTTAATCAATTCACTTTTGACCCAATTTATTGGGGTAAATCGAACTGTGAGCTTGTGACCCGACGTCTTGTGATAATTAAAAGCTTTATATTACAATCAGGTAATCTATAGGATTGTGTTTTAATTATGATTACGGTGTGAGGGAATTTTGGTTAGGTTGAGAAGGGATGCTCACGTAGAATACTTATTTAAAAGTTTTTCCGATGTCCGCTTTTTGTAGAACCCTGAAAAGTCCGGTTCCTGCCTCTTATCATCACTCTGACCTTTTTATACAGTAAGATACTTATTACTTCTAGGATTACTTTGTTGATTTTCGGTAGTACTTTAAGTACTTTTGTACAACGTAAACCAAACTTTCAGTAATAATCCGATTTTCGTGTAATGCTGAGATGCTTTTCGATCAATTGTAACAGGTTATTTTCCTTGTTCCAGCATGCTTCGAGCCCTCGACCTTGGCGGTGGGGAGCGATCTTTAGAGCGCAAGCCTGAAATTCGTTCGCCGAGCACCGCTCCTTCGCTCCGAGACCATTCGGCCGAGCGAGAGCGAAGCGCCGAGCGCAGGGACCGGGATACAGGTACGTCACTAGTGTTACCACGAGTATTTTGAGTGGGCGGTCAACTTGAACCAAGTAGAACTTAGGGTTGGGATCCACTCAGTTTAGTCGTGTTGGTTGTAGACTGCCAGTACTCGGCCCGAATGATGACGTCATGTTCTGAAAAGTGTCTATATAAAGTGACGTGTCTTCGCTCCGGATGCTCGGTATCATCGTCGTCAATAGAACATTGGAAATCGATCGCGGCCATCAGCTATGCACGTTCGATGTTTCAACCCTTGTGTATGTCCGTAGCTAGTTCGTGTTCGCTTCACTTTTCTGTCCGCAAAAAAGAACAACAATTCGCAAAAAACGCGCGGAGTACGAGGAATATCCAGTTCCCACCACCTCAGCCATGCCGCTCACGGACGCGCGTAATCGTTTCAAACTTAGGCTTTAGAATTCGGAGCATGCCATGATGCCGACATGAGAGACGCCGCGCGCGCATTAAAGATTCGTACGCCGTTGCCGAATGATTGCGACGCTTACGAGCGTGCGTGCTAGCCCTCCCTCTCCTCTCGCCGCCCCCCCCCCCACGCCCCTCGCCGCCTCCTCTCCTCGTGTTCCCGCGTAACCGTGCTCTCACCGCAGGTGTGGAGGAGTGGCCCAGCACGCCGCCGCCGCTCAACAACAACACGACGCACCACAACAACAACGGGCCCACGCTACCGCTGCCACTGCCGCCGCCGAGCCCCTTCCGCTTCGAAGAGCACCGCACCTACAGGTTCGCCGAAGACATGGGACCTCTGCCGCCCGGCGCTCTAGTCGGGCGCCTCGGCGACTCCCTTATCCCCAAAGGCGACCCCATGGAGGCACGACTACAAGAGATGCTAAGATACAACATCGACAAATATGCGAATACGAACTTGGATACGTTGCATATAAGCCGGAGAGTGCGAGAGCTGCTGTCGGTCCACAACATCGGACAGAGGCTGTTCGCTAAGTACGTGCTGGGCCTGTCCCAAGGGACGGTGTCGGAACTGCTGTCGAAGCCGAAGCCCTGGGACAAGCTGACGGAGAAGGGGCGCGACTCGTACCGCAAGATGCACGCGTGGGCCTGCGACGAGGCTGCCATCATGCTGCTCAAGTCACTAATCCCTAAAAAAGGTACTTTTCTAAAACATTCACGTCTGTAGATGTTATAGCGGGATTTGCGTCCTACGTTGCGTATATTTTGAGTAAATATCGTCGTGCGAATTTCCCTCGTCTAGCTTGATGTGAATACCACTGCATCAACGGATGAACTTATTTATTTTTCAGGCAGTAAACATATTCTGTTTGACGCTTGTTTTCTAAAACCGATTCAGTGGTGTTCGCAGTTTTGCACGTTCTAGCCCTGAACGTACCAAAAGTGATTGCAACCGCTCAAAGATACTTTGCGACAAAATTATCTAAGTAATCACATTTGGTACGTCAGGCCATGATCATCAATTCCTTTTACACAAATCATCTAAACCGTTTGACGCGCCGGTTATCTTAGCTTGTCAAGTTTACCTGACAATACAACTCATCAATCATGGCAGCACTCGCCTACGAATACAAAAGATGTTTACATTTTCCGCGTCAATTACTTGATACGGGAATATTGATCAATCATTACGTACTTTGTCAATCAACGCGTACGTTAGGAAAATTCCGTTTTTTGAATTAACGGTTTAGAACGCACTCGAAGCTTCTTCATATAGTTCCGCACTCTTTTTTGTTTTTTTTTAACACTTTTGTTTGATTTTTTTGTTTTGTTCCTTTTAGACCTTTCCCTGAATCTTTATCCTTTGTCCCTGTGTCCTGTCGCGTGCGGAAATATCAGGAACTGCCCAGTTCGAGGAAGCGAGGGGCAAGTAATCATCTCCCACAGTTTTGATTGTAAAATTATTATTTTCTATATTTTTTTAATTGCCAACCTTTTGTCTACTGTCTCTAGCATTTTCCAAATAATTGCGGTTTTTTTATAAATTTCGTGCATGTTCTATTTAAGCTCGCGAGCGTCCATTTCAGGGAGACATTATCTAAATTGTTAACTGAAATTCCGTAAAGATTTCACCTTTTAATACAAATAATTTCAAAGGAACTTATCTGAAAATACAAGTACATTTATTACATAAATGTGGAAAAGCGGAGCGGACACGCGGTGCTAACTACGAACTTGCCGCAAAGCGATAGCGTTCACGTTCAGTTACATAGCATAGCAACTGTAACTGTCACTCGTTCAGCTTTGTATAGTTGCATGGCACAACTTTAACAAGTATATGTACACTAAAGCTAAAGCTAACATATACGGACTAAACATTGCTTCGATATGAGCCATTGAATATATTTTACGTATTCACAATCATTTCTATACTAAAAGTGAGTGAGAGCTAGTTTTAGATCGATATTTATTTAAACTCAAATAGAACTTAACTTTTCTATTGACAATCGCAATTCCTATGCTGCTTTAATACTAACATGATTATTTTAAAACCAACACGTAATGCAACCACAATAGGAACAGAAATTCGGTGGAATTAAAAAGAACGTACTCATTGTAAGGCTGTGTACACATTAACGACAATGCACGACAAAGTATAAATCTGCGAATACAATGGACTCTTGTGTATTAGCCTTTGTCCCCATCGATAGGGATGAGCTCAAATAGATTGAATTTCAGATAATTCCCGGAAGGGTTACGGTTTTCTTATTTCGCTGCGATGTTATGCGGTTTTCGTTTTTTCTATTCTGGCCACGTTTATGGGGTTATTATGCAAGGAAGATGGATGCATTTTCCCTTTTTAGCGGATTTCGTTTGTTCGCGAAAATGTTAATCGCTGTTATTCGTCGGAATGAAAACAATAACTTTGAGCGTTCTTTCTGTGCCTGTATTTTTGTCGATGGATAAGGTTTTATGAGACATTGGGTACATCCGAGGCTGGTAATAGGCAGTAATGACAGCTCATCCGTCACGCTACATGCGTAATCAATCTAGCCAGCAATCGTGGGAAGCAATTTCTTCCGATTGCGGATTCTTTTCCAAGTTTCAATTAGTAGAGACACAATTAGACCTGATTAACTTGTAGTTTGAGTCTTCAGGGATATTTCTATAGAAGGCAAGCTTTTCTCGTAAACTTTACTATTTCATTCAGCCATGTCTTGAGTAAGTTCTATCTGACAAATATTCTGCCGTACCACCTAACAAGGCATGAAGAAAATCCTGAAATCAGATTTCCCTGGATTTGACTTCTTTTGAAGTGGATTTAGCACATTACTAATGTTATGAGCTGCAAGATGAATTGAAACGATTAGTGATCTAACTGTGTATATAAATTTGAATCTCAAAAAAGTTTTTAATATAAGATCTGTTTCGAGTGCTTTTCCAACCTAACTGCTTCGGATCCTAGACTCAAATCATGTACAATAACGTCAATACTGTTACATAACCACTAACCAGCAACGTATCATTTCGCCGCAACGTTATGGGTGTCGGCCATTTCCCAGTTCCCACGATACACATGCATAATTTCCGTTCGTCCGTCCGTTGCGAAACGATTGTTGTTCGACGTTCACACGCGACAGCGTTGTAGCAATGGTGGCTGGTAGGCTGTGTTTAAGAATAGAACCTTACCGCCATTTTGTGACGTTTAGCTGTCAAACTTCTCTTGGGTCGCGTTTGGCAAGATTGGCAAAACGGTTAATGACATTTGAGCAGCTTATGTTAGAGCTGGCAACGACAATGACTAGTCAATGACAGTTCTATCACTGTTCATAAGTTCTATCGACCGACACCTTTGATTTCATAATACAAAGGTAGTAAAAGAACAGATTTTAAATCCAACAGAAATTACTAGTATTCTACGCTACACATTTTCTTGTACTACCATTCTAAAAACCGTATTTATTAATTACCAATCTATTGTTTATCTAGTTGGTAAACGTTACTTTACATCCACGTACTCCCAAGTCGACACAACATAAAAATAATTGGATAAACGTCGCACGCGCTGTAACAATGGCGGATCAATTAAAACTAGTTACACTAACTTCCCGCCCTTCAAAATACACCGCGCAAAAACCGTAAAGAGTATTTATTAAGGCCATACTCTATGTTCTATCATCGATAGTTTTTGCATTTTGTTTATGGTTTATGTTTATGACGCAATAATATTGTAGAAGCTAGTTCTAGTATGGAAGAATAAGACATGCTGCGCCGACCCCAAATGAATTGGGACAAGGGCAAGAGAATGAATGAATAGTTCTAATAATTATTATTTATAGGTATTAATTGTTTATTATCATATACCTAGGTAATAAATTCTATAGAAATGCATATTTTATAATTTCGTAATAATCAAACGTCGATCTTTATAGTTTTATATCTGATAATTACTTGCAAATCCGACAACGTTTCTTTCAATCAATTAATAGAGAAAAAACACACTAATTTACAGCAAAACTTTTGTTATTCTATACTTATCAAGCTCACGATTACACGGTCTAATTACTGGTAAATAGTGATGTACAAATTTTACGGTATTAAACCGATACCCGTAGCTGTCGTGACTGAATTCAATTTTCGAACGTGCACAAGCAAATAAATTGGTAAACTATCGTCGTACATCGAGTGTACACAAGACAATAATATTATATTATTTTTCACGGGCACTAAACTTCGATATAAGTTGGCTACGTTCTTTTTTCATATAATCCTTCATTCCAATTAAGTTTTATAATGGTGGTCGTAATTATTGCTCTTATTACTTGTACGGTTCAGTGACGAAATGCTTCTACTTGTTTATGATCACTAAAATCGATTTAAAAGCTTATTGGTCGAGATAAGTATCGTGTTTCATATTGCTGCAGTAAATCTTCAGCAGTCTCTTTTTTACGTAATTAAATCAGAGATTTTTTTTAAATTTAATATCTTATGACTGGTCTTAAAAACATTTAATTTCAACACTACTACAACTAATGCTTGAAAAGTATGCACAAGTTTAAAGTTTATGCAAAGTTTCCCAAGTAATCAGGTCTCATCTAATCTTTGACGTTGAATAAAAACAGTTTAAAAAACTATTATTAAAAATATGATATAACTATGATATTGTTTAAATAATTAGAGCCGCTCTAAATCTAAATGTCAAAATCAATGGCACCAACATTCCAAAAAGTAGTTTGTAAAATAGAGCGCGCCTTAATGTTCGGATACACGCAGAGAATTTGGAGAACCCAATATTTGGACGAAGTTCGCCTCTCAAAAGCATTTCAAGCGTAGCGTGAAAATCTATTTTCAATGGGCCACTATCGGCCGGCACAGGACACCCGCCAAAGGCTTTATGCCCGAAGTTAAGCGTCCTCGATGCTCCTATACTGTAAACTCCCCTTGTAGAGCTCTTAGTTTAACGCTAAGCAAATTTTAATATTCAATTGTGCTTTTGCATGTTCGGGATTTGTTTTACAATAGGTGCTTCATACTTGGAAGTTATGAAACTGTAGTGGTTAAGTAAATATTTATCTGATAGTCATTTCTGATCTAGTTACTACGCTACGGTTAGTATCAAGCATAAAGCGTGGTTATTTATTGTTCCCATATTACAGTAAGCAATTAAGCATAATTATCTATAATGAGCCAATAACTATCTCTAGACAAAATTGTATATGTCCCTGTTCATTTTAAGGCCAATTACTCACAAGAAGTAAAGTCACCAGTCGCCAGTGTCGCCACACATCTTGTCCAATAACCATTAAAGTTCAAATGTAAACTTTCCTTTTATTGCTAATAAGTTATCGATGTGGCACGTAGTAAGGCAGCCCACACGGGGGACTGTCAAAGGCGTTTAAAACTGAACGGAGTTGGAAACTCGGCAAGTGTATTAGCTGGCCGGCTAATGCGGGAAGACAGAACATCGAGCGCGCTCGGACACGATTCGCCGTACTCAAGACTTTAAACCGAACAGTCTTCACGATTCATTTGAATGCGTTCTATTTTAGAATTCAATTTACTGATACTTTATAGTTTTAAAAATATAGTACAGCGTAGTTCTTTTGACGATTGAATGATATTGTCAGAAGGGTGCTGATGGTAAACAGTTGTGAAATGGTCCATGACATTGTGTTGAAAAAACTAGATAGGGTGTTAGTTGCGACTATGGCCACGCACAAAAAGAACCATGCATGATGCAGCACTGTATTTTATTAGGTTCCAAGTTTGAGTTACAGACTTTTTGGAACGGACTTCAACAATAAAGTACGCATTTTACAAGAAATTGATTGAATGCCTCTTATCGTTATTTGTCATCATGCCAAGTTTTGTTTGGGAATTCTTTATTAAATGTAATGTTTGATACGATGGTAATTCTTAAATATATCCACAAATAACAAAATACGTTAGTCAAAATGTCAAAATAATAAGTATTTTCCTGTACGAAAGAATAAATCTATAAAATTGATGTCAGATTATTTGACAATTAGACAGAATACGTACTCAATTGAACTGAAAAATGTAAATCGTCAATCCAGTTTACAAAACTATCAGGGAGGGTAAATCGATTCCTCTACAATATAAATACCGAAACGTGGGCGAATCAGCTAAAAGTAGCTACCAAACGAGACCATAACACATACATCATAAACTTTGAAACACGAAAATTCGTGTTGATAATCACATAATAATTACGGACCCGATAAAACCCGCCGGGATCGAAGGGATCGAGGGATTACCTCATAATGAGAATAAAATTGGCAACATATTTGTTCATTAATACCAATTGTAAATTAAACGTATAAAGTTTTTGATAAATCGGTTCATTGACGTGAATCTGAACAAAGAACAATATTTAAGGCATTGCAACGTAGCGCCATCTAGTATCAAGCGGCCAAACTAAAAATAAATAGTTCGCTAGAAAAGTTTTTTTAAAGGCTTTTAACTGACATAAACTGAATGCATCTTCCAAACACTTATGAAATTACGATGACTGAGACAAACTTTTAATTTACGACGCAATTATCGCTAAAGTATTGTTACAAAGGACATTTCCAGCAAAAAGTTTCGCGACGGCCACTTAGAAAGCACCTTTGAAAAACTAAATGCTCGTTTAAGAACGTTTAAAGCAGAAATAACTTGGAAAAAAGTGTGGTATGCACGCAACAATGTGTACGTAACGCCATCTGTCGCCGAGTAGCGTAAAGCTAGTAGAGGTCAAGAAATTATTTTGCGAAGAATGTTCGTCGTCCCGCGGCCGCTTTGATGGCTTCCGACGAAGCAATCAGACCTCTTTACGGGCATATTTATGATTATAATACCGTGTCTCATTATATACTTTATGATTTTATACCTAAACGACTGTCCAGATAATAATACCTAAGTAATTGTTACGGCCGAACGCGTAAACGACTTGACAAGCGAGACAAGTGTCTTCTGTCTTTGTCTAACTATTATTGTAGGTAATCCAAGCCAATAAAATCGTAGAGAATTTTCATAATAGAGTGGCCTGTTCTTTGTGACTAATAGATTATAGTTGTTATTGTTCTTTTGTAGTAATTAATAACATAATAATAGAACCACAATTGGTTTTTACAAGCGAACAAATATTATTTCGTTAGTTAATTGTTTAATTATGCCTTCGTAATTGTGATAATAAGAAATTTTAATTACCAAATAAACATTCTTGAAATCTAAATAGAAGAATAATCTTTTAATTTTAATATTCCGACTTGATTAATTCAATTGTTTTTTTTTCCAAAAATTTATATTTTTTGTAACGGAAATTTGTAGATTAAAATTCAGAAGTTGGAAAAATATTATACAACCAGTAATGTCAAATAGCTGTCATTTAGAGCTGCGTATTGGAGAGAGCGTCAAAACTATTAAACCCCAACGCGATGACATTACATTCAAACTGCACGTAATTTATTCATATAATGTAGACTCACTTCATAGTCCTTAACACAATTAGCTTTTAATAGCCAAACTAAAATAAGATGGCGCTAAATTATTGCAATCAAGAGCTCTTCTTGTATAGCGTTCCGTTGCAATAATTTTGTTGCGTTTTACATTTGAACAGACGAATATATTTTAATGTATATCAGTTGACACGTGAATTAACTTCAGAGAAATATCGGGGTTAACTATTTTCATCTACGATGTTACAAAGACATTTTACGAGCTTGCTTATTATATTGCTCGTCATTTTGTCTTGAGAAATTAATTGATAGGTTTCATTCAAACTTGTAGCTTTATAAGTGTTGGCAAGTTTGGTACCTAATTTGAAACTCATTAAGATTGTTCTAAACAGAGTCCACATACCAACGGAAGCTTACTTATCTACTAGTCAGAACTTTGAAGATCTTAGTTTGCATTCAATCATCTGTGAATCATAGAAACGAAATCAAAAGTCGAACGCGTTTAAAATCTGCACAGATTAACCAAAAGAGGCTTAATTCGTCAACAATACGTAGAAAAAAAAAACAAAAGAAGGGCATTCTCGTTCGTCAAGCAAGCGACCGAAGCGCGGGTAATTATTTTAATAAAGCCGCGGTTGCACCGACGGTCGTAAACACGTCGCGCGACCGTCGCGTCGCTACGTCAACGCCCACCGTTCACTTTCAAACATTTCGATTTTCGCGCAAATGTGATCGAGAATGCACCCGGTCTGTCGCTGTTCCGGCCAAAATAATGATGTGGTTTGTCTGAATTGATGATAAGGCGCGAGGCGAGGCGTTCAGCGCCTGGATCTTTGTTGAATGTTTGATTGATCTGGAGAATGTTAGGCACTATTAATTGCGCGTTGCCAGCGTTAATTGGCATCTATGTTTAGAATAGTGTTTAGCACTTAGCTGTTAGTGATCGCCGAGTTTTAGTGGCGCCTGCTCTTGTCTCTTCCGCATGACAATTTAGGTAGTTAGGACTAAATGCAATATCTTGCAGCTACACTTGCTGCTAGAAAAACAATCGTCACCAAACTTCAACAGAAACTACACAAGCATTTAAAAGAAAAGACCAAAATTGTCACGCGCCAAATCGCGGGCGCCATTTTGTGAACCGTTTTCACAACAGTTTAATAGGAAATTAAGTGCATCCTGACGTATTATTCGTTGTAATTAATTACACACGTTTCCTTAGCAAACCCCGAGTTATATATCAGGGATCTGTCTCACAAGATGGGTTGTTTAAACTGTCAGTTCGGACGCGATTTGTGACCGACCATTTTACATCTTTGCTCCCCGTCTTGCATAATTAGTAAGGATTAATGTGTAGCTATGAATGACTCGTCATTGTGCCGCGAAATAGTTTTAATCCTACACACTCGCAAATTAAATCAAGCTCTAGATTTATCTATAAAAGTCGCACAATTTATGACTGCGAATTGTGCAGTATGTTGAAAATATTTCCAGTTATTAAAAAATGCGACCGCAATTTCAAAATGGCGTTTTGACAGATACGAGTACTCCACGTCAAAGCAACGCGCTATAATAGTGAAAAAATGTTTATAATGACTGCCAAGATCACATTTTGACCTTTTGTCACTTACCTATTTTTAATGCACCACATTTCCGCACTTACGATGCCAAAAGAACGTTTACACAGCAAAAACTGTGATGTTCTTTGAGGTACACTTATTCGTGGAAAATTTTACGACTAAGGTCGTTCATGTCAAATGTTGATACATCTCAATTTTACTTCATAAACGTGCTTATTTTTTCAACACGATATCAATGAAGCGATCAATTCGGTCTAAATCTTTGATCTTGGGAATGTTTGACAATGATTTTGACATGAATGTTCTGTTTTATCATCAATTTTATTCTTAGCCACTGTTTCTGTCGAAAGTATTATAACTCATCGGTTCATTGTAGAGTCCACTAATCTTTCATACAGTTATGGGGTACCTATAGACTTGCCATCTATCTTTTTTTTTCAATTTTCACGCAACAAAAGCCCTCTCGTGTTCGCGTGCCGCGCCGCAATCAATCGCCGCCACAATCAATAAAGCAACTGTGCGAAATCAATGCATTAATACCTGCTATTAATGCGGTTCACGTGAAAAATCGCTACATTGTCACGGCAAGTTTGATATATTTTATCTGTGGAAAAAAAAATGTTTGACATTTCGAAGATGGCGGTAAAGTAGGTATTCAAATTCGACGCCACTGTTTGGTCATAAATTGAGCGTTTGGCGGTTAAACGAAATTAAATAAAAACAGCTAAACTATCGTTAACATAATTTTCGTGGAACTATGGATACAAAATTCAAAATTGTTTGTAAGTAATAACTGTATACAAAGACATGGCGCAGACCTTAAAATCAATTAAAAACAGCACATGAAGCGGCAGACGCGATCGGCACTAACCGCGTTACTCCGCCTGTAGTTAACGGGAATTCGGTTATTTCGTTAAAAAACTTCGCTGCGCTATCATTAAAAGTTATACAGATAAGCTCCAGGGAGACGCCAGGGTGTATTCTGCAGTTTTTGTGCTGTTATCTCACTACGTTCCCACAGAAAATACGATGAAGTGGGTACCAACGTCATCTCGTCTAGGTTCGGCTAAAAACTGTAGGTAATTTAAGTTTGAAGAGAAAATCTTTTTAGGATCAGACAGTTTTTTCGGTAGAAATGTTGAGAAATGCATAGTCCCTAAAAGTAATTTGTATGAGTTTTGTTACTACAATTACGACCTTTAATTGGTCATATGACCAAACTAATGGAGGAAGAACCATGACCCATTAACTGACAAAACCCAAGTTTCTAGTCGGTGGCTGATGAATTTCATCTATATTCCACGACGTAGTGATAGCACTCACTCAGTTGAATCTATATGGACGAGTCCCTGAGCGGGGCTGGCAAAATTGATTATTGAATCTAGTTACAAACTAGCGAGTTCCGAGATTTTAAGTCCCGAGGGAGTTTCAGCAGGCTTTTTATTTGGTTCCACGTACTTACTATATTGTAAATTTTTCGCAGTTTCATGAAAGAACGAAGCTTATATTCGACGTCTATAACAGAGAATGTGATAGAAATATGTAATAAATAAACAGAGGAATTTGTATTATGACACGAAGATTGTTTCATAGATTAATCATAAATAGTAGACAAAGAAAATTCCCAGAACTAAGATTTATACACACAAGCTCAATATTATGTAGGTACATATTTAAGTCGCTGAAATTATTACAGTCTGTTGACAAAACACAGAGATCATTCGAATAAATTGATCTATAAAAATGATTTAATTTCCAAACTCAACCTACGATGTAATCTCTTCCTAAACTAATAATAATTTAAACTTTACTACTGTGCCATAAATCTTTAAAATTATTTCGCTATTATAACGCGACACATTTGAATACGGTTTTACTATTAAATAATAAAAACCTCACCCTCAACGAAATCGTGTCATTTTCGCGCTAGTGACGTCAGCAACGTTTAGCCATCAGCCAATCAAATGCACGCAATTCGAAATTCGGTAATTTTCGGCTCAATCAACGAACGTGATTGTCCATTATGTGTAACTGCGTGATCACCGACTTATAAGCGGATTGCATGTTTACATAACATAGATTCGGCGAAGGTACCTAACAGAGCCACTTAAATATCTACTGTTAGATTTCTCCGGTGTGCGGAGCGCACAAACAAATCATTCGTAGAATTGTCTTACTCGTCCTTATCTTAATTTCATGAGCTCGCTTCCTCCGGCGCACGTAGCTGTATGTGCCCTCGTCACATGCAGGACCATTCTGTTCTCTCTCGTGTGGAATCAATTGTGGTCGGTGCCCCCGTCGCGGCAGATTGCTATCTAGCACGCGATCCCGATCACCCGACCCTACGCACGCGACGTCGAACAAAAGAAACTTACCAATCGAAAATTATATCATTTCAGACTTTACCTCTTCATTCTTGACGTTATCGTGTTCAACATAACCAAAGATTTATGTTGTGTCGTTATCGAACAGTATTTGGAAGTTTTAGGGGCTCCTCATTGAAATACTTCCTACACATGCAATCCTACTCGTACCATTTCATTGTTGCACCACTTCGCACCTAATTTTAACTCAGATGCCCGTTTATGCAACTATTTCTTTCGCATACAATTAACAATTCAAATGCAGTTTTTTTCCGTGCTCTGCAACACTTTCGAGCGGCCCTGACGTCCGCTGCCGACGACGACTCGAATGCAAATGAGCATCGATCGCCTGTGTGACGTATAGAGCGCGCACTTCTCACCCCTTTCTTGCGACTACCCGCCAACTTGATTTACAATCCCGGATACGAGTTCCCCGTTCGAATCCAACCTATACGGTTAAATTACGAACGTTACTTTTTTACTATGTCACAGTGACACTATAATTTAGGGCACCGCCCCTTTACTTTCCAAAGCCTTTGAATATTCATACGACTATAGCAATCAATAACGGCCACAAAGAAAATAGTTTTCGCGTGCACGCACGCGATATAATGTCGCATAAACAAATAATTTCTTCGTTTTTATTGTTATCCTTGAATTATGTTATTGCCACTCGAATTTACACAGCCCCTTTCCCGCCATCGGTCAGAAGCGATCAAACGGCGTCCGATAAATTTTAAACTTCCGTGACTGGACGACGTTAATTGAGCGCGTTTTTTTAAAATATCCATCAAAAATGCACATCTTAATGGCCAACAATAAAAACTGATATCGTTACATACTTTATAGTCTACCAGATAAGAAATACGAATGAAACTAGATCAATAAAAATGTAATATTTAGAGTAGCGGCATCCCGTGGGCCGGCCATCGGCCATGTTGACGAGTTTGACGTGTGCACAAGATGGCGCGACCCGCGTTGCGTCACACGCCTGTAGAAATAACCTCAGTTTTTTGACAATATTTCGAAGCACGTCGCAGTAATTGCCCGTGTGCCGTTTACAGAATAACAAAATGTCTGCAACAAGATCAAAGGCATTAATAGACGTGTGTTGAAATTTATCGACGGCCCGTATGTCGAAGGATGAATATATACATACAAATCGCGTCGAGCAGTTTGCCTGTGATTTCAAAATTATCTACTACATTTGCGAGACGTTTATTTATAGAATACTTTTATAGTTTTGTATTTACGTCCAACCGTTTATACTGAACATTAAATTACTCGGTTCATAAGAGATAACTGCGTGCTTCACATTTTGATTCGCTACGATATGTCAAGCGGTTTTGAAGTTATAAAAGAAAAACCGCGAGGACCGCCCCGAGGCCAGCCGCGACTTTGAAATAAACTAAATACCTAATCAGCTAGTCGACGGCGGACGAGACACCAGTGACATTCTAATTATGTTCCGATCGGTACTTATTGACATAACGGGTGTCTTTTGATACCAAAATTGAATTTTAAAGGAGGCCTATTCCACCAGTGTCGTATAAATACAGAAATTACCTCATTCACATTTATACACGGTCCTTGCGAACTGCAGATGACTAAATACATTTAAATTATTGTTTGAAAAGTTGTCGCTGCTCATTTTTGTTTAAAATAAAAATGTGAAAGATCATGTGTTTCCATTTAAAATTAGAGCGTCACCGTGATTCAATATTTTTCCGTTTTACCACAGAGTAAATAAGCTGATTTTGTCTTTGCAGACCGTTGCAGACCATAAAGTTTAAGTGGCAATTTACGCAAACATTAGAAACGTAATTAATTTATAAACGAATCACGTATGTAGAGTTATTGTCTAGAATTATGGTCACACAAGATCATAATCTGGGATATGTTTTAAAATATTTGTATCACGTTCGCTCAGTAATAAGTCGTTAGGTTCTTGAACGGTCGGTTTCACCAAAAAATATTGTCTATAGAAGGACATAACAGTCTTTATTGTATGATTTAGAACGTGAGAATCACCAGAAAGTGACAACATTGCCAATGAAATTTTCGAAAGTGAAAACAATACAATTTTATTTGAGGTTAGGAAAAAAGCCACATAAATATGGTGAAAGTTGAAAAAAGCATTCCGACTGCCAAAACACTGAGATATGGCTCCATTATATCTTGCTTTGACATCTAATATTCAGAAATTCGACACTGGTAAACCTTTCTAATAGAGGTAGTCTCATGGTATGTAACTGGGAAGTTAATTTTAAACTTCGGTAAATAAAAGTTAATGTATTTCGACAAAACATTTGTAAAAACATTGTCACTGTTCTTTATCTTAATTCATTTTTAACTCTCAATAAATAAAATACACTTTACGTTCCAATAAAAGCCCGTTGTGAGTTTTCGAAGAAAAACAATTGCAACGCACACCATTATGCTTTTTATTGTCAAATAATTAGAGACCAACTCGGCGCAACAACAGACAAATCTAAAATAAACCAAGTGGAAATACTTGTGAGGAAATTAGCGTACATATTGTCGGTTTTAAAATAAAATTTAAGGACGCAATTAAGTCTTTGTGATCCTTGTAAATTAATACGTCAACTCACAAACGATCCGTTTTCGGAGTCGTTAAAATACCGCAAAGCAAATAACATTATCGTTTTTCTTTAAACACTTGACGGATGTGGCCGATTTTTAACGTACATTGGCATACAATATGTACCTACATACGTACAGACACAACAAGAATATACTTATCTAAAGAGATGGCGTCCAATTATTATCATGTTCATAAGATAAAATAAATGAGGGCGCCGCGCTAACACCGCTCGGATTTAACACCAAAAATTCTTTGAACTCGAAATATACTGTAACAAATATTACCCGCAAGAGATCTCAGTATCCGAACATTATGCGCGCACTTTAATTCTATAATCATCTCGGTGAACGTCTAAAACTAATTACGCGACTTAATTAAACTAATTCTGTGCGTACATCACCATCTAAATAGTGTCGTTTCATTGTGAGAGCGGAGACAATATGTTGACAGGATGAATGACCACAGTATGGCGGGCGGGATTCACGCGTAACTTCACTTGTTTATGAGTGCGCGGGCGCAGTTTTAGGATTACTGGGCTTAGGCGATGAGTGCACGTTCCCATTCAGCGATTATCTCTAAAGCGCTATGCATCGCTGTAGAGTTTAAATGAAGCGCCTAATTTCAATTGTACCAAATATAACTCGCGTATTTATTACTTGGCAACAGTCAAAGCTACTAACACGGATGTACGCAGCCCTACGTGTGTGTGCACGGAACAATTTAGCGGCAATTAAAATTGTTCGTGTGCGGATTCGAATGCAAAACGATTGCAATACATTTTGTAGAAATATAGCTGTTTACATTAAGTATACAAATAACAACATCACAACTTTTGTACCATACTTTTGCGCCACGCCATTGTTTCTGCTACGATTTCACGGTTCACAAACAAGCTATCATAACGCAAAAACCAATAAAACTAATTTTGTAATTCGCAAAGTCATAAAAAATTCGTGGAAACCTCGCACGACTCACAAGCAATCATGAATATTTACTCAACCTAATTTTAGTAACGATAGCTAGTTAGGCTGAACCATAATTGATTTGAGGGTAACAATATTGTTTGTTTTTATTTCAAGTTGGGACGAAGGATGGCACCGGCGCAGTTTTCGGTCGGCCGGAGGGTGAGGGTGACGATAGGCTCACGCACGCAATCCTGAGTGAAGCGCATCTGATGAAGACGCCCGGTGGACCTCCCCACAACGATGACTCCAGAAGCAATGAGGACTCTAGCTCACCAAGGACTCAATGCCCTTCTCCTTTCTCCAATAAGGTATGTCATCAGTATACTCAATACTAATTACGAAATAAACCAAACAAATTCGTAACATGAAATAAAGTAGGTACCGCAAAAAAAAAATACTACTATTTATGTCATCTCTTCAGGATGGGAGTCAAAACAGAAGACTCAAGAAGTACGAGAACGATGACATTCCTCAAGAGAAGGTGGCGCGCATATACCAGGAGGAGCTTGCCAAAATCATGACCAGGAGAGTAGAGGACATCCGCCGCGAAGGTTTCCCTGGGTAGGTCTTCATTTTATTCCCAAACATACGTCGTAAATATAATAGAACCTTATAGATGCTAAAAATTGTAACGAGAACAGCATATCTAAAACTAACGAATAGCATGTTTCCTCCTTTTTTCAGCGGCGGCATGCCACCACACATGGAGAGGCCACCGGAAGACATCCGCATGGCCCTAGAAGCGTACCACAGAGAACTTGCCAAGATCCAGCCGGGTGGCAACATTCCCAACCTCCACAACTTGCCAGCCATGCCGCCCTTTCCGAACCTTCTCGCCTTGCAGCAGCAGGCGATGCAACAAGCACAGAACCAACAGATGAACGGCTCAGGAGCGGTCCAAGATCTCTCTTTGCCTAAAGATAAACACGCCAAAATAAATGGAATGACTGATAGTGATAAGGATAGATCAATGGATGCCGAAGAGGCTATAAGGCACGCGGGGAGCGCATTCTCATTAGTAAGGCCAAAACTAGAGCCGGGACAGCAATCACAAACTGGATCGTCCGCGTCCAGTCCACTGGGGAACGCAATACTACCGCCTGCAATCACTCCAAATGAGGATTTCAGTAATTCAGCGGCAGCAAGCCCACTGCAGAGGATGGCTTCGATCACGAACAGTCTGATCTCCCAGCCGTCAAACCCTCCTCATCATCCACCCGTACAGAGGTCGATGAAAGCAGTTCTTCCACCAATCACTCAGCAACAATTTGATCTCTTTAACAATTTAAACACAGAAGATATAGTAAGGAGAGTGAAAGAGGCTCTGAGCCAGTACTCCATTAGCCAAAGACTGTTCGGAGAATCCGTCCTTGGTCTATCACAAGGATCCGTGAGTGACTTGCTAGCGAGACCGAAGCCCTGGCACATGCTGACGCAGAAGGGACGAGAGCCTTTTATTCGCATGAAGATGTTCTTGGAGGATGACAATGCAGTCCATAAGCTGGTTGCATCACAGTACAAAATCGCGCCGGAAAAACTAATGAGGACTGGAAACTACAGCGGAGCACCTCGTAAGTATCACCTTTATACGACAACACATATGCATTTAATACTCAATGAGATGAGAATAGTAGTTTAATTGTATTTTTGTTCTTCTGTTCTTACAGCATGTCCGCCAAATATGAACAAACCCATGCCGCCAACACAGAAGATGATTTCCGACGCAACCTCCTTGCTGAGCAAGATGCAGCAGGAGCAGCTTCTAGGCGCGGGTCACCTGGGTCACTTAGGGCAGCCCACGCCGCTGCTCCTCACGCCGCCCGGCTTCCCGCCGCACCACGCCGTCACGCTGCCGCCGCAGCACCACGACAACAACAACAAGGAGCGCAAGCCCCCGCCGCCCCCCCAGCCACACCACCAGCCCCCCGTCATGCGCAGCCTGCACCAGCATATATCGCCGAGCGTCTACGAGATGGCCGCGCTCACTCAAGACTTAGACACGCAAACCATTACGACCAAAATTAAGGAAGCACTACTGGCAAACAATATTGGGCAGAAAATTTTTGGTGAAGCTGTTCTAGGTCTATCACAGGGTTCTGTCAGTGAATTGCTGTCAAAACCAAAACCCTGGCATATGCTCAGCATCAAGGGTAGGGAACCTTTCATTCGCATGCAGCTGTGGTTAAGCGATGCTCACAATATCGACCGCCTACAGGCTTTGAAGAATGAGCGACGGGAAGCGAGTAAACGACGACGGTCAAGCGGCCCCGGACAAGACAACTCATCCGACACATCGTCGAATGATACGTCAGAATTTTACCACTCGAGCTCGCCGGGCCCCACAGCCGGAGCGCCGTGTGCCAAGAAACAACGAGTACTGTTTTCGGAAGAGCAGAAGGAAGCACTCAGATTAGCATTCGCACTCGACCCCTACCCAAACATGCCAACGATCGAATTCCTCGCCGCAGAATTGGGTCTGTCCTCGCGAACCATCACCAACTGGTTCCACAACCACCGCATGCGGCTAAAACAACAAGCGCCTCATGGCTTGCCCGCCGAACCTCCCGCGCGGGATCAGTCTTCGGCGCCTTTCGATCCAGTCCAGTTCCGTCTTCTCCTCAATCAGAGACTACTGGAACTTCAGAAGGAGAGGATGGGTCTCGCTGGCGTACCCCTGCCCTACCCGCCTTACTTCGCGGCCAACTCCAACCTAGCGGCGCTAATTGGTCGCGGGCTAATACCTCCCGAAGATCAGGTGAAGGACCAGTCTGGCGGCCTCGACCTTTCGATGCCGCTGAAACGAGAACCCGATGGTGATGACTTCGAGGATGATGACGTCGAGAGCAACCTCGGCTCTGAGGACTCGTTGGACGAGGAATCTAAGACTGAGCCGAAGGCGGCGTCGACGCCGCACGCTACAGGTCGATCCAGTAGACGAAAGCCTGCAGCGCCGCAGTGGGTTAATCCTGACTGGCAGGATGAGAAGCCACGTAACCCTGACGAAGTGATTATTAATGGAGTATGTGTGATGAGAAGCGATGACTTCCGAAGAGAGGCGGAGGAGACGGTGCGCGTGGAGCCGTCGCCGGTGGCGCGCGAGGGCTCGCCGGCAGCGTCGCCCGCGCCGCGCACGCCGCACACGCCGCACACGCCACACACGCCGCACACGCCGCGCCCGCCGCACACACCTGAAGACGTGATCCCTGAAGACAAAATCAAATCCGAGACCGACGACGGCTGGGAGTACTAAGACTTTATTTGGTAGTACTCTTGCCGAGTGTGATAAAACGGGTCCCGAACTGTGAGCTGTAGACTGTACCATATCACGTTCGAACGATTATTTATTGTGTGACAAGTGTCCGTCGGTGTCGGTCTGGTGGCGACAGGTGGCAACGTTCAGTGCAAATGTTACTGTGTAGCTAGTGTTTGTTGTAATTCGATTATAAGGCCAAAGACTTTGTAAATAATACCCTCGTAGCTTCTCGTGATACGCCAGGCGCGTCCCCAACCGGGACGAGGTAAACTTGCGATACAAAAAGATGCATTTTTGCTTTAATTTTTTAATGTAAACACGTACCCTGATTAGGTACAAATATCTGAGTATTTTTAAGTTACGGCTTTTTAATTCGATTGTAAATAAATATACCAAATATGTGTCGAATATTGCCTGTGAACCAGATCCTGTATATAAGTAGGATAGAAACTATTCATGTAAGATAACTCAGTTGCTGATAAAATTAGGAATAGGGAAGGTTCATTTAATTGTTAATGAAAAATTTTAAAGTGCAATCAGATGTAAATTTAAGCTATGGTTTAACGAGCCCCAGTTGAAAAGTATTATTATGTTTATTAGAACCGGCGAGGTTTAAAATATTATAATCGGGTTATATAAGTTTAACATTTAAATTATTAATGTTTATTTTATACTATTGTATGTTTTTCTATTGCATTATTTTATAAAACGCCGCGGGACCGCTCAACTTTGTGATTTAGCTGTCATTTTATAACGTTTAGTTATGATAAACTGTCAATCCTAATTCCGTACAATAGCTATATTGTTTGTTTATTTTCATTTTTATATATTTTTTAGAAAATGTACAAATCAAGACACAAAATAATACGATTAAGCAAGTAATGTACTGCTTATGGTTTATAGTTTTATTTTATTTTAGCAATAAATTTGCTTTTAATCTTATTTTCTTTATTTTATTTTACCTCCTTATTTTTTTATCCTTTTTTTTAGGATATAAGTAAAAGAAAATGTAAATTTTAAAGGAACCATACTCCTTGCATCACGTTGTACATAATTATATTCAGTTAAATGTAAATATCTAATTGAAATGCCACGTTAGAGTAAAAATAGTTAAGTAGGAAAATAGTTTAACCCAAAAAATTTAAACTTCGTAAAAGGGTAAATCATAAATAATCGAAATTATTGTCATTCTAAAAGTGTATCGAAATTGTAACGAAATTACGTCAGAATAGATTTAGGTCTCCAGGTTTCAATAAAAAAGAACAGTTTGGAATATTTCAATTTTACATGAAGAATATAAATTCTTTATAAAATACATCCATTTTTAGAAATACCAACATACATATCGATGTTATATATAAAACAGTAAGTTAGGTAAGAAATAGCGTGTAATAGTCAATATTAAAAAAAAAACTTAGGCTGTTTAACAGTTACAAAAAACAGTTATTTTAACTCCAACTCCGTTGTAAGAAGTGAAGGAAATTTTTTAACTTATTAAAGATTGATTTTTAGAATCATTTCATAGCTTTTTGCTTTTAAAAGAATAATATACGTATATTATGAATATTATTGTTATTCGATATAGATGCATCGAATATTTTTGATATTGACAGTTACTTACCAAAGTGCTTCCATGAATTCTTAACTTTTGATGTTGGCCCGACTGTTCCTATTGGTGAAGTCCCGAAAAAGATTGCCACGCCTGATAGATAATCAACTTTTTTCGTATAAAATAGATGAAACTATTGTAATTTCTATGTATACTCTTCGGTCAAGTCAGAATAAACTCAGTTCATTGTATTTTTAACAATTTATACAATAAAATAGATGATACTTGGAAACAGAATTAATTTTGGTTCAACTTTTATCGATGATGGTAAGCAGAACCCACAGACACACTGTTTTTCACTCGTTTATCAATAGGTAACAAAACATTGCCAGAGTTTTTACAAATTCAGGGACAATATACATTTTGTTTTGTACTTATGGTCTGTATACCTATCAACGGTTTTGATTGGGATAGCTGATTTGAGAATTATATAGGTATAGAAAGGCGCCGCGCCCAATGAGGCTAGCCTATGCCTTTATACACAGCTGCGAGGCAGTAGATGAGTGAGTATTGTTCGTATCAAAATATTCGAAGCACCTATCAATTAAGATACGCCATCTTGTATTTTATATTGTTACGTTGAGTGTTGCCAGGTTAGAATGTAAATAGTAATCCGGTAGTGAATAGATTATTATTATGCGTTATATCCATTATAATAATGAATAGTATTAAAAATTATAGCGATAATTATTATTGTTCATATCATAATATTAATTAATAATGATGCTGAAAACCATTGTCTTCTTTCCGAACAATTTCTAAAGTTATTAAAATTAAAAATAAAGAAATTGCTAATCAGATTTTGTTTTATTGTGATTCCTATGTGGTACAACTACAGAGATCAGCCCAACAACTTACCTGCTCACTCTGCACATCCTTACTCCTGACCACGAGCCACACGCTCAAGTGACACGCGTCCTGCGACGGCGATAGGTGCCCCGTTTTGAGCGACTGTCTCTTGTAAACTTTGACGTTCAAAAAATGCTGATTATCAGCTTAATAATTAAGCTGATAATCAGCATGATTCAAATTATTTGAATCATTAAATTTTGAATCAACTGCGAAGAAAACAAATGAAGGATATTACGTACTAAAGTAAGTGTAGGATTTTTAGTCCAAAAATAGCCAAAGATGTGAAATATGGCATAACAACCTTAAATTTAGTACTTATAGTCTATATGTATCATTAACCTAAACTAACCCAACTCTCCGCCACTGGCGTCCTGAAATATACCTACAGGTTGTTAGGTTGTACCTAAATCCAGGATAATAAAGCGAAAGATAAAAAATGCTTCTGTTTCTAGTATTGAATAATTACCTAGAAGTCCTCAGACCTCCTCCGTTTGCGACCTACGATATACAAGCTGTTAAAGTGAAAATCAGCACTAAAAACACGAAAAACCATCTCACTCCCCCCTGGGTTAGGCAGATTTGTCTATTATAGTACACAATACAATATTGCAATGATAAATTTTACGTAATTAAATCCAGAATATTTATCCGAGACAGCATTACAACCCTGGAGCACGTGAAACCTGCTTTCATCACAACGGCATGCACACCCCTTTTAAAATCACTAGATTACGGGCGTACTTTCTATAGAAAAACGTATACGCAAATTCCTAGTATCAGATCAGATACAAACTGCTTTCAGGAAAAGTTTATAGCTCCGTTTCGAAACGTCCTATTAACAAATGGTCCTATTAGAAAAACGACCTATTATCAAAACGACGCTTTAGCAAATAACATTGGTCCACTGCTTGGATCATTTGTTAAACCATATTAATCGTAAAGAAATCTCAATACTGGACTCAATAAAGTATTGTAACTAAGTCTCCTTCACAAATTTTAAGGCTAGTTAGTTTCCCACCGACCGTTGGTGCGTAAGGTGACACGAACAGTCGGTGGAGAACTAGGACCGTCAGCATGCGGCAGGCAGTCAACGATTGATTCATGTCAGCTACGTTAATGCATAAAGCTTCCGACATACCCAAATACATAAAGCTGTCAGATGAGGAGAGGGATCTACTGTCCGAGCACCCGAGAGCTGAGATATTATAATTTACTAGCTGTTCCCCGCGGTGTCACACGCTGCGCGGCTCCTAAGGGTTGTAGCGTAATGTTAAATAGCGTATAGCCTTCCCCGATAAATGGACTATCCAACACAACAAGATTTTTCTCAATTAGAACCAGCAGTTCTTGAGATTAGCGCATTCAAGCAAACAAACAAACTCTTCAGCTTTATAATATAAAAATATAATATGTAATAAGTATAGATTTCGTTCATCGGCGATGGGCATTGTGAAGGGCGGCTGCAGCTAATTGCAAGATCAACTGCAACAGTCTTCAATAATAATTATCATCAGTTCTTCCCCTGTATTTCTATTTGTATCATTCTTGAAATTGCCATATTAAGATGGTGTTACCAAATGAGAAACCTCAAAGAAACAAGAAATTCATCAACCTAAAATCGTTTACTCATAAAAACAAAACTTGCATTGTTTCTCAAAAGTTCTAATCAACTTCTTCAATGAGGGGTTCATCGTTGCCACCCTGTCCCGTCCTGGAGCCAGTAGCGTGTATTTTCTTCATAATAGGGGCAAACTCTCTGCTCAGCTCCTTATATTTGCTTTCGTACTCTTCCTTTTCGGCCAAAGAGTTGCTATCCAACCAGCGTAAAGTATCGTCGCATCTACGACGAATCTTCGCACATTCCACCTCTCCAAGTTTGCGTCCTTGCTCCTCTGTCGCCTGCTTCACACTAAACACATAAGATTCTAACTTGTTTCTGGATGCTACACGACTCCTCTGTCTCTCATCATCACCCTTATATTTGTCAGCATCAGATAGCATTCTGTCAATCTCTGATTGAGATAAGCGACCTTTATCATTCTTTATGACTATGTTCTTGCTTTTTCCCGTACCATTTTCTTTAGCAGAAACGTTGAGTATGCCATTAGCGTCTATATCGAATGCAACATCTATTTGTGGCACCCCACGTGGTGCTGGAGGGATGCCAGTCAGATCGAATGTTCCTAACAAGTTGTTGTCCTTTGTCATTGCCCTTTCACCTTCGTAAACTTGAATAGTGACTGCTTGCTGGTTGTCTGAATACGTGGTAAACGTTTGAGAATGTTTGCAAGGTATCTTCGCGTTGCGTTCAACTATAGCCGTCATTACACCACCTGCTGTTTCGATACCCAATGATAAAGGAGCCACATCAACTAGTAGAACATCTTGAATCTTAGAATGACGATCTCCGCTCAGTATAGCAGCCTGCACCGCTGCTCCGTAAGCAACTGCCTCATCAGGATTTATAGATAAATTCAACTTCTTTCCGTTAAAGAAATTTTGCAGTAAGCTTTGTATTTTAGGAATACGAGTAGAACCTCCGACTAAGACAATGTCATGTATGGAACTCTTATCTAGCTTGGCATCAGTCAAAGCTTTCTCAACGGGTTCTATAGTAGTGCGGAACAAATCAGAGTTTAATTCTTCGAATCGTGCTCTGGAAACTCGTGAGAAGAAGTCTATGCCTTCATATAAAGCATCAATCTCAATGCTCGCCTCTGTACTAGAGGACAACGTTCGTTTAGCTCTCTCGGCCGCTGTTCGAAGACGTCGAAGTGACTTTGAATTGGAGTTCAAATCTTTCTTATGTTTCCTCTTGAATTCATCAGCAAGGAAAGTAACAAGCCTGCTGTCAAAATCTTCACCACCAAGATGTGTGTCCCCGGCAGTTGCTTTGACCTCAAAGAGAGAGCCTTCATCAATTGTCAGTATTGATACATCGAATGTCCCTCCCCCAAGATCAAAAATTAATACGTTTCGCTCACCTTTGAGGTCCTTATCCAACCCATAAGCTAATGCAGCAGCCGTTGGTTCATTTATAATCCGAAGAACGTTTAGCCCAGCTATAGCTCCAGCATCTTTAGTGGCCTGTCTTTGAGAATCATTGAAGTAGGCTGGCACAGTTATAACTGCTTTCTTAACTGACTTACCTAAATAGGCTTCAGCTATATCCTTCATCTTGATGAGTACCATGCTACTAATTTCTTCGGGGGCAAAACGTTTGCTTTTGCCTTTATAATCAACTTGTATTTTTGGTTTTCCTCCATCATTGACAACTTTAAATGGCCAGTGTCTGATGTCTTGTTGTATCTTAGGATCGTCATATTTTCGTCCAATGAGACGTTTGGCGTCAAAGATTGTATTACTCGGATTCAAAGCCACTTGATTTTTCGCACCATCTCCTATGAGTCGCTCGGTGTCTGTAAAAGCGACATATGAGGGAGTTGTTCGGTTCCCTTGGTCATTAGCTATGATATCCACATTACCGTGCTGCCAGACGCCAACGCATGAATATGTTGTTCCTAAATCAATTCCAACAGCAGCCATTTTACAATTTCATTTATTTCAAATTCCGTTGCGTTTTGGAGTTTTTGTATTTTGACAATTAAATAGTTGTCAGTTTACAAAATTCGAATGTATTGCTGTCATTATTTTTTTTTATTTAGTTGTATCAGACAGTATTTTCTTATGTGAAACAGTTTCACAGGACGGTTGTTTACAATCTATTTTGTACTTTCAAAACGCACCCAAAAAAAGAAATTAGCAATGTCAAACTACTTTCAACTTATTTGCAGTGTTGCCAGAAGGTTACATTTCTTACATTTTTCGTAACTTTTGACCCTCTCACGTAACATGTAATTTTTTTTTTAGGCAATTTTCGTAATTTTTGAGAAGAAAGAGATTTATAATACTAGATTTTTATTGCAAACAGTTTACGAACGCATCCAAATTGAATGCACCTAAAACTGGCGCGTCTAAAAAGTATTTCACTCCATAACACACTCAGAAATGGCTCTGAATGGAAGGCGCCATGACAGAATTAAACTTATTTTGCATGGATTAAAACTTGATTTTGCTTGAGCGTGTGCGCGCACGTTTCCTACTTAGCGAATACGCGCCGTTCGCGGTGAAAAGTAAATAAACACACATGGCTGATTGTGATTTGTTTTAATTGTTTTATTTCGTTGTGTTATTGTTTGTTGTGTATCGTGGGTGAAGTTCCGGTGATTACATTAAATTGCTTGGTAAGTAAATTTAGCGTTAATATTTTTCAAATTATCATGATACGAGTACCTATCTTAAATGTATTAATAAGTACCTATTGATAATGATACGATAATATGAGCGAGCATCTTTTAGGTGTTTGAATAACTTCTCTTTGACCATTCCAAAATCAATCAAGTTCCGTATTATGTTAGGTGCTAGACTAGATAGTAACAACAGTGAAGATGGCGCTGCGAACAAATGAAGCTAGTCTGTTTTATCATAAGATTAAAAAAATTAAACATCATAGATTCCGTTATATTCCGCCACTTTGCTGACTTCAATTTGCGTCCGAACCCTAAAAAACGTAAAAAAACAATAATGTAAATTTTCGATCAAAAATGTAACATTTCAGGAGACGAAACGTACCTAATTTACCACTCAAGAGCCCTCCCTGGCAACACTGCTTATTTGTCAAAATTGAAATTGTCAATTGTCAATACAAAAGCAAAACATTCTCGAAGCGCATTGTTATTTTAAATATTTCTTTATTTTCAAATGCAAATGAGTAAACTTTTAAACTAGTCAATGTCTTGATCTACCTAATTTTTCTACTGGAATTGCCTGTAACCTCGAAAGTACAAACTAAGAATAAATATTGCGTGTTATTGTCACTTAACCTATAAGCGAACTTGTTTCAAGTTTATTTTTATAATAAACAATGCGATACGCACAATTAGTCGTGGGTCCAGCTGGGAGTGGTAAGGTAAGGATTTGATAAGTAACTTGGATCCGTAGGAGACACTTTGTCTGTAGTGTAAATTAAATACTTGACATGTTGTGACTTGCAAGTTTTCCACAATTTGAGCGAGTTCCTGTCAATAAATAACAATATATATTACAAATATTTCACAAGTTTTTATGAACCACTGCCTATTTGGCCTCCAAACCCAGTTACTGGATTATAGTAATTTAATAACAATAACCGCAATTTCAGTCCACATACTGCTCAACAATAGTAAAACATGCTAGTGATGCTAAGCGTATTGTTGAGGTAGTGAACCTGGACCCAGCTGCTGAACACTTTGACTATGAGCCTCTTGTGGATATCAGGGAGTTGATACACCTGGATGATGCTATGGAGGATGAGGAGTTGCAATTTGGACCCAATGGTGGACTGGTATTTTGTATAGAGTAAGTTATTGTTCTTAGACGGCATTTTCTGTCATATCAGCAAGAATATAACAATAGCTTATAATTATGATAAAAATATTAAGGAGGCAGGAAGATTCATGAAATAAAAAAATCAATTTTTCTCAAAAATCTTTCTTTGTTTCAAAGTACAAAGTTACCCTGCCATATTAGTAAAACAGTTTGTGCTGTTTATAAAGATCATGTGTCCGAAAACAAGATTACTTTAGACAGACTTCAGAATAATAATTAAGAAGACAAAAGAAGGAAATCAATACAATTTTTATTTTTATTATGAACCTGATGTGTCCCACTGCAGGGCAAAGGCCTCCCTTCCCTCCTTCCATTTATCTCTGTTTTTGGCTATTCGGGCCCAATCCTTTTGATAAGAGTCCAGCTCGGAACGCCATCCCCCCATGTATACATTGCGTTTGGTGGTATTTGTAATTAACTTCGTTTTCATCATGTATTACAAATAATTGCCACTCCATAAAAAACGTAAATGTAGAACACAGATCTCTTCTGGACCATTATAAGGACAACTAACGACTTATTTCACAACTCATATTTTCCAGAACACTCTTAGAAAACTGTGACTGGTTAGAAGAGCAGCTAGGAGATGTGGACGATGACTACCTCCTGTTTGACTGTCCCGGCCAGATCGAGCTGTACACACACCTACCGGTCATGAGAAAGCTGGTTGATGTGCTGCAGAAGTGGAACTTCAGGATATGTGTCGTCTTCATGGTGGACTCACAGTTCATGATTGATGGGGCTAAGTTTTTATCAGGTAAGGATGGAGATGTTTTTGTAATGATAACCGAATAAAGAAATGTTTAAGACCCAATAGATGACTTAATGGCAACTAACAATGTGGCAGGCCCAGTTGGAGATGGCAGTTTGAGCTGCTCTCCTTCTTTCTTCCTTGCAGGCTTTCCTTAGGATGCTGATGACAAATTCCTTAATAATTTGAGATGTATTATATTGTATAACGGGCTGGCGTTCCGCGTTATACAATATAATACAACTCTAAACACCTAACCGGGCTCTTGAGAGGAATTTTAATCCTCAAGTCTTCTCTCATATTTTTTTTATATTTTCAGGCACAATG
The DNA here is from genome assembly GCA_950022335.1 of Eurois occulta. Classification (NCBI taxonomy): domain Eukaryota; kingdom Metazoa; phylum Arthropoda; class Insecta; order Lepidoptera; family Noctuidae; genus Eurois; species Eurois occulta. Next base: position 1,178,014 of record OX465494.1, on the reverse strand, counting down.
GCAGCTCTCAGTGTTATGGTGAATTTGGAGCTCCCACACGTAAATATTCTCACTAAAATGGATTTGCTCAGCAAAAGTGCAAGAAGACAGATAGATGAGTAAGTTAATAGTATTTTATAACCTCTTGGCTACCGGTGAAATATCTAGTTTGCTAAACGAAGAAGCTAGTTAGACATCATAACCCACTATTAGAGCATAGAACCTTGGTGCTTAGTGGGGCTACTTTTTTCATTATTCTAGAGTGCCATCCCATCAGACTATGACAGAGAAGGAAGAGGAAAGGTACCAAATTTCGCGCACACACTTAAAAAACACTTTAAAATCTCCCATGTCAAGTGGTCCCGTGGCTTGTGATAACTGATAACCTAGTGGTGTGACCGTTGGACTGCCAAGTCATAGGTGTCGAGATTCGAACCCAAGACACGCACTTCTGATTGTTCGGATTCATGTGCGTATTGTATAATTATCACTAGCTTCGGTGAAGGAAAACATCGTGAGGTAACAAAAACAGCATGCCTGAGAGATATTGATATTTCTCGACGGCACGGCATGTAAAGCCAAGTCAGAGGCCCATGCGGCATAAAAACTGAGACCAGGTTAGGCAACAATCCGAAAAAAAAACGGCTGTCTCGCTGATAAGATGCAATGACCGAATCTCTTTGCCTGGAGGACATTATTATAACATAATTTCCATTATTTTCCAGTTACTTGGATCCAGACCCCCACGTCTTACTAGCTGACATGAGAAATGCGAAATCAAAATGGCATGAAAAATACGCAAAACTAACAGAAGCTATTGGAGAAGTCATAGAGAATTTCAGCTTAGTTCGTTTCTACCCACTGAATATAAAGGACGAGGAAAGTGTGGAGAATATACTTATTACAATAGATAATATTATTCAGTATGGAGAAGACGCTGATGTGAAGATCAGGGACTTTGATGAAGAAGAGCCTGAAGATGACGAAAACTGTGATTAAATGATTTTCATTTTAATATTCTGGTGTTTGTTTTGATCATTTTCCTTGTTGAATAATGTTTCTGGAAAAACATCAACATTATCTAGGTTAAAATAAAGTTTAATATGGTAATGCCCATAACTGGGCGTATTAATCTAGTACGAAGAATATAAAAGCTTTTGGACTGGGAGTTTAGCATGTTAGAAGTACATGTATTTAAAAAACCGGCCAAGTGCGTGTCGGGCCACGCACAATGTAGGGTTCCGTTACTTAGGCAAATCGGTCCGCATATTTTGATGGTTGCCCATCAAAATATGCGGACCGATTTGCCTCCGAACGATGATTTTTATTGTAATAATAAAATCAAACTTACATTTGCAGTTGAAAAACCTGTGCTCCCATACATAATGTTTAGGGAAATGAGTTAAGTATTCAAGTACATTTTATAAGTTGGTCGACTGTTACCCGTAAACTTGTAAAGCCTACTTAGCTGTGAGTTTTCCTTTTAACTTCGTTATATTACCACCGTGATTTTTTCACACAACCGTTTAACTGGTAGGGGGGGGGGGGACACTTGAGTCTAACAAAAAATAGCACTTTAAAGCTTAATCAACAAATCCCAAAACAAACCCCCAACAAAACCCACAACCAAACAAATCCCTTAATTGAAAAATGATTTGAACAAACTCGCAATACTTTTTTAAAGACCTATCCAACGACATCCCACACTATGGGGTACGCGAGAAAAAAACCCCACTTTACGTGTACAGGAGATTCCCTAAAAAAAATACTTTTTGAGATTTTATTTTACCACTTTGTCAGCGTAACTAATATGATTATATATTTATGACAAATTACAGCTTTCTAGTACTAAGAGTCTAAGCTAAGCTGCGGACAGACGGACATGGCGAAACTATAAGGGTTACTTGTTGATTACGGAACCTTAAAAATGAATAAAAATTTCTTAATATTAACCTTTATTTGACAAACATAAACATCATTATCCTAGATTACGCTACATTATTGATACACGCATAATACTACACTGTAATATGCATTCATTAGTCTATATTAATTAGCTTAAAGCCTCTATAAGAGGACTGGGAACGAACGAGCATTCTTTTTATTAAGCTTTTTAATAATTCACTAAATTGAAACTACCAATAAGACAGGTAATAGAGAAATTGAACTACATACACGTAAATATTAATTATCCTAAATAGTACATTATATTTGGGGGCTCATAGCAAAATGTATGGAAGACTGATTTGAATGAAAAAAAATACTGCAATCTTATTTGAACTATTAGATAGTTTTGGAAATTGTAACTGAAAAAGGACAGGCATGTTCCTTTATTGAACGATTGCTATGTAGTATGATGCACATTTATATTATGAAACATAACATACATCACGCTTGAAAGGTTAGGCAGAGATGTACCGATTATATACACACATTTAGCGAGTTATGTTTAAGTCTCAAGTAATAAGGGGACGACCCTATTGCCATTAACTGGGCAAGAAACCTGACTCCAGATTTTCCCATCAGGAACTGTGAGTATTTTTCTATATATATTTTCTATATCTGAGAGAGAGAGAGAGAAAAGTAATTAATGATTACAGTCATACAATAGTGATTGAACACATCGTGTGGAAACAGACATGTCCCAGCACCAAAACTTCGAGGACATGAGAGTCGTGTACAGCTCCTCCCTGTAAGGAGCTTACAAAGTGAGGTCGAATAGGAAGACTATGGACCGATTATTATCTAGCTACTGATATAACAAGGTACAGTTAACGGTTGCAATAAAAACAAGTGGTACACTTAACAACAGTATGCTCGTTCATTCTTGGCAGTGAAACACTTCTGCGTTCTGGTTTCTTATTATTATGAATAGAATATTAAAGCTAGGCTCGAATATATCGATGGAGGAAATATCAGGGCAGGGACATTTAAATCCAACATTTCTGTGATATTTGACATTTCCATGGTCGATATGTTGTGGATTCAGCAGAAAATGACTTTACCGAGTGCATTCAATTGTTGAATGGTTTAATTGTCATGTCTTGAGTGTCTTTGCACTAAGCGTGCAACGCAGCTGAGCTAGCACAACAACTAGATATTAAATGTGACGAAGTGATTGTATCGAAACGACATTTTATTCACGGATTTTTTTTTTTTTTTTTTGCGGATGGGTCCGCAGCGTTGGTTGCAACGCTTCGTAAGCTATACGACGAGTATCACACTCATCGTACACCATCTACGCCAGATACAAAGGCACACTTGACATGTGCTATCTTTATACACTTATCTCGATTTTTGTATGCCCGGAATATTTTTTATTTATTTATAAACCAGAACACAAAAGTTAGTGACATGGCTGATTCGCAATAAAAATTACATCACCTGAATTTAAAATTTTGTCTAAGATAGTACAGTGGCTAATGCGACAATATTTCTGTTTTAACGAAGAATAATGTAAGGCACAACTTAAGGGCATTACCGATCCTGCATGCATTGATTTATTTTTCAGATTTATATCATTGCTGATATAACTTGCTACATATATAATTTTTATTGCAAATCAGTCATATATTTTTACAATAGGTATCATAAGTATACAAATAATATTCTACAATAATACGTGGTTATAAAAAGGGGCCAAAATCTATGTGGTCCGTTTCAGCCGAATATTCTTAATGATTAATTTTACAGTTACCTTCCACACAATGTTTCACAAATAAATGAAACAAATTCACAAATATCGAACCAGCCGTGGTTATTTCCAAAAATATAATATTCCCATATTAAAGGGGCATTCTTTAGTTAAAATAAAGTCTTATATGGGTTACACAAAAAAGTATTACCTAATAATATAGGGCATATACTACTATAAAGTCCCGCTAAAAAACCTTGTATGAAATAGATACCTACATGGATTAAATGGATTATAATTTGAAATCACAACCAATTGTTAAGAGTGCGTTAACTAAAAAATATGCACTTAAACCAGAAAAAGTATGCGCTTCGGTAATCTTCGTGTTTTCGAATTAGCCCGAACCTCGAGCCACAGAGTAAGCCCCCACAGAGGCAAAGATTCTAACTTTTGTCTTGCAGCGGTTTGCTATTACAAAGCGCTGCTAGACAAAAGTTAGAATCTTTACTTAGTAGGTATCTATAATTACGCGTTTGAATAAAAGTATAAAGTCAAAAGTCAAAGTGAATAAAAGTATAAAGTCAATCGGGTCTACCCTTTATAGCAGAACTTTTTATGTCATAATAGTCATAATATTATTTTGCATAACAGCGGAAAGCATAAACTTCATTTCGCGGAAAATCGTTTGGCAAACACTCATTTATCGTACATTCAAAACTCATAATTTTGTAAGTCAGAATCATCTTTAGGCATAATTTTCATATCCATAAGAATTAAAAAGTAGAACCATCATATCGCAGAAAGTTCACAGTCAGAAAATTTATAGATTAGTTTAACGTAAATTGTCTATGTATTTTGTTTAATTCATTGTTCAATTATCTATCTGCATCAAACAGTTGGTTGTGAACATTTATGTGGTTTTTATTTCCCTGTAAGATGTAATGCAAACAAGCATACACAATGCATGCAGTGTGCAAACATGCAAATAAGCATACACCTTGCATGCAGCATGCAAACAAGAATACACCATGCATGCAAGCATGCAACATGCAGCAGGCATGGTTTCTGTCACAGCTCCGGCGCGGGCTTAAATTACACTCCAGGGGTAGGGCAGACAAGACTAGTGGAGTCGGTTTTGCAGCGATTCGTTTCTGTCACTAACTTTTGTAGCACAACATATTGATTTTTTAAGACAATAATTTAATTTAAAAATACTATTTTATAGGAATAGCAATATGCCTAATAAAATTATTCCAAACTAACTGATGCCCGCGGCTTCGCCCGCGTGGATGCCGGTTATCGCGACCAAAAGTAATCATGAAATTTTGATCCCATGGGAACCTATTCCAGGGATAAAAAGTACACTATGTCTTATTCCAGGCCATACCTATCCCTGATCCAAATTTCAGCCATTTTTCGGCTATTTTAAAGTATTAAAATGGATATTGTATGTTATCCTTAAGAGATAGACATATGCCACCGCGGACGTCTCTGTATAAGATACACAATTCCATCATACATCATTTTGTTATAGTCAGCGTTTCCATTGAAAGCCGTCTGGGACGGCTTATTTTTTTCCGACACCTCCAACAAATATCATTATGTTTTAGCCAATCTATACAAAAACTTGACAAATTATATACTAAAACCTTCCTCGAGAACCACTCTATCCATTGGTGAAACCAGCTTGAAATTCGTGCAGTAGTTTTTGAGTTTATCGCGAACAGACAGACATACAGACGCGGCGAAGGACTTTGTTTTATAATAAGTAGTGATAGTGATTAAATTCTGCCATCTTCATAGTATGCCAAGAGAAATTGTACATAATAATCGTCGCTCTAAATAAACGTTATGTTAAACGATATTATGTGGAATTTTAACTTTGCCAAAAGTACTTTGCCAAATAAAATTCTCCCTTCGTAAATTTGAACACAAAGATTCAGCCAAACAATAATTATATTAAATAATTTTTATGCCTTAAAATTATTCGTTTAAAGAAGATTATGCCCAGTGTGTTATGCCAAATAAATTTGGAGCATCAAGATTCTCCAAGAGTCAAAAGTTGGGAATATTTTTGAAATTGAATAAACTTGTTAATTTATAATTTTGCAATCATGATAATACAAAAAAAGGCAAGTGCTTCTATGGTAGTAACAGCTCTATATCAAATCTACCATCGTGCGCTCGTGCTAGAACGTGGACGATGATTCCCGAAGCGCATACTTTTCCTAGGAGATCTGTATTTAGCTAGCGTCGTAGTCGTGTAATTAGCACACGTTTTAGTTTCTCGGCCCGAGCCAAGACGCTAGAAGATAAAGCTTTAGTTAACGCCTCATTTTAAGAAGACTTGAAGATTTTGCAATTGTTATGAAAAGCTATTCCTGTACCTTAAGCCATTATAATTAAAATTTAAAAGTATAGTAATGTTTAATTTTTAAACACATAATATCCATAATGAAAAGCGTCCATTCATTATTTAATTATCTAAATATTTACAATCACCCACCCACATGTTTCAACGACATTCAAAGCGTATATTATACATTAACATTTATAATAAAACAACATTAATGTTACTACAGGCATTTTTGTGACGGATAGTATAAAAATCTATACAAATAAATAAAATTGAAGTGTAATATGAAAATAACAGCTTTTAAAATGCATATGAAACTAGCAACAGCAAGTTCAGTAATAGTCAAGATGGCTGTCAATGAAGTCAGGAGAATCAATATTAATAATTTGCATATAATTAATTTAATATGTATGTAGGAGGCTTATAGAAAGAAAATACCTATTGCTTCTGTTTGATCTGAAATGAATTTAAATAACAAAAATCCTTGTACAAGGTGCTGTAATATCGATTGAAATGCCACAAAACACCAGCAAGCTTTGTATTCATTGGCTTTGGGTAAATAAGGCGTATGGTGCGCAAACAGCGCAGTGGTGCCAGAACGAGACAGAAAGATAACAAGGAACGAGACAAAACGTGCGATGTTTGCGCTCCACACCACTTAAGATGCAGAGGAGGTCAGTTCCCGAGTGAGCGAATAACGATATTAAGAACCTCGTTACAAAGAACAATCTTATAAACATTTTTCAGGCTTTTTCTCTACTAAAAAACGATTTCCTGACAAAATCAACAGTCGAACACTGACATGTTCTCGAAACAACATTAGATTTGATGGATTTACTGATACGAGTAAATCCAACATCACCGATTCACTGACCAGGACTTCAGAATCTGATGCTAGTCATAACTTCGAGAACTGACCCACAGAAAGTTATTAATTGGCTTCAAAACTTGTGTATAATTAAGTAGTTAAAAGGTCCAACTGTATGAACAAGTGTAGAATATACAACATAATAACATAAATGTCGCTTGTATACTTAAAACACTGCATTAAAGAACTGTGGTACAATTACACTAGGGGTAAACATAATAGTATACTCGTACGGGGTGGAAGGGACACCGACGCGAAAACGTGGTAACCGCGTCTGTGTCCCTTCCACCCCGTATGTTAGAGTTAACATGCATTGATATAACCAATGTATATGAATGAGCTGAAGTAAGTGTAGACCGTGCTTCCTGCCGATGCTATTTCTATTCTACTTTGTCAGTATTAAAGACAACTCTTTTCAAATACTATGCTGTAGACATCGATCTATAATCCTCTAGATTTCTGATATGCGCTTCATAAATGGCCACACAAGTTAGACCAGACTTATTTCAAATTAGTATGGTCCAACCATAACCAACATTAGAACGTCAAAATGCTACTGTAAAAATAACCACCGTTATACCAAGAGTTGTGTATTAAGTATAAATATAATTAAACAACAAGTTTAAATGAAATATAAAGAGTAAAATTATTGTTTGACCAATGTTGCGATAGCGCCAACTTTTGGGTAAAACATTGGCTGTTTTGGAACAGAGCATGCATGAATTAGTATTGTTATTTTATATTATGCTATATTTTTGTTTATAGATTTCCGAGTGATCCATTTTGCAAAGCAAGAGAGTTGATTTTCAATTGATTATCGATGTCGCGAAAGAAAGAGGAGAATTAAACAAATAAGATGGTACGAGTAATTAGTACCTGTTGATTGTTAGAAACATCAAGTTTTTACTCGTATTTTTAGATTATAAAGTGAATAAACCACATTTTTATGAGTATTATACCTGAACTATTAATAAATATGATACGATTAATGCATCTATTTCATTAAAAATCAATAGATTAATCGTTGTTTTTTTTTAAGTTAATCATAATACATAACCACTTCTTTTTTGAAGTCGGTTAATAACAACAACTAGATCTTCAGTCACGGTTGATTTACTATACTATATTTTACATTTACCCATACATAGTAATGTAATGTAGTAAAATAAGTATTTCTATTTTTATTTCACAATTTATAAAAGATATTAAAAAATGACTCCAAGCTAATTTTCTGAACCTCACGTCAGTAGTTATTAAAATAACCAATACTATACTATAATTTAAAACAATAAACTAATGCCGTTTAAAAAAATATCTGCAACTCTATGCCTTTCCGTACTTCTATTCTATTATATTTTAATTTAATGGCAAGCAAAGCCGATGTCGACTATTCTGTCAATTTCCAGGGAATTGGAAAAACAAGTGTGCATGTTAATAAAAAATTAAAAGAAAAAGCTAAATCTGAGGTCACGAGTTAAATTCTTCGATTGATACAATAATTAATAATCCGACACAACGTGGGTCTTGTCGGGTTAATACGGGACTGAAACAAACAACAAAAAAAAAATGAAATAGTTTAAAAATAGAGTAAGCATCACTTACTAACATCATATTTTCAACTTTATTTCTTAGACAGTAAGTTTAATTTTAGGTTGGCAGAGGAGAATGGAAGAAAAAACGTGTTCCGCCGACCCCAAATAACATGGGACAAAGGCAGGAAGATGATGATGAAGTTTAATTTTAGAATAAAATATTTTTGTACTTGAAAAGTGATTTTTATTTGATCTGATGACATCAGGTCTTAAAGATAAATGTATCGCAAACGTAATTGAACTTTATGTTCCGAGTATTAATGTTTATAATAAACCGAAGTTGTGTTTATTTTAAAGCCTTTTTCTACATTTCGTTGTATGAATACAAATGTTTATGTGTGTGTGTAACCTTGACGCTTGAGCGATGTGTTCTTGTTCGAGATCCTTTATCTAGACTATTATTCATCGAAGGTTGTAGATCAACATAAATCAATGTATTTTATTTATTTTTGTTTATTTATTTTATTTATTTATTTATTGGATCTCCAACAGAAACTACACAATTACATGCAAGCATACATATAACAGGGACAAATACACGTGTGCGCTTCCAATTATAGGAGACCACATCATTCACTTACAATCTAGGTACATACAATAAATTTGACAAGGTCAAAAATCTAAAGACATCAAAAACATTACATAAAAAAAACAAACAACAAAGGAAACAAAGTGAATTACGCAAAAGATGAACTATAATAATAATGGAAATGAACAATAAGAGAGAAAAAAAAAATGAATCATACAAGAATAACAAAATATTACGATCTGGGTACTGTGACATATTTTAAGTCTTTTTTAAACCTAGCCATTTTGCATGAAATATCCACTTCATTACGCTTCGATACTTCGTTATACCGCCTACAGAGCCTTGGCAAAACGGCAAAGTGTCCGAGGTTTGTTTTGGATCCCGCCACATAGAAAAGGTTATAGTTACATTTGCGCGGTAAGCGAGATGGTGCACTTATCTGCAGCCTTTCAAGAAGCTCGCTACAGTCAACAACCCCATTGAACAGTTTGTGAAGAAATGTGAGATCTAGAACCTGTCTTCTATCTAATAATGAGGACATTTTATAATGTTGTAGTCTCAAGTCATAACTCCTGATTTTTTTAGCCAGATGGTCTTTATAGCATAGGTGGTACAAAAAACGTCTTTGTACACTTTCCAGGCGTTTTGTGTAGATGTCATAGTGAGGATTCCATACGGTGCTGTTGTATTCAAGGAGTGGGCGAACTAATGCGTTATATAAATGGATTCTAGTTGACGCTTTAGAAAATTCTTTGCTATTGCGCAAAACAAACCCGAGCACCTTGAACCCTTTTGAGGTAGTATTTAATATATGCCTGTCAAACTTCAGTTTTTTGTCAAACACTATTCCCAGGTCACGAACTTCATCTACTTCTTGTAGTGTTTGCTGGTGTAATGTGTATTTGTGGGTTTGCACTGTTTTATTGCGAGAAAATTGCATATAATAACATTTTGAGACATTAAGTGACATTCTGTTTACTCTACACCAATCCGCCATTCTATCGAGATCAGCCTGTAGCAGTGCAGCATCCAAGTCTGTCGCTATTGGTTTCATGATTTTGACGTCATCAGCAAACAGGTAGAAACTAGAGTGCTTGAAACATATCGTAATGTCATTAATGAATATGTTAAAGAGGACAGGGCCCAGGTGCGAGCCCTGTGGGACCCCCGAGGTTGCTGGAAAAGTGTCAGAATGGTGACCGTTGATTACCACTTTTGAATTTCTACCAACGAGGTAAGAATGGAACCATTTAAGCAATGATCCCCCTATTCCGAATTTATCTAGTTTTTTCAGTAGAATGTTATGGTCAACCTTATCAAATGCCTTACTAAAATCTGTGTATATGGTGTCCACCGGGATTCTCTTATCAAGAGACTCTGTTATAGCTGAGACATAACACATTAGGTTTGTAGAGGTTGACCTAGAATTGATAAAACCATGTTGGTGGTTAGTAATACTTTGTTTAACATGGGCATTTAGGCTTTTGGTTACTAACTTTTCAAGTACTTTGCCGAATATGTTTAAAATAGAGATGGGTCGATAGTTGGATACTTGTTGCTTTTCTCCAGATTTGAAAATAGGGACTACTAAAGCTTCCTTCCACCTCTCAGGAAATACGCCGTCCGCCATTGACTCATTAAAAATAAATCTAAGAGGTATAGTTAGTTCTTTTGCACATCTTTTTATAAATACGGGGGGAATACCGTCACTTCCAGCACCTTTACGCTCATCCAAGTCTCTCAGGGATCGGAATATTTCTTCAGCGCCAAATTCTAGTTTACAGAATCCGGACGGGCCAAGACAGTTATCAATGTGGTTTGACGCATTAACAATAGATGGGGTATTGTAGACTTGTGCAAAGTTCTCGGCAAACAAATTACAAATTTCGTGTCCGCTTGATGCTGTCCTGTTCTCGTGACACATTTCTGCTGGGTAAGTACTCTTGTTTTTATTTTTATTTTTAATAAATGTCCAGAACATTTTTGGGTCTTTAGCAAGTGCTTCTTCCATTCTGGCCATATAGTTTTTGTAACAAACTTCCATAAGCCTACTACATCTTGCACGCAGTGTATCAAATGAAACGATGTCTAGAGGATTTTTGTATTTTTTAATTTTAATGCGATATTTATTTTTTTCTTTCAGTAGACGTATAAGTTCTCGAGAATACCACTGTGGATATTTATTGGCCAATATTGTTTTCATCGGGACATTTTGTTTTATGACTTCGTGCAGTATCTTGTAAAATATATCGTTCATTTTGTCAGTTGTGGGGTGACCTTCAAACTCTTTTTCCCAGTCTATAGAATTTAGTGTCATCGTGATCTTATCGTAGTCAGCCTTAAAAAAGTCTGGTTTTCTTGTTGGCTTAACTTGAAGATGGTTTGAGTTAATGGTTAAGGATATAGAGAATTCAAATGATGGGTGCAAGGGGTCTTCTGAAATCAATTGACAGGTGCAACGGCTAAGATTATGTAACGTAGTATTACAGAGGGCCAGATCTAGTGTTTTAGATTTAACATTTGGTAAGTAATTATACTGTTCTAAAGCATTTAAAGAGATAAAGTCTAGGAAACACTTAATCACCTCGCTATTACCAGTAGGAATTGGCTGCGCTTGGCCTGTGTTTTGCTCATCAATTTTCCAAGATACATTACTGAGGTTAAAGTCCCCTAGGATAAGAGTGTGTTCACCGCGGTCAAGAGCACCCTGTGCAGAATTGCAAAATACTTGCATTATATCAGAGGTCACAGGCGGGGGTAAGTAGACGCCGCAGATACGAAAATTATGTGCTTTTGAGCCACGCGGGGCGGTTTCAATATTGATCCACAAATCCTCACATGAACTCTCCAGGTGTGGCAGTCGACACGACTTTAACTTCCTGGAAATTGCTATCAAGACACCACCACCATCCTTGCGCGCACTATACCGACTAGATTCGCGATCCCGTCTGTAAATATCATACCTGTCGTCAAATAATTCGGCGTCGTAAACACTACCGTTTAGCCAAGTCTCCGTAAGCACAATTATGTCATAATCTTGTAAGGACATATTATGATAAAAAGTATTAAGCTTCGTTTTAAGGCCACGTACATTTTGATAATAAATACGAAGTGAACTATCGAATGGATCTAATTAGAGTACAAAAACTTTCTAAAGTTGCCTAATATTTATCCTAGTTACGTTATTGACTTAAGTTGCTCTTGGTTCGTGATAACAATGCGTTCAGCTTGTTCATTCTTCTTCATGAATATTCGTCCGTTTCGCACCCAGACAAACTTATACCCAAGTGCTTTGCCACGAAGTCTGCTTGCCGCATGCAATGCCTTGTTTTCTGCCGACAAGTGTTCCACCACATAAATCGGAACTGGGTCCTCAGTAGCGATACCAAGGTGACTCGTATTCAGCTTATTATTAGTATTGTTCTTGTTATACTTGATAGTAGCAGCGAGGAATGTATCTCGCAGACGTGGGTTGTTGAATTTAACAAGAATAGATCTAGGCCGAGCAGTCTGGGTATTCTTTTTTGCGATCCTGGTACAGTGAGCTATGTCGGCTTCCAAGATTTCACTTTTAGTGATTTTGCCTAGTTGTAACACCGTGGTAAGTACGTTTTCGGAGCGGTTTTCGGGCACATTCTGGATTTCGAGGTTGGTGGCTCTGGAGTTCTGTTCCATAATGTTTAGGCGTCGATTTATATCGTGGATGGACGTTTGTAACTGTATGTTATCTTTCTCAATTGCCTGAATTTTAGTAGATTTTTCTTCCAGTGACAATTTCATTTCTTCATATTTTTCGTTAAAAAAGTCAAGGGAAACCCGAAAACCTGCTATTAGCTCGCTTATTTGCTTAAACTGGTCAGATACAACATCTTTAAGCGCGCTGGCAATCTCCTGCTTTATAATTTGTCTAAGGGAACCTTTTGAGATTTCTAATATGGTGTCGTCATTAATTAGACTCTCAGGGGGGCTGCTCTGCCTTATCTGTTTATTGCGAACCGTTACGTTGGATTCGGTAGGTGAGCTGTGAAGTTGCTGAGCGGTATCACTGTTGGAGCAATCGCCTCTTGCAGCTGGACGGACTGGTGTGTCCGTGTTATTTGTCTTCGGTTGTTTGCTCTGACAGTCAGGACACTTCCAAGTCGCTTTTTTAGCTATACCCATAGTTTTGAATTGCTTCTCGGGAACGTTAGAGCATAGCAAGTCGTACCGTAGTTTACAAATACAACATTGCAGGTAATCTTTGCTTTGGATTGTATTCATACAACCCGCACATTCGTTAGCCATTATTGTAAGCAATTTGTTTTTAAGAATGGACAAATTACAAAAATTATTTCAAAGCGCCAGGCTCGAACTCGCGACACATCGATTTCGACTAGTCGCACCTGTATGCCGATGCCACTGCGCCACTTCAACGTTAACTAGTGTGATGAAATTTGGAAGCGTATTACTCGGATTTTTGATTTCAAATTTTAAAAAGACGTTACGAGATTCACTCATTTGTCACACATTCCGAACATTTTTTCACTGCTGACGATTATGTTTATCACTTTTTTGACACTTTGTTTACGATTTTCTTGCGGCTAACCGTTATAATTTAGTTTTATTTGAATAATACTTTGGTATTTTAGCACTTTTAAACGTTATATTTATAGTTCAACTGCACTTGGTCCTGTGATTTTTAATTCGATGGGTTCTCAGATGCCCGTCACAAAGAGCTTGAATAACACTTTCACTTGATATTTGTCCTAGTAACTTCACGTTAATTGCAAATTTTGGTGAAATTACACAGTATTTGTATTTTTAGAAAAAAAAATAACACGGAGCTTGTCAAACTTAGATGTTCACCTAGTGGCGCCATCTATCGTCTCCGTACGTATCGTAATGTACGAATTAAATATTTAATTTTTGGATATTTTTGGATTTATATTTTGGAACCTTTTGTTTTCCGACTTCGTGGTAAAGCTATAAACGCTTATTTAATGTTATATATTTTTTATAGTTCTTTAAGAGTTCGAACGTACTACCTCTATTGTTGGTAGTTTGGGGCTTCGCCTCTTTCCAATTTAAACACTATGGCACAGTCAGTGCCCTGCATAATCAGACCCATCTTTTAGGTAGAGTGGTAGGTTATGTAATGCAGAGCACTGTGCAGTAAATGTCATCTTTTGGAAAACTCTAATTAAACATTGCTTAGATTGGTTTCAGTCCGTTTAGAATATTTCTGTGTCAACACTGTCACTATAATAATTAGAACTATGTATGGTTGAGGCCATAATGAAATTACCAGTCAATCATAATTAGTAGGCGTACATAATATGTCACAATGCAACCGGCAGCAAAACAGGTGTACACTCAACCCAAGCTCAAGTCAGTGAAGAGCCCGCGCTAGAGCGGCTCGGTCTCGCCGAGCGGGTGGCGCCAGGCCAGCGCGTCCGTGATGCTGAAGACGTAAGCCTGGCAGCCGAACTGCAGCAGCGCGCCGTGCGCCACCAGCGCCGAGCCCTCCCACGCGCCGCACGGCACGCTCGCGCCCGCGCCGCAGCGACAGCTGGGGAGCCCGGCTGTTAGGTTGCCGTTAATTCTGTGGGAAAAAGAAAAAATCGTTTGGAGAAGTGGTCGCAATCTATCAAAAAGACTTTGATAGATTGCGTGCATGATTACAAGCCTCAACATCTATTTTCTTCCAGGTAATGGCAATAGTCTTGCTTGGACCTTCTAAATTCTATAATGTGCTTATAGCATAACCGGCAAAAACCCCATGGTCTATCCGATCATTGTGCATTGTTGCCAGGTAATGAACCCACCAGGATGTGGATGGATATGTAATCATTTCCGTCTGTTAAAGATAGTTGGAGGCTACTGACTAATATGTAGTAAACACAGGCCTCCTCTCTACAAGAGGACATAGACTCTAATTCACCAAGCATATTCAGTAGATGTCACGTGTGCGAACTTCTTGGTGCGGACATGCTGGTTTCCTGACTCTGTTTTCCTTCATCATTTTGAGAGACTATTTATGAATCGCTTTTTTCTACATCTAGAAATCCACATAGGCCTACATGGGCACTTATACTCGTACAACGTCGACAAAAAGGTTTCACTTTGTAGTCACTGGTAAATAAATTCTCGAAGGACCATGTAAAAAGTAGTGCTTGGCGCTATGGTGACCTAACACTCCTTTCTCGTATTAATAGGATATGGTTTATGGTAGAAGTTAAAATCTCAAATTGTAAGGGAAATAGCTATATATTAAATCACTATAACACTTAGTGTCTCTAATGAGATCTGAACACGAGCTGGTCCACATTTTGGTGAACGAGCGAATGTGGATACTTGCTTTCAATGCAATTATGCATTTTTGCTTAGTGTTCGATTTAAACTCGAACAGTGTCCCCTCACCTGAGCGGCTCTCTCATACGATGCCTCACAATATCTCGCAGCGCATCGGCTCTGACGTCAGCGGTGGGCGGGGCCTCGTCGGTGGGCGTGGCCCGCTCCTGCACGTCGCAGGCGTACATGACGCCGTTCACGCAGCTGCCCCACTCCGAGTAGTTGATCAGCTCGAAGTGCCGGCTCACCTGTGAAGTGAATTTTAGGCAACTAAAGTATGACCTGACTGGGTTGGGTTGTGTCGTGATTCGTATAATATAGTATAGCATCAGAACGTTTTCTATTTTATAAATAAATCCCTTTACAATATATGTGCAGTAGTAGTCTCACCTCGTCCATGAATATGACGGCGTGGTTGCGCGACACGTGCGTGCAGGCAGCGCCGTCCAGTCGCACGTCGCAGCCGCTGTCGGTGCCGACCGTGAGGGAAGAGAGTCGCATAGGGATGGGTCTGCCTAGGCCGTCGCCTATGCCGTTCCTGGAAAAAGTTTTAGTGATATGGTTGGTGTTGGCATAGTGTTATCTTCAATCAACCTTTGACGTTCTCATGATTGGGACATGGCTACTTTTCTGTGAGCGGGAGTGAGTTGTCATCCATAGTTACAGTGTGGGTTACTACCTTCTACCGCGAGGTGTGGGTGTGGTATACTTGTATTTGCATTTTTGTTTCTAGGATAGGGTAATTACTCTTGATGGTTCTTTTTAGTTTTGAGAGTATGGAACATGTTTTTCACTCGAGCACTCGATTGAACTGCATTAACTCTACATGAAATCTGGACGGAAAATAGTAACTTGCGCGCGATGCGGGCGCGGTCGGCGCGGGACGCAGCGCGGTGTAGTGCGACATACCTGTCCGGCCTAGTGATAGCGCAGAGCGTCGCTCTAACAGTGGCATCACTGAGCTCGTGGCCGGGCTCGCGGGGCGGCGGCGGGGGCGCGGGCGGGGCGCCCCACACGGCGCGCGCGATGCGGGCGCGGTCGGCGCGGGACGCAGCGCGGTGTAGTGCGACATACCTGTCCGGCCTAGTGATAGCGCAGAGCGTCGCTCTAACAGTGGCATCACTGAGCTCGTGGCCGGGCTCGCGGGGCGGCGGCGGGGGCGCGGGCGGGGCGCCCCACACGGCGCGCGCGATGCGGGCGCGGTCGGCGCGGGACGCAGCGCGGTGTAGTGCGACATACCTGTCCGGCCTAGTGATAGCGCAGAGCGTCGCTCTAACAGTGGCATCACTGAGCTCGTGGCCGGGCTCGCGGGGCGGCGGCGGGGGCGCGGGCGGGGCGCCCCACACGGCGCGCGCGATGCGGGCGCGGTCGGCGCGGGACGCAGCGCGGTGTAGTGCGACATACCTGTCCGGCCTAGTGATAGCGCAGAGCGTCGCTCTAACAGTGGCATCACTGAGCTCGTGGCCGGGCTCGCGGGGCGGCGGCGGGGGCGCGGGCGGGGCGCCCCACACGGCGCGCGCGATGCGGGCGCGGTCGGCGCGGGACGCAGCGCGGTGTAGTGCGACATACCTGTCCGGCCTAGTGATAGCGCAGAGCGTCGCTCTAACAGTGGCATCACTGAGCTCGTGGCCGGGCTCGCGGGGCGGCGGCGGGGGCGCGGGCGGGGCGCCCCACACGGCGCGCGCGATGCGGGCGCGGTCGGCGCGCGACAGCAGCTCGGAGGGCAGCGCGCGCCGCAGCAGGCCCAGGCGCGCCAGCCGCGCGCGGTCCACGGAGCGCCACACGGCCGCGCGCGCCGCGCCCGACACGCCCGCGCCGCGCCACAGGCCCCACGCCTGCTCGCCCGCTAACACCTGACAATAATGCACTGTCTTATTGCAAAGGCTCACTAGAGAACAACAACAATTTGTATAGTAGAATACTACAACTAAAAACCAGACTACTAAAAATCACACTCTAATTAAATTCGGGGTTTTCAAGGTGAGACTCCTCCTATTGTTGAAGTCGATTAAAATGTAGCCTATGTTACCCGGGCCATTATAACGAATCGATTGACCCCTTATTCATCAAAATTATTTATTTTTTAACACCCTTGCTCGTAAAGCTAATGTAATTCCACCGGTTTTAAATATGTAAAGCGGGTCATAAAAAACGCGTGTGTTATCAAAGCAAATAGTTAAGTTATAGTCCATACAAATTCCATAACAGTATTATTTGCCATTTCAAATATGGAACTGATCGCCGCCGCACGACTCCAGCTAATGAGCAGCGCGCTGTTGCTATTCAAATTTCGAACTAATCGCCGCGCGGCGCCAGTCAGTAGGCAGCGCTAGCGCGCTGTTAAAATGGCGGGAAAGCAACAGTGTGCATTCACAGATTGAGTTTATTTAAAATAAAATAAAAAACAGTTTATTCGGTAATTTAATAACTTGGCTGCATGCTCTAGCGTCTTTGCCAACATTTTCACGCAGCCACGGCAGAAAATAATCCTCGCGCCATTTTTCTCAAATTTTCTTTTCTTTGTACTTGTATTGTGAAATGTTTTTTTTCTATTTCCTCGCAAATGTGTTAAAAAACGTCGTACGATATACGTGCGTATTGGTTATAACATGCTCGGCTCAATTACACCCTCGCCTTCGGCTCGGGCTGAAATTCCGCCTCGCATGTTTATTTATTTATTTATTTTAAACAGGGAACCATAGTCACCAGAAAGCCAATTACAAATCCTCACGTATAGTAAAAAATTATGGTGTGAGCACAAACACAGGAAACACACCGCTTAAATCAAAGTAAGAAGAATTTTTTGTTTGCAATTAAATGACTAAAATAAAATAATAGTGAAACTGTTAAAATAATAAAAACATAATACAACCTACCGCTACTTGAAAAAATTGAGGCTAAGCACCTTCTGGCCGAATTAACACTAACTGTGAATGGATCAAAATCAAATTCCTTGCATATGTCACAGAAATTTCTGCTTGCGCACACAATATAACAGAACTGTTCTGCCTATAATTTGAAGATTAATAAGGTAGACGTATAGGTGGATTAAAACGAAATGTTTTACTTGGCACATTAAAATAAAACTTTGACAATAATTCAGGGTTATCAATTTTGTTATTAAGGATTTTGAGCAAGAATAAATAGTTAGCAATTTTACGTCGTTCTACCAGTGGTAGCAGATGATACTTCTTACAGAATCCAAGATAATCGGTTGACTGATGTGATATCTTTTGATGGAAGCAAAGATATTTTATGAAACGTCTTTGGATGTTCTCAATGCGGTCAATGTATTTATGGTTATCGTGGATTCCATAGAGTATGTGTCTCAGATATTATCTGAGACACATACTCTAGCTGCCCACTGACAAAAGTGCAATACAGTATTTTTAGTGTTTTAGCATCTGTAAAACACTTACAGAGACGTATTATAAACCCAAGGCAGTTTAGAAGCTTTTGTGACCATTGCATCAATGTGTGTGTCAAAAACTAGCTTACTGTCTTGATGGACGCCCAAGTCACGAATAGTACTGCACCTTGGCAAGATCTGGCCCCGCCAGAGTATAAGTAGTGGCTCGGACTGCACGTTTTCTAGTGTAAGTGATCACCGAACACTTGGATGGGTTGAGATCAAGTTTATTAGCTCTTCAAGCCGATACATGTCAGCCTGAAGTGCTAGTACATCTTCGAGCGTTGAAATAGTAGCAAAGATTGTCATGTCATCGGCAAAGCATAATAGTTTGAATGAATGGAGGCACTGATCGATGTCGTTCACATAGACTACAAATAAAAAAGGACCGAGCAAGGAACCCTGAGGCACCCCGCTGGGCACGTTTACCCAACTAGACTTATGGTTATTTAGTACTACTGCTTGTGACCTATTATCAATGTAGGAAGAGAACCACCTCAAGAGGTACCCACGGATGCCAATGTAGCTTAGCTTCTTTATCAGGGTATCGTGGTCGATCCGGTCAAACGCCTTGCTATAATCTGTGTAAACCACTTCGACCTGCTTACCATTATCCATAGCATCCGTGATGAAATCGTTAAATAAAATCAAGTTTTGAAGTGGTAGACCGTCCTTTTAAAAATCCGTGCTGAAAGGAGTTGAGGACCAGCCAGCAAGGGCGGGATATAACTGGTTATAGACCATCCTCTCAAATATTTTAGCTATAATGCACAACTTCGAAATAGGCCTATAATTAGTAACCTGGGTCCCGGGCCTGGGTCTGGGCCCTTCTTATGCACGGGTGTAATAAAAGCAGATTTCCATACTTTGGGGACAACACCTTGAGTCAAAGACTTGGAAAACAAGATTGAGATAGGTAGGGCAATGGAAGGCGCGCATTTAATTAGAAGTTTAGATGATATGTTATCAGGGTCAGCACCTTTAGCTGGATCCAACTTACGAAGTAAACCGGTCACAATATCAACACTCACTTCTATGTGACAAATGTCAGATGAAGTTCTGTTAGCAGGAAAAACAGGAGGTGGACTGGCAGTATTAGATGAAGTAGGGTTGAGGAAAGTCGACATGAAATAAGACGAAAAAGCTTCAAAATTGCCACAACGGATGGATACTTTAGTCGCTACGGAGGAACATACGTAAATACAATCATACAAATACATATATAGACTGCTTAAATCATAACCCTTCCTTATGGCTTCGTCGTAGTCGGGTAAGAATTAAAATTCATTAAAACAATTTCAAACTGTCTTGTTAGTCCTGGATTCAATTCCCAAATCAGAAAAATTATACTATTAAACCCATGCAAATAACACATGGCATGACAACTTAAACAAAACAAGAAAAGTCACACATTTTAAAATTTTTTTTCATTCAACTTTCTGATCTCTCAAATCATCATCAGCCGAACGGTCCACTGCTCGACACAGGCCTCTTCACGCCATTATTTATGTTATTTATTATTCATTTATTTCAGACAGAATCCAAATACATAAATTAAGGAGACTTTCTATATATTTTTAAGTTTTTTAAAAGCACTCTTTTTAAGTTAAAAATAATTATAGTTTAAAAAATAAATTGCAACCCACAGTAATTATTGATTTGGCAACACTTTTTGGTTCGATGTCATTATTGTCATTGTGAAAGGGTAAACGTCAATCAAGTGCCAAAATGTCATCGGACTTGGATTTTGCACACAATTTATACATCCATTTATCGTAGCCTGGTAACCCTCACCATCACGCCTCGCTGCATTAATTGCTGGATTGCTATTCCAATTACACAACAATATCGGTACTATTTGGTACAATGCAACACATATGATTCTTGAGATTATCTCTGTGTTAGAAGAATGGATTGCCAGATAGGCATGTAGATAAAAATCTGCATATCCACAACTAAAACTATACACTATATTAAACACTCAGCAGTTTAATAATACACTGACAAGTGTGACAGTGACATGAACTGACAAGTGACAACCTAGGTAATGTTTTCATAGATTCCATTAGGAGGCAAAGGAATCAATGCCATTCGTACAAATCATGGAGATAATTCGTTGGTTTTATTTTAAAGCCATTAATATTGTTTTAAAATATTTTAAATAACAATAAGGTGTGTAATTTTCTTTAAAAAATGATATTTAACCCTTTTTTTCTTTGTTTCAATGTGCAAAATTAATATATAATGATACAAAAAATATCTGGATTTAAAAAAAAAAATGTTTTTAAAGGCCATTCTTAATAATTTTCCATATCAGAAAAACCACACATGAGAGCTGTTAAAAAAAAAAATGTTTTAAGCCCATGTCCTTTGTGTGTCACAAAACTTCGAAGATAATCAAGTTTCCGCTACACACACGTTTGCCTATTTGGTGAAAATCATATAAAACGGTTTAGTGCAAAGTTGTATTTTTTATGCACGTTGCTTCGAATTTGTGCGTAATGTTTGTGAAAACAGAATCCGAAAAAACATATAGTTCGGAAGATATACACGTAAAAGTAAAATAAGGTTATTAGGTCCGAGTACTTAAAATAGGAACTCTAGAGCCTAACTTATAACGTTTATTTGTATCTTGTAAGGGTCTACAATGTCCTGCCAAGTTTCATTTATGAGGTCTTAGTAATTAATGAGTTATGGCATAATTTACTACTACTGGACCACTATATTGGAAGACATCCGATGGTACCTTTTAATCGAAAAGCAAAATAAAACCTATTCCGATATTTAGCGTATTAATGCAACTATTCACATGTAAAATTTCAGCTCATTACGCTAAATAATTAAAGAGAGATAATAAAAAAATACCAGAACAACCGCATTACATAGATAAACCGGCCAGTTTTAATGGCTACAATAAAAGCAGCTGTACAGTATATAAAGCTAACGTTCTAAAATTTCCAGTGTCCGCAGTGAACACACAATTCTTGAACAAGTAACTAATAACTTTCGTGATAAAAATAGCACGTCACTTGTTTTTTTCTTAAACTTACGAAATTATTACAATAATAATTGCTTATAAATGTATTAACAAATGCATTTATTCGACAGAAATTACAAAAAATTGTTACAACAGCTGCTTCCAGAGTACACCAAACCAAGGTGGGATTTGGTTGTTGTCTCGAACAACCTCGAGAGGACCGCCATTGACAACAATAGGTCCTGGAGTGACGTGTTCGTTGAACATATATGAATGTCTAATGCATGCTTTCACCAACGCTAAGTGACCCCTAACTCAATGCTTAATGCCAGTTTTCACCAACACTAAGTGACTCCTAACTCAATCTCTAATGCCCGTTTTCACCAACATTAAGTGACACCTAACTCAATTCAAATACTTTATTTCGAACAACCAAGTCCATATGGGTTAGAAATGCTTAAGAACTATGTTGGTAGTAATAATTTCATAGCTTTCATAGATACAGTTAAAAAAGTAATTACAATACTGAACTTTTAGCATTTTGCCTCGGAAAGGTTTTTTTATTCGTAGAACGATTAAGCAGAAAGTTTAGAATTTATAAAATTTCCGAAAAAACATCTAGATTTTTGGGGGTCATGCACATTCGAGGATTATTGTGTTGTCAACCCAAGAGTGTGCCTCCTTACTTTATCGAGTTTTTCCTCAAGCTGCACTAGATGTTCGTCAAGCCGTAATGTAAATCCATTATATGTCGCCAAGGTCAGTTGGGTTTGGCGGGCATTCGTAGCGCCCCCAACCCGTCGCGAACTGCGGCCGCGGTTGCTTGGGGCTTGCCGTTGGAGGGATTACCCATAACCGCTACGCTGGCCATGCGGTTGGCGATCGCAAATTGATTCACAGTTTGTCGCACTGGGCCCTGAGATGGTAGGTGTAGCCCTAATATCTCTCAAATATTCTACAAGAAAAATCATTCCTAAAAATACAAAACTTACCCCTAGGCCCTCAATAGCATAAAAACTTAACATTTACAGTCATCTCTGCCTAGCCCCGTAGTGGAATGAAAACGTGATGTTACATTGTTACATATCTGCTGCAACCTCTGAAACGCCATCAACTTCAGCATCATGAGCTGCTCATCGATGACGGCCAACAAGTCCTCAACTTTGCACTCAAATCTCAGCTCCAGGCCACCTCTGCCTTGCTTTTAGTGGAATGTAGGTGTGATGTGACATACCTGCTGCAGCCTCTGCCATGCCAGCAGCTTGACGAGCCTCTCATCCAGCTTCTTGAGCTGTTCATCCAC
The DNA here is from genome assembly GCA_950022335.1 of Eurois occulta. Classification (NCBI taxonomy): domain Eukaryota; kingdom Metazoa; phylum Arthropoda; class Insecta; order Lepidoptera; family Noctuidae; genus Eurois; species Eurois occulta. The sequence goes on along the minus strand of OX465494.1, from coordinate 1,155,037 downwards.
GACAGCCAGCAACTCTTCGACGTTTCCTTCAGGTCTCAACTCCAGGCGCTCACTCTTGCCTAAAGAAAGAAAGGAAATTTATTAATTTGGCCCAGGCAAAAAAACGGCCAAGCGCGTGTCGGACCACGCACAGTGGAGGGTTTCGTAGTTACGATGTCTATTTAAGCGTGTACAATTCACGAAAAAAACGATCTAAATAAAAAACGTCAACATCTTCTTAATTACCTTCTCTCCAAGTTTTTATCGGTATAGTACCAACAGTCTCCCGAGTAAAACGGCTGTGTGCAATTCGGACAGACAGACAGACTGATCTGTTTTTGCCATATGGCTTTGGAACCATAAAAACCAGTAAAGAATTAGTTATAACTTACCTCGTTTGTTGGGGCTCTTGTCTTCGGATTGAGAGACCTTGCGCTTCTTCACTGTCGCTGTGAGGTACTCGAAGTCAGAGTCAGAAAGGTCACTTGAGGAGTCTGTGTGGCGTTCGGGCTGTGGAAGAAATGGAACAGGTTAGAAAGACTTGTGTCATGGAGAATGGATGGTTGTTTAGGCGGGCATAATCTCGTTGGCATTTTTTAAGTCAACCTTTAGGTGATGCAGAGACAAATAGTAGGAAGCACGTTTCCTTGAGTATTATTTTCAATGTCACACACATAATGACTTTAAAATGTGAACGACATAGGTAGAGTAGAGGTATGAGAACTTAATTGGTTTCTCAACCTCCATAGAAAAGGGTGGCTCCTCCAACCGGATGTTGTTGCTGGTGGGCTAGAAACTCAACAGTAGCCGCTGATGTTGCTGTCGGGTTACATGTTAATCTCTGCTTACGCAGCAGGATTTGTGTGACGCCATGTATGAAGAAGCGTAGTTCGTTTGTGATGCGGCGTCGTAGATCCTGCCACATACTGAACACTGAGCTAAACTATATAGTAATCGTCACCTTGAGATTGTGCTCAGAGCTGATGGCGTGCAGGTCGTCGGCCGCGTCCTCCTCGGTCACTCCTGGCAGGGTCTCGTCACATTGCCCACTGTTGTACTGGGGACATGTGAGGTTCATGCAGATTTTGTGCTTCGGGGCCTGGTCGTCATCGTCGCTGGAGTTGTAGCAACCGCTGGCTTTCTGGTTGTTGATTACTGAATTGGAAGAAAGCGAATTCATTAAAGACAGTACACATGTACAAATCTGCCAGGTACTGAATGCGCTTCGGCATCGTCTATGTTTGGAAATGCGAACTCGCCATGACGAGATCACATATAAAGCTGCTGTATCCATACAATTATTACAGTTTCCTGACGGCCGACAACCTTATTACTTAGGCATAAGGATGAAAAGTGGCACACCGTCAGTGAACTCGGCAGTACTTGACAATCTTATATATCAACTTTATGTAATTCCTATAAGCTTTTGAGTGACAGCTGATGAGATGGGACCAGAGTAGTTAACCCTCAGAAAGAAAACCTTGCACAAGATCACTACGTACACAACTTACTAACTTAGGCTCTGTGGTATTTCACTCTGTGGCGTGACCTTTTCGGAAACACGAAAATTACCGAAGGGTATACCTTTTTTGGGTTCACTGTATGTGACTGATGTTTTTTAATTTTTACATGCTCAAATAAATTTTCGAAACAATAATTTAATTAATCTAATTATTCTCACCGTTTCTACAACGCACGTACTCTCGTCGACTCGGAAGCAATGGCGGCGGGTGTTCGTAGTGATGTTTCACCATGTCCGGAACTATCACGCGCCCGCGGATAGCAACCGGTACTTTGATACTGAAAGAAATGAAAATTGTTAAGTTTAAAAATGGGAGGATATTTTAAATTCTTTGAAATTATATCAGGAGTTTCAGGAGCCAAATGCAATTCTACTGTGTATCCAGGATTAAGTAAGCTTAAGGGACTTCGTACATTACCCAGTCACAACATGGACTGGTCACAATCTTACCTGCTGAAGCTCCTACGAAGAAGAAAATTTGGCCTGTAACTGGTTGAGGTCGCTGCCGGGAACTTCGTTAGGTCTCTAAGCAGGGCAACTTCACAACGTTATGAGTTACATGAACTTAAAGAGTTAAGAAAACCTTTTCTAAATTGAATCCCGATTAGATACTTCTATGTAATGTGACAACTCACCGAAATGCAGGCCGTGCCTTCCTCGCCCGTCTAATGAAGTTCTCCTTGACTTCTTGTTGGTCCACGGGGCCCGAGAACTTCTCCCACAGAGCCACACGTTCCGTCGCAGATATCGAGTTCACTAGCTTCCAATCCTGAAAAATGACGTTAGAATAATATTGTAGTAACAAAATACTATTCCTTGTAGAATTTCCCAAAACTAACAAAACAAAGTCTTCAATTGTTTTTTATGTCTGTTCTCCCAGTACTTATATATATAAGGAAAATAAGTATGTCGGGTACACACTCACAATGTATTGTTCTACATGATTGGGACACATCCAGCGGCCAGTCGGCAGAGCAGTCAGAGGTGGGTCCAGGCAGTCCTGTAACACAAAGATATCGAATTATAATAGAGGTATGAGGAACAGTGTTGTTACAAAACTGAAAACTGGGCTATCTGGTATACACATAGTTGTATGGCGTCGAGCTATCTACTTCAACCGATTGTTACCTTTTGATATTCCTTCTGCCAAACTTATCCTAATAAGCTGTTGATCACTTACGGTACTTACAATAGCTGCAATTGTTGACTAATTGGTTCTATTAAAGAAGGTCTGCAGAAGCAATGCATATGCTTTCTATTTTACCTGATGGAACAGCAGGGGACAGTAGTCGCACTGCAGCAGCGGCGCCTGCTTGCAGGTCCCCTGGCACACGAAGCAGCTCTTGGCAGGTATTGGCACACAGCCCCATGCGTCCACAGTGACTAAGGAACCGTTGCCGTTCTTGCCAGGATCTGATGACAAAAACTGAGTTTTAAGAATTATCTTGACAATGGAATTTCATTTATATTTTTGAGGATGGTTCGCATTGACCACCAGGACTTAGTTGAAGATGCAGGACAGTCTGAACAAATAGCGTTTTTGACATCATATAGACAAAGGGCTTTGATGTCTTTGGTTACCAAATTGACTTACAGAAAACTGCTTGCAAGAATAATGAGGTTATCAGCAAAGAAAGTCCAACAGAGTTAAAAAAAATCGCAGTTCCGAATCAAGTTTTTTTTAAGAGAAATTTCCAAGTTCAAATTAAATTACATACCAAAACTCTGCAGAGCTTTTCTTTAAGCATGTTTTGATATCAACACCCATCACGTCTCTCGAGTTTCATTAATAAAGTAATTTCATTTGACCCTGAATTTTATTTACACTATCTACCTTTATCAGTTCCTGGAAAGATGCAAGGTATTCTCATCTCCCGGGGCAGTTCAAACTGCTTCGGATTCATGATCTTGGCAGCCTTCACAAGGATCTCCATGGGAGTCAGCTCCTTCTCCAGTTCCTTCTTGATTTCTTCATCTTCATTGCTCTTTTTCTTGGCTGAATTGGAGCGGTTGCGCAGGCTGGGCAAATAGGTCATAGTTTAAATGTATTGCTTGCTCACGTGTCCACATTCATCAACAAAGTGATTGTGACTGTTGAGTGCGCCGCCTAAAGCTGATAGTGTGCTGATATACTTCCTTAAAAAGGTTACAAGAGGAAAAACAGCCATTATGACCAGTGAGTAGTATGCCATCAGCCCCACTGCTAGCTCTGGCAATATCTGAATTTCCACCTTCCACCTTGCATTTTCCTACCTAGGATTGGCTTGCAGTCTAACCAGAAGCAGCTGAATACCAGTATTCATAAATTACACTAAATTGCCAGAAAGTTAATTTACCTTGACTTCTTTTCAGTATCAGACTTGCTGTCAGCTGGTGATTGAGCTCGGCTGCTGCGAGAACTTGCCGGCTTGTTCTCATCGGAGGCCTTGCATTCCCTGCACAGCCACAACCCCGCAGGTATGTCATTCTCATCCAGAGGAGGATCACTGAAAGTTAAAGACATTCTATTTGTAATCAAAGGTGTACTTAAACAGTTTGCAAAACAAATATTGGGGAAAAGGTGGTATATCGCTTGTCTTTGTTCAAGATTTTTTTTAATCATCACCATCCTTTCTTTCTCTTACAGAGGCCCAGCAGTGGGGTATGGGTATGGGTTGGTTATGATTATGTATGTTAGCCTATGTATATTTGTTGGAGTCGTCCAATTTATTTGCCCGTGTCACATTGGACAGTGATATTTGACCAGTAGCAAAACATCATTAATATAAAAGTAGACAGTATATTTAGTAGTCAAGAATAAGTTGCCATTACCACACTTATATAAATTAATAAACACATGTCTAGTTTGCAATATTATTGGATAAGTAAACTAGATACTTCAGTGGTATCAGTTTGATCATGAGCAGGCCTAGCATAGTAGCATTTCAATAGGATGATAGTCCAGCTTATTCTGATTTGGTTACCATGTGCAGCTTACTATCATATTTTACCCTAGACTAAACAGTTCCTTGCTTTTTTTATTGTATGATATTATCAACCACTTCTATCTCTTCAAACAGTAACAATGATTTGATACAACATTAACATTACTAGAAAATTGTTTTACATAAACAGTAATAGATTGCGACTCCAGTATTTTAGTTACCAAGCCATCTATAAAATTGCTTAGAGATGAATAAAACATTTACGAAATCTGTTTTGGTTTTTCCTATTTACATTTTTATAGATATCATCAAGGTTCATGGAGGATTCATCAACAAGGAACCTTTATAGTTTCGCCATGTCCGTCCATCTGTCCGTAGCTTAGCTCAGACTCTTAGTAAGTACTAGAAAGCTGTAATTTGGCATGAATATACAGATTAGTTACACCGACAAAGTGGTAAAATAAAAGCTCGAAAAGTATATTTTTTTAAGGGTATCTCCCAGTGGGGATTTTTTTTTTGTTGCGTACCCCATAGTGTGGGATGTCTCGTTGGATAGATCTTTAAAAAAAATTATGAGTTTCTTCAAATAAGTTTTCGATTATGGGATTTGTTTGTGAAATATTAAGCTATATATATAACGAAGTCTAAAGGAAAACTATCACAGCTAAGTAGGCTTTACAGGTATAAAGGATAGCATATTTTCCTAAACAATGTATGGGACCACAGGTTTTTCAACTGCAAATGTAAGTTTGTTTTTTATTATTACATTAAAAAATAATCATTCTGAGACAAATCCTCATATTTTGATGGGCAACTACGAAACCCTACATTGTGCGTGGCCCGACACGCACTTAGCCGGTTTTTTAAGTCATAGGTTGCAGAAGTATGTAGGTGCCTGAAGTTAAATTTGTTTTCAGTCATTGTAACAGTTTTTTATGAATTGTAAAATTGAAAGTTAATCAAAATCAAAGAATTTGTTTTAAATAGGCCAGATACAGGCACTTTTGAATTATCAAACACATCCACAAAAAATTAAAAGAATGAAGCTAAAGTCCGTCTAAAGGCATAATAACTGTGGAAGTACTGAAGTTGCCCTTTCCAAAGCTTAGATCACTATGGAGAAGTATGGGCAAGAAACTCCATAATAATTATTATGTTTATACTTGTCAGCCGCACAGGCCTTCTCGCAATAAAATAGCTTCTTCTCCTACACTACTTTGAGAGTAGTGGTGATGAAATGAACTACATAAGTCAGGGCCGTCGCCACTCCATAACCACGTTTCTTATATCAGAATATCTGCTATTTATGATTTTGTAATGTACTTATTGCTCTTACATTATTTTTGTTTTTTTATACTTATCCCATTCTTATGCTATATTCTCTTATGTAAATTTTCATATTATACTTATTATTCATGCATCCACCAAGTTACTTACTAGCACCCGAGGTGGAAGCTAGCGGGGCAGCGATCACAGCATATGAGATCGCCGCCTTCCCCACACGCGTCGCAAGAATCATGGTTGTGACCTTTACCAGGCCTCTTATAGTATGGATGCTGAGGTTTCTTCGGCTTCTGCACGTTCAAATCCTCGTCGGGCGGCTTTATCAGCGCGCGTATGAGCTAAAAGACATCCCAAAGCCTTCATAAATATCCTTTTTTCCATACCAAGGCTGGCTCATACCAAATCAGCTAGCTTAAAATGGCGCCAGTTACCAAGATCAAGTAGCATTCAAACTTTTTAGAAAACAATTTTAAACAACAAACCGGCATAAGCCCGCCCGAAGTATCGAGGTCGTAGCCAACGTTAGACATTGTTACACCTCACGGTATCTTCAATTGTTACTAATAATTTGTCTATAATGTAAAGACAAAATATGTATTTGCAAAAGACTGCACTGAAATTGAATAAATTCTCAGTTTTACCAAACAAAATTAGGTTTTAGGGTTGCATTTTCATTAAAACTATATTGGATGCAGAAAATATATAAATTTGGAGAGTTAATAAGGAAAATTATAGATAATTTCTAAAGAAATACGATATACAGAAAGCAAAGAACACCGACGACCGTCTACAAAAATGGCCGATAGGTAGTTTTCCGGATTTGATAACTATACATCTGAAGCATGATATACCACACTGGTTATTCTAGTTCCGCGAACTTTCACGTGTGGTGGAAGGGTATAGCAAAAAAAAATATGCGACTAATGGAACGTTTGTTATAATGGAACGTAACCAAAGCGTGCGTTTTGACAATGACACTAGAGATGAATTGTATTTTGGAAAAAAACGTTTAATTTCATTATTTATCTAAACGCAATAAATATGTTACAAAACCTATTCATGATTAAAAATTGTTTCATGTTCATACTATCTTCCTAGCTCTTTAGGCCGTATGTTAAACGCTGCTGATGCAGAAATCTCAAGCGTTGGAAATAAACAATCTCATCAGGATTTAAATACATTTTGAACCGTTTTTGGTTTAAACTGGAAACTTTACTCCAAGAATAGAACACATATGGATTACTGGGCTATCATCAAGCGGTTAGTTGACTTTGATTCTACGTGAGCAGAGGGTGGGCCTGTTTTTACTCAAAGAACTGACATTAAACCGCTCAAAGAGACACTGATTCCGTAAGGGTATGTGCCTTTTCTACCCGACTACGGCAAAGCCTTATGATTATGATTTTTCATGTCCGAGTTGGCTTTCAGTTTTATATATTTCCATTGTATGGGTGCATCATAAAGGAATAAGCCATGGAGAAAGCAAGGAACTATTCACCCATTTATTTTCTGCCACTTTTTGCGGGAGGCGAGGTTAACACGTACAGCACAGTTCGGGAATTTGACAATTACACACAGAGACATGCATCCTTTTACTATCAACGTACACGAAGAAAAAACCATCACATAATAACACTGACAAATTAGCATGTATACATACAATATTCCTACGACAAAAAACAAAAATTCTACTCATGTGGCACAACCAATGAGTGTTATTTCATTCATCATCCATAAATTAATGAATGAATGAACAAAGTTATAATTTTATTTTCTTGTACATAAACTTGACTAATTTCACAAATAAATAAATACACAAAATGATAAGTTACCAGAGGTACTACGTAGTATAGTGTCGAACTGGCCATATAGTCGACGTGGCGTTTGCCAGCCGGGCCCCAGGCAAATAACATATATTTCTTAGTAAAAAGAAGTAAGTAAATGTTATTCATATCCTAAATTTTATTTTAATTCCTAGTATATAATAAATTTGACATTGTTTCAGAGATATTAAAAAAATAGGTCAGCTGAAAGTTCTCCTCTTTTAAAAAAATGTTAATTGCCTAGCGTCATATTTGTTATATTCTTGAAATATAATTGGAACTGTACCTAAGTACCTAATAATATATATCGTTGATACGTAATTAATAATTTGTATATTTTATTATTTCCGATTTTATTCCATCAACCATTATCTAGTGTCGGGTACCGGGCTTATGACACCCACACACTATCCCTTGAGACACCGATTCCCACCTAGTTCAGGGGGTAGGATCAAAACTCGGTGAACCTCGTTATAACCACCACACCCAAACCATTGTTAAAATTTCATGTAGGTACCTTCTAAATTGTAATTTGTTTTTAATGGTGAGAATTAATCATATTTTTTATTACTTTTTTTCTATGGCAAAAGGGTAAGCCCAGCTATGCCGTTTCTAAGGCTGATTCCTCTATGGAGTTCGTGGACTCGCCTTTCTGTGAAATCGGATTTAACATCAATAAAAAAGCCGTCTCGTACCGTTTTTTCTTTTTTTTAAGTCAAGGTGGTTTTGACATTTGACAAGTACTGTCAAAAATCTACTAAACTAGTATAATAGTAGTATTTTTCGATTACTAGAAAGTCATTTTTAAACCTAAAGCTGAAGCGTAATATTTTTACCTAATAATTTAATTCGATACAAATCGACAAAACATGAAGTAATCATTTTATAATTAAATGGTTTCTGCAGAAATCGCTTAATCATCATTTCCGTGCTTCTTGAAAAATGTTGAGATTGTATGTCTTTTAAAGAAATTAATATTTGGTTAGATTATCGATACATATTAGAATAATGTAGGATCTGTTATTACTTCTGATTAACAGCGAAATGGAAGAAAACCATCTCACGTATATGGCAACAACCATCTAGCGGAAGTTGCCATTTCCATGACGTCATGGGCGGAGTTTAGTTGAAGATCGAATTCGGATTCGGTTGGCGGGCGCGGCCATCTTGGTGAATTAGTGACCTGGCGATTCGGTTTTAGTTAGTGAAAAATCATTTGTCATCCACAATGTCGGAAAGGGAAGATAATGTGTATAAAGCTAAGTTAGCCGAGCAGGCTGAGCGCTATGATGGTGAGTACATATTTTCGTTGTATGTTCTGTAATAGGATGAAAAATCTATCGTATTTTCGCCGACAGTTGAAAGACGATTTGGTGATAGTTGAGGAAATTTCTAGATCAAAGTAGCCGATAAGCTTTCGTTTCGTCGATTTTTGCGGGGAAACGCGCTTAATACATTCAATTATATTACTATATCGGCGTACTAACAAATCAATGGCATTCGTTAGGCTTGGTCAGCGATCGATGCGTCATCCGCCGGTGGGATGTCCTTAGGTTTTTTAACGCTTTTAAAACCCATGAAAATCTATGCAACCACAGTAGAAACCTGCGTAGTAGAGTAATATCCCATTTTTCATTCGTGAAAACTGATGTCATTGGGAGTAAGAATCGATACTATGGTAGATGTGCGAGGAAAAAAATTGTCTCCTATTTTTCCCGTCCAGGGGAAGTAAAATGCGATCGATGTCATTGGATTCGGTCATGCATGTCGCACCTTTGGCAAATCTTTTGATAAGACCTAGAGGAATGTTCTGGGTTTATTATACGGCGTAATTTTATGTCGCCTCCGATTTCACCTATTGTTCACGATTTAGTTGCACGGGAATCTTACCTGAGAGCTCTTTATGTTATCGCGTTCATCTTTTTGGAATCGACGCGGTCATTGTAAAGGTTATCACTGGTTTCTTAGAAGCCTGCTCGTTATTTTACACCTTTTACTCATTTTATCTGAGATGTGCAGTTCAATGACCTTTATTAGAATTATCATTGAAATATAAAAAATCCTATCTTATCATGCCTGTTACTGAATTCAGGAAGGTTATTCGACCCAATTATTCAACAAAATTGAAAAAAATAATTCTGAAATATAATGAATTAACCTTTTCTTTACCTTGTTTTAATCATTATTACATCAATACATGAATGTCATTCATAAATAACAATAAGTCAGAAAATGACACATGCTGTCATGATTAAATTGAATTATTTGACTTGTGCATTACTTGCCCTGCATTTTTGTCTGTTCCAGAGGCTTCTGTACCTTAGATCTTTACTTTCATGACATAAAAATGTAACATTATGATGTAAAATTAATGTAAAGGTTAACAGACCACACCCTTCTGTCAGATGGAGTAAAAAGCAATTTTAAAATATCACCTAGTGTAGCGAGTAAATAAATCAATAAGTCATCAGGCTAACAATTGACACGTTTTAATTCTGAACATGAATAATGTAGCTAATGCTGAATTAGTAATAGTGAGCAAGCAGGCCACTTATGAAGAGGTTACTCATGCAATGTAGTCATTCAAAGCAAATATTGATTATCTGCTATGCACATACAAATCCTTCAACATAATAGAACAGATCCTTTCTTTTTCTGAAAATACAAGGCAATCAAACTGAATTTACTAAAGATTTTGTTTTTGAAATGAAGATAAACCACTTATTTGGTTTGAAGGCAATTAAAAATGATAATTTTATGCTGGAGAACTGTTATAATAATAAGTGGCTCCTATTCTCAGCACATTTTCATAATGTTGCTTAGCGAGCTTGGGTTTTAATTACCACTTTCTATTACTGATGATGGTTTGAATTGAGCTTGAAGATTATAAGCCTCATGGTGGCCTATAAAAGTACTATTATTTATTCCACACTTACACAGTCAAAACTTTCATAGTTTTAAGTGAAATATTACAGTTACCTTTCCATAATTGGATAAAATTACTACAATTTTGCAAAATAACCCAATCTCACTTCAAATAATTGCTGTGTAGATAAGTGTGGTGATAAAAACTGATCCTGCAGGTTTTGCACCTGCCTTTAATTGCATGCACACACATTTTATTCAAAGTAGGGGAAGTAAATGCAAGGACAGGCTGTTTTGTTAATTGTAACAAACCAGTTTCTATGAAATTATTTGTCGACTCCCTATTTTGTGTCTGACCACTGTCAAGTGCGTTTTTATCAGTACTTCCTGTCTGTTTCGCTGTAATCCGGATAGTCGTACAATCGCACATGCAGAGCGCACTTGCGGACAACACGTAAAGGCCTTCAAACCTTACGCTCAGTCAATACAACCCAGGTCACCTCCTTTTATCGAAAACTCCATCTACAAAATGGAAATGGTTCAGTTCCGTGGCGCGTTCCATTTATTCAGTGACGACATTTTTATAGCGTACGCATACTAATTGCAGTTTTCGCATAGAGGACGCCATTGCGCAAATTGCCGGAAAAATGTAACGATTTAAAAGGATACTATCCTAAATAGGGGTGCCAAATGGACTGGGCGCAGCTGGCGTCGTCAGGTTCTTAAGATGGCGTCTGCACGGCCGCAAACATATCCCTAAATAATTTCATAACTTGGGACATCCCTTTTTGTTTTACGATCACTCAGTGCCGCCTGAATAATACAACAGTGTCCCAAGATTTTTTGTTTGAACAGGCCTCAACCAAATCTAGGATATTAGTTTATTTCAGTAACCCTGTTTTATAATTCATAGATATTCTGGGAGTGAAAGGAAAGCGCGATGTATCAGCTGTGTCGCGGAGTTGAGGAAAACCGCATGGGCCGTGAGCCGACACTTTAGCACCTGTTACATCGCAGGCCTTGCCGCTAAAATCGATAACAATGAACTCTGCAACGCTGTACCAGCGCTATAACAGGATAACCTTCGATTTTATTCCAGGATTTTCTCCTCTTTGAATGAAAAACGAGCTCTATGCGTACGTTTCCGGGATTACGTCTGCATTGCATGTTCTAATGCGGCAGTAATATTGCAGGATGATCGTAAACGTCAAAATTAAAGCACATGGTGAAACATGAGTTGGCTCGCGACTCCGTCTGTGCGACGCCCATTCCCCCTCCCCTACAATAAGCACAGACTAAGTTCCCATCGATAAAAAAATAATTTTATCTAAGTCGTCCGACATTCCGAGATAGCGCAGAAGTTTGTAAAGAATCGTCATTTAAGTATTTAGTCTTACTGTCTCCTTGCCATCAACTTATTTCTTCCGAATGGCTCAACAGTTTGAAACTTCTAAATGAGGCGTACTTGCGCTAATACTTTATCGATCCTGCTATGACTAACCTTTCGTCGCAGATATTTTTGCAATCTTTCCGTTCTTTGGGGACTAGCTACTTCAAAATACTTTCACCCATTTCATCCTTTTATTTTAAAATCTGTCTTTTTGAACATTTTAGTGAGCTGTTAGAAACCCTGATTAATCATACCCTGATGACATGACATCATTATTATCCTTATTTGTCGGTAAAAAAGATAACGGATTCATTAGAATCGTATCGTCTATGCCCGTTACAAAGAAGCTACCATTGTTACAATCGCCAAGCACGTAATCGTTATTCACCTCTCTAAAATGTTAATAGCTTTCCGGTACCAATCCCTAATTGATTTTACTCAAGTCATTCTGTTTCAAAAGTTTCGTAAAGGGAACTTGGCTTATTTATCTATTGTGATTGTAAACTGTAACGATTTATTCAATCACACTAGACCTCACTGAAAAACACGCCACATTAATGTTTTAAGTCGCAAAATCCCGAACGTTCCAACCCTCTTTCCGTACCCACGCCAACAAAATCAATACTGATATAATTTCGTTTTGTATTCCAGAAATGGTTGAGGCGATGAAGAATGTAGCCTCACGAAACGTGTCCGACAATGAACTTACAGTGGAGGAGAGGAACCTTCTCTCCGTCGCCTACAAAAACGTGATAGGTGCACGCCGCGCCTCGTGGCGGATCATATCGTCCATCGAACAGAAGGAGGAGACCAAGGTAAGACTGCAAACTGCATGTTATGACCTCTTTTTTCCAGGGAGAAGATACTGCACCGCAAAAAGTCCCGGTGCACTAGAATCAATACTTATTCATACATTCAACGCAGTTTCTCTTCCAATCTTGCTGACGGCCATTTTTTCTCGTACGTTCTAATACTTTTACAACACGTGCTCGGATTAGTTTAAAAAGCAATTTCACAGACCTCAGCCGTTTACGCAACCGTAAAGTAACGATCCTGTATTTGAGCGTATTTACGCGTCAATGTGACCGTCCCTTTACAGCGTCTGGAGTCTATCGATTGGTATGAGTGACGCGCGTGTATTACTAGTCTGTGGTCGGGATGGGACGCGACTTAGTTTTTCTAATGAATAGCCACTATAGGCACCCATTATTATGACAATCTCTTGTAAATTGGCCCCATTTCCATTAGTATAGAGAGAAAAGTGATTTATCTTTCATTCAACGTATCGATAGAATAGATATTCTTCTCTTTGCTATATAAAAGAATGGCGCCCGCAGCTGAGTAATAAAGTACTGCTAACTAAATCAATACCAACCCTGTGAGCTTTCATTAGGTGTGATTCAGCCTCCGTGCGAAGGTCTCGGGTGATTATAGCATCAAGGAGAGCTTTTACGTTATACAGCTATAAAATTTCTAACCGTAATATAGCTTCTAAGTGTAGCTCTGTACTCTCTCACTTGGGTGCAATCAATAAATAGGGATACATCGTGCAGTTGGTTGGCTCCGCACGAGTCGCTCGCTTGATTCCCCGGTTATTTTTTTTGCGAGGCACGAGCTTCTATTGTCCCTAGCCCCGACATACTTAGGGGTTATAGTCTAGCCAGCGCCCAGCGGGCTACCCGCGACCCCATTTAGCGTAGTGGGCAAGACTGGGCGTCGCGCTTAGGGACACGTGTTTGAACAGTATTTGAATTGAATAGCTCTAAGTTATTGTTCTGTTTGAGCCTTGAAACATTGTAGTGTAAGTATTTTAAAGATTTTGCGTTGCCATAGGATTTTGTATAAAGGTTCTTGCGTAAAGAATGACGTCTTTGTAAAATATTCGTATAGGGTGTTATCAGAATTTGCCTTCTCTCGGACCTAATGCTTTTGCAGGAAGAATGTTTTTGCCCAACGGAATAATTGTATCTGGTAACAGTGATCAGTGACAGGTGATCGAGTATTATTTTGATGAATTGTGTCCCACATGCCCAACTAGACGTACGGCGCGACTGGCAATCTATGCCAACTATATAGAAATAGCAGATCGTAAAACTAATGTACAGTCACACGCGGCGTTTCTCTGTCATGGCAAACTTTATAGCCACTTTTCACCTACATTTTGTATCGAAACAGTGAGGACATACCTACGTGTACTTGCATAAATGACTGATTCCTATCGAAGTTGCCACACTCTCGCTTTTAATACTACCCTAATGACCGATCGATATGTACGAATGTTTGTATCGAATAAAGTTAGCAACCTTCCTCCCACATTGGAACAAATATTCGTCGCCATGTCCTGTGAATGACGTAATTTACGATGTCTTACTCATGCAATTAAAGGTTCAACGACCAATGATAACTTTCATAGTAACCTTGTTGGAGCTCGACCAAAATCGTCCAGGTCTGCGATAATAAGATAATAGGATAACGGCCTGTCTGACCAGCCCGTCCTATTGTTGCGGAAAAACTTGGCGTACAAAAGCCCAGACTTCGTGTTCCAATTTTTTTCTTTATGCGGTGGTCATGTATTGATTTGAAAACCTGAATTCAAGGCAACGTACTTATGGTTAGCAAAAAGGTCACCGGTATGACGTGTCGTTATCTAGGGAAAACAGCGCAATAGTCAACCCTGTACGAGTGAGTCATTTTCCTCATTACCACGTATTTCGGCGTCATCTCAATTGCATTAATGTGTCGGTGTTGAAACTCCAATAGGTACGAGACTAGTTTACTCTTAAATCACTTTGAGGGACTTTCCCGTGACTAGTTAAAACAAATAGCAGTTGAATTTAAACTGCCATTAATTTTAATAAGGCTTCAGGTGCTCTAAGGTTCATTAACGGACTAGAATGCAAATTGGATTTTAACCATTTGCTATATCGAGAAGTATATACGTACTCGACTAATTTTGTTTCGCGATTAATCGACATAGAAAATGGATTTATGTTGGCTGTGTGTATTGGTTCATGCTTGGAATATTTGTAAAGAGGCGTTTTTTTTGCAGTGATGCAATTACAGGGCCTGTATTTTTCTGGCACTAAAGTTAATTGTTCAGAAACTATCTGGCCATTTTACTTCATGACCAAAGGTTAATTACCATGATTTAAACATCATTTAAATGTCGAACAGAAGTCAGTCAAACAGCAATCGCCTCCAAGCCAATTGTTGCAATACGTTTGTCATTTTACACTGTCAATACTGCACAGAAAGTCAGTTTCTGCTAGTGCATATTGTCGCGAACGCGAAATTTTGTCAAGTAAGTACTGTACTTTTCAGTCCCAAAATATAATGCCATGAAAAGTGCTAATAAGGTCATGCAACGGTCATGACCACATATGTATCGATCGAGCCTAAAAAAGTTGTGGGAACCTTTATTGAATACCGTGTAAGTCATGCCAAATAGTTCATTAAACTTTTTATTGCATAGAAGCTGGCTGAAAGAAATCGAGCAGTTTCCAACAATAAAGTTTTTTCTAGTTTGGCCGTCTTGAATATAATGAGAACTCTGGCTGGCAAAAAGGCATCGAAACCTGCATACAAAAAACTGGTTGCATTCCTTTAGCGAACTGGCAGCTATACCAAATAAGCTGAATTGTAAAATCGTAGCAGTAAATCGTCATTTTGTATTCATATCTGTACTATAAACTTTCCATTATTATGTTCTGACACGGAATCACGTAACCTGCATACAACTGGGTACGAAGTGGCATACGTTTGAAAGTCAACGTCATATTAAATCGATTGTTTCCCATTTTCCCAAGATGAAATGCTAAATCTGTAATCACTACATATTATAAAACAAAGTCGCTTTTCTGTCCCTATTTCCCTTTGACCGCTTAAATTTTTAAAACTACGCAACGGATTTTGATGCGGTTTTTTTTAATAGATAGAGTGATTCAAGAGGAAGGTTTATATGTATAATAACATGCTTAATATATTAGAGAACCACTGATAATTTCAAGATTTCTATTGTGAAGTCGTAAATAATTTCATTTTTTTCCGCTTACATTGCAAACGCAGGCTGAACCCTACGAGATTTATCAAAATAATGTACTAAGTATTGTACACATTAAAAAGGTCTACAGAAAACTCCGCGATGGTATATGTCTATCTCTTATGGATATCCCACAATAACATGTTTTTGTCATTTACTTTTTACGCCAAATAATGGCTAATTTCCGAAGCGATTTTAACCAATACGGCATTAATCCTTATCCAATTAAATACCTTAAATACATTGTTGATTTAATATAGATCTATATGGCCCTTTACAGCATATGATTTAAATGAATATTTTCGAAGATATTACAGATTTAAAAATTGCGGGACGTAGCGTTTGCGCCGGCACCGGCCGGCGCGGCGAGGCAAATTTAACGCGTGCGGGCCACGGGCAGTAATGAATAAATCAAAACTACTGGATCAATTTTAATCATTTTTTCAGTGAGTGACATAGGCTATATATTTTACACCCGAAGCCGAAGTGGGCCGCTATGTTTTTATATACAACGTTCACAGTTTTTCTGTAGTGTATTTAGTATCAGCATTGCACCCGTGCGAAGCCGGGGCGGGTCGCTAGTAACACTAATATTCTATCCTTCTGGCACAAAACATGGTAATAATTTGCAAGGTTTGCATTTTTGTCTAATTGGATTAGTTGATGGACTTTTGTACCGTAAAGAAACCTACTCAAAGTTTATAACTTACAAGTTTCATTGCGTTCCTTGAGAGCACCTGCATTGAAGCTCGATCCAATATGTTACATAATAAGTTTCATGGACGCCGCGATTTTTCAACCTTATTGATCAAATACGTCAAAAGCATCGCAGCGTCTTTGAGAAAGATGCATCATTCGCTTCTTTAGAAAACTTTCTCTTTGACACTTTCACAAGAACTTAAATAAAATAAAATTCAATTGCAACTCAGATATAAGTGATATAACAGATCTTTAGTTTTTAGTACCTAAGTTGCAACAAAAATGAAGAGTGAAAATTAATGTTATCTACAGAATTACACCTAAATGTTCTGTGATAAACTCGTTAGCTTTTACAGTTTGGTTAAACTACAGACAGATTTACCGTAGCATGTCGTAGACTGAGCGTAGCTTTCAGTAACGGTATAGGATTCCGCAAGTGAAATTGGATCGTTCGTCAAGGTTTTGTTTTTTGGTTTGAATAAAATATACAAAGGTAGTTGCATCAGCGAGTGGTTTTCCCAAATTGTGTCGTGTCAACGTTACTTGTGGGTGTAGGTTGGGTAAACTTGGATAAAAGGATGTATTGTGTAACGAATGGGCGTGGCACGACACATACGTCAAAATAACCACATTTTTTTTAACGACTTTAAACTCGTGTATCGCGTGGATATAGACTAATGTAGAGATATTAGAGCTAATGATAATTTATTCATGAACATTACTAAACACGCGTCATGTCTGTCATTCTCGCTGTATAGGACAATGTCGAGGTATATAAGCTACGTACAGACGTACACCCACGCTTTGCATAACTGTGTTAGGTCCCAAGTGAGATAGCACAAGCCTATCAAAAATTAATAATCTATATATAATTTATGTATAGACGAAATATGAAAAAGTCTAAACCTAAAAGGCATTAATCGAGCAGCAGGTACATGAACTATAAACAGCGGGTCGAAAAACTAATCCAGTTAATCGAACACGATATCATTTGATGTGACGTAAAACCGTCAAATGTAATCGATTCAGTTTTGCGTTCAGAGTTACATTCGTTCGTGCACTCGCCAATTTAAATCCAAAGAGTCGAGGCACAAAGGAATAACACAATGAGATGTATATTCATGTTTCTTTAGGCAAATCCACTTGTACGACATAAATAATTCACCGGCTTATCACTACAACTCATTAAGAAACTCGTTTTGAAAAAAATATCGTAGGCTTGTATTGCCTATAATAAGTTCGGAATAAGTATTGAAATCACGTTCATCAAACGTGTTACGAATTAAAATGCACACTGCATACGAAAGCAGTATATCTTGATATTGTGACGCGTTTATCAGTCAAAATCCTGTTGGATTCTTCGTGAACCTGGTATTTAACGTAGTTCACGCTAATCTCCGGGCGGGACATGCAGAGATAATATGTAGAGAGAGTTGTCCACCACACGTTTGTTAACACGTGGGGCTACGTAACCGAGATTATTGATTAATTTGTAAGTCCGCTCTCGTTCGTCATCCCGACCGCAAGGATTATAATGATGACGATACTGTTTCCAATAGTTTCACATAGAGAATTTAGTTTTCGAAAGGAGATTAAACCGGTATTTTAAAGGTTAAGAACAAAGATATTTAAGACAAATCGTATTACAGATTCAAAGGCATTCTTACCATTCAAAGATCTGCAATGGAATCATCTTTTTTTTACACAAAAAGGACTTTCTGCTATCGATTTTTCTTTCTTTCGCCATTTTACAGTATTGTTACAAAATAATCATGTTTGTTTCAGGGGGCGGAAGATAAACTTAACATGATTAGGGCGTACCGCAGCCAGGTGGAGAAGGAGCTCCGTGACATCTGCTCAGACATCCTCAGCGTTCTGGACAAACACCTCATACCCAGCTCACAAACCGGCGAGTCCAAAGTCTTCTATTACAAAATGAAGGTAAGACCAACACTTAACTAGTGCGTCACCACAAAAATTGGTCCCTAAACATATCTTATGTTGAAATTACTTGCAGCACCTCCCAGTTGACTCTACACGAATTGTCATCGTCCGATCTTTTTATTTTAACAGTCGGGCTACATAATTATTTTTAATATTGACACCCTACGTCAAATTCTCATGCTTAGTCATTGCATAAAAATATCACAGAATGACAGTGAGTTCTCTTAATAAACGCACAATTGAAGTTGGTAGTCGATTTCTTCATCAATCGTCGTCTGATCTATTTAAACGTGTACCTTATACTTACATGTGCCTATCTACACAATAGTTCACCGCACTAATAAATTGCACTGATCTTTCACATGATATACAGGTTTATCTGAAAACAGAAACATTACTTGATACAAAAGGAAACTGTTTTATCGACCGCTTAATTAAGCCATTATGGCATGGAAACAAATCTCTTCCGATAATAATAACGGGATAAATGAAGTAGATATAAATCATGAGAATGACTAATTAACTTCGAGGCACTTATTATAAGTCATGCTGGGTACATGTTGCTAATTGCTGATACATATTACTAAAGTCAAGTCGACATGTTTGACTTACTAGTACCAACACTTCCTAAAGATTGCGTCTTTAAACTTATTTGTGTCCCGTTGACGTATACGCCACGATTTTCGCAACAATTCTAAACAATTGTGAGCTTGTAAGAATTCACATTCAGCAGTGACGCACTTCAACTTTAAGGTAAAGAAAAGGGTTTTTGAGTGGTTTCGGCTACGGTTGAAAACGTGACAATTTTCTGTTGGTTTCGCAATGTAAAGTATCGAGTAACTTTATATAAAAATTGACGCCCGTTTTTTGAAAAATTAGGTGACATCTTAAAGAATAAAAGTACACTGTTGGATTTTGATGAAAATCCAATGATATTAGGCGTTTAATTAGGCGTTCCCTAGTGTTAGTGAGAACGGTCATAATAGTTCAATTGCATACGCATCATCGATAGTCGTGAAAAACAGCATAGTTCTAAATATCAAGGATCACCAAGCGAGGTGGCTACGGCACTTATTACGTTAGGTCATTGCAGCGCTTTGTGAAGTGGCCTATTACGACGATTGTGACGGACACTGCATTTATTAGGTACTTGTCAATTTACAATGCATGGACTTTAATGGCGCATCGAGTTGAAGAATAAGTTCTAAGAGCGACGCCTCGGTTTGTCATACCCGTGTCATGTTGACGGCCGAGTAGATAATTTGTAATGATGCGGTAATCCGACTTCCCAGACACTGTTTTTTTAGTGCGGTGTCCACAGCCAGCCTAGTCCGGTCCGGTCGGTCTGATTGGGACCTGTGTAAGTACTTGTTATCATATGTTTTACTGATGTGTCTGTTGTGTACTCCAGGGCGACTACCACCGGTACCTGGCCGAGTTCGCGACCGGCAACGACCGCAAGGAGGCGGCCGAAAACTCGCTGGTCGCGTACAAAGCCGCCTCCGACATAGCCATGACGGAACTGCCACCCACCCACCCTATTCGTCTCGGCCTCGCGCTTAACTTCTCAGTAAGTACACTATTTCTCAAGTTACTAGATTGTAAGGAACAGGTGTTGATGACGAGGTGTTTGTCACTAAATACATGCTGTTGCCAAGAGTGCTCGGATTGGTGTTAGATCCAGGAGGGTTATAGATAATATGGTTTAGCGACGAAGTTGTTTATAACTTATCTGACCGGTAGAAACACGATCCTCGTGACTGACTTTCTTATGACATTGCAGACTCGGATGAAGTGCTTGGAAATAATTAGTTAACAGAAAACAATAGTTGGTACGAGCACAAAAGATTCATAAGATACGGAACGGAATTCATGTTACTGCGTTACGTGAAGTCTTGATATCATAGAATAAACCATCTTATTATATATCAGTAAGAAGTACGACTGTACGAATCCCCATTTCAATTACCAATCGATAAAACACTTCATGAGAAAATAGCTGTTACATTTCCGAACCTGACCAAGGCAATACATTGTAATTTGTACGACGTTTGAAAGGAGTTACGACGCATAGCTCTCGAGTGACGCGCTCGTCGTGTGCACAAACATATTTACCGAGTTAATCACGGCGAAGCGTCATCGTGATGTCACGCTGTAAAGAACATGACAACGGGCTAATAACTAGGGAAATGAGAAAATATTTAAGAAGAAATATATGATAAACACCAATTACGCGCTGAAAGTTCTAGGCTAAGTAGAATGGGTAATATTTTATAGCACAGCGGTTGAGATAAGCTGCGGCGCCAAATTGTACTCGATGCAGACTTAATGAATCTCTGCCCAACTGACTTTAGACGTTACAGATTTCCTGTAACATTAGACAAGCTTTTTTAGTGATGAAAAAACTAGTTGACCGTGCTAGCGCTTCCTAATTGAACCCTGACGCGTAGTCTTGGTTTTTTTTCAATTCAGGAAGGCTAGACCCGACATCTAAACCGGTATTAGTAGTAAAATAGACAAAAAAGGTTGTTTTTTTTTTATCCCAAAACGCCCTGGCTCTACCAGGCTTATCCGCCGTCAGTCCCAGCATATATCGTTTCACAATATAAAATGCGTACCTAACCTACATTGATCAGAAAAAAATAACACAAACTATGTAACCATGTGGATTGATGAAATAAAATTTGCATGTCAGTCGTAAATCTTCCACAATTATTTGTCGTTCAGACATACCCTATTGCCCGAGTTAGAACTCCTCGTAAATACGTAATAAAGTCGCAACAACCACGACTTTATGGGATTATTATGGTACTGTCTACTTGCTTTGAACACCGCTATTACCTACGATTCATTATAATGATTTGGAGACATGGGACCATCTGCATAGTATAAAAGTTCTTAGGAAAAATTCTAACCTAAATACGTGTGACTGTTTGTGTGCATAAAATATTAAGTATGTGCATATATGAATATGTAATTATAAGAAATATAAATGTAGAGGACATGCCCAAGATGTGCCATCTGTGTTTAATGTCCTGTAATATATTCGCCATAAGAACGTTAGTGCCGCTGTCTGGCTAATTTATGCGGTAGTCAGATATTTGACAGTTAACGACTGATTGTTTGCGGTCGATTCAGCGTTATCTTCGCGTAGTAGTAGGAAACTGCTACCGGTAGCGTTCAAAATGCAGCTCAATAATGGCTCTTGCAAGGACACAAACGCGCACGCGCCCGTTAGCTGTAGACATCTTGCATAGCTAAGTAGATATCATCTCGTCCGCGGCGTCCGCCCTATGAAATTCAATACAGTTTTCTCGAAGTCCTTCTCAAGGTCTACGGCTAGGGACGCTTGGACAATTTTAACATTAGTATACTGTATGCTAATGTAATGCGCCGCTGAATTAATGAGCACTGAATATATTGACGACCTTCAAATAATGTATGTATTTATGTATCATACGCGGTTTTCTCCGAACTCTGTGAAACTAAACTATCGAGTCGCCGCTTTGTGTAGGCTGACGTAATTGAAATGTAATAATGCGAGATAAAGGATATTGTGACTATTTTAGGATCTGATTATAACATGTTTTCCTTTAAATTGAACGCAGTTTGCTTATTGCACGGCCATACTGTAACGAAATAAAACAATTAAAACTTAAAAAGACAATACCCAATTTATGGACCTTGCAGTAAACCTGTCGGCCCTAAATCGATCTTGTCGTACCCTAGCGGCCTAGGTTCTATATGCAGATGTGCGTCATACATGTTCGTGCATCAGTAAAGGTATCGATTTAATCAAAACAGGACACATCTAATATTAAAACTGGATGCCAGTTTAAATTTAACCGCTTCTTTTAAAGATTTTTTTGAAACCTATTAGAGTGCGAATTATCCGGCGTCGCTGGTATTATCTATAATCCGTTGGCGCGTCACGCGATAACTTATCTAGCCAACCGCTCGAGTTCAAGGTCGTCAAACATTCCGAATTTTTACGAATTGGAAATTAGTTTTTTATTCGCTACTTAGATGTACGATTCGGGCTAAAAATCAATACGTGATTTTCGATAACGTCAATTTGTAACACATTGAGATTGGACTGTTTCAATAATATCATTATCACATTTATAATTAGATTTTGTCAGTTGGTATTATGATATTCATGATTCTATTCTAATGAAAATGTTGTCACATATTTACTACAACATAATAGTTTGCTAGTTTATAATACAATTGCCCGATTCTAGTTTGCCCTTTGACTTAAGATAATTTACTTTAATCAAACTAACCGGTTATTAAACATTATATTATTATTATGATTTAATACTAGCCGTCCGATGCTTGGCAACAGTAACAGCCAGTATTATTATTCTCAAATATATGTAAATTACTAATCCTATTTACTGTCTATTACTTGACTAATCTGCACACGTATAACATCTCGCGTGTAATCCCTGTGTACCTACTGGTAGTCGTACATTTCGCCGTTCATGTATTAAGTCCCATGTAATTAGGGGGCAAGCCGCAAGCCTACTGCCATCTGAAATTCAAACTTCTGGCAGGTACTGGAGATTCCTGTATGAAAAACCCAGTAACACTTGCGACGAACGAGGTGTCTGTACAACAATACTAATTTGGACATTTTCTCTGTGCAGGTATTCTATTACGAAATCCTGAACAGTCCGGACCGCGCGTGTCGGCTCGCGAAAGCCGCGTTTGACGACGCGATCGCCGAGCTGGATACGTTGTCGGAGGAGAGCTACAAAGACTCGACCCTCATCATGCAGCTTCTACGGGACAATCTCACGCTGTGGACCTCCGACATGCAGGGCGACGGAGAGTCGGGTCAGTAGCAAGTCAGCACCGCATGCCAAGCCTATCCTTATCCTTTTTCCACCTACCATTATTATCTCTTCCACTCAATTATTTGTTTGTGTTTAGTTAGCGCGCGGAACTAAGACCACCCTACTTGCCATCTCCACATATTATTCCATTTCTTATCAGACAATGCCTGCGCTCTCTTCGAAACCGCAGGATTGTTCTTCTTTACGTGGACTAAGATTACATTCACAAAATTATAAGACGCAATAAGACATACTGCGTGCTTTTAAAAATCGAATTTACGCATGTTACTAGCGTGTTTTCTTGTGTATTTTATTCGCTTGTAGCTAAATGGCCTCTACTAGATATAGATCTTATCACACTTTAGTTAGATGATAGTGTAGCGATATCCGATTACAATCTGTGTATGATAAAATAAGGGAGTTGCTATATCTTATGAGATACGTTGTCATCTAGCTTTTTGATAGCTACTGTGTGTAAAGTGAATCTATCTAACTATTACTTTTGTCGCATTTCAGGTGAGACAGAGCAGAAAGAACAACCGCAGGATGTGGAAGATCAGGATGTGTCGTAATACTTTTAACATTCTATTTAAATATAATAAAAAAAAAATAACTATAGTATCACGTAAGACCCAGCCCCCAATGACAACCGGTTGTATGGTACTCCTCCACACAGCTCGCCCCCGACGTAAATTGTCAGTTCCAGCCCCGTTGTAACACAACACGCATATGTATACATGGTAACGTTTCGTTTATGTATCGTGTCAAATTATCTACGAGTTATATACATTCATATGTACTTCTTTTGATATATTTGTTTTCAATTACGAAAAAAAAAATAATGTTTAAGAAAAACGTACTTTGGTATTGCATTTTAACTGTATGTTGTATGATGTATTTTCATAACTGTAACCAGTCGATGGATCTCTCGCCGTCGCCTAGCGCGCTCCGCTGCGCCTAGCTTGTCACTCACACTCCCGACTTCCGTGCGGCTACTTCTTAACGTGGGAATTGTAAATTTTCTAAGTATTTTATACCGTGTGTAAAATTAATGTATTTAAAAACTCTGTTGATACTTGAAACAAAAGCACCATAGCGTCGAGGATGATTAACGAGATATACAAACAAATATAACGATATAATAGTTGGATACATTAGCGAGTTGCGTATCGTCACGTATGTCGGTATAGTGTTTACTTTGTATTCGCATCTCCGTGTTGATTCGGTCTGCACAAATAGTAGTTTTATACAATGGACGTTTAATCTCGTGGCTAGGTTGTTGTTTTGAGACTGTTGCTAGTTCGTACAGCCGGCGGGCGCCTGCTGCCGGCCGCGCTCTGCGAGCGAGTCTTCCGCGCCCTCGCTGCATTTGTATACATTTGAATCATTTATTGATATATTTTAAACGATAAACGTAACATTATTAGGGTGGTAATGTAGACTTGCAATATTTAGCTAAGTGATAGCGGCGTCACCCTGTTGGTCTTTGTGTATCTATCTCCTATGTATCGTACATGTATGTATTTATTGCAAACGGATAAGTTGGTGTAACTTGTGACTACTGTGTAGTACACGCGCTCGCGAGTCGTCACTACACCGCTCGCGCCGCAAGTCGTCAGTCCGTCAGGACCGTGGCTGAGCTTAAATAGAATTAAAGACATGTCGCGCTTCGTTCGTATTACAACATTTGGAGTATTCACATTTGAATTGCTTTAATTACTTACTTGTAGTATTGTGATAGAGATTTTGTATATTTTAATTTATTTTTTTTAATTTCGCAAGTTCTCGAAAATTGCTGTAGCGCTACATCTCTTACGATTTTTACAGGACAAACAGTAGTTCTAAAAGTTGTGCTAGGTTAAGGTAATGCACTTGGGGAAATTATTTATTTGATGCGCGTCGCGGGCGGCCGCGACCGCGACAGTAATGCCTACTCGAAGACATTCCATCTTCACGATACCTGTTAACTAAATATCTGGCCGATGTTCGTTGAACTCCAAATTGTAGTGTGGCATAGCGGCGTGGAGCAAGTGCGTGCCCGAGTAAGATATTAGCGTTATTTTTATTTGAATTTGTAATATTGCATATATTTTGTTAATTTATCCACAAAAATACTAATGCAATTAGCCTTAGTGTTATGCAATATTGATTTATGTCCTCCAACTACATGGAAATTTATTGTAAATGACAGTGTAAATCTAATAATAAAAATTCAAAAGTCCATATTTTGCTTTTATTTATTTAACTTGAACCCTCTATGCAAAAGCATACAAACAACGTCTTCAACACTATACGAATCCAGTAGCAGTGCAGCCCGACACCCTCGATCGCCTGAAGAGGCGCAAAATCCTGAACCTACAATGAGTTACCGAAGATTCAATCAGTGAGGAACTAAATGCATGACACTCGATCTGACAACACATCCGCATGCCTGATTGTACGATAACAAAAAAAAACTCAGGGGTTTGAGTTTTTTTTGCACAGCTCACAGCTCCGCCACGGTGCTAAAAGACGTGGTGTGTGCTACTACCCGTAGCTCTATGGATAATATCAGAGCGGACACCCGCTCCGCGCACCTGCGCTCTCTAAGGCCTCTGCCTCGAATTTAGCGGGCAGCGGGGCGGCGGCGCGGGAGCGGCAGGATCTTAATACGTAAAATCAAATGGACCGGTTCTCGAAAACAGCGGCGCGGGGGCGGGCAACGAGCGGTGCACTCCAGACAACGAACGCCGCCGCCGCCGCCCCGCTGCCCGCTAATTCGAGGCAGCGGCCTAAGGCTTTGTTCCTGTGTATCACCAGCGAGCTTTAATTTGTATGAAAATGAATAGGTAGATCGTTTAATTCACACGGGACTAAGCCGAAATTCAACCGTGTGGGCGATATCGACCACTACGCAACTAGCAGCGACACCGCGCACTAGCGGCCGACCACAGCAAAAACAACACGGCGCACAAAAAATGTTTGGTTTAGACAATTGTGTTATCCTATCTTCTAAGCCAGTCCAATATTTTTTTTAGTTTAATGTTGCAAATAAATGTCATTTACGCATCCGTCACTAGCTCACATCCTTCCCTAATTTTTGTATGAACAACAAAAACCTCGTTCCCTTGAGCCATTTCCACTAGAGCTGGGCTGAGCGAGGCTAAGTGATTCTATTGGTTCATAACAAACACATCCCTCGCTACGCATCCTCACACATCTCTGATGGAAACTCGGCCTTAGGCGCTAGTGTCTTTCTCGCATGTCTAAAAAAAATTAAAAATCATAGATAAAAAGGCAACCCCTTTTTTCTTTGCAGTCAATTAAAATTATTAAGTAGAGCAGCCTTTTTTTTTTTGGTGGGTGGGAAATCATCAAATGCTCTGGGCGGAGCGGAAGGGAGTGTCAGACTCTTACTGACTAAAAACCACCCATGTTCCTTTTTTGGCCCTTTATGTTCCAGGGCCGCGGTATCTCTTTCGAACAGTCCCGCAGCCCTGGCAGGAAGTAGAGCAGCCTGTATTACAGAACATGAGCGATCACAATATAAATATGGAATTCCATATTTATATTGTGGCGATAGCATGGTTTTGTGAGTGAGAAATCTGAAAAATAATACGATATTCCGACGCCTACCTCGACCGCGAGGCGCAGAGTAAAATACTTCTACAAAGCTATCAGGCGGTCACGGAAATGTAAAAGAAAATAAAAGATATTTTACCAAACCAGACGCGCGCCGCCTACTGCGCCACAGTCGAGGCACTGAAGCGATTCTCTATGGTAGCGCTTCTTCACGCCTCTCTCATTATAAGGCGCCCTAAGCGTCGCCGCCAATAGGCGTGCGTCGCTTCAGGTGAATATCAAAATGCGCTCGTCACACCTCTCGGCATAATTTTGACTTTTATTGGAGTAGAATTATAAAGAAATTGTTAGTAAGGGCCTGTTTCATCATTTAAGATTAAGTGCCCGTTAATTTACTTGGCAGGTAATTTGATATAAATTCTGTTCAATTTCTGAATTTGTGTAGCGTAAATAAGGGCGTTGCAACTTCAATAGATTTTCAACACTATCGTTATAGCATTAGGTTCAAGGTTGATTGGGAGGATTTGACAGTTTCGGGCAACTTGATGTGCTGCAGCGTGTGTACATGTATAAGATTCTATCATAATTGTATCTGTGGGCCTTAGTTGCCTGAAAATGAAATGATTGATTGATAATTAAGTAGGTAAATAAAATAAGTACCTACTTGTTGGTACCATAATTATCTCGATTTACCCCCGCGCCTCAGTCAGCCCCTAGGCTAGCTTTACCCGGTGCATTTGTAAAAGATGCGTAGGTACAGCGCCAGCAGGTCAACCTACACGAAACTGTCAGATTTTCCCAACCAACCTTGAACCTAATGCTGTAGAGATAAAGTTGAAAATCTATTAAAGAAATTTGACAGATTGTAGTAGCTTGATGTGCTGGCGTCTGCACATAGAAATTACATATTCAGATAGTATGTACCAAAGTTATGACAAAACAAAATATCCTTAAAGCCGATCGGCGCTCGCCGCATTGAATGGGGTAGAAACAACAAAAAAAAACATGATAAACCTGTAAAAAGAAGCTCGAAAATAAAAATATCCGGTAGAAGTGGAATATATTTATTATGAAGCATTTATCAATTTTACACCATTTTCTTATAATTAATGATTTCACTTATAATAAATTTAACCCTCCAATCTGCGAAACTTGTTTTATTTTCTAAACAATTGGTCCGATCATAGACAAGCGAGCGATATTCTAGAGGTAGTAATATAACAATTCTAGTAAACAAAGTTGATTTGCAAAAAAAAATGCTGACAAAAAAGTGTTAGATTGTTCACAAAAAAAATTGTTGATTTGCAGTTTTTTTTTTGGACGTTAATTTTTTTCTTACGTAAATGTGATCCCATTATTTCATAATGTAAAGGATTTCGAAAATATTGTTGCCCTCCGCATAAGCCTAATTTTATCTCAGTACGGCCAAAACTGAGATATATTTTTTGTACACAAGTAGAGAAAATCTCAACAAAAAAAAATATATATACGGTCGAATTGAGAAACCTCCTTTTTGAAGTCGGTTAAGGCGAGGTGGGCGCACATTTGAGTTTTTTAAAACCATCTCAGACAAACAATATGGTGTTTAAAAATTAAAAAAAAATATATGTTATAGTTAAGGATCTTATCTAGTCACAGTCGCATTCAGTTGCAATACCTGATGAACTTCACTCGATAGAAAAAAATCGCAAAGTTACCCCTTTTTGTAACTTTTTTTCAATATTATGACTAAATTACTGATGTTTTACATTTAATTTTTATACTAAATTAA
This sequence comes from Eurois occulta, assembly GCA_950022335.1. Taxonomy (NCBI): domain Eukaryota; kingdom Metazoa; phylum Arthropoda; class Insecta; order Lepidoptera; family Noctuidae; genus Eurois; species Eurois occulta. Next base: position 1,126,395 of record OX465494.1, on the reverse strand, counting down.
AGAAACTAATTAGTTCTAGACAAAGTGGCAGAGTTTGACTTGATAACATTATTTTCTTAATTACTATGTTTTAAAATGAATTAAAAGCATTCGCGGCGGCTCGGACAGGCCCGATTAGTCGCGCGCTGGCGCTTAACGACGACGGACCTGTGTCAGTTTTTTCTGCGACAATTTCGCGTACCATACCGTCTGTTTTTGACCAAGTTTATTATAATTGTTGCAAGTTATAATGGGCAATAAACAACGCAAGCGAAAAAAGTCGTGTAAAGCAATAAAAGTAACAAATAAAAAGAATGCACTCCAAAGATATGTTACAGTACAAATATATACAGTATTGTGACTCGGCCCTGTCTTTGAAATAATTACCTACAGCCGGGTGGTACGTACGCGATAGGGCTGCGCCGGGCCTATAGTAAATATTTTAATTTCATCTACTTAGTTGAGTTTCTTTCTAGTTTTGTGATTGTTAATGTTATATTTTTATTAAAAAAAAATGAAATTTGTTTGAATGAAATAGGAAGGTTCAATAAAAATACACTTATTGCAATTTACACAAAAACACATAAACAAATCAAAATTTTATCTTTACAGTTCTCGAACCTACTAATAGCGCACTGGCTGTTTATTTTCAATTAGTTACTCAAACTGCCCAATTATGATTATTTTATATTCTTATATTTTATAGACAATTATTTCATTTATTAACAAAGCTCTAATTTATCGCTACTAGATAGTAACAAATTTTGATCATAGAAAAAATATTTCATAAAAGTCAAGTAATATTACTTATCCAACTGCATATTTCTATGCTATGTCGCTAGGCAAGGTCACGCGAGTTCACGAACGCGCTGTGTCCACGAGAAGTATTTTGCGCGCAGCCTACAGCGCTAAATGCCTACTTTTGCAGGAATACCTCGCCTTAAAAAATGGCTGCCAAATAGCAGGGAAGTGGATGTAGTGTATTTGTGTATTAAACTAGTTGTTATATAAGTACCTATAATATCGCGCTAGTCCATGACTTGATCCTGACTCTTGTAATGAACGCGAATAATCTGGAAGGTATCAATCAGCACTGCGAGCTCTTGTGTTCCTTTCAACTTCGATAAGAGCAGTAGATGTAAAGATCAATGCACATTTATAAGCATGCACAGGATTAGCGTGGTCTCATTTCGATCCCTTTGGGAAATCTTTATATGAAACCCGCAACGCACATCAGGGTAGCGTGTGAGTCTACTTAGCAGGCCCCAACGAGATTTATCAACAGATTATAGCTTTTCATAAAGAAAGTATTTTGTACCTTAAGAAAATAAATAAGATATATTTTGTTCCTCGACAGTTTTTGATTTAATGACGTTTCTATGAAGTGTCTAGCTAGCGGGCCCCTTACGATTATTTTTTTTGTTATTATACTTTCAGATCGCCTAATAGTGCTCGAAGTTAGCAACCATTTTATGTACCTTACAAATCCAAAATGTCGACTTTCTGTGAGCTATACTTTAGAAGATATTCGTTATTTAGACAAACGTCCAGCCAGCGGGCCCCTTTTTTAAATATTAGTCTTTTATATCATACAATAGCATTAGGAGCTTGATACTATTATGTACCTTACAAATCCAAAATTTCGACTTTCTGCGAGCTATACTTTAGAAGATATTCGTTATTTAGACAAACGTCCAGAAATCTTCCCAAAAAAAAATATATATCTCCAAATATCTTCTAAAGTATAGCTCACAGAAAGTCGACATTTTGGATTTGTAAGCTACATAATGGTTGCTAACTTCGAGCACTATTAGGCGATCTGAAAGTATAATAACAAAAAAAATAATCGTAAGGGGCCCGCTAGCTAGACACTTCATAGAAACGTCATTAAATCAAAAACTGTCGAGGTACAAAATATATCTTATTTATTGTCTTTAGGTACAAAATAATGTCTTTATGAAAAGCTATCATCTGTTGATAAATCTCGTTGGGGCCTGTCAGATAGACTCACAACAGGGTAGCGCCTCATCTAGCAGCACGGAATCGCATTTATGCCCGACTGAGGAGGGTAATGTTTCTATACTTCTATCTATTTCTGTCTCTCAGAACCGTCATTTGCTAGAGCGAGAACCAGAGCGTGCTGCCGACCACATTGTCGATGCGGCCGCGTGCGATAGCACTCCAACACTGTTTTTCGCTCTAGAAATATTCTATATCTTATAATCATCGCCTCGGCTTGAGATCAGATAGAAAACGCTTGCGAGGTTGAGCTGATCCGCATGAGTGCTTATGTTGGGTTGACATCTGTTAATGACAAGCTGAAGCGATGCTAATCCAGAGCACTGCTTAGAAGTGTTTGATCTTCAGGCCCAGACTTCACCAAAGTGGAGAGGAGAGGAAATGCTTAGGAGTCAGGGTGTTTCCACTAAAGCTAAACGGAGACGACTGTAAATAACTAAGTTCTAATGGTGGTTTACAACAAATCTCTCCTCGCGCCTCGTGTCCACTTTGGTGGAGTCCGGGTCAAAAGCTTGTAGTGCTGTGCCGCCCAAACGCAGAATTCACTTTACAATACCTGTAGTCGCGCGACTTATAGTTAACACGGTCAGCGAATCAAGGTGGTGTTTAACCTTAAGACCAAACGAGCGATACACTTTCACATTCTAACCCCACTGCCAGAATGTTTGTGGAAAAGAACATTTTTTCGTAGTTCTTTCTATCTACAAAAATATCGATAGTAGAATGCTCTTCCTCTCTGTCTGTCTGTTCTTCTGGTTCTATTTGGCTGGTCTAAAGGGACAATCGACCTCCAGAAGTTGACCGCGGTTGACAATTTAGTTTTCGTGTCTAAACACCTCATTTTAAAATATTGAAGATAACATTTTGAACACATACTTCATCAAAATCATTTATTTGCGTAAATAAGGTACAGACGGATCTTAAAGAGACAGTTTATAACCATATACAGTCAGATACAGTTTATGAATATTCACTACATTAACGCACAATAATTAAATTTAATAACAAATATGATCTCCTATCATCACAACTGCTCTGTAAGTACATACGTGGAAGAATTAGACTGACTTTGCTACTAAATAAAAGTGTTAGCAGCTAGGTCTAAGCGTTTTTAGCAATCCTATTAAAGTTATCACAATCATTTTACATATTTTTTCAGATAGATATTCTCTCATAAAACCTTTTTAATTTAAATGTATTTATGTCCAAACAAAACTGCCGTTGGAATAATTTTCTGTTCCTCGAAGAGATAAAACTAAAGCTGAAAAACAAAATAGAACTTGTTTCTGAATTAACCACTTGATCTGCATCTGCAGGGTAACTGTGTAACACTCGCATTCATTCATTTTGACAAGTTAACGACATACGGTGACCAGCACAAATGTCTTAGTGCTTCCTATCTTTGTATGTATCCCTGCAGTTGCAGTTTCCATTCATTTTAACCGACTTCAAAAATCGATTGTTGTTTTTTTTTACTATTCTTTATCTTCCCGTTTTCAATACTTTAGTTGCGCCTTTATCTAAATGTTCGAACGATTCTCAGCAAAGTATACAATTATTTTACATTATTTATTTATCATTAATTTAGTTCTATAAATGTTATAAAGAATAAAGATTTGATTTTTTATTTGTTACGATTTAACTCAAAAACTACGGGACCGATTTCAAAAATTCTTTCACTAATGGAAAGCTACATTTTCAGCGAATAACATAAGCTATATTTTATCCCCGTATTCTCACGGGAACGGGAACTATGCGGGTGAAACCGTGCTGCTAGTAAATTATAAATTAAATCTCGTTTCAAAACATTTGGCAGTTTTGAATCTCGACTCGATATTACAGAAAGATAGCGAAAATAACGACATTTGAGCAATTCAAATCAAGATAGTTAAAAAATTTGCTTACAATGATTCACATCCTAATAAATATTTACTATGTTCAATATCAGAAGATCAAATTCAGATGTTGGAAGATATATTTTGCGTTAATATTGAGTTCACTAGACCGACATCGGTATAGAATGGGCTTTTCAATACTAACCTACCCATTCTGATATAATATTCTTAATCACTAAGAGAAATCAGTTGCCATTTTATTTTTTATAGCTAGTCCTTGTCGGATATCGTATAAAGATACATTTATATTTCATTAATTATATATTCTTTCTGAAGAATTAATAAGACATGTTTTCTATACAAACGACTATTTATATTCCGCAGGTCTGGGGTCACGGCGGTGCCCCCGCCAAGACGAGCCTAAAACTAACTGAAATTGAATAATAATGTGCCCTCAGATTATTAAAGCATTACACTCGTAAAACATTGCACAATCCTACACTAAACTACAACCAATACATCAATAAGAATAAAATTCTAGTTCTTACTATTTATAACTTAAGATTATTAACAGTCATTAAGAGTTGAAGATGAATTAGGCGTAGTTAGATCCATCACACATTGGCCCTACCAGATTTGAATCTGATAGGCCCCGTTTAATGTAACAAGTATACGTACAACACTCAAGAGATAAATGCTAACCTTTATTGTTACATAAATGCCATACACAAGGTCTACAAAAATATACTATTTGTCAAATAACTATAACTAATATTTTATTGCAATTTATTGAAGCATGTTGAAAGCTTAATATAATAAACCAAGTGTTTTTAGAACTTCAGCTAAAGCTTTCATTCAACAAATAATTCTCACACCAAAGAATAAACCTTGTAAACACATTCTTCTTCATTTACTACTTCATCGTCATCCTTAGCGATTAGAACCGACCCTATTCCCTGTTCGCTAGCGAGACTTGGAAGGCTAACACACATACACACGATACGACATCACGTGTTCAAAACTGACAGTGCAATTTTGTCCTTGAAAGCAAAGGATGGACCCAGCGTTTTCTGTACCACGGATACGACGTCGCAGTGTAAGTGTGCCAACCTGAAGCCTCATTTTATTTATCAATTAGACCCTGTCCCAACATCCGCTCCCTGCGTAACGGTTTAAAAATTGCTACAAAGAAGCTAAGGCAAAAAAACTAAATAAAATTATACTAAGTACTTCAATTCAGAATCTTGGATATTTACGTTAAGATTTTGAATTCAAGTGAAGGCAGTATTGGTCTGATGCATACATTGAGTAGTAAGACTAGTACGAAATAGCACACTAAGATTATACTTAAAACACATACTTATTAAAATCCTAAGCTACTATCTCTTTTGATATCGAAATACATTAAAACAGACTATTCGCTAATAACTCCATCATCCATGGTCCAGTACTCCCTGCAAACGCTATGACTACACATTGCTTATTTATTATAAAATAAGGTCAAACCTATTCCAACCCTTGACTTAATTCTCGTTTAGTGCCACTCTTACCTTACATGTATATACCTGAAGATTATAATCAATAGTTCAGTGAAGATTTAATCACTTTTCACAATCATTGGTAAAATCTTAATCATTTAAGTACGAAAGTTTCATTTACTTTCAATATTGGAATATAATTCTAGTATTTATAAATTATGGTTTATTGTTAAAATATTGATGCCTCTAATCGATTATGAATCGTATAGTTATTTTAGTAAATGCTGTAATGCTACTTTTGTGCTTTTATCGATAGACTTTCAAATTCAAACATTTTTTTTCGCAATATGGACATTTAAGTTACAAAGTTACTTTTACACTTGAATGTAGATCTGGATTATTATATTATTTCCTATAACTATTCTTAACTCTATTATGTTAGGTGGTGACTGATATTTTTTAATCAATGAATAAACTAGATCTATAAATATTTCATTTGAACCACCTACCTATTCAAATTTATGAGATACAGTAATTAGTACGGACAGCTAGGCTATGTAAATGAAACTAAAACCACGTACAATATTTATTTTAGCTACCCTTTTGTTAGTGTTGTCTAATAAACGGGTAGCTTAAACAACACATTCTCACTCACCTCTGCCGCTACATGCATTACGCCTTACCCCATGGGGGTAGGCAGCAACTACACTGTTCTTACCCTGCTCAATGTTCTATTAAACCTTACCTTTTCATCATAAATCTTCTATTACATTTGCGTTTTATCATGGCAATAGGAATCATTGGCCCACATTCTCGAAAGATAAATACTATTGAAAAACGATAAACAGTTTGGGATCCTAAGGGAAAGGGCAATGACCGCTATTGCCCGTTTTAATTAATACTAGATCTTATTATTGCCTAAATAAAACCACGCTGTTAGATTTAACTTTCGGTAGTATGCAGACTGTCAAAAATTCAACAGCGTGAGTTTATTTCTGCACACACTAAAGTGTAGTATTCGTGACACGGGTATAAAACGCAAATAGTATACCACCATTTTTGCTTACATGCAACAACTACCAACAATCCTGGACTAAACGGCCATAGCATAAGATAGCCAGCTCACAGATCCACGTTGTTCAAATTAGAGCCGGAGTGGGTAGGCAGGTCATCTTGTACCAGCAGCGTTCCTATGGGGACCACAGCCTCATCCCTCTCTCGAAGCTTGCGCATCTCGTTGCGAAGCTTTTCTAGTACCGCGTAGTTGGGCTCGTTGTGGCGAGCCTGGTCTTGTAGCAGAGTTATCTGTTGTTCTTCAAGCTTCTTCTCCTTGCAGCTCTTGACTGAGCGGGAGCCGTATAAGCGAAGTAAAGAGCCCCAGGAACGGACGTGGGGGTGTAGTGCCTGAGGAAGAAAAGGAGACAGTTGTGATACTAGTCTTTTCTACGCGAGATCTTTCTATCGCGGCTATCATCATCATCTGCTTAGCCTTTTCCAAACTATGTTGGAGTCGGCTTCCAGTGTAACTGGATCCAGCTTAATACAAGTATTTTACATTGAACGACTTCCACAACCCAGTTTGTACTGGGTAATACGATACCTCATACCCCTTGGTATAGCCATATAGGAATATTTTCGTACCAGAATAAACTGCTGGAATAGAGCATTCAAGATTGTTCTTTCCGCAATTAGATAAGACAACAGCTCATGCAGTAGCTTAAACATGTTTAGCATATTTACAGGTGGAATTACTAACTGGAACCTGGATTGCCTAAGATGAATTGGTTACTTGTGGTATGGCCTAACCTGTGGTGTTCATGGTCAGCTCGATCTTGTAATGCACATCAAGTTTCTACAATCTGTTATTTTTTTAAATAGATTTTTAACTTTATCTCCAAAGAATTAGGTTCAAGGTTGGTTGGGGAAATCTGACAGTTTCGGGTAGGTTGACCTGCTGGTGTCTTTAGATACAACAATGCTTACTAAGTGAGTACAGTACCTGCAGTATGGCCTGCGAAGCGCGTTGCTTGGCGGTCTTCTTGTTCTTGCTGATTACTGTGGCGGTGTGCTTCCCGACTTTCATTGTCAGTTCGATCTTCTGGTATTCCAGCTTTTTCATCTGTTCGTACATATTAACTATTCAATTAAACTGTGAGCGCAGCGCAAACTGTGCTTAATAATGGATGTATAAGGAAATAGCAATAACGCATCTGTACACAGAGGTCTCTCAGTTATAGACAAGGTCTACATATAGTGGCATTGCACGTACGCTCCACTCTCCTGATGCCCAAAAATTTGCGCATTTACACAAACCGTGTCAAAGAAATAGTCATTAAGCAGGTTGAAACACACAGTTTTGATTTGAATAAATGCATCGTTTGATATTCAATTTGATAAATAATCCATTTCCCTGAGTATACAATAACCTTAGAGCTTAGTTTTTTACAACGCAGTCATCATTTAAATTCACGGGAAGTAGTTTTTCCATTGAGGGGTTTGTGATGCAATGAATAGATAGTGTCACCTCAGTATGTATGAGCCGGTCTCCGGCGCCGAAGTTCCGCAGCAGGCACGTGCGCAGGATGGCGTGCGGCGACGGCTCGCACGTGGCGGCGCAGAACTCCGTGATGCGCGGGTCCTCGATGCCCACGAAGTCGAAGAACTGCAACACAACCCACACTGCTACACCACTACACCACTACACCACCATGCGCCCGACTTCAGGTTCGGGCTCTGACAGATAATGTACCGCAAAACGGGGTGAATCGAGACCAAACTTTGAAAAGGACTGTTACGTTGAATTGACAGGGTATGTTGCCAATGAGGTCACTAAATAAATAAAAAAGAGTACCTCTTCGTAACATATGAATTCAACGTTAAAATCCTTTTCAAACTTTGGCGACTCACCGTTGCATCTCTAATCGCCCGGTACTATAATATCTGCCAGTGTCCGAAGTCCACAACCGGTCCTCATCCAGTTCAAACCGGTTTCAAAAAACCTTGACCTTGACATCGGCAATATCACATTTTCATGCTTCAACGAAAGATTTAAATGTGTCAAACTGGAACAGTGATCAACGGTTTCGGTGGTACAACTACTATCAAAGGTGATCGTAGTCGTACCATCTGCTAACGAGGGCAGGATCGTGATTGTGATCTTATTGATCTTAGAACCGCGCATGGATACAATTAGTTACTCACCTTTTCCCAAGCATTGAGGAAGTAAAATTTTTATATTAGGTTAACAACATTTGGCTTGCATTAACATTTCGCCTCTCTTTACAATCTATACAAATAAATAAAGTTGAAGTGTCTTTTTGTAACATCAAAATATTAGCTTTTTACTGAATGCATATGAAAATGGCACTTGTAACAAAACACATTTATTTAAATTTTTGTCTGTCTGTTTGTTCCGGCTAATTTCCGAAACGGCTGGACCGATTTTGACGGGAATTTTACTGGCAGATAGCTGATGTTATAAGGTCTAACATGGGCTACTTTTATTTTAGAAAAATAATTATGGTTCCGTGCAAAAAAATAAAAACCTTTTAAATTGGTAACAAAATCCGATTCCAAACGAGATGCTATTTTTACAATAATTTCACGCGAACGAAGGTCGCGAGCAACAGCTAGTTTGCCAATAAAATCTTACCTGACCTGGGGCTCTAACCCGAGATCCAAATACAAACAGAAAACAGTCAAACTAAATTAGCTAGGGAAACTGTAAGACTATTTAATTTATCATGTTTATAAATTGGTACCCATCATGTGTAGAATTTCAATAACTTTCTTTTGATGCTGTACACCAAAGAGGTTACCCTCCCCCCTCTGCACCTCCTACTTTACCCGTCGTGTCGACCTGGCTCGCCATCCCCCGCACCACGTAACCACTCGTGAGGTAGTGGTAACTGGTACTTACACTGAACTCGGGCTCATTGGGGTCAGTGGGCGCGTGGTGCGGCGCTATCGCGTCTAGCTCGTCCTTCATCTCCGGGATGAGGATGTGGATGGAGTTCCTCGCGGCGGCCGACTTGGCCTGCCGCTTGCTGGAGCCGTGGCCCACGCCGTACTGCATGCCGCCGATGAACACGGTGGCTTGATAGGGCGTTGAAGCGTTTTCTGTGTGGGGTAAGGAGACAAAGTTTTTATTAGGAGCTGGTGGGTAAATAATAACAGCCGCACGGGTCTATCTTAGGTTAAGCTTCATTTACCGAGGTTGGTCTGTGGATGGATAACCATTAATTACATACTGGGATCTCTCCGTGCCTTCAAAAGCATTAAAGCTTTAAACCGTTGGTGGTCCTGGCTGTCATTCGTAGATCTTTGACAGTAGCCACCAATGAGGTTATATGTCTAATACTAGAGGAGCAGCGTCCTACTACCAACTCTCTGAAAAACGTGACCAGTTACGACTTTAAAGTCGTAGCTTTGAAAAAGATAACATAAATTATGTTATCTGTCAAAATAATCTGTTTGTCTCATTTCTTCTACCGTCAAACTAATGAGGTTGGAATGAGACAAGACATTGTTATCGGACGAACGGCCAGAGTTGCCTATGATCAACATAATTTCCCCAGAATTAATGAAGGTACTTATTGAATCAATTACTATGAAAGATTGTATTATTCAAATTTATATTATGCAACTTTGGATGGATTAGGTACTTATAGGAAGAAATAAAATGCGTAAACGTAAATATTATATTTCAAGACTAATCTATGTCAAATAACTATTGTCCAAAATGGAATGATATCATTTCTGTTTATGTCAATTACACAAAATAAATTTCAATTTTATATAATAAAAACCTTCGACATACAAGTGAATGTGTTTGGGTTACAGTATGGTTAAACCAAACAGAATAAAAAGATTTTGTTACCATATAACTATGTTGCAGACGTCAGATAGGCAGTCATTCCATGTAAAATACTGTATATAACTACTACTATTAAGCCAACCCCAAAATAGTTGGGAAAAGGCTAGGCAGATGTTGACGTCCTATCTTCTGGCATTGACTGGGTGATTGGTTGGCTTGGTAGGACTGGTTGTGAGACATACGGGCTTCTGCCTACGCGCAAAGATTTTAATATCTAGCTGTTATTATATGTATGTATCAAGAATTCTTTGACTGAAGACTATGATGAAGCAAACCATCAGATAAACAAAGAGTAACGTTAAGCAAAGTCCTATCTGAAGTGTACTTACCAAGCTGCTTGAACTCGTACACGGGCTGCTTCTGCAGCGCGCGGCGCACGTACTCGTGGAACACGGACAGGTAGCTGGGGCCGTTCATGTTCATCACCCAGTCGCGTTTGTTCGCTTTGCCCGCTGCAATCATTTTATAAATTAGCCTAATACGCGTCCAGTTAAACTAGAAAAGTTATCGGACTTCGGTAATTCTTGTGTTAGATCGAACGTCGCGCCACAGAGTAACATCCACAGCGGTAAAGCTTTCGTCCTGCTGCGCTTTCTAGTAGTGCACTATCTTTGCACGTTTGTATGAAATTTTCTCTGTGTCAGATTACCTAGTCCCGTCGCGTCCTGTCTCTCCAAGTTTATTTAGAATTGCATAGAGTTGCTAATCTATAATTTAGTAATGATGATTATACAAAATAGGCTAGTATTTTCATCCTCTTAACACGTTTATATTAGATCTATCATCGAACGTTCGTATTTCCGAAGACAGGCGACGATTCCTGTTGCACATAGTTTTCCTCGTAGGCCTGTATAAAGGCTGAATGCCAAAATAGAACAGAGATACAACTACAAAGGTAGTACATGACATAGTAATGGACAACTTACCAGCATTCTCCTCGCCCGGGGCAGTCGGTTGGGCAGGGATGGTGATGAGCTTGGTGCCCTCTGGCAGCGTGGGGTACTGAAGAGTCTTCCTCGCCTTGGTGTACTTGCGGCGGTCTGCCCAGCGTCTACCAAGAACATTATCATATCACATTAGTTCTAGAATTCAAGATAATATGACTGAACCATTTTTTTGAATTATAAGTTTAGTATACAGGTATAGTAGCACTGTAAAGTCGAACAAACTATTTGGTATACCGACAAAAATATTCATCTTTCTACTAAACTACCAATATTTTTTTTATAAATACATATTCAGCGTACTTATAAAATGCTGTGTTTAGTGTAAAATAACTTTCTGTCTTGAATTAATTTCAAACAAATTAAAGATTTGAATACTCAGCACACTCATAACTAGGGTTGCCAAACACTACTTACTTTATAATAACGTATCCTACTTTATTTTCGATTAGTATAATATATTTTATACCTTTAGATTGGAAATGAAGTATGTGAAAATACTTTATTTCCAATCCTTACTGTGTTGCGTAAAATGCAACACTCGATAATTATTTATCAATACATAAATAAACGGAAACAGATCGCACAAACGATCCGTTAGATATTAAAAGAAATTGATACCTCTTTTTGATAAAAAACATTGGTTGTCTGTAAAGTTGGTTTACGGACGATAGTTTAACGTGACATCGTCATATCAAAACATTGAGAGATAGATGCGACGCAAGCGTACAATGATCGTAACGGGACAATGAGTCATCCTTTTTCATGCATGCAGCCGGCGTTCATCGATTTATTAGACGTTGTCACGTCAAAAAGGTTGGCAACCCTACTCACAACGTTTACCTGTGTAAATTTGTCTGGTGTAAGAACGGACAAATACTAGTAAAAAGGCACGAAAAGGGAAAAACCTACAATATCAGATCTGAGAAGGACATACAGAAACTTGTCTCTGAATTTAAAAATAATCAGGACATATGAAACCCGTTCCCTCCTCAACTTAGAAATGTTAGGTAGTGTCCCCGTACCAGTCTAAAACCCATCAAAAATGGATGACACATACGAGAATATAAGTGAATGCACATATAAACATTGGAATGAATACACAGAGGTACTACCAAAGATATATAACTCATTAACAATGTTTCACGTAAATATCAGATCAATGCTGAAGAATTTCTCTCAACTCGAATACATCATCATGAACTGCCCTCAAACCATTCACCTGGTCATAATCACCGAGGCAAATATCTCCGATAGAACCAAATCATTGTTCGAACTCGTGGACTACGACATGAATACTCAGTTGCGTAATTCTAAGAAGGGAGGCGGAGTCATCGTTTATGTACACAAGAGTGTTTGCTTCACTAGACTACCTACGAGTACACGAAACTTCGAGTGTATAACCGGCGAGCTTAAAACGGACTATGGTTCAACAATCGGTTTGTGTGCTGTGTATAGACCACCTGATACGATTAAGGCCCTGTTTATCGAGGAGTTGGGTATTGTTATTAATAAATTTCCACAAAAAAACAATTTTGTTCTATTAGGTGACATGAATATCGATTTAAAACAAAACACTTTGCTAACTAAACATTATCTAAACTCACTCTGTGAAATGGGCCTTGAATGCGGAATAAATCAGTTTACTCGAATAGAGAAGAGAGGTGAGTGCATAACAAAATCATGTATTGATCACATATTTATACGTAGTGTCGACTGCCGCGTCGTACAAACAGCTGTTATACAAAATGCGTTAGCGGACCACTTCATAACCGGTTGCGCGCTAGTCGATAATACGTATGTAAACAAAGCCAGTCAATATAAAATCATTAGTAAATTGGACAATAGTAAGTTGCAAAGTGAATTGAATAAAATTAACTGGAGTTTGGCCTTGGATTACGACAACCCTAAAGATATTTTATGTTTTATATTAGATAAATTTTCTTATGTATATGAGAACTGTAAGTACAATGTAAAAATTAAACTAGGTAAAAGACAAATGTGTAAGTGGAAGAGTGCTAGAATAGAAAAAATGTGTGTAAAAAGAGATCAACTACTAGGTATTTGGCTTAAAGATCAAAGTAATCTGGCAAATAGGCTATTGTACAATAAATACAGAAATAAAACAAATAAACATATTAATAATGTTAAGAATAACTATTTTCTGAAGGAGGTAAAATCCAACTTTCATAATTCTAAAAAAGTTTGGGAAACTATTAATAACTTATGTGGAAAAATAAATAAATCTATTGACGATATAATTATAAAACATTTCAAACTATTGCCGAATATTGTATCAAATAAGTTCGCCACCGAATTCAGAGATAATGTTAAAAATACTTGCAAATTTCAGTGTAACATACCAATTCTAGATGTTAATTCATATATATATAACTGTGGCTCGTCAATGAGATTACAAAAGGCCAAAGATGACGTTGTATCCTCTATAATAAAACACCTAAACGATAAGAAGTGTCCAGGCTTCGATGGCATCCGTGTCAAAGACTTAAAATACATATATAAAGATATTACTCCCGTTATAACGCATCTAATTAACACATGCATTGCGACGTCCTTGTACCCTGATCAACTGAAGGTTGGAATAATTAGACCTATCCATAAGAATGGTTCGTATACAGATGTTAATAACTATAGGCCAATTACTATTTTATCATGTATTGATAAGATAATTGAGAGGTATCTCGGACTAGAAATTAACAAATTTTTTACTAAAAATCAGGTGATTAATGATAAACAATACGGCTTTCAAAAAAACAAAAATACCTCTCAATTATTGTCTAAGTTTAGTAATGAGGTCAACAAGTGCCTGAATAATCGTGAACATGTACTTGTTGTCCTCATTGACTTCAGCAAAGCTTTTGATTGTTTGGAATATAAAACGTTATTTAATAAATTACAGCAAAGTGGTATTCGAGGACCTTTCTTAGAATGGTTTAAAAACTACCACAAAAACCGCTTCACGTCGGTGAGTGTCGCAGGCTCGTTAAGTAGCATGATTCCAACCGATAAAGGCACAGCACAAGGTTCGATTATCGGGCCGACCGAATACTTACTGTACGTGAACGATATGTGTAACATCTTCACGGAAGGCTCCGTGTACCAGTTTGCTGACGATACATGTCTAGTTACTGCACATAAAGACGTATGTGAGGCACAGAGATTGATGCAGGGTAATTTCGACCTCCTATGTAAGTGGGCCCACGACGTTGGTCTTGTTATTAACGCAAAAAAAACCAAACTTCTGCATATACACTCGCCTTGCCTGACGACGTCTTGTGTGCCTTTTGTTGTTGCCCATGAACATCTGTGTTTACACCGGCCGCTCAAAGCGTGTAGTTGCCAGACATTAGAGTTGGTGACTCATCACATGTATCTTGGTCTGATAATAGATAATAATTTCCACTGGCGGCCGCACATTGATCATGTATGTAATAAGCTTAGATCTGTACTATCAAAGTTATCGATACTTAAGTATAAACTCCCATATAAAACGCTTAGAACATTGTACTTGGCACTGGCTGATTCCGTGATTGACTACGGCCTAAGTAGCTATGGGCGCACATATAAGACTTACATCGAGGACATTTACAAGTTACAGTTACGTATTTTAAAAACTATTGTACCCAGACGAATAAAACAAGAATTCCAAGGTGATGACACGGGTCTATTTAAGTACTGTCAAATTGTAAATGTTTTCGACAAGGTGCGTATGCTCGTTGTTAACGAGAACTGCCGCAACCTAGGTTCGATTAAGAAATACGAAAGGCTAAAGTCGTTGCGTCGCTTGTCATACCTACCCACATTTATGATACCTAAATCTAATAATGTATATGGAGCAAGGACGTGGGAATGCATGCTACCGTCTATTATGAACGAGTTACCGCTGGAAATCTGCAGTTCATTAAATGTAAAAAATTGCTCGAAGGTGCTAAAGAGATACTTTCTAGCTTGTGGTACAATCTAGGAAGTGTCTTTTTGGTACCTATGCTTTTTTTCCTATACTTTTTTTTATGTATATTATTTCGTATATCTGGTACTTATTAATATTGTTGTGGCACCGAGTTGTCGTGTCTGGCATACCACTGTTAAACCCACGATGGTTTGTGTGGTATGTTTGAGTTTTGAATTAATGTAAAAGTGTGTTTTGATTAATAAATAAAAAAAAAAAAAAAAAAAAACGTAGTTTAAAAATATTCGCAAGCTGCCTATGTACCAATGTCTTTTTTCGACAGTACATTTTAGTCGAAAAATCGCAACACAAATCGGCTAAATCCAACGCCAGTAATACTAACTTGAAATGCATGATATTAACAGTCTTGAACTTGAACAGACGCTTGCAGTACGCGTTGATCTGCTCAGCGTTGAGGTGCTGCGTCTTCCAGCTGGTGTTGATAGTCTCGACGCGCGGCGGCGGCATCACGAGGCCCCCCGGCAGTACCACAGGCTGCCGGTTCAGTTGGGCGTCCTCGGCCTCGTTAGACTGTGTACCTTTATTTCCCACAGCCCCGCTTGTGCTAGCTATTCCTTCATCAACGGTTTCCATTTCTTCTGGCCTGTCTTCTTCAATCTTCACAACGGTTGATTCTTCATCACTTTCTGTTTTAGTTTCTCCTTGACCAATCATTACCATTTCTTGAGCGTTTTTCCCAACTTTACCGTTAAAGAACGGACACATTGTTTCTTGCTCTTCAGAAACTTCTTGTTTGATTGCCATGTCTTCAAAGTTGGAATCTATATTATCAGCGACGTCAACGCTGCTATCCTGGATGTTCGGCTCACATTTCACTTCGGGGTTGATAGGGATTGATTGATGTTGATTATTGATAGTGTTATCAACCCCAGAGTTGCCCCAGTTGCCGGTGCGGATCTGCTCAGCGATACGCTTGTCGATCTCCTTTTGTTTGTCCTCTTCTTCAATCGCCCGGCGGTAAGCAAAGCATGGTATGGCGCTTATTGGTATTTCGTGACGCTGCAAAGAAATGAGTGTCATTTAGATCAAATAAAACTGAATTTTGTTGTCATGACTATTTTATTTTTTCAGAATTATTTCGCGCTGTGGCGAAAAATATATAGCGGAATTACGTAGCGCATACAATCGCGATTGCCTTTCATTTTGATAATTCAACAACATTAATTGCGTTAAGAGATTCCTTGAACCCCATTCCCAATTATCTTGCACACCCCAGATCTTTTGGCCTTTCTATACAAACTTACCCTAGTATTTCCCTTTCCGAGGAAGTAAGGCTTTGAGAGCGTGACAACCCGGGTAGCGCGGTGCATGTAGATGGGCATCCCGCTGATGTGGCGTACCATGATCCAATCCAGAGGCAACACCTCGAAGAAGTTTACACCTTTCTCTGTAGAGCGGGAGGGTCAAGTACAGAAGGGGTGCGCACGTATAAGCACATGCTTGGTAACAATTTATCATGCTTATTCGAGTAAAAGCAGTCGTGTGCTACTGAACATTAGCGTCAGGTGGACTACCACAATGTGAGATGGCAACATTAAGTACTAACCTAGTGTTGCTATTCTTATTTGTTCCTTTGTATTTGTTTATTGTAATTTTCTTTCTTACTTAAGCAGTGCCTCCATTTCATCGTAGCTAGGACGATTTTCTTAATTAAACGTAGCTCTTATAAAAAGAATACGCTAATATCTAAAACTGATGGTACAAGTACTATTAATGCAACGCTAATTATATTTTACAACGTTAATTATTTCTTTGATATCAGAAAAAAAATTCTGATATCAAAGAAATAATTAACTATGCATGTTAAGTTAACAGATGAAATGTAGCTACATGCCTGTATTTGGCAGAAGGCGGATTGCAGCTACCAGTTCTCTCTGAAGTAAGGAAAATGCCTACCTTCCAGAACGATCTTCTGTCTCGTGATGTAAGCCTTCTCCTTCTGCTTGGGGGCTCCTTTGAAATCATCCGGAAGATCCTCATCCAGCATTTTCTCGATTTCCTCTTCGGGGACACCTTTGGATACATCTATGAGTTGTACTACCATAACCTCTCATATTGTTATTTTATTTTCATAATAATGTTATACAAATATAATTAATAAGACAGTATAATACTCCCTGATTATCAAGCATAGGATTGCATGTAAGTGTTTAAAAAGAAACATTGATTATATTAAATGATGTATTTCTACAGGTAAAGAATGGGATTTCGCACAATCGCAATCAGATAAATAACTTTATTTTGGTTAAAAAATACTTAAAATAAATAGATATTCCTGAAACGGTAAGGCGCATACCTAACCCACTGGTAGGCGGAGTCGCACGGTCGGTCGGTCGTGTCATGGTCTACGTAGAGACGAGGTGCGGGGCGGCTATGCTTCCATCCCTTCTCTATACGTAGCTACACTAGCTACGCACTAAACGAAATGATAAAATGCCGTCGAAGTAGCGACGCGGGCGCGTGGTTGTCTCCGCGCCAGCACCTCGACGCCACCTCGCCTGTGCCACGACTTCTGTAAATCTGTTGTATGCGCGATTTATTCCTAAAAACCGGCCAAGTGCGATTCGGTCCCGCACACACAGGGTTCCGTAGCAAAAAAAACAATATATCATCATTTCATTGGTCATTTGACGAAAAAGTCCCCTATCTCAAAAACTAAATATCAAAGCTTATTCAAACCACTTTCCGTTGAAATTTCTTTTTACGTTCATCTCACTTAGTGTAGCGGTATACATATAGAAGACACCTACTCTCAAAATTTCAAACAGACAGACAGATAGACGGACAGAGCGAATCTATAAGGATTCCGTTTTACCCATTTGGCTACGGAACCCTTAAAAGGCTAAAAGTGGCGCGGCTGGCACGTCCTGGACTTGGCTCATTTACGCGGTACGTCACGCGTCTTATGCGGCGTGACGTCTGGCGGCGCGTTGCACATTTTTCCCGTTTACGACGCGAGGCGGCCCGCGTTACCATAAACATAATAATGGCAATGTACGATGTTGTTAAGATGCGGGGCGCCACGCGGCGCGTGAAATCACGTGCGCCGTCGCGGGTATCTCTACGTCTCACACGCCGCTCCTCCGTGAAGTATTGAATAAACTAAAAGTGGCTGGCCGCAACGCTGCATGCGCCGCCGCTAGAAACGCAGCATTTCAAGCAAACGCGTTTAAAATCGTTTATCTTAAGCGCTCTTATACATCTTCCTATATTTGCATTTACTGCGGGCCGCGTTTTCGTAAATGAGCCCTTAATCGTGTAGAAATCAGGCGTTACAAATATTTCACAAAAGTAATTTATTTTAAAATTTGTAGCAAGGGTTGTACGCATTGTTTTCCTTCAAAACCTCCTTTTTTTCTTGCCCTATTCAGATTAATGACTGAACAATACCGCACTGAATCAAATCCCATCCTTTAACTGCATGGAAACATTACATACATAGTTACAAGACCAATTGACTGAACCCAACAAGAAAGTCATACCATGCAAGAAGGAATAAACTCAAAGTCAACGACATCTACCCTCAGAGCTGTCCGATTCTTCTTCCATGCTGTCTTCATCATTGGACTTAACTTCATCAAGCACCTTGAATTCCTTCAGCCTCTCAACTTCATCAGGGTTCACGATGTTACCATAACTTTCTTCACTACCAAACTTATCACCTCCATCGTCAACATTATTGTCTGTGACGGTGGTAAGACTACATGAAGGTTCGCCATTGTCTCCGGTGGAACGACATGACGGTTCACCATTGTTAAGCCTTTGCTTTTTAGTGGCTGGCAACTCCAATTGGGCCTCTTCATTCATGTTATTCTGTATAAAAATATTAGTTAGTTTTAAATTCTTTTAAGGTATTGATGAGTGGAGCCAGGATACTTCAGATTAAACATTGAATTATCTATAACTGATTTATTTTAACATTAGTACAAGTTTTCAGGTTTTTTAACCCTGGGACTCACTGGCTTAACCCATTATACCCAACTGAAAAACGTTAGTACATAAATTGTTAGACCAATATCATACTACCTATAAATATTAAATAACAGAATAATCAACTAACAAATGACCAGTTATTGCTGCAAATACTGTAGAAGACTGTGACGGCAGATATTCTTACCAGAACAAGACATGCTTATGTAAATTTATTGCCTTTCATGTCACAAAGTAAGTATTGATTAAATATTTACTCTACTACTGAAAATGAGGAGACAGTTATATTATGAGTTCATTGAACAGTACAGTACAGAAAACTTAAAAAGAAATTACATTAATTATTATGTCAAAGTACCATACAATTACATTCTTAACAGTATTTCAACAATAATAGCGCCAAGAAACACCTGAAGGCTTTTACCTTTGAGGTTATTCACATAAACTAAGCCCAAAAGTTGTAGTAAGATCGTCCACAACTAGCGATGGCACTGAAAATCCAATGTGCAACAACAGTTGGATTCCAACCATCGCTCGATGTAAACTTTCGTTAATTCTGTGGCCTCGTGTAAGGCGAGCGCTACGGCGAAGATGTGGCAGAGTTGCGACAGACTAGGGGCTCTGACACATTATACAGAGCCTAGCATGTAGCAAAACCGCTTTAAACACCCGCAGAGTACCATCTCGGGCAGCGCTGCTAATGTATTCCTGTGTTCTCTGCAAAGACAACTTGAGACTTCTTACTTGCAAAAAGGTCAATTCCAATTTCAGTTTAACACTTTCAGGGGCTAAGCACTGGTCAAATACAAAAGGAGGTAAGTTACGGATTATCATTGAAACCTGACCGTTTTGCAAGTATGCAATAAATTGTGTTACTTACGTGACCAGTCATGCACTCAAAATAAAGTAGGTACAAAAATAATTTCGTTTATGATACGATTTCGCCAATTCTGCGAGTGTTTAACTTAAAACCTAGTTTAACTAATAACGGTGTAGAGCTTGTACATCAAAATATAAATAGAATTGATTTATTTTAATTGAAAATATCCTTTCTTTAGTTTGCAACTTTGCATTTTTGCACCATTCACCATAGCCTTGTTTGTCGATCTTACGATTTGATTGAACTACGTTCCGTTTTGCGTTGTTCGTTCGCCACTTATGACATATGAACGCGCTAGAAACTAACAGCGCAAGAAAATCGTATGGTAAATACAATAAATAGTACTAATAAATAGTAAGTAATAGCCAATAATGTTAATAAACACTATTATAATTATTTAGTTGTAGCTTCAAGGAGACAAAAAAAAACTGTAGAGTGACAAGTAGCGTTGTGAAATGAAATGTATCATTAGTGTTTCCACCCAGAAAAAAATAGTTTTTGATGGTACAAGTCATAATGAAAATGAGGAATGTCTTATTGCATTTTACTGGTAATCTAACTTAAAGACTGTAAGGTAAGGACACATCACCAAAAAAATTAACCTATATCGGAAACACGACACGGGTTAAAATTGTCTCTTTTTCAGGAATCTATCCATCCAAGCATAAATGTTGGAATAAAACTCGACGGATGGTAGAAACACTTCTAGGAGATATCTACAATCAGGTTGATAGCGGTGGGTGAGACCCGCCCGTCGGTCGATTCGAATCAATCAATCAATAGTTGCGGGGAATGGGGGAGGGGGTCAAAGGGAGATCAGATGCAGGTCATGCAGGGAGAAGGGTGTCCTCTCTGACTACTGTCATAACCACGCCTTCAGAGTTCACGCTTATGACATGCACATGTACCTTTATTTAAAACTAGCTGATTCCGCGACCTTCGTCCGCGTGAAATTATTAAAAAAAGATTACTTCCCTATTTGAAACAGATTTTGCTGTTAATTTAATTTACACGGAATCCTAATCCTTTCTAAAAATAAAAGTAGCTTAAGTGACTTTTTATAACATCAGCTATCACTGCTATCAGCCAGTAAAAGTCCCGTCAGAATCGGTTCAGTAGTTTCGGAGATTAGCCGGAACAAACAGACAGACGACAGAAAAACAAAAGATTTTTTGTTGAAGTAGGTACCGTATTCAGAATGTAAGACAAAGACATTTATTCGTAGGATACGGTATGCACAAGACGCGGCATACGAATATTTACATTAGTTACACTTGACAACACTAAAATATTAACACTTATATCTTAATTTTAGCTTTTTACGCACATACACTTTACCCTAGCTTAAATACACTCTAATAGGTAGGGCACCTGTAGGGGGGAGCCCCTGGTGTCCTGAAATACAAGTTTAGGCTTAGTTTAGGCATCAGTCTCCCACAAATAAACATAGTGATCATTTTAAATCAATTTGCATGTATTAGTTTATAAGTATTATTTGTGGAAGAAAAATAAACATTATTATTATTATTATCTCTTTATTCATTTTTTTTACACATTAATTACATTTTTAAATATTGGAATATAAAATAATATAAAAACATTTAAAAATATAAAAAATAGTAGCCCACCGGCATCGGGAACAGGGTCCGAGCTACCGGTGGTCAGGGCTCTTGAGAGAGGAACCTCCTAACAATACGCGCCGTGTCTAGAAGAACTGCCTTCTGAATCAAGCGCTTGATCCAGCTGCCCAGCGAGAGCCTCCTCAGATGTTGGTCGAGGCTCTTGGCTATTAAGCCATTGGCCGACACGACTATCGGCACAATGACTGCTGTACTCACGTCCCACATGTCGACAACCTCGCGAGCCAGATCTAGATATTTGAATTGTTTATCTTTCTCTGCTTTCACGAGGTTCTCGTCATGCGGAACCGTAATATCAACAATCATTGCGCGACGCTCCAATCGATCTATCACCACAATGTCAGGCTTATTGGCAACAATAGTCCTGTCAGTGATGATAGGTCGATCCCAATACAACGTGATATTACCATCATCGAGAACTGGGTCGGGCGCATACTTATAGTATGGCACTTCTGATTCCACAAGGTTGTACTTCAAAGCAAGTTGCTGGTGGATAATCCTGGCAACGAGGTTGTGTCTATGCAAGTACTCTCCGTTAGCCAGACGAGAACACCCAGAAATAATGTGTCGGATCGATTCTCCCGGACGGTGGCATGCCCGACATTTATGTCAACCGTGCCATCCTTCACAATGTATTTCCGGTAGTTATTCGTCATCATAACTTCGTCCATTATTGCACAGACAAAACCTTCGGTTTCCCCGAATAGGTCACCGAAACGCAGCCAAGACACGGACGCTAAGAAGTCTACATCGGACCCATGTAATGCCCGGTAAAAACGTCCGTGAAGCTCCTTGCTCTGCCATACCTCCTTGCGGTCATTAGTGTCTAATACTCTAGGCTTGCGCCAGTTCTCGTTAGCCAGGGAGAGCGGGGTGAGGCCCTTATCTACTGAGACCACATCTCGGTGCATCCCCACGTCGGCTTCTAGGAAGTATTCCCTGAGACTGCATACCTCGCGGTTGTGCAGGGTCTTAGCATTTAAGAAGCCACGACCCCCGCATTTCCGCGGGATATACAGTCTCATCACCGACGACCGTGGGTGATGCATTCGATTTGCGGTCAACAGTGCGCGGACCCTCCTATCCAGGGCATCAAGTTCCGTCTGAGTCCATTTGAGTATGCCGAAAGAATACATCAAAACCGGCATGACCCAACCGTTGAAGGCGCGCACCTTGTTTCCGCCTGACAAGAGACTGTTTAGCACCTTATTCAGGCGGCCAAAAAAGCGCTCCCTCAACGATTGTTTCATGTCGGCAGTGTTGATACCTAATGCTTCCGACATACCCAAATACTTGTAAGTTTCTGTTGAGGAGAGGGATCTAAGGTGTATGGAATCCGAGAGTTGAGTTCCCACGGATTCCATAATCTCCCCTCGCTTCACATGCATGACTGCACATTTGTCCACACCAAATTCCATCCTGATGGCGCTACTGAAAGTTTCTGTTACCTTCAGTAGCTTCATCAGTTGCAAATTGTTGGGGGCAAAGAGTTTCAGATCATCCATGTAAAGAAGGTGAGATATGACCTGACCACCTCTCCTTAACCGATAGCCTAGACCTGAACCTTCCAGCAGTGTACTGAGAGGGTTCAAGGCCAGACAAAACCACAATGGACTCAAACTATCACCCTGGAATATACCGCGCTCTATCCTTATCGGTTCGCTGTTCCCCTGGATCTGTCGACATCCTGGATAGCGAAGAACCGTTCTCCAGTGCCCCATACATGACATCAGGAAGGTACGCAGAGTTGCATCAACTTTATACAACTCCAGCACCCTCATGAGCCATGTGTGAGGCACAGAATCATAGGCCTTCTTATAATCTATCCAACATGTAGACAGATCCCTTCGGGAGCGGCGAACCTGTTGGCTAATGGCCATATCTATGAGGAGCAGCTCCTTAGTACCGCGGGACCCGTTCCTACATCCATTCTGAGAGGCAGACATGATACAATTACTATCAATATGTTGGTTGATTTTAGCTCTCAAAATGGATGTAAGAACTTTATAGACCGTTGGTAAACAAGTAATTGGTCTATAATTTTTGGGCTCCGCAGTACTACCTGATTTATGGAGCAGGTGGGTAATTCCTGTCGTCAAGAACTGGGGCAGCGACCCTGACTCTAAGGCTGATTGAAACTGGGACGCCAAGCGAACGTGCGATCTCTGAAACCATTTGATCCAGAAGTTGTGCAGTCCATCCGGCCCTGGAGATTTCCAGTTAGGTAACGGACGGACTGCACGAGCTACGTCTTGGGGGCTGATGGTGATTGCCCCCATTTCTGGTATTGGATCACACGCTCGTTCAACCTCTCGTGTCCAATCGCCCTCAGTGTGACTGACAGGCACCGACCAGATGTTGCGCCAGAACGAACACATGGCGTCATCATCCGGCAGACGTGTGTCAGTCACACCTTGGTCCGGTCGTTCCCAAGCCCTATATACCCACCTTTCATCGCTTTGGAAAGTGCGATTCTGAGTGTATCGTTCCACTCGCCGCTTATACCGGCGAATACGGCTTGCCCATGCACAGATCTTCTGCTTCAGGAAGTCGATACGCTCTGTGACGCGGGCCAAGTAGTCTCGAAAACTAATATCAGTCCCCGAGAACGCCCGCCTCACAAAGCGCATCACTCTAGGACGAGTATTGCCCTCCCTGAAGCAGATTAATTTGCCGATGAGTGCTCTAGCCTCACCGATGCGCCGCTCAATCCTGCACTGCCAAGCTGGAGCAGCTAATTTTGGTCGTGTAGCTCTGTCATTGTTAGGAAATTTGACCTGAGCTACACGACATGCCGCTACAGCTCCACAGTACATTATTGAGTGAGTATCGGCGAGGTCTTTGCTGCTGTCAAAGTAGTTTGACAGCTGCGAATCTAGAGCACACACCAGCGCCTTATTTTTCTTGTGCATGGGCAAACGAGGTAGTCTTGGTCTAAGTTCAGGCGGTGTGGAACGGTACTCCCGGAATGCACCCTCCAAAGCACTCCTCAATTGTGCGTTGCACTGGGTACTCACGGATATAACTTCATCATCATCCTCTTCACCACCGCGGTCGGATCGCGGCGAAGCACTGGTAACATTTTGTAGCTGTACCGCGATCATGGGTGAAGCAGGCGTAACTAGGTTACTCCGTGATTCGGAGCGAAGTCGATCAAGTACGGTGTCATCTAACATATGGTTACGCTGGATGACCCGCACCTGATCCGACAGTCGCTGCGCCGACACGCTGACACCTGGCTCAAGCACCTGAAACAGA
This sequence comes from Eurois occulta, assembly GCA_950022335.1. Classification (NCBI taxonomy): domain Eukaryota; kingdom Metazoa; phylum Arthropoda; class Insecta; order Lepidoptera; family Noctuidae; genus Eurois; species Eurois occulta. The sequence goes on along the minus strand of OX465494.1, from coordinate 1,101,565 downwards.
GAGAGCATCCGACCACGGTACGCAGTCAAGTTGCTTCCCCCCTCAGTAGCCCCATAATATGCGCGCATGACATTCTCATTAATGGACTGAGTCCATCGCATGCGCGACACATTTCCACCGGCAGCGGGGACCCTGTTCGGGGCCGGTTGGCCTCGAGGTCCCAAGCCCGCTGGTGGCCGTCCTCTTCCTCGTCGTCGTGGTGGTGATGGAGTCGACGGCGGGGAGAAAAACTCGTCGCTTGAGCTCGACGCAACTGCAGCGACCGGCGACACGGTGTTCACGGGTGTGGCGCGTCCCGGCGGCTGCGAGGCGGAGCTGAGCGACGAGCCCGGAGATGGTGGGTGTGCCTTCTGTAATTTGGCTTGGTGTCTCGTCAGCATCGGTGACATTTTACGGAATTGATGATGTTTCGGTTTGTGTTATTTTCCATCTTCATGAAATTCACTTTTCTATTAGTTGGTAACGGTTTTTTTTTTCTTTTTCATTATTGTGCTTGAAATCAGTTTTTGTAAAGAAAATATGGTAAAAAAATTAAATTAAAATCGGTTGGAAAAAATTTTTGTCACGTCAGTTTGACACTCGAGCCACAGATTATTATTATATTATGTCCTTTATTCATTTTTTTACACATTCATTACATTTTTAAATATTTAACTATGAAACAATATAAAAAAACATTTAAAAATATAAAAAATAGTAGCCCACCGGTATCGGGAACAGGGTCCAAGCTACCGGCGGTCAGGGCTCCAGAGAGAGGAACCTCCTAACTATACGAGCCGTGTCCAGAAGTACCGCTTTCTGAATCAAGCCCTTGATCCAGCTGCCTAACGAGAGCCTCCTTAGATATTGGTCGAGGCTCTTGGCAATTAAGCCATGGGCTGACACGACTATCGGCACAATGATCGCTGAGTCCACATCCCACATGTCGACAACCTCGCGAGCCAAATCAAGATACTTGATTTGCTTATCTTTCTCAGCTTTCACGAGGTTCTCGTCATGCGGGACGGTTATGTCAACAATCATTGCGCGCCGCTCTGATCGATCCACCACCACTATATCAGGCTTATTGGCCACAATAGTCCTGTCAGTGATGATGGATTGATCCCAGTACAGTGTGATATTGCCATTTTCGAGAACTGGGTCGGGCACATACCTATAGTACGGAACTTCCGATTCCACAAGGTTGTATTTTAGAGCAAGTTGCTGATGAATAATCCTGGCTACAAGGTTGTGTCTATGCAAGTACTCTCCGTTAGCCAGACGAGAACACCCGGAGATAATGTGACGGATTGATTCGCCTGGACGGTGGCATGCCCGACATATGTCAACCGTGCCGTCCTTCACAATAAATCTCCGGTAGTTATTCGTCATCATAACTTCATCCATAATTGCACAGACAAAACCTTCAGTTTCTCCGAAGAGGTCTCCGGAGCGTAGCCAGGCTACGGACGCTGATAGATCTACATCGGGCCCATGCAGGGCCCGGAAAAAGCGTCCGTGAAGCTCCTTACTCTGCCATACCTCCCTGCGGTCGTTGGTATCAAGTACTACAGGTTTGCGCCAGTTCTCTTTAGCCAAGGAGAGCGGGGTGAGGCCCTTGTCCACCGCGACCACATCTCGATGCATCCCCACGTCGGTTTCTAGGAAATATTCCCTGAGACTGCATATCTCGCGATTGTGGAGAGTCTTGGCGTTTAAAAAGCCTCGACCCCCACACCTCCGCGGGATATACAGTCTCATAACCGAAGAACGCGGGTGATGCATTCGATATACCGTCAACAATGTACGGACCTTCCTATCCAGGGCGTCTAGTTCAGTTTGAGTCCATTTGAGTATGCCGAAAGAGTACATCAAAACCGGCATGACCCAACCGTTGAAGGCACGCACCTTATTTCCGCCTGATAAAAGACTATTAAATACTTTTTTCAGGCGGCCAAAGAAGCGTTCCTTCAACGATTGCTTCATGTCAGTAACATTGATACCCAGCGCTTCCGACATACCCAAATACTTATAGGTTTCGGTTGCTGAGAGAGATCTAAAATTTATGGAATCCGAGAGCTGGGTTCCCACAGACTCCACAATCTCCCCTCGCTTTACATGCATGACCGCACATTTGTCCACACCGAATTCCATCCTGATGGCGCTACTGAAAGTCTCAGTTACCTTCAGTAGGTCCATCAATTGCAAATCGTTGGGGGCAAAGAGTTTCAGGTCATCCATGTAAAGGAGGTGAGATATAACTTGACCACCTCTCCTCAACCGATAGCCTAGACCTGAATCCTCCAGCAGCGTGCTAAGAGGATTCAAGGCTAAGCAGAACCAAAGTGGACTCAAACTATCACCCTGAAATATACCTCGCTCTATCCTTATGGGCTCGCTTTTCCTCTGGATTTGCCGACATCCTGGATAGCGAAGGACTGTCCTCCATTGCCCCATACATGACATCAGGAAGGTGCGCAGAGTTGCATCAACTTTATACAGCTCTAGCACCCTCATGAGCCATGTATGTGGCACAGAGTCATAGGCCTTCTTATAGTCTATCCAACATGTCGACAGATCCCTTCGGGAACGACGAGCCTGTTGACTAATGGCCATATCAATGAGGAGTAGCTCCTTAGTACCGCGGGACCCGTTCCTACATCCATTTTGAGAAGCGGACATGATAGAATTGTCATCAATGTGTTTGCTAATTTTAGCTCTCAAAATGGATGTAAGAACTTTATATACTGTCGGGAGACAGGTAATAGGTCTATAGTTGTTGGGTTCCGCAGTACTACCCGATTTATGGAGCAGGTGGGTTATACCTGTTGTTAGGAACTCGGGCAGCGACCCTGACTCTAAGGCTGACTGGAACAGGGTCGCCAGGCGAGCATGCGACCTAGTAAACCATTTAATCCAGAAGTTGTGCAGCCCATCCGGCCCTGGGGATTTCCAGTTAGGTAACGGACGGACTGCACGAACTACGTCTTGGGGGCTGATAGTGATTGCCCCCATTTCTGGTACCGGATCGCATGCTCGCTCAACCTCCCGGGTCCATTCACCCTCGGTATGGCTAACAGGCACCGACCAGATGCTGCGCCAGAACGAACATATGGCATCATCATCCGGCAGGTGCGCGTCAGCCACACCTTGGTCCGGTCGCTCCCAAGCCCTATAAACCCACCTTTCATCTCTTTGGAATGTGCGATTCTGAGTGTACCGATCCACCCGCCGCTTATACCTACGAATACGGTTTGCCCACGCATACACTTTCTGCTTCAGGAAGTCGATGCGCTCTGTGACACGGGACATGTAGTCTCGAGGACTGATATCAGTACCCGAGAACGCCCGCCTCACAAAACGCATCACTCTAGGGCGAGTATTGCCCTCCCTGAAGCAGATTAGTTTGCCGATGAGTGCTCTGGCCCCATCAATACGTCGTTCAATCCTGTACTGCCATGCCGGTACGGCTGGTTTAGGTCGTGTAGCTCTGTCATCAGAAAATTTAACATGAGCTACACGACATGCCGCAACAGCCGCACAATACAGGATTGAGTGAGCATCGGTGAGGTCTTCGCAGTTGTCAAAATAGTTTGACAACTGCGAATCCAGAACAGCCACCAGCACCCTATTTTTGTTATGCATGGGCAAACGAGGTAAGCGTGGTCTGCGGTCGGGTTGCATGAACCGATATTCCCGAATCGCACCCTCCAAAGCACTCCTCATATCCTCACTGCACTGGATATTATTATTATTAATAAAACAAAAATCAAACTAAAATGTGCAAACTACAACAATGAACTCAGAGTCGGGCAGGACACCTAGCAAGGCGAAGGGATGACAAGTGGACTAACGCTGTCATCGAATGGCGTCCAAGAAGGGGGAAAAGAAATGTGGGTCGATCGGCGGCGAGATGGGCAAACGCCATAGTTGCCATCGGGGGAAAAACCAGGATGAGGCTGGCACAGGAACGTGGAGATTGGCAGGAGAAACGAGAGGCCTATACTCAGGAGTGGGTGAATTCAGGCTGTGGATGATGATGATGAAGGTATAATAATAAAAAAAGTGTATAGTAATATCTAGTAACTATTAATATTTAATGTCTTCAAGAAATTCTTTTACTTAGTAAAAAGTCTTTTGAAGTAGCCACGATTTCAACTTGTTACTGTTTTAATGGATGATAACTGAATTCACAATTGCGGGCTGCTCCGCAGCCTGCCAGGGCTGCGGGACTGTTCGAAAGAGATACTGCGGCCCTGGAACATAAAGGGCAAAAGAAGGAACATGGATGGTTTAATCAGTAAAAGTCTGACACTCCCTTCCACTCTGCCCAGAGCGGGAGGAGTCATTTGATGATTTCCCATCCGAAAAGGGCTGCTCCGCAGACTGATGGGGTGAATTCAGTATATCATATACTAAGATAAAATTATTTCAGGAACGTTATGGAATGTTTTATTTCCTCATACGCAATGTATCGTTACCATGGCAAAACGCACGTAGCGAACGGCAAGCGCGACGACGAGTTCAATGAACTCAGTAGCTAGGAAGGAAGTGAACAGCTGATTTCACGCGTCGTTCGTTACGAGAGATTGTTGACTTTTTAGATTAGTAACGTGGAGATTTCGCAGACGAATTAACTTTTTACTAAACGATTTTTCCCATTTTATATGAATTGTCACTTCGAAATTACTTTTAATCTTTTGAAAGCCAGAGCAACAATGTCACCTACCATTTTGTCACATATTTGTGTCGTTTGGCGTACTACAGGGTAAGCGCTAGCTTGTCACGTATATGTGTAATGGCATTCAAAAGGTTAAACATATAAGTTGTGTATATTTTGTAATCACCTTTTTAAAACCCTTCATTTTGATAGGACTCGATGATATTGACAATCGCGCCGCTAAGACGAATGTAACGACGTATAATTTATCTAAATTCGTTTAGGAGTTACGGGGGAACAAAAAACCAGACATACATACAGGTCAAACACATAACCCTTCTTTTGGGCTTCGCCGCAGTTGGGTAAAAAATAATCAGCTCTATGGAAGTGGGCGGAGTTTAAGTCAGCAGCGTGTACAGTTATTTGTTTAGGTTTAAGGTGATCCCAAAAATCATTCCATAAGGTTTCGATGCGGCTGGTATGAAATTACTTGTTTAATATATTTTTTTACAACTTTGACAAACTGGAACTTTTGATTCCTCGCTTCTGGAGCAGCTTACGCGCAGACCCCTGCAGTTCTATGGTTAATCTATAATTTGATATTATTTTCAGGTAGTATGAAAAGACTTTGTCAGATTAACGGTACCTCCGCCCGACTCTGCCGGTACTATAAGAAGAAATGGCTAAATAAAAAAAAACCCAAAAATAAAATCTCCATGTTGTTTTATAAATCACCTTTATTTTCCATAGAGTAATTTAAATGTTTTAGATCTACAATTTACCAAGTACTACATAAAAGTTCTTAGATTCTTTATTACCTGTAAGCACAGAGATTTAAACACGAACAAAATACATCGAAATAATATTTTCACTTACAATCTATGAACATTATCACAGTGGTTTGCAGCAGTCAAGAGATTTGTAAAAAGCTGCATACATTTATATACCCTCATATATTAGAAAATGTGACAACTTTAATTATTTTGTTTTAATTGAAAACAAGACGATAAACAATCAACACAGAATAGTAAGCAAATGGAGTCACATTATATGATTTAGAAAAAAATAAGTATTACGCGTAAAGGTTTCTAAAAGTTTTTATTGTATCACTTTGTTCAAAGTCAATGATCCGTCTTTACCAAGTAGTTTTCAAGGTTAAGCAGTGGTTGCGAAGGTCGGTGTGTGGATGGGTGGCCATTCATTAATAAGCACACTCCTCGATACCTCGGAAACGTTAAGCCGTTGATCACGCATTGTGTTTCTTTACCATAACGAATTTAAGATTCAATTAAACATTTATCTTTAGTTTGCATTTAAAGTTTCTAGATATACTTCCAAACATGCGATTCCACTCCATTCTTTTACTACTCTGTGGCACGGTTCTATTTTTGTTGTCTTTATAGACATTAATTATAAAGTTAGGGTTTGACATCAAGATTATAGCCACATTTATATTAATTACTAAAACCACTACGCTTATATGAAGGCTACACAGTGAAATAGAACACACTCAGTGCTTTTGTTAGAGAACATCCAAATTACGACACTGACGAATTAATACATTTAACAAAAATATATCAGAGATCAATTATGATAGTTATTTCTTGTAGTTTATTCAAGGCAGTGTGAATCAGCTCCTTATACGTATCTATTTATCTACTGCGGAAGAAACGCACCAGCAAAGAAAGACATACCGAAACACGAAAATCAGCTTTAAAGATATTGACAACAGTGTTGAACTAAGAAAACTTTCATTTAAAGCTACTGCTAAGAAATCAGAAGAAAAAGAAGACGCCGTTATTTCTGTTCCGCGCTCCCTCTAACAGTTATCCAGCCTTAACCCATAACCTTACATAAGCGTAGTTTCACCTATGAGTGAAGCCACACGGACGTTGCCGATTCGTTGCGTCAGTCAGTCGTGACAACACTGTGATTTAAAACTTTAAACGCACCGAGTGCCACACGAGCAGTGCCGTGTCGCTGCGCAATGACGCCGATAATATGTCGCAGCGTTTAAAAAAATACTTTGATATTATAAACAATAACACGCACGTCCCCCGCCCACCTCCCCACTGCCCCCTCTGCCCCGCGTACGTCCGCTACACGTCGTAGCAACGCACCGTGTGGCATGTCATTATGATGCAGTGTGTAACAGAATAAGCGCAATAACTCTTAGGTGGTGATACAGACACTAAAACTGGCCAATACAGGAACAAGGGAACTAAAAAAAATTAGGTTTGTTCATACTATTTGTGTCAGTCGATGCGATATTTTGTATTGGATCCATGTTCCTTATGAAAAGTGAATCACCACGTAAGAAGTATTAAGCTTATTCTATCATGTAGCAGGCCGGCAGCCTGGTGTGCCTACCGCCGCCTGCGCCTGGGCTTGGGCGGCGCTGCCACACTGACGTGCGCGGTTGCCAGCTCGTCCTGCGAGGCGCCGGCTTGTTGCTCCAGCTGCCCGCGCGCCTCCACGAAGAACATCACGTCTCGGAGTTGTTCTTTTAGTTCCGTTACCTGAGGAGAGATTTCAAATTAAAACACGTTTTTTTCCATCTACGGCGTTTCCCGTACATGAGTTCTATGATTAGGCTAGTTTGCAGTAGCTAAGGGTCAATTTTTGTTAGAGGTAAGCCGGAGTAAATATCTTTAATGTGATTATATATTTGTTTATAGAATACTGACTATGCCATTTTTCAAAGGGAAACCGGCAGGAATCGAGTTGTATGGAACCTTCGCCACTGCTAGTTTGTGTGTGTGAAGTGTAACCCCTAAAACTATTCCTTCACTGTAATTCCGAAACTGATTTAAATTGACCAAGCTATTAGATAATAAACACGCTAAACGCGTCTGGATGTAAAACTTGTGCATCAAACTTAAAATTGTGTAAACTTTCTATTTTTACTTTGAAAACATAGGTAATACAGCTGTGGCTACGGTGGAGCCACCGTACCTTGAAGACCCTTGAATAAGTAAAGGAATCTAGTATAAATACCTCTTTGACGAAGCTCTCTTCCCGGATCTTAGCTCTGGCTTGCCATTCAGCCTGGCTGTTCGCGAGAGCCGCTGCCAAACCTCGCTCTTCTGACAACTCGTTCTGTAGTATTGATAGTCTGCGAAAAGAATGAGAGATGTTTAAACTAATCTGTATGTCGCCAGAGGTTTGGTTTTGCGTAAAAGACTTGAGTTGGTATTTTATTTATTTAAGACAATGGAAAGCGAAACTTTAATGTATTCGATTGGTTCAAATTTCTGATTGCATAGCTGCCGATGCCAACATTGCATACCCACGCAGTGTGAACGCGCAAGGGGTGCAAGTAAAAACCGATTTGCAAGGGTTAAGTTTACTAGTTACGGACGCAGCTGAAGTGCTGAAGTGTTTGAGAATCTGAAATGTAAGCACCTCGGTGACCACGGATTGGTTAGATTTTCCATACTTGAGCAGTAAAGTCACTAATTCTGAAGGGTTATTTGACAAGTCTCGGAATTAAAAGAAAATGTAAGCTGTCCACTCCAGACAAGTTAGCTTTTGTTTAGTCCTTTTATTCAGAAATAGATGTTACTAAATCAACTTACGGAGACAAATCTAAGAACAATAGGAACCAAGGCTCTAAAGCGATCGAAGCGAGCTCGAAAATTTTACCTTGTACAGATTAAGAATTATTTTACCCTTCAGAGTTACTTGGTCGACTTTTAGATAAAGTTTATAGAAAGTAGACCGAAGAGCAAGCGAAACAAGCTCTAAAATTTTAACAGTTGAAGATATTTATTATTTATTTATTTACTTTACCTACCTTTGACAGGTTAGAATTGTTTCGAATTACAGGAGTTCCTTGGGCGACTTAGCAAGAGTAACTAGGCTGCAAGAGTGAGCGAAGCGAGTTCGAAAATTTTACATCTTTCCTCAAATAAATTCAGATAACTTTACTTGTAATTTGAGATCAAAATGTCCACATGCTCCAGTTTTTGCACCTTGTGTATGTATGTCATACACTTCTCATCAAAAAAATCGAAACACTTTCGTTTTTATTGTTTTTGTCCTAATTTTTTACAAAAGAGAATTAATACCATGAAAAAAAAAACATTATTGTGTAGCTGGCAGTTTGGTCATTACAGTAAGAAGAAAAAAATCAAAATTCGAAATTAGAATTTCATTTGTTTATCCTATAAATGAAATTAATCACTGTTTTGAGACAAATGTGTATTTAGGGTTGGAGTACGTTTCTCGTTTAAAAACTAAAAATTAGCCCTTGTCTTTAAACTTTTTGTTTCTTATTTCATTTACTGTGACTTTGGGACGTCTGAAAAAACTTTTTTTTCTAAAACATATGGATACTTCGCCCGCAGAAGCCGCCCAAGTGGTGGCATTGCTGGATTCTGGACTTAGTCAGCGTGTTGTGGCTGCAAGATTGCATCTAAGCTTATCATCTGTTCATAGAGTCTACAAACGCTATCGGGAGACTGGTTCGTTCACGCGCCGTTCAGGATCTGGCAGGAATCGGGTCACTTCTGAGCGAGATGATCGATTTATTGTAACAACTTCTTTACGAAATCGACGCCTTAACGCTTTTCAACTGCAGCAGCAGCTTCGCGTTGTACGAAGAGTAGCTGTAAGTGACTCTACAATAAGAAGAAGGTTGAAGGAACGCGGATTGGCACCGCATAAGCCAGCGAATGGGCCGAAATTAACTGCAGACCATCGAAGAGCGCGCCTTAACTTTGCACGCGAGCACCTAACTTGGTCATACCTTCAGTGGAGCAAAGTACTGTTTTCTGATGAGTGTAAAATTATGCTGTATGGTAACGACGGAAGGAACAAGGTCTACAGAAGAGATGGAGAACGCTTTGCACAATGCTGCATTGAAGAAAAGGTCAGCTATGGTGGCGGTTCGTGGACGGTTTGGGGAGGAATCAGCGCCGACGGTAAGACAGAACTTGCCTTTGTGTCTGGGCCACGGCTGCCTGCACTAAACTCTCATCGGTACATCGAACAGTGTCTTGAACCTCATGTGATGCCCTATGCACATTTTATTGGCAACGACTTCATATTCATGCACGACAATGCTAGAGCTCACACCGCGGGCATCGTACGAGATTATCTTACCGAAGTCGGTATCTCCATTATGGTATGGCCAGCAAGAAGCCCGGACATGAATCCCATTGAACATCTATGGGATGAATTAAAGAGACGAATTCGAGCAAGAGATCCAGCCCCAGAAACACTTAGCCAGCTGCAAAATGCAATCCAAGAGGAATGGGATAATATACCACAACATGTGATCGTGACTCTCATCCGATCGATGAAGAACCGTATGGAAGCAGTAATAAGAGCTCGCGGAGGGAATACAAGTTATTAAATAAACGTTTCTTACATTTTTTTTTCATTTACGCGTGTTGTTTTACCCATTTCCTTCATATTCCATACAGGGTAAAAATTACTCATTATACAAAATACGAAACCTATGAAGACTTAATTTGAATTTAGAACAATAACATTAGGATTTAAAAACCTCATACTACTCACTATTAAATGACATTTTACATTTATTCCTAAATATACACATTTTTCTGATAATCCTTATCAAATCATAAACTGCGAGGTGTTTCGATTTTTTTGATGAGAAGTGTAATTGCCTAATAATGTTAAGGCCTCGAGTCAAGGAGCTCCTAATTTATTTCAGCCTGACTATTAAGGACTATCATGCGAAAATCCAATAGAGTGCCAATCCAGAGGCAGAAAAAAACCGCACAATGTAGGGTTCCGTAGTTGCCCATCAAAATATGCGGACCGATTTGCTTCCGAACGATATTTTTATTGTAATAATAAAAACAAACTTACATTTGCAGTTGAAAAACCTGTGCTCTCATACACTATGTTTGGGAAAATATGTGATCCAAGTACTAACTTGAGTCTAACAAAACTTTGCTCTTTAAAGCTTAATATTTCTCAAACGAATCCCTTATTGGAAAAATTATTTTAACAAATTCGCAATATTTTTTAGTCCTATCCAACGATATCCTACACTATGGGGTACGTGAAAAAAAAATCCCCACTTTACGTGTAGGTACTGGAGATACCCTAGAAAAAATACTTTTCGAGAATTTATTTTACCACTTTTTTGGCGTAATTAAACTGTATATTCGTGCCAAATTATAGCTTTCTTTTAGTACTAAGAGTCTTTGAGCTAAGCTGCGGACAGACGGACATGGCGGCGAAACTATACGGGTTCCTTGTTGACTACGGAACCCTAAAAAGGAACCTTTGTGATCAATTTTTTTCGCAGGGTTAAAAGTACGAACCGCGCGCGTTGGTTTAAAGAAACTGTGTTATTTTGTAGCAGTACGGGTGAGGCTCATTTGTAGCCTTAAAAATATTTTAGTTTAAGTGATTTTATTACCTACTTATTTAGGTAGTAATTCTGTGGCTCAGGCAGGAAAAATTATAACTTTTTAACCTGAGCTTCTGCGTGGGGGGGGGGGGGGGGGAGCAGCTGCCCTCTGCGACGCCCACGTGTGTGCGCAATAAAAACATATTGCTTACTTGTTGGTAACATGATTCAATTTCCTCTCAAGAGTCTTGTTCTCCTTGGTGAGTGTGGAGACCTGTTCGCTCAGCTTGGACGAACTGGCCTCGGCTTCTGACGCGCGGAACCGAAGTTTCTCCACTTCGTTTATGTGTTCAGCTTCTAGTCTGTTAAACAGGAAAATAAGAAATTACAGACTACGCCTAAGCTTCTAAAAATCCAAGGGTGATTGGTAGTTGGGATAATAAGTGCGTGCGAGTGAAATATTCCGAGGAAGGGACATACAATAAGATAGCGCACTCATGAAAATGAACATGTTTACAATACAAGCAACTTTGAAACACGTAAAAAGAACAGCTGATCAAAAATAAGCATCACGTTTGTATCTATTTTCTCATTGTATTTGTCCGTACGGAGAGCTAACTATCAGAAGTAGATTATATGATTTAGGTATGCTATTGCTATTTACTTGTTCATCCTCTCCTCGTAGAACAATCGCTGACTATCCAACTGCTGCGTCAAGATGTACGTGAACTCCAGCTGCGCCGAGTCCAACTTCTCTCCCCCACAGGCTGAATCTTCAGAGGTGAATCCTCCTTCCGCGGCCACCAGCTTGCCGTCAGCTTTGTTCTGGACTAGGCGGTGGACGAAGTTGTCGCCTAAAAGAAAATATTGATGTAAAATATTACTTATTTTTTATAAAAATATTACTGCCCTATTTGTGTCGTGAATTCAGTATATCATACGAAGAGGACCGGTACAAGAAATTATTTCAGGAACGTTATGGGATGTTTTATTTCCTCATACGCGATGTATTGTTACCGTGGCAAAACGCACGTAGCGAACGGCAAGAGCGACGACGAGTTCTATGAACTCTGTAGCTAGGAAGGAAGCGAACAGCTGATTTCACGAGTAGTTCGTTAGAGTATTTCAACATCCATTGTTGGTTTTTTTATTTTAACCTTATTACTTACATAAATGGAGTTATGCGTACAGATAATGTAATTTTACATTAAAATATAATAGGATTAGTAACCGAAAAAAAACGATAAAAAAATGAAATTAAGCAAAATTCCGGTGGAATGTGATTCCAAAATAAGGAGCTGAATGCACCGTGTCAGTTTGCGGAGCGCTGTCCCTTACACCCTGTATACTTTCATAAGCATTCAGTAAAAAGCTGTTAATTTGAACTTACAAACAGACACTTCAATTTTATTTATTTGTATTGATGTATATGTATAGATAGAAGACTTCATAGAAGCCAAAACCGAGCTACAGACAGAAGGTTGACTGTACAGAACATGTTGTGGTATTAAAGCCGCCTATGTACGTAGTTTAATAAAAAGAAACAATCTAGACTGAAAGTCAACCTCGGACTGAAATTTACAAGCCCAACAAAGTCACGCCCTTCGGAAATAAGAAAGTGATCCAGTGACTGAAAAGAAGGACTTACCCGCATAATCCCAGACCCGGTTTGATCCCAACTGTAGAGCGTATGTATGATTTGATGCTAGGAAATGTTTTGCTGCATGACCACCTTCGTACCTGGTATTGGAATTTAACAAATATTTAGTAAACGGTACACAGTTTTGTGTAAAATATCATAATTTTTCGAGAAATTGAAATTACAAAGGACTTGAAGGTTTCGGAAAGAAACTTATATAATATTATATTAATATCAATGGCTAAGTGACGATCAACGACAGGATTAAAAAGAAAGGAGCGTATTTTGATAGTTCAAATTTAGGAAATCAATCATCGAATCAACTGACCTGCCACATCCAACGTTACCGCATATGAGACAGATCCACAGCGTGCCAGCTTCCAAACCCTCCATCAATCCTTCAGCCACACCACTTATATTCTCTCGCGTCTCATCGCCATCTTCTTCTATTTGTGGAAGAAAACAGAAGCTATTATTGTTCATTATTTTACTTTATTTAATAAGTTATTTGTTGCTTTTGGAGCATAGATATAGACTATATATTTAGGAGGTCATCCATTAAATCTTCAATGTAGAATACAACAAGCAGCGTGCGTGTGTGACAGGTATTTATATGAACGTGGTCGAAGCAAAAGAAGTATGTAAGGATCGTAGCAGGTAGCGGTCTGAAGTTTAAGCCAATCCCCATCTGGAAATGGCGTGACTTTAAATAATAGAGGGGATTAGTGACTTACAAAACAAGTCACAGATATTTAAAAACCAGGAAATATAGATATTACTTGAATAGCATAGGCTCTCGGGCACATGTTTTCCTTTTAAAAGTTAAAAGAGAACCGGACTTAAAATTGAACCTAGGACAACGCCGTTCAACACCGAGCAGTTGTGTTGAAGTGATATTTCACTTTTAAAAACGCTAAATGTTATATTATGCAGCTAAATGAATACGCCAATAGGTTAAGAATAGAATAGAAAGTTTTGATTTCAGACCAGCCGGAGTCCATAGGGTTAGAAAGGTTGGTTAGGTTAAATGCAATGATTTTTATTTCTACAATAATCTCGTTTAAAAACAATTATTGCGTCATTGCATGACCTACAACGTCGAACGCTTTAGACAGATCACAGAAAACAGCAGTGGAATACTCAAATACATCTATATATATTTTTGGATATTTAATGTAGATTGGTAAGTATATAACTCTGTTCACCCAGACAATTGACCGTGTCCTAGTTGGCCTACTATCATTCCACTTTAACATTATGAAGACTCCAGAGTCCTAGAAGTAATCGGTACCTGCTAGTGCCGCCGTGTCGCAGTGGAAGCAGGTGGCCTGGCCGCGCGGCTCCGGCGTCTGCGCGCAGCGGCACACGGGGCAGCGCGCGTCCCGCCAGCGCACCAGGCACTCCGCGTGGAAGGCGTGCGCGCACTGCACGCTCAGCACGCCCGCCACGCTCTCGTCCATGCGCTCTGGGGAATACAAATTCAACTTTCAAAATCATTTATACAAATTAAGGTGAGGATTTGCACTATTAGAATGTCAAAAATTACATATAGCTTCCAAGAAGCTCGTCTTTCACTATTTCTTAGTTTAGAACTACTTCTTCTACTAGTGAGTGAAGTGGAGGTACATAGACATCCACTCGGGAGTTTAAATGTGGTGCTGTTCCACAAACAATGTACTGTTGTTTGCTCATTACAGGATCTGATAGCCGCTTACTGAAGGTGATAAGGTTGACATTAACACGCTGAGAACAAGAAGTGACTATAGAAATGGTGCAAGAAATGCAGCATCATGTTTCTTTGTTAAGTTTCTAAGACGTTGGTCAAGTAGAGTTAAGTCAAAATTGATCAAACAATAGAACTTTTTCGAAAGGAGTGCTATACTTTCAGGTATGTTACCTAGTCACACGGGGCAGGTAAGCAGCTCTTTGTGCAAGGAAGGGGGAGTGCCGTCCCGGCCATGTGGCGCAGAGCGTTGGGCTCGAGTCGCTGTAGGTAACTGCTCAGTGAGTCACTAGTAACTTACCTAGGCACACGGGGCAAGTGGGCAGCTCAGTGTGCGACGGAGGGGGGGTGCCGTCCCGCGCCCACTCGACGCGCGAGACCCAAGCCATGTGGCACAGCGCATTGGGCTCTAGGCTACTGTATGGAACACCATCGAAAGTCTCGTGGAACTCCCGTGCTGCGTGACTGTTGCGGAATCTGCAACAAAAGCAAGAGTGCTAAAAATTTTGAAACCTAGCAGGCTGTCATTTAGCTGGTTTCTATGGGTACCCAAAGAAGTGAAAAGTAGAAAATAAGGATTTGATAACAGTTCAGCTTGGCAAACGCCAAATAATTCAGGAGGAAATTGTAGCTATGGAGCCGCGTCATATCAAGTTTTATGATTACTAGTAAATTAAAACTTGTTGTGAATCAAAACAACTACTCAAAAACTTTCAGTAAATCTTCACTAGCTAACTTTTAGTGACTGTTTATCTCTATCATCTCCTTTTTCAATGGCATTATCTTACCTCCATATGTTGTCTTTCTGCAAATGTGTTTTCAATAATTATTTCATAAAAAAGTCATTCAATGGGGTTAAATGAACTTAGAGGTTCGTATTGATGATTATAATTCTGTAACTACATACGTGTTACTTGCGCGACTAATTTTTCATCAACATACAACCTGACATTGACCTGCAAATTGCAAAAAACTTAACAAAATTTGAATTTCACGGGCAATCCTGGTGCTTCCACCTGATAATCCCAATAGATTGTTAAAGAGATCAACTTACGTAAACAAAGCCATGTAATGATCTGGTGAGCCATCTCTTAGTACTCTCACATGTGCAATGTCTTGTTGACAGGCAGCTGCAAATGCTAGCAGGTCTGGAGCCCCGAGAGCCCCTGGTACCGACAGCAGGCACAGCGTCTTAGCTTCTTCTGCTTCTTTCATTTCACTGAAACAGAAGTTAGTGATAAAGTCTGTCTATTTGGAAGGTGTTAAATCAATGTTACGAGCGGAAGTCAGAACAATAGAGATTTTATATTTAGAACTTGGATTTTAGAGGGAGGTATTACTTACTCACATGAGGTCTAGGCAAATAATTAGATGACCTATTGTGATTTTTGGTTCTGAGTAACAGTTTTGATGTATTTCTTATGTATAGTGCTTTAATTACATATTAAAGCACTATGAGAAAAGGAAGGAATTACATAAACAATCTTTTTGAAATATTTTGTGTGTTGTGTACACAATATTGATGGAAATGTCCACAGAAGGACTGTACAGTATTTCCACTTTTAATAACATCCCATGCTGTTAATGCTAAAAGACATATTTGAAGACCTAATTGTCTTGTATTTTAAAACAGGCTGGTGTCTGCAACTCCACATCCAAAGCGAGTATTTTGCAAGTGGGTGGGAAAATCATTAGATCCACCCCAGTTCCCCTAGAAAGGCCAGCAGCGCCTTAGTTAAATACTTACTTCTCTTTATAAAGATGCAGCACTCCCTTAGTGACTTCAACAAGAGGGTTTCCGCAAAAGAAGCTGATGGTGTCCTCATCCTCAGACACACTGTGCTCCAGAGGGGAACGCCTAGAGCTTGTCGGCAAAATCCCAGTATCGGTGTTGGGACCTGTGAGGACACTGGCATACGTCTCCACAGTTATGATTTTGGACTCTCGGGCTCCACGGTCTTTCTTCTTTTGTTCTTTAGCAGCTTCTGGGAAGAATTTAAGTTGCTCAAAGCAAAGAAATGGTTCATGTTGTTTTCAAGTATGGTTGAGAGCCTTATGATGGCCCTGACCAAGATGTGGGTTAAAAGCAGAAACTGTATCTAATCAGCTTTAGCTACTTAAATAATTAAGATTCAAGTTTGTAAGAATCCTTTGAAATATGAGAACAAAACTATAGTACCACTTTGTTATGTTTAGACTAAGTAAAATTCTACATTTTGAGTGCATCATAATGATCCTCAAAAAGATGTCCGTGTATTGTAAACACCACGTCAATATTATGTCGTAGATGTTTTCAAATTGAGTTTACTATTGATACATCTGTTGCATTGTTTGTTTGTTTCAAACTAGAAGGTCATTTTTATATTTCTTACCCATTTCAGAAGGATTATCGCCCATTTCAGGCAGATCTTCGTCAATTTCAATACGTAGGACACACAAAGACACGGACATTTAACAATTCAATTACTCATTCAAAATAAAAAGGAACAAACGGCTCCATACAGCCTTTACACATCACACTTGTTTTTATCAAAATACTCAATCTATTGCGAAATTAGCATGATAGTGCAAACAAAGCAATAATAAACTCTAGAAATTTTAAAAGCAGAGCACAACTGCACAATCAGATGACTATTGCTTGGACAAATAAAAAAATAATCAATTTGGCTATCGAAGGGAAATCAAAGATGAGATAGCGCAAGCAAATAACGAGTTGAAAGAAAGAGATGCAAAAGCAAATATGCTAAAGATTTTAAGAACATTTAAATCTTTAGCATTTTTGCTTCAGCCACTTTTGACATGAAATGACTGATGAAATGTTTGCCATTGACTTTGACAACCGTTGATTTGACAACCTGATAAAAAAAAAAGATAAAAAAAAAACGTTGTTTCCAAACTTTTATCAAAAATAGAAAAAAAAACCTCTCAGATCAGGATAAACATGGGATAAACAAAATATTACAAGAAGAAATTAAAATATTAACTTTAGTCGTTGGACTCGCGTACAAACGTCAAATACTTTTCTGAACGTGTATCCGAATAGAGATTCCAAGAGAAAAAAAAACATAATGTAATATCTTATTTTCATTGTACATTGCGTATTTCGAAGATAGTAAAGACACAACAACTGATACGAAAAACGCAATTTGTATCAAAGTCGATCTTATTGGATGGGAATTAGAAGTGGAAGAAAAAAATATTCAATATGGCTACAGATCATACGACGTGAGCTGTCAGCTGTAATAATTTTTGTTTCTTTGTGTTTATTACGCCTTTAAAAATGTTATGATCGCTACGTACTCGCGAATATGGGTGCGAAAGACTCAAAGCCATCGTTTATATCGTACGAGGATGCAGTGAAACGAGGTACGACAAGTGCAAGAAGTTGATATAAGTGCGTTGTAAGAATGTGATGAATATCGGTTTATTTTATTTGCAGTGTCTGATAGTGAGTTGAGACGTATACGCGAAGCGTTCAAGAGATGTGCCGGTGCAAACGGGACGGCCTTGAGCTTGGAGGCATTCGTCCACGAAGTGCTGTGTGATGGAGTGCCGTACGAGGTGGCGGAGTGGCTGTACCAGGCGTGCGGAGGCACCAAGCGAGGCATCGCCTTCCGGGAGCTGCTGTGTGGGATCGTGGTGCTCACGAAGGGCAACATCGAAGAGAAAATCAAGTGAGTAGCGTCCTGTGTCAATTTTCAGTTGTAAACAATTACATCACGGCAGTAATCAGATGATGTATTATGTGTTGTGTTGTTAGCGCCAAAATATTCACTCGCTAATTATTACGTAGTGAACATTCCTAGACATATCTCTCGGAATCTTCGCTACATAGCAAGTATTTACTTAATTAATTAAGATAACAGGTAGTTTGTTTTTTTATTAGTAATTAAGTAAATAATGGGTTTAATTTATGGTGTTTAGTGGCTGCTATATTGGTTTAAATGATATGGTTGAGCAAAGATTTAAATACATACAATGAGTAGTCAGTTTGTTGCTGTAATTTTCCAAGATTGTATTCATTTTGATACAATTGAATTGGTTCTTGGAACTGACCACTGGGGATTGTTGTGGATCAGCTTGTTAGTAGGTACTTAATATAAATAAATAGATTATTTCTTTGTAGAGGTATAAGCATTTGTCCCACAGTCAGATAATTCAAATTAAAATATAAATTTTACAGTATTTCCAACATAATAGAATAAAGCTTCTTAATTTATTCACTTGTAAACCTACAAATTAGAAGTTGTAGTATCTGACACTAATTCACACACTCATACAGGTTTAAGATATTAAAAATATACGAGTCAAGAGTTTGTTTATTTATTTATTGACATTATACAAAGTATCTGTTTATAATAAGTGCTTGCTAGATCACCATATAAATACTATTTTTATCAATTGTTATGGAATTATTGGACTAACAAATATTAAATACTGTTGTGCAAGCAACTGAAAAAAGATTATCCGATAGATAGCTATTGTAGACAAACTATGGTTTATTAAAAATTAAAACAAAATAGCTACCCAAAAACATTGTATGACAGTGTTTTTTTATTACTAAGAAAACATATGGTAGAATGTGTTAATTAATTATTATCATGATGTGATAATATCACAAGTGTAAATGTGACAATGATAGTCAGCTTAGAGCTTTGTAAATTAATCAGTATTTACATTTTTAAATTATTGCATCAACTTAACATCTGAAACTTAACAGTTTTATAAATAATTTCCTGTAATAACTGTGATTCTGGACTGGGGATTGTTATTAAAGCAGAACCTAAAATAAAAGATCAAGGAAAATTTACAAACTATATAAAAATAACAACCGAAACATTGTTATGACGGAATTAAGTGTGATTTTCCTCAATTTATTGAAACAATTCAAGATAATTTTAGTCCTATTGTTAAGCTTTAAAATTAATCTATCTCGGACTTCCTGTTAGACTGTTTAATCACAGAATTTTGCATATCTCCAGATTATGTTTGTATGACATCATCAATTTTGCTAAATTGCGTCTCATAATTTTCTCGGACTATTGTTAAATCATACTCTGAGCTAATCTTGAAACACATTGTTTTATTATTTTATTTAGTACTTTTGTGTGTTCATAAGTTGTTCATATTGGTGTACTTTTTAAAAGGTACTGTTATGTTATGATGTTCTGGCTAGTAATAAGATAGTGATTGATTGAACTTGAATTGCAAGGAATGAGATAGCAATTAATGTAATGGTCATGCATGTGCGAGGGATTGAATAACTTGTACATATGGGTGGTTGTTCAAAATTTTTATGATTTTCATTTAATCTGAAACCTACACTGTCGTTGTTTAAAATCTGCAACTCCGAAAAAAACTTCGTCTTTTTCAACCAATCAATTTGATTGTAATGATATTGTTTATTTCAAATTATTTATCTCAGCCACTTGGTGCCAAACAAAGCACAATTATGTACCTATAATAATAAACATTAATTGTCATCAACATCAAAGTTGCTTTGCTTATTCAGAGTTTTGATGAAATTGTCAACAGGATCATGTCTAATCCATTTGTAGTACTATCTAAAACTATCACCTTAAAATTCTTTTTATCATTATCATCTTTAGCCAATATCTATTTCGCCTTGTGAACTTCCCAATCATGATTTTCTATACATCTACGGCAGTCACAGAGTTTCTTCAAAGAGATCGCGCCTTTGGTGTGTGAAAATCGCTTTTAATGTATTCAGATTATCGTACCTAATGAGAAAAAACAAATGTAGAAAAAGATCATAACAAACCCATATCATTTTAGGTTCCTCTGGACGCTCTACGTGAACAATCAAGGCGACAATGGCACATACATATACAAAAGGGATTTCGCGCGGAATCTCCACCTGGAGTACACATCCCTCCCCCTCACTGGGTCCCAAAGGAACGCTGAGATCCTTCTCAGCCTCTTTGGGCCGGCGGATAAGGTTACTTTCGACCAGTTCAGATCCTGGCTGCTGATACACAAAGATGCGACGGTCCTGTCCAAATGGCTGCTCTCAGAAGTGAATGTGGCCCAGGATCTGGAGACGCCGACCTTCTATCAGAGTTTAGCTGGAGTCACGCATTTGGAGGAAAGGGTGAGTGGATATTTTGTGGTTTATTTTTGTAGAGATAAGGTTGAGTTTGGCATTTATATGTTCGGTCGTCTAAAGTCTTTAACAAAACAGAAGATTAGTTTCCTACATAGTTGTATAAACAAAACACTTGCTCTATACGGTAATGAAGGTTTCATATTGATCAATCGCGACAGACGTCACTACTAAATTCCAAAACAAAGCTTTCTTTGTAACATTTCAATTTCCAAGTACATAATCACTCGATACTGCAATATTATCTGTCTTAAAACAGTATCAAATCGCGCTTGTCATCACAAAAATCATGATCAGCATCAGTGTAAGATAAGCTCGTCCCAAATCGCATGATAGTTCGAATCGATTCTCAACTCGATTGTTGACTATCGATAACGGGGTACAATTTGTCGATTACATCGAGTCCATTGATGTAGAGATACATTATCAATCGAATCGCTAGACATCTTGTTGTGCTTGTGACGTCAAATGAACTGGAAATGTCTGGGAACTGGGCGAAGCAGATAGTAAAGATGGTATAGAGTAAATGATAGCGTGACGGTTGACAGAGGAGGTCAGATAGGCAGCGGCTCCGTGTAAAATACTGGCATGCAGCTACACGCGGTTAGGATTTAAACCCGACTACAATGTAGTTGGGAAAAGGCAAGGCGAACGATGTGGAACACTAGCATACAATAGGTTTTAATGTATTATCTACAGAGTGAGGAAGAAGGATACATTCTGAGCCGACCTCATAATGAATGTATTGGGAGAAGGGTATGAGGATTGTGATGTGGCCTAATATAGTATTGAAGATCATAAGCAATATGCAATATAATAATTCTCTTCCTGCTGTCTACATTTCTTTTTTCCTTTCGCCTGCTGGTATAAGCTGTGCCTATGTACTCTGTTATATGTATTATGAATGTTTCCTTATGTTCTCACTTGTGTACGTAAATGATAAAATTAATAAATAGATTTAAATAATATTTATTTTCGCACTGCTATAAATAAACATGTCAGGATGATGCAGACGCGATCTGGCAATGTTTATCAAAATCAATTGTCATTTATTCAAATCGCTCTCAGAAACAGCACTTTTTGAACGTCAATATTTTGAGACAGTCCTCCATAACGCTCGCCCTTCACCACTTCCTGCCAGTAAAACCGGAATGAAAACGTGGCGCAACAAAATACCCAGCAACATCTTCCTTGTGGTTTCCAAATGCGATTCTACAGGATTTCCCTAAAATATCTTTTCTTTTGTTCCTGTGTAAAGCCGGTGTTAATCCTCATCTCAGATAGCAATATCAGGAAAAGTAAAATCGTATACCTACCCACCACCAACGGCAGAGAAGTCAGGGTCACTACTAGCCCACCAGTGCTCTGCTCACATCGTAATATCACCTTGCAGAACAAATAATATTTTTAAGTATAATTTACGTACCTAGGTAGTTTTATCTTATTTTACGCTCTGATTAAAGTAAATCAATGTGCACAAATTAATTTGTTTAATCGACCTTTGAAGTATTACACGCATGAGTCGATTCTACTAATGATTACTGTTCAAAATGCTTGATCCCAAATAAAATGATTGAAGTTTAATCACTTGGATGGATCGCTTTGTACGAAGAAAACCTTTTTGGATACACGAGTTTGGTTCTCGATGTTTCAGTAAGGCTTTTACGACATTATAAGAAATAGTGCTTTTACATTGAATGTCCCTCTGTATCGCTTGGCTTTGTTTAATCAGCTTAGAACGTTCCCATTGCTGAAACAAAAACATAGACCTCAATACTCTCTGTGAGAGGGAGTATGTTCCAGGACATGGCGGTTTTATTTTCGAACTCAAACTTCCAGTAAGGAGATTATTTCTGGAAGGAATTGGAGGACTAAATCGTATGGCTTTGTTTAGTAGGAAAGTAGACGTAAGTCTAGAGACTGCCAGTACGAAACGATTTCAACAAATCGTGTGCATCCTTATTTATCTCTGTGCTGTTTGATTTTAGGATTGTTTATCTTATCAAAGTTAGAACACAATAATCTATCTTCAGATAAAAATCGCTCCAAGACACAAAAGTTTTATTACACCTAGTTGAAAGAAAAAATATGACTTACAGACAACAAAATGCATTTTGCGCACTAAACACTTAGTCACAATAATTATCTGAATAGGTACGTGTATGCACCTGTCCATGTAAATGAGACATGTTTGTGGTATTAATGTTCAAGTTTAAAAGAATATGAGTATCGGGTCGGGAAGCACCAGCTCATTTAGCGATGTCTCTATTTCTACCTAGCGGCCAGCAGATCTAAGAAATTTCATCATACCCTTAATGCTGACATTATTATTAATATCCCTGAGAACCAACACCAGCTCCTGTTACACACACAATGTCAGAAATGACCAATTTCTCTTCGAAACCACTTTTCAAAGGGACGACTTCGCAGAATAGTTAATTCTCAAAGGAATTATCCCAATTGAATTGTAGCGTAAGGCATCTGCGTAAAAGGGTAATTACAAAACCGCAATTAGAACACTGAATTTGTGCCCATTTCATAGCAATAGGCTTGCCCCGTATGTCATGGGACTTAAACATAACTGGCGAAATGTGGGTGGACTACTAAACACTTGAATGTAATTACTCGGTGCATGACAAACACGGATGCGTCGGATAAGTTTTTCCATTTCTCTGTTAAAGTATCATAAGGAAATCGTTCAAGCCCCCCGAAGGGAAACCCCGAGCACAGTGATATCAAGTTTCAGTATCGAAACTAGTTGGATTTAATGCGCAACCACAAAGATTAGTTATGAGCTTATGACACACTTTTAACTTACATTATTATATTGCAAAACAGTACCTACTCTAGTATTGATATCCTCATGTTTATCTTTTGTTGTAATAGAGATTAGTCACTGTTGATGTAATGTTAGTTTTTCTAGGTTTACCGTTTTACGTTTATCTTGGGTAAAACGTATTTAACAACTTTAAAAGCTGTGACCTACACATGCTCTTTTTCGATCTATAGAGAAATTCTTAGGGCTGACCTACATCGATGATCGAAGATGAGCACCTTTGACGAGCAGAAAATAAGCATAATCAGCCTATATTGTTCTGACTGCTGGGACGTAGGCCTCCTGCGGCCACTGGGCCCGCTTGGTGGACTTTAGAGATAAGTCCACCAAGCAGGCCCAGTGCGGTTTGGGAGATGCCACAGTCTTCGAATTTTAGGTTCTAGCACATACCGGCCGTTTTGAGAGCAGTGGTGATGAAATAAATGACAAAATAGTAATCAAACGAAATTCGAAGAGGACATTTCTTCTGAAGTTCAATGTCAAGAAACTATCTCATGTGGACATCCGTTAAAAAGTATTTACTCGTGATAGCAGCAACAGTACCTGCTATCAAAATATTCGTTGTTTACCCCCAATGTTTTTACAGGGTCTGTCACTTATGTACTATCTGTTGAGGACGTTATCTTACTTGTACATTTTATACGATATCTTGCATGTAAATATTGTACTCAAATACGTGCATTTTGCTCTCGTATATTCGGTTTGACGACGTAGTTGTGAAACCGCAATGGAATATTGTTGAAAAACGTTTTCCTTTATGGTTATTTTTATTATAACAAAGTAAAACAATGAAGTCGTTACTGTACCATACAGTGACGACTGGGTTCTGGGAGGTAGGTAGGTAATGGTTCCATGTAAAATACTAGTGAGCTGCATCCGGTTAGACTGGTAGACGACCCTACAACCCGATGCTCGGTAAAAGGCTAGGCAGATATGATGATATATGTATGTAAAATTATGTATCGTGTTACGTGTTCTTCGTACATACCTAATGACCTTTAACATCATAATTATGTTACCAGTAATGGTTTCCACAGCCCTCACCAGCAGGTGGCCCTATTGATTAGCTCTAGGTCGTTTGAATACATCGGCTCCCCGCGACCTTGCCAAGGACGCCACTTAGGGCATAGTCCTTCGCTCGTTATTTATCAGTACCACGCTGTTTGGCGTTCTTAACGCGTACAGGATAATACAAATAAAGCAAATTTCTTTGTATGAATTTACAGAGTCATGTCACCGACTCACCAAACCACCAATGGTTGTGTATGTGATGCGTATGAATGTAGACGGTTCTAAAGGCAGGTAGGACAGTGTGAAAGATAATATGGCTAGAAAGGAAGAGACTCATGAGATGACTAGTAATAGAGAAGTATGGAAGAAAATAAGCTGCGCCGACCCCAAATATATTGGGAAAAGAGCAGGGAAATGATGACGTCGATTTTAGAACCATTTTCTAACAATTTATATAAAGGTGAGTCCTGAACACAATTCGCCTGTTATGTAACAGAGGGCGAGCTCGAAAACGTGTCAGATATCTTATAAACTGGAAATATCCAGTAATAATATAAGTTTTGAAAGTAAATAGGATTCAACTGTGCTAAAGTCAACAGAAAGTGATTATCGAAATATTCCATTGAGTTTCTCGCTTACATTGTTGGTAACAACTAACATCGATTATACACAGGAATCGAGCTTAAATAATATTTGTATAACAGTAGGTATATCTAGCGGTTGCACAAACAATAATGAACTAATTTACGCTATGTTTGTTTTCATTCAGGTCAAGCGATTATTTGCTCATACGAACATATGATCGTAGTAATGATAAACATAATGATTACAATCTATACAAAGAGGTAATGTTGATGGAATTTAAAGTATTTGGCAGTTAATTTAGCAACAGATACTTAGTGTAATCCAGATAACTTGATAATATTTCTGATAAAGGTTTGGTAATGAAAGTGCAATATAATTGCCGTATTGTAGGTATAGACAGATACGTAGATGTCAAAGGAATTTGTGATACGGTATCGTTAAACTTCAAATGGTTATCTTGTGAAAATGCCTCGTTAGTCTTGTGGTTGTAAGCGAATTGCAAACCATAAGGTCCTGTGTTCGATTCTCAGGTCAGGCAAAATATTCTTGGGTTTTGTTTTAGGGATTTCTTAGTAGCAGCCCGGAACCTGGATTTGTGCCCGATTGATGGCAATAGGCTCGCTTAGGTAGGGTTTAGATAACTACGTCTACCCAACCCTTCGGGGAAAAACAGATGGGTTGTTGTGTTGTAAAATGATCCTAATGAGCCTACGCATACATTGCGATATGGTTACTTCATCCAATTCAAGACTGACTAACTTCAATGGCGAAGTCTAGATGAACAGAAGATAAAACTTTATATCTACTAATGAAAACCTAGGTACCTATCAACGCAATAAGTTAAAGGACCAAGCAAAGGAAGCTGCCTATTACCGTGTTGATGGACAATGGGACAGAAACCTGCTGCTATTTATGAGTCGTTGTATCTAATCTTTGAACCCGGCAGACAGTCCACGAGGCAACCAAAAGAACGCACTCAGAACATTACCATACGTTAAGCGACAGTCATTGGAATTTTTCGTCTTTCACAAAATATGGTGCAATATTTCCTCATGATTTCATTGTCTTCGAAGAGTTCGTGTAAGTTCAGTAGTTTCAGTAACTGTTTTCCTTAAGGCTACCGCAAAAGTATCACCCATTCGTTAAATCTTTTCGCGACCGCGTGAATTTCGGCTTCCAGAGCGTTACTGCCATCTGCCCAAAAACTTCTCCCTCCCCTCCTCTTTTTTGAGGCCTCTACACCCTTCAACGTAAAGAAAACCATTACTTACCACTTAGCTTATATGAAAAAAACAAACAAATAATATCCCAACTATCTTGAAGTTCCTCCTGAGTGGATCAGAATAAATAATATGACGCAACCAATTCGGGTTATTGCAGTCCAGATTCACTGTTCATAGATATGCCTTTCACAATTGGCGCCACTGCAATGTAACAACACATCCCTTATCAATTTTGCAGTACAAAACCAGGAGGCAATTCAATAGTCAAGTATCGGATTATATCAAAATCATCGATTGCACGAATATTTTGATTAAAATCAATCAAACGATTCGTATAAACGATAAATTGAGCATGTGTGACCTGCTTTATCTGAACAATTACTATCGTATCGTATGTGTATCGAGGTTTTAGTTCAGCATCGCACATTTGTACAATTCATAGCTTTTAGCGCTTTCAAAGCGAGTTCTACAGCGTATGACGTGAAAGTTAAGCGCTTTTTTTTCATTTGAGGCTTTTAACGGTACTGAAAATCTTTTTAAGTGGTTTTTTCCCACAGCGGATGATGTTGCGAGTTTTTCTGCCGTTTTTTTGTTGCCACTGAAAATAGTTTCACAGTGCTGTAGGGTCGAAGTTCGTTTGCAGTGGAGTCACGTCCGGAAATTCAATTACTTGTACAATTTATTTTACGAGTTGTAAGGGAGTAAGGGTCGCTGAATAGTTGCGCCAAATACGATGAAAGGTGTTTGATCTTATTGAACACGAAGTGTACCCTTCACAGTAGGCATTTTACATGGATCCTTTTTTTTGCTCTTATTCAGAAGAAATAGAAAGAAACGTCCGTGTTCACGATGGGATTCTCTTCGGCATAAATGATACAAAGTTTTATCCCCTATTTATTATTTATTTTATTCCTTAGTGTTTACCTCCATTTTGCAACAGAGCTGGTAGCCATGGCCACTTAAGTATTATTAAATCAGAACACAGATTTGCCAATGACATTTATCCGTATTAGGGCCTTCACTTCCCTTTGATTACGAATATTTTGTGATTGCAAATGTAACTAGCAAATTATATAGCCGAATCGAAATTACGGCTGCAATTACATCCAACTTGATTATTTGAATAACATGTTATGCAATGCAACTAGTATTGAGAGTGAGACTTAAAACAGAGTGCAACATTGTAATATATTTGATATTGAGGTATTTTGAAAGAGTTCCTAATTTTTCCTTGATCAAAGTAAAGCAGCTCAAACGTCCATTCTATTCAGATGCTACTATAATGGATGTAAAAAGACCCTTAACGGAGCCGAAAAGCACTTGTTCTCCCCGTCATTGCAATCATTTTTTTTTTGTTCTGGACCATACCTGGGAACCTTCTAGTTACGGAGATATTGGAGATCAAAGGTTCAACATTTTGACATGTTAAAAAAAAGACAAATTTTTAATGTTATAACTTTTCTCCGTGCCTCCATAATATGACCCCCTGTACTTTTCAATGCATCCATCAGCAAAATGTTTTGAGTGCGTTACATTGAGTCCTACCGTAAACTGCGATTTTTCACCCCAATAAAAAAGCCGTGTCCTAGCAATAATTTTTGGTAGAGTTACTTAGCTTGAGGTACAAAATGCTTGGTTGACGGTTTCGTGAACTTACACCTTATATACCAGAGTTCACACATAACAGAATCAGCGTATAACGTGTTCACTGCTTGAACACAAGGCTCCTCTCCGTGAGTTGGAATGGACCCAAACCCAACACGTGGGCTCACTGCAGTTTGGTGGATGTTACATGTCTTCGAATTTTTGGATCTAGTCTAGTACATGCAGGTTTCTGATAGCAGTGGTGACGTCTGGGTTGTGTCGTAACCCACGCCCTATGTAGTAGAGTTTTGTAACCTTGTTTTTTCAAACATTATATAACTCCCCAAAGGATTGGGTCTAATAGTACAGCTACATTTCCAGCCAGTCATGTTTAAGTCCCATCTAATAGGGGGCGAGGGTATTACCAACAACCGGGCACAAATCCCAACTACATGGCTGCCATTGCGAAATTCTTGATGGGAAAACTCAATAACACTTCTTAGTTACTTAATCTAGTGATTTAAACTTTTCCCATGATTAAACTACAAGTTGTAAACAAAAGAATGTTATCAATTTGACTGGTATTACCATTATTAGCACTGCGACGTATCCATGGCGTGTGGTTGACTGATAAAAATATAGTTTAATGATATGTTACACAATAGTTGCGATACGCTATCTGAGGCGCTTAGCGTTCAGTGTCGGTCTTTCAACCTAGAAACGGGAATATCTATTTTTAATTGTTGTTATTATATTTTTTAATGTCTTTTACTTTCATGATCTCTGAAACCCTGTAAAATAAATTTTATTTTATTATAAAAATGCCGTTTTGGGTACTTACTAAGAAACCGCTGTCGGTCTGTCTGTCCGTCTATCACCAGGCTGTATCTCATGAACCGTGGTAGTTAGACAGTTGAAATTTCACAGATGATGTATTTCTGTTGCCGGTACGGTACGGTACGTTATACTGGAAATTTTAGCTTGATGTGCCGCCGTGAATGATCATACCATAAATGACCTTGCGAGTTCTTTTATTTGTTGGGAACTATCGTTAGTATTGATCATCTTCAATCATTACTTAGTTCATAAATAAGTCATACAATTACAACTCTATTCAAGTCCGCCTGGTAACTTATCATACTTCTCTTCCAACTTTGCTCGTTATAAGTTATACCCAAGGTCGGTCAAGAATACCTACACCTAACATAGTAAAAAGTACAATTTGCCGTGGCAGGGCGGCATGAATAAGGAAACTTCGAACGTCTACAGTTTATGTACAAAACTTATTACATAAACATAAGACAATGACTTTTCCTCGACAATTTACATGTCAAAAGAAAACTTAACTCGTTAAATATTAGAATATACTGATAATTTGTTACAGTCGATTGACCTAGAAATTTATATATATATTTTTTTTTAATGAAGCTGTTTTCGTGTCCGTATGTGTGACCGGATTGTGAGGGGCTCGTGGCAAAATAATAACAGCCGCACTCAGATCGATCTTTAGGTAAAGCCGTGCTTGCCTAGGTTGGTCTATGGATGGGTGACCACCCATTACATACCGAATTTCCTCCGTGCCTCGGAAAGCATTTTAAGCCGTTGGTAGATCTTTGACAGTCGTAACAGGTAGTCAATGCCCCAAAAAGTCTGACAACCAGTCTTATCAAGGGGTATAGTATTACCCAGTACTAAGTGGGTTGTGGAGGTCAGATACGCAGTCTCTCCGTGTAAAATACTAGTACTCAGCTGCATCCGGTTAGACTGGAAGCCGACCCCAGCAGAGTTGGGAAAAGGCTAGGCAGATGATGTTGATGTGTGACCGGATTGTTCCTAAACTACGCGACAGATTGTGATCATTTTGATTGTCACCGTCATTTAGGTAGATAGAGTAAACGAAAAATGAACTAACCAGATGGATATACACAGAACACAGATAATTATTTCTGAAGATTATTTACGACTATAATAAATTAAGGGAACCAATATTTTGAACTGGTATTTAAACATTCTAGAGGTTAATATGATCAATTGAAAAAAATAATGGGCAGTTATTTTTTTATCGGCGGTTGGTAAATTTGTGCGACAGTAAAACATAGACAGTAATAAGGCCAGTTATTTCGTCTTACAATGTCAGTACTAAAAATACGTAAGCAGACTAATAAATAAATGGCCTGTAAAAATGATGGAATGGGGAGTAAGATAAATTATATAAGAAAATATTTACAATACTAATATTTTCTTTTTATACTGTGTATATATTTGTATGTATGTTTATTTTTAGATATCTATTTTTGTTTTAAGTTAAGTTAAATTTCCTTGTTTTGCCTTTTTTACACACTGTATCTACATTTCTAATCCATCTTTCCTCTCGCAGGTCTGCTGGAAGAAATTTCTTATGAAATAAGCAGTACCTTTGTGCTCTCCTATGTCAATATATTATCCTGTTAAGTATTTGTGTGTACATAAATAAATAAATAGTTCGGCAGTTCATAGGGAGCGGAGACACCCGGACTTGGGGCACCCCGACTCGGACAGGTTACTGTAAACCCTGCAGATAGAAATAGAAGCCTCGCGTAGCGGGTGCTACGCTGACTACGCTTTTTACGCGAATACTGCCCACTCGTAACTGCCCATTTAGTTTTTTTACTGTTCAGTATAATTTATAAATGATCCATTTTATTATTTTTTACGACTCAATTTGGTTTACTTTACTGATAAGTTTTAATTGCCGAACTTGTTAATAAATATGCATTTTGTAATTTTGAACGTACCAAAACTACTATACATGTATACTGCCGCTTTAAATCACTGCCATTAATTAATGTTGTTATAATAAAAAATCTCGATGTTCTCTCAAGTCGTAAAAACCGTGCGAAACAGGGCAGTGGACGTTTTGGATATAGATATATGATAGGTGGTCCTGACCGATTGATATGAAATGAAATCTATACCGTATTTGATAACATTACATACACAGCATATTTGTGTTTCCTTATAAGGAATTGGCATGTTAATTAAAACTAAAATATACAAGGCTCGTTTACGTTCAATAATATCAGACACACTTCCATGATTTTCACAGTTTCAAGTATCTTTTTGTTTTGAATGCATTTAACTTCTTGGAATGCCCGTATCAAAAGTATGAAAATGTCGGGGAAATCCAATCAGTGGAAAAAACAAGCGATTGAGGGTGACTGTTATATTGTAAACGTGACGATTTCCTACTTGAATCTTTGTACTAACTTACAACTCCTTTCTAGGACATAATAGAGCTAGAGAAATGTTTCTGGACCCTCCGCAACGCGGCCCCCACCGGCCAGTTAGACGCCGAGAGCCTATCACCACTGCTGTCACCACCTCTACCAGCTGCCGCGGTTGCTGGGGCTTTCCTGGCGTTCGATGAGAATAGGGACGGACATGTGGACTTCAAGGAGCTTTGCTGTGGACTCAGTGCCGCTTGCCGGGGACCTAGGACTGAGAGGCTGAAGTGTGAGTAGATTTTGTCACTATTTGATGCTGTTTTGTTTTTAGGATGAAAATGTTTTAAAGTCTTAAAGAGCGGAG
The DNA here is from genome assembly GCA_950022335.1 of Eurois occulta. Taxonomy (NCBI): domain Eukaryota; kingdom Metazoa; phylum Arthropoda; class Insecta; order Lepidoptera; family Noctuidae; genus Eurois; species Eurois occulta. The sequence goes on along the minus strand of OX465494.1, from coordinate 1,070,303 downwards.
AGGAAATGTGCAAGATTCGACCAATCACAAGAGACGCGAGAGACACTATGTCCATTTCAACCAATGTGATTGGTCGCTTTCTGCACGTGCACTCTCTCCACTCCACTCGTCTCCGCTTTGTTACATACATAGTTATAAAACAATTTAATAAGATGTTTCTATTTTTAATGGTAGTCTACAATAACAATAATGTTCATGTTCAGTGATAGATGTTTTAACGTACCAACTACGAGAACCTATTAAAAATATGTACCTAGTAGATTTTGCAATTTCTTCCCAGATTCTGATTTGGTTATTTCCTAATAGGAAAAACCCTTTTAACCATAAACTAGATGCTTCCGACAACTTAACAATTAGTTGGAAATTTGTAGGTACTTAATTGTTTCATTGTGCAGTCTCGTAACTTTAAAGTATGGTCAATTTGTCTGCATTAACTTCCCGGCATTGTTCATTAAAGTTGTCATCGAGATATCTTGAGCAAACAGCTCAAGAAAACGTCTTACTGCTTCATACAAAAATGTATTAAGGATTAAATGGCGAAAGGAAGGGTCAGGAATGACAATGTTGCTTACGCATTTTACAATAACCATGTTTTCGGATACTGAGTTAAAAAAAAATTGATTGTTAGCTGGGTAATATGGTAGAAGAAGACATGTTACGCCGTCCCCAAATGAATAGGTATAAGGGCAGGAGAATGATGTTTGGTAGCTGGGTTTTCCGTGCTTGGATTTCCAAAAGTTATTTTAAATTCAGAGGCGGCAGGTGGCTACTGGCTCTTATACTAACGACAACGTCTGCACAGTAAAACAGTAATAGTTCAAAGCTTACTCTGTCCTTGTTTTTCTGCTGGAGATAATGTTAATATCTATCGTTACATAATGTGTGCGGTTTTGCTTGGAAGGTTGGCATTGGTAGAACTTCAGAATGCCAGTACCAAGACTGCCATTAACAATACAGCCAGGGATTGTAATTTTTTGGGCACCCAAAACGGCTTTATGAATGACTAAAATATTGTACAATCGAATCGAACTATATCATTAATACATCGCGTTTCCATTATCATCATCCGCAGCCCGGCTTCACCCACTGCTGGGTTTAAGCCTCTCCTTGCATGCCGCTTTAGGTCTCCAAACAATCAATCCATGGTGAATGGTGAATGCAGTCAATCCAAACATGTTCAAAAACTTTTTGGCCCTTATAAATAAAACATCTTCTTATGTCCTCATTACCATAAATAACTGTTTTAACGGTTACCCTTTTATTGTATGTTATGTATGTTGACAAACCTTTTAAACCGAAAAGTAAGCGAATACATAATATTGGTAAGAAGAAACCTGTTTGTGTGTTCGCGTGGTTCTTTCCTTATCTCGCGGTATAAAAGTTTGCGAGCGTCTGCGCCCGAGCCGGTTGACGATAAAAAGAAACGTCTATAGTAGGGGAGCCCAAGCGGGGATTTCGGGATTTACTAAAGCGCGGCAGATTAATATACAGGGCGATACCTTGTATCCGGTTAAGTACCTCCACCAAATATGAGCCCCATATATAAGGCCGCCCCTGAAGGATAAAGGATCAGATTAGTAAAAAAAAATTGATCATTAGAAATTCTCGAGCGCGTCAGATTAAGGTAGGGTGAGTTAATTACATGCTAAAAAGTGTATATTCCACTAATCTGACAATTTGAGAGTGACGTAAAGAAAGGGGAGGGCAGCTAAGTTGTAAAAAAAAAACGTCATCTCGACATTCTCGAGCGTAGCCAATTTTTTTTTTATTTTGAAGGAAATAATTCAAGGATAACGAAAAATATATAATCTGACGATTTCCGCAAGCCGAAATAATAAAAAATCGTCGATAAAGTGTTAGCATTTCTTGCTTGCCAAGAAAATGAAGATTCTACTTTTACTATCAGAACTTCTGATACTGATATAGTGGTCATCATGTTAGCGAATATGGAACACCTGCAAGCAAGAGTAGAAGTTTGGATGGATCTTGGAGTTGGCAATGCACGCCGATACATCGACGTATCCGCTCTCTACAAAAAATTAGGCCCAATTTCGAAGGCGCTTCCAGGTTTGCATGCGTTCACTGGTAGCGATTTCAACCCAGCATTGTACCGACGAGGAAAAAAGAAACCTTTGCAATATCTGATGAATTCAGAAATTTTCCAAGAAGCGTTTCTGGATTTGGAATCAAAGGAACATAATGTGCAGGATTCTTTTAACATCATACAGTCTTTTACTTGCCACTTGTATGGGTTGAAAAAGTTAGACGATGTCAATCAAGCCAGGATGGTCATCTTCAATAGGAAGTACAAGGTAATAGACAAATCACAAGTTTTCTCCTTGAGTGTCCGGAATTACGATGCGTGCAACTTGCCACCTTGTGAATCGGAGTTACTCCAGCAAGTGTTACGCACAAAATTCATTGCATGCTTGTGGAGTAATGCCCATAATGCAAAAATTACTGATCTTTTATCAATAAATTAAGTTCAATGATTTAAAAAATTGAAAAAAAAATTTTTTTTTTTTGTCAGATTAGGCGAATCCCTTTAGATAATCGTCAGATTATGAGCCAGCACGTCTAGAACATAAAGATGAACCATATATATCTTAATCTGACGCGCTTGAGTATTTCAAAATGGCGAATTTTTTTTGCACATTATAATAATGGCCGCGAGTTTGCGTCAGATCGAAATCGTCAGATTATTGAATGAGAGCTTTTTTTTTGGTGCACTTAACACCCCCTTATAAAACCTGACGCGCTCGATTAAATTTTTATTTTTTTCATTTTTAACCCTTACGTACAACCACCCGCATCATGCAAATAATCAGATTAACATACGTACATTATTAAAAATACGTAGGACATTGATGCTATCAATATCTGCCGCGCTCGAGTATGTCCATGCAACAGTATTTTTTTACATATTTAAAAATCTATAGCCGCTTCCCCCACCGATGAAAAGGTATATATTATATATATATTTTTTCTTTTTATCATCTACTAGCGACCCGCCCCGGCTTCGCACGGGTGCATGTGTTATACATAAAAACCTTCCTCTTGAATCACTCTATCTATTAAAAAAAACCGCATCAAAATCCGTTGCGTAGTTTTAAAGATTTAAGCGGTCAAAGGGAAATAGGGACAGAAAAGCGACTTTGTTTTATAATATGTAGTGAAGCTTTGCAACCTAATAAGTCTCTATGACGCTCGAGTAAATCCCCATTTAGCATCGTGGGCTCCCCTACTATAAGTAAATAATATACGGATGATATTATGTGGTACAATACATTGTAAGAAACTGGCCCCGTTGCAATACAACCCTAAATAGCACGACCAGTTTCCTACAATATTACTAAGCCTCCGCTGTCCATCTGTCCATCCGAAATAGACAGGTAGACGGTTGATATTTTCACAGAATGTGTTTTTTTTTTTAATAATAATTAAAGGGGGCGTAAGTACCATCGTAGTAGGGAACGATGGTACGGGACCCTTCATGCGCGAGACCGACTCGCCCTTGGCCGTTTTTTATGGTGAATATTGACGGTGTAACTGTGTAAGGGAGGGACATCCATTCTCAAACAATCCTTTCATGATTCTAGAATTTAGACCAAGTCAGCTGTTTCACATTTTGACCGAGTAGGATACGTATTGCAGTTATGAAACAGCTGATGTTATTCAGGTACTTGGTAAAAAAAATGCAGGGTTTTTTCAGACAGTTAGCGATTATTTCATAGTTTGCGGTTTTGCCCAAACTTGTCGTTGAAAACCCAAACAAACATATCTATATAAATAAATAAATAAGTAAGTACATAAAAGGTGTTAAAGATAGTATTTCAACCGCAACAATTGGCGACATTTCAACTAATACCTGTATAAAATCTCATAATTCGATTTTCAGTGCTGAGAATTGACATCTTAGCAGTGCCTTAGTATTTAGGCCTTCACTTAAGAAATGAGTTTAGGCGTCGCTTTAAAATTTTCTGCGTTTGTTGCATCCAGCTTTGACCGATGTCAAATTTAACTGGCGATTGATAAAATCGTAGCACCGGATCTTTTGTTCCTCTCTGGTCTTCTTCCTCTCAACTACCTATATCTTTCTATAAATACCACGTATTGACGCTAAAGTGACTCAGCAGTCGATCATTTCAGAATGACAATAATTTTGATAAATATATCGATATCTTTCATAATTGCATTGTTAAGTTTGATGAAACATGACTAGGCATGTAGAAATGATCTCATAGTAATTATTAATTAGGTATTGTATAATTATAACCAGCCTATAAGTTTCCCACTGCTGGGATACAAGTCTTCCTATGAGAGGGAATGGCAGTAAACCAACACGCGAGCTGAGAGCAGGGTAAATGTCACATGTCTTCGGATTTTTCTGCGAATTGGTCACGCCAGATCCATCACGATGTTTTCATTCATCGTTTTGAAAGCAGTGCATAAGATCAAAACAAACATCAAACCTACTGGCTTTCATAATGTAGGTACCGTATCTCTGAAGTTCAATGTTAATGACGATAATATTTAATTAACACTCTAAATGGCTATCTCTTGTTTACGTTGTGACGTCATGGCTTGAAATCCAAGTGTCTGTACGTTTGCCTCACATAACAATCGGTTGAACGAGGTAATGATTTATTCATTTGATGGAAAATCGATAGCGAGTCACAGTTTGAGCTACATTAAATATGTATACAGCGGATTCCCAGGTCACGATAATATGATGTCGTATGTTTGTGAACTAATATTACTTTTGTGATAATTTGGTATCTAAGTAGTTTTTTTTTATTAGTCTGAACTGTCTAAATCCTGGGCAAAGGCCTCCCCCCCATTCCTTCCACTTTTCTCCGTGTTTCGCCTCTTCACGCCAATTAACGAGAAAGCCATCCTAGGCGTCCCGCCATCTTCTCCTCGGTCTACCGAGACCCCGTCTAGCTGTCTCAGGGCTCCAGTTTTGCGATACAGCTTTGCCGGCCATCCGGCAGATCTAAGTAGTACCACGTAGTACCTAATAAAACTGCACTAACAGACTCGCACGTCGCAAAGTCTAAACCTCTTGCACAAGAGATCCTTTTAGACAAGGATTTTTAAAAATTCATCCCTGAAAAATAAGTGTTAAATAGGGGTTCATATGGAAGGGCAGGTACCTTTTTGCATGTGAAACCCCATCGCGACACACGGCTTGTCTTTTATATCTTTTGAAAAGATTATATTACGGGATTTCCTAGACTTGTGGTTAGTAAAATGACGAGACGCTTACAGCGCTAATTTGTGTTTCTAGTGTTAATTAAACTGTTATCGAATCACAAGTATAACTCGATAAAGTACCATTTCTTGGTAATTCAATAAGGTGGAAACTTTAGGTACGGGAAAAATTTTCATTGCACAAAAAAAACTTGCAAGTGGTTGCAAGAGTTCTAATGAAAATGACGCAGCAGTTTTTGAGATTTGAAAAGCCTTTTATGTAGACTGTTATGGTACTGGGACATTTTGTCTTATCATACCTTTGACGTTGAACAATATTCACACATAAAACACAAAGATCTAAAACGTGGGAAGGAAGGAAACAAAAATACTCAGTGACGTACTTGTATGTAAGAGTTTATTCCACGAAGGGGCAAACTTGTCCGGAGTCGGGTTATATATACGCAATAGCGTTGACGTAGACCGTAGTCATAATAATAATTTTGTAGCAATTGAACGTACTGCTGGAGCCGGCGCGCATCGTTAGGACGTTCCCGTCAAGAGCCTTGACCACCGGTAGCTTGGACCCTGTTCCCGGTGCTGGTGGGCTAATATTTAAAAATGGGAATTATGTTATGTATAAAAATCTTGTGACACTGTGTTTGTCGCCGAACTCCTCCGAAACGTGTCGACCGATTTTCATGTTTTTTTTTTGTATATTTGGTAGGTACGAGTATGAGAATAGGTCGTAAAGTATATTTCACACCGCAAATTTCACGCGGACGAAGGTCGCGAGGATATTTGCAGCTAGTATGTTATAAAAATTATAATAAGTAGGTAGTTTCCTTTTAAGAAAAGATCAGATAAGATAATATTTACTTGCTTAAACATGTGTCATACATACAAGTAAATACATGCATGCAAGATGGCAACAACATTATTATAGGTACAGGCATGTTTGCCACATGATGTGACGTGCAAAATATTATTAAGGCTGGATGCAGAAGACGGAGGACAAAGTGTTGTGACGCAACTTGGTAGAGGTCTTGTCTAGCAGGCCCGAAGGTACCTAAGAAGCCGATTCTTGCCGGCTTCCCTTCGGGAACAAGGCACTCTACTTGTCTAGCAGAGGACTGCGATAAGCTGAGTGGATTGATTGATCGTTCCATTATACAAATGGCAACTACTAAGCATTAGTCATGACGATACACTACTACGTTGAACATTCGCTACTATAACACACTTATTGCCAAAAATGTTAAGTACTATAAAAATAAACGCTTATCATATTCAAAACATCTATTCTAATTCTAAATCAGCACGGAAATAAAGTTTAAAACAAGAAGGGTCCTTGACACAGCTGACATAACGAACAATAGTGACGTAAAAAGCGTGGTTTCCTTCGTTCAGACCATGTCCCCTCCAGGTCATTAGATCAAGGTGATTTGCATACATCACTAGGTTTTGCATTCGGTTTATTCTGCAGTAGTAGAGATATGTGTTTTACATAATATATGTTTAATGCATACTCATACAACATACGTACAAATAACAAACACACATACATACTGCATACTGCAAACAACTGCTTGCTGCTCTACTGCTTTTGCATACTGTCCAATTAAAACCTATAATTTGCATGTTGACGTCTGGCACCAACTGTCTAGACCAAAACTGTCCCATTTGGCGACTTGTTCGACGCTGTTTACAAAAAAGCTTGTGAACATCGAGCATTAAGTGCAAGAAGGATTGTGTATAGCATAGCATTAGACAGTAAGACTGCCCTCACTATAACTATTCATATTAGGTACTTGTACAGGAAAAGCAATATAAAAATACTACAGGTCGTTCAACCCATACACCAATAAATCATAAATCAGCCCAGTCTTCCATTGCAATGTTATAGGGAAAGAAAAGAACTGTAGTGCCTAGAACTATTATTCAGCTATCTCTTGTACTCCCAAATAGATCTTGCACTATTGCACTAAGAATGGGATATTTACTATGATTACTATTTGTTTTGAGTTCCCGATATTTCGGCGCAAACACCATGATCACGGATAAACTGATGTTATTGCGGGTGGGTGGGTGTTTATGAGCAGACAAATCGGTCTACCCTCTTGCTTGTTCGTTTTTTGCGCACCGTACCGCTACCACAGCATACAAATAGTCATCATCATCAATAGCAGTCTGTTTCCACCCACTGCTGAGTATAGGCCTCCTCTCTTTTGGGCATTGCTTCCCTGAACTGCGCGAGTCTCAACCAGGTCTAACCCGCGATCTTCAGAATGTCATCCACTCGTCTGGCTGTTAGTCTAACAGTAAAATAATCTGTATAACTTAGACAACTGACCACACAAGTAAAAGTCCCTTACACTTCAAGCATACAAATCGACTTCCGACTTCCTCACAGGATGACTGTGTCAAGAGTCACTGGTATTTTAAAAACAGTTGACGACGCAGGACTGTCACCGGACTTCTCGGCGACTGTCCTCATAGTCATTGGCCCAGTCTTACACTTCCGTGTTGGCACAACCTTCGTAGATTTCTTTACTTATTGGTTTTGCTTACATAATTTTACAGAAGAATTTATTGTGATCGCACTAGTTATATCCCAACTAGTGATACACCTCTTCAGTTGACCTCTTCGGGAAGTTTATTCATTTTGGGAACACATTATGTATTTTGGTGGGAAGGTGACAGTCGGGGCTGCGCGCGAAGGTCCTTCAGAGTCCTCTACTCATTGTAGTAGTAGGAACCGTGAAGTTTTAGTCAATAAGGGGTCTGACATAGCCCTCCGTTCCGTAAAGAGAAAGGAGTAAATGTTGCCGTGATGTCTGGTAGGTAGGACACCCTAAGTGGAATGGGACAAGGGCAGGAAGATGATGATAACCCTCCGTTCCATCACACCAAAAACAAGGTGGCAAGGTGCAACATTGTAGTATCGTCGCTGCCAAAGTCGTATAATATTAACAACATTGTTTTCTTGTCCAATTTTATGGCTTACGCATTAAATGATCTTGACTTAATGTCTCATGACGCGCACTCTGTTTTTGTTAAGTAAGTATTATCCGTAAATAATAACTTGATTTATTTGTCCCTACTAAGGGATGAAATCCAATTACCATTTCCACATGTTTAGTATCTTTGTCTTTCTTATAACTAATCTTATATTAGATAATATTATCATTTGCAGTAACTCAACGACATCTGGTCTCACGGAATTAGGGAAAGAATTCCGACATAATTTGGCCAGACAAAGATATTACCGTAGAGATAATTTAACCCGATTTCGAGGTCAAGTTAATTAAGATTTGTCTCAGACCTTACTTTGATGAGATATTTCCTTCTGCTTCTTGTCAAGGTCAGCGGTCAATGTCAGCCTTATCATTGTTTTGGGAAATTAGACTTATTTTTGTCTCGGAATTAACTTAGTTTTGTCTAGGAAGACTAGATTAGGAATTGTATAGGGTTCCGCATGCCCTAGCCACGTTACGACAAAGGATACTGTCTTGTGATCCCGATACTATGTGTACCAGTGGAATAATTTCCGACCTCCACTGACGAAGCCGCGGGCAAAAGTAAAGCTAGTTAAAGTTAACAATAAGCCTTAAAAAAAATTCTCACAATAAAATAAGTAATAAGTCTTCACATAAAAATCTCTGCGTGATACATAAGGGACACAGTACTATTGTGCACACAATTGAAGTGAAATGTCCGGACGATGAAGCGAAGGTCGTCTCAGCATTGTTCATCTCTCGTGCCGCAACTAATTGCGTTTTAAATGAGACGCTCGCGAACCACGTGCTACGCGACTGTACCACAATTGAACAACCGAAAACCGACTTTACCGCTACGAAATAAAGGTTCTCTCAATGACCTACGGTGGAATATACATAGTAACTCCAACCGATGACAGTTGGAGTTCAAAACCAGCTCTTACTGCCACGGAATAAAGGTGCTGCCAATGTCTTACCTACATCGTCAAGCCTTCACTTGTTCGTTTACGCACTTCCGACTTATTGTCAGTTGATTCGTCTTTGTGCGGGTCGTGGTGACAGGTTCATTCATTAAGGTGTTAAATAAACGATTAAGATTAACTGGTATGGTAGAGCTCTTTGTTAGAGGATTAATTCGGGGAAGTACTAAAACCAAATCTACCTACCGCCCCTATTCATCCTCATCATTATTCACAGTCTGACTTCACCCAATGCTGGTATAGGCCTCTCATTGTTTGTGCCAATCTCCTCGCTTCTGTGCCAGCCTCATGGTTTTACCTGCGATGGCAACTTCTACCCATCTCACCGTTCTTATTAGCATAAGCATTGGTTGTCGTTTACCACACCAGAAGTTAGTTTACGAAATGCTACGAGAGAAATAACCCTCTCTTAGACAGTAAAATGAATGTCTCCGAAGAATTGGGGCAGACGGCTGTCGGCTAGTCTTCGTTCAAGACTTCAAGCATGATGGTATTAAACCGACCCAAATACGTATTCAGAATAATTTCATTACGAATTCCAGATTGTTATCTGATTTTCATTCATATACGTTAAATCCTTGTCCGATTTCTTTTAGACATAATAAATAATCATGTTTTTCTGGAGCGTCACTGTTTTTTTCTGCTCCCTCATTTTGGAATGATTTAAAATAGGTATGTTCATAATATGGTTAGGTGGCTCCTATCCTAGTGCACTTTCTGCTAGAGGAACAAAAGCATAAACAGCGTCTAAACTTGTCACGGTCCCACTGCTGGGGCATAGGCATCTCCGTGAGAGGAAGTGGACCGTAATCCACCATGCGGAACCAGTGCGAGTTGCGTATGTTTTGATTCTAGAACATGACTGTTTTATACAAGAAATATATACGGTTGAATTGAGAAACCTCCTCCTTTTTTGAAGTCGGTTAAAAAGAAGAGAAGTCGTAACATGACGTCACGCCTGCTATATTTAGGCAGAGCCTACTTTTTCCCCCTTTGGCTAGTTATGTTTAAGTCCCATATTATAGGAGGCGAGCCTATTGTCATCAACCGGGCACAATCCAAACTCTGGGCTGCCACTGAAATATTCCTCATGGAAAAACCCAATATTCAGAGAAATGTCGTGATCAAATAAATTGCACAATGTAAAGTATTCCAGAAGCTTGTGGCCTGGTCGTCTTGTACCCAATTAGGGTACGTAATTGAACTCTTGGCATTTAAGTATACATTGCCCTGCTAATTAAAAGCCAATATGACGTGCAGGTGACATAACCAGTTGCTGTCGTTAACATAAATATTTATACGTGGACTGTGCACTACAATACATGTGTCATTCAAAGAGGAAAGTTGGTGTTATTGTCGTCATGATCGTTGACGACATAAGGTAAAGGTTGTCGGAGTTGTTGACTCACTAACTGACAGTTCAGCAAGATCTCTCTTGTTGCAGGTCCGCTGTAAGAAATGTTTAATGAATTAAGCGGTATCTTTGTGCACGTCTATCTTAATGTAATTTCTTGTTTTAAGTGTTTTGTCTGTACATCTATACATATAATAAAATTATAACAGGCCGATGTCTGTACAATGGAGATACTGAAAAAAAAAAATAGGGGGTCTTTATTAGAGCAGAAGCCAAAACAACAGTTTTTAGATTTTTTGTGTCTGTCTGTGTGTATGTTTGTATACGCATCACGCAAAAACTACTGCATGAATTTGAACGTAGTTTTTACCGCTCTACTGCTAGATGCGTAGACAGAGAATGCTATAGACTAATTGATATGTTTTGTCGCATTCACACAAGAAAAAGAACAACTTATGCCGATGTCGTGTAAAGAAATGAAACAGAACGATAACATTTTTTGTTTCATCGAGCGTGCCACGTTTTTTCAAGGTCAGCACACTAGTTTGCTAAACAAAGTTTGACAGCTGACGTGCAGCTAGCCATCGTCTACCTTTAAAATACAGTTTTTACGTGTTATATGTTAAGTAATTTATGTTATATTTTGTTTTGAACAATTTAGACTTACTATTTCAACCATTTATACAAAAAAAATGGTGTGGTGTAGCGTTAAAGGGTGTAAAAGTGATAGTGGAACGAAAATCCCAGGATTGTCTTTTCATTCGTAAGTATGCCACTCTTTATCAGTTCTAGGCATTCAGTAACATTTTATTATGTTCATATATTGTGTATAATGTACGCTAGACGTACGATTCATCCTTAAAAAGCACAAAAATAACAATTATTATTCAATTATAAATTCTAACCTAAAAACGTTGGTGTTGCCAACTTTTCTATAAATTATTACCCACTATTATGGGAAATAATAATATGATGGCTTCTGCAGTGAGTATTAATTAAATATCTGAAATATTTAATGACTTTTTGCAGTTTCCCTGAACCTGATAATTTACGTCAGAATTGGATTGTAGCTACAGGACGAACAGATTGGACACCAAAACCGTCATCAAAAATTTGCAGCAAACATTTTGAGAATTAAAAAGAAGAATATAAGTTAATTAGAAAGAAGAATTCATAAATAATCATTTTGAAAGTCAACCTTTTATTGGAAACCACAAAGTTTTACTTATTAAGGCAATTGCCATGCACTATTTTGAACTGCGTATACATCACGCAACAAAAGGATTTGAACCTAAGCAAAAAATTAGAAACATACGAAGCTTGTTTTATTTAAAGGACAATAATGTGTTAAATCAATAAAAGCTTATTAAAAATAAACATGTTCTATTATTTACCCACAAACCCAGAACCTACTATCACATCAGAAATGGCAGTAATTTAGAACCACATCATCATCATCCATCGTCACTCCTGCCCTCATCGCAATTAATTTGAGTTCGGCAGCATGTCTTCTCCGCATCGCATGCCTTTGCGTACCGATGCTAACGGATATGTCATTGGCATATTCAGGCTTTGTCTTACGTACTAATTTCCAATTCTCATAAATTGTGGGGTAAATTTTTCCTCACCCGGTAACCCTAAATTCGTGACGTATTTATTTTTTGTCTCTTTTTGCGACACGCTTTGGCGGTGTCTATAGGATACTCTGTCTACGGCTAGATGCTTAACTTAAAATAAAGGCTACATTAGCTATAGTTTTGTAGTGTCCGACCGAAACTGGTTTTTACGACCGAAACCGTAACCGAATTTCGGCAACGGTCTCAGTTTCCGAAACCGAAACTGCACTGCAAACAAACAGGTTACGACATGATTACGCACGTGGACGCGGCCAAATGTCATTATCGCTTGGATGTCATTTTACCGCGCCGAACACACCCGAGCACAGCGCGGAAACTCCCGAATGCAGTTTCGGTTTCGGTCGTAGTTTCGGCAGGTTTGCTGCCGAACCCGAAACATAACCGAAACTCTTTTTTTGCCGAAACTCGACCGAAACCGAACATTCGGTCGGACACTATAGTTTTGGACCCGATAGGTGGCGCCCTGCGAAGGAAGGACGGGTCGCTAGTCTATACATATAATAAAACAGTAAAAAAACTGTGTCTGTACATTGAATATATTAAAAAAATAATAATTGAGGGGGGTTTAGAAACAGTAATAGAGCACGAAACCAAAAAAAAAATTCTGTCTGTTTGTCTGTTTGTCTGTTTGTCTGTTTGTCTGTTTGTCTGTTTGTTTGTACACGCTAATCTTCGGAACTACTTGACGGATTTGAATAATTTTTGTTTTGTTGTATAGGTATAAAGTCTGAGCAACACATAGGCTATAATTTATCTTGGAAACTTGAACACCTGATGCAGAACCGCAACAGACCAGCTAAACTATAAGAGATACAAAAATGGTACCTAAGCATTAATTGTTTCACGTGATGAGCATTTTCTGCTAAGAGAATAAATTTGAAGATCTGGAACACCTGATGTGGAACTCCAAGAGCCCAGCTACACTATAACATATATAGGAATGACGTCTTAGCAAGAGTTGCTCAGCCTGATGAGTACTCTCTATTGTCGTATAAAATTTGAAGATCTGGAACAGCTTATGTGGAACTCCAAGAGCTCAGCTACACTATAACCTATATAGGAATGACGTCTTAGCAAGAGTTGCTCAGCCTGATAAACACTCACTGTTGTCGTATAAAATTTGAAGATCTGGAACAGCTCATATGGAACTCCAAGAGCCCAGCTACACTATAACCTGTATAGGAATCACGTCTTAGCAAGAGTTGTTCAGCCTGATGAGCACTCTCTGTTGACGTATAAAGATTGTAGATATGGAACACCTGTTGTGGAACTCCAAGAGTTCACTGTATAATTATAAAATAACATAAGCTGGGAGTACCTCCACGCGGTGAAGGCGGTAACAGTTTAGGACTGATTTTCGATGAAAATTCTATGAATCATTGAAAATTTGACTCTACTGGCTAAAACTCCCATTTATTTCCTTTTCCATTTATCTTCGTGACACGGTAGCCTACCCGTTAACGCAGGGGAGCAGTCACTTAGATTTTAATTGATCAGATATTTTCAGAATAAAACTATAACCATGCCTAGAAAGAGGTCAAATCTTTCCCAACGTTCCAAAGGAGCTAAAAGATTGAGGATCATAAGATCCCAAGAATCTAACGAAGAGCGTCAGGATATACTTGATGCTGTTCGAGAACATCAGGCTGCAACTCGCTCTGTAGAAACCTCTTCGGATCGCGAAGCTTTTATGCATCTACATCCAGGTCTCTAGAGACCAGTGAAGAATATGATGCGCGACTCTCCGCTGATCGTGAACGTCATGCATTATCTCGCGAGTCGGAGACGTTCACGGATAGAGAATTGCGCTTGAGTTCTCAGCGTATCTACGCATCTGCTTCAAGGTCTCTAGAGACAAGTGAGGAACATGATGCGCGACTGTCCGCTGATCGTGAATGTCACGCATTGTCTCGCGAGTCGGAGACGTTCACGGATAGAGAATTGCGCTTGAGTTCTCAGCGTATCTACGCATCTGCTTCAAGGTCTCTAGAGACAAGTGAGGAACATGATGCGCGACTGTCCGCTGATCGTGAATGTCACGCATTGTCTCGCGAGTCGGAGACGTTCACGGATAGAGAATTGCGCTTGAGTTCTCAGCGTATCTACGCATCTGCTTCAAGGTCTCTAGAGACAAGTGAGGAACATGATGCGCGACTTTCCGCTGATCGTGAACGTCACGCATTGTCTCGCGAGTCGGAGACGTTCACGGTTAGAGAATTGCGCTTGAGTTCTCAGCGTATCTATGCATCTGCTTATAGGTCTCTAGAGACAAGTGCGGAACATGATGCGCGACTGTCCGCTGATCGTGAACGTCACGCATTGTCTCGCGAGTCGGAGACGTTCACGGATAGAGAATTGCGCTTGAGTTCTCAGCGTATCTACGTATCTGCTGCTAGGTCTCTAGAAACAAGTGCGGAACATGATGCGCGACTGTCCGCTGATCGTGAGCGACATGCATTGTCTCGCGAGTCAGAAACGTTTACCGATACAGAATCACGCTTGAGTTCTCAGCGAATGTGCACATCTACTAACAGGTCTTTTGAAACGAGTGATGAACGTGATGCGCGACTAATAACTGCTGATCGAGATTATCATACATTGTCCCGAACATGCACACAACAAAATATTCATAATCAGTTAGAAAGTGAGAGAGAAAGGATTGCTGGAGTACGGCATGAAGAGACAGAAGTTAATTCAGTGTACCCTTGGGATCTGCTGCGGAGTAACGGGATGAAAAGTTTTTTGTTGTATAGTCTGGGCAACATAAAGGCTTTAATTTATTTTGGAAAATTAACACCTGGTGCAGAACCGCAACAGACCAGCTAAACTATATGAGATACAAAAATGATACCTTAGCAAAAATTGTTTCACGTGATGAGCATTTTCTGCTAAGAGAATAAATTTGAAGATCTGGCACACCTGATGTGGAACTCCAAGAGCCCAGCTACACTATAACATATATAGGAATGACGTCTTAGCAAGAGTTGCTCAGCCTGATGAACACTCTCTGTTGTCGTATAAAATTTGAAGATCTGGAACAGCTCATATGGAACTCCAAGAGCCCACCTACACTATAACCTATATAGGAATGACGTCTTAGCAAGAGTTGTTCAGCCTGATGAGAATTTCCTGTTGACATACAAAAATAAATGATCTGGAACGACTCCAATCGTCTCGCTCATCCCGTTGTTTTCCCGTCCCCGGGCCTTAGAATTCTACATCAGACGTTTCAAATTTTCGATTATGACGACCCCGTTGTCGCTGGCATAAGCAACGGGATCCGCGTACGAAGTCGCGGGCAGAAGCTAGTAAATAAATAAGATCTTTGTATGAATGGTGAATAAACTTCGGCTAGAATATCTTATGTTCAATTTATGCTGTAGTTTGGAGGTCGACTTGATTCGAGATTCGCGGTATAGTTGTGGCATGGCCGCATGGGACAGGTCAGAATATTTTATGGATTCAACACAAATTACCAAGTCTAAATATCATTACAACTGAACTTGCGGGTCTCCATAAGACTCTTTCAAGGAACTAACTGTGATTCGCAATCTAACCCCTTATCTTACCACCCGAATTGGTCACACTCTGTTATCATTAGAAGCGTGGTCTGGTCTTCATACAGGAGAGCTTTGCCTCCGTTAAAAAATAAAATCGAAAGTCTTTTCTTTGTTTTGTTTTTTTATTAGTTTTTGAACGTCAAAATTACAAAAGACTGTCTTCCAAAACGCCTGACTTTCGCCACTTCGTAGTGTTTTAGCTGACAAGAAGGAGTGGCGGAGTAAACTGCCCAGCAACACATCTTTCTGTTAGGTTAGATAAACCACCGTTTCCATAGTCTGTTGTTCTTGAATAACCTCAGAACAACCTCTCTACAAACCTTGGATGTAGTTAGGTCAAGACAAGGATGTTTTCAAAAAACAACTAAATATTATAAATATGTGCAGAGAGAACTGCCTATTCTATTCAAAATAAAACTCACATTATCAACATTACTTTTACTACCATAAATACTATAGATAAAGTCAAGTAACAGATGCTTCAACTGACAAAATTCCCTCGCTATTTAATTAGATAATTTATATTAATATAATTCAGCACAGATAATGATTATCATCACTATCTAGACTGAGCCGGTATCATTGCGAATACATCGCATAAATTGATTCCTAGGACCTTGGTTTTGAATTTGTTGAAAGGTTATTAGAACAGCAATGAGATATGTATATGGGCATCTTGATAATGTTATGTAACCGTCATCTTGTGTTCTTGGGGTAGGATAATGATATTACGTATTCCTACACACATATGTTGTCGTCGTTATTGGACACAACCGTGAACCGGGCGGATAAATCGAATCGAGCGTTTGAGAAAAACTCGTTAACTGGCTTAGCTCTATTTATGGTATTTCTGGCAAATCCGAATATACAGGGTTATTTGTAAAACACCAGCAACCTCTTAAGAGGTCATTGAACTCATCATTATGAACAACTTTTACTATGGGACCAAACCAGAAATCGCGAAAAAAAAATGAGCTGTTCCCGAGTGTTGTGTTTTACAAATAACCCTGTATAAACAATTACCGCCGAATCGAAGTGCCGAGCCCCAAAATATGTGTAACAAGCACCCTTTAGGTTTGAAAACTGTCTGTGTAATTGACGATGCACCCTAAAGTTTGTTGACATTTTTCAGTTCAGATGTTTCGCCGCATTGTTTAAACTAGGCACCACGACTGGTCCTGAGCTCACCGCCTCCTGCGGATACCCTGTGGTATTTGTGCTTTAGAAAAGCATACCCTATGATAGGACTGTTCTAATCAGTTGCATATTTTAAATTTATGTTGATTCATTTTAGTATCGTAACCATTACCTTCTCAATGTAAGTATGCTTATGATTAATCACTGATAAAATATACGTCTGTGCAGATGCAATTAATCTGTGGCCAACCGGCCAGCTGTGTGGGAATAGCACAGTCAAGCTTATAGTGTCCGATCGAAGGACCGAAGGTTGATTTCTGGACGAAGCCGTTCGGCTGTCGCTACAACTTTCGGCCGAAGCTGAAGGTTTTTTTGCAAAGAGTGAATAATTAAATATCTTTTTTACTTTTAGATTAAAAGTTTATATTGACTGTACAACAACTAAACAAAACGATCAAAACTACTTTGTAACTTGTCTTAAAAAATATCACTTCGAAATGTATGTCCCATGCCCCACCCACGCAGCTTCTCTTACATAGTGATCTCGGGCATTCTTAACAGTTTGTTCAATTTCTGCGCTTGCTCAAAACTTTCGGATTCGGCCAAAACATCGGCTCATTTTGGTTGAAGCCCGAGGGCTGCCTGAAGGTGGGTTTTTTGTCCGAAGGTGGCTGAAGCCGTAGCCGAAGCTTCGGTCGGACACTACAAGCTCCTATTATGAATTACAGTAGGTAACCGGTAATATGACACATCGGGCTTTAGAAGGAGACGTCAAAAGAATAGGAGTGCCAGAGACGGCGCCTTATATTGTATAGATGAACTTTTGTTTACCTTTGGCAACTATTTCGTTAGCGAGCTTTTTTAAAACTGTGAGGTATGAAGAACAGGTAAAGATCCTCACCATCCATTAAATACAGGGGTTCTACGCGCGGACCGGACCGGATAGCTCATATTCATAGCTCTGATATAGTGTGCTCGTATGTGACGGTATAGAGGTAGCGCCACTATGTAAATACTCCAAAAGTTCCGCTATTACTTGAATTGCTGAAACAACATAAAAAATCACAGAAAGTTCTAGTTACTCTTATTTTGCACTCCTCTTGTCCTCCAAACAGCCACAACATGTAATAATTATATGTGTGCCTAGCGTCTTATCTCGCGATCCTATTAATAGATAAGGAAGTACAGAAATAAGTTTATCTAGACAGGAGATATCTAGAGAATGAAGAACCGAATTCTTTTGATGATTCTATCTAGTCTTTTCTGAAATTGTGTCATGTTGTTTTGTTGCCCTTGTCAAAAGGAGAGATCAACAATCTCACAAGCTGTTTACAGTTTCATACCTCATACATAACAAAGATACGAATACTGATATACTACAAACAGAATAAAGAAAAGCCTAACAATATCTATAGAAGCCCGAAGCTGTGCGCTCGAGAATCGCCCATCGGCAAAAAATATGACCTTCTTCTGGTTTTGATTTATTAAACTTGTTTATCAGTTTATTTTCAGAACGCTGGTAAATATTAATAGTGTAAGTTTTAGCAAGAAACTATCTGTTCACTGTTGATAACAATAATTAATCACTATCAGCAGCTTATTGGCTCGGGAAAGCCAATAGAAATATATTAAATGAGTCAATCACTTAATATCTATCTATAATTTATAATAACCACACAGCGTGTTCCTCAAACTACTTAAAGACTTAATAGAAAAATAATGAAGATTATCATGTCTTTAATGTAGTAATTTCTTTTAGATTTGGTTTTACATGCCATCGAGATATATCTCTCAGGCATGCTGGTTTCCTCATGATGTTTTCCTTCACCGAAGCAAGTTATACAATACGCACATGAATCCGAAAAACCAAAGGTCTTCCTTGTCTTGGATTCGACCTCCAGACCTATGAAAAGATAACATGAAAACGATATTTATTTATTTATCATTTTTGATGAAATGTTTTACTAAACACTTTCACTGCCCATGTAGTAAACAATCACCGGGAACCAATTATGTTTCATTGCACTGGGATAGGGTTAAGTAAACGTCTAGTACTGAACATGGTCCTCCCAATAGATAACAAACATGGAATATCTCTATAAACATCAAACACTAAAATCCCGCAATCTCCAAAGTTAAAGTTCCTATAAACTAACTCCATGATCCTCTTCCAGTCTGCTTCAAGATCTTCGACCTGGACAGCGATGGAGTCCTCAACAAGAAAGAGCTGATCGATATGGTGGGCATACTCTGCACAGTCGCCAACGAGAGCTTGAAGAACCAGAGCTCCCGGGCTTCCACACCCTCAGACAGCAACGATTCCGAAGGGATGGAGAAAGGTTTCGACCCTGAAGTAATCCTGGTGAATTTGAGGGATAAGCTGGTGACAGTACCGAAGAATGGAAGGAAGCCGGTGTTCCAGTTGGGCCCGAATAGTGATAATAAGGAGGAGATTAGTGTTTTGAAGGAGGTGAGTTTGTAGTAATAATTTAAATAAAAAACAAATAATTAAAAAAATAAACGACACGCCCAGGCCTGCTGTATCAAAACGTGAACTAAAAAAACAAAAACAAGTTACATGATTTTAGTGTTGAATGGCCACAACGTATGTACTAAATAGATTATAATATTTTCAGTGCAATTAAAACGCCATTGTGGAAAAATAGTGAGGTTTTAGTGTAACATTGAATATGAGGATTCTTTTATTTAGGAGTAGAACTGTTATGGGCTGAAACAAAAGAGTACATATTCGTAGACCTCGTCTATTGCTTTCCATCAGAGCATGCCCGTCAGAAAAAAGGCTGACTATCAGGCATCATCAGCTTCTCAAATTTTTTTAAATTGCCTGTTGACTTCGATGTACGTAATTTAGTTTTGAGGGCGCAGTATCGTCCACTTATATTCGTTTCGAAGACTTCTTATCTCATGTGAGAATGCGGTATATGAATGAAGATAGGCCGCATCTGAAATTACTATAACAAGTTTAGGCGCTTACGTGGCTTAGGCCTCCGAAATATTTCAATCAAATCAACAACCTCTTTCTCCTTTTTCCAGCAACAACAGCAACAGCAAGAACAAGAGGAAAAAGACCAACAAGAAGATAACGAAGGTCTAATAGCCAGCGACATGGCGCTCACTCTAGAAGACTTCCTGATCTGGAGCGTGGAGAGCGCGGAGGCGCTGGTGACGCCCTTCCTGGAGCTGGTGGTGGAGGTGTGCCACATCGTGCTGGGGCTGAGGCCGCAGTGCAAGCACCAGGAGCGGGACATCGGTGAGTCTACTCTAACATGACGCTCACTCTGAAGAAAGTAAAGTCTAGAATCGCAATGCTAAGGGAAGCTCCTTTCACATTCCCTTTCTGGTCATACTGAAGCGAAACCCGGTTTGGTCTTCTTTGTTGTGTAATTAATGATTAGTCAGCTAGACTTTCCGAGTGCTAACTGACTATTGAGCATCGGGCGCTGTTCGGAGAGGCTCCTTTTATCCAACCTCAACCTTAGATCTTTATGTGAAGCTCTGGTCAAACTGAAGCTGATCCCGCGGCAAATACGGGATGAACTACTATTGCGCCGATGTTAAAACTGGGGTGGATAGTCGCGTGAATGCTTGGTCATTGAAACAATCGACACGTGCAGCTGTAACCTGCGGTCCGCGCGGTATTTGCTTTTAGGGTTTTAATCCAGTTCTTTCATCGAATACTCAAGCTTCTTGGCATTTGGAGTACCCTTGAAACCACAAGTAGGCTTATAATCATACACGTTATCAAAAGATAGTGATGATTTAATTACATGCGTCATATAAGCTACTGTATATTCTAGAAACTATAACTTTCTCCATATTTAAATCGTTCGATGTCCTCACCGTACTCGTACTTCGGTATCGTGAAAAAGCACTGAGAAGAGTGAGCTCGCACTGTTAATCTATCAATGAAATCTTTGCCAGTCTCCAAATGACCGCGAGAAAAATAAACCGTAATACAACAATCGAATGATTACATAACAGAACCATAATTAATTCAATCTTCATTCAAGTAGTGCCTGTAATCACAGATATTATGTTGCTATAATTAGCTTACTTTATACATTGCAGAGTTATTGCACAAATAAACTTACAGTCAACATTGTTATACAATACTGATTACAAATAGAACAATGTAAAGAAATATTAAATTTATTGTCATTTTCAAATGAGAGAAAAGATTATGAAACAATTGCAATACAAAATTGAAGTTTATGTCACAGAGTTAAGGTTCAAATTTCTAAAACATTTATGTCTTCAATTTATTTTGCCGCCTTTCCATTGCGTCGTTGCTACTGCATGTATCAAAATGCTTGTAAACATTGTTATCTATGTATATCAGTGGCGCGCTACACTTGACTTATAGCGAACGGTGGATAGCTTATCTGATATGTGAACTACAATTTTAATATTATGTATTTAAGTACATATTGTTAAGTGGCAGATTTACATTGTGATAATGACAGTTTACCCGTCAAGTTCCTTTTTAAATTAAATAACTTTTTAACCGACTTCCGAAACGGAGTAGGTGGTTTTATTTATCAAGCAGCTTTGTCGAAAGTATGATTTGTAATTTTGCCGGTCTCGGAAACACGCATTAAAAAACTCTCTTTTACGTTAAATCAGTCTGATCAAATTGAAACAGACAAATCGAATGGAAATAAAAGTTCAATGTTCCTTTCAGGATAGCTGGCAGATGACATCATCATGATTATCCACGGACTGAATTCACCCACTGCTGGGTATAGGCCTCTCTGTTCTTATGCCAATTGCTAGCCTCATCCAGGTTTTCCCCCGATGACAGCTATGTCGTCTTCCAATCTCGCCGCCGGATGACCCACATTTCTTTTCCCAGTTCTTGGACGCCATTCGGTAATAACTTAGTCCACTTGTCATCATTGCGCCTTGGTGTCCTGCCCAACTCCATTTGAGTTCCGTAACGCGATTTCCAATATCGAAAACTTTTGTAAGTCTTCGGATTTCGTCGTTAGGAACTCGATCTATCAGCTTCATGCAGATGACATTATTATATGCCTATAGTGTCCCACTGCAGGGCAAAAGCCTCCCGTCCCTCCTTCCACATTTCGCGATCTAGTGCGACTGTAGGCCAATCCTTTGAGAATGAGTCTCCTTCTGGGGCTGCCGCATTGTCGTTTCCTGCTATTTGGTATCCACTGAGTGGTTATTTTTGCTCATTGATCCTCCGACATGCGGCAGATGTGACCAGCCCGGTTCCATTTCAGATGACATGCTTAAGTTTAATTTAGACCAGTTTAGAACTAGTCAAATGCCATGTAACGACAGAAGTAAGATAGATATTAAATAAACCGTTCTCCTGTTTTAATGGAAGATAGCCTCAGTTTAGTTAGTGATCAATAGAATCTGCGCCCTTGCAAAAAACATTCTTATCTTCTCAAATCACCTACCTACCGTTTAAAATACTTAATTTTTAGGGTTCCGTACCTAAAGGGTAAAACGGGTCCCTATTACTAAGACTCTGCTGTCTGTGTTTCCGTCTGTCACCAGGCTGTATCTCATGAACCGTGATAGTTAGACAGTTGAAATTTTCACAGATGATGTCTTTCTGTTACCGCTATAACAGCAAATACTAAAAAAACAGAATAAAAAAATCGTTAAGTGGGGCTCCCAACAAAAAGTCTCCCATACAACAGACATGACTTTTTGTAGTTTTTCTAGCTGTGCCCGGCATGCGTTGTAATGCATGTTTTCCTACCTACTACTTTCACTACTCTACCTACCCTACCTACCCTACCTACCCTACCTACCCTACCTACCCTACCTACCCTACCTACCCTACCTACCCTACCTACCCTACCTACCCTACCTACCCTACCTACCCTACCTACCCTACCTACCCTACCTACCCTACCTACCCTACCTACCCTACCTACCCTACCTACCCTACCTACCCTACCTACCCTACCTACCCTACCTACCCTACCTACCCTACCTACCCTACCTACCCTACCTACCCTACCTACCCTACCTACCCTACCTACCGTACCTACCCTACCTACCCTACCTACCCTAATTTTCCTGAATTTTCTTTGCTATAAACCTCACGGAGCCCGAGACCTTTCCAACTAATGCAAAACCGTGGAAATCGGTTCGTGCGTTCTGGAGTTATAGCGTCAGGAAGGAAAACCCGACTTATTTTTATATTATAGATGGTACCCTTATTCTTATTCTTTATTGTACACAAAATTAAAAGATGTACACACAAAATTACAAAATCTCCCTTCGTGCGCGAGTCCGACTCGCACTTGGCCGGTTTTTACTACCAACAAATTAACGTAAAACTCTTACAAAGTACCTACACATGTTTTAGTGACAGTATGTTATTTGTGATAACAACGTACCTATACCAAGTATTAGGTACTAAAACAGAAGCACTTTACATGAGTATGTTGATAACTAGAGAACAACTTGCTACTGATGACTATTGTTTCACTCACGTTTCTTTTAGAATGATTCGTTTACATGGGAGAACTACTATGTATGAGATTTAATATTACAAAGTACAAATACAAAATATCTTTATTTTTAACCAAAAAGTTTTACATTAGTTGGTGATTTGAGCCTCCTTTTAAGCAAGCAATATGCATTTGAAATTGTTTTATACCATCATGATAATACCCGAAAAGTTGACGTTACTGTTATCTTCTGAATGTTATGTTTAGTGTTGTCTTTAATGATTAAAATTATGTTTTCATTAGGAAAACAATAACTCAAATGTTTTGTGCAATAATAAAAAGCAATAGTCATTATAACTACAGGATGGAAGGGAGACCGATGCTAAAATTTTTTTGGCGGTCATTAAAAAAAAGACAGTTGTTTCCTACCAAACTGCAATACCTACACGGTCAAAATGTATCTAAAAGTTTATATTTTTGGGGGGCAGAATGATGTACTGAATACGTGGTAACCCGTTTAGAATCGGTGTCCCTTCCGCCCTTTATAATTAACCATCAATATTTTGATATTTAAACGATAAGAAACCGCAAATGGACGGATAGGTCTTTTCCCAGCAATCTATAACAAACTTCTTGATAGTAAAGAGAACTTCATCTTCTCGACAGTAAAACTTGGCCCTGTTTATGACTGACAATATGTCACTTAAACACCCGTCCTTAACAGATAACGCATGTTGTTCGTATGTAATTACATTAATTGTCGAGATAGGTGCGTAAGTGGGTCGCACGCTTACGCCGCTACCACTGTAAAGATAACCAGTAAACCAATTAGGCTTTCTTGTGAAATTCACCACCATTGTAACCATAAAATTAGATATCAGAGTTGGGTTACGATTTTGCTGTAGAATAAAGTATATTTATCGTGTCTATCAAACGCGGGCTTTAAGCTTTTTATTATGTTGCAATATACACATAAAAGGTAACCATTTGTCTTTATGCGACACACTTTGGGCCGAAAATGAAGCTCCATAGACGGAAAAAAAACATACCACGAATAACGTGAAGCATGCATGCATACAATTCGTGTAAGACGCTTTTTCAAAAGCATGTCTGTGTGAGCTGAGTCCGACCATTTGTTCGTAGTGGAAGTACTGTATGTTGATACTACTATGTGAACTGTGACATTAGGACGCACTGCTAGTGACGCATTCATTTGTTTTCATGTTACCATCGTAATTGTGATGGATGACATTGCGACGATTGTATTGTGCGTTAGTTTATGAATTCGTGGCCGTTATTTCGAACAGTAGGAGAAACGTTGATGGTGAACGCCTTGTCTCCTAGTCTGTGTGAACTGATGATTTAAACAAACCACAAAAAAATATTGCTTTTAGTTATTGGAAATTATTTTACGAACTACTAGGCAATGGCTAAGGACCTGAGGCACCACCTAAAGTTGACCTCGAGTCGAGTAGAGTGATCGATTCGACCACCACTTAAAGACGATGCTGACGTAGATTAACTTAGGCGTCAACGCTTAGGCATCTCTTGTGGGTTGCATAGCAATACATGGCTAACACTTTTGACAGATTCCGAACTTATATGAAACCAGAATAAAGTGTAAAAATAGTTTTATTTTTATACCACCATTTAACGAAAATTTATTCGTTTTTTCTCACCTGAGGTTTTGGTTACGTTAGGCATTGCTTAACTTTACGTTAGTGGAGATGGGCATAACAACATAAAGGATATCGTAATCTATCGTAAAAAAATGTACTGTATTCTAGTTGGTGAACAAAGAATCAAGCCATAGCCCAGAATCATCAACACTCATGATTCACCTGCCCTTGTGTCAATTTATTTGAAGTCAGCGCACCAGGTCTTCTTCTTCCATACTTCTCTATTACTCGTCATCTCAGCAGTCACCTCCTTACTAACTATATCATCTTTCACACAGATCATCAACCGTTTCTTTGGTCTTCCTCTATTCTTTGAAAAAGTAATGCTTAATCAAATGCTCAATCATTTTAACACCAACAGAATCTTACACGACCAACAGTTTGGTTTCACTAAGGGACGTTGTACAACTGACGCCGGTGTAACCTTATTAAAGCACATATTTTCTGCGTGGGAAGCATCCCAAGACGCAATAGGAATATTTTGTGACCTCTCCAAAGCATTTGATTGCGTAAATCACGACACATTGCTTTTGAAACTTGAGCATTACGGACTAGGTAAACTTGCACTTAGTTTGGTAAAATCTTATTTAAGTGATAGACAACAATATGTTCAAATAAATGGTGTTAATTCACAGGGTTTAAAAGTAAAAATGGGGGTTCCGCAAGGCTCAATATTGGGTCCTTTCCTCTTTCTAGTATATATAAACGATCTACCCTATTTATTGAAAAACCAACCTCAAAATATGGTGTTATTTGCTGATGACACTTCTCTAATTTTTAAGATAAATAGACGGGCCCAAAATCTAGATGACGTAAATAATGCCCTACTTCAGGTCCATAATTGGTTCACAGCAAACAATTTAGTATTAAATGAAAAAAAAACGAAATGCATAAGATTTGCTTTACCAAATGTTCAAAGTAACGAGTGTGATATAGTATTGAATAAAGAGAAACTTGAATTCGTAGATAAAACCGTTTTCCTGGGGCTTACGCTTGATTCAAGGCTACAATGGGGTTCTCATTTGAAATCTCTTGCAGGGCGCCTAAGTTCAGCAGCATATGCTGTTAGAAAAATCCGTCAATTTTCTGATGTAGATACCGCTAGACTGGTCTATTTTAGTTACTTTCATAGTATAATGTCTTATGGCATTCTGTTATGGGGACGGGCTGCAGACATTGAGTCTATATTTATTCTGCAAAAAAGAGCCATCAGAGCCATATATAATCTTCGTAGGCGCGATTCTCTAAGGGAACTGTTTAAGGAAATCAAAATCATGACGGTACATTGTCAATACATCTACGAAAACATAATGTACGTTAGAAAAAATCTACATCTTTTTAATAAAAGAGGTGACAGACACAATTACAGTACGAGAACTAGATACCAATTAGTTCAGCTGGGCTTCAGACTCGCTAAAGTAGACTCATCTTTCATGGGGTACTGTTTAAGATGCTATAATAAAATTCCACAAAGTATTCTTGAACTGAATGAGACGAAATTTAAATCATGCATTAAACACACACTATGTAAGCAAGCATATTACAAGTTGGACGATTATATCTCTGATAAAAATGCTTGGCTCAATGCCGGTCCTGCTCCACATGGACAGGGGCGCATAAACTGATTAATGGATAGCATTAAATAGTATTGTTGGAGCTGCTGAAGATTGTACAACTATCTTTGCATTGTATAGATTCAATTTCTTTTGGTATTATATAACCGCATAGCCCATATTATGTGAGTACTATGTAATAGAAAGCTATCCTTCGTTGGAAACCTACGTCATTTTTTTTTTTTTTTTGACTTGAATTTGCCCTGGCGGTTAAGTGTATGTCATGCTCACTCAAATGTCTCGCTGACGGTGGCGCGTGTGTCGGATCAGTTAGTTCCCTTCAAAATGGTTGAGTTGAATGGTGCTGATACATACGTCATGTTCGTGAACGGGCGCTGTCAGTTGTGACTGGTCATCTCTTGGTTGCCACGGCTTATTTGAATTAATTATTTTATTTTTTGAATTGTTCTTTTCCTTGTTTTTACTATGGACACTTTTAACGTGCACATCTTGCTACATCGCTCTCACATAATGTACCATCTAAACATGAATGATGTAACCAAGGTTTTGTAAAAATATCCTGATTTAAAAGAGTGTCCATGGAGTTTCTTGCCCGTTCTTCTCCATAGAGATCTACGTTAGGGAATGGGCAACTACAGTACTTTCACAGTTTTTATGCCTTGTGCCTGGGACTGTAGCTAAATTTCATTGTTGTCTTTGTTTCGACAGTACAAAAGTGCCTGTAACGGGCCTACTTGAAATAAATGCTTTGATTTGATTTGATTTGATCTTATAGCCATCAAGATTTATACTCAAAACAGCCCAGAATCATATTGAAAAATATTCTGTCGCCCAATAACGAACGCAAACACACACTCGTAGCAAATTAAGAGCTTGTAGGCCGTGCAAATATTTGACCCCGTTATTTTATGGAGCTGATTGATCAGTTAATATTGTCTATCTAGCTAGATGGTGGCATGCTTCAGTCATTTAAGGAACGATGTGGTCCGAAATATGTAGCTATGTAGATCGTAGCAGGTGGCATTCGCTGTTTTCTGCCTACCCCCATGGGAAAAAAGCGCGAGTTAATGTATAAAATAAAACTAAGTTAAACAAACTAGAGCTGGGTACATTTTCCGCAATCAATAGGCACGTTTTATCGCTCGCACACAATACGTGGTCGATTTCCGACGTACTCAATTACTTGGCGCTTGTGAATGTCGCTAACAATTAATCGGTTGATGCACCAACATATAGTATCGATGAATTACTGCATGCAACTGTTTCCTTTTGTAATACGGGAAATGTTACACTTTATGTCATTGTTTTTTATTTGATGCTTATTTTCGATTGTAAATGCAGCTTTGGTAAATAATTGAATCCGGTATACAAAATACGAGACACAACAAAATTCAGACAAAGTAGTATTGATTGATGACAGAACCTACTTCTTACGGTCAGAATGGTTGCCCGACCTGGTCATTGATGAAGCGATCAGTTATTTTGGCTGAATAATTCTAGCAGGACCCTCACCTCTGAATGTGGTAATTTAAAAAAAGATGTTTATTTATTTAGGATTTCCAACAAAAGCTATACATAAGTCATGATTAATGATTTACTACACTTCTCATCAAAAAAATCGAAACACTTTCGTTTTTATTGTTTTTGTCCTAATTTTTTACAAAAGAGAATTAATTCCATGAAAAAAAAAAACATTATTGTGTAGCTGGCAGTTTGGTCATTACAGTAAGAAGAAAAAAAATCAAAATTCGAAATTAGAATTTCATTTGTTTATCCTATAAATGAAATTAATCACTGTTTTGAGACAAATGTGTATTTAGGGTTGGAGTACGTTTCTCGTTTAAAAACTAAAAATTAGCGCTTGTCTTTAAACTTTTTGTTTCTTATTTCGTTTACTGTGACTTTGGGACGTCTGAAAAAACTATTTTTTCTAAAACATATGGATACTTCGCCCGCAGAAGCCGCCCAAGTGGTGGCATTGCTGGATTCTGGACTTAGTCAGCGTGTTGTGGCTGCAAGATTGCATCTAAGCTTATCATCTGTTCATAGAGTCTACAAACGCTATCGGGAGACTGGTTCGTTCACGCGCCGTTCAGGATCTGGCAGGAATCGGGTCACTTCTGAGCGAGATGATCGATTTATTGTAACAACTTCTTTACGAAATCGACGCCTTAACGCTTTTCAACTGCAGCAGCAGCTTCGCGTTGTACGAAGAGTAGCTGTAAGTGACTCTACAATAAGAAGAAGGTTGAAGGAACGCGGATTGGCACCGCATAAGCCAGCGAATGGGCCGAAATTAACTGCAGACCATCGAAGAGCGCGCCTTAACTTTGCACGCGAGCACCTAACTTGGTCATACCTTCAGTGGAGCAAAGTACTGTTTTCTGATGAGTGTAAAATTATGCTGTATGGTAACGACGGAAGGAACAAGGTCTACAGAAGAGATGGAGAACGCTTTGCACAATGCTGCATTGAAGAAAAGGTCAGCTATGGTGGCGGTTCGTGGACGGTTTGGGGAGGAATCAGCGCCGACGGTAAGACAGAACTTGCCTTTGTGTCTGGGCCACGGCTGCCTGCACTAAACTCTCATCGGTACATCGAACAGTGTCTTGAACTTCATGTGATGCCCTATGCACATTTTATTGGCAACGACTTCATATTCATGCACGACAATGCTAGAGCTCACACCGCGGGCGTCGTACGAGATTATCTTACCGAAGTCGGTATCTCCATTATGGTATGGCCAGCAAGAAGCCCGGACATGAATCCCATTGAACATCTATGGGATGAATTAAAGAGACGAATTCGAGCAAGAGATCCAGCCCCAGAAACACTTAGCCAGCTGCAAAATGCAATCCAAGAGGAATGGGATAATATACCACAACATGTGATCGTGACTCTCATCCGATCGATGAAGAACCGTATGGAAGCAGTAATAAGAGCTCGCGGAGGGAATAAAAGTTATTAAATAAACGTTTCTTACATTTTTTTTTCATTTACGCGTGTTGTTTTACCCATTTCCTTCATATTCCATACAGGGTAAAAATTACTCATTATACAAAATACGAAACCTATGAAGACTTAATTTGAATTTAGAACAATAACATTAGGATTTAAAAACCTCATACTACTCACTATTAAATGACATTTTACATTTATTCCTAAATATACACATTTTTCTGATAATCCTTATCAAATCATAAACTGCGAGGTGTTTCGATTTTTTTGATGAGAAGTGTATTTACTATTTGAGTTTATAAACCAAAATAGCTTATACATATAGGATTTGACAGCAGATTTGCAGATTGGAGACAGAATCAAGCTTTTGAAACCTCCAAGGAATGCTTTCAATTCTTTTCTAAATACATTGCACTTTTTTGTTATTCAATTGAGACCCATGCCTCACAGATCTGGTTAAATTCTTTTGTTTATGATGATATTTTATTCTCTTTTCCAGTACTCGGTTGGCTCCGCCGCTCAGTCCAGCGCGGGTACTCAGTGGGCCAGTTCTGGTACCTCGTGGCAGCCGAGTGGTGGGGCAACTGGCTGGCGTACACCTCGGGAGCCAGCACCGACAACTGCTGCCGCGCGCCGCAGAGGCACATCGATGAAGCCATCGTGTGCGATGAGAGCTTCACGAGCAACTCTACAGGTGGGTCCAGAGGCAAGTCTGAAGCTTTAACTAACACTCTACATTTCTAAGAAAGTCAGCTTTTTGGGACCATCGATTGAACTCAGGGTTCGAAGTGAAAATTGTTTGCATTTGTAGGTTGCTTAGAGGTAAAAAATCTATGCGAAAATTTTGTTCTCAGCACAATTTATCGAGCTCAATAATATAATGAGAAAGTTTCAAATGCAGTTTCCCCGAAACCGTCTTTAATTCGTCTAAAATTCAATTTACTTTGACAGAAATCAATGGCTTATCTTAAAGTTTATCCTGTAAATAGTGAGAAATAAACTTTAAGAAAAGCCATTTATTTCTCTCAAAGTAAATTGAATTTTAGACCTTATTTTTGAAAATTGGAGGGATGATAAATGTATTAAAGATCTTGGTAGGTAGCTGTAGATCCAGAGAGCCATGTAGAAATACTGCTGTTCAAGAGAGCAGTTTTGTTAATGGCACAAACATTTTTGCCATTATGTCTTTTACTTTTATATGTTTCAAAGAAAGTTATATTGCTCTTACAAAATGTATAACTTCGAAGATGTAAATGGATGGAAGTTTCAACAGCTAAAGATTAATAAAATACTGTTTGCAACTATCTGTCTAACATATTGATCTGATACATCTTTTCTGAGCCTTAAAAGCATCATATTTTTATTTATTTATTTATTTATTTATTTGATCTTTCAGAAATCTGAATAGCATAGAACACCAACTAAGCTCTTACTTCTAAAAGCTACATCAACATTTCACATAAGTTTCTAACTCTTATCTCTCCATGTTCCAGAATCTATGGGTTCTCTGCTGTGGCGCGCTGAGACCGCTTCAGTGGGCAGTGCTGGCAGCAGCAGCGGGGTGAGCAGTGCTGCAGCTCAACGCGGTCACAGACATCCGGGGCCGGTTGATAACAAGAGGTTATTGGCGCCTAACTTACTCAAGGTAAACCAAACAACAGTGCTTAAGTAAAATATTGTTCATTGAAATGGGAGTAAAAGCACGAGCGTCAATTATGTCGAAAAACTTGTTTTTGTTTCAACATGATTTGTGATTTATACCTCTCTTACTTTCTTTTTGAGGTAAGTTTAATTTTATTTTGAGATTTCTACGCTTAATTTTATTTTGAGGTTTCTGCGCTTAATTTTATTTTGATGTTTCTACTCTTAATTTTATTTTGAGATTTCTACGCTTCATTTTATTTTGAGATTTCTACGCTTAATTTTATTTTGAGGTTTCTGCGCTTAATTTTATTTTGAGGTTTCTACTCTTAATTTTATTTTGAGATTTCTATTTTTGATTTTTGATTTTGAAATTTTTCAGGTCCGCACTCTAACGGGCGAGGGCGGGCACTTGCGGCGCGACGTGACGCTGGCGCAGCACCGCGACTTCGAGCTCGTGCCCGACGCGCTGTGGCGCGCGCTGGCGCTGTGGTACGGCGGACCCGAGCCCTTGCCGAGACAGGTCAGTAGCACCGCGACTTCGAGCTCGTGCCCGACGCGCTGTGGCGCGCGCTGGCGCTGTGGTACGGCGGACCCGAGCCCTTGCCGAGACAGGTCAGTAGCACCGCGACTTCGAGCTCGTGCCCGACGCGCTGTGGCGCGCGCTGGCGCTGTGGTACGGCGGACCCGAGCCCTTGCCGAGACAGGTCAGTAGCACCGCGACTTCGAGCTCGTGCCCGACGCGCTGTGGCGCGCGCTGGCGCTGTGGTACGGCGGACCCGAGCCCTTGCCGAGACAGGTCAGTAGCACCGCGACTTCGAGCTCGTGCCCGACGCGCTGTGGCGCGCGCTGGCGCTGTGGTACGGCGGACCCGAGCCCTTGCCGAGACAGGTCAGTAGCACCGCGACTTCGAGCTCGTGCCCGACGCGCTGTGGCGCGCGCTGGCGCTGTGGTACGGCGGACCCGAGCCCTTGCCGAGACAGGTCAGTAGCACCGCGACTTCGAGCTCGTGCCCGACGCGCTGTGGCGCGCGCTGGCGCTGTGGTACGGCGGACCCGAGCCCTTGCCGAGACAGGTCAGTAGCACCGCGACTTCGAGCTCGTGCCCGACGCGCTGTGGCGCGCGCTGGCGCTGTGGTACGGCGGACCCGAGCCCTTGCCGAGACAGGTCAGTAGCACCGCGACTTCGAGCTCGTGCCCGACGCGCTGTGGCGCGCGCTGGCGCTGTGGTACGGCGGACCCGAGCCCTTGCCGAGACAGGTCAGTAGCACCGCGACTTCGAGCTCGTGCCCGACGCGCTGTGGCGCGCGCTGGCGCTCGAAGTAGCAATCGTCGATCTACTCGGATGAATCAGTAAAGAGCAAATAAGTCCATGACTGAGGGCCGCCAATTTCACCCTTAAGTGGGCTCAATTAATCATTTAATTACATGGACCAAAGTCTTTGAAAAGAAGGTCGAAATTGATTTTCTTTTCAGTCTTGTTAAATCTTTGATGTACCACAAATAAACGTATTCGATTTGTTTCAGGTTATCCGCCCACCCAATTCTGACGTCGAGTTGGAGTTGTATCCTTTACATCTGAAGCTTTTGCGTCATGTTCAGAGCACACAGAGTACGTATAACTGATTTTTAATGATTTTTTTATTTTTTTTGCTGATGTTGGTGACGATATAGCATAAACAATTTTTAAGGTGGACGTATTAAGATTGCCCGCGATCTTCGAATTTTCTTACATTTTTAAAATTTGTAGGCCAGTAGTACTGTGTGAACTGTGTGTGTGTGTGTGTGTGTGTAGTAGTGTGTTTGTAGTTTGTACTGGCCTACAAATTTAATTTTTTGGGGATGTTCTTCATTTTCCCTGTCAACAGCAATTTTCGGAGCTACCTTTTCGCTCGTGTCGTGGAAGCTTGTGAACTAAAGTGGTTGTTTCCCCAGGAGTGGCCCCGCTGTCGGGCGGCGGCGGTACGGGCGCGGCGCTGTACAGCAGTGTGCCCGCGCCGCCCGACCGCCAGCTGGCCTACACCGCCGCCTTCTCGCGCCTCGCCACCGTGCGCCAGGTGGGTACACCAGCCTTGTATTGTGCCGGTACTGCGCACGCGCCGCTGTACAGCAGTGTGCCCGCGCCGCCCGACCGCCAGCTGGCCTACACCGCCGCCTTCTCGCGCCTCGCCACCGTGCGCCAGGTGGGTACACCAGCCTTGTATTGTGCCGGTACTGCGCACGCGCCGCTGTACAGCAGTGTGCCCGCGCCGCCCGACCGCCAGCTGGCCTACACCGCCGCCTTCTCGCGCCTCGCCACCGTGCGCCAGGTGGGTACACCAGCCTTGTATTGTGCCGGTACTGCGCACGCGCCGCTGTACAGCAGTGTGCCCGCGCCGCCCGACCGCCAGCTGGCCTACACCGCCGCCTTCTCGCGCCTCGCCACCGTGCGCCAGGTGGGTACACCAGCCTTGTATTGTGCCGGTACTGCGCACGCGCCGCTGTACAGCAGTGTGCCCGCGCCGCCCGACCGCCAGCTGGCCTACACCGCCGCCTTCTCGCGCCTCGCCACCGTGCGCCAGGTGGGTACACCAGCCTTGTATTGTGCCGGTACTGCGCACGCGCCGCTGTACAGCAGTGTGCCCGCGCCGCCCGACCGCCAGCTGGCCTACACCGCCGCCTTCTCGCGCCTCGCCACCGTGCGCCAGGTGGGTACACCAGCCTTGTATTGTGCCGGTACTGCGCACGCGCCGCTGTACAGCAGTGTGCCCGCGCCGCCCGACCGCCAGCTGGCCTACACCGCCGCCTTCTCGCGCCTCGCCACCGTGCGCCAGGTGGGTACACCAGCCTTGTATTGTGCCGGTACTGCGCACGCGCCGCTGTACAGCAGTGTGCCCGCGCCGCCCGACCGCCAGCTGGCCTACACCGCCGCCTTCTCGCGCCTCGCCACCGTGCGCCAGGTGGGTACACCAGCCTTGTATTGTGCCGGTACTGCGCACGCGCCGCTGTACAGCAGTGTGCCCGCGCCGCCCGACCGCCAGCTGGCCTACACCGCCGCCTTCTCGCGCCTCGCCACCGTGCGCCAGGTGGGTACACCAGCCTTGTATTGTGCCGGTACTGCGCACGCGCCGCTGTACAGCAGTGTGCCCGCGCCGCCCGACCGCCAGCTGGCCTACACCGCCGCCTTCTCGCGCCTCGCCACCGTGCGCCAGGTGGGTACACCAGCCTTGTATTGTGCCGGTACTGCGCACGCGCCGCTGTACAGCAGTGTGCCCGCGCCGCCCGACCGCCAGCTGGCCTACACCGCCGCCTTCTCGCGCCTCGCCACCGTGCGCCAGGTGGGTACACCAGCCTTGTATTGTGCCGGTACTGCGCACGCGCCGCTGTACAGCAGTGTGCCCGCGCCGCCCGACCGCCAGCTGGCCTACACCGCCGCCTTCTCGCGCCTCGCCACCGTGCGCCAGGTGGGTACACCAGCCTTGTATTGTGCCGGTACTGCGCACGCGCCGCTGTACAGCAGTGTGCCCGCGCCGCCCGACCGCCAGCTGGCCTACACCGCCGCCTTCTCGCGCCTCGCCACCGTGCGCCAGGTGGGTACACCAGCCTTGTATTGTGCCGGTACTGCGCACGCGCCGCTGTACAGCAGTGTGCCCGCGCCGCCCGACCGCCAGCTGGCCTACACCGCCGCCTTCTCGCGCCTCGCCACCGTGCGCCAGGTGGGTACACCAGCCTTGTATTGTGCCGGTACTGCGCACGCGCCGCTGTACAGCAGTGTGCCCGCGCCGCCCGACCGCCAGCTGGCCTACACCGCCGCCTTCTCGCGCCTCGCCACCGTGCGCCAGGTGGGTACACCAGCCTTGTATTGTGCCGGTACTCGGACCACCCAACACATGTTCCGGCATGCAACGATCTGGAATCGTCCGTATAACCCGCCTCCAGTTTAGGCTAGGTGGATGATTAACTTTATTAAATCTATTTCGACCTCCAGGTGTGCGAGTTCCTGTGCGCCGCGCTGGGCCTGGCCCGCGAGGACATGCGCGTGTGGTCGCTGGGCAGCACGGCCGTCCTGCTGGACGACGAGCGGCCCACGCTGCACGAGCTGGGCCTGGACGAGCGCGCGCGCCTGCTGCTGGAGGTGCGCAACTCCGACCTCACCTGGCCGGAGGAGATAGGGGCGCTCAGGTACTGTATACGTACCTGTGTGACGACACCCAGCCCACTGCTGGACGACGAGCGGCCCACGCTGCACGAGCTGGGCCTGGACGAGCGCGCGCGCCTGCTGCTGGAGGTGCGCAACTCCGACCTCACCTGGCCGGAGGAGATAGGGGCGCTCAGGTACTGTATACGTACCTGTGTGACGACACCCAGCCCACTGCTGGACGACGAGCGGCCCACGCTGCACGAGCTGGGCCTGGACGAGCGCGCGCGCCTGCTGCTGGAGGTGCGCAACTCCGACCTCACCTGGCCGGAGGAGATAGGGGCGCTCAGGTACTGTATACGTACCTGTGTGACGACACCCAGCCCACTGCTGGACGACGAGCGGCCCACGCTGCACGAGCTGGGCCTGGACGAGCGCGCGCGCCTGCTGCTGGAGGTGCGCAACTCCGACCTCACCTGGCCGGAGGAGATAGGGGCGCTCAGGTACTGTATACGTACCTGTGTGACGACACCCAGCCCACTGCTGGACGACGAGCGGCCCACGCTGCACGAGCTGGGCCTGGACGAGCGCGCGCGCCTGCTGCTGGAGGTGCGCAACTCCGACCTCACCTGGCCGGAGGAGATAGGGGCGCTCAGGTACTGTATACGTACCTGTGTGACGACACCCAGCCCACTGCTGGACGACGAGCGGCCCACGCTGCACGAGCTGGGCCTGGACGAGCGCGCGCGCCTGCTGCTGGAGGTGCGCAACTCCGACCTCACCTGGCCGGAGGAGATAGGGGCGCTCAGGTACTGTATACGTACCTGTGTGACGACACCCAGCCCACTGCTGGACGACGAGCGGCCCACGCTGCACGAGCTGGGCCTGGACGAGCGCGCGCGCCTGCTGCTGGAGGTGCGCAACTCCGACCTCACCTGGCCGGAGGAGATAGGGGCGCTCAGGTACTGTATACGTACCTGTGTGACGACACCCAGCCCACTGCTGGACGACGAGCGGCCCACGCTGCACGAGCTGGGCCTGGACGAGCGCGCGCGCCTGCTGCTGGAGGTGCGCAACTCCGACCTCACCTGGCCGGAGGAGATAGGGGCGCTCAGGTACTGTATACGTACCTGTGTGACGACACCCAGCCCACTGCTGGACGACGAGCGGCCCACGCTGCACGAGCTGGGCCTGGACGAGCGCGCGCGCCTGCTGCTGGAGGTGCGCAACTCCGACCTCACCTGGCCGGAGGAGATAGGGGCGCTCAGGTACTGTATACGTACCTGTGTGACGACACCCAGCCCACTGCTGGACGACGAGCGGCCCACGCTGCACGAGCTGGGCCTGGACGAGCGCGCGCGCCTGCTGCTGGAGGTGCGCAACTCCGACCTCACCTGGCCGGAGGAGATAGGGGCGCTCAGGTACTGTATACGTACCTGTGTGACGACACCCAGCCCACTGCTGGACGACGAGCGGCCCACGCTGCACGAGCTGGGCCTGGACGAGCGCGCGCGCCTGCTGCTGGAGGTGCGCAACTCCGACCTCACCTGGCCGGAGGAGATAGGGGCGCTCAGGTACTGTATACGTACCTGTGTGACGACACCCAGCCCACTGCTGGACGACGAGCGGCCCACGCTGCACGAGCTGGGCCTGGACGAGCGCGCAAATACCCAAACTTCTATATTGCAATTGTTGACAGAGAGCTCTCTCAAACGGTTTTTGTCTCTCTTACTACGACTCAGTCTGCTGGGAATAATTGTGCCAAAATAACAATAATTTATGCTTATCAATAGGAAAAATATTCGTTTTCCTACCCAGTCCCCCAATAGAGTGTACATAATTATATAAACATGTGTATGAATTATTTCACGATTGTCAAAGTGAAAACAGTGACCATGAAGGTTCGTGATAGCTTCTCTTCAAAGATATGAAACCTCTTCTGCTGCGGTAAAGTGTACTTTTTGTTAGTGTTGTTTCATTATATATCTATTACGAAAATAATGAGTGAATGCAATGTTTGGTTTTAAAAACGTGTTTTTACGAAAGTGCGCAAATATGATCAACGGATTGTTGTTGTTTGACGATGTTGAATACAGCTAGTTGCGAGGTGGAAGGACTATGGCCAGCTGTGGACTTGGTGGACTAAATATTGTTTTATTTCCATTAGAGGATTATTAACGAACGTAGTCATAGTTCTTGAAGCAAAAGCTATGTTAAGGGCCAGAAATTATTTTGGTTACCTAATAGCAATTCATTGTTTTCCAATGATGCATTATTGTTTTTATGTTTTCAGTATGAGCAGTGGATCAAGTCGAGCCACGGAGCGTCGCGAGACATTAATAGCGCCTAACCTGCCTGGAGCCACCGGTCTACACAACCTAGGGAATACATGCTTCATGAATGCGGCCTTACAGTCTGTGAGTACCTTACATTTCTGATAGTAATATGCGTTATGAGGGTCATATGTTTAGAGGCCAGTTCCCGCTTCGTTGGAAGACAGGGAAGCTGGTCCTCATCCGGAAGCCGGGGCGCCCTGCGGACTCTCCGTCCGCATACCGGCCCATTGTGTTGCTCGACGAGGTGGGCAAGCTCTTCGAAAGAGTAATTGCAAACCGCCTCGCCGGGCACCTTGCGGGGATTGGGCCGGATCTTGCGGACAACCAGTTTGGTTTCCGCAAGGGGCGCTCGACGGTGGACGCCATCATGCGCGTGAGAGCCCTCACGACGGGGGATGCGGTGTCCAGGGGTGGGGTCGTCTTGGCGGTGTCTCTCGACATCGCAAACGCCTTCAACTCCATGCCCTGGAGCTGCATTAGGGAGGCACTCCGGTATCACCGGGTGCCGACCTACCTTCGTCGTGTGGTCGGGGACTACCTGACGGACAGGTACGTCATATACCCTGGTCACAACGGAGAGTGGAACCGGCGAGAGATGTCGTGCGGTGTTCCACAGGGATCGGTTCTGGGGCCGCCCTTGTGGAACATCGGCTACGACTGGGTGCTGCGTGCCGACCTCCCTAGCGGCGTCAGCGTAGTCTGCTACGCTGACGACACGCTGGTGCTGGCGCAGGGGAGGTCGCACGAGGCGGCGGCCGAACTGATGACACGCGGGGTTGCGATAGTCGTTGAGAGGATCCGGCAATTGGGTCTCGAGGTGGCATTGCACAAGTCCGAGGCCATGTGCTTTCATGGGCCTCGGAGCGCGCCACCGTCGGGATCCATACTCACGGTAGGAGGGGTTCCCGTCGGCGTCGAGTCGACGTTGAGGTACCTCGGACTCGTCCTCGACAGCCGATGGAACTTCGTGGAGCATTTCCGACGTTTGGCTCCCAGACTGGAAAAGGCCGGGGCTGCTTTCAAGCGGCTCCTGCCCAACCTGAGGGGGCCAAACGCCTCC
Organism: Eurois occulta; assembly: GCA_950022335.1. Classification (NCBI taxonomy): domain Eukaryota; kingdom Metazoa; phylum Arthropoda; class Insecta; order Lepidoptera; family Noctuidae; genus Eurois; species Eurois occulta. The sequence goes on along the minus strand of OX465494.1, from coordinate 1,031,627 downwards.
TGCCGGAGGCTCTACGCGGGGATCTTGCGGTCCATGGCCCTATACGGGGCCCCGGTGTGGGCGCGTTCGTTGAGGTTGCGTGCAAAGCACTACCTGAACGCGCCCCAAAAGGTGGTAGCCGTAAGGCTGATCCGTGGGTACCGCACGATCTCCCGCGAGGCGGCGAGCCTCCTTGCCGGATTGCCGCCATGGGATCTGGAGGCCATAGTCCTCGCGCGCCTGCACGAGTGGCGCGCGGAGGTACAGAGCCGGGGGGTAACTCCGCTGCCGCGGCATATTGTCGCGCGGCGGACAGACCTCCGCCGTGATCTCATGGCGACATGGAGAGAGCGACTATCGCGACCCCGTTCAGGGCACGCCACGATAGTGGCGGTAAGTCCCCTCTTTGAGGAGTGGCTAGGGAGGCGCCACGGCGCCCTCACCTTCCGCCTGACGCAGGTCCTCAACGGACACGGGTGCTTCGGGAGGTACCTGCACCGAATCGGGCGGGAGGAAACGCCCGGGTGCTACAATTGCGAGGATCGACCGGAGGACACGGTGGAGCACACCGTGGAGGTCTGCTCTGCTTGGGCGGAGCACCGCCGTGTCCTCGTAGCGGCGATTGGCGGCGGCGACCTCTCGCGTCCGGCCCTGGTTCAAGCCATGGTCCGGGGCGAGAGGGAATCGGAAGCCGTCGCCTCCTTCTGCGAAGCAGTCATGCTAGCGAAGGAGGCGGCGGAACGTGAGAGGGAGAGAACCTCCTCACGTCCCAGCCGCCGCGGGAGAAGCACCGGGCGTCGGGGGTCACGCCGTGATGGCTCTCGGCCACCGTAGGCGCGGGCCTGTGGACGGCGAGTAATGGGCTAGCTCGCCGTCCGTCCCGTCCGTCGTATGACGACGGGCAGGCCGTGTCGACGGCGCGTTCGTGTTCCACGCGCGCCTCAAAGAGTTGTCAGCAAACGGGAGGGGCCCGCAAGGGCCGGTGCCTGCCAGGGCTGCGGGACTGTTCGAAAGAGATACCGCGGCCCTGGAACATAAAGGGCCAATGAAGGAACATGGGTGGTTTTTAGTCAGTAAGAGTCTGACACTCCCTTCCGCTCCGCCCAGAGCGGGAGGAGTCATTTGATGATTTCCCACCCCCAAAAAAAAAAAAAAAAAAAAAGGTCATAATTATGTTTGTTCAGTTTGGCTATAAGAGTCGAGGAAGACCAAAGAAACGATAGATGGACTGTGTGAAGGATGATATGGTTAGAAAGGAGGTAACTGCTGAGATGGCGAGTAATAGTACGGAAGAGGAAGACGTGCTGCACCGATCACAAATACATTGGGATAATATAATTCGATGCTATGTGACATGTATCGACCCGTGCTATGTGCACATGGTGCATTACGGACCTGTGTCCCAGCAGTGGGAACATTATATGCTGACTATGCATATGTCACATGTATTATTGTGCAGTGGCGTACCCGCAATGAAAGGGAGGCAAAGCCCAATTAAACAACTAACGACGTTTTCGCTCTCTGTTCTGAGTTCTGACATTGGTTTTTAATAACGCCGGTTTTATTTTCCTATTATTTAAATATGCTTAAATTTAAAAATACAAATAGTTGTGATTAACATTTCGTTTTATATATCCCTTCACAAAAGAAGTAAATGATATAAGAGCCATCTTCTGACATAAATGTAACAACAGAACTCTTCAAATCAATTCGTAATTATTTCCTCGCTTTGGCGAGAGATGGCGCTCAAATAAAAAATTGGTTTCTATGACTGCAAATTGTTGAAAATGAATGTGTTATTCTTATTACTCACAGTGTGAACAGCCATAACTCCAATCTTCGCTTCTTTACCACGGACAGATGACAAAGAACAAAGCACTCAGTAATGCATGGTATTACTAGATAGATTTACAGATACTTACATACTTATTAATATCAACAATGACAATTCGTTTTCTTTAATTACTTTCTGTATTCTAAATTAAAAACTCTATCTTTCTGTAAAAATAATTTTATTACATCAGCATAAAATGTTGGTGAAGGTTTTAATTCTATGAGCAGCTGTTTTTCTATAGCAATTGTCGTAACTAATGTAAATATCTTGTCGCGAGAATTGTCATAATTAAACGTGATCAGGGGTAGGTTTAGGTGAAGTAACGAGATTATATTTTTCTGTAAAACTCAAAGTATTTACCTTGCCCAGAATCGATTTCACACACTAATCCTTCACAAGGAACAGCTGCATGCGTTTCCGAATTCATTTTAGAGTTAAAAAACTATAATCACTTCTAAACAACGTTAATTACAGCAAAAAATAATCACAAGAAATTGAAAAAATAAAAGAAAATGCACCAGGTAATCACTCAAAACACAACGAACATACCTCGTGGCGCGAACCGCGAACACGCATTCTCTCTCAAACCACAGTGACTTACACGCACACATAAAAAAAAACCCAGCTTTAAATTAAATACAAAACGTCCAAATAAGTACCTACGAAAACAGACACAACTTGCTAAGAGCAAGCGAGAGGTCAGAAGCCAAATGCAAGCCAATGGGTATGAAAGAGAAAGCGTTAGCACTGGCTGTAGGCCGTAGGTACGATTAGAGTTTCGCGAATTCGCGCGCTCGTTTCGCGCAGAATCAGATGTTATTAACTTATTATTGTTTGACGTAAATTTTAGTTTGTGTTAGAATTAGAAACTAGATTTTTTTTATTTATTTTTTATTTGTTTGATTGTAAGGCAAGCCTGGCTTTTCGGCTTGTATGATAGTTCCACCACTGTTATTGTGTGTTCTAGGTGTGGAACACGGGTCCCCTGACGAGGTACTTCAACTCGGGTATGCACCTGTACGAAGTGAACACAACCAACCCGCTCGGAACCAAAGGAGTGCTAGCGTTAAGATATGGAGAACTTTGTAAAGAGGTATTTGTTCATTTTTGTTATTTTTAAAAGTATTTTTATTTTAAGAATCTAAGGAGTTATGCCAAGCAACAGCGTTTGGCAGTGTCGGAGTGTAGCGTTGTCCCCCTTAGGTGTGGTCGCCGCTGCGCGTGCGCTGGTGCGTGTCGCGCTGGCGGGCCGTGTGGCAGTGTCGGAGTGTAGTGTTGTTGTCCCGCAGGTGTGGTCGTGCTCGGCGCGCTCGGTGGCGCCGCTGCGCGTGCGCTGGTGCGTGTCGCGCTGGCGGGCCGTGTGGCAGTGTCGGAGTGTAGTGTTGTTGTCCCGCAGGTGTGGTCGTGCTCGGCGCGCTCGGTGGCGCCGCTGCGCGTGCGCTGGTGCGTGTCGCGCTGGCGGGCCGTGTGGCAGTGTCGGAGTGTAGTGTTGTTGTCCCGCAGGTGTGGTCGTGCTCGGCGCGCTCGGTGGCGCCGCTGCGCGTGCGCTGGTGCGTGTCGCGCTGGCGGGCCGTGTGGCAGTGTCGGAGTGTAGTGTTGTTGTCCCGCAGGTGTGGTCGTGCTCGGCGCGCTCGGTGGCGCCGCTGCGCGTGCGCTGGTGCGTGTCGCGCTGGCGGGCCGTGTGGCAGTGTCGGAGTGTAGTGTTGTTGTCCCGCAGGTGTGGTCGTGCTCGGCGCGCTCGGTGGCGCCGCTGCGCGTGCGCTGGTGCGTGTCGCGCTGGCGGGCCGTGTGGCAGTGTCGGAGTGTAGTGTTGTTGTCCCGCAGGTGTGGTCGTGCTCGGCGCGCTCGGTGGCGCCGCTGCGCGTGCGCTGGTGCGTGTCGCGCTGGCGGGCCGTGTGGCAGTGTCGGAGTGTAGTGTTGTTGTCCCGCAGGTGTGGTCGTGCTCGGCGCGCTCGGTGGCGCCGCTGCGCGTGCGCTGGTGCGTGTCGCGCTGGCGGGCCGTGTGGCAGTGTCGGAGTGTAGTGTTGTTGTCCCGCAGGTGTGGTCGTGCTCGGCGCGCTCGGTGGCGCCGCTGCGCGTGCGCTGGTGCGTGTCGCGCTGGCGGGCCGTGTGGCAGTGTCGGAGTGTAGTGTTGTTGTCCCGCAGGTGTGGTCGTGCTCGGCGCGCTCGGTGGCGCCGCTGCGCGTGCGCTGGTGCGTGTCGCGCTGGCGGGCCGTGTGGCAGTGTCGGAGTGTAGTGTTGTTGTCCCGCAGGTGTGGTCGTGCTCGGCGCGCTCGGTGGCGCCGCTGCGCGTGCGCTGGTGCGTGTCGCGCTGGCGGGCCGTGTGGCAGTGTCGGAGTGTAGTGTTGTTGTCCCGCAGGTGTGGTCGTGCTCGGCGCGCTCGGTGGCGCCGCTGCGCGTGCGCTGGTGCGTGTCGCGCTGGCGGGCCGTGTGGCAGTGTCGGAGTGTAGTGTTGTTGTCCCGCAGGTGTGGTCGTGCTCGGCGCGCTCGGTGGCGCCGCTGCGCGTGCGCTGGTGCGTGTCGCGCTGGCGGGCCGTGTGGCAGTGTCGGAGTGTAGTGTTGTTGTCCCGCAGGTGTGGTCGTGCTCGGCGCGCTCGGTGGCGCCGCTGCGCGTGCGCTGGTGCGTGTCGCGCTGGCGGGCCGTGTGGCAGTGTCGGAGTGTAGTGTTGTTGTCCCGCAGGTGTGGTCGTGCTCGGCGCGCTCGGTGGCGCCGCTGCGCGTGCGCTGGTGCGTGTCGCGCTGGCGGGCCGTGTGGCAGTGTCGGAGTGTAGTGTTGTTGTCCCGCAGGTGTGGTCGTGCTCGGCGCGCTCGGTGGCGCCGCTGCGCGTGCGCTGGTGCGTGTCGCGCTGGCGGGCCGTGTGGCAGTGTCGGAGTGTAGTGTTGTTGTCCCGCAGGTGTGGTCGTGCTCGGCGCGCTCGGTGGCGCCGCTGCGCGTGCGCTGGTGCGTGTCGCGCTGGCGGGCCGTGTGGCAGTGTCGGAGTGTAGTGTTGTTGTCCCGCAGGTGTGGTCGTGCTCGGCGCGCTCGGTGGCGCCGCTGCGCGTGCGCTGGTGCGTGTCGCGCTGGCGGGCCGTGTGGCAGTGTCGGAGTGTAGTGTTGTTGTCCCGCAGGTGTGGTCGTGCTCGGCGCGCTCGGTGGCGCCGCTGCGCGTGCGCTGGTGCGTGTCGCGCTGGCGGGCCGTGTGGCAGTGTCGGAGTGTAGTGTTGTTGTCCCGCAGGTGTGGTCGTGCTCGGCGCGCTCGGTGGCGCCGCTGCGCGTGCGCTGGTGCGTGTCGCGCTGGCGGGCCGTGTGGCAGTGTCGGAGTGTAGTGTTGTTGTCCCGCAGGTGTGGTCGTGCTCGGCGCGCTCGGTGGCGCCGCTGCGCGTGCGCTGGTGCGTGTCGCGCTGGCGGGCCGTGTGGCAGTGTCGGAGTGTAGTGTTGTTGTCCCGCAGGTGTGGTCGTGCTCGGCGCGCTCGGTGGCGCCGCTGCGCGTGCGCTGGTGCGTGTCGCGCTGGCGGGCCGTGTGGCAGTGTCGGAGTGTAGTGTTGTTGTCCCGCAGGTGTGGTCGTGCTCGGCGCGCTCGGTGGCGCCGCTGCGCGTGCGCTGGTGCGTGTCGCGCTGGCGGGCCGTGTGGCAGTGTCGGAGTGTAGTGTTGTTGTCCCGCAGGTGTGGTCGTGCTCGGCGCGCTCGGTGGCGCCGCTGCGCGTGCGCTGGTGCGTGTCGCGCTGGCGGGCCGTGTGGCAGTGTCGGAGTGTAGTGTTGTTGTCCCGCAGGTGTGGTCGTGCTCGGCGCGCTCGGTGGCGCCGCTGCGCGTGCGCTGGTGCGTGTCGCGCTGGCGGGCCGTGTGGCAGTGTCGGAGTGTAGTGTTGTTGTCCCGCAGGTGTGGTCGTGCTCGGCGCGCTCGGTGGCGCCGCTGCGCGTGCGCTGGTGCGTGTCGCGCTGGCGGGCCGTGTGGCAGTGTCGGAGTGTAGTGTTGTTGTCCCGCAGGTGTGGTCGTGCTCGGCGCGCTCGGTGGCGCCGCTGCGCGTGCGCTGGTGCGTGTCGCGCTGGCGGGCCGTGTGGCAGTGTCGGAGTGTAGTGTTGTTGTCCCGCAGGTGTGGTCGTGCTCGGCGCGCTCGGTGGCGCCGCTGCGCGTGCGCTGGTGCGTGTCGCGCTGGCGGGCCGTGTGGCAGTGTCGGAGTGTAGTGTTGTTGTCCCGCAGGTGTGGTCGTGCTCGGCGCGCTCGGTGGCGCCGCTGCGCGTGCGCTGGTGCGTGTCGCGCTGGCGGGCCGTGTGGCAGTGTCGGAGTGTAGTGTTGTTGTCCCGCAGGTGTGGTCGTGCTCGGCGCGCTCGGTGGCGCCGCTGCGCGTGCGCTGGTGCGTGTCGCGCTGGCGGGCCGTGTGGCAGTGTCGGAGTGTAGTGTTGTTGTCCCGCAGGTGTGGTCGTGCTCGGCGCGCTCGGTGGCGCCGCTGCGCGTGCGCTGGTGCGTGTCGCGCTGGCGGGCCGTGTGGCAGTGTCGGAGTGTAGTGTTGTTGTCCCGCAGGTGTGGTCGTGCTCGGCGCGCTCGGTGGCGCCGCTGCGCGTGCGCTGGTGCGTGTCGCGCTGGCGGGCCGTGTGGCAGTGTCGGAGTGTAGTGTTGTTGTCCCGCAGGTGTGGTCGTGCTCGGCGCGCTCGGTGGCGCCGCTGCGCGTGCGCTGGTGCGTGTCGCGCTGGCGGGCCGTGTGGCAGTGTCGGAGTGTAGTGTTGTTGTCCCGCAGGTGTGGTCGTGCTCGGCGCGCTCGGTGGCGCCGCTGCGCGTGCGCTGGTGCGTGTCGCGCTGGCGGGCCGTGTGGCAGTGTCGGAGTGTAGTGTTGTTGTCCCGCAGGTGTGGTCGTGCTCGGCGCGCTCGGTGGCGCCGCTGCGCGTGCGCTGGTGCGTGTCGCGCTGGCGGGCCGTGTGGCAGTGTCGGAGTGTAGTGTTGTTGTCCCGCAGGTGTGGTCGTGCTCGGCGCGCTCGGTGGCGCCGCTGCGCGTGCGCTGGTGCGTGTCGCGCTGGCGGGCCGTGTGGCAGTGTCGGAGTGTAGTGTTGTTGTCCCGCAGGTGTGGTCGTGCTCGGCGCGCTCGGTGGCGCCGCTGCGCGTGCGCTGGTGCGTGTCGCGCTGGCGGGCCGTGTGGCAGTGTCGGAGTGTAGTGTTGTTGTCCCGCAGGTGTGGTCGTGCTCGGCGCGCTCGGTGGCGCCGCTGCGCGTGCGCTGGTGCGTGTCGCGCTGGCGGGCCGTGTGGCAGTGTCGGAGTGTAGTGTTGTTGTCCCGCAGGTGTGGTCGTGCTCGGCGCGCTCGGTGGCGCCGCTGCGCGTGCGCTGGTGCGTGTCGCGCTGGCGGGCCGTGTGGCAGTGTCGGAGTGTAGTGTTGTTGTCCCGCAGGTGTGGTCGTGCTCGGCGCGCTCGGTGGCGCCGCTGCGCGTGCGCTGGTGCGTGTCGCGCTGGCGGGCCGTGTGGCAGTGTCGGAGTGTAGTGTTGTTGTCCCGCAGGTGTGGTCGTGCTCGGCGCGCTCGGTGGCGCCGCTGCGCGTGCGCTGGTGCGTGTCGCGCTGGCGGGCCGTGTGGCAGTGTCGGAGTGTAGTGTTGTTGTCCCGCAGGTGTGGTCGTGCTCGGCGCGCTCGGTGGCGCCGCTGCGCGTGCGCTGGTGCGTGTCGCGCTGGCGGGCCGTGTGGCAGTGTCGGAGTGTAGTGTTGTTGTCCCGCAGGTGTGGTCGTGCTCGGCGCGCTCGGTGGCGCCGCTGCGCGTGCGCTGGTGCGTGTCGCGCTGGCGGGCCGTGTGGCAGTGTCGGAGTGTAGTGTTGTTGTCCCGCAGGTGTGGTCGTGCTCGGCGCGCTCGGTGGCGCCGCTGCGCGTGCGCTGGTGCGTGTCGCGCTGGCGGGCCGTGTGGCAGTGTCGGAGTGTAGTGTTGTTGTCCCGCAGGTGTGGTCGTGCTCGGCGCGCTCGGTGGCGCCGCTGCGCGTGCGCTGGTGCGTGTCGCGCTGGCGGGCCGTGTGGCAGTGTCGGAGTGTAGTGTTGTTGTCCCGCAGGTGTGGTCGTGCTCGGCGCGCTCGGTGGCGCCGCTGCGCGTGCGCTGGTGCGTGTCGCGCTGGCGGGCCGTGTGGCAGTGTCGGAGTGTAGTGTTGTTGTCCCGCAGGTGTGGTCGTGCTCGGCGCGCTCGGTGGCGCCGCTGCGCGTGCGCTGGTGCGTGTCGCGCTGGCGGGCCGTGTGGCAGTGTCGGAGTGTAGTGTTGTTGTCCCGCAGGTGTGGTCGTGCTCGGCGCGCTCGGTGGCGCCGCTGCGCGTGCGCTGGTGCGTGTCGCGCTGGCGGGCCGTGTGGCAGTGTCGGAGTGTAGTGTTGTTGTCCCGCAGGTGTGGTCGTGCTCGGCGCGCTCGGTGGCGCCGCTGCGCGTGCGCTGGTGCGTGTCGCGCTGGCGGGCCGTGTGGCAGTGTCGGAGTGTAGTGTTGTTGTCCCGCAGGTGTGGTCGTGCTCGGCGCGCTCGGTGGCGCCGCTGCGCGTGCGCTGGTGCGTGTCGCGCTGGGCGCGCGCGCTGGCGGGCGGAGGGCAGCACGACGCGCAGGAGCTGCTGGCGTGGCTGCTGGACGCGCTGCACGAGGACCTCAACCGCGCGCGAGGGCCCGCGCCGCCCGCCCTGCAGCACGACGACGCGCCCGGGAGGCCCGACCAGGTCACACTCTTTATTAACTTGTCAATATAATAAATTAATGTATCGCTAATTAATGTAGCAATAAAAGTAAACTACTGCACAGTCAATGAATAATAAATAAAATTTACTTCTGAAATTTGCTTCTAACACATCAAAAGGACTACTCTGGAAAAAAACATCGAAAAAATCTCAAAAATCAGTCTTATTAAGTCAAAAAATTCAAGGCAAGTTGTATGACAACCATACGTTTAATCGTATTTTAAGCCACACAGTTTTGAATAAACCCGTCCAATCAGAACTTAAAAAGAAAGAACATTTAGGTGGGCCGTGTTTCTTGAGACAACACATAACATCCGACAGAAGATAGCGACATCAATATGACGATGTTTAAATGCTCCATGGCAGCCTTTAACAATCTTAATTCATCCAATGTAAACAAAAACCTTGTGAGCCCTCAGGTGGTAGCAGCAGAAGCCTGGGAGCAGCACACATCGCGCAACGCGTCCATCATGACGGAGCTGTTCTACGGGCAGCTGAAGTCCAAGGTGGTGTGCGACACCTGCGCGCGCGAGTCCGTGCGCTTCGACGCCTTCAACATGCTCAGCCTGCCGCTGCCCATGGAGTCCTACGTGTGCTGCGAGCTTAGGGGTATGTGCAGGATTGTGAACTACTGCTACACTGTACGACGCCTTCAACATGCTCAGCCTGCCGCTGCCCATGGAGTCCTACGTGTGCTGCGAGCTTAGGGGTATGTGCAGGATTGTGAACTACTGCTACACTGTACGACGCCTTCAACATGCTCAGCCTGCCGCTGCCCATGGAGTCCTACGTGTGCTGCGAGCTTAGGGGTATGTGCAGGATTGTGAACTACTGCTACACTGTACGACGCCTTCAACATGCTCAGCCTGCCGCTGCCCATGGAGTCCTACGTGTGCTGCGAGCTTAGGGGTATGTGCAGGATTGTGAACTACTGCTACACTGTACGACGCCTTGAATATACTTAATTCTGTAATTTATATTGCAAATGAATACATTCTCCAGTATGTTATGCGAACGGTGCGAGATGATAGTAGTTATCATATATCAATATCTTCAAATCGTAAATATTATTTCCTTTATTTATTTGTATACAAATTTCATACATTTTTCCTTAAAAAAAAAAAACAATATTAAAACATTAAAAAATATAACAATTGTAGCCCAACGGTATGGAACAGGGTCCAAGCTACCGGCGGCCCGGGCTCCAGAGAGAGGACCCTCCTAACTAGACGAGCCGTGTGCAGGAGTACCGCGCGCTGAATCAAGTCCACTTGGTCCACTTGATCCAGCTGCCCAATGAGAGCCTCCTCAGATATTGGTCGAGGCTCTTGGCAATAGGGCAGTTGACACACTAATCAATTGACATACTTTTTATGATCTGTGAAAACGCGATTCCCCCTTACATTTTGTATGGCAACAGCACGCTGTAACATTTAAGGTGGAAACATACTACTGAAACGTGACGCGACGCAATGTGTCGACACCCCACGTGCACCGTGCACATTACCAACACGCGATGCCACGATGCGCTTGCAATTTCTGAATACAGCCTGTGTACAGCAGTGAACGTGTATGGTAGTGTGCTATGGATCTACTAAGTAACGAGTCAGATGAAGATTTTGAAGAAGATTTGATGCAAATTTTGGGTACATTTATTTTACTTAAACGACTCAAGAAGAAAAAAATAACTAGACGTTATTGGGGGCATGAAATAAATTAAAAGAGAAGGACGTGTGGTAAATTTCATACGCTATATCCAGACTTGCTTCTAGACATGAAAGATTTCATATGTATTTTATAACAAATGATGCGTGGCGTCGGGTCCGGACTAGAGTACTCAGGTACTCAGGTACTCAGGTACTCAGGTACTCAGGTACTCAGGTACTCAGGTACTCAGGTACTCAGGTACGGATCGGGTGGCGTTTGCGCGCATTTCGTCGCGACGGGTGTTTATAATGTGATTCTGGGCATAGAAAATAATACGATTTGATTCTACTCAACACGCATCGCGTTTTGTTGGGTCGCGTGGCGTTTCAATAGTGTGTTTCCACCTTTAGTCAACACAATGACTCAATTATTTATTGATTTCAACTTCGCGAGCCAAGTCAAGATACTTGATATTGTGTATTTAATTAGTTTTTATCTTTTCAGTGATGCTGCTAGACGGGTCGGTGCCTATTAAGTACGGCGTGAGAGTCAACTCAGAAGGAACGTATCTAGATCTCAAGAAGAAGCTGTCAGAACTGTGTGGACTAGCGCCTGAATCGTAAGTAATAACTGTCATCCACTAACTTATGTACGTTCAAGAAATTCACAGAGTGCCGCTTTAAACTGTTTTTTTATAGAGCTCGTAATTGTTACACACGTGCGGTGTTTATGTGAAGCATGTAGGTCGGGTTCTGACATTATTAGGCTACAAAACCCGTAATGAACGTACCATCAGCTTAATTACACTCGGTAGCTCTGCGGTGATCCAGACGTAGTGACGTCAACGCACTGCGCAGCCACCGAGTGCATCGTCTCAATCAAACACCATTTCTGTAGCATGTAGTATGCTAAAATACTACACAGTACAGTATATATTAATTCAATTGAATATAATCGTAAATATAAATAAAACTTACGTCATTACTTGAATCCCTCCGATGTATTTCACATAGATTGCGTCACACCATCTATAACGCCTTAGTAAAACCAAACCTATTATATCTGGGGCAGTGCGGCCAAGACGAAGCTAGCAAGTCTCCAAGTTGCACAAAACAAAATATTAAAAATGATTTTTAACTACTCATATTTAACATCAACAAGCAAAATTTATGAAGAAACCAAAATAATGAACATTAGACAGTTAAATATTTACAATACAGTATTTTCATTTGTAAGGCGTTCAACAAAAGTATACAGACTAATTTATCGTTTACAAAAGTTAAACAGTTCACCCAACGAAGCAGTCGCTCAGCTAGTTTTTTGATTTTGCCGAAGATGAGAACTAAGTTTAGCAAAAAAATGTTTTAACATTTGAAGGAGCATAGTTGTACAACAAAATACCCTCATGTTTAAAAAAATACACTCATTCAATGCATTCAAAATTCGATTAGCTGAATATTTGATCACAAATAACACCCTTCCTAAAATCTGAATTCATTGGATGGGTGTATCACAAACATTACATATAATTTATTTTAAGCATTGTTCTCATGTCATGACTTTGTGTCTTTTTTGAGAATCTTTAAACCTAAAAACCTAAATTATTGGAATTTAGGTTAAAAAAAAAATACAAATACCCGAACATAGAACCTCCTCCTTTTTGAAGTCTGTTAAAAATAGCACGAAACACGATTGTTGTGACAATTTAGCATGAATTGTTATCTTTTCCAGAATGTTGATCGTCGAGCTTTCAGGCGCGACAATCGGACGAGTGTTCGACGACAACTCAAAGATATCGGCCGCGAGCGCGACAGAGCTGTACGCGTACGAGATACCGCACGACGACTGCGACACCGACACCAGCGACTGCGACGACTTCCCACACGACACTAACGGTGAGAGCAGCTCCGTGCCACTGTGCCACTGTTTGTGACAGACTCAAGGCCCACGACATAGTCCGGTTCAGCAGACGACAACCTCCTAGGTTGACCCGCGAGATACCATTCATTATAAAGAATAATATAACATAAGAAAGACATAAGATAACATAAATAGTAATATAATATAACCCTAAAATTTTGCATACTATGTTCTATCTTAGCTAAACATGTTTGAACTATGTATTTTAATTTTATTTAACACCATTGTATACCACGTTTTATGCAAATAATTATTTTTTAACACCCTTGCTCGTAAAACTGATGTAATTCCACCGGTTTTAAATATGTAAAGCGAGTCATAAAAAACGCGTGTGTTACCAAAGCAAATAGTTAAGTTATAGTCCATACAAATTCCATAACAGTATTATTTGCCATTTCAAATATGGAACTGATCGCCGCGCGGCGCCAGTCAGTAGGCAGCGCTAGCGCGCTGTTAAAATGGCGGGAAAGCAACAGTGTGCATTCACAGATTGATTGATGATAACCAATACGCACGTATATCGTACGACATTTTTTAACACATTTGCGAGGAAACAGAAAAAAAAAACATTTGACAATACAAGTACAAAGAAAAGAAAAAGAGAATGCTCATGGAAGTATGGAATCCCGTACCATGCTGCATCAAAATCAAACCTTGTTTTTTATAGACTACACTGATCGTATTAACTCCTACAAAAATTATTTTTGAAAAAAAAAAACCCGCGTTTCAGAGTTATTTTATAAAATCGAAACTAACCTAAAAAGTAGGTCTATTTTTTCGACGCTACCAACGACGTATTTTAACACACACACATTACATTATTGCTCTAAAAACAGCGTAATACACTAATATTAGTAAGAATTACGAGTTAAAGTAACATCCACAGTATGCTTGACTGAAACTCGATTTTATTTTAGACCTTTACATTGCCAATAGTCAGTCAGTACAGTACAAATGTCAGATGCCACAGATACGATAACTATAAACCATAGAGTATAGTAAGTGCTATAAACTAGTCGGGATTTAGGGATGTAATCGATAAATCAAAATCTTTAGGCTGAGAAAATCTATTTTGTTGCAAATAGCAATAAACCAAACTAAATCGATTTGGTGTACTGATCTTACTTAATTGTAATTAATTTTAGAGTCCGCTCGACAGACAAGGGTTTGTTCAATTGATACGGAACGTCATTTATATTCAGTTGAAACGGAACGTCATATAAAGGGAGTAAAACAATATTCGTACTTTTAAACTCGAAAAGTATATTTCCAGTTCAAAAATCAAATCCCCGACGCGTAATGCCGTAAAAAAATATGAAACTAATTACTATAATATTTTGGTTTTGATGCGCGAGACTTTTTGGTACCAACTTTGGTCATTCTCTTTTGAGAAAAATGGCGCGAGGATTATTTTCTGCCGTGGCTGCGTGAAAATGTTGGCAAAGACGCTAGAGCATGCAGCCAAGTTATTAAATTACCGAATAAACTGTTTTATTTTAATTTTAAATAAACTCAATCTGTGAATGCACACTGTTGCTTTCCCGCCATTTTAACAGCGCGCTAGCGCTGCCTACTGACTGGCGCCGCGCGGCGATTAGTTCGAAATTTGAATAGCAACAGCGCGCTGCTCACTAGCTGGAGTCGTGCGGCGGCGATTAGTTCCATATTTGAAATGGCAAATAATACTGTTATGGAATTTGTATGGACTATAACTTAACTATTTGCTTTGGTAACACACGCGTTTTTATGACCCGCTTTACATATTTAAAACCGGTGGAATTACATCAGCTTTACGAGCAAGGGTGTTAAAAAAATAAAAAAAACAGTTTATTCGTTAATTTAATAACTTGGCTGCATGCTCTAGCGTCTTTGCCAACATTTTCATGCAGCCACGGCAGAAAATAATCATCGCGCCATTTTTCTCAAATTTTCTTTTCTTTGTACTTGTATTGTGAATATCTTTTTTTTTTCTGTTTCCTCGCAAATGTGTTAAAAAACGTCGTACGATATACGTGCGTATTGGTTATAACATGCTCGGCTCAATTACGCCCTCACCTTCGGCTCGGGCTGGAATTCCGCCTCGCATGTTATAACCATCTTAACGCACTAATATCGTAATGTACTACATGTTTATGTAATGTTTATAAATGAGCCCAATCGGTGCGTTTTCATGTTGAGAATTAAGGGGTTACCCATGATGTCTGGTCATTTTATATTACAAGGGCACCACTTTCTGGGAGGACGTGTATTGACAGAAGATGCGCCTGCGTCTATTCCATCGAATTTTCACCTGCCACACCTAAACTTTTAGTCAATTACTCCGTTTGGCTCGAACAGGTTGATTGTGTAGAGTCATTTTACAAGATCGAAGTTTCGATTCGTTTTCTTAAAGTGTGTTGTTCCTTCCTTAGGCTGGAGCGAGACCCAGCAGCAGTGGGCGGAGGTGAGTGTGGGCGGCGGCAATACTTCCTCACTCTGCATGCCAGCACTCTTCTGCTTCAAGGTTAGCTACGCGCATCGCACACACATGCACACCTACACACATGGACACTTAGACTCGGAGGATATTCAAGTTGGGCTTTCTGAAGCAGCGTCAAACAGCTGTTCTTTAAATAAAATACGTACGTTAAGTAACAGAGTTTTGTCTTCCTCTTCTTCTTAGCGTGTCGAAGGCAAAAAGTTTAATTAAATTTCAATTAAAATTTGTTTAGCCCAGAACTCAGGCACACGAACCCTGCTCTCTGACGCAGTAGGTCACCAGGTGCGCCGGTGAGAGGTCTCCTGACAAGCCATAAATATTTTTGCTTTGATTAAAATATACTATGAATAAATGCTATTTATTCCCACGTCGAAGTTCAGACAGTTCGTCAGTTCGTCGTTGTCAGTTCGGGAGTTCGTCGAGTTTTATCTCACATTAATCATTTTATATCCCTAAATCGGCATTTGATTTCCCAAAAAAATATTGTAAAATTAAATAATGTTCATATCAGTGACGCATGCACCAGAAAGCCTTATATATACAGAAACATAGATTACACTGCCGTAGCGATTCATTAAAATTGTCTGTCTTTATATAAAAACCTTTTTATCTGCATTTGGAAAGAACCCCCTAATGAAAATGGGGATTACAAAACAAGGAAGAAAGCTGCTGATTAACAAAACGAAAACTTCGACGGTGAAGGGCATTTCATTTATAGGCATTTTGATAAAGAATAATAATAAAGATTATTACCATCAGGACATTATTTTGTTCCTCTTAGTCTACACACCATTAACATTAACTTAGTACAGAGTGGAAGGAACAACAACGCGAAAACGGTGACCACGTATTCAATGCATCATTCAGAGCCCCGTTTTGACCGTATTACACTTTTGTAGGATACAGCTGTTTTTTTTAATAACCGATGAAAAATTTCTATGTGGGGGGCTCATAACGATGCCACGCCGTGATGGCTCTCGGCCACCGTAGGCGCGGGCCTGTGGACGGTGAGTAATGGGCTAGCTCGCCGTCCGTCCGTCGTATGACGACGGGCAGGCCGTGTCGACGGCGCGTTCGTGTTCCACGCGCGCCTCAAAGAGTTGTCAGCAAACGGGAGGGGCCCGCAAGGGCCGGTGCCTGCCAGGGCTGCGGGACTGTTCGAAAGAGATACCGCGGCCCTGGAACATAAAGGGCCAATGAAGGAACATGGGTGGTTTTTAGTCAGTAAGAGTCTGACACTCCCTTCCGCTCCGCTCAGAGCGGGAGGAGTCATTTGATGATTTCCCACCCGCCAAAAAAAAAAAAAAAAGCGGCCTCATAACGATGTACTGAATACGTGGTAACCGTTTTCGCGTCGGTGTCCCTTCCACCTCGTATTTTCATTGTATTAAGAATATCTACTACTCAGTATAATAAAAATAATTACATAATTCTGAGAGAAAAAAAAAACTGAAACGAAATCACAATAATGCAGTAAAAAAGTTTTTATGTCCCCGTTTGGTGATGGCATGTAAGTGTAAGTGAAATATTCGACTACCTTACAGAACATAACACATGTAAATACACATACTGTATAATATATGACGTCGTAACGTGAAGTGCTCACTAACTTAACTGTGTACATATGTTTGTGCTGATTCTGTTGGGCACCAACTAAACAGAATTGGGACTATTGCTGTCCCTTACCAACAGGTAGAGGATAAAAGAGACTGGGATAGTTTGAGCGATAAATAAAGTTGCGTTTTGACCTTCAGCGTATATACCAATGACCATGATAGTTAATGGAGTCATTCACCTCTTACTGTTATGTTTTGGGGTATCTTACGGTTTATTTATACATCTATACCTACTAATAAATAAAATAGAAGTGTCTGTTTGTAATTTCATTTAAATAACAACTGTTTATTGAACGCATAGGAAAGTATTTGGAAAAAGGATTAGGGGTCCGTGCAAAAAATTAAAACCGTTGACATAGTCTTAATTTAACTTTATTTGACAACTCGTGTATACTGCCGTCTCTTTCTTCCCTCACCTGTGTAAAAGAGATAGCAATACTCTTTAGTTGGTGCCCAATATAATGTGGCCGTTGTTCGTTTATCTGTGTTGAGATAGCATCTCGTGACGGAGAGTTGATGGATCAGGTAACAGATGACTCTAAATACTGCACTGTAACGCCGTTTTTAGTTATTTTCTCATATTTTTTTGTTTGATTTTAATGTAGAAAGTGGTATTTTACCATAGTTTTTAGAAGAGTTTTTCAAAGTCAATTAGTTAATTGTATGTAAATCATATATCCGTATGTAATTATATTTCTGCGGTTTTTGATTCTATTTTATAATATTACGAATAAATATAATAACCATTTGATTTAACTTATTCTTAAAAATAAATATCGACTAGTTTGAAGGTTGAACGATGTGTTAGACCAATTTACCTTAACCTTACTTTGTCTATACAATGATCCGCAATAACTTTTTTAAATAAACAAAAGAAACTAGGAATTTCATATCATGGTCATAAATATTTGCTAATTGTACCGTTTTATAGAAAAGTCACCCTCGGTTTTTGAAAGTCGAATCAATGCGTAAGCTACGATTGGTAAATCAAAATTAAGTTATTTTGATTATATTGTTATAACATCCAATCGAAATCAGTAGATTAGGCATGAGAATCACCCACAACGGAATCATTGGCTTTCAGAATCCGTCTATCAGTTAGGTACAACATCAGCTAAACGCTCTGTGTTCGTAGATTGTCCATATGTATATATAACGTGTGGTAGAGGTCACTTTTGTACAAATTCGCTTCTGTTTTATTTTCCAAATTCTTATAAATAATTTTTAGTTGTAGCTGGCAGACCCTCTGTCTAAAGCCTTTGCTTTTAGTCCAAAAAGTGCAGATTTTACAATTTCAGATCAAAAAAATCTTGATGTCCAGAATAAATAAGGTGGACTTAAAAATGGTTAACCAATTTTGATGAAATGGGCAGTAATAGTAGGTACCTTAATCGTACTGTAAACAGAGAGAGTCCTTAACTTTTCAGTAATAAAAAAATGTTAAGCCAAAAAGCTCTTTATTGCAAAGTTTGAAGCCATAAATTGGTAAATCACCTACAGTCATCTCGCAAGGTTGGTGCAGGCGCTCCCAAGGCTAGGAAAACACACCCAAAAGTCTACATTATAATCGAACAACGGTTTCAGCGCTCGAGATCGGAAATTCTTATGTCCCAGAGTCCACCAACCACGTTGTACAACCACGGCGTGTTCACGGACGGCGGCTACCTGCGCCAGCCCGGCTCGCCCAGCTCGCCCAGCTCGCCCAGCTCGCCCACGCCCAGCGCGCGCTCGCTCAGCCTCAAGCTGAGCGAGCCGCGCCTGCCCAAGGTCAAGTTCGGCTCGTCACCCTCCAACATGTGCAACATGAACGATACCAAGCATGTGCCGAGCGGCAAGATACAGTATTTGGTGGCTGTTCATAGGTGAGTTTTTTATGTTATGTAAATGTTTGCTTGGGGGACATACTGCTTGAGACCCGTTCTATTGACACTTAAGTGACGTCATAAGCCGCTGTGTCACTGGTATTTTTTATGTCCTCTAAAATGCAGCGACAATAAAATTGGACTCTCCACTTTTGTTTCCCTGAAATATAATTTGCACGATATCTAAAACATGCTACCATGTTAACTAATATGCGTCAGACACGTGTGTCTAACTCAAGTGAATATTTCACATTTACCTTTAGAGTGTAGTTTCCTTGGTCCGTAGGGTGCGGGGCAGCGCCAACGGCATTCTGTCTATGGTAAAAATAAAATAATAATTTGACCGTAGTCGATCAATGACATTGTGGCATATTTTCAGGAGTAATAAAACCTCCGAAAATAAAATAAATATGAGCATACTCAAAATATCAAATTTACTGCTTTATATACTATTTTTCCGACAACTTTTATGCGAATACGAATAAAGAAACGACCGAATAAAATACTGAAAATTCCGAAAACTCAATACAGCATATGCTGACGTAATATTTTTCCACCAGCTTAAACTGCGTTTTACCGAAAAATACATTTAATCATTTTCATCGTTACAAATTTAGAATAAAATTTACCTATAAAATAAAATAAAACGAATAAAATCGACGTCAAGATAAATATCAAAATGTTGTATTATGGCGCAGTCGACGTAGCCCCGCTACGCGGGGTTCCTGTTTCTGTCTGCAGGGTTTAATAGTACATTACGATATTAGTGCGTTATAGTACATTACGATATTAGTGCGTTAAGATGGTTATAACATGCGAGGCGGAATTTCAGCCCGAGCCGAAGGCGAGGGCGTAATTGAGCCGAGCATGTTATAACCAATACGCACGTATATCGTACGACGTTTTTTTAACACATTTGCGAGGAAACAGAAAAAAAAACATTCACAATACTAGTACAAAAAAAAGAAAATTTGAGAAAAATGGCGCGAGGATTATTTTCTGCCGTGGCTGCGTGAAAATGTTGGCAAAGACGCTAGAGCATGCAGCCAAGTTATTAAATTACCGAATAAACTGTTTTTATTTTATTTTAAATAAACTCAATCTGTGAATGTACACTGTGGCTTTCCCGTCATTTTAACAGCGCGCTAGCGCTGCCTTCTGACTGGCGGCGCGCGGCGATTAGTTCGAAATTTGAATAGCAACAGCGCGCTGCTCACTAGCTGGAGTCTTGCGGCGGCGATCAGTTCCATATTTGAAATGGCAAATAATACTGTTATGGAATTTGTATGGACTATAACTTAACTATTTGCTTGGTAACACACGCGTTTTTTATGACCCGCTTTACATATTTAAAACCGGTGTTATTACATTAGCTTTACGAGCAAGGGTGTTAAAAAGTAACCTAACACGAAGGGGATGGCCCTCGGGAACTAACCGGTCCGGGGTCGGGGTGCCCCAAGTCGCGTTGCATCCTAAGATATAGAGCTTAAGAAAACGATTATTTGAACGAAGTTTGGTATTTTTTTTGGAAAATTAGTTTATTTTTTGAAAGTACAATTTTTTTCGTAGAATTGTAATTTGAATAAGCTCATTTTTGTTTGTTAATTGCAACATTTTTTGTCGGTTTATTTTGTATTCATTTTTCGGTTATTCATTTTATTAACACAGCACACATTTTATTACAGTCAACCACAGATCGTTGGAAGTTTCTTTGTTTTTCGGAAGATTTATTATTTCCCTATTTTCAGGCGGTATGATTTATAACGTGATGTTGACCGGTCGACCGCAGTCGGTAGTTAGGACACGTGTTCGTTACCGTTGCTCAACGTATGCGCGGCTTGAAGCTGTCTTAACACGACAACATTGTGTCCCCAGAAAGCAGTGTCGTTCAGACGCGTACTTCCTCCCGTGGCAGCGCAGTAGATCGTCAGTGTTCGGCGTGCCCGTACTGGTGGGCGTACGCGACGCCTTGTCCGGGCGGCAGCTGTACGCGCGCGTGTGGCAGCAGGTGGCGCGGCTACTGAGTGCGCGGCCGCCGCAGCATGACCAACACAACCATGCTACTGACTGGTGAGTACTAGTGGCGTACGCGACGCCTTGTCCGGGCGGCAGCTGTACGCGCGCGTGTGGCAGCAGGTGGCGCGGCTACTGAGTGCGCGGCCGCCGCAGCATGACCAACACAACCATGCTACTGACTGGTGAGTACTAGTGGCGTACGCGACGCCTTGTCCGGGCGGCAGCTGTACGCGCGCGTGTGGCAGCAGGTGGCGCGGCTACTGAGTGCGCGGCCGCCGCAGCATGACCAACACAACCATGCTACTGACTGGTGAGTACTAGTGGCGTACGCGACGCCTTGTCCGGGCTATTTCTTTTTTTGTTTAATAGCTATACTTCAAAGGTTTGATTAACGAAGACAATGTCGAAGGCTTAGTTTATGATCAATTTAGGTGGGTTTATTTAAATCGATGTCTATTGGTCGATTAAGACATTTTCTCTGACATATTCCGAGCTTCTGAATCATCGTGTTTGTAGAAAGAATTGCCGATAACTTGCAACCTGGTGTATTGCTTGTTCCAGTGACGACAGTTTAGGCTACGAATTCCCGTTCCGAGTGCGCGTGGTGCGCGCGGGCGGCGCCTGGTGCGCGCGCTGTGCGTGGCCGTCTCTGTGCAGAGGATGTGCACTACCTTCTGATGACACACCGCTACTCTTTGATAGTAGTAAGTATCCCTGTTTCTGAGTATTGCCTTCTCATTTCTCTTTATCGTTCGACGCTTTCGTCGGGCATTCGGGGAGGGCAACGAAAAAGGAAATATCACAGATTCAGCTCTTTCAAACCAGTCGGTTACAATCCAGCTTCCTGCCAGTCTGAATACGTCTGTCATCTCCACGCTTTACCAGGGGTTCTACAGTCTACTGCATTTGAATAAATTATATCGCTGACTTAAGAGCGTCGTCACATATGTATTTGCAATTTTATATGCTCGTACAGAATGTACAGATACAGTACGAGCATGTAAAATTGCAAAATATGTGTCGTCACACTAGAAAGGGAAAGTCTCACAAATGTGACCAGCGGGTTAAAAATCATGAAATTTGTGTGACGTAATTTATGGATGGCCCGTAATAGACGTTTTTAAAATACATGTTTTTTCTGTACATTCATCTTTTTTTTTCTTACGATTCCTTAGGTAAGCGTCGTCGGCGCAGCAAGCGCTCGAGCGTAGCCCCCGCCGCCCCAGACGGTGACGTGCCCAACACCAACTCGCCTATCGCTAAGAACAAACTCAACCGACATGCCTCCGCACGGCTCTCCACTGATATTTCGGTGAGTATTGCTTGTACTAGGCTCACACTGGGTTCTGAATAGCCAAACAATACAAAAAAAGGTTAAATCGAAATTTTCGTGTTAGTGTGAATGCTATTTTGACGTGCAAAAATGGATGATTTCATTAAATTACTTAATTGTAAATAAAATAAAGTAAGTAAAAGAAATAAGAGGACAATTGATTAATTTTTGTCCGCACCGCATTAGAAGTCATCGTATGGTTGTCTTGAATCGATAGTGATTGTTTGTGTGCAGACGGAGCAGGAGTGTACGTCACTGGGCGCGCTGCTGGCGGGCGCGCGCGTGGTGCTGGCCATCGACTGGGACCCCACGGCGCTGCATCTGCGCTACCAGTCCACACGGGAGAAGGTACTCACTCCATTTCATAATAAGCTCTCATATAAGCAAACAAGACTGACTTTTTTGAGAGTTCAAAACCTGAAGTAAAACATCGTTAGAAAGTCGGCATATCTATTAATCAAAAATATTCAAAGAAGGTACTTGTATTGATGCCAGCTATTGATTGCTACAGGTTTTATGCGTGGCCGCTCACACTCGCTCTGGTCTTCATGAGCCTCGTACGAGT
This sequence comes from Eurois occulta, assembly GCA_950022335.1. Lineage (NCBI taxonomy): Eukaryota > Metazoa > Arthropoda > Insecta > Lepidoptera > Noctuidae > Eurois > Eurois occulta. The sequence continues at coordinate 1,009,723 of OX465494.1, read as the reverse complement.
AAAAAAAAATTAATCCTGTTCGGGTGTGTGTGTGTGTCCTGTTTGATAGTTTTTTTTTATATTTTCAGTAGCGAATAGTGTCGTATTTGGTCGTCAAAAACGTGAAAAAAAAACAAAAAATAGCTAAACAGCGCTAATTTTAGTTAATCATAATTAAACATCACCGCTTCATAAATATAACAAAGTGCAAATAAAATGAATCGAAATCAATTGTATTCGAGAAAAACGTACTATGAAATAATAGCCGTGAAGTCAGCAATAATGATCTGTATTTTGATTTAGTGAAGGATGTAGATGATAAATAAGGTCGGGCCGAGAATGCTTCCCTGTGGAACTCCCAAATGTCATATTTTTTCGACAAATCAATATATTATCACCTACTTTTACACATTTGCGTCTGTTAGTTAGATAGACGTTTCTTTAGACGAATGGGTATTACAACAATGTCAATTGCTTTAGCAAGATCTAAAAACACTCCTGAACATAAAAATAATAGTTTAGGATCTCCAAAAAAAAGATGTACACAAGTGATGACGTAAAAATGTATAGATTGACAATTTATGCTATAGGTAAGACTTTTCTAGTTTGGTCAGCAGACTTATTGCATCTTCCATAAAAGTGTTTAGTGGAAATAAGCTTGTTCGACTCTAAGATTGAAACTTAGCATTAGTTCGCTTCTTTTTTGTATTTCTTGTACATTATGAATCGTTTTTATTTCTTTCTTTGTGCAGGCGTGGGTAGAACACTGGTCGGTAGCAGCCTGCCGACAAGAAGCTGCCCGCGCCATAGACCTGGCGAGCTGCCTGCGCGCCTTCACGAGCTGCGAGCGCCTGGAGCAGCGCTACCACTGCGCGCACTGCCGCAGCGCGCAGCCCGCCACCAAGAAGCTGCAGATGTGGCGGCTGCCGCCTATACTGGTATGTGTAGTGTAGCTACAGGACATCGACCTGGCACCTGGCACCTGGCACCTCACGAGCTGCGAGCGCCTGGAGCAGCGCTACCACTGCGCGCACTGCCGCAGCGCGCAGCCCGCCACCAAGAAGCTGCAGATGTGGCGGCTGCCGCCTATACTGGTATGTGTAGTGTAGCTACAGGACATCGACCTGGCACCTGGCACCTGGCACCTCACGAGCTGCGAGCGCCTGGAGCAGCGCTACCACTGCGCGCACTGCCGCAGCGCGCAGCCCGCCACCAAGAAGCTGCAGATGTGGCGGCTGCCGCCTATACTGGTATGTGTAGTGTAGCTACAGGACATCGACCTGGCACCTGGCACCTGGCACCTCACGAGCTGCGAGCGCCTGGAGCAGCGCTACCACTGCGCGCACTGCCGCAGCGCGCAGCCCGCCACCAAGAAGCTGCAGATGTGGCGGCTGCCGCCTATACTGGTATGTGTAGTGTAGCTACAGGACATCGACCTGGCACCTGGCACCTGGCACCTCACGAGCTGCGAGCGCCTGGAGCAGCGCTACCACTGCGCGCACTGCCGCAGCGCGCAGCCCGCCACCAAGAAGCTGCAGATGTGGCGGCTGCCGCCTATACTGGTATGTGTAGTGTAGCTACAGGACATCGACCTGGCACCTGGCACCTGGCACCTCACGAGCTGCGAGCGCCTGGAGCAGCGCTACCACTGCGCGCACTGCCGCAGCGCGCAGCCCGCCACCAAGAAGCTGCAGATGTGGCGGCTGCCGCCTATACTGGTATGTGTAGTGTAGCTACAGGACATCGACCTGGCACCTGGCACCTGGCACCTCACGAGCTGCGAGCGCCTGGAGCAGCGCTACCACTGCGCGCACTGCCGCAGCGCGCAGCCCGCCACCAAGAAGCTGCAGATGTGGCGGCTGCCGCCTATACTGGTATGTGTAGTGTAGCTACAGGACATCGACCTGGCACCTGGCACCTGGCACCTCACGAGCTGCGAGCGCCTGGAGCAGCGCTACCACTGCGCGCACTGCCGCAGCGCGCAGCCCGCCACCAAGAAGCTGCAGATGTGGCGGCTGCCGCCTATACTGGTATGTGTAGTGTAGCTACAGGACATCGACCTGGCACCTGGCACCTGGCACCTCACGAGCTGCGAGCGCCTGGAGCAGCGCTACCACTGCGCGCACTGCCGCAGCGCGCAGCCCGCCACCAAGAAGCTGCAGATGTGGCGGCTGCCGCCTATACTGGTATGTGTAGTGTAGCTACAGGACATCGACCTGGCACCTGGCACCTGGCACCTCACGAGCTGCGAGCGCCTGGAGCAGCGCTACCACTGCGCGCACTCCGCCACCAAGAAGCTGCAGATGTGGCGGCTGCCGCCTATACTGGTATGTGTAGTGTAGCTACAGGACATCGACCTGGCACCTGGCACCTGGCACCTCACGAGCTGCGAGCGCCTGGAGCAGCGCTACCACTGCGCGCACTGCCGCAGCGCGCAGCCCGCCACCAAGAAGCTGCAGATGTGGCGGCTGCCGCCTATACTGGTATGTGTAGTGTAGCTACAGGACATCGACCTGGCACCTGGCACCTGGCACCTCACGAGCTGCGAGCGCCTGGAGCAGCGCTACCACTGCGCGCACTGCCGCAGCGCGCAGCCCGCCACCAAGAAGCTGCAGATGTGGCGGCTGCCGCCTATACTGGTATGTGTAGTGTAGCTACAGGACATCGACCTGGCACCTGGCACCTGGCACCTCACGAGCTGCGAGCGCCTGGAGCAGCGCTATCACTGCGCGCACTGCCGCAGCGCGCAGCCCGCCACCAAGAAGCTGCAGATGTGGCGGCTGCCGCCTATACTGGTATGTGTAGTGTAGCTACAGGACATCGACCTGGCACCTGGCACCTGGCACCTCACGAGCTGCGAGCGCCTGGAGCAGCGCTACCACTGCGCGCACTGCCGCAGCGCGCAGCCCGCCACCAAGAAGCTGCAGATGTGGCGGCTGCCGCCTATACTGGTATGTGTAGTGTAGCTACAGGACATCGACCTGGCACCTGGCACCTGGCACCTCACGAGCTGCGAGCGCCTGGAGCAGCGCTACCACTGCGCGCACTGCCGCAGCGCGCAGCCCGCTACCAAGAAGCTGCAGATGTGGCGGCTGCCGCCTATACTGGTATGTGTAGCATGAGTGCGCCCGCGTGGTGCAGGCCGTGCTGCTGCCACTCCGTCGTCGTTTAATCTTCTCGTTTAGGACTACGATCCCATAACGTCCGCGTCATACCATGCCATCGAGTACAATATTAAAGCCAAAAACACGTCTTAGTTAAAAACAACTATAATGCAACAAACATTCAATCATAAATTCTCTTTCACAGATAGTCCACCTAAAACGTTTCCAGTACGTGAACAACAAATGGATAAAGTCCCAGAAAGTAGTGAACTTCCCGTTCCAAGACTTCGACCCCACAGCCTACCTAGCTTCAGTACCGCAAGAGACCATCCTGCGACACACAGAGATCCTCAACCTCAAGCCGAGATCGTCCGTCTTCGTCGACGACACCATCTCGGAGTCGGATAGCGAAGATGATGAGAAAGCACAGCCGAAAGTTCAGACGAGGCCGAAAGTTGAGAGGAAACGGAAAGGCTCAGTTGAGGTGAGTGTTTGGTATATTAATCTTTTATTCTTGTTTCTTTTTCTCGAATACATTTGATGCTTTCATTTGGTGATATTGAGGTCACGAGCAGGGTCAAAAGGCAATAAAAATTGAGAGGCAAATTTAAATGCGGGGTCAACGACTGCAAGTAGTGAACTAGAAAGTTCTGAAAATCTTTTTCTTTATTTTATCATGTTATATGTCGACACACGTAATTGATACGGTCACATCTTTAAAATTTTAGTTTTTTAATTTGACCTTGTGTAGTCTCTTTTCAATATTTCTGCTTTCATTGGTGTATTATATGCGTGACGTATATAAATATTTATCCTTTCTTCCTTTATTTAGGTGCGAGGGAGAGAGAGGCTAGAGTCGACGAGTCTGGTGACGACGCCGGTGACAGATGACAATCTGATAGACTACCACCAGCATCATCTACTGAAAGATCAGGATCCCTTCGATTTGAAGTATAGATTATATGCAGTTGTGGTGAGTTTCATTTACATTTTTCTTCTATTTTATTGGGATAACTCGAATCGAGAACTCCTCAACAGTTAATAGCGCGGACAAAAAAGTTTGTATACGCGTTCAATTTTGATAGATAAAGCTGATTTCTATCATGGCCTCATCATTGTCTTCTCACGAGGGAACTCCTCAACAGTTAATAGTGCGGGCACAAAAATTTGTATACGTGTTCAATTTTGATAGAAAAAGATGGATTCTATCATGACCTCATTCTGCAGACAGGACTGTCTTTTCATGAGGGAACTCACTCAGCAGTTAATAGCATGAATTTGAAAATTTGTAGATGCGTTAAATTTGATGGATAAACATGATTTCTGTCATGACCTTATTCTGCAGCCAGGATCGTCTTCCATGAGGGAACTCACACTCAGTTCAACACCAGTTGAACCCACTCCCTGTAACAATAACACTTGCAGTTAGTGCAAACTTGAAGTAAGAGAAGTTTTTGATTACTTGTCTTCTCTAGATTGTGATAAAGGACCCGGGCCTGACTCAACCCCTCCTCTCTTCCTTAGAAAATGTGCAGAGAATCTGGCTGATCCTCTGACTACAATGTTCAACTATTCTTTAGCTCAAGGCGTATTCCCTGATCAGTGGAAAATAGCGCACATCACGCCAATCTTTAAATCTGGGCGTGTTGATGATGTTGCAAATTTCAGACCAGTGTCCATTTTATCCGCTTGTGGTAAAATTGTTGAATCGCTTGTTCAGAAAAAAATGTTCTCTCAATTTAAAAGTATGTTGGATGATAACCAGCACGGCTTTCGCCCCAAAAATCTACATTGTCTAATCTAGTCGTGTATGTTTCATACATATATATCATCTGCATTAGACGAAGGTAAAGAAGTTGATGCAATATACACCGATTTTAAAAAGGCCTTCGATTTGGTAGATCACGACTTACTAATAGCTAAATTAGAAAGTATGGGAGTTCATGGGTCGTTGCTGCGTTGGTGCGAATCTTACTTGAAAAATCGTTCACAACTGGTGTATCTTAAGGGTTTTAAATTCAAACAATATTACTTACCATCAGGGGTGCCGCAGGGTTCACACTTGGGGCCTCTATTTTCTTAGTTTTTATAAATGATTTGGGTTGCAAAATTAATTCAGAATATAAACTTTTTGCTGATGATTTAAAAATTTATCGAACTGTATTTATATGGTATTTTTAATTTTATTTTAATTTTATTTAATTTTATTGTATATAGGTAATTTTTCATTAGTTGATGGCCCAAAACTTAAGAACTTTCACGGCAACGTCGGTGGCAGCGTAGAAGTTACCATCGATTGTGTCTTGACGCCGCTGGTCGACAGTGCACGGTTGCAACTTTTCGGTTTTTTATATGATGGTCAGTGAATATTGGTTTCCCTTTCCAGTCCCACTCGGGGCAGATGTCAGGCGGGCACTACGTGGCGTACTGCCGCAACCCGTCGGGCGCGTGGCTGTGCTACAACGACAGCTCGTGCCGCGAGCTCAGCGCCGCGCCCGCGCCGCCCATCGACCCCGCCGCCGCCTACCTGCTGTTCTACGAGCGGCAGGGGCTCGACTATGAGAGGTAACCTACCTTATCACTAACTAAATCAAGCTCAAAATATCTTAAACACTAACCTCATAAAGGAATTTTGTATAACGCCCTCCGCATGTACTCAAACTCTCACTCTTTCACGAATGTACACTGATATGGCACTGACAGCGATCCACAGCGCCACTGCGACGCGCTCAACATATCTGAGCGACCAATGGCTACACGAACAACACGCACGAGCACACTTAAGTACGCACCTGCGTTGAAACATGACAGAAATTGCGGAAATTAGTACTACATCATAGATTTGAAACATTGCCACGTAACCCGTGATGACTAATGCGAGTGTGCATCTGACATTGTGTATCATAGTAACCAAAGGCGATGAAACATCTGAGATCATGAAGAGCTATGAACACCAGGGTGTAAATTAAGTTTGACATACCTCATTTATGAAAAGAGAGAATTCTCGACCAGATGTCGAATGTCGTGTCTGGTGGGCTAGGCGATTGGTGTCGGGTGATTGAATACGGCATGTATAAGTATGGTGTGGGTCATATTTAAGGATCTGGTATCCTAAACCATCACACTGGACAACATTCTCTATGGGACCATCATCATAATTGCGACCTTTCTGAGATGCCGTATATGCTAATATCGCATATAACTTCGCGTGCGCGATGTAGGATTTTAATTAGTATTTTGCGTCATAGATGTCGCTACAAGATTAGTTAATGATATTCTGTCTTTTCCCAGGTACCTCCCCGACATAGCGGGCAAAGAGCCAGTGATACGAGACGCAGAAGTCGTAGACCCAGACGAGAACGACCTCAAAAAGATGTGCTCTATCATGTAGGACACTGTGATATCTAGCGGAGGCTCCCACCAGGCTGGCGACAGGGTTGTTACCCGACAGCGGCGGAGAGGCGAGTTGTGTGTTAGACGGCAATGAAGGCGAAGGTCGGCTCTGGTTGGTGACGCGAGTGTGGATATGTTTGCTCATCTGCACGTCACTCGGTAACACTTGAACTACAGCGCTGCAAGGGTCTTTTGGCGCTTGAATGACGTTGGTAAACATTTGTATTTTTTTTAATGTTGTTATTGTAAAAACAAGCTGGCGGCTTTAGTTCCGACTTCCGCTAACAGTCACGCGCTAAAAGACTTGTAAACACTTACTGTTAGTAAATGTTAAATTCATGTTGTTACCAAAGATGTTCGGTTGACTACCGTTGTAATACGTCCAGTGTTGATGAGCTTGCATTTAAAGCGTGTATGTTCTGAAGCCCAAAAGTATGTAAGCGCGCTTGAACATTCTACTTTATTGCATTATTTGAGCTTTCACTCAAAGAAATATGTATTTTTATGGAAGTAGTTAGGGTCTATATTGATGTTCGTCAAACCACGTCGTGTCACCAGTTTGAGCCGATTGTAAGTAGGTGGCTTACAAAGAAATGCAGTTATGAATATTATGGCCCGAAGATTCGGTGTATAGTTTTGGAAATCTAAAATATTACTATAAAGAATATACTACTATTATGTCTAATGAAATATTATGTGGTCTGTCTCAAAATATTACAGACAATACAACCGCGATGGGACCACAGAGAAACGCTCAAATTTTTATTAATTTCTTCGCTTAATTATCTATGATTGATAATAATTACTTACTAATAATTAATTTATAATTTTCGTTATTGATTATACTAATTATAATAATGAAAGGTTGTTCAATAGTATTCTTTATTCTTGATTGTTAACAGCGATGGCACTCAAAAATGAAGTAATAAAAGAGAGAGATAGCGTGATATGACTATAAAAGCGTTAGAACGAGATCGAACATCTCAAGTGCCATCGTCAAATCATACCTATACATCTTATCATAGACGGCTATAAACCAACACCAAAACTTCTACACACAAATTAAAATAATTTGTATGAATATATTGAAAATAATCGAGAACAATGAAACAAATTCAATTTTGTAATAATTTATGTAAATTATGGTGATATTGATTTTATATGTGGATGCCATGATAATGCAGGAAAGTTTGCAGGAAGTACAGATTATAGAAATGTATACTTTCACTGCCTAGGTTCTTTACTTATTGTATTTAATGACGCCGAGATAGACGCCTATACGACACAGTAGTCCATACGCAGTATGATGCGTCGCGTTTTGGTCAAAAATTGCCTGAAATTGCTTAAAAATGTGAGTATTATGAACTTTTCAATATTTACACGCAATGCTGGTTTTCGCAGATTCTTTTAACGACGCAAAATCAACTTTTCTTCAAATAGAAATAGGGTGGCATTGCAGCATTCAAAGGATTTGGAAGTGAAGTATCTGTAATCGTGTATTCTATAATCTGTGTTCCCTCCCCAGGGTCATGTTACAGTGTTTTGTTAGTTATTGATTGCGTAGTTGTAATGCATTCCCATTGTTGGTTCATTTTGTGCGTTGAGACAACATACGGGCTGCACATGGTTCGAAGCTTTATAGCTAATGTGGAGCGGGACTTATCAGCATTCGTGAGAAATATAACTTTATATTTTAAATGTACTAAATAATTAAAGTATTGCGTAGGTCAGTTCTTACGTTTGCATTCGTTTTTCAAAGGTCTGGTGGCCTAGTGTGGGAAAGAGACAGAGCTATACAGGTCGTCTAGCGCCATGTCTTTAGTAACCCCCTGATCGAGTGTATCAGTTGGTTATGTTTTCGCAAGCGCTACTGCTGAGCATAAGGTCCTGGATTCGATTCCCAGGTCAGCTAAACTGTTGTTGTTTTTTTTCGTCAGTAATTTTTCAGTAGCAGCTACGCAGTCCGGATTTGTGGTCGGTTTATATAGAGGTTACAATATAGTTATAGTTCCACCTCTGACTAACTCTTTGGGGAAAAGCAAGCGAATCCGCTGTCTAATCTTATGAAATCTGTACTGTGATTGGCTTAGCAAATACAAAGTTATGAGCTAAGAAACCGAGAAGGTTCTTTTACACTTATGATAGTTGAGTCATCAATGCTGATAAGTCTCCTTCCACCTTTATACATTGTTTTTATTATTAAAAGGTTGGCAACGCGTCCCTCTGTAAATAAAATAAAATTCGTTGGTGATATACCAGTGCTGTCATTTCATGAACGAATCTAGTGTTTAATCAGTGAGTCAGGGCAAGTGTGATATTGTTTTCTGTTATATAAAATTTATTAGTTTTATTGGTGTCTTTGCCTAATAAGTGTTGTTGGGTGTACTGTAGCGTATAACTGTAAATATGATCCTTAATGATCTTAGTGTGAACTGTAAAATATGAACTTGTTAGTCAACGGTCGCCATATTGAATTCTTTGTGACGTTATCATGACCTAGAAAAATGTTTGAGAGTAGAGTTTAACCTGTCGGAGGTAAAATAACTCTGACTGAAGATATTGTTGTTGAGTCTGCGGTATTTACGTCACGTGTACATATCCCTCTTAGCTTCATACAAGATCATAAGGATGATATTTCCACCGGTTGCTATGGCAACGCGTTGTCAAGCCCCCAAGTTATGTTGTAACCTACTTATAGTGCGGCGCGGTTCTACTGGCGGCGCTGGGACTGCCGGGAGGGCGCCGGGTCCAGAGTGTGACATGTAACATGAAATGTAACACAAAACAGCCGTCCAAACTTATGTAATGCAACATGAAATGTAACACCACTACTAGGCAAATTTGTTTCTACGTTTGCTACATTTCATGTTACGTTTCGCCAATCGGTACCGACATAAAATTTTATTTAAAAAAAATATGGTGGCGTGAGTCCCGCTCCAAAAGAACCATGTCGCACTACCCGGCGAACAAAGCGAGCGTCGGTGTCGCCTATTGCGTTATATGGAGACTGAAGTGATGTAATATATAAACGTGATGTGCTATATTTTACTCATTGGAATATTTTGTATTTAATTATTAATTACTGTAGATAGTCTGCGTTACTTAGTGTTTTGTACCAGATAACTTGGAGCTTCTGGTTTACAAAATGTTTGGTTGTATTCCCCACACTGAATATTTCAGTAATTCATAGATAAAAATATTTTCGATACTTGTACAAAAAATTTACTGTTCTTTTTCCATGCAATGGAAAGATGTTGTATTTTTAACATATACTCTATTTATCTATTATTATCTTACACGAAAAGAAGTTCGGCTTTTCATTATTTTCATTCTATAAGTTTTCTATTCTCTGTTAAGTTGGTACAAAACACAAGAAACGTTATAATAAAATAATATATTCTTCTAGCGCGGAAACTATTTAGTGTTATATAACGTGTTATTGGCGTTTTATGTTAACAGCGATTAGTTATTAACTGAAAACGGCCGATATATCCATAGTCCTTCACACATGCACAGATATGCATGTATCTTGGTGCATGTGTGAATGAAAAGGGAAAACGCGAGCTTTAGCATCCAAACAGCTCACTATAATTATCTTTTTATAATTATTATGATTATCGTACGGCTTAGGGCACAATTTCGTGATGCTTAATAAATTCTAGTGAGATACGATATATAAGTATTAGACACATTATGATTAAGTAATATATTATTCTTATTGATATTATGAGCCGGTGTGCACGATCCTAGTTAATCCTCTATTATTATACAATTTATTTGAAATAATTTAATGAAAGTAGCTTTTATAACGCGACATTATGTTTTAGCGATGTTAGCTACCGTTGAGGGTAGTTCAACATTATTGTAATTCGAGGGCTAGTAGTGTGGTCCTCGCTGATTTAGTCGATATTTTTATTTATTCGATCGTGTGCACCAAATTAATCGTTATTTTGGTGAATTTGTAGTATTGTGGTCACAGTTATGTCAAAATACATTTATATGCTCTTATGATATTATGGCGGAATAGCCATAAGATGTATCTGTGGTTACAGTAGTGCCGATTGACTGTTGCACCCCAGTAGGTGCGCACGCAGGGAAAGTTACATTATATGTATTGTTAACGTATCGTTGAAGCCGTTGCGTGTACCGTGCCATCAATCGATTCGCTTTCCACTTCTATACCAAAGCACTCTTCTTTCTCACTTTGTTCAAGCTTAACGTTCATACAACGCTGTCACACATAGCTGCCGTGTCCGTACATACAGTGTCACTCGCTTGTAGTATTGTATGGCGCAGGATGTAAATGGTATTGCTGTACCAATACCACGGCTGCGATGGGTGTTATATCAAATTGTTATCCAATTAAGTATTTTGAATATCCCTGTGCAATAAAGAATTTCTTTTGTATGTATTGTTGCCTTTTATTTTGTGTTTAGTTTACAAAAGTGTGAGACATTCTCATGCTTAGCTTGATAAATTAATGCCCCTTTTTACCAGCAGTTAGCAAGCCCTAATAAAAACGTGTTGTGAATTTTTAACACTGCCAAGGGAACAATTTGCGACTCCCGCATACCCCTTGAACTTAAGGGATTCCCCTTAAGGTGCCTTAAGCAGGAGTTGTCGGGGGAAAATAAATACGAGTAATTAAGTATCAAGTAATTTTAGTTCGGCAGGTGAATGCCGATCCCGATAAAGTTTAGGCAGATGATGTAAGCTAGGACGGCTGCTAGAAGGGAAGAAAAGACAAATGGATGATTTATAAAACAACAGTTAGACTTGCTGTCTTGTGAGGATGTGCAGCCTCACAGGTCAATCATGTGATGCGAGGGAATGAGGAAAATGGCGTGAGGGAAGTTTTGTCGTTGGCCGTGGTTGGGTGGTGTAGCGGGCGTTTTGGTAGCCCGGGGCCGATAAGAAATTCGCCGCCCCCTTTATTCGTCTTTAGTCAAGGTAGCAAAAAGTCAACATAATTTAAAATCTTATTTAAATTATTAAAACATAATTGTTAAGTATTCTTCGTGTTTTTTTCAAGGCAAAGTATTTTATACGATTTACAATATGAATAAAAAATAGTCTGTTGAGACATTTGATAATCCATTAAATTGAACGACGGTCAAGTCTTATTGCCTGGCGGTTAACCGTATCATAATCGTTCAAATCTTTTGAGTCATTCTATTATCCTTTTACAAATAAGGTTAACTAATTTTTATTATTTATCGGGAACTCAAAACAAACAGTGGACATGGTAAATATCCCGTTTCTAGTGTTAATTATAATATATTTTTTACAAATGTTAACAAACAAATGTAGGTAAAAATAAAACAGCAATTTATAATTCATTTATTCATGAGGTTATTGGGTTTTCTCAGAAGCACGCACACACAGTAGACAGTTCACGATCTATGATTCGATCTATGCTTTACTGTCATTGTTTTTAAGTACAGAGTAGGTACCTGAATTAGCGAGGCGCTATGTTGAAAGTTGATAAAAATATTAACTCTTAATTAACTTTATTTAAAAGACAATTAAATTAAGCTGGCCTATTTTTTGGCCAAAGCATCCAACGTGGCAATGCTGCCAGCCTTCCGGGCACATTTCCTGTTGACAGCGATGCGGACGATTTTCTACTTTTACATATTTATTACTATTATAGTTTTGTAGTTTGTAAAAATAATTGATAAATATTATCTGTATTTTTCCCGAATTCCAGGGATTTTTCTCAATTTTTCGGGGTAGTGTATCAGCACATACCTGGCCCGATTTGAAACATCTTTAAATTTTGGAGCTAAAAATAAATACAAATTTTTATTAAAATCGGACAGCAGTAAAATTATAATAAAAAACGCATTTGTAATGGCTGTTCACTGTTGTGTCAATTTAAAACGATGTGTGAAAGTTACAGTGTTAATCGACTTTTGGCACTGTTCGTACCTACTAGGTACCCACCTATCGTTTGGTAATGAACAATTGTTAACTTATGTCGCTGCAAATGAAAAAAACCAATTCGAAAATACTTTATTTGTGACACATTAGTACAAAAATGTGGTTATCTAAATAACAATTTTATGTTTCGCCTTTACGACATACTTAAACTATTTTATGTATGTCGTAAATCGTAATTTAAAACCAGATTATTTATTTCTAGTGAGCTAGACATTTGAAAAATATAGATTACAAGACTAGTATAAACAATTTTACAGTAAAAATTACTGGCTAGTTACAAATACTCGTAAGCCTAGTTGTAAACTAATTCGGATATCATAATTCTTTAAAATACATAACTACTTACATATTATTTAATCATGTATTTAAAAATGATATCCGAATTTATTTTAAAATGTAGACGTAAACGACAATAAAAATCCACAAACTATTCTAAATATAGCTTAACTCCTACTCTTACACGGTACCTGTAAAAAAGTTAATTCTAGCCGTGGAAGTTGCCTGAGGGTTACTATGACGTCTTAAAGCAGGGGTAATTGACTGACCAGTAACACAGGCAGCCACCAGTCTCTCACAAAGGTGGAATACAGCTGACACATTTTTTGTACATATTAACTTTATGCTGTCTTTGACAAGAGAGAATAAATGACAAATAATATTAATAATACACTTCTCATCAAAAAAATCGAAACACTTTCGTTTTTATTGTTTTTGTCCTAATTTTTTACAAAAGAGAATTAATTCCATGAAAAAAAAAACATTATTGTGTAGCTGGCAGTTTGGTCATTACAGTAAGAAGAAAAAAATCAAAATTCGAAATTAGAATTTCATTTGTTTATCCTATAAATGAAATTAATCACTGTTTTGAGACAAATGTGTATTTAGGGTTGGAGTACGTTTCTCGTTTAAAAACTAAAAATTAGCGCTTGTCTTTAAACTTTTTGTTTCTTATTTCATTTACTGTGACTTTGGGACGTCTGAAAAAACTTTTTTTTCTAAAACATATGGATACTTCGCCCGCCGCCCAAGTGGTGGCATTGCTGGATTCTGGACTTAGTCAGCGTGTTGTGGCTGCAAGATTGCATCTAAGCTTATCATCTGTTCATAGAGTCTACAAACGCTATCGGGAGACTGGTTCGTTCACGCGCCGTTCAGGATCTGGCAGGAATCGGGTCACTTCTGAGCGAGATGATCGATTTATTGTAACAACTTCTTTACGAAATCGACGCCTTAACGCTTTTCAACTGCAGCAGCAGCTTCGCGTTGTACGAAGAGTAGCTGTAAGTGACTCTACAATAAGAAGAAGGTTGAAGGAACGCGGATTGGCACCGCATAAGCCAGCGAATGGGCCGAAATTAACTGCAGACCATCGAAGAGCGCGCCTTAACTTTGCACGCGAGCACCTAACTTGGTCATACCTTCAGTGGAGCAAAGTACTGTTTTCTGATGAGTGTAAAATTATGCTGTATGGTAACGACGGAAGGAACAAGGTCTACAGAAGAGATGGAGAACGCTTTGCACAATGCTGCATTGAAGAAAAGGTCAGCTATGGTGGCGGTTCGTGGACGGTTTGGGGAGGAATCAGCGCCGACGGTAAGACAGAACTTGCCTTTGTGTCTGGGCCACGGCTGCCTGCACTAAACTCTCATCGGTACATCGAACAGTGTCTTGAACCTCATGTGATGCCCTATGCACATTTTATTGGCAACGACTTCATATTCATGCACGACAATGCTAGAGCTCACACCGCGGGCGTCGTACGAGATTATCTTACCGAAGTCGGTATCTCCATTATGGTATGGCCAGCAAGAAGCCCGGACATGAATCCCATTGAACATCTATGGGATGAATTAAAGAGACGAATTCGAGCAAGAGATCCAGCCCCAGAAACACTTAGCCAGCTGCAAAATGCAATCCAAGAGGAATGGGATAATATACCACAACATGTGATCGTGACTCTCATCCGATCGATGAAGAACCGTATGGAAGCAGTAATAAGAGCTCGCGGAGGGAATACAAGTTATTAAATAAACGTTTCTTACATTTTTTTTTCATTTACGCGTGTTGTTTTACCCATTTCCTTCATATTCCATACAGGGTAAAAATTACTCATTATACAAAATACGAAACCTATGAAGACTTAATTTGAATTTAGAACAATAACATTAGGATTTAAAAACCTCATACTACCTACTCACTATTAAATGACATTTTACATTTATTCCTAAATATACACATTTTTCTGATAATCCTTATCAAATCATAAACTGCGAGGTGTTTCGATTTTTTTGATGAGAAGTGTATTCATCGTCTTTCTCTTGTGTCTGTTTCTTGTTTTGCAGTTTTTTCGGAATGTAAGGAGTGGTTCGCTTTCGAAGCTTAATTATTAACAGTTGGTTGGTCCTCTGTACTACATTCGCGAGCAACCAAATCGACTCAAGCCTTGCACACATACCTACATTGATACAACTAAAATTATGAATAGAAAATATAAAAATGATAAGATGTCAGCTTTAATTTGATATCATTATCATTGAAATCCATCCATCATTTTTTAAATAAATGATATCTGAACGCAAGAGTAGGAAACAGGGAATATAGGAAAAAGGGTATGGGCCTCGTATTTTACAAAAATTAAACAAAAATTGTGTAAAATAAAATCATTTAAATCAATACTTCGTATTGCTCCCTCTAGCCCTAATTACAGCCTGCAGTCTGTTTTTCATTGACCTTATCAATTTTTTGACATTTTCGTGAAGAATGCCGTCCCACTCCTCTAATAATGCTGTCTTTAGCTCGTCTACGGTTGAAGGGACTGGATTCCTGGCCCGAACTCTTCTTTTAAGCTCGTCCCATAAGTGCTCGATGGGATTCATGTCAGGGCTGAGCGCAGGCCAGTCCATCGTGCGTAATTCGACCTCATCCAGAAACTGTCGAGTGACTCGTGCCGTGTGGCAGCGGGCATTGTCGTGCATTAACACGAAGTCTTCACAAACAAACCCTGCGTAGGGCACAACATGATTGAGTAGAATGTCGGTGATGTACCGATCAGCTGTTAGCTCGCCACCTCGGCCGCCCCTAGGCACGAAAACAAGTTCGGTTTTTCCCTCTAAAGAAATATCAGCCCACATCATGCAGGAACCGCCGCCATATGCCACTGTTTCAGCGAAACAACATTGGGCAAATCGTTCCCCCGGACGCCTGTAGACTCGGCCTCTCCTGTCACTGCCATGCAGACACATTCTGCACTCATCAGTAAACAGGACCGATCGCCATTGCGCAACGCTCCATTTGAGATGCTCTCGAGCAAATTGAAGGCGCGCTTGTCGGTGGCCTGCAGTCAATTTAGGGCCCGTCGCAGGTCTTTTTGGCGTCAAGCTGCCTTCCTTCAAGCGTCTTCTCACTGTCCACTCGCTGACAGCCACTTGTCGTACACGTTTCAGTTCTTGCTGCACATCAACGCCCGTAAGGTGTCGATTGCGCAGCGAGGTTGAGACAATGAAGCGGTCGTCTCTCTCTGAAGTGCACCGGTGGCGGCTCGTTCTTGGTCCTCGGGATACAGAAGACTGGCTCAAGTGGAGCTAGGCAGCGACTGCTCGCTGACTTAACCCTTGTTGCAACAAGGCAACAACTTGAAGGGCTTCTTCTGGTGTGGTATCCATGGGTTAGCGAAAACAAGGAATGCAATTTACGGAGATGTGTGCCGGTCAACTTGTAACAAGCGACTGATAAGGTAAACTTTTTTTTTTTTTTTGAATGGCCTCTCGCAGCGCAACAACTCTACTAAGGTTGAAGTTGCTTAACCGGACAATCCTGTGGTGGCCAAAAATTACCTTAAGGCCCCCATCCAGGGCTTACAACTAAGGATACAAATTAAATGAACAGACACTAAGGGCACCCCTGTGGGGTTCGGGCCTAGGCTTAGTGCGTCATTGAGGGGACAACTTACTAGGGTCGGGCTGGGTCAAATTATTATTTGGGGGTTGATTTATTACTACAGGCTCAGCGGCGCGGGCTGGCTCGTCGAGCAAGGGTCGGGTAGTGATGTTACTGGGGGGTCGCGGAGGGCCTCGGCGGCGGGGCCGGAGTCGTGGTCGGTATCTGATTTGTTTTTTCTTAGCGTGCTGGTGTCCCTAATGCTCTCTTGAAGGAGGGTAATGGGGTCATCGGGTTCAAACTGATAAGGTAAACCGGATGTGGAGGGATTTTATAGCGGGAGCAGGTAGCGCAAGTCGTGGATTCTTAATGAGGTAATTGACGGCCAAATAAAATGCGTCAATAAATCAGCGCTTAGTTTTTTTTTAAGGATGTTAATTGAAAGCATAATCCTTCAGCTTTCGAATGACATATCACTTTTATAATTACCATTTATCGTTTTAGGAAAATCAATGTATATGTGCGCCGTCAACGCTTGAGTCGATTTGGTTGCTCGCGAGTGTTGGATTTTTGTTTCGTTGGATTTGACAACAGACGCTTCTTGTGCATACAGATCTTCAGCGGGAGTAAGTGACTGACAGTTATTTATCAATTCGAATGCTTGTTTATAGATAGTGTAGTATTCACTTGTAACAGAGCTAATAGGTTGATAACACAATTTACTACTATATCACAGGCTCACCACACCACCAAGTTCCCCAGTCCAGGGTCGTTTCACCTTCCAACTTCCCGCCATTCGTGGCGACTGACAGTTGTCCTTAGTGACAGCTACCGGACTACTTGTGGCTGTGAGACAGTGTTGCCATATCTATTAAATAGAAACACTACAGATAGGCTCGCGATCTCGTCAACAATTTCATTTGGGTCAGTCACTTTTGATCTTTTACGATGAGCTTTTCTATCAGCATCCGGAGCTTTTCGTTTTTGTGCTGTAGTTTTTACAGATTTGTGGTGTTTTTGGGAATCGGGATCAATCCTATAGCGTTCATCATGATCATCTTAGCACTTAGAGTAGCTTTTTCCGAGGATCTGCATGGTTTTTCCTCTAAATTAAAACTTCAATGTTATAATAAAAAATACAAAAAAAAAAACTGGGATTGGCACTCAGTGTTATTGTAACACACGCTTACTGTTTTTAATTTATCAGCAATTGCGCAAACATTCACTTTTATCTTTTTTAAACCCCGAAAAAGACTGTAAAAGCACGGCCTTGTATTTGAAAACGTCGCTCAATCTCCTTGCGAAATAAAATAACTCCAGCTCCATCTATCTCGATCTACCAGGTATACAAGGTAAGGTAGGTAGGTGTCTATAGGTATAGGTTACCTTTATATTTTTTATTTTTATCTTCATTGTCCAGTAACTCTTTCATATAACGTTTCGCGTCGCCATAGGAATCTGAAAAAAGTATTATTCTATTTTTATACAGACGGATAATATCAAATAATACTCACTTCCAGCCTTCATTTCCCGAATATGTTTTTAATTTGCTCAAACCTCATTAAAACATTTCTTACCAGTTCTATATTTCACAACGGACAGGAAGGTTCTCCACATCTCTCTCGACTTCTTTTTCCGTTTCATAAGTTGACGTTCTGTGGGTAAAGGTGGTACTTTTGGGTCTATCGTGTCAAAGGGGAATGTTACGTTGACTTTCGGATCATTGGGTCCTCGGATTTGGACCCAAGCCCTTGATACACACCAATAGTCAGCCATATCTTTGAGAGGAGATTCCAAAACTTGTACCACGTTGTATTTAAGTTCATCCATCTAGAAATAAAAGAAACGAAACTATAACCAGATATTACAAGTTAGTTAGTCAGCTGGTGAGCTCGGACGGTCAAGGTCGCTCAAACAGTTTTATCGCAATTTTATTAGTCCCAATGGGAGCGATACGAATAATACGATAGTAGTGCTGTTCTAATAATATGCAGACTCTTATGAAACTACACAAACATAACAAAACATCACGCCTTGTATTCCCCGAGGGGTCGGCAGTTAGAAGTGCACAGTTAGGTACTGGTCACTTGGCCAGTTATGTTTAAAATTATTTGGGCTGCTTTTAAGTCTTTCTGATGGAAAACCCCAATAACAGTAACACTTTGCCCGACCTGGGACCCCATGCTCCGCAGTAGCGTATTCAGCCATTAATTAGTCGCAACGAGGCAGTCACCAAACAGAGGCATCAGGATATCAACCTGCTATTACAGTTTACCCACAAAGTACTGCAAAGATTGTTTAACTAGCTGTTGCCCGCGACTTTGTTCGCGTGGAAATTTTGATGTATGTATAATGTATATGTCGGATATCCGGTTGATTTTTGATTAAAAGTTGTTATTTTGAATTGAAACGGTAGTTGGTGAAGCACGTGGTTAGATCACGTGGACAGAGTCATAGTGGGCGGGACGCCATTTCGGACGGACAGTCTTGGACGAACCGTCGAAGTGAGAGCACCACTCTGAAACTGTCTCTTCACCTACTTCCGCCTTAACGTATTTTGTACACTTGTGATTTAATCAACGCAATACAATATTGATTGAGTGTGTGTGGTTTTCTTGCTCGAGCACCTACGCAATGTCAGAGCCTGAAGCGGGCAACCTCCCTGATGCTGGTTCTGTCGCAGAACCTTAGCGCGTTCCGACATAATATGTGTGAGACTGCCTCGTTGGTCGAGTGGTCGCAAGCGCGATTACTGAGCATGAGGCCCTGGGTTCGTTTCCAGGTCGGGAAAAGTGTTGGGTTTTTCTATCAGGAATTTCTCCATGGCATCCAAGGAGTCTGGATTTGTGCCCGGTTGGTGACAAGAGACTCCCCCGGATATTACATGGGACTTAAACATAACCGGCGAAATGTGGGTGTACTATTGGGAAGGTACACCTCTGCCTAACCCTCCGGGGATTACAGGCGTGATGTTTTACGAAAATATTTCTGTTTAGAATTATAATAGTGTACCTATACAATCACGTTAATGAAGTCATCATAATGTGACCCGGCGGCAGTTTTAAGAAAAAGGTTCTGTGTCTCGTCCATGAACCCGTTTTCGTGTGTAAACAACTGATATAACTTTTAGTTAAAGAGCTAGTTGTTGTGAAATTTTAATGATTAGATTAGAGGTTGACATGTTCATTACGCATAAATTGATAAAATAATGAACAATATTATGATTTTTGTGCAATGTTTATTAGAGAGGCTAAGGTAGAAAATGTGATTTTACGGGCAGTTTTATGTAAAAACTGTCCGTAATCACTTATCATCATTCTTACTTAGCCCCAAGCTCCTCGGAATCAGAATCATCAAATTAAGAATCCATAGGATAGTTTTTTGTTTAAGGGGACTGCTCCAACCAGCCCGCGAAATTCAAAATTTCTTGCGTTTTTTGCAATTTGCAGGCCAGTGCTAGGTTGTATGTTGATTAAAATATTATTCGCGGCTGTAAGACGTATGTAGTTACAGAATTATAATCATCAAAATCATCAATAAAACGCTCTAAGTTCATAAAGCTGTAGGAATGACATTTTCTGTTTTTTTTTTGTTCCTACGCCTTTATGAACTTTGAGGGTTGTATTGGTGATTTTGATGATTATAATTCTGTAACTACATACGTCTTACAGCCGCGAATAATATTTTAATCAACATACAACCTAGCACTGGCCTGCAAATTGCAAAAAACGCAAGAAATTTTGAATTTCGCGGGCTGGTTGGAGCATTCACCTTAAATGATTAAAATGATCCACAGATTTTTTCACCACTTAAAAAAACCTTTATGTAAATAAGTTATTGCAGACTCTCGTATAGCCTGAATCGTAAAGTAAACAATTGGCGTCTG
Source organism: Eurois occulta (assembly GCA_950022335.1). NCBI lineage: Eukaryota > Metazoa > Arthropoda > Insecta > Lepidoptera > Noctuidae > Eurois > Eurois occulta. The sequence goes on along the minus strand of OX465494.1, from coordinate 989,542 downwards.
TACAATGGCGAGCTTAACCCAGAATTGTGCATTGAAGCTATAGCTCTTTACCTATTTCCGAGGAGCTTGTGGCTAAACAATAACAGCCACTCAGGTCGATCTTTAGGTTAAGCCGTGCTTGCCTAGGTTGATCTGTGGATGGGTGACCACCCTTTACATACCGAGTTTCCTCCGTGCCTCGGAGAGCAAACTAGCACTGTCGTGTCACTTGACGCAGATGCATTAGTATCATTAGCACTTTTACTGTTATCTGTATTAATATCATCATCGTCATCATGACCACAATCATCATCATTATCAGAAACATTATCTTCTATCAGCTCCTCATTTCTTTTCTCTTCATTTAATTTTGAAACTAGCACTGTCGTGTCACTTGACGCAGATGCAATAGTATCATTAGTTAGAGCACTTTTAGTGTTATCTGTATTAATATCATCATCGTCATCATCACCACAATCATCATCTTCATCAAAATCATTCTCTTTTATCTTCTCCTCATTTCTTTTCTCTTCATTTAATTTTGGAGCTTGCACTTTCGTGTCACTTGACGCAGATGCAATAGTATCATTACTTAGAGCTCTTCGGCTGTTATCTGTATTCATGAGTTTATTAAGTATTTCTCTTACCAACGAATTATCTAAATACTTTTGCAGTTCTAGTATCAACTTACAACATTTAACAAGTATTGGTAACTGGTTCACTTTTGAATCATTTTTGTTTTCAATTTGTTTCTTCTCTGTACTATTTCTATCATTAGATTTTACAACAGGTGTTTCTTGTAAACACAGATCATCATTAGAATTTTTATGAGGAAGCGTCTGATTATTACTTCTCAATTCAAATGCTTGACTAGATGGTCCCGCGACTTCGTCAACAGATTCACTTGGCTCATTCACTCTTGATCGTTTACGATGAGCTGGTTTGTCAGAATCTGCTGTTGCCCTTCTTTTAAGTGTAATAGTATTTGCAGATTTTGAGGATCCCCTCGATCCTATACCGTCGATCACATTCTCGACAGTGGCTTTATTTTGAATGACTGACGAAGTGGTTTTGCTTGTTTTTTCCTCCACCATTGCAGAAAACGGTCGTGTACGATCTAAAGTAAAAATAAGTATTATTTAATTATACACACTACAGGTCCCTCTATCAGGTTCACTTATACAAGGTGTTACTGAAATTACTGACAACCTCGGAGGCCGTTGTACTCATCATTAAGAACCACTTCTACGGGCCCAACCTTGAAATTGCGAGAGTAAAGATCAGGCTCCATGTTCCTACACTTATCTAAATTATTGTTCACATGTCTACACAAAATGTGGGGGAAAGCAGATGTATCCTAGAAGAAGTCATAATTGAGACAATGATCCCTTAGAAGTGTTCCATTAATGCAATAATAAAAACCTGCATTTTTATTAAAATATTTACCTTCTTTATTATTATTCTCCAAGTTATTCTTACGTAGAATATAAATTTTAGAGTCTTCATATATATCTGCAAATACAAATTATAATAAAATACCAATATTACGTAAGCAGGCACATAATTATACAGACAACCGAATTAAATATTCGTCAATTCGACACTTTCAATAGACTGTGGCTAATTGGCTCTTAATTAAAATCTTAATTAAATTTTCGCTGAAATAATAAATAGTACAGAGCTATTTCTTTTGTTTAAATAAATACATAAAATTTATTCAAAAATATAAGGTACAACTTTTAGTTTTTTAGGGTTCCGTACCCAAAGGGTAAAACGGGACCCTATTACTAAGACTTCGTTGTCTGTCTGTCTGTCTCCAGGCTGTATCTCATAAACCGTGATAGCTAGAAAGCTGAAATTTTCACAAATGTTGTATTACTATTGCCGCTATAACAACAAATACTAAAAATTAAATAATATTAAGGGGGGCTCCCATACAACAGATATGATTTTTTTGCCGTTTTTATAGATAATGGTACGGAACCCTTCGTGCGCGAGTCCGACTCGCACTTGGCCGGTTTTCTTAAATCTATGTTTAGGTATCCTATGGCGCAGTTAGTCTATTTATTTTAACATTCAACAATAGTAGATGAAATATTTTGACTATAGAATTAGTAAGTCTGCTGTGGGCGTTTCCTTGCACGACTGCAACAGGATTTTGGTTAACAAGGAGAAATGGCGAATGATCGTGAGGCGAATCACATAATTATGTCCTGACGTGATACCCCACGACCGATCTGCTGCGGCTCTCAAGTCGAAAAAAGAACGGACATCGATGTGCAAGCTGTTACCAAGAATTCAGAAGAAACAAAAACTAATTCTTATTTCAGACCCACTTATTTCAGACAGCAGTTTCATACAAAAGTGCAATATTTATATTAAATAATCGACGAAAAATATCAACGCTGACGAGTCTAGAATCGTCTTGTTCTGAATTCATGGTTAACAGATAGACGGACAGACGGGTTCCACAGACACAACATTGAAAATGGAAATATGAGTTCCCCGAGGAATCTACGGTACACCCATTCAGCTTGTTTATTTTAACGATTTCTTCTGTACTAGACATAAAATTCTAAGAAATACGAGTATCTTACCAGAGCTATATTTCAGAACGGAGAGGAAGGACGCCCACTGGTCCGACTTCTTTTCCCTTTTCCTAACTTTTTTCTCAATGTTCCGTAGATCTTGAGTGGGGTACCAAACCTTGACTATGTTATCTTCAGGACTACACCATTTGAGCCAGGACCTCGGCACGCAGACATCGTCACAGTTGGCTTTTTCTGTATCTTTGAAAGGATTTTCCAAGAATTTAACGACATGGTATTTGTACTTGTCAATTCTATTCATCTGGAAATAAAATAAACATTACATCACGCCGGTTTTCCCCAAAGGATTAAGTAGAGTTATCAGTACACCTACATTTCACCAGATATGGTTCAGCCCCATGTAATAGGGGGAAACGGCTTTAAAATAACATCCGCACCTGTTCGGTTTAAAAATTACATCACGCATTTCGAATTTCAATATTATTTACTTTACGATCGGGCTACACGAGAGTCTGCAATAACTTATTTACATAAGGTTTATTTTAAATGATGAAAAACATCTGTTAATTCATTTTAATCATTTAAACAAAAATTTATATTATATAGTTTACTATCTAAAGGACCTTGACCGACGGAGTTCCAGTTCACTAGACTTTTGACGTGTTGTTTTATTTTTAGTTTATTTTGTTTGTTGACTACCTCGCTGCATTGGTGTAGTGGTCGCAAGCGCTACTGTTAAGCATGAGACCATGGGTTCGACTCCTAGGTCGGCCAGTGTTCATGCAGTTTTCTATCAGGAAATTCTCAGTAGCGGCCGGTAGCCTTGATTTATGCTCGGTTGATGGAAATAGACTAGGCCCTATTCATAAATCTAACTGATATAAAGTGGGTGTTCCTAGTACAGATACACCTCTGCCTCACCATTCAAGGATTAAAGGCACGATGGTATCATGTAAAAAAACTAAATTCATTGCAAATAAAAAAAAAACTATACCTTGTACGTTCTTCTGTCACTCACTAAGTCACTATACAATACTGCGCGCTTGCCAATCTTGATTTGAATGAAAACCAGTAACAGAGCTCATTACACATTTTATTAGCAGACGTATCTACGTCAGAAAGCCGACGGCGCGACGCCCATGGTTTAGCGACTCATGCGTAGTTCTATCTCTGTCTAAATGTGCGAACACAACAGTGATAGATAGATAGAGTATTTGCGTCACTGCACCTTGAATCAAATCTGCCCCTATATTGTTTTTCCCCGCTGAGCGCGAAATTCAAACGTCGGCGTCGCACAGTGTTTTAGTTTAGTTTTCATCGATTTGCTCCTAAAGTGCTGGTCAAATAAAAAAAGCGTAGTAACAATTTTGGTGTTCTTCAATAGAGGAATGCAACTGTATATTTGTTTTTTTTGAAATTAAATACTTTTTAGGGTTCCGTAGTCAACTAGGAACCCTTATAGTTTCGCCATGTCTGTCTGTCTGTCCGTCTGTCCGTCCTCGCTTAATCTCTGTGACCGTTAGCACTAGAAAGCTGAAATTTGGGACCAATATGTGTATCAATCACGCCGACAAAGTGCTAAAATAAAAATTGGAAAAAAATGTTTTATTAGGGTAGCCCCCCTATATGTAAAGTGGGAAGTGTTTTTTTTTTTAATTTTAACCCTAATGTGTGATATATTGTTGGAAAGGTATTTAAAAATGAATAGGGGTTTACTAAAATCATTTTTTGATAATGTCAATAATTTCGGAAATAATCGCTCCAAAAGTAAAAAACAAAGCGTCCCCCCCCCTCTAACTTTTGAACCATAAGTTTAGAAAATACGAAAAAAATCTGAAAAGTAGAACTTTATAAGGACTTTCTAGGAAAATTATTTTGAACTTGGATGGAAACAACAGATGGAAACTGCAGTTAACCAATATAATTTGGTCCCTGAATCGTATGAGCGCCTATACAATCCAGAGGTCAAGTTTCATTTGCCCGTATTTTTTTTTTAACTTCGTTTACATAATATTTTATTATCCTGAACGTATCTTTTTTCAAACAAAAAAATAATTATTAAAATAGGTTCTCGCAATTCAAAATTACCATCGAAAACTTCTGGCACGTCTATGTATTAATTAGTAACCCAATTCATGAATAGTTATCACCGTCCTTTGTGGGCCCGTTTTTAGTGTTCCGTAATTATTAGAGTTCCGTAACAAATAGCCTTTTTAAGTTGGGTTACCACTATGTTCATGCTCCAGCAGCGCTCCGCGCTCCTGCAACTGATCCAATGGATCTGTCGCGCGCCCTTTACATGCGCTCCCCTTTGACACACTGCGCTCCCCTTTGTGTTCGCGCTAAAAACCGTCACGAGTCGGAACGACTGCCGCGGAGCGTGCAATATTGCACGCTCCGTGTTCGCGCACGTACCCACTACCGGGAGCTGTTGCAGGAGCGCGGAGCGCTGCTGGATCGCGAACGTAATGGATAGTATGGATACCCACCTTTAAGAGGACGCATTGGAAATTTTGGCGCCAATGATCTCAATTTTTCTCAGTAAATACAAAACGGATCAAAATACAAGTTGGTTACCTGAAAGTACATGATAAAAACCTTATTTTGTTAGTTTTCAATACATGATTAGGTAACTTTTTTAACAGAGAAAAATATATCAAACACACCTCTTTTTAAAAAGAGATTCACATTTTATGGGCAAACGGGACCGATTTAAGCCTCTTAACTTTTTTCGTAGATGAGTCTATACATACTCTTTAAAATAGTAGAAGGAATATTTCTCAAATTATCATTTCTAACTAAATAAAATAACAAAACCATTTTGTCGCTTACGTCCTTTAATTATAAGCTAGCGCGCATAATGCAATCCTCGCCCCGCTCTGACGCTCAGTCCCCTCTTGACCATTGTCAGTTTGTTTAACAATTCGTCGCCTTAAACTCATAAGTGGGAACACTTATTGTGACGGACGGGAAACTACGGAACCCTACACTGAGCGTGGCCCGACACGCTCTTGGCCGGTTTTTTCAATTTTTGATTCTATGTCCAACCTCTTGTATGGGGACGATCCACTGTGCGTCGTTCCATTTTCTTCTAAACATCAACGCCCAGACTATACACTGACACTTTACAATTTTTAACAGAGGTTGCTTTTATGATATAGACAAGGCCAGGATGGTAATGTGGCTCCTCTGATATCCTTTCGTGTACCGCAGATGTGATTTTATTTTAGATCAAAACAAAAAACAATCCTTCAGATGCGCGAGGGCTATAGAAAATATAACGCTGAGAGAGTATCTACATGGCGCCACCTAAACACCTCGTAAACAACATTTTGATTACAAGTACAATGGTTCTCTGTCACGAGATCACAACAATTATATTGTTTTGTCGTAGGCGTGACACACTCGTCTGTGTTGCTCCAAAAGTTGTCAGTATACGTGCGAAGGCGACAAAGTTATGTTAGTTTGATTATCTATCTATTATAACACTAGTAGGTAAAACGCCTTTCGTACATAAAAAACAAACCCACACATGTACAAATTTCGGACATAAATGATCGTGCTATATGTATACCAATGTTTACGCAATCATTCCGCGACCGATCCGCAAGTTGAGGACGTGCGCTCAGGAATAAAACATTTTAATCGGTGGTTCCAATAATGTGTCCTGACAAGGGTGGATAAATAATAAAAAATCATATAGTGACAAAGTGACAATATTGTAAGAACAAACCGAAAATAAGGTAAGTTTTTTTTAAATGTTGGCACAATAAATGAATCTGTTGTTCCATGCATTTCGTCGTCTAAGAATCTATTAGTATGTGTGGGCTAGAACTTGTGTTTTCCTGATTCCAGGGGTAATTCAGTAGTTCCTTTTCAGCCCTTTGTCGTGTATTGTGTTAGCAAAGCGTTGTACCTACAACGTAGTTCTGAAAAATGTATTTGAACTTCATTATTACTATTCCATTGTGATGGTGCAGGTCAAAAATAAATGGTTATTAAGGACGTGCAGAACGTGCGATTCCTCTCGTCGTTACCATGTTTGTTTGGGCTGTTAAAACTAACACTAGCAACTATTTTTCTGATCGACATATCTTAGGGACAACAGTAATCTAATAATAGCGATCGATATGTTTACTATCTAAAGGACCTTGACCGACAGAGTTCCAGTTCACTAGACTTTTGACATGTTGTTTTATTTTTAGTTTATTTTGTTTGTTGACTACCTCGTTGCGTTGGTGTAGTGGTTGCACGCGCTACTATTAAGCATGAGACCATGGGTCCGACTCCTAGGTCGGCCAGTGTTCATGGACACTGTCTGACGTATTTTGAAATTTTTACCGAAAACTGCATGAAGTTCATGCAGTTTTCGGTAAAAATTTCAAAATACGTCGCCATTTTATAAGGGGTTGTGAGTGGTTGGGGAAGGGGGGGGGGAGGTGTCGGATCCGAACGGGAACCTAACTAACCGAACCTCGGGGTGCCCCTGACGTCGACCGTCTAGGGTTAGGGTTTCCGTCAACAGGTCGACGGAGCTCCGCTGCGTTATTTCAGTGTCCAAAAGTGAGTAAGCCGAGGTCGTACAGTAAAGCAATCCAAACAGAATCCAAGAACGTAGCCAAGTCGTAGAAAAAACACAAATCGATACGGAAGAACACATTCACTAAGACTCGGAAGCAAAGGAATGACGCACAAATTTGACATTAGCTGTCAATCAATATCATCCATCCAAGATGGCGGGTTGCGTTTCGTTTCACGTTTTTCACATAAAAACTAAAAATTACATTTGAAAAACTGTACTAAAGCATAAAGACTACGTTCCGGTTTGCATAATTGCAATAATATTTAAGAATTTTCGGAAATTGGTTAAAAATATTTAGACGCAACTCCAGCAGCCAAAATTACTTTGGGGGGATTAGGACTAAGCCCCCTACACCACCAATACCCTCAAATTCAGGCGACTCGTTTTAAAATCCAACCCCAGATTTCTATCAAGAAATTCTCAGTAGCAGCCGGTAGGCTTGATTTATGCTCGGTTGATGGCAATCGGCTCGTCCCCTATTACATGGGGCTGAACAATATCTGGTGAAATGTAGCTGTACTCGTAACTCTACTTAAGCCTTCGGGGAAAACCGGCGTGATGTTATGTTTATTTTATTTCCAGATGAATAGAATTGACAAGTACAAATACCATGTCGTTAAGTTCTTGGAAAATCCTTTCAAAGATACAGAAACAGCCAACTGTGAAGACGTCTGCGTGCCGAGGTCCTGGCTCAAATGGTGTAGTCCTGAAGATAACATAGTCAAGGTTTGGTACCCCACTCAAGATCTACGGAACATTGAGAAAAAAGTTAGGAAAAGGGAAAAGAAGTCGAACCAGTGGGCGTCCTTCCTCTCCGTTCTGAAATATAGCTCTGGTAAGATATTTCTTATAATTTTGTGTCTAGTACAGAAGAAATCGTTAAAATAAACAAGCTGAATGAGTATACCGTAGATTCCTCGGGGAACTCATATTTCCATTTTCAATGTTGTGTCTGTGGAACCCGTCTGTCCGTCTATCTGTTAACCATGAATTCAGAACAAGACGATTCTAGACTCGTCAGCGCGCAGCGTTGATATTTTTCGTCGATTATTTAATATAAATATTGCACTTTTGTATGAAACTGCTGTTTTTAAATGGGTCTGAAATTAGAATTAGTTTTTGTTTCTTCTGAATTCTAGGTAACAGCTTGCACATCGATGTCCGTTCTTCTTTTCCTTCTTGAGAGTCGCAGCAGATCGGTCGTGGTCATCACGTAGGGACAGATGTGATTCGCCTCACGATCATTCACCATTTCTCCTTGTTAACCAAAATCCTGTTGCAGTCGTGCAAGGAAACGCCCACAGCAGACTCAATTTGTCACTTACACCGACCAATTACAATACAATACTAATTCTATAGTCAAAATATTTCATCTACTATTGTTGAATGTAAAAATAAATAGACTAACTGCGCCATAGGATACCTAAACATAGATTTAAGAAAAACTAAAAGTTATACCTTATATTTTTGAATAAATTTTATTTATTTATTTAATTTGAACTTGAAATTTATTTATTTAAACACAAGAAATAGCTCTGTACTGTTTATTATTGCAGCGAAGATTTAATTAAGATTTTTATTGAGAATCTATTGTTAGTGACGAATTGACGAACATTTAATTCGGCTGTCTGTATAATTATGTGCGTGCTTGCGTAATATTGGTATTTTATTATAATTTTTATTTGCAGATATATATGAAGACTCCAAAATTCATATTCTACGTAAGAATAACTTGGAGAATAATAATAAAGAAGGTAAAAATTTAATAAAAATGCAGGTGTATAATATTGCATTAATTGAACACTTCTAAGGGATCATTGTCTCAATTATTACTTCTTCTAGAATACATCTGCTTTCCCCCACATTTTGTCGAGACATGTGAACAACAATTTAGATAAGTGTAGGAACATGGAGCCTGATCTTTACACTCGCAATTTCAAGGTTGGGCCCGTAGAAGTGGTTCTTAATGATGAGTACAACGGCCTCCGAGGTTGTCAGTTATTTCAGTAACACCTTGTGTAAGTGAACCTGATAGAGGGACCTGTAGTGTGTATAATTAAATAATACTTATTTTTACTTTAGATCATACACCGTTTTCTGCAATGGTGGAGGAAAAAACAAGCAAAACCACTTCGTCAGTAATTCAAAATGAAGCCACTGTCGGGATAGGATGGAGGATATCCTCAAAATCTGCAAATACTATTACACTTAAAAGAAGGGCAACAGCAGATTCTGACAAACTAGCTCATCGTAAACGATCAAGAGTGAATGAGCCAAGTGAATCTGTTGACGAAGTCGCGGGACCATCTAGTCAAGCATTTAAATTGAGAAGTAATAATCAGACGCTTCCTCATAAACATTCTAATGATGATCTGTGTTTAGAAGACACACCGGTTGTAAAATCTAATGATAGAAATAGTACAGAGAAGAAACAAATTGAAAACAAAAATTATTCAAAAGTGAACTACTGTACGAATACTACAAATCCCAAATCAGTTATCCAGTTACCAATACTTGTTAAATGTTGTAAGTTGATACTAGAACTGTAAGTCGTTGGTAAGAGAAATACTTAATAAACTCCTGCATACAGATAACGGCCGAAGTGCTCTAAGTAATGATACTATTGCATCTTCGAAAAGTGACGCGACAGTGCAAGCTCCAAAACTAAACGAAGAGAAAAGAAATAAAGAGCAGATAAAAGAGAATGATTTTGATGAAGATGATGATTGTGGTGATGATGATATTAATACAGATAACAGTAAAAGTGCTAATGATACTAATGCATCTGCGTCAAGTGACACGACAGTGCTAGTTTCAAAATTAAATGAAGAGAAAAGAAATGAGGAGCTGATAGAAGATAATGTTTCTGATAAAGATGATGATTGTGGTCATGATGACCATGATGATATTAATACAGATAACAGTCAAAGTGCTCTAACTAATGATACTATTGCATCTGCGTCAAGTGACACGACAGAGCAAACTTCAAAATTAAATGAAGGGAAAAGAAATGATTGTGGTGATGATGATAATGAAGTTAATGAACGTACCAAGACAAAACACAATCCTCTTGCAACTATAAAGGAAGTTGTACTTCAGAAATACGATGTAAATGAATCAAAAGAAGATGATCGTGATGATGGTGGTGATGAAAATGAACGAAGAAAGAAAGACAAAAGTCCTAGACTACTAAAGTCGTTTGTTCTTCCTCCGGAATACGATGCAAATGACTCACGATGGACACTAAAGTATTGTAAACGTGCTCCGGGACTCTGTGAACTAGAGAAACATTCCGGTGTGTATGTTAAAGCTTCTAGACTGAAGAATTACATTAAAAATACGAGATGTAGCGATAAGTTGTGTCTATTGTTACTAAGTGAAGTCTTTTCTACAAGTGCATTGCGTACATGTTCTTGGAGTGGTAAAAGAGCTTCAGGTTGCTACTCGCATGGGACAAATGTGAGACCTGGGTTAGATGCACACGCACGAGAGGTATTACTGAGGTTTCTCACTGGTCGTGGTGACAGGCCAGTAAAATGGCGTATTTCAGATAAAGTTTTAATGACCCGCATAATGTACAGAAAAATGGTAGCGATGAGACAAAAGTAATTTAAGAAATCTTAAAATAATAATATAGCGACAAAAGGGGTGGACAGAGATGTATTTTCTGTACAACCATATTTTGAACGATAATATTATATCGTGACATTATGTCAGCGAAAATGGTGATGAAAAAGTAAAAAAAAAAGACATTTAATATTATGCAATGTGTTTTTCCTTAGAGAAAGTTGTCCTAAGCTGTCGCTTTTCGAGTTCAATCCTGTAGAGAAATATCGGGAACTCGAAATAAATAGTAAACAGTAAATATCCCGTTTTAAGTGTTAACGATAATCCTGTAGGGAAGCCGATGTCAATCCTGGCGGAAATCATTTAAGAAATACAAAACGCTTTGAAAACGTTTGTCGGTTGTGCGGGTTTTTGGTGTTAATGTCATTTACTTTTTAGCCGATAATTTCCGACTGCAGTAAACGTAATGCATAATTAGTTTTATTACATAATTAGTTTGTAAGTTTGTGTAGCTATTTAGGAACTAAGAATTTCTTCACAATATTTTCTCTACTAATGTTTTAATCTATTTGAATACGGGTATTGTACAATACAAATGTTCTTACGATTTTACCCATTTGCCGGTCATTGCAAAATGTGATTGTTATTTACTGAATTATATTCATCAATACAACCCCCTTTTTTTTCGGGTGGGAATCATCAAATGATTCCTCCCGCTCTGGGCGGAGCGGAAGGGAGTGTCAGACTTTTAGTGACTAAAACCCATCCATGTTCCTTCTTTTGCCCTTTATGTTCCAGGGCCGCGGTATCTCTTTCGAACAGTCCCGCAGCCTCAATACAACTAATAACAATTTGCCAGTCACGTGACGATGGTGACACTGGCGAATTGTATGCATGCCCCCCCCCCCTCCCTAAATCTATTATTTTTTATTTTTGTATAAAAATCGTAAAGCGGTTCACAGAATGTTTTGTTGTCCTAATAGTTTCGGAATAAAGTGGCTGTGACATACGGACGGACAGACAGGCATGACGAATCTATAAGGGTTGCGTTTTTTGCTATGCAACCCTAAAAACGTAAGAAAATTTTAATTTCGGGGGCTACCCTGGCGCATCCACCTTAAGGGCAGATTACTTTTATTTATTTACTAGCTGTGCCCGCGACTTCGTTCGCGTGAATGTCGGAACTTAACAATGTATTTTTTTATGCGAAGCGCTGTTGGAGGATTCCGATACCAATCATTTTTTTTTATTTAAGCTAGTGCTTCTTTATAAACAACATTAGCTGTGGAACCATCTGGAGCGTACACAAAAAGGTTATTGGGGTTGTTTACGCGAGAAAGAGCTACGTATAGTTGACCATGGGAAAAGCATCCAATACTTAGGTCCACCCCCGCAACGGATAATGTCTGGCCCTGAGCTTTATTAATCGTCATGGCATAACAGAGACTGACTGGGAATTGCACTCGTTTGAAAGAGAAAGGAAAGTTATTAGGAAATATAGGTATTCTTGGAATAAAAACAATATCACCAGCGCCGCAACCGGTTAATATTTCAGCTTCGATTATGTTTTGCTGCAGATTTGTGATTTTGAGCCGTGCCGTTACAAAGTTTGGAGGACATCAATTTCTGAGAAGAATTATTGGTACACCGATTTTTAAAACTATTTTGTGGGCTGGAAGTCCGGGTGTGTTGAGGGAATCCAAAAATTCTACCGGATAGTACGTGGCGTCATATTCTTCCATAACTGTATTTATAGAGGTGTATTCTCTACTATTACCGGACACATGAATCAATATTTTTAAATTAATTGCCGTAGCTTGGACATTGCGAGGAGTCAAAATAGCTCGCTGACATAGCCAAGAACCGGCTTGATTTCCCATGTTTGTGGAATCTCCGTACACAGAAGAAATTAGCTCCCTGTTGTGATGTAACGCAAGAACAGAGATTATCAACCAAAATAACTTTGCCATCTTCTTGTACGGGGTATGTACCATCGCCTATTTGTAACAATAAATTGGGAAACTCCTGTGCATTTTCGCAGCCTCGCAACTGTGCACGCATATTTACACTCAGGTGTGTAGATGATATATTGCGCCATAAAACAGAACTCTTCAGACAGGCAGCAATTTCTTCGGCTCTCGTTCCTCGGGGTACTATCGGGAGTGTCTAGCGAAAATCACCGCAGAACAGCACCGTAATGCCTCCCATCGGCCGGTCATTTTGCCTTATGTCCTGTAAAGTTCTATTCACTGCTTCTTCTGCTTTGCGGTTTGCCATAGTGCACTCGTCCCAAAAAATTAAAACACAATGGCATAAAACCCTTGCTTTATCGCTATTTCGCGATATGTTGCAAACCGGGCTTTCCGTGCAGTCTAAATCGATAGGAATTATAAATGTTGTTTCTGCCGTTTTTCCTCCAGGCAATAATGTGGCTGCTATCCCTGAAGAGGCGAGCAAGGGAAATTTTATTTTGGTTCTGTAGCGGCACTACAAAAAGTACTTCAGCAACATAGAACAAAAAGTACTACAGCGCCATCTATGACGCAGAGGATGAACTAAAACTCGAAATATATCTAAATTCTGCATCGCGCAAGTAAAGTTATTCGTGACTTAAGACTATACAGAAGAACCCGACAACAACTGTTGGGCAGTAGCCCACCAGACATAACACCCGTCTGATCGGAGGATCCTCCCTTTTCAATGGTGGTTGAAGAGCTTTACACCCTGTTCTCCATACCCCCAAATTGGTGACTCCGAAATGGACGTCAGCGCAGCCTTCGAGCAACGTGACGTCATCAACATCACTTCCTCAAGCTTCCTCAAACTTCCTCAAGTTTTCGAGCAGCGAGTCATATAGCCAGCCAGCTTCAAAATGGGTATTCCTGACCACCAGCATGCAGCGGAAGCACATTCCTGGTCAGCACCCTCAGCCTCATAAAGCTACCTTGGCACTGCACTTTCGGCCGGTTGAGAGCTGTACCTCCCGGTCGATGCGAGCAGTCAGCCACATCGCGGCGCTGTACCACGTCCGACGCATCGGAGCACATGCAGCGCCGACCCCGACTAAAGGGGTTCGCACTACCGCCGCAGACAGTTCCGACTCACCGTGAACAATGCGGCAACGACTTTCCACTGGCCTGGCAATCAACGACTCATTCTACTACCGACCCTAGTCTCCGCGGGGGAGTGATGTAGCGACACTACAAAAAGTACTACAGCGCCATCTATGACGCAGAGGATAAACTAAAAATCTAAATATATCTAAATTCTGCATCGCGCAAGTAAAGTTATTCGCGACTTAAGACTATATAGAAGAACCCGACAACAACTGTAGGGCAGTAGCCCACCAGATATAACACCCGTCTGGTCGGAGGATCCTCCCTTTTCAATGGGGGTTGAAGAGCTTTACACTCTGTTCTTCATACTCCCAAAGTTCCTTATTCGACCCAAAATAACTTTGGTTAGGAAAGTTTTACCTGTTCCGCCCGGTGCGTCTAAAAACAGGATTTCAAACGTCTGGCGCTGATTCTCTGTCTTTGCGCAGCCATTTTGTATAATTTCTGCGAGTTCCACGGGATGATAACTAATTTCTGATACGTACCTACTCTCTGTTAATACGTTCCCCATCGACTGTCGGTGTGGGCAAACCGTATTGACTGATCGGGTTCCCTGGTATACTTATAACTATCTCTTTAATAGCCAATAAGGACCTGTTGTGACAAATTTCACGTACCCTATAGGTCAGGAATTTCTCCATCAGTATTTAGTTAAACATGCCTCAATCAGAAAATAACGTCACACGCACAATGCCATCTATCGAATATCTATATTCAATGCTGCACGCAGTTGATGTCTAGATATAGTCCAGTCTGAGTTCGATAGATGGCGCTGTTTTAATATTTTACTTCGGAAACACTATTATAATTTTATTAATTTACATTTTTCTTTCTTTCCATTTATAAGGTGTGAACTGATTACGATGAAACAAAAAACTTAATGTTCAATTACTTCAATTTACGCACATATTGTTGTGTATAAAAGTTAAAAGGAATTTGTGAGACCAACTGCACATAACCCTAATTTTACTTCTGTAACACTTTAAATTCAAATATCTTTTGATAGACTGAACCGATTGCAATGCAACAAAAACTAAATGTTACTCCAAGTTACGCTCAATCGTTGAGTATAAAAGTTATCAACATTGCTTTTGTACATTTTACGTGATGCCCGAACAAATACACAGACAAACAGACAAACAGACAAAAATTCGAAAAATGCTGGAAATGGGTTCTATTGGTTGTCCTTTAACACCCTGGCTAGTTTTTTTGGAATTTTTTTCGATGTACAAAAACGACTTTTCTACAGTTTTATTATATGTATAGATTTTACTATTTATGTAAACACAGTAGACAACACAGGAAAATAACATTATAATATATGAGTACATAGGTACTGCTTATTTCTTAAGAAATTTCTTCCCGCAGTCCTGCAAAAAGAGAAATGAAAAAGAAATGTAGACATTATAGTGTGTGAGAATAATGTGTTTATGTGCCTTACCTAACTTAAACTACATATAATATTGTATATAAATAGACATTTTTATGTAAATATTAATATAAACTTATATAAATATATAATGCTAAGATATTAGAACTAATACAAATATATAGATGTATGTATATGACAAATCATAATTGAGAGGAAAGGTAATGGTCTTTCACTCTGGTTTTGAATAATGAAATGGTCTTCAAATCGCGAATGCAACGCGGAAGTGAGTTCAATAGCCTTACAGCATGGACGGAGAAGGAATATGAGTAATTATTGGATTTGTGAGGATGGGATTTAAGAAGTGATCTAAGGTGCGATCTACACGGTGCACCGTGTAGATCGCACCTTAGATCACTTCTTAAATCCCATCGGTGCGTCAGTAGGGTGGGCAGACAAACGCTCACGCAGGTAAGAAGGATAGGACGGGTTGTGTAGAATATTGAAGAGGAGACATAGGATCCTAGTGTTCCTGCCAAGGCGGATTGGGAGCCACTTGAGTTCTTTGAGACGGTGAGAAACGTGGTCATATTTACGGAGATCAAAAATAAAGCGAATACACAAATTTTGCAAGCGCTCAAGCTTATTTAATAGCTCCTCAGTAGCATCCAGGTAGCAGGCATCGGCAGCCTATCGACTGAATAAGTGTTTGAGCCAAATAAATTTTATCGATCGATTCGATAGTTACACCCAGATCTTTGGCGGTATCTGTATAATCGATGCGAAAACCATCGAGGTACAACGGCATCAAACATGCAACAACGAACAAATCGGCTGCCTATGATCATGGCCTGAGATTTAGTTGGGTTAATTTGTAATCCAAATGATTTAGCCCAGGCGCTGATACAAGTCAGGTCATGATTCATAGCAGCAATGGCGGAATCCGATTCAGTTACAATCAAATCAGCCGGTAGAGCTGCAAGTCATCTGCATAAAAACCAAAATTGGAAGAGATTACACATATTTTGGACAATATACTAAGTATCTGTAACCATTCCTATGTTCAACAAAATTAATTATTGATTGTTTTTTTTTTCAATTATTTTTCTCCCAAAAAAGCATAACTACAACATGCCCCATGTTGTAGATTCTATTTTAGATTTTACCACCTGTAGTCGTTACTCACCTACCACAACGATAATGATTAAATATTCCACTCTGTTCCTAAACTATCAGAGTATCCACTATGTGGTCATTCCAGATCCGAAGCTGGTTTTTGTCACGTGTCTGTAATCACACAGGCTCCTATGACCGGAGCAGTAGTGGCAGCAGTCAAATAAGGTTAAATGGTTTATAAACTTCAGTAGGTATGATATTTAACAAGCTTTTTATGCGCAACCGATGATCCAAATATTCTAGGTTGATGAACGTACAAATGATTGGGACAGAAGGTTTAGCTAAGCACTGTCAAAAGCGATAAGTATTTAAAAATTCTAGTATATTCTATTCTATTAATTATTATAATTTGTAGGTTTTTAAGTAATCTTCGGAATTACTCATCCGATTCCGAAAATTCTTTCAATAACGGGTAGCTACATTATCCCCGAGTGTTACATACATTTAAAATGTTCCCGTGGATTAATTTCCGTACAAAACTGGAGCGAAGCCGTAAGCAAAAGCTAGTATTAGATATTACTCTAATATTGATAGGCCTCCGTTTAGTAATCTTTTAGTGTAAGTAATGTCAGTGGAATGACATGCTGATGTATTGAGGAAGGAGGGATTTGACGCGGTATGGAATACTAGCTTATGCCCGCGTGGAGTTCCGTAATAATCCCACGGGTTCGTACTACCGGGATAAAAAGTATCCTATATGTTAATCCAGGTTATAAAATATATGTGCGCAATTCCATCAACATCCGTTCAGTAATTTTTGCGTGAAAGAGTAACAAACATCCATCCATGCTCACGAACTTTCGCATTTATAATATTAAGTAGGTAGGATATCTATACTTGAGCTGTAAAGAAGTACGATTAACTAGAGGTTAGTTTTACTAAACATGTTGATCACCTGATAGCGTCAATTCCTTTAGTTAGAAATTCTATTTTTTTTTTGTGAATTTCAAAGACTAGAACAAAAGCTGTTTAGTTTCATGGTTCGAGGTTGTGCGTTTATAATGTTACACCTTGTATAAACTAGCATGGTAAGCAGCTGCTGGTCAGAAAGCAGCATGTATCAGAAAGGTGTCGATATACAGGGTTTAAAAGGACACACCACGAAGCCGTCCACCAAGCACTGTTCATCAAACTAAGTTTCGATTTTGAATGGTCTACTGCGCACCGAAAGTTTGTTGCTAATTAATCGACAGCGTAATTACTTAGGCTTAATTAAAGTGTCTACTGCAATAAGTTAAAACGGGCTTTATTGACATGTAACCTACGGTCGACCTTTGCTTAAAATCAGGTACATACTTTTACATAAAGAATTGGAAACTACACCTAAGTAGTCATACCTTTTTATTTAAGTACAGCATAAATAAAATGCATACTAGCCAACATTCTTCTAGGCCATATAATTTAGCTCACTTATGATACTAAAATCTCAGAGAGACACTGGTTTAGAACGATATACTTTTTCATGTAATCAATCAAGCTGACCATTTTGGTACTATTTTCCCATTACGAAAGTGCACATAACTATAATTTACCATTAAAACTCGTTCTATTGTCAGGAGGGTAACCAAACTTCTAAGCTTTTAGAGACTGATTTATTTCAAGATAATCTATAACAAAAGAATAACGGTCGTTTAAGTAACACAAAGCAGACCCTAGGCTGGCACCAGCGCGCGGTGAAAATACGTCGACTATTGAATCGAAAATACCATTATCCTATGGCATTTTAGTTAAATTGATTGCAAGTTTGCAACAAGCACAATCATGTATTATATGTTTTTTTTTTTAATTATGAAGTTATTATAATATGTGAAACGACTATTTTTAATTTTACAATTGACGTATTTATGTTACTTTTACACCGCTCTTAGTGTAGCTGTGTAGCTTAGTGCTGGGGCCTCAGGTCCTCAAGAGTATAAACAAAAAATTATGGAAATCTTAGGATCACTAACAACGGTTCTTAGGCTTGATTGGCAATCACAGTAAAAAGTGTAAGTTTAAATTTATTTATTTATACCTCATGTACAAGACTGGCACATAGGCGGACTTTATGCCACAAAGCATTCTCTACCCGGTCAACCTTTGGGTCAGATAGGGCAGCATTGTGATAGAGTACAGAAAAATACATTTTAACCTGCGGCTTTGCTGTGTAGGCTCCATATCCGAATGCAGCTGAATACTAGTATTTTACATGGAGTGACTACCTATTTGACCTCCAAACCTCAGTTATATCTACTTGGCGATAAAGTGTCCTAGGAATAGTTTTAAGATGGACCTTTCAGTAACTATTACTGGCTATGTCTAGGCAGAGTCTTGAACTCGGTGATCTATCAATGGAATCACGACGCTAGTGTTGTGGCTACTACATTTAAATTGTTTGTAAACATTCAATCAATCAATTTGTATTGTAATTTTTAAATGTAAATAAGTAAACACATTATTTATTTACGTTCATTATTCGGTACGAACGGCGAAGGCTGATACTCATGTGATTCAATAATTTAAATAATTATGAAATATAATGCGCCGCAACTATAATAATAATTAGTTACGGCCTTGGTATTTAGCTTGAATAATGGGTGTAAAAAAGACCCTTAGCGAATCCGAAAGGCACTTGTTCGCCCTGTTATTGCGATTATTAGTTTGTTCTGGACCAGACCTGGGAACTTTGTAGTTACGGAGACATTGGAGGTCAAAGTTCCATCTTTTTAACAAGTTTAAAAATATCTAAGTTTAATAACTATACTTTATATACCTTCATGACCCCTGTAATATTCAATGCTGCCATCAGCACAATGTTTGCGTTACATTGAGTCCTAGGGTAAACCGTGATTTACCCACCAAAAAAATGTGTTTTCCCAGCATTAATTTTTGAGTAGAATTACTTAGTTTGATGTAAAAAAATGCTTTGTTGTCGGCTTCGTGAGGGGTCCGTTTACACCTTTTATAGTGTTATTTTGCTTTACTAACGGACGCCTGGACGCCTGGGATGGCTTTCTCGTTAATTGACGAGAAGAGGCGCAACACCGAGAAAAGTAGAAGGAATAGGGGGAGGCCTTTGCGCAGGAGTGGGGCAGTTCAGGTTAACAAAAATAAATACTACCTATAGTATGCTAAACGTAACAAGATGGTATCTGGTAGAACCATCAATAACATTAATAAACATGCAAATAAATACTAATTCCCATATTGTAAAATGTATCAAACCTTTGTCTGCGCGACAGAACGATGTTACTGTTATTGCCACAATTTTTGTGTAAAATAAAGAATAAATGATCATTCAAATATTATAATTATTATGTGTAGCGTTAACTGCTTTTAGTGAGTTGTGGTCCAATGAAATCGATGCCTCGTTGGTCTAGTCGTCGCCTGGGTTCGATTCCCAGGTCAAAGAGAAGTTTTATTTGGTTTTTCCATCAGTAGTAGCATCGGAGCCTACTATTACATGGAACTTATAAACATAACTGGCGAAATGTGGGTGTAACTATTATGTCTAATAGGTAGTTCTGCCTAATCCTTCGGGGATTACAGGCGTGATGTTATGTATGCATGTAATCGATGCATTTTCAAGTATTAAACTATCGATACCTTGTAAAAAGAGGCACACCACGTACCTACAGCACTAGAGGTCGTGAATGTAACGTCTGGCAGAAACCGAAAGTGATGCGTCGTGGGAACAGGGTCAGAGAGGCGCTCGGACGAGTCTTAACTGTTTCTATAGTAATATTGCTTGTTTTGTTGGAGCAAGCTCAGTTTATACATAGGACGAAGCGGTAAGTCGCAAACTTGCAACGTATAATCAACCTACAGAGTGCAGGTAAACCGACCCTTCATGATGCCGGCAACCAAGCATTCTGTACATCAAACAAATATTATTGGTGGGAAATGACTTTTTTATTGCGGTGGAAAAATCACGTGTTACGGTAGGACTCAACTAATGCATGCCGGGGAGAACAAGTGCCTTTAGTAATAAGCTCCTGCCTGGGTTCGAACCCACGACTTACTGCTGGTAAGTCGGGGCCGCCACCACTGGGCCACCGCTGCTCTATTATAATGCTATATTATAATGTATACCTAATAACTTGCAATGAGTTGAGAATAATTATGATGGACAGATGGCCCCAGTTACAGAAGTCGAAATTAAACGAGCTATCAGATCTCTAAAGTGGTGAGTGATGATGGCCTTCATCTCCAGATGTCTCTCGCTATCCCATAGGATAAATAATATATATATATATACCCTATACTCAATGATCTCATTCCTGTCAATCTCAGATTCATAACTTTGCTTTGTTTACTTAGGGATCTACTAAGAGCAAAAAAATGGGCTGAGATAAACATTCTGTCAACGATTACCTTATTTTATAACTAAAAGAAATTATTTTATAAACCATCATGGTTTATAAAAAACAAGTTAATTTACGTTTTTAAATGTACTGTTTGTGCACGTAGGTATATCCTCTTCTGCAAATCTCGCAATCGAAGTAAGGTTTGCTGTAAGAAAACCCAATTCTGAATTTAGTTCGTCGTTTTACATAACACTAATATTATAAAGGCGAAAGTTTGTACGTGTGTTTGTGTGTACTATGTTTGTTACTCCTTCACGCTCAAACGGCTTAACAGATTTGGATGAAATTTGGTATCAAAATAGGTTATATTCTGAATTGACACATAGACTACTTTTGTTCCCGAAAATAGGAGGTAGGAGTAGTGTATAAAAACACAAGGAGTAGGTAAAAAAAGCTGCATTGCAAAGCATGCCGGGTACAGCGGTACAGCTAGTAAGCTATATATTGTAATTTTGTGTGCAATAAACAACGAGGATGATGATAATGGAATATTGAATATTGAAATGTTACATAACAGGCGAATGCTCCCGGTATGCGGGCGACTTTAGAAACTGACACACTGTCTAGGAAATAAAAGACAGTTTGATATCAATGTAACCTATCATACATTGTAACGCGAAGTACACGACTGCGCTGTGAACGGAAGCGCGCATTATGTGAAACGTCACTTTTATCCAGCTTTACATCGCTCCACATTGTGTAGTCACAACAGCATCACATAATGAGACGTAAAAACGAATCTGCACGACGCCGACGTCGACCTCTACATAATCTTCAGCCTTCTTAATACAGGGTGGTAGAGACATCGACGAACAGACGGTTACCATGAATTCTATAGTAATGTAGACCGGTCTAGGTATTTCGTCGGTTATTAAAAAAATAAATGTTGTTTCCTACACAAATGAAATACTCAAATGGTCAAAATGTATGGAACAGTTTATTAAATATTTTTTCAAAGAACTGACAGATTTTTTTGTGTTTTAGTTAGGTGACTCTCAAACTCTTCAGCAACAAACTCATCTATTAAGTTAGAAGAATTTAATTCTTTACTATAAGTACTTACTACAGGACTGTATTCTATTGTTGTCACAAATGGAGCCATTCTCACCTGACTTACATTTTTGTCTTCGCTTCAGTCAGAACCGGCTACGTCAGGCCCCCGCTGGTTGATTCTTTGGAGAACCAGAGACCTCCGACACCTGGAGAGCTCGGCATAAGGATCTGATGAGTGCTCCATCCCCCGTATTCACATACAATACAAAGTCTATGTTTATCTTTGTTTGGCAAAACAAAAGCGATCGAGATAGAGATAGACATTCCGAATCTAAATCCTGGGTTAAGTGATTGTGAATAAAAAGAGGCTGATATCCTAAAATAATATCATCTAGCTATGAGTCTTCAATGAAATGGTCCTTCTGCGAACGAATTTGTGCTCCTCAACCACCTTATAAAGATATCGTTCACATTCTCGAGACAGTTGTAATAAGCCGATTATTTATTTATGTAAACGCTGCGGTACTCTTTACAATCTCGTCCTGCTACTGTCAGTACAAATGTCAATGTGGGCGAAAGGATCGCATTCACAAATGTCACGGTGATCTTTGAACATTTTCGCATCGCTTCAATTTGTACGACGCGACGGTGCATTAAAGTTTTAAAGTGTATGGGAGATTATTCAATCATCAATGCTAAAAGTCAAGTTAATTACTCGTTTTATAATGCAGTAAGAGTGCACGTCAGATTGCGCGGCACGCTAGCATTAATGATATCATCCATCGTGCTCTTGCCACCGCCGGGGTGCCAGCTGTCTTAGAACCCAATGGCTTGGCACGCGTCGGTGGGAAGAGACCAGATGGTATGACCACAATGCCATGGAAGTTGGGTAGGCCTTTGGTGTGGGATGCAACTTGCGTCCAACACTAAACCTTGGCTGCGCTGGGGCGGCTGCTGCAAGTGCTGATACCCTCAAACGGCGCAAATACAATAACTTAATTGGTAATTATGTGTTTGAGCCGTTTGGGGTTGAAATACTAGGTCGGCTATGGGGTCCGAGTGCCCACCTAGTATTTCGGGAAATCGCCAAGCGGTTGGTCTATTTTTCGGCCAAAGAATCGGCATTGCTATCCAACGTGGCAATGCTGCCAGCCTTCTGGGCACTTTTTTTATTGACAGCGATGTGGACGAATTTTTTGACGCCCTGTATCCCTTTTGATACTTCTACATATTTTTATAGATTTGTAGTTTGTAAATAATGTAATGAAATCATAAATGTAATCATAAAAATATAGATTCGTTTTTCCTCTTAGCAGTTAATTACAGGGTTATGCTGATCAATGAGACGCAGATAGGATATTTTATACACAATTAACAGATACTCAAAAACTTCTCTTATTTTATTTACCTTTTCCTCATTGCTGTTTCAAATGTTATCTGGGACCAGATTTATTTTGATAAAATTTCTCTTCATTCTGCCTCTTCCTTTTGAATCTAACTTAAAGACATTTGCTGCTGTTGTAAGTGGGAACAGTATGATATCTTCGCTCACATCTCCTTCATGCGCCATGCTTCATCAACCCAGTTTTAGCTTGGCAGCATGTTACCTACGTCTCGTGATCTGAAAGGTGTTCATCTTGTGTCGACCATGGGGTTCACTAGAATCCATAGTTAGGGTTTTGGGTTTAGAATAAAACCACCACACTATAAGTAAGTTAGTAGACAACAACTCAAAGGGAACGTCTAGTCGCCACCGGGGCGCCACGTTTATTTCACAAGTTCTCAATTCACTGCTTCAAAGACGTCGACGCCTTATGGTTCAAGACTAGATATAAACGCAGATGATTCATAATAAAGTGTTGTGTGTGTTATTATTATATCAGCTCATGATGTCCCACTCAAAGGTCTCTCTCCATTCTTTCATAAAGCGGTCTTACTCTTCCCGCCATCTTTGAAAAGATAAAAATAGTGCAATCGTTACAACAGTTTGACAAAATGCGCAGCCAATTCTGACATAATCTTTAAGTTATTATCATATCGTTCTCAGAAACCCAAACCGGCTGACAACCAGGTAAATCAACATCCAATCTAAGACCATTTCTATTGCGTACTTGTTCAACGGCATAATAACCTGTATCACAACTGAATAAGGTGGATAGTTGTACTTTGAAGTGTTGTGGATTGTGTTAAAAAGTGCAACAGCTATATTAATCAAATGCACATACGCGATACGATTCCATTTATCTGTATTAAGTAGATGTGGTACAGTCTGGAAAGATGTTTTTCTTAATTCTGAATTTTAAGAGTTTGTTTTCAAATCCTTCTTTTATTCAATGACTGCCTCGGTGGCCTTGTGCCAAGTTGATGGCAATAGGCTCGCCCCCTATTACATGACACTTAAACATAACTAGCGAATTGTGGGTGTACAATTAGGTACACCTCTGCCTAACCCTTCGGCGATTACAGGTGTGATGTTATGATATGTTTTCAAATCTTGCAAAGGATAAAACCCTGATTTTTTCATGAATAGACCTCGCTTAGTATTTAACAAAAAAGTGAGTGTCTCAAATTGTTGGGATTAAGCTGGAGGTATGGTCCTTGACTGAAACTACTAGGAGTACATAGATCTAAGGAAGTTGATAATTTTATTATGTGTAAAATGTGAACCAATCTAGTTACTCCCTGAACCTCGCCACGAGGTACTCGCTCGACTCCGCAACTACACAAGAAGTCCTGAAACTTGCACGTCAGAAAATTATCACAATTCGAGCTCTGAATAACCCACTGCTGGAGCCAGGCCCACCCACCCAGGCCTATGGCCTCTTGTCTTGCTTCGTTTTCCATGCCTTTTCGCCATTCTCCACAGTTCCATGCTATCCCCGTCGGCCATGTCTTCAGTTTCCATTCTATTATCTAGACTGAGCCCTGTAGGACCTGTTTCAAACTAACACAGACCAGGGAACCTTGGCATACATAGGAGTAGGCAGTAGGTGGCACAAGATGAGGAGCGTGATGATGATACTTAACTAGAGACTTGTCTGTGCCAACTTGACTACCTCGTTGGTCTAGTGGTCCCAAGCGCAACTGCTGAGCATGAGGTCCTGGAATCGATACCCTGGTCGGGAAAACTGTTATTGAGTTTTTCGCACGGCAGGCAAACGGCACGTGCTAGTTTGATGACAATAGGCTCGACCCCAATTAAATGGCAATTAAATATAACTAGCGAAATGTGGGGGTACCATTAGGTACACTTCTGCCCTATTACAGGCGTGATTTGATGTATGTAAGTATGTTGTTTGCGCCAACAGCTGTTGGTCCTTCGACAGACAGGCTTGCTCGACTCACCATACACTTAATAAGTAAAACTAATGACACAGCCAACTTAACCGAGTTAAATTAATTATTAAACTTACAGAAGCCAACTCCTCTCTGCTATCTGTACATGGTTCACATATGACGCAACGGGGAAAGTTGCATCGAATCACACCTGTGAGCTGCGGTCTGCGCGTACGCAGCTTGTCAGCCGCGCAGTAATTATATAGAAAGGGCCGCTTTGTGGAGACAGAACTGGACTATGGGGTCTAGGGAGTGGCCGGTCACCTGGTGGTGATAATGTGATATCATAATGTGTTACACCTAGTGTGTTACATATGATTCTGTACTAGCTTATGCCCGCAACTTCGCCCGTGTGGAGTTGGGTTATTGTCTTACAGGATTTGACTACCGGGATAAAAGGTATCCTATATGTTAATCCAGATATTATAAACTAACTGTGTGTAAGTGTGCCTGTGCGCCAAATACGGACGTGGAGGACGAGAAAGGAGTAAGTGAGAATCGTAGCAGGTGGGGTCCTGTGGATTCTACCGGCCGCCATGTGAAAAAGGCGTGACTCTATATAATATGTATGTGTGCCATACTTCATACAAATCTATTTGGTAGTTGTTGCGTAAAAGAGTAGCAAACATCCATACGTTCATCCTCACATATTTCACGCATCATTTATAACACAATTATATTTATAATTATACCTTGATAATAAAAAAAAGCAAAAGAATAGTTAATAAAACAACCGCTAACGTTATCAATGTCACACGTAATATCACGTGTATCCGAGATTTGCCGTTTCCGCACGTATCCAAGCGCATTATGTGGTAGGTACCTTTAAAAACGGTCACCAACAGACAGAATTTTTTGTAAGTTATTATTACTGTTTAGTTTTGTTTGTTACTATTTCATAGGCCCACAGTGATAGTTACGAAAATGCCGAAAAATAAAGACCCTGATTGGACTGAAAGAGATCTAGTTACGAATCTGCATTGATAATTTATCCAATAATTATCCGATAATTATCAAAGAAAATAATTATCTTGATAATTGCGAAGCCTGCACCAATAATTAGATTTATGAACATGTGACATCACCAGACAATACTCACTGTGCCCGGCGAGGCGCGGCGGCCGTCCTGAATCACTGGCAACTCCCTCTCACACGAGAGACACGGGTGCTGTGTTCTAGCAGTCGGAACGTGATAGACTATGCTGTTGTGCTAAGACCGAACCAACATAATTAATCCCTAATTACATATAATTTGGTTCTTTGTTGCAACATCTAAAAGAGAGGAGCTCGTGGCTAAATAAGAACAGCCGCTCGGGTCGATCTTTAGGTTAAGCCGTGCTTACTTAGGTTGGTCCGTAGATGAGTTTGGTTAGTTAGGAGGTAGGGACCCATTACATACCGAGTTTCCTCCGTGCCTCGGAAAACACGTTAGGCCGTTGGTCCCGGCTCTCATTTGTAGATCTTTGACAGTCGTTACAGGTAGTCAGTGACCCGAAAGTCTGACAACCTAGCTAGTATTACCTAGCGCTAACTGGGTTGTGGAGGTCACATAGGCAGTCGCTCCATCTAAAATACTGGTATTTAGCTGCCACCACAAAGCTGTTAAAATATATTTAATATGATGACTTAGTGAATATGTCGTTGGTGTATCAATAAATAAATAAATAAATAATCTGGTTAGACTGGAAGCCGACCCCAACATAGTTGGGAAAAGGCTAGGCAGATGATGTTGCAACATCTAAAAAGAAAAAGTGATAAAGTTTCAAAAGGACCAGTGAATAACTCTTGGAAATTGTTTCACAGACATAAGGCAATGGCACCTATAATGGTTTTATTTCTGAATCTTACAACCGAGGTCGTTGACGTAAAACCAATATGTTTTATGTTACACATACTCATATATGACTTGACAGGATAATTAGGCATTTACTCATTTCCTCCCAATGTGTATAATGTGTACCTATACCATACCATATAATAGGTACCTATATATAACTTACTGTTACTTTGAATTGGTTTTCGCAATGGCAATGTAGTATGTTAGTTATTATACAGGGTTATGACCTAAATACGTTCGGAAGTGGTTAAAAAGTTTTCCGGTCAAATCTGAACTTGAAGTTTAAAAGTGAATTTCTTGATAAAAACAACTTGACTAACATCACGCCTGTAATCCCCGAAAAGTAAGGCAGAGGTGTACCTAATAGTACGCACCCACATTATTTCGCCAGTTATCTTTAGTCCCATGTACCTGGCGTACCATAACTGGCGCGCGTATTGCCATTAAAGCAAAGTAATTTTCATATATACCTGACCTGGATATAATATAGAAATGACATAACACATTTAATAACTAAAACTACTAAATATTTACATCTTAAATATAAAATAATTAGGAAACATAAAAATCTCAGGAGATTAACTTTAAATCAGCTTTATTGACTAGTTACATAAACCAGTTAAGTTGTAAATGTTATGATAACTGAGTCACGTGCAAGTATGAGACAGACATACATAAAGTAACTACGAAATGCCGTAGACATAATAAATAAATACAAATGTCATTAGTGTGCATTAATTTTAAATGCTTATTTTAGACATACATATAGTGGCATTGAAGTCAGTTGATGTAATTCGGTCCTTAGGGTACCTTAATTTAGAAATATTACTTATAGAAAACACATTTCAGGGTGGGTCATGAAAAATCAGCTGTTACGATACATTTTATCGCGTTAATCAGCATAAAAAATAACGCGTTTTCAAGTTTGATCCGACGGTGTTCATATAATGACTCCGTAAGAAGTTTTCACTATTTCAAACCACATCTGTTACATGAACACATCTGAAAAAACTAAGAAAGTTGATAAATCACACTTAAAAAAACCGACTTTGGATTCTACTGCATAACAGTCGTATAAAAGTTCTCCATAAAATAACATTGTAAAAAAGAGAAATGATTCCTTAATAGAGCAGTATCGCGATATTGCGCTAAGTATAATCGATACAATATCTATTAAAATTAATTATTTCCGTGCAATAAATTTTATTAGTAACAATAGTTGTTGTAGAGTCTATGGTCGACTGAATACTACTTACAAATCACTTCTAATTCGTAAAGTGCATTAAATAATACACTATGAATGATAATTGTATTCACTCAATCAAACAGACCGGTAGCTATCTACATTGGATCCATTAAATTGATATTCATTTGATTGATTTCCTTATTAATGCACCAACAGTGTCCTCGGTTATTCGTGCAATGTGTAATGTAAGAATGAAAGAAAGAATAAAATTTATTTGACGTCAGTAAAAAAACTATAAACCGCGTAGTTATTCTAGTGAAAAAAAATCAGCTGTAATGACGGAGTTTAACGCCTCTTACATCGGTGAACTTACATTTTGTCAAGTTCTATGAACATGAACAGTAAGGAGTAACATATTTTTATTTACATCTGATTTGGTTCCGTAGTAAAAGTTATTCACAATTATGAGAAAAATGACTCCTTAAGTCCTAACTCCGTTGTTTAATATCTTCTTCTTCTAAGCTCTATCCTACTTTAGGTGCAGTCGGCTCTCCCTAATTTTCTGGCGTCAAGACAATCTGAATCAGTCGCATATGTTTTGTTTAATATACTTAAGGCTAAAAATAAATACTCTGTTGAGTATATATCGGGTTGTCAGGATTTGTTCCGCTAGTTTCGTGCAATGAAAACACACTGGGTGCGATACACTGTTTCTATTAAACTAACAAATTAGTTGAAATTACTCTTTAACATAATAACACGGGGCACAATGAATCGGGCAACAATTCCAGGCCGTCTCAACATATTCATTTTTAACACCTGGCTGTTGCCAGGTGATTCAACCACCAAAACCTTCGAAGCGTGTATGCTGTAACATTATTTTTCTTAAGCTCAAGCAAGATAATATTGTGTGTTAATAAGCATTTCTACATCCACATCTCAGTAGTAGGATTTAACAGAATGTCTCACGTTTCAAGATTTATTGCAGACACGAACCTCACGTCAACATTGTAACATGTTAACTTTAGTGAGGTGGTTTCCTGGATATATTGCACGACATTTATTGGAATACGAGTCATATAAAATCACGCCTTTTATCCATTTAAGACAAGAAAAAATCGTGCGTTGATGGTCGAAGGTAACAGTTAATTAAATGTTAGTAGAGCGTTTAGTAATTAATGAGGTATGGCGATCGTGAAGAACGCTTCGACAAAAATTGTAAACGAAAAAGTATTTTTGAAGTGAAAACTTCTTTAGCGGCGTTGAGCACTTTAAAAAAATTGTTCTGTAATGGGTATAAAATCTTAAACTCGCGTCAGGACACTCGCGTCAGGACACGTGACAAAGCGTAAGACGGATGGAGAGTAGACGATTTTGAACTTAACCTTCAACATTTTATGGTTTAAAATTATTTAAAGAAATTTGGAAAAAGCGTAAGACGGATGGAGAGTAGACGATTTTGAACTTAACCTTCAACATTTTATGGTTTAAAATCATTTAAAGAAATTTGGAAAAAGCGTAAGACGGATGGAGAGTAGACGATTTTGAACTTAACCTTCAACATTTTATGGTTTAAAATCATTTAAAGAAATTTGGAAAAAGCGTAAGACGGATGGAGTGTAGACGATTTTGAACTTAACCTTCAACATTTTATGGTTTAAAATCATTTAAAGAAATTTTTAAATGTTTCCAATGAACTTTGAACCTAATGCTTTAGGGATAAACACGGAATAGAAAAAACCGTAGACAGAGTATTCTATAGACTGCTGGATATCTTCCTTTGCATTCGCACAAGAAAAAGAAGAACATATAAACGTCACTAGCAAAGAAAAGAGACAGAGTATAAATATTTCTGTCCCTTATCGCGTGTCGGCTGAGCACATCATTGTCAGTGCACAACAAGTTTGACGTTTGTGGCGGTGCCAGATTGACATCCAATTTGTTTATTAACAATTGCATCGAAATTATACACATTATATGATCTTTTCGAGCTTAATTCGACAACAGTACATTTGTGCAACTGTGCAAAATGGTAAGGTGCAGTGTAATAAACTGTAAAAGTGATAGTTTGATGAAGATTGCTGGACTGTCCTTTCACTCGTAAGTATTAGATCTTTTTAAGTATTCAATCGCTTTGTGTCCTATTATTTCTCATAAAATAGTCGCAGTAATGTACCAACTAATTCGTTTAATGGATAAATCTCGTATAATCGTGATTTTTGCAATAATTTTATTATCTTACCTCAAAATTCAGTGTTGCCACTTTTTGACGGGGAATTTACCCTTTAATATGGGTAATACCGAATAATGCAATGTCTATAAAAAAATACTCTTCCGACCTTGATTCATATGATATTAGTAATACGCACTACTTAAAATCTATGTTAGTAACACACGTATTATACGATTTTAATTCGTATAACTGCACTCACCTGACGCAAAAAATGAAAGATAATAAAAAATCTTATTAAATTTTCAGATTTCCGAATAAACCCGAAATAAGAAACTTGTGGATTGCTGCTACCGCATGAATCTTTAGGATGTGATCCTATGATCAACATAGATCATGATTATTTAACAGATCCTTCTAGGCTTACTCTTTATTCTAAAGAAATAATAACCTATATTGCTGGTTTTATTGCAAGAAAGTTGAGGAAAGTTATTAAATGTGAGGATTGTCTTTTGGCTTTGATCACAGATAAGTATCACGGAATCATTACGACTGAAGGACATGTATCCATGGTCATGAATAAATTAAAAAAAAAAATCACGGAATCATTGCTAGAAGAGACAAAGGAGGCCTTATTTATCCTTCTACTGACTTAAATAAAGTCTGTGAATTGGCAGAAAAGATATTTCGAGCGCGTTCACATAAAGGAAATTCATTTTTTAATGAGAAAAATGTGATGTCAACACTTATATTATCGTGTTACAAGGAATGCACACGTACCAATATTAATATATTTATTAATGACCATTTCGACAGTCAGCCTTTTATAGGGAATCACAGAACTCTCCTCATTAAATCAATCGCAATGCATTACTTCGAAACCCGTATTCACCATAGTACCAAACAATGTTTTGAACCACAATCGAAAATAAGAATTATACATAATAAGTTAGTGCTTTTTCAAGGACAGTAATTTGTTTATAAATAAAATATTACAGTTGCATCATTGCTATGTTTTATCGTTTTCTGTGTATTGGAATGTTCATTTTAATTTGCAAGTGTATGAGTTTGGCGACACTGGTTCCCGTACTAAGGCAGTCTAAGGGCACTTCCATGCCGTGTCGACGGCGCGTTCGTGTTCCACGCGCGCCTCAAAGAGATGTCAGCAAACGGGAGGGGCCCGCAAGGGCCGGTGCCTGCCAGGGCTGCGGGACTGTTCGAAAGAGATACCGCGGCCCTGGAACATAAAGGGCCAATGAAGGAACATGGGTGTTTTTTAGTCAGTAAGAGTCTGACACTCCCTTCCGCTCCGCCCAGAGCGGGAGGAGTCATTTGATGATTTCTCACCCCCCAAAAAAAAAAAAAAAAAAAAAAAAAAAAAGGGCACTTCCATAAATGATAGTACTTTTATACTGATAAAGCAATTGGTGCAAAATTATTCCCTAACCATTCCAAAATATCAAACATGCTCAACGTTAATAATCAAGTTTTCACTTCTGCCGGCACTCCCGGAGTGCTAGTTTTTTTTTTTTTTTTAGATTACAACAAGTAACTTCATCTTCAAGATATCGTCGTTATATTCTTAATGGGTACAATCAGCCCCAAAAAAAATTAAACACGGACAAGGAACCATTTCATTTCATGTCCGTGTTTACATATTTTTGGGTCTTACTGTACTAAGGTAATATTCGTTAATACTATTGCGCTCTGAAGGACCGAATTATAACATATTGGGTTCCGGCAAAATACTTATATCGCTAATATAATTATCGTTAATATTCGATATGCAGTTATAAAGCTTTTCTTACAAATTAATTATTGAAATTTTCAGAGCTTTTCCTTAAAACGTGAAAATTGTGCAAAGTCAGAGTTTCATTTAAAAAGTTATTCATGGCAATAGACACGACCACTGTTATTACATCGGTACACCTCTGCCAAACCAGTCGAGAATTGCAGTCGTGAGGTTGCGATGTGAATTTCGTAAAGGTTGAGACCTTAAGAAAAACGAGGAGAAGGTAATATTCGATACGCAGTAGAGTGCAAAAAAAACTAATCTTTTTCATCACTATGCGTTTAATTGCGAGTAACAATAAAAAGTATTAAAAAGCTTGTAAAAACTGATCTTCAAATTGAAGGTAAAGGGTTTCACCTTCGCCTTCAGTCGAGTCGAGTCGATTGATGGACAAGTTTACTCTAGCGGTACATTTTTTGTTCATTATATCTTACTCTTTGGTAAAGCATTTTAGTAAGGAACCTAATAAAACCAGTAAAATAAAAAGATTTGGTTGTAGGAGTGAATTTACACTAAAGTTCGTCTGCATAAAGTTGTTTTTTTTTTTTGGGAATAAAGTGTAAATAGTAAGCGCATAATATAACGGTCCATAAAGACTTAACTTCTCAAGTTAATTTAACACGCAAAAGATGAACTTCTTACTCAACTAATAGCTAATTAAAGATTTATCCTGCCGAATGACTACACCATTGTAGTCATTGAAAGAAAGCTACTCGGTAAAATAGTACAAAGGCCAAAATCACGCTGAATACAACCTTCAACAAAAATGTAAGCTATTAATAACCGCACCAATTAAACGCCAAACAGTCTTATATCACAGCTCATTATTTATAGAACAGCATCAACATCTCAATTTCTTGCAGTCAGTCGCAAGCGCATCTGACATCTCCCGCAAGCGCAGTAAGCACGCACTACACAAAGATACGCAGTAAGTACGCGACCGGCGCGAAGTATCGACGCGCGGTATTGTCGGGTGTGCAGTGTACTGTTGCAAGCTGCAACGCGAATGTAGACTCGTATTTTATTTAATTTTTTGGTTTTCGTTTAATTTTATCTTGTGCTGTTTGGTGTGAGCTGGAGAGTTTATAAATGTAAGTTTATTTTTATTCTTAAAATAATTATTAAGTTTCTTGGCGAGGAAAACTGTATTTGTGGTGAAATACATTTTCAAAGAAAAAAACGCGGGTATTTTTTCAGAGCTTTTTGTTAAAATAATTTATTATTATGTAATTATTTTAACATAAACTTAAATTTTGTAAGCAGGTATTTTAGGTTTTTTTTGTGTTTTTTTTTATTTTATTACAGTATAACGTTTCGATATTTACATGTTTCAGTAAATTAAATTAATGAATTAATTAATTCAACTTATTTTTATATTAATTCTGCGTGTTTTATTGAATTCTCACTAATTTCATTGAATGAAATTAATGATAATATGATTTGGTATTTACTACTAAATCTTACTTTACTTTGTAAGCTTACAATGATTGTGGTTTGCAAATTGAATACGACTTTTCGTTAATGTTCCGCTTGAGCATGCATGCCTAAATTATAATATTACATACATTTTATGCAAGGACTTCCTAGTTCAAGCTATCTATAAACTAATCTTTACTGACAAAATTAAATAATTATGCACTACGTATGGGTACTGGATTAAGTTCCGGATTTAAAAACTTTTTATACTATCTCTAACATAAGCGAACATATAGCTATGTTGATGCGTATGTCATAGACAATGGTGAAAATGCGTTTTCGTTTATCGTGTCATCATAACTGCTGTGAGAGGAAAGAAGGAAATGCTTAAATTGCGTGAAAATTTGTCTGTGCAACAATTAAAAAAATATATCAGTAGCTTGTGTTCTTAATGCAACAATACACTTAAATATTTTTGCAGTTATCTACATTATAATCAAAATAACTACCTATATATATATACTGTTGTAACCATAGATATGTATAATAAACAAGGTTGTAACAGTTCATTATTTGTCTCTACTTATAATACAAAAAGGTCAAGCCAGATATTTTTTGTGCACAAAAAAATGACCTACCATACTGAACTACAACTAAAACATTCTTTAACAATATTAATATTATCGTGACCACGGAAATCATAACCGAACCTTCTAAAAGAGCAAAACAGCCTTAAAACGTACATTATAATATTAATAAAAATAATTCGTTCAAGCCATTAGGAAGAGCACAGACAGTATGGAGTGACCTTGCGGTTCGTTGGGTGAACCTTTCGTTTTTCTGTGGCAGCATGAATGGAGGACCAAGTTCTGAGTTCTGTAACAATAAGCAATCAACTGCAGAAGGGCCAGTTTTTAAGGAAATTAAGAGAGACGAGTCATTTAATACCATAAAGGGTGAAAAGTAGCTCGTAAGAGTCGCACCGGTCGATCGTTTAGGTCAACTTTAGCTTGCCGAGGTGGGGCCGTGAATGAGTGGCCATTTTATATGCTGAGACCCCTTCGTACCTCAGACTGCACGTAAAGCTGTTTGTCGTGACTGTCATTCGTGGAGCTTTGTCAGTCTTTTATTGTCGTTAAAAGTCCGAAAGTCGGTTATCCAGACTTCCCAAGGGGTATCGTGTTTTAGAGTAACTGTGTTATTGAGGTCAGGTGGGAAGTCGCTTTAGCTACATCCGCTAAGACCGTGAGTCAACCCAACGTCAAAAAGACTAGACAGATGATGATGAACGTGTGAGCAAGACTGAGCAGGAGTAAATTGAAACGCCATAACACAATTTTTTTTTAAGATAAATATAAAGATATATTTTTAAGTTCTCATGTTCAAATTGTCAGGCATTATTCTGAATTGAATTTCTCTACCTACCTGTTTAGTGTTAGTACCGTGATAATTGGTCAATTTAAACTTGAACAACTTGGAATGATAACTTATTTGGTATCGACCTTAAATAATGAGTTCTGCAAAAATTGCTTTGCTAAATAAAATGGACTGAGATACATAGTTACGTAACGTTGTGCATTGCAGTGTCGTAGCAGTAGTACTATGGGGGAAACAGGGATGAACTTCTATACAAACTTTCATCCGCTACAAATCAAAAACCCCTTTTTAGTACCCATTGTTATTTAAGGAACTTTTTTGCTTCTAGACCCAGTGGTTTAGAATCAGAGCAAATTACTGAATGCATTGAAAATAAGACCTTATTACCATTGTTTAACGGTGACCAATCGACTAGCGAGGCGACATTTGACGTCCGCACCGATATTCATGAAATTTTCTACTTTGAACAATGGTAATACGGTCTTATTTTCAGTGGCCGGAAGAAACTGAATAGCCATGACACATAACTATCAAAGTTGGAGAGATTTCTACACTCAGTATTGGCTGGCCAAAGATTGAAGGAGAAGAAGAGTAAATGAACGAATTCAAGAATTGTATTAAGTAGATTAAGAAACTGACAATCTACTAAAATCATTCAGAGCAGACATATTCCTTGTAGACATTCTCTAAGAAAATCTGGTCCTGTTTTGGTCCTAGATTCCTTAAAATGACAAAATACAAGGCGAGCCTTAGGCACGCAAAGGCTTTTCGAAACAATTCAAAACTTTCAAAAGAAATTACACCTTAGTTCTTCTTGCATTTATACCACATCTAATTTTGCCCCAGGTACCAACCGTAAGAGCACCATGAAGGACTCCCCATTGATGATGGCTTACGGAAACCGTCTTAACGTCTTTCAAACCACCTCGGCACCTCCATATCTATACCATCTACATTATCTGCATCTCGATGTGGTAGATCCGTCTTTTGTTTGTTAAACTGTTAAGCCATAAATCCGGTTTAACGCGAGGTTTCTACTTATGCCTACTGTACATTTGTTTACAGTGTTTGTACAAGGCAACGAGGGCTGCCCATTAAAACTATAAAGTGTTAAAGTCATCATTGTTCCTAAGATAAACAACAGGAAACTGTTGTGTATCAATACGTTGATCGTTATGATGCACACTTTGTAGATGGTCTGAGTGATTAACTAAGTTTACGAACTCTTATTACCACTAAAAACTAAACATTGTTGGTTGAGTGACTAAAGAAGATCCATAGCATTAACAGATAGGTTGTTAGACGTTCTGTGTGGGTAACGGTCCCATTGCCAGACGCAAGCCGCCTCTCCGTGAAATAGAGTGGGCCGCTCATCCACCACGAGGGCCTAATGCTGGTTGGCGGATGTCAGAAATAAATGCTTTGACTTTCAAAATAGTTCCTAATGTAATAACAAGCAAGCAAGCATTAGCAAAAATTGCATATTTTCATCAACGCAATATTCACCGTTTCATTGCGCACCAAGTAAGCGAGCTCCATTGTTTTGGCACAATATAATCATTCCTAATGAATATCGTGTGGGTAAATCTGCGCCATTGGGCAAGAGATTATCTGAACTCTTCGAGGTTATTGATGAGAAATATCCATTGAGTTGAGATTAGAAAATGTACTTAGAACTGTGGTTACAACATATGGTTTCCTTTGAACGCCGAACGGAGGGAACGCTCTAACTAGAAGGACATACACTGACGTTATTGGTGGTGTACTTCTAAAAGGTCAAATTTAAGGCATGCCAGTCAGCAGGGCGTTTAGTGGAACCCATATAACGCTCCCGCTGTAAGCTACAAGAAATGCTCCTCCAAATTTGTGGCCTAACTAACTGGTGTGAATGTTTATGTATGCCCAGATGTATTAATGTTGACGAAGCGAAGGATCGAAGATCGTAGCCGGTTGCATTCTGTACTCTCTGCATAGGAAAAAAGCGCTTACATTTGTGTGTATCGGTCAAGTCCTAAAGTCAAAAATATTCATTTGCCTTAAAATATGTGGTACAAAGATGGTTAAATGATATGTTGTGCAATTCGCTGTCATCTACTTTGATTAGACTTTGTATCGATCGCGTTTGTGTTAACCAACAGGAAAACAACTTAGCAAAACCAGGAAATATATTAAACTACCAAAATCTACATGATCATTCTTACCTAACAGAACTATAAGGCCCTTAAACTTTCACAAACATAAACTATGTTCTACCCGTTCATTTGCTTCAATAAAAATCTGCGCTAGCGTAAATAATACTACACTGAACGCGAATAAAAACTAAATTAAACTTATCTGACATCTTTACATTCGTTCAATGATAGATGTTCGAGCGTTGGATGCTTTTTTGTTTATTTTGCTTCACAATGCTTGTTACTTTCTTTTGTTTGAAATAGATGATAGGTCTAATGCAAATTGTGTTCAGGAATTATTTTACGAAGCTGTCAGAAATTCCACTTCAACCGTGATCGAGGCGAATTTTTTGCTGATAGTCACCACAGTATCATCATCAGCCCAACCTTTAACTATGTTGGGGTAAGCTTCCAGTTTTGTCTGACACATGGAGTCTATCTGTTTTTCAGTACTCAGTTACTGGGTAAAAACTAAAACT
This sequence comes from Eurois occulta, assembly GCA_950022335.1. Lineage (NCBI taxonomy): Eukaryota > Metazoa > Arthropoda > Insecta > Lepidoptera > Noctuidae > Eurois > Eurois occulta. The sequence continues at coordinate 952,101 of OX465494.1, read as the reverse complement.
ACACCTTTTGGTAGGACTTGTTGCGGTTGCCGAAACAGATAGGTATATCAATACTAATTATAGAGGGAAAGTTTGTATGTTTGTAAGTTGATGTAGAGATCTTTGGAACTACTGATCTGATTACGATAACTTCACTAACGGGAAGCTACATTATAGGCTATACATATAAAGGACGATCCCGTGGGATAGGTAATTTCCGATCATAACGTGAGCGGAGCCGCGCGAAAATAACAAATAACATTTCTGTTTTATTAGAAACTTTTATTTAACGTGCAATGTTTGTATATTTGGTTAGGTCAAATCTTGCAACCGAATTTTAAAACAGTTATCCCCAACTGAGCTCAAATTTTTCATACACAGTCATTTAGTTTGGAGTGACGTCATTCTAAATCCAATATGACGGACTAGTATTTTTTATGCACCCCCATGATATGGGTATCAAATCAATTATAAGTTTACTGATAAGAAAACGAAAAAAAATGACGTCACACTTATATGCATTTAAAAACTTTTTGTTTTTACTATAAGCTTCTTAAAGTGTTAACAAAAAAACTTAACTATTAACGAAACATTGAAAATGTTATTTTCAAATGTTATCTGTATGAAGTTTATGAACATATAAAATTGAAAATATTGTGACGTCACACTAGGGACGGGGGGAGTCTCAAAAATGTGACAAGGACGGGGGGGTCAAAAAATCATGAAATTCGTGTGACTAATTTATGGGTGGCCTCTTATCAGCTGCCTATCGAATCAACTTTAATCGACAAACAAAGAACGGTATCTGTTCTCCTGACATCACATCATGCATGACCACACACTCTCTTAGATCCATCTGAATATTATGGCAGCTACAACATATTGCTTTTATAATATGTTACACCATCCATGTAACACTGGTTTGCCACGGCATTATCAACTTTATTTTCATGTAGAAAAACGTCCAAAATTTAACATCCCATTGCTTCATATTGTAGACTATGAATGTAATAATAGTTCTAAATAATTTGAGAAAGTATGAATTTCAGTTTTGTTTGGACGTAATCTAAGTTGTTACGATTTGTTATGAATTTGAATGACGCAACCAACCATTACTTGTATTTTAATTGACACTAAAAACACTCTATCGTCTACTAAAAACTAAGCAAATATTAATATTCAGTTCAATATTCTGCAAACTTTCTGAAATACTGGAAAGCAATAAATTATTGAACCTCCTGAAAAAGCCGCGCGCATAAGCTAGTATTGTCTTTAGAACAAAACTAGTGTGGCGTTCGATGATTGTCCCAAGGGATCGTACTACCGGGACGTAGTAACCACGCTACAAACTATCTGTGTGAGAAATTTCATCCAAATCCGTACAGTAGTTTTTGTTTGAAAGAGGAACAAAAATCCATGCATCCACTACCTATTACTCACAAACTTTGCCAGTTTTAATGGTAGTACCCTGTAACGGCTGTAACCACGTGTAACTCCTACTAATAACCCGTGAAACGATGACGAATCGACGAATTGACACTAAGCTTTTCGGTAGCACATGTCTGTACAATACATTTTTGACTTAAATCTTAATCGATGGTGGAGCTACACGATAACTGTCCACTCAAATCTGTGTGGTTCTTTTCTCATAAGACTATCTCAGACACTAAATTGCATGATCCTCATGTGAGTTGAACCAGATCTGTCTGGACCTTATAAGGGACTACAACCTCTTAAGTTTGTTTCGGCTGTTTCTTCTCCGAGTAGTGAGGTAACGTCGACCAAACCGCAATGTAAAAATAAAAACCTTAGCATCCATTACAATCAGTGAGATGAGAACTATTACTAACCCATGAAGATTAGGCTAGCAGTTCGTAACCATTTTTACAACCACTAAAATAAAGAAACTCAATATTTCAAAGTGTTTAAATTTCATTTCATTTATAGGTTCAACCAACAAAATGATGACAAAAGTCATCGCAAGATTCCCACACAAACTTACAAACCAACATAAAAATGCACCAATTAGAACACTGCGCTAAGGTCACAACACCACGGTTGTTCGTAACCCTTTCGCACCGGTTACGTGGTTGCTGCGTGCTTGTGGTTGGCGCAACCACCGTGACCGCTCGCGGGTTGATTTTAATTCTTATTGACTGTATTTAATCACTTTACAATGGTGGTTACTCGAGCGTAGAATTGTAACTATTGAATCGAATTGGAAGATTAAAATTTGTTTTTTTAGGTGAAGATGTTCGACATAATTCTTGAATGGATTGTGTTGTAAAATTGAATGAAATTTTACATTTTTTCGGCCTATTTAATACAGACGACTGTTGTGCTGACTTAATGGGTAGACAATTGTGACCATTAACATGTAACATTATGTGGAATGATTTTGAACCAACTGATGCAGTCTGCCTTATTGATTTAATGGCCACAGGCGTTACTGCAGAGCATGATGGTTTTGACCACGATTTCCAGATCAGGTACTACCTATGTGTTATTGTTTGTTTTGCCGATACCCGGTTGATGCTTGCTAGGGAAAAACAAACATATTATGTGGATATAAGCCTTCGGGAACCACAATTTTGCAAACACCACTTTTCTTATGAAACACCTTGCTGTAGACTCTGGTAATGCTCACGTCGCTCGAAGCGAAATACTCGTACCATTCGAGTGTATGCCGTTTACATGCATTGCAAAAGTATGCGAGTAGGAATAGACTGACATGTTACTATATCTTGAATATTTCGAAATACATAAAACTAACGCTAAATAAACATGTGGAGCAATTATTAAAAGCAGTTATATCCACGTAACTCGTGTTTGATGCCTACTTTTTCTGTCGGGTCTAAATCTGGTATCTGGAACGAAAATTATCGACTAATTGTCAAAATTAACGTAGTTGCCGGCCGGGTTATGAGTTGTTATGTCAGGTTATGAGTTTCCATTCGCCACCCGTTATTTATGTATATCTGAACCACTGAACCTGTTACCGTGGCACAGATGCGTGGCGATCTCCAGGACCCAGGCTACCTATCTAGGTTACGTAAGACATACTTGTCATCCTGGATATTTTTATTAAAAATGATGAAATACAAAATACCTAAACGCAGACCATGTCGGGGGCAAAATCTAGTTCCTAATAAAGACCACACAACAAAGCCTAACTTTAAGACCACCCAATTATATTTAATTAACCATTTTGCACGCCACCACCTTACTTCAGAACCATAACACTGATCCAATCTACAATGGCGGTCCTAAAATGTTAAAACAAACATTCTCACAGCCGTGGGACGCTTTGTCTTAGATCTAATTAGAATAGCTTTTGATTAAGTAACGTAAATTATACGTACGTTCACTAATTTGTGACGAAACTGCAGTTTTTAGGACATATTTTGAGATGTACTGCCTTATTGTAGGTTGATAACTTCGTCTTATAAATAAAAGGTGACTAAATACTAAACAGACAAGCCTAGAGAAAGGTCTCAAAGAAAAATATTAATGAATTACGTGAATAAAAATGACAATGCTTGGTAAAAGTTCCGTCCTAATTATTATTTCGTAGTCATTTCTTAAACAATGGCTAGAAAATAAGGCAGTGAACTAACAAGCATCTCTGTGATTTTCTGGGCACAAATACTAGACCGCAGTTAGTGTAATATAGTTTAGCAATGTCTTTACTAACTTTAAAAAAGAAAAGAAGAAAGTTTCGAAGTCAGATCCTCAATCCTTTACTTACGTTTGTACTGTGATCTACCACAGATCATCACTGATCCGCCATGCAATGAAGCAACGCAGATCACAATCTCGCTTAACTCACAACCTCACGACTAGAAAATCCATCACTCTAGTCTCAACCCCACGCATCCATAATATTTAGCACGCATTGCCAAACCTTTCCCTCATTCCGATGGCAATCTTTATTGCGACAAGCAGCATTCACACGGGTGACAAAAAGCGGTGCGACATCGCACACGCGCGACTACGACAAAAACTAATCCGGTTAGATTTTGTCCTTATTTCTCAACTCGGAGCTTAGTGTTTAAAGAGATTATGTTGGGTCACTGACTTCGACGAGATTTGTCATGTGTTACGTGGTTTGAAACCTGGCAGAGTTGATCTGAGACTCCAAAATCTTGGTGAAGAAAAACGACAATAAACCGTGGAGTCATTTTAATCAATAGACTACCTGAGTGATCTCGTTACATCGTGGGTACACGAAAAAAACAGAAAATTGCTCTAAAGAAAGCTGCGTCTTGGAAACTGGATCATTGTTGTCCGAAAGTAAAGAATATAATAATAATAATAAACGAAAATGTCTCTCATTCCCTCATGAATATGAATTAGGGTCCTTATGCTTCTTGAAGATTCCAAATTCTATAGGGCGTTAGCATCGATCTATTATAATTGATCGACGGGCGTTAGCAGTAACCTCGCAAAGATCTTTCATAGTGAGGGTATTATTGTAGATAGTGTTCGAGAACAGGTGGACGCAATGTTTGAGACCCTCTAGTTAATTTTAAAAATTCATCGAAAATTGTAAACTTCGAAACTTTTGACTTATTCTAAACTTTGGCAACTCTACAAACTTATCAGCAATGATTCGATGTTTCCGGATGGCAATTTTTTGCTATAAAAGGTATTGGCTTGCTTTGAACGTGTCGAAAGAATGCCGAAGGGATATGGCGAAACCGATCTACGTAGAATGTCGAGAGACCTATCACGACTTACGAAAAGGAAATACTCTTAAATCAAAGTAGGAACTGCATTTTTGTATAAAGTGACATTTAAGAACAAAAAAACTAGCTAATAATAAAAAAAATGAAATCACACCGGCAGTACTTCCTACGTACTACATGTAATACAGTAAGTAACAAAAACCCTGTTGTTCCTTCTACCTACGTTTTAAGAATCGGTATACACACGTAATAAAGGAAGTCATTTATAAAAAACGGTCAACAAAAATAATTAAAAAAAATATTTAATTATTAATATTTGTAAGGTTTAACTGATTTCTAGGCATCTTCTGTCGCGTCAAAGGAAGCCGCCGAGCTCGGCTATTTAGCGAAATAAAGATGTACTTGTAAAATCAGATACTCGAAACATTTTTTTGAATGTGTCGATTTTAATAGTTATTTGATTTTGGCCTCTCGACTGGCCAATGCTAATTTTTTTTGATTATAACTTCATCAATGTTGTGCTTGTTGGTAAATGTATACGTCCCTAACAGGAACAACAGGGTTTTTGTTACTTACTGTATATGATAGACATAGTACTGCCGGTAGCGGTTAATCAGCTCGACGAACAGACAAGACCGGTAAATGCAAGAACCAAACTTCAAAATTTTGAAGGCCTTATTGAAGATTGACCAGAACGACAAATCTGTAAGTGTAAGGATAAAAATAACCCCGAACTACAGGTAAACACTGAACGTATGGTATTGTATAGAGCACGTATTTAAACTACTGAAGCGAGTCACTTTTTATTGCTTACACATTTAGCGTTGACTGTCAAGTTACGTATACCTTCTTTAAGCTAGTCGTTTGTAAAGTTCAATTTATATTCTTTAGTTTCTAAAATAACTTGTAAGTAATACACGAATTTGTCTCTTACATAAGTATTGACTATTTCAACCTTCACAGTCGTTCGTAATTGGTTCCTTAATTGATTGACATTATTTGATTAGATCGACGTGAATTTTACCGTCAATCAATAATGCAAGTAAACTTTAAATGACAGTAGCTTCTACCTTGACCATGGGTACTATGATGAAACTGCAATGACTATGTACTAGTAGATATGATGTAGTGGTTGTCCCCTCGTTTCATTTGATTACGACTTGATAAGATTATCAAGGGTAGATAATGAGAGCATTAGAAGGTTCTTGTATGTTAAGCACGCTGTAATTATTCAATAAGAGACTGATTTTTCGTAGAAGGTAAGGGTAGGTAATTTGCATGGCCACCTTGGGATCACGTACACCGACTAAAATGGCTGGGGCAGCATAAAGATCTGCATCTTCTTCATTTCTCATCCGTTCAAGTGGTACAAGCAATTTATGTAGCGATGCTTTTTCCTCTAGAACTATCTAAGTGCAATCACCAACCTGTGTCTAACCTCTGGGTTAGATATTAGACCGATGTTTTCTGTCACATACTAAGCAAAGCAACGCTTTCTGCTCTATTTACTTTTTCTTAGCGTTTATTCTTATCATCATGATTTTCTATAAAGTACCGAATTCAAGATTAGCGTATCCCTTTCCCAATGCTGGGAAAGTCCACAGGTCTCTTTTTTGAGATAAGAAGATGGTCGTTATCCACCACGCACGCCCAGTGCCCGTCGTAGGATATTACATGACTTCTAATTTTTTGTTCCAGTACCTACATGCCGTTTTGATAAAATACCGATGATATCTTTAAATTCGTTGGGCATCTAAATTGCGTAGTTATAAAGGCTTGTTTACAATTAATGCTTTGTTTCCTAGTGTCAGTGGTTTCCCTAATTAAGCTAATTACGAGTGTGTCGCATTGTTGGCAGTTCATTATCTTTTGAAGTAACATTCACACATACCAAGTGTTCTAAACTATGTTTGCTTTCTGTGAAAACATGTATTTACATGGGAAATGCATGACGTACAGATTAGAGAACTACACACAATTACAACATGATCAAATTGCCTTAAAAATCTTCTAATCTTATATTTAAGGTACTTTGGCCACAGCAAATGAACTTAGATTTGTGTTTATTGGCAATTGCCAATAACTTACTTGAGGTCTTGAATAAGTATAATTTTGATATTTCATTTTGTATCCTCGTACTCAATTGCAATTAATATTATGACGACTAAATAACTCAGCCTATCATAATCTGCCTAGTCTTTTCTAATCGGAGTCTAACCGGGTGCAGCTGACTACCAGGATTTTACATGGAACGACTGCCTATCTGACCTCCACAATCCAGTTAGTACTGGGTAATACGATGACAGTATATCACTGCTGAACACAATTATGATTATGTCCCTTTAGCCATATAGGTCTAATATACTCGTAAAAGTAGTTTATTTTTATTTCTTTTATTAATCATCAACTTTATGCTTATTAGCGCGCGTCACGCGACGGGCGACGGGCCGACCCGACACGATCCCGAACCGCGCCCGCTTTATGCGTGATTTAGGCTCTACAGCCTGGCTAGATATTAAAATCTAAAAATTTGGCAATGAACAGTCGATTCAGGAGTTTTCCTTGACATAACGCTACTAGTTATCGAAAGTACTCGTCGTTTAGAGCTCGTCTGCCATTTCAGGCTAGTTGTAAGAGGTTACGAGAAGCACTCACGATTCTCAGCAAGGTTACGTAGTTCAAAATATTATTGTTAAAACTTAAACGTTTTTTCGCGTTACATATTATAATTATTTTACGTTGGTTCTGCTCCGTTGGTTCCTATTCGATATGAAGTGGTATTTGTAGGGTTGTGAGTGATTTAGTTAATATTTTTTTGGTTTATTAACTGCCACACTCAGAAATGTCACTTAAAAATAATTAATCAGTCATTAATTTTAATCGAATTAATTATATCTAAGCGCATGTCGACAATGTTCTCAATCTGTTATAATTATTTTCAACCAACCGCGTTCCTACTATTCATTTAAGTTTTTGTTCATATTTTTTTAAGGAGTCTCTAATTGCTTTTTCATTTTGAATAATATCTGTATTTCTCCTGGCCTAGGAAGATGACGATGACCTTATTTACTTCTGGAAGTTTGTAATTTTTTGCGATTGTAAATCTTATCGGGCACACGACTTGACAAAAATGTTAAAATCGTGCTGCTCTTTTTACCCGACTGAGGGAGGGTAATGTGTTTATCAGCCTTTATATGTATGTTTGTCCCTTTGTAACGCGTAGACCGATTTTGTTAATTCTTACGTCAATCGCTTTGTCATCTTGCGAGTGTCACTAAATACATGACAGTACTCAAAATTTAATGTATAAGGCAACAACCAGACGCCTTGTCGACAAACTATGTTAAGTGGGGTATCATTGAATAGGTATTTGTAAATCATATTTAAGTTTCTTACATCATTTTTCATTCCCAATGTCCATTTAGGATTTATAACGATATAAAGTTGGTTCAACGAAATGAATATTTTTTAAAAATAATATCGTTTACTTATTTTTTACATTGTACATACAAATACACGACACTATTTAATATTATAATGCACTTGTAATAAGGTTATATGCATTAAGAGCAGCAAAAAATTCACTCTTGAAACAGGAAGACAGAAATAATGTAATGTCCTTCGTAACAGAAACTAGATTATGACTTGACAGTACGTGCTTTTAAAAGTTCATAGAAATATGCCCAGCAATCTACGTCAATCAGTTGATAGTTCCGGCCGACATTTTGCTTAGGTTATGGTCATTGGTAGCGATTAAATGTAGAACTTAAATTATATTTTGTTTCAAACAACACCATCCGTACTCAATTAATCTCTCGGCTTCCAGTCTTACTGAATGCAGCTGAATACCAGTATTTTACACGGAGCGACTGCCTATCTGATCCCTACACCCCGTTTAGTAACTAATCCACTGGAACCAATCCAATGTATAACATTTATTTGTTCCAAATACAATCCTTCCATACCAACGAATAATAATTGCGATAGCCTGTCTGCCCGAACCATCTTCACAGTTTTGGCACATAAGTAGACCAAGACCTGGATTAGAGCAAAATACACTGTTTATTTCGGTAGTGGGTGAGTTCCCGTGGGGTAATTACCGACCTCCATGCAGGCAGAGGCATTATAATAAACACTAGATACGGGATTTACCATGTCCACTGTTTGTTTTGAGTTCCCGATATTTCGGCGCTGTGTGTGTGTATGCAGGCAGAGGCATTAAAAAGACTATCAATAAATTAGAGACATAATCTAATAAACGCTAGCCAGCCAATCCAGAAGTTTTCCTTGAACTAAACGAAAGTACCAGTCGTGTAGTGTTCATCTGCCATATCCGTCGAGTACATAATCAAGTTTACCATAAATTAAATGAACGATGAATAAAACAGAATAGAAAATTCATTTATTTGCTCAGAATGTAGGTATGTACAATTATGTTAAAGAATCCTTGTATGTACTTACATTCTACCATTTTGGCATGCAAACATTGATGCAGTTTATTTTCAAACAAACATTGATACACAACAAAAATGTATCAGCTAGAAAATCGGATACGGAATAACAGAAATTAGATACGGCAAGTAAACAAATTGTTATTTGCTCAATAACCGCCCGTGTCTTACCTCCAGCTCAATCGAGAACCTGCCAAAAAGATAATGTCACTACGGTAGGCCTCTATGGTTTGACACTGCAAAATAAAGCCATGACATGATAAATGATTACGATTACATTAACAAACTCACTCAATCTTAATTAAATCAATATTGTCAATGGATTTGATAAAATACTTGTAGTGACGATTGTGAATTACAAATTGGATTGTTATTTTGAAGGCTTTGTTTGTTTTGTAATTTTTACTGGAGGTTTGTCAACAAGTTAACTAACAGCATATTGTTTTGATAACTTTTCTTATCAGAGCGAGGTAAAATCACATTCGCTACTTCTTACATTCGGTAACGCGAATCTTAGGCATTTAGTTTTCTTCGCATTTAACACCAAATTATTTACAGTAAACCAGTTATGAATCTTAAGCATAGCGTTATTTACGTCGTCAATCTCTTGTGCACGTCTGTTTACTTTGAAAATCAGTGATGTGTCATCAGCAAATAACACTATTTGAGGTCGACTTTTCAGCAACTGAGGTAAATCATTTATGTATAGTAGAAAAAGGAAAGGGCCCAATATTGAGCCTTGCGGTACCCCCATTTTTACTTTTAATCCTAATGAATTTACGCCATTTATTTGTACTTGCTGTACTCGATCATTTAAATATGATTTTACTAAGCTAAGTGCTTGTTTTCCCAGTCCGTAATGCTCAAGTTTTAGCAACAGTAAAAGGTTGGTTGTTCTTAAACTCCAAACACAGATAGTATAATACTATGCTCCGAACGACGTATAGAGAAGTGTTACTGCCATTAAAAACAATGCTGCGAATCGTTTAACGGTCTAAATCTTCTTTGTAGCGTATCGATGGCAAAAAGTTCTAATGTGTTTAGTCCAAAAATCAGCCACACGAAGTCCTCTCACTTTCGCAGCAATTAGATCATCAAGTTAGCGGGTGACAGGCGATGCGGTGTAAGATGGAAGGTAGGCCATTGTCTCGGTTTCAATTAAATATCACCCATTGAAGTAAACACGGATTTGAAGGAATTGCCTTGCATCTGCGCTTTGAAATTCACCTTTTGGAAATTGCGTACATCGAACTTTGGCAGATATTTTGTCATGTCCACAATCCGGTCTAAAGTCGAGTTCGCTCGATGCGACCTGTGGTGTGACCGCATCTTTACAACACAATTGCACCACAAATAATATATTTAAACGCAACATCAATAACCAATAATGTCACCATAACATGACAGTAAGTCGATAAGATCACCACCATTGTCACCTAATAACGACACCAGAAAGTGATGTAACAACATCATTAATCATGTGTTATCGATACTTTAATGAAACTTGCAATTAATACTCTATGGGGTTATAATTTAGAACGGCTTGGTACGAAGAAGATCAATTGATCTTTCCATTAGGTTAAGCAATGCTGATGTGGTCAAGGCTTAGAGTGATCTTTATTGTAACATCACGACGCATGCGTTCAAATATTTCGGGCGTTCGAGTCTGAAGACTGGAAACTAGAATCTGTTTAGGCCATGACATTTGCTTTCAATTAAATATCAAAACACAATAAGCCTATACCGACCTATTCCCACTGCTGGGACACATGCCTCTCTATGAGAGGAAATGGGTTATAATCCACGAGGGCGCAGTGCGTTTTCTTAGATGTCACCGGTCTTCGATTTTTTGAGTCTAGAATATAAACAACAAATGATAAAATCGAAACCAAATATTATTTGCTCTTTGGCTGAAATTTATCAATTTTTGAACGTCAAAATTACACAAAACTATGTCCCAAAAGCCCCGCCCTTTGATATTCAGTTAAAATCCTAATAATACTGATACATAGAAATCAGTACTAACATGAATGTAGCGTTGAATTTTTAAGAAGTTTATTAAAAAAAAAAAACATTTTGCGCGTCGATGTTGAGTCTGCCCAGGCACTATTATACATGAATCCAACTTCCTAGTATCCTTCCTACTCATATTATAAATGGGTAAGTTTATGAGGATGGCATCCGGAACGAGGTGATCCGACAGAGAACCAGAGTTGTCGACATAGCCCACAGAATAAGTAAGCTGAAGTGGCAATGGGCCGGTCATATTAGCCGCAGGACCGATAACCGTTGGGGTAGACGTGTTCTTGAGTGGAGACCGCGAATTGGCAAACGTAAGGTGGGACGCCCTCAGGCTCGGTGGAGTGACGATCTCCGCGGGGTGGCTGGTAGCAACTGGATGAGAGTTGCTGAGAATCGAGTTGATTGGCGTGCGATTGAGGAGGCCTATGTCCAGCAGTGGACTGCTATAGGCTGATGATGATGATGAGGATGGATGGATGGATGGATGGATGGATGGATGGATGGATGGATGTTTGTTACTCTTTCACGCAAAAACTACTGAGCGGATTTGATGAAATTTAGTACACAGATAGTTTGTAACCTGGATTAACACAAAGGATACTTTTTATCCCGGCAGTATGATCCCGTGGGACAATTATCGAACTCCACACGGGCGAAGCCGCGGGCATAAGCCAGTTTAACGTACCTACATATATAAATAAATGTCCCTTACACTCTGTATTGTCTATCTACATGAAAAACTAACCTATTTTCTGTCATGATCTTTTTAGAACTAAATAAGTAATTGTTGTTGGTATAAAACTGGAACATAATAACATGCATTCATTTCAAGTATTGTAATTCTCACAAAACAAATAATGGTACCACTTTTCTATCATTACCATCTTCCGTGTAACAATAACGTGACAATCGTTAGGAACGAACATCACTATTGTCACTACACGACTAGAAAGTTAGTGATGCAACCTCTTTTGTCGATGATATTGTCGATATTTCAGAGATGTCATTAATTGTTGCGGTTAGATCAATTTGTTTGAATTGGGTCAGGCCATTTTAATGGTGAATTGGATTGGTGTCACTTTGATATCCGTTTCTTTTATGAATCGTAGTTATAAATATTATGTCAAACTTACAAAACTACAAATAGATTTAAAATAATAATGAACATAATTATGTACAAGTATCAAAAGAGGAAAAGAATTTCAGGGCGTCAAAAAAATTCGTCCACATCACTGTTAATAGGAAAAGTGCCCAGAAGGCTAACAGCATTGCCACGTTGGATGGCAATGTGATATTAGCCGTGTTCTGTTGGGTTAAAGAAAATCTGCTGCTAATTGATTCGTACAAATGTTTATATCTAAGTGAAATTCAATGATTTCAAAAAACTCCGACAAATCCAAAGTAAAAATATTTCCTCATCCAACCTCAATCAATTCTTGCTGACTAATGAAATAAATTATTTAATTGAAATAAATTATTTCATTAGTCAGCAAGAATCGTAATTATTTTACTTTACCAGAATTAACTTCAGACCTACCTATATTTAATATTTACCAGAACGATTTACTAACGTTGTAAAGTTTTAAAAGCGTTGCAAAACTGTAATTACTTTAGTATTTGACTGTTACACATAACTTTATGGGAATGGTCGGCCTTGAGTCAGAAAACGAAATGTATCGATATACCTGCTTAGGTACGTACTTAGGGTAACATCACTAGATAGTCAAATATCAATCGTGATTCCAATTAATATCCTTAGAACGGTTCGTCATTAATTAAAGAAATTCTTGTGAAGGTGCAGCCGTATGGCACGTATTACTGTTTTACTATAACTGAGTTTTTTTTTCTATTTGTTTTTGTGTGTACATTATGAGCCTCCCTGGGTTAAATCTTTCTTTCTTCAATTTTCTGTCACCCAAATCGAATAACGCTTACAATATTTTCCATGATTTTCAAAAGAAACATCTGTCTATACGACTGGTATAATATTATGGTTATGAATTGCAAAGAAAGTTTGTAACTAAACACTACCATAGACATATTCAAAAAACCTTAAGCCCACCTCCCACGATTCTATTACAAAATCTAACGACAATATAATGTTTCCTATTATAAGCAACATAGCCAAAAACGCCATCATATCACTATGGCGTATATTATTACTAAACGTTGCGACAGAATGTAATATGGGCCGTGATATTTACTGACTGTGCTATAAGATTACCCCACGTTTGGGATGATACATCGAATCGCGTCTTAATGTTAGACGGAAGAATGTCAGATTGTTTTAAGAGCTTTTTACATTACGATAAAATGTGGTGGGAAACTTAATTATGTTTGTAAGGATGTACGTTTTCCTGCCATGTGAACTTAAGCTGTCAAACATAGTTTAGTGGATTAAGAGAGATTTCTACTATTCGAATTTTGATGAACTATCACTACATAGTATAAAACAAAGTCGATTTCTCTGTTCCCTATATATATCCCTATGTATGCTTAAATCTTTAAAACTACGCAACGGATTTTGATGCGGTTTTTTTAATAGATAGAGTGATTGAAGAGGAAGGTTTATATGTATATAATACATGCGAAGCCGGGGCGGGTCGCTAGTAGTCAATATAGTAGTGAATGTAGTACGACTGGTATGTAGGCATCATTGGTTACTGGAGCAGTGGCGAAGCTAGTCAAAGTAGGGCCCTGGGTCAAAAAAATTTAGGGCTGTCTGAAGCCGAGAGCGGCGAAGCCCAAAAAAAGAGGGTAATAAACTAATGATTTTGCAAAATAACATTCTGAATTGTGTCATTAATTTTACTAAGAGAATGTGAAAGCGAGCTAAGTGAGACGGAAAAGTAACATGAGTAACATCGATCGTGAATCGCATAATTATGTCAAGTCATCAAAGAAGAGTAAGCGAAGCGAGCTCGAAAAATTGGAGCATTCTGGATTGCAATATTATGTTAGATTGCACATTTTTTTTGCTCATAGGCCCTCTCAAGAATAAGAATTTGAAGATATGGATAAGATTTTGTGGTTTTATTTACTCCACACTTAGGGCCCTTGACGCTTGGGTCTTTTGATTTACCTAATTATTTTTGACCGACTTCAAAAAAAGGAGGAGGTTCTCAATTCGTTTATTTTTGTTTGTCACCTCTTAACTCCGTCATTTATAAACCGATTTGAAAAATTCTTTTTCTTTACACTTTCTCGAAAACTAGTTTTTATCGCACTACGATTAGGTTCAACATGCAATTAAATCAAAAATCCAATGAAATACTCATTGGATTTTTAATTTTTTCCGCATATGTGCGGAAAAGTAAAGTTATTTTATACTTTTTTAGTGTTTTTTTGGAAATCGTTTTTGTTTTTGCTGAAAGTTTAAAATAAGTTTACTCTCGGAAGTCAATAACTGTTTGTTTCATTGACTGTATTTCCACAGACTTCCAAGAAGTAAAGTTATTTAAGACTTTTTTTGGAAGTCGGTTTTTTTGCAGAAAGGTTTTTATTTCTTTTCATTTTGTATAATCCAAATCCAAGCTATTCACAACTTTCTTACAAGTCTTTAAAAATCTGTAGATGTGGAATAAGGTGTTATAAGTAGCTTCCTTATGTCAACAAGAAAATCAAGTTGTCACCAGCCCAACACGGAAACGAAAAAATTGTAAAGAATTTTATAACAACGTGCATTCAAATGCCTACGTCTTGAAGTACTCGCAGTGCTTTTTATGTAATGTTTGTAACTTGCTCTATGCTTCATACGTTTCTCTATGCCTTAATAGTTTATACTAAGTACTGGTACACCTAAATAAGTGTGTAAACTCCAAGATCGAATGTGCAGTAGACCACAAGTGCTCCTCACTAGCTGTCTTTATTGACATAGAAGGGGCTTTTGACAAAACCATTTTCCATAGCATCAACGCAGCCCTCGAGAAACACGGTGTGGACTCGACCCTGCGAGGATGGATCACAAAAATGCTAAGACTCAGAGCCGTACAGGTTACGGTGAACGACACCACTAGAGCCATCGTGGCGAAAGGCTGCCCTCAAGGGGGCGTCCTCTCGCCACTCCTATGGAACCTCGTGGTGGACAGCCTCATCAAACGTCTAAATGACAGAGGCTACTACACGGTGGGTTATGCTGATGACATAACCATAGTAATAAATGGCACACATGAAAACACACTATGTAACCTTATGCGCCAAGCCTTGAAGATGGTGGAAGACTGGTGCAAGGAATACAAATTAGCAGTGAATCCCACCAAAACCGAACTCGTCCTTTTCACAAAGAAAAGGAAGTTGGCAAACCTACAACTACCACGATTCTTTGAGACCACCCTAAGCCTATCGACTGAAACCAAATACCTGGGTATTTATTTGGACAAACAGCTGAACTGGGCAAAACATACTGACTACATCACCACAAAAGCCAGCATAGCCCTATGGCAATGCAAAAGATTGCTCGGCAGAAACTGGGGCCTAAGCCCCAAAATAACCTACTGGCTATACACCACAGTCATCCGACCAATCATTACATACGGCTCCCTGGTTTGGTGGCCCAGGACCAACCTGAGCACAGCCCAGAAGGACCTCGAGAAGGTACAAAGATTTGCCTGCGTAGCAATCACCGGCAGTATGAGAACATCTCCCACTGCCGCGTTACAGGTAATGCTGGGGTTACCACCTCTGCACCTCGTCGTAAGAGAGGAGGCGGCCCTAGCGACTTTCAGGCTCGAAGTATCCGGCACCCTAAGTAAGGATTCCAGAATCAAACATACGCGCATAAAAGGCGATGCAATCAAACAACAGCCCATGATGGCATCACCCTGCGACAGAACCCTGAAGACCCACTGCTTCCAAAAGCACTACAATATAGAGCTCACAGCGGAGATGTGTGACTACTCAGGTCCAAAAGAACTAAGGATCTACACTGATGGATCGAAAACCGACGATGGTACAGGTGTCGGAGTTTTCTCTGACGACCTAAACATTAAAATATCCAGATCCCTGGGAATGCTCAACTCTGTGTATCAAGCTGAGTGTGTAGGCATTATCCAAGCAGCACATGCCATAGAGGCCAGGGAAGTTACGGATACCCATATTCGTATACTTTCCGATAGTGCCTCAGTTCTACAATCCCTAAGGAGAAACCAGATCACGTCGAAACTAATACTAGAATGTCATAATGCCCTAGAACGTGTTACGGTACTAAACCGCAACACGGTGACACTACAATGGATCAAAGGACACAGTGGATCACTTGGGAACGATGCAGCTGACGAACTCGCCAGAAGAGGATCCAGCACAAAAGCCTTCGGACCCGAACCCATTGTACCCATCCCCTTCAAGCAGCTAAGAAGCTGGCTAAAGGACCACACTCAAATACAAGCGGAGAAGTGGTGGACCTCGACACCAGGGTGCAGGCAATCCAAGGAGGCTATGCCATCCCTGGACAAAAAGCTGACCAAGCGCCTTCTGCGCCTGGATAGAGATAGCCTGCGACTGGTGGCGGGGACCATCACTGGACACTGCTCATTAAACAAGCACTTCCACACCCTAGGTATCACTGACAGTCCCCTGTGCAGGGCGTGCATGGAGACGGAGGAAACGATAGCGCACGTACTCCTTGAGTGTACTGGCGTCACCCAGATACGCGAGAAGACTCTTGGAACACCAAGATCTCTTGCGGATGCCCTGAGAAGACCGGGAAGTCTGATCTGCTTCTGGAGGGAGGTGGGCTGGCTGGAGTAGCGGCCACCATGGCTCACGCACAATGGTCCACTTTAGGGACTAAGTGCGGAAACCAAATCCCTAACATAGAACATAGATAAGTGTGTAAACGTTAATCAGTCACTAAACGCAATAAATCATATTGTGACAAAGATTACGATATCGATTAGCCGAAGCATAATGCGAACCACTTACAGGTTTCTTAATTTTGTTAAAATTATAATATTTTCTAACAAAATTGACTTTAAAACGTGTCACGTGTTTAAATTAATGTAGATTTCGATACTTACGATCTACTGACGAACGAATAGTGAAACAGGAGGAGTTGCTTACACTGCTTGTGTTATACCATTACTAGAACAGACATTACCTGTATAGACGTTAGTGAAAATGGACATAAGTTTGTTATAATCCCGAATCTTCATAAGCACCTGAATAGAAGAATTCAAACATCAGCTTACCACAAAGCAAAGCATTTCTTAAGGAAAAAAGCTAACGAACAGGATTACCAGTTTTATCTGCCTGCCTTTTCCCAACTATGCTGGGATCGGCTTCCAGTTGAACCACATGCAGCTGAATACCAGTATTTTACATGGAGCGACTGCTTATCTGACCTCCATAACCCAGTTAGTACTGGGTAATACGATACCCTATGGTAACACTGGGTGTCAGACTTTCGGGACACTGACTACCTTAACGTGTTTTCCAAATTCATCTATTAGTGTGATTTTTGGTGCAAGGCATGGGGGAAACTCAGTCTGTAATAGATGGTCACCCATCCACTGACCGATCATGGCAACCGCGGCTTTACTTTGAAGATCGACCCAAGCGGCTGTTATTATTTACTTACGAGCATTATTTTAACATTGTTACATTACCAGTTAACGCACTAAGTATAAATATTTCGTAATTGAAAATAGATAATTTTCCGCAAACCTTCCCTATTTCATCATCAAGAATGTCAACGAATCAATCAATTCTAGAGACTTGACTGAAATGCCTACGAGGCATATTATATCTATGCCTATAATTTACATGTTGGCCAAATTGTATGTGAAGTTGTGTAGTACTTACATATTTGATACATACATACATAGCTGGGGGCACATATCGTTAATGTTAATTAAAAATCCTAAAGCTACCGTCTTTAATGAACTTGTTTTTTAATTTTTGCGACAGAGACAGCATCGCAATTACTTACGTTGCTGAATTTCGAAACTTATTTCGCACAGTTTTGCAAATGTTGTAACCAATTCATCAATTTTCATACTCTATGGGGAGACTGAACCTCAAATACTACTCAATACTACTCTCACTCATCCCTCATTCTATTTTTGTTATCTTTAGAATGTCAGTCATTTGAAATAGAACAATGTTCCAAATTCGTTTATCATTAAACGCATTTAGTGATTTTTAGAGCAAGTTTCAACCTTCGATAGTTATACAAATGTACTGAAGAAAAAACTCGATTTTTGTTAAAATCTATCACTTTGGTTGCTAGTATTTAATCATAACTAACTTCAGCAACATAAAAAAGACTACTGTTAATCCTGATTAATATGACAAATCAGTCCTAATTAATGACAGTCTTAAATCGTAGCTATACTTCAGAATTTCACCACAGCGTAACCACATACAAAGCCGTTAATCCGTGGATATACTGCGACAGTCACCTTGACCCACTACCCTGTGGTCGTTGAGACACTGACCGACACTGGCCACGCCGCAACATGGATGATTGCCTGCCTGTTATGTCTGACATCTGTCACTTTGACAGTGACAGACAAGCAATCGTTTGATGGATGATGTCTGTGTGACTGATTTGAATTGTTGTGTAAATGAACTATTGTGAATGGTCAAATATAATAGTATAGATTTTTTAATAGAAAAAGTTAGGACATCAGTGTAAGAGCGTTTTGTTTCTTTTAACAAAATTTATTAATCAGATCCCTTTATCGTATGTTAAGTTGCCAGTGGAGTTACGAAGGTAGTTTAGTCCTGATAAGGGCTCAAAAATGAACGAGAGCCGGAACTGCTAAAACCTGTTTGAAACCTAGTTTAACAGAAATATGTTAAACGGATTAAGCAGTATAACCTTAGCCGCAACTTTGACTAACAAATTTAAATTTTATCACTCCACACAACCTCAACTAATTTTAATAATTACAGCCAATCAACTGTCACCGACGCCAAACTCAATTACAAATAACAAACATTCCAAATATTTAGCAGTATTATCAGAGTGAAATCAATGAACAACATTACTCTGTCTGTCTGTTATATTTTACACCTAAACGGCTAAACCGATTTCAATGATAATTCTACACATGTATTCTTTGGTCTAGACACAGAGGAAGACCATAGGATACTTTTTACTCCGGCAGTAGGTTCCTGTGACATATAACAAGACAGAAAGGACTAACAATTAAAATAAAAGTAACCGCGGAGTTTCTTGTCGGTTTTTCCACATAAAAAACGACCAATCCGAACCGTGCAGCTGTCTCTTATAGGTTTATGTGAAAGAACATTAGTTGAATTTGATAATTTCCGAATTCGATGCAGACGAAGCCAGTCGCAAAACCTAGTATAAATGACTAAAAACGATATTATTCGTTGACAAGGTTTGTCCTTGCGCGGGCGCACGAACAAAGGCTAAGACGCGTTCCCTTTCTGCCGGTCTCAGCTCTCAAGAGCGAGTGAAAGGCTCGGCCGGCTTGGCAGGAAGGATGCCTTCCTACCATGCCGGCCGAGCCGAATATGTCAAGGAACTATCCGTTTAGTGGACAATTTAAGCAAATTGTGGATGAGAGGTAATGGAATGTTACGTGAAGAAGAAAATTAAAATTTTGGAAAAACAAAAACGTTCATTGGAAGCTATTGAGTTAGAAAGCACATCTATCACTAATACAAATCTTGTGCACTATGTAAGGGATATCACATCACCAGTGGCGTGTCTAGGGGCCAATAATACGGAAAACCCATAAGGCAAGCATACTGTTCAGAAACCCTAACATCATGAAGAGTAGAAGGTTATAAGGGCAAACCAAGCTTTTAGGCTTGTATGAAAGTACCACCACTACACATCACACGTTTACCTTCTATTTTTTTTTCAACAACAGATGATCTTTTTAATAACCCACACAGTATGCAATAGTCTAGAATCACGCAAATACTGGAACCAGGGCAACAATTCACCAGTTGATGTCCTTTACATCCTATATCAACCCTACCCTACCTCAACCCATCCAAGTGTTCGGTGATCACGTACACTAGAAAACGTGCAGTCCGAGCCACTACTTATACTCTGGCGGGGCCAGATCTTGCCAAGGTGCAGTATTATTCGTGACTTGGGCGTCCATCAAGACAGTAAGCTAGTTTTTGACACACACATTGACGCAATTGTCAAAAAAGCTTCTAAACTGCTTGGGTTTATAATACGTCTCTCTAAGTGTTTTACAGATGCTAAAACATTAAAAATATTGTACTGCACTTTTGTAAGAGGTCAGCTAGAGTATGCGTCTCAGGTATGGAATCCACGATATCATAAATACATTGACCGCATTGAGAACATCCAAAGACGTTTCATAAAATATCTTTGCTTCCATCAAAAGATACCACATCAGTCAACAGATTATCTTGGATTCTGTAAGAAGTATCATCTGCTGCCACTGGTAGAACGACGTAAAATTGCTGACTGTTTATTCTTGCTCAAAATCTTCAACAACAATATTGATAACCCTGAATTATTGTCAAAGTTTTATTTTAATGTACCAAGTAAAACATTTCGTTTTAATCCACCCATTCGTGTACCTCATTCATCTTCGAATTATAGGCAGAACAGTTATATTGTGTGCGCAAGCAGAAACAATGACATATGCAAGGAATTTGATTTTGACCCATTCACAGTTAGTGTGAATTCGGCCAAAAGGTGCTTAAGCCTCAATTTCTTTAAGTAGCGGTAGGTTGTATTATGGTTTTATTATTTTCACTTTTACTTTATTTTAGTCATTTAGTTGCAAACCAAGTATATTTTTCTTACTTTGATTTGAGCGGTGTGTTTCCTGTGTTTGTGCTCACACCATAATTTTTTACTATATGTCTATACGTGAGGATTTGTAATTGGCTATCTGGTGACTGTTATTCCCTTTTTGTTTGTTTTTATTAGCTGTAAGTCCTCCATGTACTTAAATAAATAAATAAATAAATAAATATATAGTCAGAGAAGATAATTTACAGACCAAAATCAGAGCAGATTGCGTAGCATCTACGCAGCATCATTTAGAACATACACATAACGCCTGTAATGCCCGAAGAGTTAGCTAGTGGTGTCCCCAATTATATGGTACACCCACACTTCACTAGTCCCATGTAATAGGGCGCGAGCCTATTACCATCAACCAGGCACGAATCCAGACTCAGTGGCAAAAAGAAAATTCCTGATGGAACAACCTAATAACAGTTTGCCCGACCCGGGTATCGAGAACTGTAACTAAGGCACTATGATCTGCAGCTAAATATAGAGTTTAAACTTAAAATATAGGTACTGTTTAAAAATATCAGTCCCTTAAAAGGTCACAGCAACAAAAGGTGCATTCTTGCCCGGGGCAATAACTCTGAGTTCGTGTAATAACTATTAATAGCTTCAGATTGGTACGAACGCCTTACTCTATAATAATAAAATTTATGCAACAATCGGCTGCTACGGTGTAGCGGCATAGTACAAAAACTACTAGAGCGCCATTTATGATGGAAATGAACTAGTATCAAAATCCTGCATTTCGATGTTTCAAAATCAAAATATTTTTATTTCACATAGGCCTACATGGGCACTTATGAAACGTCGACAAAAAGGTGCACGGTTCGGGTTGGTCGTTTCCTATGGAGAAGAACCGGCAAGAAACTCCATGGTTACTCTTTTAAAATGATTAGATTTTATAATGTTATCATGTTACTCAAGTATGGGGGGACAGCATAGGCCCGTAAATAAGTCGTTGCTTACTACACAAAAAAAAAAAACGTTTTGTTGTTAAAGTTTTCCGTTTGCCGATATATGTAGTAAAACTCAAATATCTATAACTGCGGCGGCAGTAGTTAGATATAGCTCACCAGACACAACACACAAAACCTGGTCGGAGGATCCTACCTTTCCTACTGGGGATGAAGAACTTTACACTTTGTTCTTCTTACCCCTAAAACGGTAGCGGTACAGTGCTTTTTGATCTGTTATCACTCTCGTAGTCATTTCGCTTGTCAACATTTACACAGTGGCTGAACATTTGCGTGATCGAGACTAACGCCAAAACTGCACTCGTACACTTAGCATTATGTTACAGTATTTTACGAAAGTAACTGGTTTATCATCTGGTCGAGTTGATTCACTTCTTAACCAGTGCGAACTTTTTTCTAGTCGTTCGGTATAAGTAATAGAACACACTAGCTTGTGAACGCGGCTTCGCTCGCGTTAATTTAGAAATTGACAATCAATTCGGGTTGTCTGTTTGTTCAATCATGATTCGAAAGACACGTGGCGCCATCTATTATCATAAGAACGTTATTGTTGTTTTCCTCGGGAACAGTACTATTTTCGGGATGAAAGGTCTATGTCCTTTTGTGTACACCTGACAACGTATATGCAAAATTTCAGGATGATCGGTTCCGTGGTTCGCATTTATAATATTAGGTAAGATTTCCATTATTTGATCATTTCTTTTTATCAAAAGTCAAAAATAAATGGGACTGTCAGTTACCAAGAAGCTGGTGTCCATTCTGTTGGAAGTCGCTGTAGAAATACGACACGAAGCGGATGATTCCTGGACAATGTTGATGGTCTCAACTGCTTACAATATTACGCTTATTAAATAATATAAGCGTCTATCCAAGCAACCTCGAAACAGATAAGAAATCCGTTCCTAACGGAATAGAATCGTAGTCAAGAGCGGTTTGCAATATTTACAACTACTCACTTGCTCTGAATTGCATACTTAAACAGTAATGGTGAGAATAAACAACTACTAAGAGACTGCCTCGTCGGTCTAGTGGTGGCGGAAGTTCTACTGCTAAGCATGACGTCCTGAGTTCGATTCCCAGGTTGAGTAAATTGTTATTAGGTTCCATTCTTCAGGAATCTCAGTAACAGCTTGTAGTCGGGATTTGAGCCTGGTGGCAATAAGCCCGCCTTGTATTACATGGGACTTAAACATAACTGGAGAAGTATGGGTGTGCTATTAGGTACGCCTCTGCCTCACAGGCGTGCTGATGATAAAATTCATCATTTTCAAAAAACAAAATAAATGTAATCAATTTTAATGGTTTTATCTACCCGATAACCTAAATCGCATCATTAATGTAGTTACTTATTATTTGTTTTGATATCGTTTCTGATAGCGGTTTTTTCCGGGATTTCCTTAATGCTAGAAGCATTAAGGAAATCCCGGACAAAACTGCAGAATGTAATTTTGCTACCTAAGATCAGCAAAGGTAATGGGTTATATTGGTTAGCATAAATAACAAGCAGACTTATAGTACCAACTTACTTTTTAGGGATCCGTACCTCAAAAGAAAAAAACGGAACCCTTATAGGATCACTCGCATGTCTGTCTGTCCGTCTGTCACAGCCAATTTACTCCGAAACTACTGTATCGATTGAGTTGACATTTGGTACATAAATGTAAGTCGGTCACCCAAAGACGGACTTGTAACGTAAATGACTGAATTTTAAACATGGGGCCACTTTTGGGATGTAAATTAGAAAACGAAAAAAGTTTTGAAAACTATATCGTGTTACATATCAAATAAAAGGGCTTATTGTGAGCATCTCAAATATTTTATACTTTTTTATAATTTGAACATTATTATTTAGTTTTGAAGTTATTTAAGGAAATAGCTGAAAATTGACCATTCCCGAAATATTTGACAAAAAAAAAAAAAAAAAAATTGTACTTTGCCTATAGATTACAGACAAACCTATAAGAAATCTATGGTAACAAAGGGTCAGATTTAAAACAACTGACGAATCTGACCCTTTGTTACCCTTACATAATCAACGTACGGAACCCTTCCAAGTCGAACTCGCTCTTGTCCGGTTTTTCCGTGGAAGCTCAACGCACAAAAATCCGGGTCGGCTAAAGTTGAGGCAATGGTGATCATTGCTTCAACTCGAGCCATTCAGGTTTTTGCTAGGGATCAGCTAGTAAGCAGTAGTGCGACGGGCCACCCCTTAACCGGGGGTTGCGCCCGCCGCGCACCCTAAGCAGCGAGCTTACGTTGGGTGGGCGCCTGGCACAGCGCCTGGTTGACAATGAGCTGCTAAGCCGGTACGACTCTGATCCCATGCAGGCCTTCAGAATGTGTGTTTACTATCTATTTACAATTTACATAATTGTTCGAGTTGGCAAAATGTATTATTTTATTTAAGTGTAATGATACTGTAAGTGGCCTAAAAGTACTGAATCTAGTACCTACAATTTCGAAATCTCCTCAAAACAGCACGTCCAGAACCATTAAGACTTTTGTGGTATTCACCAACTCCAACTGGTGGTACATTACAGCCCACTCTCTCTGACGGAGTCGGCCGTGACTTAGCATTACAATACATGATGATTATGGTACCTACAATAGGAGCACGTGGCAATGTTCATACTTTGTGAAGACTTCCAATAGGGTTTTGAGGAAGTACCAAAATGCTATAAAACTTGATAATAGTACTGATGTTATTTACTTTACGAAATAGAATACACAAGAGAAAGATAGAACATACTGGTAAATTATTATTTATTAAGTGGGATAAAACTTTGTACTTTCTGTTTTGTTTTAACAAACTTCTTCATCATAATTACCTCCATCTTCGCACTTTTTCCAGTCCACAGTGAATAAGTGCAATAACGTAGCGCTTGTCCAGTCTTTTCCGGCCCTGCTTCTCTCCACTCTCTATAACAAACTCCAACAACGTTGTAGTTGCATGTAAATCTAATTCAGGTCTATAAAGTTCCTCATGAATACCGATAGCGTTATACAAAGCGGCCGGTAGTGTACATGTGCCCAATGCATACATAGTAAAAACATCACAAAGTAACCTCGAAACAATTATTTCAATACTATCCGTATTCTTGTATCTGGCGAGTTTGTCTGCATGAACATACACACCGGAATGTTCGATTAGTTCAACAAGTCCCGGAGCAGGTTCACTATACTGTAGTGTCCATCTGTCTGTTCTATTTCTCAGGTAATGTAAGTGTGCTCTTGCCGCTCGCTGTAACTCTTGTATTTTTTGGAGCATGCTCTCTCTAATAAGCCGAAAATCCAATAATGGCCATCCCATCTTTAACCCATACTCATCAACAAAGTTAAGTAATATAATTTCTGCATGTGCATCTAATTCACATGACTCCTGTTGATGTGGACGTGTGTTAGGAGCGGGCAAAGTTTCATAAATTCTGCGATTTTTCTCGGACAGAGAACATTCATGCAATGCGCTCATTTTAAACACTTCGGTTAGTAATGTTAGAGCTAATGTTACACAATCTTTCGACAATTTTTTGCATGCAGTGAGATTGTCAGCAACAACATACACACCAGAATGTTCCATTAGTTCAACTTCCTTCTGGAAAGGAATACGATGCATTAGTGTCCATATGGAGTCTCTCTTGGTCCATCTTATATAAAGTTCATCATTATGAGCATGTCCACGCTTTTCTTCATTCCATTCTACATATCTCATCACTTCCATTTTCTGTCGGATACAGTTTTGAATAAAATGGGCATCCGTTATCTCCCAATCCTTCTCAAGTCCATGCTCTGCAACAAACCTTAGTAATATTTCCATTGCATGTTCATCTAATCTAGGTCTAAGATTTGGAATGTTGCTCTCAAGATCGCTGGCTATAACATTAGTCACTGAACACGCACTCAATGCACTAGTAGTAAATATTTCATTTACTAACCTTCGAGCTAATGTAACACAATCTTTAGACAATGTCTCGCATTTAGCGAGATCGACAGCATCAACATACACACCGGAATGTTCCACTAGTTCAACAAGTCCCGGAGCAGGTACACGATACTTTAGTGTCCATCGTGAGTCATTTGCATCGTATTTCGGAGGTAGAACAAATTTGCGTTTCCTACCGTACCATCTCATCATTTCATTGTTTCTATGAATTTCTTTTAGAATGTAGTCGTAATCATCTACTTTCCAATCCTTCTCTAGTCCATACTCTGCAATAAACTTCAGCAATGTTTCCGTTGCATGTAAATCTAATTCAGGTATATCGTGTTCCTCGATGTCACAGAAAGCTTCGCCTAATGCGGCAGGTAACGCACATGATCTCAATGCATTACTAGTAAAAACTTCGAATAGTAGCATTTGAGTCAATTTGTCGCAATCTGTCGAAAGTGTCTTGCATTCAGCGAGTTTGGCAGCATTAACATACACACTGGAATCTTCCACTAGTTCAACAAGTCCTGGAGCAGGTTCACGATACTTTAGTGTCCATCGTGAGTCATGCTCATCATATTCCGGAAGATCAACGAACTTGCGTTTGTCATTCTGTTTTGTTTGTTCTTCATTTAATTTAGGAACTTTTGTTGGTGTTTCTTTCGATGACGATGTGGGTTCGTCCATCTTATCATAGTTTATTGTGTTTTCCCAGCAAGGACCTATAAATAAAAAAAATACAGATGTGGAGGTTAAAAACTGACAAAAAAGTATGAATTATCCAATGGGAATGCATTAGCGCGATTGCAATCTGTTTAGACGTTAAGACTTGATTCATGAATAAACAACAATATCCACAAACATATAGAGAGTCACATTATTATCTTAGTGTGTAAATGATAAATAATCAATATTGAGTCAGCGCAGAACTTGGCTAAGAGATAAGTAATTATTCAATTCAATTTAGAACATACGGGGTAGAAGGCATCGACGTGAAAACGGTTACAACGTATTCAGTACGTCATTCTGAGCATGGAAATTTTTCATCGGTTATAAAAAAAATCTGCTGTTCCATACATTTTGACCGTGTAGTTATTGCAGTTTTGTAGGAAACAGCTTTTTTTTTAACCGTACATAGTAGGACCATAGATATGTAAATCTATGATTAGGCATACTGTCTTACAGATAAGTAAATATACTATCATTGGCTTAGCATCGCCCAGCTTACGGCGGGCCAACGACCCACCTGCATGCAGCTGGATGAAGGTGATGACTACCAGGTGTCAGTAAAGCAACGCCGACGGCTCGCCCTAAAGCCCCTAAGCGAGCGGGACGATTTAATAAGAGACATTTCAGAGGAAGAACTAACTTACGTTTGTTACGATCGTATTCCTTCTTCCGTTCCAACACCCTCATTTCATCGATTGATGTGCAAATATTTCTTAGAATTTGACTGTAATCGTCTACTTTCCAATCCTTCTCCAACCCATACTTTGCAACGAACTTCAGCAATGTTGTTGTTGCATGTGTGGGTAATTCGGGTCTACCGTTTTCCACGTGCATACGGTAAGCGTCGCATAATGCAGCAGGCAACGCACATGTACTCAATGCATTTGTAGTAAAAACTTCAGATAATAACATTTGGGTTAATTCGTTGCAATCTTTTGACAGTTTCTCGCATTCAGCGAGTTTGTCAGCATTAACATACACACTGGAATGTTCCATTAGTTCAATAAGACCCGGAGCAGATTCACGATACTTTAGTGCCCATCGTGAGTCATGTTCATCATATTCCGGAGAAAGAACAAACTTGCTTTTATCATTCTGTTCATTGTTAGGTTCTGTATGATCTGCATTTAGTTTTGGAAATTCTGTTGCCATAAATTTTGATAAAGCTGTGCTTCCGTCCGTTATAACACATGACTCCTTCAGCTCGCTTTCTTCTTCTAATTTTGCTAGTGAACTACTGGTATGTTCTTTGTTTTCAACAGGTCCCCACACTTCCTGTTTTTGTTGCAGAATGTTTTGAGTATCTTTGTTATTTGTTTTAATTATCCAGTTGTTCTCCAATTCAAACTCTGCAACAAAATTTAATAATGTTTTCATTGCGTTTTCGTTTAATCCAGGTCTGGCATTTCTACCACCTTGGTCAGAATCTTCAGCTGTGGGACCAGTCCATGAACACGTTTGTAATGCACTTGTGGTAAATATTACGTCTAGTAACTTTCGAGCCAACGTTACACAATCTTTCGAAAATAAAACGCTTAAAGCGAGTTTGTCAGCATTAACAAACACACCCGATTGAGGCATTAGTTCAACAAGTCCCGGAGCAGGTTCAAGATAGTTTAGTGTCCAGCGTGAGTCATTTTTATTGTATTCGGGAGGAAGAAACCACGTGCGGGTCTGAGAACCTTCTCCTAGAAGTTTGTCACGAACATCTTCTTCTTCTTTCTGTAGATTACGAATCATCTCTAGTATTATTTGTCGGAAATGTGTAAGAGAAAAATTTTCCATAAGTTCATCAACATAATTTTCTTCTTTCTGTCTTTCACGTCTCATCTCTAACATTATTTGGCGCATACTGGTCAGACAACATTGGTAGTCTGTTATATTCCAATTCTGGAAAACTCCAAACTGTTTAACATACATCAACAATATATTTTTCGCGTTTTCGTCTAGTGCAGGCCTTGCTTGTCCACCGTGGATGTCAGAAGCATTTGTTGTTTCACTAGTCCACGAACATGTACTCAAAGCACTTGTGGTAAAGATATCAGTTAGTAACATTCGAGCAAATGTTTTGCAATCATTCGACCATTTCTCCCATTCAGCGAGTTTGTCAGCGTTAACATATACACCGGAATGTTCCATTAGTTCAACCAGTCCCGGAGCAGGTTCACGATAGTTAAGTGTCCATCGTGAGTCGTTTCCATCGTATTCCGGAGGTAGAACAAACTTCTTCTGAGCTTTATCTTTATCTGTCTGTTCTTCATTTAATTTGGGGACTACTGCTGTATTGTCTTTTGATGAAGATGGAGGGGCGTCCATCTT
This sequence comes from Eurois occulta, assembly GCA_950022335.1. NCBI lineage: Eukaryota > Metazoa > Arthropoda > Insecta > Lepidoptera > Noctuidae > Eurois > Eurois occulta. The sequence continues at coordinate 923,257 of OX465494.1, read as the reverse complement.
ATCAATGTGCTGTGCAGTGATGAATTATCTATAAATAAAAAAAAATATGTTATCATTTAATGTGGTTTCTCCGTTTTTATAATGAGTTCACGTTGATGGATTTTCGAAAAGAAAAAACACATAACTATACAACAGCTTTTCAAATTGTACCTCATAAACGCATTAAAATAAAAGTAAAGTTATGTGCTACCCGTGCACTTGTCGTTTAAATCCACATAACATAACATCACGCCTGTAATCCCCGAAGGGTTAGGCAGAAGTGTTAGAGGCGAACCTATTGCCATCAACCGGGCGCAAATCCAGACTCCGTGGCTGCTACTGAGAAATTCGTGATGGAAAAACCAAATAACACTTTTCCCTTCCTGGGAATCGAGAGCGGCGGTGGCCAAGTGGTAGCGGCCCCGACTTACGAACAGTAAGTCGTGGGTTTGAACCCAGGCAGGTGCATTACTTTGTGTAAATTATTTCATCACCACTGCTCTTAAACACTGTGTAGGAAAACATCGTGAGGAAACCGGCATGACCTAAAACCAAAAATTGGAAGACATGTGACATCTACCAACCCGCACACCCGCATGGTGGATTATTATAGCCCATTCCCTATCATAGAGAAGAGGCCGTGTGTCCCAGCAGTGGGAATATTATTAGCTGATTTTCGTCCTGGGAATCGAGCCCAGGACCTCATGCTCAGCAGTCAACTGATTTAACCGTTATCATCATCACCATCCCACACAGACTACTTCGCCCACTGCTGGGTAGGGGATCTGGGACATTTGCGCGATTGGACTTTTGCGCGAACGGACTTTTGCGCGCATGGATACTTGCGCGACTTAATGGCCACTGAGGTTCATCACGCCTGCTAGTACTAGGAGCACACAAATAATTAGTTGTTACATTTTAATACGTAAGGTATATCGTTTAGGTATAACTGGACAGGATTTTGTTTTAAAGCAGTTATACAGTGTGATTTTTTTCCCCATGTTGTCAAACTTAACAATATGCGGTAATCCGAATCCATAAGAGATACCGGGAAACTACAGTATTAATAAACAATAACTACTTCTAACATGAATCAGAGACAGACGGCATTTAAAAAACACACTTTTAATATTTTTTATGAACACCTCTCACTATACCAAAAATTAAGTTTTCAACATTATTTCATGAAACAGTTTACAAAAGTTCTAAAAATAATACCGAGTTACATATTTATAAAATTATCATACTTATCAACTTAAGTCCCATATCTACATATTATATCGCTTATTGTTTAAAGAGGCAAGTCTTACTGATCTTGTTACTACATCAGTGCTAATTATTTTAGCTAGTATATTTCTTATCTGTGATAATAAGGAAAAATCCCAATGTAACTTAAATGTTAATCTACAAATTTAACATTATTTTTATAATTAATAATTTGTATTATAGTTTAATGATCAATAGCACTTTTTAAATAATTTCAAATTTGTTAACTCGCGAATAGTGTACTGCAATACTGGTAATACTATTGTTAAACCTTCTTTCTTCTTTCTTCTTCTTTTTTCAGGGTGTAAACGGACCCTTCACTAAGCCGTCAACTAAGCATTATGTAATTAAAAATATGACTTCCCTATTTGAATCGGATTTTGTTAACAATTTCAAGGGTATTCATTTTTTTGCACGGAACCCTAATCCTTTTTCTAAAACAGAAATAGCAGGAAGTTACTCCTTATAACATCAGCTGAAAGTCCCGTCAAAATCGGTCCAGCCGTTTCAGAGATTAGCGAACTTATTAATTATTGAACAAACATACAGACAGACAAAAATTAAAAAAATATTTTTTTTTGTTTACAGTAGTTTCAGCTTTTAATTGAATGCATGTGGCATTCAATTAAAAGCTGATATTTTTAATTTACAAAGAGACACTTTAATTTTATTTTATTTGTATAGATGTAAACATTTTATATTGTTGTTGTTTATTGTCCCATAAATAAAATAAAATAAAAATACATGACGTCATAGTGAAATAAATATTTACTAAAACAGTCAACTTTCTTCTGAATTTCCAGTTGCCACTAGTACAGTACCAAACTAAAAGCAACTAAAAGAAATAACTAAGTACATGGATTGCGAAAAAACAAACATTTACGAATGTATTAATAGATCTCCTTACATATTTTATTTACAACACCTATGTTCAACAAAATAATATTTTTTTGACTATAAAAACAAGTCTTACCTCTTAGTAGACCTTATTTTTCCGAAATTAAAATCACGCACACACAATTCTACGCTCACACGTACACATTAAGTGATCGTTATTTATTTAGTGAGTGTAGAAAATATTGATTTGATATCTGATAGGAAATATCAATATCTATTTTAAGTATTATATGAATCATTGAATACGATGCAAAACATTAACAATGCAACCTTGAAAAGATAGGCATGGCACGGGAGCAAAAAAATCGCCGCGGCCTATAGGCGCATCATCAACCAGGGTCCACCCGACATAGCACGCAACCGTATCGGCTCAGTATCGCCGCTTGGCGGCCGCGTTTGCTGTTCGACGCCACCGACCACCCGCTTACAGCATACAGCTGAGTTTTTTTTTAATGACATCTGGCAGGTCAACCAATGAGGCTCACTGCTGCTTAACCAGACTACAAAAATTCGCCTCCTTTTAAATCCTTTAGGGAATGAATTTACAAAAATCCTTCTTTATAATAGTGCTCACTGTCTTTATAAGGAACTACTCGTAGATTGAGCGTTCTCTGTCTGTGTATGTATGAATTCAAGATTGTTGCTATACAGAGAAACTAATAAAAGGAACAGGTCCACGTTGAGCTCTCTTTCCTCACTTTCATAGTCCGAGGTCCGAGGAGAGAGATCAGGCGCTGGACCAACGGCTTAACGTGCTTTCCGAGGCACGGGGGTGTCATACCGCCAACTTCCAAACTACTGATTGCTACTGAGAAGTTCCTCATGGAAAAACTAAATAACAGTTTTTGCCCGACCCGGGAATCGAAGCCAGGACACCACGCTCAGCCCTCGCAGAGCAGTTATTATCTAAATTTCCATTAAAATACCGAGGAACAACAAATAAACCACTCATTGTCTATTGCCAAGTGCCAATTCAGTGCCTTAAGTGGCGTAAGTGGCAATTGTCACATCATTATCTTTGTAATTGTTGCCACATATAAAGCTTTGTACTTGGTTTAAAATAACTATGATTGCAGGAGTTCCAAGATGTCCTACATGGGTTTTAGTATGGTATGTGCGTTTGGCTCAATTCCTCTGGCCTTGGGTTTTACATGCTTTACATTAAGTAGTTACTTGGTAATTAGAAATGTTATCTTATATTTTTTCTTTCTCTTCATTATCTTCGATTTCTGTGTTCATTGTCTCGTTAACGTAGAAAGGCACAGCACGCGCTACGATTAAAAATCGCGCGATTGTTTTATCGCCATTGTGTAAGACTTGGTATCCCGGTGTAGTGTACTTTATTATCTACACACACTCGAGACTTAAAATTTTCGTCTATCAAACCACAGACTGATGTTCGCATGGTTTTTTATCGCAGTGCGGGCTTAGCCTAAAGCTACTATGTAATTTATCATTGTCAATACCGAACTGCTACCAGTGATGTGCGGTTGACTGCACGCAGCATACGTACAAACTGACGCTTGATTCTAGCTAAAGTCAACTTGTGTAACCTCGAGTATTTTCACTCACTCACTTTGTCACTCACTCTGTCACTTTCTTTGAGTGAATTCTCACTCGAAGAAAGAAGACTTTCACAGGGCGATCGAGAATTATCATTCAGTCGTATCATATCGTATCTTATCACGTAGGATTAAAGCTACTTAAAATAATAGAAACAAGAAGTCCCACAAAAGCGATGACACAACCACAAAAGAAACCAATTATCACTTCCACGTCTAAGTTACAATTTACAAATGCCCTCATTAAAATACCACTAGTTTTACGTAAAGTTCAAAATTTTCTCTTTTGCCACCATCTTACTCAAAATTTGTTATAAATTCGCTAGCTGCGCATAATAGCAGGTTTTATTCCCGCGACACGATTCCCACCGGGCCAGTGAGATAACACCTACGGTCCTATTGTTAAATACTGAACTGAACTCTTTTCAAGGTGGTTAAAATTGTATTACATGTCGTTACGTCATTTGTGGTCAAGTGTGATCCATTATTTTAGAGACACACTTAAACTGGACCAGAAAAACGCTGGGGCCCATTGTTCAAAATAAGTGACAAATATTTTTGAAAGTTATTTGAAGATGTTACAAAAAACAAATAAAAATTGCGTGAGATAGAATTTCGGGTTTCCCCTGAATATTGTGTTTCATTGATTACAAAAGAAGTAATTCTTCGGGCTTTGGGGAAAAACCGAAGCGACTCAATAGAGCCATGCGTAACAAAATAAAAACATTTATTTCGTGACCAGAGGGCTGGTCTATTTTTTGGCCAAAGAATCAGCATTGCCATCAACCGTGGAAATGCTGCCAGCCTTCTGGGCATTTTTCCTGTTGACAGCTATGTGGACGAATTTTTGGACGCCCTGTAACCCTTTTGATACTTGTACATATTTTTATTACTAATATAGTTTTGTAGTTTGTAAATAATTTAATTGTCATGAAAATTATTTCGTGGAAAATTATCTATCAGTATGAAAACACAATTTTATACTGTTATATAATAATCTACGAAATTATTGTGTTATCCGGTGACCTGTCATGTTAGGTTGCAGAAGGTCGCCATTTGTGCCAAAACTAATCAGAGTATTTCTATTTCATTTCAATAAACGATAATTCTGAAAACGGTAGAATATAAAAATTGTTGTGTTTCGAAACACGACAATAAATAAATAAAAGGTCAGTGAACCTGCTGATCGGAACAGTATTGGTTCTCTCGCAATTAATAATACTTAAGTAGTGTTTTTTTTTAGATTTTATTAGATTTTTGTCGATGGTTTTCATCATAATTATTGCTGAACAATATATTTTATTGGATATACAATGGACAAGCGATATTTAGGGTACTTAATGTATAACAATTATTGTAATACTGTTGATTTACAAAGTATTACTTAGTTGATATTTTTTTAAGTTTAATCTTTTTTTCTCAAAGTTACAAAAATGTGAATCCATTATTTCGTAATGTTAACGATAAACCATTGTGTTGACCTCCGAATAAGACTATTTTTATCTCAGTAAGACCAAAAATTCAAGAGATATGATTTTTTAGGGTTCCGTACCTAAAGGGTAAAACGGGACCCTATTACTAAGACTTCGCTGTCTGTCTGTCTGTCTCCAGGCTGTATCTCATAAACCGTGATAGCTAGAAAGCTGAAATTCACAATTAATAGCTAGAATTCACAAATGATATTGTATTACTATTGCCGCTATAACAACAAATACTAAAAATAAAAAATAAAAAATATTAAGGGGGGCTCCCAACAGATATGATTTTTTTGCCGTTTTTATAGATAATGGTACGGAACCCTTCGTGCGCGAGTCCGACTCGCAGTTGGCTGGTTTTTTTGTACACACGTAGAGTTTATCACAACAAAAAAGAAACAAATAGCGGGGAAGTGGATTGGACCCAAGTATATAGTGTATTAAAATAGTTGTTATATAAGTACCTAATATATCGCTTGTCCATGATGTATATTCAGCGATAAGACCGGAATTATAACTACTCATTAAATTAACAATATTTCAAAGAGCTGTGTAACAGTTTTGGTATGCAATAAAGTTTAATATTATTTTATTCATATTCCATCTTCTTTCCATGGATGTAAGTTTTATTAGAAGAGGACTCTACTTATAACGGAACGTAGTAGATACGTCTATGGTGTCTATGAGTAGGGTAATCCCCGTCCAAAAAGCTTTGTCATCACCATCCGTTCGTCCGTTCCGTTCTAAGTACAATTCTCTTCATAAAAGACTGGTAAACTTCATAAAGTGTGGTAGTGATATTTTGAATCAGATCATCGAAGTATCCATTAAATAAAATCGTTATCGCAAAGAAATAATCAGCTATCCTGTGGTCCAATCTACACGGACACTACACGGTGGACACACGCTGTAGAAAGTTACTTTGTTATCATGTTGTAAGATGCTGCTCAACAATAAGTGACTTCGGTGTGCATATACACATAGCTGATTGTCGCTAGATTAGTTAGATCCAGGTTCAGGATATGCTTATTTAATTTTGACTAAGAACTTTTCTCTTATGTTGACAATTTGTTTTATCACATTAACATCCAAAAGAGAAAAGGAATTTAAATTACAGGTTTTGGAATTTTGTAATCGTGCAAGCTTTTATAGTTAGGATTCTGTAATCTCCAACTGTCTGATTGCTTATCAGGACTGCTGACGATGACTCACGTAGCAAAGAGACAAAAATAGCTATAGGCGGATTTCACAGCACGTGTAGAGGGCGTTCAAGAGCTGTCAATATTTAATTTACTAATCGCTTACAGTACGTTGATGGTATATTTCGAATATTTTTTACTGCAGTTTCTAACGTTTTTAAGTTTGGGTGTAGAATCTTCGGATCTGATTTCGGAAATTCTTTTACCTATGGGAAACTACATGATTCCTGGGTGTTATAGAAGTTATAATATTTGAAACGTCTCCATGTAATAATTACCGACTAAAACGAAAGCAAAGCTGCGGGTAAAAGCAAGTCTCATATTCATCGTAAACTTTTGGTGTGGACTTGGCCCGTTTGCAACAAAAGCGAGGTGTTATTTATTAGTCATTAAATTAAAACGAGAGCAACTAGTTTATTGACCACTCTAAAATGTTTGCATATGTTACGAGCTCAGAAGATAAAAACAAAAAAAACCAAGGCCAACGAAGAATAAATCACTTACCTATCTACAATGTAAACTGGATCTAAAAGCTGTTTTAAAAAGTCCACTTCGATGTGTCGAAATTGGAGAAGTGTAGATAATACCTATTTAATGATAAAACAGACCAACTGAAGTTTGATAGTGTTAACTACGAGGACAGACGAGTGAACTCACTGCTGGCTGGTAACGCACTGACGTTTATTCCTGACGTACTTATCGGTGCGTAGGCGCACATACTCAACAGATAAATACAGGAAGACAAAGCTAAGACTCAAACCCTTAATTATTAAATAATTTTGAAAGAATTTGATTGCAAATTAAAATAAACCTGCATACATTTTACGACAACCAATCAAGCTATACAATACCAGTTTATGAGGGTCTCTCATTGTACGGGAAATCTTTACAAAGCGAGGCCATGTTATTCTGGAGATCTATAGCTTGATGTGTCGCCGTGTGTACTAGCCTGGAGGTGTGGCTAAATAATAACATCCGCTCGGCGTGGATCTTCAGGTTAATCCATTACATATTGAGTTTCCTCCGTGCCTCGGAAAGCACGTTAAGTCCTGGCTGTCATTTGAAGCTATTTATCAGTCGTTTCAGGTAGGGACAAAAGTCTGACAATCGGTCTTAGGCTGCGTGTCGTGTGTCTTCATCATCAGAGATGAGCGAGGATGCGTAGCGAGGGATGTGTGTGGACCTAACCAATCACATAGCTAGAATACCTCAAGCTGTGGAATAGAAGCGATATTATTGGTTAGTTTCACACACATCCCTCGCTACGTATCCTCGCTCATCATTGGTGGAAACGCAGCCTAACCAAAGGGTATCGTATTTCCCAGTACTAACAGGGTTGAACAGTTCATGGCGTAATATGAGGTGAAAAAACAAACTTTAAAGAAACTAAATTTATTTGTAAAAAATAACACAAGTACACGTATGAAAAGTCATAAACATTAACATGAAAACTAGTGTCTTATCTCTTATTATAGTATAACAATAAAACTTTAGACCATACAATACCCGTATAAAAATAGATTACAACAGTCGAAGAGAAATATTATTATAAAATAATTCTTAGATTATTGCTGCGCCGACATTTGGCGTCGACGCAGCCATTGGGACAAGAGCCGAAGAATGATGATGAATTCTTAGTTCCTAAGTACATAGACTAGCTTATAAACCAATGTCCGTATTATGTTTACTGCAGATGAATTATATCAACAAAAATTAAACAAAAATTATTTGATATAAATTTTTCGTCGCTTACACCACGTTCATATGTCAAAAATAGCAATTTTTGCAACAGTGTGAAAAAGCTACACAATTATACCATTCTGTAATTTGTGTACAGTTCAAACCAGATAAGAGTCGTTGCTTGTTTCTGATTGAAAATCACCAATAAATGTTGGAACTTAACGACGATTTGGTGCCTCACAAGTTGCAAACGTTTTCAAAGCGTTTTGTGTTTCTAAAATGATTTTCAACAGAATCGACATCAGCTTCTCTACAGGGTGTGACTCTAAATGCGTAATATCTTTGGCGGTGGTTCTGAACATCAAACTGTAGAACTGTCCGTAAGGAATAATGATAAATAAAAATAGACTCTTCACTATTTTGTATCACTTCAGTATTTTTATATGTAATCTGTAATATTTGAAGTCCAAATTTTTCTTTTTTTCGACCTCCTTCTGAAATGTTGTTCAGTCTGGTGGTTTGAATCTCCACCTGAGAGGTTATGTGCTCTTATAGCTTGTTAATATTCAGCGTGTAAACGAATCCTTCATGAAGCCGTCAACCGCATGCATTCTGTACATCAAACTAATATTATGTAACATTGCGCAAAAGTTATTGCTGGGAAGCGACTCTTTTTTAGTGGGAAAAATCAGATTTTACGGTATCGCTCAATGTACTAAAAACAAGTGTCTTTTTACACCTTTTATTTAATGTCAATCAAATAATTTGATAACTTGATCATCATTTTCACTGTCAGAATGTCACTTTCTCTGGGCCTTTAGAACTTGGAAACACACGATATAATGTTATCGTGCAAAAAATGTTTGTGCAATGAATACATCTCTGTCTACTCCTTTTCTTGGTATATTTTAAGATTACTTAGATGTTTGGTCTCATTTTTAACATGTAAGAGTACATATTTTTCGTTAGTGCTCGACGACAGACATAATAATTTTCCTCTTCTGAATGTTTAATGACAAAATCCAGTAATACCTCTCGAGCACGTTCATGTAATCCAGGTCTTCCAGTTATCCCTTGAGAGCAGTAACCTGGAGCTCTTTGACCAGTCCAAGAACATGTACGCAATGCACTTTTAGTAAAGACTTCAGTTAGTAACATTCGACCCAAAGCATAGCCCTCTTTCCCCAAAATCTTGCAATTTTCTAGATGAGTAGCTTGTACATACACACCGGAATGTTCCATTAGTTCAACCAGTCCCGGAGCAGGTTCACGATACTTTAGTGTCCATCGTGAGCGATTTGCTTTGTATTCCGGAGGAAGAACAAACGACTTTATTGGTTTAGGACATTTCTTTTTCGTTCTTGGTTCATCATCACCAAAATTATTATCTTCATTACAACTAGAATTTTTACTGCCATCTTCATCACGGTCAGCATCATCATCACAGTCATCTTCATCGCAATCATCATCATCACGATCATCATCATCACGATCACCATTATCAAGATCACCTTTATCATTGCAATCATCATCAGAATCATTTTCTTCACTCTCCTCATAATCATGCTCATCATCATCATCACAGCCATCTTCATCGCGATCATCATCATCACGATCATCTTCATCACGATCACCATTATCACGAAAACCTTCATCATTGCAATCATCATCAGAATCATTTTCTTCACTGTCTTCATCGCCATGATCATCATCATCATCACAGTCATCTTCATCGCGATCATCATCATCACGATCATCTTCATCACGATCACCTTCATCATTGCAATCATCATCAGAATCATTCTCTTCTGTCTGCTTCTCATTTATTTTCTCTTCGTTTAATTTTGGAGCTTGCACTGTTGTGTCACTTGTCGCAGATGCAATAGTATCATTACTTAGAACACTTCGGCTGTTATCTGTATTCATGACATTAGTAATTATTTCTCTTACCAACGAATAACCTAAACACTTATCTACTTCTTGTATTAATTTAAAACATTCGGCAAGTATTGGTAACCGGGCGGCTAATTTAGGATTCAAGGAGTAGTTTTCTTTTGAATCATTTTGGTTTACAATTTGTTTCTTCTGTGTACTATTTCTATTATTAGATTTTTTTACAACCGGTGTTTCTTGTATACACAGATCTTCATTTGAACCTTTATGTGTAAGAGTCTGATTTTTAAATGCTTGACCAGAGGGTCCCGCGATCTGGTCAACAGATTTACCTACTTCATTCACTCTAGATCGTTTCTTATGAGTTGGTTTATCAGAATCTGCTGGTGCCTTTCTCTTAAGTATACAAGTATTTGCAAATTTGCAAATGGCGTTTAGCATATCCTCGACAGTGGCTTTATTTTGAATGACTGACGAAGTGGTTTTGCATGGTCTTTCCTCCACCTTTTCAGATAACGGTGTATGATCTAAAATAAAAAATAGTATTAATTAATTTTACACACGGTTCACCCTCCATCAGGTTCACTTACACAAAGTGTTACTGAAATAAATGAAAACCTCTTAAGAGGACGCTGTATTCATCATTATCAACCACTTTAACTACTGAGTCAAACTTGACATCACGACAGTTTATAATAAGTGGCTCCATGTATGTATGTATGTGTGTATGTTATCTAAATATTCGTTCACATGTCTCGATAAAATGTGGGGAAAAGCAAATGCATCCTGTTTAAGTCCTATGTAATAGGGGGAGAGACTATTGCCATCAACTGAGCCCAAATCTAGAATCCGTGGCTGCTGAGAAATTCCTGATGGAAAAACCCAATAACACTGACTGACCTGGGATTTTTTAATATTTACCTTCGGTATTCTTTTTCTGCAAGTATTCCTTATTCCGGATATACATTTTGACATCTTCATAGATATCTGCAAATAAATATTATAATAAAATACCAGTACCTATTACGCAAGCAGGCACATAATTATACAGACGAATTGATTGTGGCTAATTGGCGATAATCTTCGCTGAAACAATAAATAGTCCAGAGCTGTTAGTTGTGTTTGGGTTATCCCTGTGGTGTAGTTAGTCAATTTATTTTAGACTCCTCAATTGTATGAGCGTGACTATACAATTGGTCATAGCTATTCTTTTAATAAATACACGGTTAAAGGCTCAAATTAAGACTGCTGTCCCACGAGTATAGCAGGATTTTTGTCAATCGTGAGGCGAATTACATCTGTAAAAGTCCCTACACAATAAGTCGCTACTTGATGACCACGACCGATCTGCTAAGGCTGTCACGAAGGAAAAGAAAGGGACATCGTTGTCCAAACACTTTACCAAGAAGACAGAATGAAAACAAAATCTAATTCCAGACCCGTATAAAAACAGCTGTTTTATACAAAAGTGCAACATCCATTTTTAATAACCGACGAAAAATATCGTTACGGCGGGCGGGTATAGAATGTTGTTCTGAATTCATGGTTAACAGATAGACGGACAGACGGGTTCAACAGACACAACATTGAAAATAGAAATAGGAGTTCCCCGAGGAATCCACGGTACACTCATTCAGCTTGTTTATTTTAACGATTTCTTCTGTACTAGACACAAAATTATAAGAAATATCTTACCAGAGCTATATCTTACCAGAGCTATATTTCAGAACGGAGAGGAAGGACGCCCACTGGTCCGACTTCTTCTCCCTTTTCCTAACTTTTTTCTCAATGTTCCGTAGATCTTGAGTGGGGTACCAAACCTTGACTATGTTATCTTCAGGACTACACCATTTGAGCCAGGACCTCGGCACGCAGACGTCTTTACAGTTGGCTGTTTCGGTATCTTTGAAAGGATTTTCCAAGAATTTAACGACATGGTATTTGTACTTGTCAATTCTATTCATCTGGAAATAAAATAAACATAACATCACGCCGGTTTTCCCCGAAGGATTAAGTAGAGGTTACCAGTACACCTACGTTTCACCAGATATGGTTCAGCCCCATGTAATAGCGGACGAGTCGATTGGCTTCAACCGAGCATAAGTCAAGAATACCAGTCTCTCCAAAAACTAAATGAACTCTGGCCGACCTAGGAGTCGAACCCATAGTCTCATGCTTAGCAGTAGCGCTTACGACCACTACACCAACGCAACGAGGTAGTCAACAAACAAAATAAACTGAAACATAACAATTTATTTATTCATGATTTTATTGCGTGTTTACATTTCTATGATCATCTTAACCTTAGGGAATAAATTGCTTCTTAACTAATCTTAACTACTTAACTAATATTATATATATTATGCGAAAGTAAGTTTGTTTGTTACCTTTTGCGCCTATACTACTGAACCGATCATCCTGAAATTTTGCATATACGTTGTCATGTGTACAGAAACGGACATAGGGTACCTTTCATCCCGAAAAATAGTGCTGTTCACGAGGAAATCAACAGTAACGTTCTTATGATAATAGATGGCGGCACGTGTCTTTCGAATATTGATTGAATTATATTATAAACTTTACTAGTGTATTAAGAGTTTAATTGTCAAATTGTAATAAAACGCGAGCGAAGCCGCCGCCGAGCGAAATAAACATAGAGGCGTGATGTTAAATCTTAATACAAATTCAATTTCAATAAACTCTATGGCTAATACGAAAAAACTGTAGTAGAGCAGAGGGCAAATTCTTAACCACTGACTAAGCTTACTGCTTGTCTACTCAAATATTATGGCTTTATGTAGGGAGCCTTGAACTCTGTCGGTCAAGGTCCCTTTGATAGAAGTCGGACATATCGACTGCTATTGTTACTGTTGTCCCTGAGATATTTTATCGAATAGAAAAACAGTTTTATAAACCCATAAAACATCGTAAGGTAACCATGTTTTCTTGCGTATTGGACCATACTAGGGAATAGACTGTGCAGTACAAATATATTATTATTTCAAACTTGAATAAAGGTACCACATTGTTTTATTTTAGACTATACTCATGGGTTTTATGAAACCACTCACTCAACTGGTAGGTAATATTATGTTTAATTCAATGACAAACAAAATGTATATAAAAACTCACTTTGTTTTCTGTTTGTTCTTCTCTCATCTGTACAATGTTGTCACTTTGTCACTGTTATGTATTCTAATTATTTATTTACTCTTGTTTTCGATTTTGTATCAGGAAACAAATGGATTCACCGATAAAAATGTAAAAATTATTCCTGAACACAGGTCCGGCGCTTGCGGATCGAGCGCAGAATGATTCCAAGAATTGGCAAACATTGTGTAAATAGGCCAAACTGTGGGTGTAAAAAAGATAGCAATGTTTTGTTTATAGCTCTGTCCCCTTCATGACGTCACGATGATATGTTTTGAAGCAACACATAGTCTGTATACTTACGTCATGAGCATGCCTAATAGTAGTCGCTCGATGCCGTTAGAGAGAACCATTGTAATGTATCAAAATGTGGGCGTAGTACACGAGTTTACTCTGCCCCTTGAAAAAATATAGGTGTGATGCCAAATTTTTTGCTAAAATTGATGAGCTCAAAATCAACATCAGAACCAATAAAAGAAAATGTACTGGAATAGTGTTGCAGCTTGTAAGCGCGACATGTAATCTTCTTAGCGAGTCGATGGCAAAAATGACTAAGTATGTTTGGCCCAGAATACAGCTATGAAAACTGTAGAGTTTGTCTTTGCAATAAATTTCGAAAGCAATAAATTTTGAAGTTTAAATAAATAAATGAAAATTATCGAACCCGCTTGGGTTCGATAATTTTCATTTATTTATTTAAACTTCATGTACAATAGTGGCACATAGGCGGATTTAATGCCACAAGGCTTTCTCAACCTTTGTTAAATATGCCAACATTGTCATAGCGTTCATAATAATATCAAAAAAATAACTTCTGGTTTTAGAAAAATTATATACATACTTATTGCATACATATACTTACATATATTACTTACTTGCTTACATAATACATATACAAATAACATAAACTAATACATATTTTTACAAATACCAAAATGAAAAATGATAAAACCTAACAATAATTACTATGACTAGATATATAATTGAGAGCTATTTAGTCTGACATGCGAGTATATAGTGGTGGTAGTGGAATTTGTTTTCAGCTTTTTGAATGCCAAGGCGCGTTCCAGAGCTTTCTAGTTGAGATAGCGTAAGAATTTGACATACTCGTAAAACCGGATAATAAAATACTACAGATAATAAAATTATGTGTGCGTGTGTGTGTGTGGTGTAATGGAATAACTTGTGTGCGTCATAGGTGTGGGCTCGTCGCACTTGCTTTAATTATATTGGTTCATGTTTAAGCCCAAAGTCACTGTCCTTCATGCTGGGTAGGGATGTTACATCCTGCTGTTATCCTTATTCGGGGCGGCACTTGTATTTCGGCCGTATTAGTTGAGCACTAAAGCCGACGCAGAAGCACATTCGGCTTTCATTTGACTCGTGTTACCGACAAACTCAGTACGGCATCAGCCCTCGCTGAATGATCGGGCGTTTGTAAATACTATAATAATATGAGCCTGTTTCTCTGGTCTGTTGTATGTTGAAAGGATATAGATGTAATACTCTTCCTTTATTCATTTTCCTAATACTCTTTATTATTAGCGGACGCCTTTGCCCTGCAGCGGGTCAGTAACAGGCTGGTAGGTCTTATTGATTCAATCTGACTGCGGAACCCTCATAATGCTCGCAGCCAAACTGACAGCCAATCTAGTTTATACATATGAAGCAATGCGAGTGAATTTTCCTGATTGCGAGACCGAACCTTAATTGACGCTAAGTGTGTTACGACATGTCTGATGAGGTTGGTGTTCGCTGATTTTTGCTGGCAAGCTCAGCTGGAGTTACGACATTCTATTTCAACTGTTGATGCTTAATGATCTGGTTTGTTTGTTAATTTCAATTTGGATTTGTGTGTGGTTTTGGTCAAGGGGTGATGAGATAAGTTAATGACTTGCCTTTGCCCGCGGCTTCGCGGCTGCGGCGGCGGGAATTTGTGTTTACATAAAATACACGGCAACTTTCTACAGAGATAAAATCATCTCATGTCCTGAGCCAGGTCATGATCTTGTTTGAGGTTTTAAGCGTGGAAAGGTAACAGTCAGACAGACTGGGTTACTTTCCCGCCGCGGTTTGAAAACGGAAGCTCCGTCATTAATTTAAATAATGTGGTCTCCTATAAGTGAACGCGTACATCTACATTATAGTATACCTACTTTTGTCCTCATCATGATCTGTGATCAATTGTTGGATATCCAAAATAAAAAATGTCGTCTTTTCGACGACTATAATTACGACGACCACAATTAGATCCTGTTGAATGTGCTATTATCTGTTAACGTCACGGAATACATTTAATTACATAACTATGCTCGAAAAGTGGCGTCCTCATCTGAATACCAAGCCCTTCCTTCACGCACGCATCACCAATGACTCATGGCCATAAACAACCACTGATAATCCTGTCACTCGTATGTAAATATACTGGAACATCAACAATGAAACTTACCTTATATAGAAAACATTAAGTGATTCAGGTAACGCAGAGAACGATGACGGAACGGACGCGGAGGCCCAAAACGCCTGTTCCTAGAGTTTTAACAGGGATGAAGAAGTGACCTAAAATTTTTCCAGCCAGGCCTCAGTTATGTCTTAAGATCAGCGTGTAGTAGTATAATAGTAATATCATAGTATCAGCTAGCACACGCAATACACCAACAAGTTCAAGAAAAATACTATTAAAAAAAATCTTAATCTAAATTATGATATTAAATTATTGTTAATATTTATAATTATTAGTATTTTTATGTTATTTCTAATTACTGAATGTGTACTGCATGCGAATAGCTCAAGATGTAAAATCTAAATATTTGTACGGCTGAAATTCCGAATATAGTAAAACCCATATAGGTATGTATATTAAAAGACCTTATGTTAGCTACCTATATTCTTGCAAATAAATGTATCATTCACTCATTCATCCATTAAAAGGCCCTCGATGAGTAGTAAGCAAAATAATAATATTCAATGTACTCCTGAAAATCAGATACGCCATCTTGTTGACCTGATAAGTGATAACATTTTAATTACAGCTAGCTCTTTGCCATCAACTTCGTCCGTTCCTATATTTCTTATCCTGTGGGAATTTCGAAAACCCCAGTCCTGTTCTTTATCTACATGATAGAAACCTGTGTGCAAAATTTTATCTATCTAAGTTCAAGGGTTTAGGAGATCTTTATAGGAGAAGTTCTCTATCATCAATTCGGTCGTTTGAATTTCGCGCTCAGCGGGGAAGAACCTGCGATGAAATTGATTCAAAGTGACTACAGTGACGCATATGCTCTATCTATCGCTATCTCTGTTGTGTTTGCATATTTAGACGGAGAGAGAACTACGCACGAGTCGCTTACCAATGAACGCCGATCGTAAAAAATATTATGAGCTCTGCTACTTGTTTTTATTCCACTCTTGATTGGCAAGCGCGCAGTATTGTGTCCGATGATTTGAGCCATATTGTTTTCATTTACAGATAATAAAAAATATTTCAGTGAAGTCATACAAAGTGACAATATTGTACGACGGGAAGACAAGGGAATAAGGTAAGTTTTTGAAAATAATTTAGTTTTTATTAACATCACGCTTGGTGTCCCCAAAGGGTTAGGCAGAGGTGTACCTATATTGAGTACACCCGCTTTTTATCAGTTATGTTTGATACAGGCGAGCCTAGCCATCAACTAAGCAATAATCCAAGAGTGGTTAAATAATAACAGCCACTCGGGTCGATTTTCAGGTTAAGCCGCGCTTGCCTAGGTCGATCCGTGGATGGGTGACCACCCATTACATACCGAGTTTTCTCCGTGCCTCGGAAAGCCCAATAAGCCTTGGTCCCGGCTATCATTTGTAGATCTTTG
The DNA here is from genome assembly GCA_950022335.1 of Eurois occulta. Taxonomy (NCBI): domain Eukaryota; kingdom Metazoa; phylum Arthropoda; class Insecta; order Lepidoptera; family Noctuidae; genus Eurois; species Eurois occulta. The sequence goes on along the minus strand of OX465494.1, from coordinate 906,305 downwards.
ACAGTCGTTACAGGTCGTCAGTGGCCCGAAATTCTGACATGGTGTTGTGCCAAGGGGTATCGTATAGGGGTACTAAGTGGGTTGTGGAGGTCAGATAGGCAGTCGCTGCATGTAAAATACTGATATTCAGCTGCATCCGGTAAGACTGGAAGCCGACCCCTACATAGTTGGGAAAAGGCAGGCAGATGATGATGAGAGGGGGTAGGCCTTCTCATCATCACCTATTAAAGCAGTATGATTTTAATCTAAGCTTCAGTGACTACACCAACGAGATAATTTGTTTTTCTTTTCGCATGTTGACTTTGAGTATCAATTAATTCGGAATAGGTAAGGAGATAGTAACAAAATAGTTATTGTGTAAAAAAATGTACTCAATGTTTAGAAATAGCTACAGTAAAACCCCAAACAATAATAAGTCCATGTATGATTTAATATTGTTGTCGTAGGTCACTCTAATAACCGCCAAGATACGGAAAAAAGCTTTATTATATCCGCTCTTTTGCTGGCTTAAAATTCAAATCACGCATTTCGCAACTATTTAAATATTTATTTATTAACTCATCATAACTATCATTACAGGAATTTCCTAATTCAATAGTGTGACCATAATTACAGTTTTATTATTTACCATAACATAATATTCTGTACATCGTGGTTTTTATGAACTCACTCAGAGAACAAGTAAAAAGATCTATGCTGTCTGCTACATCATTAAGTACCGTCAAGGTACGCGTTATAGGGGCTTTAACTCAGTAGATTGGTCCTACTACTGGGCAGCGCCAATAGACGTGACCGTCGCCTTCGTAATACATAATTGTCGGGCACACACAGCTTTATTTCTTTTAATATACCTGGGTTTAAAGTCTTGCCACGCAATAATTTAAAAATATAGGTAGCAAGAGCTAAGCCCCTCCTTGTTTCCAATTTATTGTATCCCGCCATGCCTATGACAAACAAAGTAGGATGGATGGACATCAATGGATAAAATGGATATACACCATACCACCTTAGGTACAGAAACCTAGTAAATATAATTTTGTGTACGCTCCAGCATGAAACTAGGCCTGTTGGTCTAGTGGTTAGTGACCCTGACTGCTAGGACGGAGGTCGTGGGTTCGATTCCCACACAGGACAAATCTTTGTGCGATGAGTACGATTTTTTGTTCTGTATGTGGGTATGTAATTTATCTATAATATGTATGTATTTAGAAATATATAAGTACGTTTATCAGTTGTTTGGTTGCCATAGTACAGGATCTGCCTAGTTTGGGATCAGATGGCGGTGTGTTGGTTGTCCCAAGATATCAAAAAAAAAAACTGTATTTAGTTTCATGCGGAGCCCATATGATTGCGTTACATTCGAGCTGACTTCTTACCAATGCATTGTACCAAGAAGTTAGCGCAATAATATATATTTGATTGGGGGTGTTTGTCTCATCTACTTATTTTAGGAATTAATACGCAATGCTATCGATTTTAATTTTGTAACCGTTTCGAAAATCTCGTTATTTTAAAACCCAAATGGGTATCATTTATTTGCTAATTAAAAACATATCTATATTCTTATTTACAAGCCATAAAGTATTTGACTTTTGATACAATATATCCCATTACAACTTGTACCTTTGCCTCCGAAGTTTTAAAAACAGAAAATACTGAAATAAATCTAGTTGATTTAAGTTTATGTAAATATTACACAGTTTTTTGTGTACAAAAAAACTTAGTTTTCGGTCAAAAATATATGAAAATCTTTTTTTTTAATTTTAAATTACTAACGAGATACGGAACTTGCCCCTTGCCGCTTTATTCTATCACAAATATTTGCTATCGCAGCAAAAATAAATTGTTTTTGCTCATAATTCTGATAGCATTTTTACGTAGTTCTATGCTTATACGTACCTACGTAATTATCAAAATGTACCAAACAATGACATCATTTTAATCATTAAAAATTCGCAGCAACTAGCTCCTTATCTAAAAACGATATTTGTTGTTTACCAACGAGACTGCAGACCGGGTTCATGGACAAAATACTGAGAATTTTTCTTGAAACTGTAGGGTGTTTAAATAGCATCGATTGCAATAAAAGATTGCCTATAATTATGAAGTTTAATAATATTTGCTATCTACGTACAGCTTTATTGTTTAACTCCCTGTGCCCCGCGGTTTCGACCGCTGCTCGGGTTCTGACGGTCGTAGCATGATGTTTATCAACCTTCCTCAAGAATTAGTGTAGTGGTTCCAGAGATTAGCGCGACCAAACTAACTCGTTAACTTTATTACACTAACATTTATGTATGTACACCAGTTTTTGTTTCTAGTGAACTCGGCGCATGCTCTCTTGTAGATAAATTGTGGCTGACATAAATAAACTAATTTGCGAATTTACCGCATCGTACTCGTACATGTCGCTTGATTAAATAAATATTAACAGTTACGGTACTTACTGCGTCGCGTCGTTGCTTTGATGGTCGCAAGCTTCCCAGGTTGGGTGTTATTGGATTTTTCCATCTGGAATTTCACACTAGCAGCCCGGAGTCTGGATTTGTGCCCAGTTGGTGGAAAACGCTCGCCCCTTATTAGGTACATTAGACTTAAACTTTACTAGCAAAATATGATGCACCTCTGCCTAACCCAAAGGGTAATACAGGCGTGATGTTAGTTACGTAGTGTAGTTTCTTATGAGTACCTATCTACGTATGAAAGAGGCCTTTTTCAAAGATATATTTATAGAACAGCACTGAAATTGCGGTGTAACTATTTGAGTGATCTTGACCGTGTCAGTTCACCAGCTGACCAAACTGATAATAACTGGTAAAAGTTATGTGTTGTTTCTTTTATTTCTAGATGAATCAAAATCAATTCAACGTCATACAATTTCTGGAAGCTCCCTACAAAGAAATAGCTGATTATGTCTGTGTACCAAGCTCTTGGGTCCAAACCCGTGGACCTATTGATCCGAAAGTCAAGGTTGCATATCCCGATGAAGACCCAATAGCCACAGAAAGAAAAGTTAAGAAAAAGAATAAGAAGTCGGACCAATGGAAATCCTACTTGTCTGTTGTGAAATATAGAACGGGTAAGAAATTTTAGGAGCATAGAGATTGGCACAAACAAGAGAGGCTTATTTCAGTATATATTTCATCATTGAAGTTTTAGCTCAGTGCGGACTAAAAACAATATAAAGAAACACGTAAACCTTCGTGAAATTGTTAAATGTTTCAAAAATATTGGTTGCGAATCTAAAGCTTAGTGCGAGTTTGCAAAACAAAACTAATTCGGGAAACGAATACTCGAAGTGAGTATTCCTTGTGATGGAATTTATAGGCAATAACTATCATGTAAATACATTCATTAAGTTTAAAAATAAATATCTAGACTATAAAATTTGCTACGCGGAATAAGCCATGGAATGATTGTACCTACTGAATTTATTGCTTTTTTATGGACGAATAAAAAATTCCGAAATGTAGACCTGTATAAATAAAATTATACTTTTTGCAGATTCCTATGGCGACGCCAAACGTTATATCCAAGAGTTGCTGGATGATGAAGGTACAGGTCTTGATAGTTGTTTTATTTTGCGAGTAGATTAGGCGACGATTTCAAATACGAGGTCGTGCTTTTACCGTCTTTTTCGGAGTTTAAGCAGATTGAAGAGTACCTATGTTTGCTCAAAAGTTAACAAATTGTTTTGGAAAATTGAAAACAATAAGCATTATATTTTTAATACATGGAATGCCAAACCTAGATTCTTTGTATTTATTAACATTGACTTTATTTTTTAGATGAAAAACTACGCCTCACCTCGCGAAAACCTTCACAAAGTGCTAAGATGAACATGATGGAAACTCTGAGGTTGATCCCAACCACCGAAAATAACCACAAATCTGTAAATACTACAGCACAAAAACAAAAAGCACTGCCGGATAAGGAAGCTCATAATAAAAGATCAAAAATGAGTGAGCCAAACGAAATTGTCGACGAGGTCGCGGGCCCATCTAATCAAGCATTCGAATTGATAAGTGACAAACAGTCACTTACACATGCAGTGTTCGTTGAAGATTTGTGTAAACCAGAAGCGTCTGTTACAAAGGAAAAACCAACTCTCACGCACTCTTTAGATTCTGAAACAATTGCAAAACAAGAAATTTTTGGCGAATTTTGCAGGGGTGAGTTACGGGAACTCCAAACCAATTTACAAGTCTACACGACTTCGCTATTCGCTAAAACAATGAAAAGAATCTTGGGTAACGTTAACGCATGCTTAATTTGTCGACTCAATAATCCAATTGCTTCTATATCAAAGAACCTGCCACTTTTTGGAAATAAAAGAAACGAAATGCAGGCACAAGCGAAAGACGATGATGATGTTGATGATGATCAACCTCTAAAAAAAATTAGTTCCCAGAAGCGAATCAATAAGGTAGTTTCGCTGCCGGAATACGATGAAAATGACTCACGTTGGACACTAAAGTATCGTGAACCTGCTCCAGGACTTGTTGAACTAATGGAATATTCTGGTGTATATGTTAATGCTGAAAAACTCGCTGAATGCGAGAAACAGTCGAATAATTGCCGAACATTGGCTCAAATGTTATTATCCGAAATATTTACTGCAAATGCATTGAGTGTATGTGTATTAAGCAACGCTTTCGGTGTCGACAGGACACACGATGGACCTGAATTAGATACACGTGCAACAGTAACATTGCTGAAGTTTGTTGCAGAGTATGGACTAGAACAGGATTGGGAAGTAAATGATTACGACTGTGTGCTAAACGATATCCGTAAAAAACTGGCAATCATGAAGCCTTCTAAAACCCAAGACGGAAAAAAATTTGGAAAGAGAGCTGGCCACGGTAAATCAACTACCATTTCGAAACATTCTCATAAACGCAGGTTTGTTCTTCCTCCGGAATACAATGAAAATGATTCGAGATGGACACTAAAGTATCGTGGACCTGCTCCAGGACTTGTAGAACTAAGGAGACATTCTGGTGTGTATGTCAACGCCATAAGACTGGACAACTGTAAGAGATTGTCGAGAGATTGTAAAACTTTGGCTCGAATGTTACTTACCGAGATCTTTACAAAGAGTGCATTGAGTACATGTTCCTGGACTGGTGCTAGAGCTAAAGCTTTTGACCAGGACGGGACGAACGTCAGACCGGGATTAGATGAACAAGCAAGAACGGTGTTACTGAATTATGTCGCAGACCGTGCAAAGAAAGAGGGTTGGAATAATTGTGAAAACCAAACTATTTTAAATAGTATGCGCAATAAAATGCAAGAGATGAGATTCAAATATAAATCTTAGTATGTTGTAGTAGGTTTAAAAATAAGTTAACTTTTACGTGTTAATGCATTTTAATGAACGCTTAATGTAATATTTTCTTACTTTGCTTTTAAATCTATATTTGAAAGAAAATGCGCAAGTGGTCTTAAACTCATTGTCTGTTTTTTCTAATAGTGCTATGCTACCGTTTGACCTAAACTAAATGAATAAATTAAGCTCCACTCTATCTCTCAGACTCTCGAAATAATTTTATTGAATTTACTTAGGCACATCATTTGGTAATGCAATATTGAATATATTTTTAGTTTTGAAAGCAATATTGTATTCTTAGTACAGTTTTTAATAAATATTTTAGTAGTCAAATAATGTATTCGAATATAAAACTTAGTTAATTAATATCATTAGATAAGTTAGTTATTAAGTCAAATCAATTTCACAACACGCCTCGTTCCTCCAGGTGGTAGGTAGAGTTGCAAGTTATTTTTAAGTCCCATTAATAATAACATTGCTTTTTCCCTTAATAGTGGTATGAAGCAGTGATGGCCCAGTGATGGCCTAGTGATGGCTCAGTGATGCCCCAGTGATGGCCTAGTGGTCGTTAAGTGGTATCAGTCCCGACTTACACGCTGTAGATCGTGATTTCGAACTCGAGCAGGCACTTCACTTTATGTTCATCACCACCCAAATGGTGATAGAGCAAAACTGAATTGAAAATGTTAGAACCAGTAAGAAGAGATGTGACATCCATCAGCCCGCACTGAGCCCGCGTGGTGGATTAAGGCTTACTCTCTGATAGGAGACTTTAGTCTAAACTGTGGGAACAGTATAGGCTGAATCATCGAATTTTTGTCTTTTTATTTGGTGGATTTTTGCGGTTGAATTTAATCTTTAAATTTAGGTTATATTTAGGCTTTATGTAAGTTATGTAACTAAACATCACTTTGTACTGTAAGTTTGTTGTCCCTAGTCTTGTAGTCTATTTTTTGTCAAATGTTCTACCTCAGTGTTCTACCTCGTTGTTATTCAATAGACTGATGGTTTTAATCAAGTGTATTATTTAGCTCTCTTGTTACAGTACTGCCAGTGTAATATTAATTTAGTTTTATGTTAAGAATGCAATCGATTTTTTTTTTAAGTCAGGCGAAACATAATGTTACCTACATGTACGTAGGTAGTGGTATTTTTAACACTTTTGTACCAACCATAGTTTTAATACTAATGTGTCATAAATAAATAAAGTATTTTCAATTTGTTTATCTGAATTGAAACACCATGAGTTACTTACCTACTCGTACGTACCTGCGCTACTAATTCATAAGATCGAGTTACATTGATCTGCAGAACAATACCAAGTACTTAGGCACCTTTAAACTTAAAGGTTCACCTAAGGTTAAATGCAAAAAGATCTTAGCAGATAGTTAACTTAATGACTTGTAAAAGGTTAATCTGATAGCTAGTTGATAAATTAGGCTGTCAAGCGATCAGAGTTACTCAATGGTCAAATACATTTGTTTAAACGAGCGAAGGTACCAGATTAAATCAATGATGACTTCCTAATTAATGTTGCAGCCTGATTTATTATACCACTTATTTACCATTACATTATATTTTATAACTAGTCTTAAGTCCAGTCCAAGGGGTATCGTATTACCCAGTACTAAATGGGTTGTGATCAGGGTTGTTGCTGATGCATATTTTTTCACATCAGCGGATGCTGATGCTGATGTTGATTTTAATTATTTTCTTAAAAAAACAGGAAAAAAGTATTTACCATTGTAAAATACATCTAAAAGTTGCATAATTTTGCTTGGTGCTGATATAAAAGATTAAATAAATAAATAAAGTTTCAATAATTTTGGGAATTTTAATAAAAATATAATCAAACATAGTAGTTTAGTAATAACTTACTAGATTAGTAATGAAGTACCTAGACTACCTAGTGCAAACACTGCTATCTTTCGTTAAATTAATATTGAAATTAGATCAAAGGCAAGTTGTATTTAAAAAAAAGTAGCTTTGCTGCTTTTCAGCTTCAAGTCTGTTCCTAGAAGATTTTTAAGTTAGGTATTTGTACGCCCTTTGCGTGAATAATCCTTGTTACATAAGTTGCAGTTTGCAGTTCTTGACTTGTTCCTTAATTTAAAATACGTCCATATTTCACTTTTCAACAGGGGCGGCATTATATTATCAATTTATCACACAACACTAAACAGTTTACGGAAAAAATCAAAACATTAACGCGCAATAACGTAATGAGACAAATTTGTGTGTGTTTGCAATCGCAATCCCCCCGCGGTAGACCCTTTGATTGGTCAAAGCTTGCAAGCAAAAACTACTTGTGATATAAGTCCCGCCACCTCTGCGGTCATGTCAGGACTTGAACTTCAGCATTAATAATCAGCATTGATCAATGCGGATGCTGATGCTGAAGCTGATGTTGAAAATGATGCTGAAGTTCAGCGGATGCTGATGCTGATGCTGATGTTCGCAACAACCCTGGTTGTGATGGTGAGATAGGCAGTCTCTCCATGTAAAATACTGGTATTCAGCTGCATCCGGTAAGACTGGAAACTGACCCTAACATATTTAGGAAAAGACTAGGTAGATGATGATGAGATTTGTTGTCATACACATTTATTTAGAGCATTGTGTACGACCCGACGATACACGTCACCACAGTTTTTATCAAAAGCTCTTAAAATAATGAGTAATAAACATCTCACTGGTGAAAAACGGTCACGCATTATCATAAAGAAGTTTCTGAGGTAACAACCGCGTAAACAGAACAATATAATTTTACAAAATCTAGATAATAATAATTAAGAATGATTGGGGTCATACATACTACGTCTTACGTAAGATCAAATCGAAGAAATATAACTATTCGGTTATGCCATTACGCACTCGCCGAACATTTGCGTGACCGAGACTAATCCAGTAACTACACTTGTGCACTTAGCTGTAAAATAGAGGTATTCCTCGTAGCGCTCCCGTTTTGAAACGCTCCCATCTAAGCGCTCCCGTTTTGTTCCTCCAAGCGCTCCCAAAAGGAGCGCTTAGAGGAACGATTAAAAATATTAAAATTTATTTCCTCGAAGCGCTCCCATGATTAACTTTCGGATAGAGATGGGACTATACTAACTGAAATTATCGATAATAAGTAGAACACATTGTTATAATATACAACTAGCGGCCCGTCCCGGCTTCGCACGGGTTTGGTAATTTTTTTTTTTTTGTTTTATTGTAAATCCTTTAGTCCACCAAATAGATGAATATAATCTACCGACATATGTACTAACTCATATTTTTTTATTGTTTAGAAAGCTTATGATTTCTCTCCATTATGTTTCCCATTACTACCCCCTTCCCCGCACACCCCAATGTTTTTTTTCGGAAGTTTTTCCTAGAAATAAGGCAATGAGGTGTCTATCGTTTACGTCAATGGTAGAAATGACTTTCCTTGTCCTAGGCGGGACGAGAGAGTGTCAGACTCTTACTGACTAAAACCACCTACTGACTAAAATCACCTGCTCTGAGCCGGGATCCAGTAAGGTATTGCGCTCAACGGTGATGCTACCTATGCGATTGATAAAATGGTTAACCCTTTATGGCGTAAGGTCATTATTTATATTAATTGTACAGAAACAAGGTGGTAAATGGGTATTTATTAATGGGAAAAATAATAAAAAAAATCTCATTACAAAAAAAGTATTTATTATTCCAAAAAAACTATGTGTTGCAGAAATACAACATTGCTTCATCAATGCTAAAATAACTAAATAAAGATAAGAAATATGAAATTTTTTAAAACAGTTGTTTTGTTTGTTGTAGCACAAACTAACCCCGCATTTTTCGCAAACTGTTTGCGTATACCCCGTGCAGCCTGGAAATTTGCACCTCATTCTTTTATCCACCCAAACTGGCCAGTGCCCGTAATGGTCCAACCTCACATCTTTCGGAGGAACATGTTGTCTTCTTTTTATCTTGAATGAGACATTCAATATCACTTTTACACTTGACATGTAATATACAATACCAATAAATTGGCGTATTTCTTGACTAGTTACATTTACGGGTTTATTGGCATCTTTCTGGACAGAGTATAAATTAGTCTGGTCTCTTATAAGGTTGATAATATCTTCAGTAAACAAATATGAAAATACCTCAAATGGAGTGTCTAAACGAAGTATTTCTGGAGGTAACGTGTCTGATCCATGAAAACGTAGTTGGTCATCATTTATGTTCAGACTCTTCGTTTTCCAAATGATATTTGTCCTAGGCACACGGTTAGTTGTACTTGGAGCCGCTGTAGAACTAGTACTAGGAGAATCTATGACTGGACTTGGATCTGTTGCAGTACTACTAAACTGAGTATTTATGGATGTAGTTTCTAGGGTGTTGAGCGCCTGACGTCACAGTACCGTGGCGTGGAGCTAGTCGCCAGGGGTTATTCCCGTTCGTCCACACCCCGTCGCCAGTGGTACACACAAAGTACTAATGTAATTATTATGTAGGTCTACTGCAATTTGATTATTATACGTATATAATTTATATTAAGTATATCTATGCGTTTTATTTATAACATCCTCTTTGAATACCTACACAATAACATTGGTCCTTGTATACACATAAGAGTGCCGAAAGCAAAAAGATATTATTCTCTCAATTTCGTAATTTGGTTTTTTAAGCAACTTCGATGTCGATGATCCACACATGAGTTTTTAAAAATTATCGATATAATTCATTACTTCATGCTTTTCCCTATTTTTAAACGTGGGAGCGCTTCGAGGAAATAAATTTTAATATTTTTAATCGTTCCTCTAAGCGCTCCTTTTGGGAGCGCTTGGAGGAACAAAACGGGAGCGCTTAGATGGGAGCGTTTCAAAACGGGAGCGCTACGAGGAATACCTCGTAAAATAATGTTACAGTATTTTATCTGGCTTATAATCTGATCGAATTGATTGTAACTGAGACTTTTTTTTGGTGGTTGGGAAATCATCAAATGACCCCCCCCCCCGCCCTGGGCGGAGCGGAAGGGAGTGTCAGACTCTTACTGACTAAAAACCACCCATGTTCCTTCATTGGCCCTTTATGTTCCAGGGCCGCGGTATCTCATTCGAACAGTCCCGCAGCCCTGGCAGGCACCGGCCCTTGCGGGCCCCTCCCGTTGCTGACAACTCTTTGAGGCGCGCGTGGAACACGAACGCGCCGTCGACACGGCCTGCCCGTCGTGGACGGACGGCGAGCTAGCCCATTACTCACCGTCCACAGGCCCGTGACTACGGTGGCCGAGAGCCATCACGGCGTGGCCCCCGACGCCAGGTGCTTCTCCTCCCGCGGCGGCTGGGACGTGAGGCTCTCTCCCTCTCACGTTCCGCCGCCTCCTTCGCTAGCATGACTGCTTCGCAGAAGGAGGCGACGGCTTCCCATTCCCTCTCGCCCCGGACCATGGCTTGAACCAGGGCCGGGCGCGAGAGGTCGCCGCCGCCAATCGCCGCTACGAGGACACGGCGGTGCTCCTCCCAAGCGGAGCAGATCTCGACGGTGTGCTCCACCGTGTCCTCCGGTCGATCCTCGCAATAGTAGCACCCGGGCGTTTCCTCCCGCCCGATTCGGTGCAGGTACCTCCCGAAATATCCATGTCCGGTGAGGACCTGCGGCAGGCGGAAGGTGAGGGCGCCGTGGCGCCTCTCAAGCCACTCCTCAAAGAGGGGACTTATCGCCACTATCCTGGCGTGCCCTGCACGGGGTTGCAATAGTCGCTCTCTCCATGTCGCCATGAGATCACGGCGGAGGTCTGTCCGCTGCGCGCCAATATGCCGCGGCAGCGGAGTTACCCCCCGGCTCTGTACCTCCGCGCGCCACTCGTGCAGGCGCGCGAGGACTATGGCCTCCAGATCCCATGGCGGCAATCCGGCAAGGAGGCTCACCGCCTCGCGGGATTGTAACTGAGCCTTCGAATGGACTTATGATTCTAAATGCCTGTAAAGGTCTTCAGTAGGAAGTAGAGGATTAGATACAACACAATCGAGGGAACAACATAAACTTAGATCATTGCATCACGCTTATAATGATCGTGACTTAGACAGAAATGAGCATATACAGTTCACGAATGTGAATGCGGCGCCCATCCCCACGATGTCCCACTTGCTGGAGTGTCCGAAGTGTCCCTACACCTGCACTTTAGATCACCATTTTCACAGATGCCACGATTGTGCATTTGTGCCAACGTGGCCATATACTGGGACTATATTAAAATGAGTCGTACCAGAAATTTTAATAAGAAGTTCGCGAAGTAATAAGGGGCGGGCCTATTGCAGCTAAAGCAACTAGACAGATTGTGCCATCAACAGGGCACAAACCCAGACTCTGAATTGCTACTGAGTAATTCCTATCGAAAAATTAAAACCAAGACCTCATGCTGCTTTTTATTTAAGTTCGTTAAGACCATACATAGGTTGTCTGTAAGATATCGCTACAGTGATAATTGTACCCATAGAAATATTATAAAATAACTGTAAATGTTATGCCAAATATTTAGTTGATTCCGCGAAAACGAAAAAATTCAGGCCTGGAGGCACGACGCAGTGCCATCCTCACGCCCGCAAACATATACACATGCAGGAAAAGAAATAATTAGCGCCCGAGCGGTTGTCGTGTCGACACCTCCTGAGGATGCCTGGATGGAGGGTTGGAACACGTGTCGACTCTAATAGGTTTGGTGCATGTGCATATTTTTGCGTGCATCCTGCATCCTGCATCCAGGCCTGGATCTTTTTTGCGAAATTAAAACTAAATATTGTATGGATTTCCGCAAAGTAACGCCTCATTCTGTAATTTATGTCAAATAACTGTTTCAATTTTGGTGTAAGTATATATTATTCTCTGTATCTATCTGAGTAGAAGCGCTTGTCGATCACTAAACAAATGAGGCAATTTTTAATCCTCTACTTAATCTCCTTAGTTAATTCGATACAGTTTTACGACAAGTCTTAACTGTCTTAAATCGCCTACATCCTGAGCAATACATAACATTTGACTAATTTATGTGCTTTAATTGATTACTTGACTAATTACATTGATTTACTTGCCGAGCAGCGGATGTGTGCTTAATATGTTACATGGTTCATAGGACATTTCGGTAAGATTAAAGAATTAGTAAATAAGTTTTCCATTTATTAAAATTTTCTTCTTTGTAAGCTATAAGCTAATATAACATTACGCCTGTAATTTATCTACAGTACACCCATATCTCGCCATGTAATAAAGGAGATCGATCTGCTACTCGAACCCAACACTACCACCCAGCATGCTCAGTACTGGTGCTTGATGACTTTAACAATAACAAGAGACAAACACTTTAGTGCTATCCCACAGCGAAGCTCCTGGCAAGAACGCTTCACTCAAATACGCAACACTCAATTGAATGAAAACATGACAATTAAAACAGATAAGTCAGGCATTACAAAGTTAATTTCTCATATTTTTCCTTAATTTCAACACTGGCGACACACGACACAACATTTCTTGTCTTAACTCTTAACCGCTAATTACGTAAGTCTCACAATAATAAGTATGTACTCAACGATAAGGTCGCGACACACAGACCCACAAACGCAACGACACGGGACAGATGTTATCTTATCAATCACATGTTATGATAATTGATGGTTCAATGTCAAGCAGTGTGTGATTGCTTTAATGAGGTGTTAAGTGAGGGCAATGAACTGACTGCTGTAGTTTTGTCACAGTTTCATTCCGGTCCGGACAAATTACGGACTCAGCTCCGGACACTAGATGCAAACTGATAGACATTGTTCTGAAGTACTTATCTGTCCGATGTCTGTATCAGGGCCAAAAAAGGTTAGGTCTGAAAGTTGATAACGTCACATAAAACTGTGAAATATTGCTCCGTTTTCATCAATTTGCTAATGTTACTGAAAAGCATTCTCGTGCCCTTATATATACCAATTTATTTAGGGTCGGCTCAGCGATCTTCTTCTTCCATACTTCTCTATTACTCGTCATCTCAGCAGTCACCTCCTTTCTAGCCATATCATCCTTCACACAGTCCATCCATCGTTTCTTTGGTCTTCCTCTACTCTTATAGCCATCTACATTCAAACTCAACATTTTCCTCACTATATCTTCGCCTTTCTCCCATTCCTCCGCATCACATGCCTATACCACAACAACCGATTACCACACTATTTTTTAGTCACCCCGGGCCACTTTTAGACTTTTAAGTATTCATTCTTTATTTTATCCATTCACGTTACACTATATACCCCCCTTGGAATTCTCATCTCAGGTACCTACGTAGCCTTTGGATGAAATTATGAAATATCTTTCTATGTTGTACTAAAATATTGGAATGAATAATGTAATCAAAATCATCAATACCGTGACACTAAATATTTAGTTAAAGGGTGTATAAAAGCAACTGACATTACTAGTTTTAGGGACAAAAAGGGTTTAGAAGGCATGACGGGTTTGTTTATGAAATGAAATGGTATTCGCTGCGACAGCTTGTTCGATTAGGCCAGAGCTAGTGTACTTACCTGACATTACCTTCGTAGAGATTGCATGCGACCTTCATCGGGTGTGCTTTGACCGCGCATACGGTGACGCGGGGATTAGCGAGGATCATTGCGAAACTTTTAATTAAAGGTTAACAAGTAATAACGATTTGCTGTCTCTGTGAAGTTCATTATAATAGAGGTGGATGACCTTTGCATTGAGAGTGTTTGTCAGGAGAGTGGCTACTCTGGCTCAGTGGTGGAAGGAACTGAGGGTTTAAATAATGTATGGAACTGACACAAGCTACCGAAAAGCATGTGTCAAATCTGTCTTTGTAGAAATACGAAATGACGTGAACTAATCCGTTGAGTGCGCCGACTGTCTCAACAACTTGAAGTAGGTATTACGTGAAGTAATTTATTCGACAATCCAGGCAGCTTTTAACCAACAGATAAGATATCACCTCAGTATCTATAAAAATAAATAAAATTGCAGTGTCTGTTTGTAATATCAAAATACTTAACAGCTTTTTACTGAATGCATATGAAAATATATACGGCACTTATAACAAAAACACCTTTTTAACGGCTGGCCCGATTTTGACGGGACTTTTACTGACAGATAGCTGATATTACAATTACTAACATCAAACTAATATGCTACTTTTATTTTAGAAAAGTAATTAACGTTCCGTGCAAAAAAAAACCCTTGAAATTGGTAACAAAATTCGTTTTAAAAAGGGAATTCATATTTTTATAATAAGTTGACGCGAACGAAGGTCACGCACGGGCAACAGTTAGTCACTAATAAATTCCTGGCTAGCAATAGTTACAACTATTCACTTGCTCTACATTCATTGATATAGACGCAATGTCATGAAATGATATACTGACATACTCCCTCGGTGGTCCAGGTATCGCTAGCGCTACTGAAAGGTTGTGGTCTCCCCAGGTCGAGCAAATGTTATTGAGTTTTTCCTTCGGGAATTTCTCAGTAGCAGCCATGGAGTCTGGATTTGTGCCCGGTTTATGGCAATAGGCACATCCCCTACATGGACATAAACATAACTGGCGAAATGTGGGCTTACTATTATTAGGAACACCTTTACCTAACCGTCCGGGGATCATAGGCGTGAAGTTACAGCTAATAAATAAATACTAGATTTAGACACGGTAACTAGTTAAGTACCTCGTTATAATAGAAAGACTACAATAGCAGTTGTATCGTAATCCAAGCGCATCGAGATTTACTTGTCCAATCATGCGCACACAGAAATAAACAATGAAATAATTTCGTTGTTGAATCAGTAAGCACTGAGGTTTCCGCATTACCTAATAACAACACTGTTTTTGTGTAATTTTCTTTTCAAACTTTCTTAGCATTACGGAAAACTTTGTATTTAACAGTAGTCCATTCTAAACATTCTTTTTTAATATGGAAATTCTACATAGACACTAGATTTACTGAAAATATATATTTTAAATAGCTGAGAGCCCTCATAAGGGGAAATTGTACTCATCACTACTTTTACTATAGAATAACCATAAAATCGTGGAAAGAAAATCAGCTGTTTCCGGCACAATGACGAGTGATCAGACCATATATTCCGCTGGTTGCCAAAAGCTTGCTTGGCCAACCAATAAAATATCTTACTACCAATAGGACGTAAATATCTTGTCTACATCAGGTAATTTTAAGGCAAATGACATTGTGCGACCACTTAAAGTATCCATCTCCCAATCGTCATACTAATAAGCTTTGTTTCTTGTCCACCAGATGGCGATAACGTGCGACTGCCCGATGACGCAGCCGGGTCCCACCCTGGCAGCAACTTGCGGAGGCGGCGCCTTCATGCTCTTCATGGGGCTTCTGGAGGTGTTCCTCAGGAGCCAGTGCGACCTGGAGGATCCGTGTGGGAGGGCGCAGGTAAGTCCACCGTCCACTGTTATAGCTGAACACGGAACTTTTGGCACATGACCACAGCCGAAACTTACACCGACATCTTAGATTTTTTATTCATTTTACCAAAATATGGAACAAAACTTTTTGTCAGATTTTTTTACCAACTGCGCGTTCCTGTCAATGTCATTCGAGCAGCTATTTATTTAACAAGGACCTCAATGTAATATAATTATATTAAGTTCTATATTATTTAGCGATGGTAGCTGATGGTGTGGACAACGCCGCCATCTTGTTTTTTTAATATAGTGTCCACAGACAATTTTACAATTACTATTGTGTAAGAGACTGTGTAAAAATCGAGAAAAATCTAGCATGAAGTGAATGGCAAAAATTAAAATAATAACAAAATGCTATTCCACTAATCCTGTAGGTAATGCTAGTGATAAGGGACTGAATAAAGCCCCTTCAAATAACTGATAAATGATAAGAAAACAATCAGAAACAAAGAAGTTATTAAGTACTTTAGTTACATTCCAAGCTGCTAATCAAAAGAGGACGCGCCTCCGCCTCGTGTCACTTACGTCATGGACACACCTGCATGCCTCATTACAATCAGTGTAGAGAACGACTAAAATAATGAATTTATTCTAATCGGGTATGGTACCTAGACATTAGTCTATCTATACCACGATAGATTACCAATTATGATCGTGAAAATAATCATCATCCTACAATCCTAAAATCTAACCTACTATTACTACTACTGTGTGGTACTGTGATTGGCAGTTACTCCACTTGAAATAATGGCTTTATCTGTTTTTTTTTTGTTATGTATTAAATGGGCATACTCTTGACCTCAATCTAGTCCTGAGGACAGAGATGAGGTCGACGATGGAACGAGCTAACCCAAAAGAAGCCTATGGTTACACTGGAAGCCAGCCCCAAAATAGGGGTTAAAGATAGGCAGATGACGATGACATCCTTGAGTTCATTTTCTCCCTTGCTTGACTACCCTTGTACCTTTTTTTCAACAATAAAATTTGTAGTAGCTATCTACATTAATTTGTTCTTAAATCTTTTCTTTTTTAAACCGACTTCAAAAAAGGAGGAGGTTTCTCAATTCGACCGTATATATGTTTTTTTTTTTTTAGATTTCGCGTCTATTCTCATTCGCTTAAGGCAAAATTAATCGGTTTAACACTTCTTATTGCTACTAATGTTCCCATAAATAACGTACAAAACCGCCGTTTCAAGACAAAAACCACGCTTTTCTCATCTGTTACAAGATATATACAAAGCAAGAAGCAAAAAATGACTGACTGCACAATGGCACATACTGGCACATGGCCGGCTACACTTCACTATGTTAGACATGTTTTCGACATTATGTATCCATCGCTTTTCTCCGCGATCCAAGATAACGTTGATGAAGTTTATCGGGCACTAATCTTGGGGAAAGAAATGGAGCAGAACAATCTTTGGCATTTGCAATGTTGGCAGTAGGGGTTGCGAGTGTTGGACTCAGTAAAGTTGGATCCCGCAGTCCAGTGGGAAGTTTTTTGCATTTTGCATTGCACACACACAGATCTTCATCTGCTTAGCATTTCCCAACTATGTTGGGATCGGCTTCCAATCTAACTGGATGCAGATACATGCCAACCTGGCCTCCACAACCCACTTTAGTAATGGGTAATAAGGTACCTCTTGGTAAGACGTTTAGGCCACACAGATCCAGGCCTGGATGCAAAATATAGATACCTATAAGTACTCACTCCTCTACACTAACTATTTATATACTTTGAGTAGATGTTTGGGTGCATGGCATGCTAATTATTATTGCTTTTCCTATTTATGCATAATTTTGCGGGCGGGATCCTGCATCCTGCATCCAGGCCTGTTTTTTTGTGGAATTAAAACTAAATATTTTGCATAACATTTAAGGAATGACTAAGCTTGTAGGCACTTTATATCCTCAAAACATTCACACGTATTTCAAATCACTTTATACATATCTTATCTAATATTTTACAAAATCAATCGATGACTTTCCCAACTGTGGGAATACATTTTCTTGTCTAATCTGCATCAAGGTGGGACGAATGATAGATGATGTTTCGTCACGAAATCACGACACATCGATTGCTTTCTATCTAATAGCTTTGTATATTAATATTGTTGTATTTATTTAAGTGTCATGTACAATAGGTGGACGTAATGACACAAGGCATGCTCTACCAGTCAACCTTTGGGTCTATTGACTGGCAGAGAACGCCAGTACAGCATTGTGATAGAGTACAAAAAAAACATTTTGATTCAAAATATAAAGATGCCATGACAACCGATTACCATACAACCTTAAAGTCACAGGTGCCAGTTCTTGACTTTCTATTGTATACCGACTCGTTTCTTATGCTCTCAATTCACGTCATTTTTCGCCCCCAGCTTTTGCTAGGATGAGAATTCATCCTAGCCAAATTCACCCATTTGTGTCCCAACATTCTAATCTATACAAGACTGCAGGTCCAACTATTGTTTTTAACAAATCTTTCATTTAAGGAATAAAATTAAATTCGATTCCCAGTGACTAATATTTATTAGACAAAGTAGAGTACAAGACAAACAAGAATCAAAAATCTTAAGAAATCAAAATCAAATCAAATAATTATTTATTTCGAACAACAAGGGCCATATGGGTTAGTGAATAAGTACTTACGAACTATGTTAGTGGTAAGAATTTGGTGACTAAGATACATTAATTAAAATTCATTCTTCAAATAATAAGTTCATCAATTTTATGTTACTCGTTTTTGTCAGCACCCTAATGTGGTGACTTAAAGTCAAACTCAAAGCATTTATATAAATTTGAGAAACTTTTGAATGTCAAAAAAAAACAAAAAGAAGCAACAGTCCCAGTCACAAGGCATAATAACTTGAGGGAGTACTGTAGTTGCCTATACCAAAGCGTAGATCTCAATGGAGAGGAATGGGCAAGAAACTCCATAGACAATCTTTTAAATCAAAATATTGTTACAAAATCTTGGTTACATCATTCATGTTGAGATTATACATTTAAGTGAGAACGATGTAGAAAGACGTGCACATTAAGAGCATCCAGAGTAAAAGATTAAATTTATTATAGGGCAGTCATTTAGAACAGGGCAGTCTTTGACCGCAATAACCGCCAGAAAGCCATTGTTGCTAGGTAGGTACTTTGCCTTATCATCGATATAATAGCGGATACAAGACAGAGTAACTAGTACAGTCGGCCATGTATCTGTGGTACCAATTTGACTTTGCTTACGAACGCAAAACAGTGAGATAGCGGGCGAGTTTCAAAACAATAAGAGATTTGTTACCCGTTAGGGCCTACTGCAATCTTGTTTTCGCCACCTTTTTATACTACAACAACAGAATGTTCGCCTAATCCAGGTCTGAATAGTCTCCCATCGCGATCGAAAGCTTTTGCAGCACTCCACGAACTTTCCAATTAGTGACATCCTAGTCTGTGTAACATTACCATCTGACAGTTTTTCAGCATAAACATAAGCACTGGAATCAGACATTAGTTCATCAAGTCCTGGAGCATGTTCAAGATACTTTGGTGTCCGTTTTAAGTCATTTTCATTGTATTCCGGAGGAACAATAAATTTCTTCTGAACTTCATTATTATCTGTCTGGTCTTCGTTTAATTTTGCAACTTCTGCTGTCATGTCTTTTGATGAAGATGCGGTTACGTCCATTGTAGAGTTAGATGGCTTAAGCGTGATTCTGCGTATTTCTTCTTCTAATTTTGCTAATGAACTACTCGTATTTTCTATATTTTCAACAAGTTTCAACACTTCCTGTTTTTGTCGGATACTGTTTTGAGTGCTTTTGTCATCTTTAACCACCCACTCGTTATTCAGTGCAAACTCAACAACATAATTCAGCAATGTTTTCATTGCGTTTTCATTTAAAACAGGTCTGCCATTTGTACCGCCGTGGTTAGAGTCTTCGGCTGTGGGACCAATCCATGAACACGTATGTAATGCATTTGTGGTAAATATTTCGTTAAGTAACATTCGAATCAATGTAATACATTGATGTGCCAACTTCTTGCATTCAACGAAATTGTAAGCATTAACATACACATCAGAATGAGGCATTAGTTCTACAAGTCCCGCAGCAGGTTCATGATACTTTAATGTCCATCGTGAGTCATTTTCATTGTACTCGGGAGGAAGACACCACTTGCGTGTATGAGAAACGCTTCCTAGAAGTTCATCATAAAAATCTTCTTCTTGTTTCTGTAGATCGCGTATCATCTTTATCATTAATTGGCGGAAATATGTACGAGGATATTTTTTTAGAATGTTATCATAATATTCAGTCCGTCGAATGCATCTCATCACGGGCATTACTTGCCGGGAATTTGTAACAGATATTTTTTCTATTAGTTCGTCAAAATAATTTTCTTCTAGGATTTGCGAATGTTTATGAGAACCCTGTCCATCACGTTTTATTTCTAGCAATATTTGGCGCATACTGTTCAGAAACCATTGGTAGTCTGTTATTTTCCAGTAATGGATAAGTCCATACTCTTCAACAAACTTTAACAATTTTTTTTTTGCGTGTTCGTCTAATCCAGGCCTTGCTTGTCCACCGTAGATGTCGGAAGCATTAGTTGTTTCACTAGTCCACGGACATGTACTCAAAGCACTTGTAGTAAAGATTTCGGTTAGTAACATTTGAGCAAATGCTTTGTAATCGTTCGACCATTCCTTGTATTCAGCGAGTTTGTAAGCATTAACATACACACCGGAATGTTTTATTAGTTCAACAAGTCCTGGAGCAGGTTCACGATACTTTAGTGTCCATCGTGAGTCATGTTCATCATATTCCGGAGGTACAACAAACTTCTTCTGAACTTTATCACTATTTGTCTGGTCTTCGTTTGTTTTTTCTTCAGTTAATTTTGCAACTTCTGTTGCCATGTCTTTCGATGAAGATGCACTTAAGTCCATCATAGGATTAGACCTATCTTCATATAATACTGATTATGAACTATGATCTAAAACAAAACAATGTTAAATTATTAGAGGTCTTCTTTTTAACCTTGTACTTTGTAGTGAAATAAAACTCCTGGTTGAAGTTTTTATATTAACCGGGTTTTGATCGGTTGTTCTTAACCGGGGGGATGAGTTCGCGAGCGGACACAGTGAGTTTCGTGTCGGGAACAGAATTGAGTTGTGTGTTGCACAGTGGTAGCGGTACCGAGCGTGAAAAGCGAACAAGAAAGAGGGTAGACCGATTTGTCTGGTCATAAACACCCACCGTATTGACCCACCATGATCACAACAAATCATCATGGTGATCTTATGGTCATGGTGCTTGCAGCGCCCAAGTATCGGGAAATCAAAACAAATAGTAAACACGGTAAATATCCCGTTTTCAGTGTTAATGATATTGTTAGTTTAAAAACTTTCCTCATTCCTCCGCATCACATGCACATACCAAGCCAACCGATTACCACACAAGTTTTCAGCCGCCGCGCCGGCGCCACTTTCAGACTTCGTCTTATATACTCATGTCTTATTTTATACATTTGCGTTACACCACACATCCCCCTTTGCATACTTATCTTAGCCACATGCAAATGCCTTTCATGCATCCCTTTTGTGTCATATCATACTGACCTTCAAAAGACAGCAGGTCTATAGTAAATCCTTAATAAGTTATAATTAAAGCCGACAGCACATTTTATAAAACTGTGTAATAAACGCACTCATGCTGTAGCATGAGTGCGATATGATGATAACGTCATAGATCATCATTTCATTAAGTTGTTTGTCAGTTTCCGCTATGTCACATATTCCTGTAAGTCTCGATAGCACCCAGAATCAAAAAAATGTAATCAAATAAACTAAGCTTACCTCTAACTCCTCTGGGCTTCCATTTGATTTAGTCATTGAAGTAATATGTATATGACAGATAACCTAAAGAGATTATTATTTTTGATTCCCAATATCACGCCCTCACTCTCGCAAGTTTCGCGTTGAATGAGCATAAGTTAAACTATCTGTTATGTTAGGGCCCGGTCCCAGTGAGAGCTACATACGACGCTATACTATTTCACTGTGTATGTAGTTTTAGTAAATTGTGCCATCATATGATATAACCAATGATATATAAACTATAGATACGTTGCCCGCGCTCTGTAGTGGCAACATGAATGCAAGGTAATTACCAAACCTCCATTTAGTCGCGTACCAACCAATGCCGCAGCTGTACGTGCCATTAAAAAATTGTGTGAATAACTTCCTCAAATAAAAAAAAAACTGTGTTTTTAGTTCTCAGTTTTCAGTTCTCGTGAAAAATAAGGACCTGGTATAAGAAAAGAAAGTCCAAGATAGAAGGATCTTCAAGAGGTATGAGAATATCTCTATAGCTTTTTGAGATATTTAAGTTCAAAGTGGCCACCAAAATTGAAAATCGCCCTCCAAAATTGAAAATCAGTGGTACCAAAATTGGATTTTTCTGTCACAAACACTCACAAATTCTCGGGAAGTAGGTATCAATAACTTTCATCGGTTAATAAAACTCTCAGTTGTTAAGAAATATTTATTATTATTTATTTGATCTATCTTTATGAGTTTATGAACAAATCCAGTGGGGATATCGTCGTTTCGAAGCCGGATATTCTTTCGGAAGTCGAAAACTTCTACGGCCAGTTGTACGTATCGCATGCATCTCGACCTGATCCAGAAAATGATGATTCCAGAGCCACCTTAACCCGCCATTTCACAGAAGATCTGCTAGTATTCAGCTAAGACGAAATCGATGCGGCTCTTAGACAGCTTAATAATGGAAAAGCCCCAGTTGAGGATGGGATAATGACTGAGCTCCTGAAAGCTTCTGGTTTTTTAAAACTCGGTCCTGTTCTTTGGAAGAACTCCAGAAGCGTGGCGAAGGAGCGTGGTCATTCTTTTATTCAAAAAGGGGAACAAGACCCTATTAAAGAATTACAAACCCATTTCGCTCCTTAGCCACGTGTACAAGCTGTTTTCAAAAGTCGTCACGATTCGTCAGCGCGAAGACTCGACGACTTCCAGCCACCGGAGCAGGCTGGGTTTTGAGGAGGATAGGAGCACTGTAGACATCCACATAGTGCAGCAGATCATACAGAAGTCCGAAGAGTATAATCGGCCGCTGAATGTTGCATTTGTGAACTATGAGAAGGCTTTTGACTCTGTCGAGACCTAGTTAGTTCGGGAGTCTCAGCAACGATGTTAAATCTACTGGCTATACATCCAAGTGCTGAGAAGTCTTTATGAAAACGTCACAATGACCGTCCAAACACAGAGCCAGTAAAGCTATCCATTGCGTCGGGGGTGAGGCTGGACGTAATTTCCCCGAAATTATTCACCAACGCACTGGATGATGTGTTTAAGACGCTGAAATGGGAGGCACGTAGCATAAAAATCTACGGCGAATACATTTCACACTTGAGATTTGCAGATGACATCGTCATTCTGGCTGAATCGCTACACGACTTGCACTTGCAGCAGATGCTGGATGGCCCAGTTGATTCTTCAATACGTATTTGTCTTATGGTGAACGTGGACAAAACCCAGAATTTGTTCAACGAATACTACACCCCTGGACCTATTTTTGTCAATGGCGGTCCTCTCGAGGTTTTTCGAGAATATGTTTACCTCGGGCAAACTCTGCAGTTTAGTAAGAACTACTTTGAGAGGGAGACTGACAGAAGAAGTCAGCTATGCTGGGCAGCATTTGGGAAACTTCGTCGGCTCTTCTCACTAAGGTGTTCAACCAGTGCGTCCTGCCTGTCATGACTGACGGGGCCGAAACTCACGGGGCGACTGTTGGCTCATAAATACAACATTCAATTTACACTTCTAAAAAAAAATATGTGGCCCTAATTGAACCAAGTTACGTAGTTCACTTTAAAACATAAAGAAACATCCTATCATTTTACACCTCGATTCTCAACGTGGACACGTTAAATTTACTGCCGGCACTCAAGTATCAAGAAAACTGTATTTTATTTAAAAAAATTCGATGTCTTCTAATGGCGGCTGGCGCCTGAGGTAAGTCACGTGCCAAACGCGCTCGTCTCGAGCATGCACCACAGAATCACAACGTAATTAAAGAAAAAAAATTATCTCTCTCTAACACGAATTCCACAAAACAAACAGTGGACATGGTAAATATCCCGTTTCTAGTGTTAATTATAATAGGAATTCCGTAGATGACATTTAATTTCGCTCGAAGGCTCGAAAAAGGCGCTAAGTAGCTATCTAGCTACCGATAGTATTTACGCTGTTTTAGTGCCGTGATGTTCATGCATGACGCGCCTATTTATATTACGTCATTGGCTATAAAGTCATTAGTTATATCTAAGTTATAGCTATAGTGTGGCGTCCACACTATACGCTATATCGCAAGCCATGGGTGACTATGATAGTAAGTTAGTTTCCAAGCTGCGAGCTACTAGTGTCCATGGGGTCCTTGACCAATCTTCTCCATGAGATCTTCGCTTTGGAATGGGCTAATTTTTTATTACGAGGATACTATTGAATTCTGATTCTCGGGTCTATTCGAAATAAATGCGTTGAGTTTGAGCTATAATATATGGCGTACAGCAAGTAGTACACATATAACACAACAAGCGATAGCTTACCATGCATTTTAAGGGCATTTCAGACTGCGCTATAGGCTCGCTTTCTTATTCTTAGCTTGTCGATGGCAATCAAAATTTGGCGACGAGTTTGGCACTTTAAGTAGCGTCCACAGCTTTTAACCATACTATCCACCAAATGCGCAAACAAGCTACTGGTTAAAAGCTCTCAATGGGACCACGCCCTAATCGTACGTACCTACGTCAGAAGTGCTTGTGTGAGTGTGAATATTTTTAGTCTTATACGCGATTATGGATTGGGACCGCGCGCTAGTCTATGCCTGGTTTTTCCCGGGTCGTCATCCGTTCAAATGTTATCAATATCATATGCATGCGAGTTCTGAACTGTTTTAGCCGTCAAGGTTATTTATTCGGAGTAAATAACCGCCTTTTTTAGCCTTTGCTGTCCCATGGTTGGGGAAAAGCTTCCCCTAAGTCCTGTTAACTGGACTCTTTTCCCGAAGTTTTAGTTAGTTTAGTTCTTGATCCTAATATTCTAGGGCACTGATTTAAAGCGGCAGTTGTAAATAGTAGTTATGGTAAGTTAAAAATTACAAAACGCATCTTTATTAACAACTTAGCAGTAAAGTAAACAAAAATGATTCCTAAAAAAATTATAAAATCAAATCTGAATAAGTCAGTAAGAAATCTCAAAACACTTTATATTCGCCTAAAAGCGTAGTCAGCGTACTGTAGGGTTTATAGTAACCTAACACGAAGGGTATGTCGCTTGATCGAGTAGCTTATGGCCAAGGGGTTCGACGCTAGTTGGTCGTCGTTCGTGGCCAAGGGGTTAGACGCTAGTTATCTGTCGCTCGTGGCCAAGGGGTTAGACGCGAGTTATCCGTCGCTCGTAGCCAAGGGGTTAGACGCTAGTTGTCCGTCGCACGTGGCCAAGGGGTTAGACGCTAGTTGGCCGTCGCTTGTGGCCAAGGGGTTAGACGCTAGTTACTAGTACAACCCCGAGCGTCTCTTCACCGCACTCATTACAACCGCAAGTCGCCTCCGACATGAAATCACTTCCCCATCAGATTTGCGGTCAGTTTCGGCATCGGGCTGCGTTACCTAATTGGAGCATTTGCAATAAAAATTGTGGAACAAATCGGCACAGAAATTTTGATAATATCATGAACAGTGAAGACTTGTGACTGGCGTATTGACGTAACGACTGATAAGGAGTGCAAGAAACAGCTGTATTAATAATAAAGGCTTTGATTAAAATGGGAAGTTGTGTCGTGGAGGTCTTTAGGATATTTCATTTTTTGAAGTGAAAACTTCTTTAGCGGCGTTGAGCACTTTAAAAAAATTGTTCTGTAATGGGTATAAAATCTTAAACTCGCGTCAGGACACTCGCGTCAGGACACGTGACAAAGCGTAAGACGGATGGATAGTAGACGATTTTGAACTTAACCTTCAACATTTTATGGTTTAAAATTATTTAAAGAAATTTGGAAAAAGCGTAAGACGGATGGAGAGTAGACGATTTTGAACTTAACCTTCAACATTTTATGGTTTAAAATCATTTAAAGAAATTTGGAAAAAGCGTAAGACGGATGGAGAGTAGACGATTTTGAACTTAACCTTCAACATTTTATGGTTTAAAATCATTTAAAGAAATTTGGAAAAAGCGTAAGACGGATGGAGAGTAGACGATTTTGAACTTAACCTTCAACATTTTATGGTTTAAAATCATTTAAAGAAATTTTTAAATGTTTCCAATCAACTTTGAACCTAATGCTTTAGGGATAAACACGGAATAGAAAAAACCGTAGACAGAGTATTCTATAGACTGCTGGATATCTTAAGAACATATAAACGTCACTAGCAAAGAAAAGAGACAGAGTATAAATATTTCTGTCATTTATCGCGTGTCGGCTGAGCACATCATTGTCAGTGCACAACAAGTTTGACGTTTGTGGCGGTGCCAGATTGACATCCAATTTGTTTATTAACAATTGCATCGAAATTATACACATTATATGATCTTTTCGAGCTTAATTCGACAACAGTACATTTGTGCAACTGTGCAAAATGGTAAGGTGCAGTGTAATAAACTGTAAAAGTGATAGTTTGATGAAGATTGCTGGACTGTCCTTTCACTCGTAAGTATTAGATCTTTTTAAGTATTCAATCGCTTTGTGTCCTATTATTTCTCATAAAATAGTCGCAGTAATGTACCAACTAATTCGTTTAATGGATAAATCTCGTATAATCGTGATTTTTGCAATAATTTTATTATCTTACCTCAAAATTCAGTGTTGCCACTTTTTGACGGGGAATTTACCCTTTAATATGGGTAATACCGAATAATGCAATGTCTATAAAAAAATACTCTTCCGACCTTGATTCATATGATATTAGTAATACGCACTACTTAAAATCTATGTTAGTAACACACGTATTATACGATTTTAATTCGTATAACTGCACTCACCTGACGCAAAAAATGAAAGATAATAAAAAATCTTATTAAATTTTCAGATTTCCGAATAAACCCGAAATAAGAAACTTGTGGATTGCTGCTACCGCATGAATCTTTAGGATGTGATCCTATGATCAACATAGATCATGATTATTTAACAGATCCTTCTAGGCTTACTCTTTATTCTAAAGAAATAATAACCTATATTGCTGGTTTTATTGCAAGAAAGTTGAGGAAAGTTATTAAATGTGAGGATTGTCTTTTGGCTTTGATCACAGATAAGTATCACGGAATCATTACGACTGAAGGACATGTATCCATGGTCATGAATAAATTAAAAAAAAAAATCACGGAATCATTGCTAGAAGAGACAAAGGAGGCCTTATTTATCCTTCTACTGACTTAAATAAAGTCTGTGAATTGGCAGAAAAGATATTTCGAGCGCGTTCACATAAAGGAAATTCATTTTTTAATGAGAAAAATGTGATGTCAACACTTATATTATCGTGTTACAAGGAATGCACACGTACCAATATTAATATATTTATTAATGACCATTTCGACAGTCAGCCTTTTATAGGGAATCACAGAACTCTCCTCATTAAATCAATCGCAATGCATTACTTCGAAACCCGTATTCACCATAGTACCAAACAATGTTTTGAACCACAATCGAAAATAAGAATTATACATAATAAGTTAGTGCTTTTTCAAGGACAGTAATTTGTTTATAAATAAAATATTACAGTTGCATCATTGCTATGTTTTATCGTTTTCTGTGTATTGGAATGTTCATTTTAATTTGCAAGTGTATGAGTTTGGCGACACTGGTTCCCGTACTAAGGCAGTCTAAGGGCACTTCCATAAATGATAGTACTTTTATACTGATAAAGCAATTGGTGCAAAATTATTCCCTAACCATTCCAAAATATCAAACATGCTCAACGTTAATAATCAAGTTTTCACTTCTGCCGGCACTCCCGGAGTGCTAGTTTTTTTTTTTTTCATTGGTTTTAGGTTAAAAAAAGACGTGATAAGGAATTGGTATATCAATTTGAAGGCTAGAATAGTTGCTTTTGTTGGCCATTGAATAAACAGCTAGAATTTGAATCCGATACTAGTAGAACAACGGGGTTTTTTCTAATAACTTTTTCGTTACCATAAAAGTGCATATGTCAACCAAAATAAACCTTATTTAAGTTACATAGGTACAGACGCTAGCACATCAAACTATCCAAAACTGTCAAATTTTCCCAATCAACCTAGAACCTAATGCTTTAGCAATAAAGTTGAAAATCTGTTCAAGAAATTTGACAGATTGTAGTAGCTTGATGTGCTGGCATCTGTACTTATTATTGCATTCTTTGAAACAAGTTTGGAAATCTATTAAGCCCTTTATTAGCCTCAAGAAAAGTATTTATTTTTAAAACTTTTAAGTAGGCCTACAGAATT
Organism: Eurois occulta; assembly: GCA_950022335.1. NCBI lineage: Eukaryota > Metazoa > Arthropoda > Insecta > Lepidoptera > Noctuidae > Eurois > Eurois occulta. Next base: position 878,030 of record OX465494.1, on the reverse strand, counting down.
TACCACACAGAGGATATTATCATATGCCTAGCCTTTTCCCAACTATGTTGGGGTCGGCTGTCAGTCTAACCGCATGCAGCTGAATACCTGCATTTTATATGGAGCGAGACCGAGCGACTGACTATCTTATCTCCACAACCCAGTGAGTACTGGGTAATACTATACCCCTTAGTAAGACTGGTTGTCAGACTTTGGGCCACTGACTACCTGTAACAATTGTCAAAGATATACAAATGACAGCCGGGAAGGTAAAGGGAAAGTAGTTGGCTACTTAACTTGCTTTCCGAGGCACGGAGGAAACTCGGTATGTAATGGGTGGTCACCCATCCACTGACCAACCTAGGCAAGCATGGTTTAACCTAAAGATCGAACTTTCTATAAAATAGAACCTAACTTATTACTCTGCTCTTGTTCCGCAGTACCGTCGGCACATGGACTCGGTGTACGACTTCATCGTAGTAGGAGGAGGGTCAGCAGGCTCCGTGGTGGCCGCGCGCCTGTCTGAGGTGCCGGAGTGGAGGGTGCTGCTGTTAGAAGCAGGTAAGCTGCCTTACATTACATAACATCGCTCATAATCACATTTGAAGTCTCATGTAATAGAAAGAGAAGCTTTTGCCACAATTCGAGAGCAAACCTGACAAATTCAGACCATAAGACAATTCTCACACGACACTATAGGCGGTGCGCCGCGCGGTCGTGCGTTGTATGTGTTTTAGGCATTAACGGATTTTATACAAGCCAAGGCGATGTGAGATCTGCCTCACTGCCAGACAGCCCGGACGAGCGGTGTCGTGTGAGAATCGCCTACGGTAAAATAACCATTTCCTGCGTAAACAGCTGGCAGTAGTCTCTGCTGAGACGGGCTACCGTTACCGAAAACGGCCAGGAAGACTATAGAGCTGAGGATGGTTACATGTTACAGGTTTCGATGAGCCGACGGGTGCTCAAGTGCCCTCTATGTTCCTGAACTTTATCGGCTCCAGCATCGACTGGGGCTATCAGACCGAGTCCGAGCCTGCTGCCTGTCTCGGCGAGACCGATCGGAAGTGCTACTGGCCCAGAGGGAAGGTAAGCTAACGGGATAAACCATCGATATTCCAACGATATCGTGTTCTTTGCCAATTCTCCATGAGTTGGCGAAAAGTACAGTCATCCAAAGCGCTCTGTCGTCTCATATGCGGCCTTCCACGAATTTTCAACTAGCCATGTCAAAACTTGAGACCACAGTTCAATTTATTCAATCCCGCAGACATTGATGCAGCTTCGAATTTTGTAGGTTTTTCAGCTGCTTCAACAAATTGCGTAAAAAAGGATTAAAGTGAGACGCTGTTTCATTTTGGAAACTAGTTAAAGGTGCTAATTCCTGTTTCCAGTTTTCATTTTAGTCACATTCAAAAAACCTAACCACAACACCCTTATCTCCAGGTCCTCGGCGGAACGTCAGTGATGAACGGCATGATGTACATACGCGGCTCCCGAAAGGACTACGACAGCTGGGCCGCCGCCGGCAACGAGGGCTGGTCGTACGAGGAGGTGCTGCCGTACTTCCTCAAGTCGGAGGACAATAAACAGCTGAAGGAGATGGACCAGGGCTACCACGCGACCGGCGGGCCGCTGACTATCGCGCAGTTCCCGTACCATCCACCGCTCAGCTACAGCTTGGTTAAGGCTGGAGAGGAACTAGGTAAGGTTTTGAACTTTCTTATTCTTATTCTTTATTGCAAGAAAATTTCAAATATACATACAATAATTATGCAATAATATAGCTTATGTACAACCTGTGTGTGTGTGGTTGTGTACTTTGAGCGTAACTATGTAGTTACGTACCTGCTCTGGAATGGTTACTAGTTGATATGCAATTCGTAAGGTGCATTCAAAGCAAATTAATGATACACTATACATCTACATTCAGTCAAAAAAGTATCAAGAATGGATGATTTGTTTATGGTTCCAAATTCATTTCTTTTTGTTATTAGATTGGCACAACTGTTTTCCATTTTGGAAAACCGTTGTGCCGGAGTTTGAGTTGCGTCTGTTATTTACATTAAATACAGTGTTGTTTTTAAACCGACTTCAAAAAAAGGAGGAGGTTTCTCAATTCGACCGTATATATATATTTTTTTTTTATGTGTGTTCGCGGATAACTTCGTCGTTTATGAACCAATTTTGATATTATTTTTTTTGTTGGAAAGGAGATACTTCAAGGGTGGTCCCATGATAAGGAAACCGGGATCTGATGATGGCATCCAAGAGAACTTGAGGGGAGCTTTCAAAAATTGTAGTGGCGACTAGTGCGTTTGTACATTTTATGATTAAGTATTTTAAAGCACTATAATTTAAAGAAGGTCTGGAGTCGCTCTGATGATGGAACCGAAAGACAGTCGAGGGAACTCCTCAACGGTTTACAGCAGTCACCTTGTGTTTGGGTTTGATTAATTTGTATTGATGAGAAATTTACACCTAGATGGGTTGTGACTGTCATAAGGGGTCTGATGATGAAGACGAAGGACAGTTAAGGGAACTCCTCAACTGTTAACAGTAGCTACCTTGCGTTTGGACTTAATTCATGTATATTGATCAAAACTTTGCACCCATCTGGGTTACAAGTGCCATTACAGGTCTGATGATGAAAAATATTTCTATGGAATATTGCAACTAAAAATAAAAAAATAAAAAAACTTTTTTGCAAAAAATAAAACCGACTCCAAAAACACAAAAAAAGTAAAAAATAATTTTAGCTTCAGAAGTCGGTGACAAAAAACTGAATCAAATAAACAAAAGTCACCGACTTCTGAAGCTCGGTTTTTGCAAAAAAGTTTTTTTTAGTTAGATCATGTCAGTATGAGTTGTGAATTTCATAATGGATAAAAACATCGCCAATGGAATTTCGTGTTCGGAGTCCCTGAAAATGTTACAGAAGGCTTACGGTGAATCGACTTTATCAAAAACACGTGCTTATGAGTGGTACAAAGCATTCAAAAGCGGTTGAGATGTGATCAACTGAAGTTTATATCGCAAATGTGAAGGAAATAGTGACTGAAAATGCTCATTTAAGTTTGAGAGAGATAGCCGCTAAACTTTCTGTGTCTCACGAGTGGATCCGTACCATTTTAAATAATCACATGGGTTTGAAACATGTTGCCGGTCGGCTAGTCCCAAGAGACCGGAATTTTCTATAAAAAATCCATCGCATAAGAGTCGCTGAGCACATGCTAGAACGAGTCAATTCCGACCCAATATTCATGAAACGCATTTTTACTGGTGACCAGACGTGGGTTTATGAGTTTGACATGCAAACTAGTCAACAAGCTTCGGAGTGAACCGAAACCGAAAAAACCACGATCAAAAGTCAAAGCCATGTTGACTATCTCGGTGTTGTGCACTCGGAATTCTTGCCGGAAGGTCAAACAGGAAATAAAGAATATTATTTCTAGAAAGAAAATTGTTGGATTATGCATCACGATAATGCGCCTTCGTACAAGGCCATCATGCCTGCCAGGGCTGCGGGACTGTTCGAAAGAGATACCGCGGCCCTGGAACATAAAGGCACAAGAAGGAACATGGATGGTTTTTAGTCAGTAAAAGTCTACTGACAAAAACCATCCATCCATCCATTCAAAAAAAGGCCATCATAGTGAACGAATTTTTGACCAAAAACTCAACCATCGAGCAACCACCTATATTCACCAGATATGGCTCCAGTCGACTTCTTTCTCATTCCTAAACTCAAATTACCACTTCGTGGCACCCGTTTTCATTCGGTAGAAGACATAATGGAGAATTCGCGGCGAGAACTGAACTCAATTCCGGAAAAAGCGTTTCAAAATGTTTTGATGATTGGATATTCGTTGGTGTAAGTGTATCGTTTCTGAAGGAGCATAGTTTGAAGGCGATAAAATAACTTTGGATGAATCACTAACATCTTGTGTATTATTGATCGTTTTCCGGTACTTTCTTGACAGAGTAGGATATCCCAAACCATGAAACAACTAACAAAATTCCCGCACATTCCAGGCTACAAACAGCGAGACCTCAACGGCGCCGTCCACACCGGCTTCTCGATAGCGCAGACGACGAACCGCAACGGTTCCCGCCTGTCGGTGGCGCGCGCGTTCCTGCGCCCAGCGAAGAACCGGCCTAACCTGCACGTGATGCTGAACGCCACCGTCACCAGGGTCCTCATCAACCAGACCACCAGGCAGGCGTATGCTGTGGAAGTCAGGAACAGCTTCGGAGGCACTGAAGTTATTTTCGCTAATAATGAGATTGTTTTGAGGTAATTTTTTTTTCATAGTAACTTTGTATCTACTTATATCATATCAGGTAAACAATAAGTGTCCATTTATTTGTGCAGTAAAAGCTACGGGTCGGCGAAATTTTGTATCAAGCCATTTTACGCCAAGAATGGTACAATTACGTACCTAAGCTAGTAGTACTGATGAGTATGGGAGGGCCCGGCACTATATAAAATTGGCAGTTTGTTTCGTTTCTGTTCAACTACATATGACCTTAAGTGACATTAATTATTTATCCGACATTGTGATATTGAAGTTGAAGCTGTAAATTTCTTTTTTTTTTGTTATAATAGCGCTATTAAAACAAAAAAAAAGAAGTTCGACAACAATCGACGGGGAGTGTAGCTCGCCGAGTACACCCCGCCTGCTCGGAGAATGCTCCCTTTTCAATGAGGAAATTTACATCATATTCCTCATACCTCTAGAAAACTGTCAAGCAGACCTAGATTAACCCCCATCCTTCTGCCCTACAGCGCCGGCGCAGTAGCGTCGCCCCAGCTCCTGCAACTGAGCGGCGTGGGCGACCCGGTGGTGCTGTCCGGCGCGGGCGTCAAGCTGGTGCACAGCCTGCCCGCCGTGGGGCGCAACCTTCACAACCACGTGGCGCACTTCTTGAACTTCCAGGTCAATGATAACAACACCACGCCGCTCAACTGGGCCACCGCTATGGAGTACTTACTGTTCAGAGACGGGCTCATGTCTGGGACTGGTAAGTTTTCAAGAGAGTTGATTTTTTGAATGAATATGAAACCGGATCAAAGGTGGTCATTCTGTTAACATGATAAAATATCCCAGTTGGTTGCCTGAAACTTCACAATAAGTAGCTCATGCCTGTAGTTTCCTAAGAGTAATAGGTAGACGTTTTTTTTTTACAAAACTCACCTTGCTACGGAAGCAAACCTGCATACTCGAGAGGATATATAACATGATCAAAATTCCCCAGGCATATCCGAAGTGACAGCGTTTATAAACACGAAGTACTCGAACCCAGCGGAAGACAACCCTGACATCCAGCTGTTCTTCGGTGGCTTCCTGGCCGACTGCGCGAAGACCGGTATGGTGGGGGAGAGGTTGGACAACGGCTCCAGAACCATCCAGATCATTCCTACTGTGCTGCACCCCAAGAGTAGGGGCCGCCTCGAAATCGCGTCCAATGATCCATTTGCGTATCCCAAGATATATGCCAAGTGAGTACCTATCTATTTTAAAAGAAACAGCACCATCTGGTGAAAAAAATAGGAAACATAAAATTCATTTAAACACAGTTTACTTTACTTAAAGATACTTCCATCACAATTTCAGCTACCTAACACACCCAGACGACGTCAAAACCTTAGTGGAAGGCATCAAGTTCGCTCTCAAGCTGGCTGAGACCAAAGCCCTGAAGCGTTACGGAGTGAAACTGGACAAGACGCCGGTGAAGGGCTGCGAGAAAATTAAGTTCGGATGCGACGCGTACTGGGAATGCGCCGTGAGGATGCAGACTGCTCCAGAGAACCATCAGGCGGGATCCTGCAAGATGGGGCCGAGAGGAGACGATAGCGCTGTCGTTGATAACTTGTTGCAGGTAAGCTTTCCTAGCTACCAACTAAGTATAAGTGTGTTAGAAATGGAGTTCTTCTTGCAAGCGATCAGCTTCGGGCATGGTCATTAAGGCTATTCTTGCTTTTATTTAGACAATGAAACAAGTCTCTAAGGTAAAACCACGATTGAATGGTGTTCCTGGATTGGTACTCATCTAACCACGTGTTGCTAACCTGAATTTTCAAATCTTCTACAATCGATGCAACACTTGACATCGTGTCCTGCGCGATTACAAGGTAGATGGGTACATATTTGACAGTTTCGCCTAGCGAGATTAAATTTTAAATCCTCTAAACATAATTTTCAAGGTCAAGTCTTCTACTTTTTAATCATTATTCCCTTATCTCCTGTCTAGGTGCAGGGCATTGACCGTCTCCGAGTGGCGGACGCGAGCGTGATGCCAGCGGTGACATCGGGGAACACGAACGCGCCCGTCGTCATGATCGGGGAGCGCGCCGCAGACTTCATCAAGCAACGCTGGCTGGGAACTGTCAGTGTGAGTCCATATTATAAAACTTTGTTTGAAGTCAGGTATCCGAAAAAGCTAGGGCGCACATTTGTAGAACGCGATTATCAATTTTTATTAAACAAATATTAACCTTACCATAATCAAAATAAAGTATACACACATTGACAATAACTCCATCATGTTGTATGCCTCTCAAAATGGATGTAGGAACGGTCCCGTGGTACTAAGGACCTACTCCTCATAGACATGGCCAGCACCCAACAGGTTCGTTGATCTGGGACCTATCGACATGTTGGATAAATTAGAAGAAGGCCTTCGACTCAGTGCCACATAGATGGCTCATGAGGGTCTAGGAGTTGTACAAGATATATGCAACTCTGCGCACCATTCTTCTGCCACCACGGGGCACTTTAATTTAAGAGCAATGTTCATATTTGTTTGGCAGGGACAACCTTCCTTTCCCTCCTGTACCTCGCTGGACTGAACCAAGCCTTACGTTTTAGGTATCAACTAGGGATGATGAGGCCATAATTCAATTCAATTCAATTCAAAACATTTATTTCAGACTAATTTAGTCCATAGAGTGTTAGTAGTACATCAAGATGACTTAAAACTATGTTAGTAATTCTTTCTTTCTTTTCTTTTTCTTTTTTTAAAAAACGTTGCCCCACACTAGGAATATCTCCTGTATCGTGGGTGCATTTACAAACATTTAAACTCACATACACAAACAGCCAGACCCGGAACAACTATCTGTAGACCATACAAATATTTGTTCCGTGCGGGGATCGAACCCGCGACACGCAACGCAGCAGTCATTCGCTCAGCCACTGCGCCAACCGTGCCGTTTAATTACACAAACACAACAAATAAGAGGAAAAGGCGCCAGTCAGCCTATACATCGCTGACGCACTGCAGTAGCGAGGCAATCCCATCAGCAACCTGAAAGCATTGTTATATTGGACCCGCAGGGCACTGACGGTTCGCTGCGTGTAGCTAGTCCACAAACTACACGTATAAAAAGACTGGTAGTATGCTCTAAATAATGTCCTCTTTACCGCAAAAGAACATCGGGAAAATCTACGTGCCAGCATATTACAACGAATCGTCAGCGACCTGCGTTCCCTCTCCATGTCTGCTTCATCGGTCAGGTCCTCATTTACTACATGGCCTAGGTACACAAATTGAGTAACTCTATTCAGTGCCTCCCCCGCTAGTATCACGGGCGGAACGTGAGAGGGACTCCTACGCCCAGCCCGAAACACCAGCAGCTCACTCTTTTTGACATTGTACGCCAGGCCATGAGTCTCTTGTCAGCAAACGGGAGGGGCCCGCAAGGGCCGATGCCTGCCAGGGCTGCGGGACTGTTCGAAAGAGATACCGCGGCCCTGGAACATAAAGGGCCAAAGAAGGAACATGGGTGCTTTTTAGTCAGTAAGAGTCTGACACTCCCTTCCGCTCCGCCCAGAGCGGGGGGGGGGCGGTCATTTGATGATTTCCCAAAAAAAAAAAAACCCATGAGTCTCCGCAAACACTTCACACACGCTAATCAGTTTTCTCAAGGCACTGATCGGTGGGCTCAACAGCACCATGTCATCAGCATAACTAATGTTATTAACTATTTCACCATCTATTGAGCAGCCTACTCCGGTGCTGTTGAGCTCACGGATCAGTCCATTTACTTATATGTTAAAAAGTGTAGGGGAGCTCAACCCCCCCTGCCTCACCCCACATTTCAATTGGTAGGGGTCAGAAAGAGACCCTGACTTCACATAATTGGTTTGATGGCTATACCAATATTTAAACATATTTATAATTCCGTCCGGTACTCCATTAATCCGCAGCTTATCCCATGGCTCTCATATTCTACCCGGTCAAATGCCTTTGAGAGGTCCAGAAAAGCAGCATACACCGGCGTTTTGCGATCGGTATAGTATCTGACGGTGTGTTTCAGGACCAATATCATAATACTATTTTTCTTTATTCCAGGTTCCTTACCCGGTCTCACACGGCGGTTTGTCCAACGTGCTACAAGCGAGCGACTCCACGCAGCACGCCACGTGGCAGCGGTGGCTGTGACGTCAGCCGGAGCCACGGAGCACTCACCCCTAGAGTTGCATAGTGTACATATTTAGCTGTAAGTCTTAGATGGTGTCATGGGATGAGACTTTCCTATGGATTAAGGTCGATTTTTTTCCTTTATTGGTTGTTTTTCACGTTTCATTTACATATGTGACAGACGATAAACGGTCACTGTACTGACTGGCTGCGGACACCGGAAACTGTTGTCCGGAGCCGCGTCCGCAATTTGTTCGTAACTGTTTCATCGAACCTTAAAAGCTTCGGAGTGTAATCCAATAGCTCACATTTTTTTAGTAATTGAGCGGCCATAGAGAGAATCTGGCCTTCATTGAATGTTATGTTTTTAAATAGCTTAAATAAACTATTGAATATTTTTCTGAAACTGAATTTGTAGATCTGGGCCGGCAGTCTCGACATAGATACCGACAATGTCGCAAACTTTCGATCAGAAAAAAAAAACAACGTACTTACATAACGTTGCTTGCGAGAAATGGAAGTCTCAACATCCAAGATGCGTTTCTCACAAGCAACGTTATTGCAACCGATTTTTTCTGTTATTATTTCGATCGATAAAGTTTGCGAAAGTGTCGGTATCTATGTCGTGACTGCCCTGTGGCATCACTTAGGTTTTACTATTCTATTGTAACTTGTGAACGCCTTGCGTTGTTGTACAAACTAGTATTTATTTGTATTTTAATTCCGTCCATTGCACATTGTTGTAAGTCTTCACTTGAAGACAAAATAATTGCATCAGTGAGATATTTATTAAATTGAATATGATTCTTATCACTGGATGCAAATATTTCTGGAAACAAGTGTATAATTTATGATAGATATTAGATAAGTCAAACTTTATGTAATAAATAAATGTTTTAATACTGATTTTAAGTTTTTATTTTAAACTGGAGAACTTATTAAATTTAATAGCCTAAGCATGAGGCGCAGACACACTTCTTATAGTATACATTGAAGACAAAAGATAAAGCAATACTACTTAAAAGTAATTCTTTATTGCACAGGGATATTCAAAATACTTAATATTTTTTTATTTGAAAGATACGTGTTTGCGATTGGGCGCTCCTTGTCCACCACATTGACAGCGATGTGGAGCCCCACAAGGAGCGCCCAATCGCAAACACGTAGCGAGCTGGAAGGTTGTGTCACCTAACATAGTGCCTATATTAGGTGACGGCAGTGCCTGAAGCCAGAGGCCCGACTCCCACTCACCCACAACCAGTAGGCGGGCACACTCAGCAGTATTGGTAGACGTATTAATCATCATCTGCCTAGCCTTTTCCCAACTATGTTGGGGTCGGCTTCCAGTCTAACCGGATGCAGCTGAATACCAGTATTTTACATGGAGCGACTGCCTGTCGGACCTCCACAACCCAGTTAGTACTACTAGGTAATACGATACCCCTTGGTAAGACTGGTTGTCAGACTTTCGGGCCAGAGCGGCTCATCCCACTGTCTCTGGGAAAACGGATTCTCGGGCCGATCCGTATCCGGGCAAGCCACTTTCCAGGCGACCTCTATGTTGGTCGAGCACGGCACTTCTGAGTCAACCAGGGAGAGAGCTAAAATTTTCCTGGTTAGCTTTTCAATGCTGCGGACAAAGGACAGGAACGCCGGGTAAGCTTACGCCGAGGCGACCAAAACGAATTGGTAGGGTGGCTTGCAGCCTCGCTCGGTCGTCCTGGGCCACATTAAGAATGGATGTTAATGTGTTGGATAACAATTTGATATAACACCCATCGCAGCCGTGGTATTTGGTACAGTAATACCAGTTACATCCTGCGCCATACAATACTACAAGCGAGTGACACTGTATGTTTGGAAACGGCAGCTATGTGTGACAGCGTTGTATGAACGTAAAGCGTGAACAAAGTGAGAAAGACGAAATTGAGAAAAAAAAAACTCGGATAACTGGGGAAAAATATTGCTGGTTAATTAATCTGGTTGATAATTTTAACTCGAGCCGTTCAGATTTTTGGTTGGGATCAGCTAGTAAGCAGTAGGGTGCGGCGAACCTACCGTCGCCCTCATACGGCCTGCTTACGGTGAGTCGTCACCTCGCTCGACGACGGATCGTCACCTTCACTCAAGCCCTTTAGATTCACGCGATTAAATTAAAATAAAATGTTCCTAAACTCAACACGATACAATATTATAAACCAACATTTTCGAATGAAAACTTAATATCGTTTTAAGATGAAGGAGTAATCTATCTGTGGTAATTATTAGTTACATTTGCTTTAATTTCATTTTGCCGATATAGGAATCGAAAAACTGCTTATTTTCGAAAGTTTTAGTCAGATTTGCAAACGGTTTTGCAGTCTTGGACTTACACAGTCAGCTTCATTAACAGTATTCACAAAGATAAGTGATAACATAAAAAGAATTAAAAAAAATTAAAACGAATGGCTCTAGAAATGAGATACAACTAAACTAGCTAATATATTATAAAGCGAGCCTTTTTTCATACCTCGTTTCGATTTTTTCGGTAGTTCCCGGTGTGAACCAAAGTATGAAAAGAGGTGAAACAATGTCTCGCCCGGCTCGCTCGCTAGCTGACGTGGCGGTGTGCCCTGCGCTTTAGCGCTACCTGTGCGATCCCGGTTTTTTCTTTTTTTTGGGGAGGGCATCTCGCAGTTCAACCTCTGATGAGGTTGGCTACTGCTTAACCGGGCAAGTCTGTGGATGCCTTGAATGTAAGGCCTCCAGCCAGGGGAGTGCGAGCCCGGGGTGAATCGCTAGGATTTATACTAGTACTATTGAAGTAATTGTTCTGACGTAGGTAACCGCGTGGTTACCACCACTCAACCGCTAGAAAATAGAAACGCGTGGCGGACCGCGCGATTCTATGCCTATGGAGCGTCGCGCGTCGCCTTAGCGTTCCCGTTCAGTTGCGTTGCGGGCACCGCGCGATTCGTACGTCACAACAAGAGCACGCGCGAGCTCGCTATGAATCGTTTTGACACTGAATTATTGATTGATGAAGTGGAGAAGAGACCAGTAATATGGGATCTTCAGTGTGAGGATTATTCCAATAAGGTTGCCAAGATCCGAGCTTGGCAGGAATTGGTGGAGATTTTTGGAACTGGTGGAGACACGGTGGAAAAAAAGAATATTTTAGGTAAGTGAGTACTTATTCGAAACGCCCGTCGTTCACAAAGTAGGTAATGAGCCTATTTATCTCTATTCAAAGATGATGGTGCATGTTCTTGCAAGCAATGTATTTAGACTAAGTAGGTACCTAGGTACTCATTGGTGTACAGGTGTAGTAGGTACTTATTTGTATAACTACGATTACCTTTGTATTTTTTACCATTTATCTAATCCTCACAAAGTTGTGTAGAACGCAATATTAATAAGCTTTTATTACATATTCGTCAAAATCTGTTTACCTTTATAGACCTCTGAAAGATAAAATAGGTACTTACTTACGCTGCTAGTTTGTGAAAATACATACTAAAAGTGCACTCTATGCTAAGTCGGGCTTTCGATAACTTATTGTCAAACAGTAGGTACATTTTGATACAAGTGGGTAAACTTATTGCAGTCAAGGCTGAATGAGCAATATCTAAAAAATCTAACCTGCATTTTTTTTTTTTTTTTTAGTTAAAATATAGTATTTTAAGAAACTAATTTACTAATTTCACATTCAATGGCTAGTTTAATTTATATTTAACTAGCTGTTCCCCGCGGTTTCACACGCTGCGCGGCTCCTAAGGGTCGTAGCCTAATGTTATATAGCCTATAGCCTTCCTCGATAAATGTACTATCCAACACAAAAATAATTTTTCAATTCGTACCAGCAGTTCCTGAGATTAGCGCGTTTAAGCAAACAAACAAACAAACAAACTCTTCAGCTTTATAATATTATTTAAAGAAAGATAGATTAGATTGAAATAGATAGATAGATAGATGGAGGATGAATGATGGATGGTGGTTAGATTGGTTAGATTTAGATTGTAAAGTTCGTCGTTCGACGTCACCATACCTATTCCTTCAATCATTTCACGAATTATTCCTTCTCTAGACAACGAAAGGTTTAATGAGAGATTTTTGGAAATGGTGATAATGGTGTAATTATACATGTATTAGGAAACTATGATTTCTGTTGTTTTTTTACGCTTTGCCTTCTCAGGTTGAAGGAGAGAGTGAAGCAAAGGTATGAAACCGCAAAACAGCCTAATAGCCTAATATTAAAATATACCATTCTAATATTTTGGAATTTAGAACACGAATAAATTTTAATTTGTTGATAAAAGCAAATAAATGTTTATTAATGATATATATTCGTAAAATATTTGGGTCTCTAAAGGCATGTTCCTCATGGCTGAGATTAAAAAAAAAAACCAATCACCGCTGGGCGCTGACTACTTATAGAAAAAAAACCACGAGTGTGAAATACACTGCATTCAGAACCTAATATTAGTGCAATAAGAATCAGTTTTCGAGGAAGTGTATTGAAAAAATAATTTATAATTGATATTATTTTCAGGTGTAATACTGCAAAAAAAATGGAAGAATATACGGGAATGTTATAATAAGGAATACAAAAAAACGAAAACATCTCCTTCTGGACCAGGTACTTACAAAGGATCGCAATACATGTATTTTTCCAGACTTTCTTTCCTGCAGAGGAGTGCAGACAACAGTGACACTACTAATAATATGGAAGAGCAGCAAAACGAAAGTGAAGAATCACAAAGTGAAGTCAATAATGAGGCAAATCAAGTACACGACAATGCAAATGAAGCCATTGATATAAGTTCCCCTAAACGAAAGAAAAAAATGATGCCAGAAGAACGAATAAGTGTTTTAATAGAAAAAAACATTCAGTCACGAAAACGTCTTCAGAATGTAATTCAAGAAAATGGTATTTTCAAACAAGACGATGATAAGCTATTTTGTTTGTCGTTACACAAAGAGCTCAGAAAAGTACCAGAAAACCGGCGCTTAGCGACCAAAATTGAATTGCTTCAAGTGATACAAAAAGGGATAGATTTTGCCTAGCGCAAGGCACAACGTATGCATGGTCAACAGTAGGTATACCATTTTTACTAGGTACATCTGGATCAACTTCGGCTGTCATACCGCCACCATCGCTTCTTGGTTCTGGATCGCAGTCTTCAACTATAATAGAAAATATATAAGTATAATTAGGTATGCTGATTTTGATGAACAATAAATAAATATCTGGACTCGAGTTACTACTAATTTTTCTTCTGTTGATACGCTTGCCATCATATGTGTGCTCGATAGAGCTCGAAATACCTAACTTCCCTGATCAATTTCAATTAAGTAGTTTCAAAAGACTTTATTGCATTCTAAAATTTGCCAAAAAAAAAAAACTCTCGAAACATTCCTATTGTTATTGGCCATGTACGCGCCGCCGGTTACTTAAGACTGCCTTTTTCTTATTTTTCTATGAGCATACACATACACAGTAAACATCCCTACCTAGCAGATATTTCTTCGTCGACGTCCATTTTTAAACTGACGACATCCACGCACGCCTTACTAACCGCCGCTGTCTGTACATAACACAATTTTGCGGTTCCAAACCGCACGATTCAATCAGGCGAACCCCGCGTGTCTGACAGAACCGTGTATGTTCAAACGGTGTAAAGGCGGTGGAATGGCGTCGCGTCGCGCGTCGGCGTCGGCTAAAACACGCGTGGGAGCGGTTCAATACAGACACGTGACCGCGCTACCGATCGCGTCTCTGTATTGAATAATAGTACGTACAACATTATTTAGGACGTAAGGAATCGCAGAGAAGCAAAATGCGATTAACGTAGAAACAATCATGCTGGTTGTCAAAAGGCACATCGTGGTACGAATTGAATGAATGATATCACCGGAAAATTGTACTAGAAAGGTAGTAAGCTTATTTATAGGACAACACTGCACGAAAACACAAAATGTGATAGGGCGTAAGTCTCTTGAAGTAGTTCTTTTTTAAATAAGTGTGCTAACAGTGCCATCTCTTAGTGAGTATAGACAACTTATTTGAGTAACTTTTGCAGTTATTGTAAAAAGATGGCAGCACTGTGTCATTAATCGGTTTTGTTAAAATTTAGTTAGCAGGCTAATAAATTGAGCGGTACTTAAAATAGTATCTTTATATTATGCAACATTAAGATAATTTATTGTTTTCTCACAATATTATTACTATTTATTACGTTACAAATCTTGTAACAGAGTGTAAACGACACACGCTTAAAATCAATCATTTGGACCTTTTTCATTTGACTTGTGTATTACTATTTAAGTATAGCTTCTTCTTAAAATGTTAATAATTATTTATTACGTCACAAACCCTGCTAGTAATAAAAGTGGGAACAACACTCACGCCTGTGTCAATAACCAAATTTAATTACTCCTATACACGCTACAAACTACCTCATCATAAATGACGTAATAACCCAGAAGAGAATACGTTTTAGATACAGATCAACATTTTCGCCTCACCAAAATAAGTTTCCGTAGTGTAGCGGTTATCACGTGTGCTTCACACGCACAAGGCCCCCGGTTCGATCCCGGGCGGAAACAGTGTTTTTTGCTATTTACAAGTTTAATTTAGATGCTTTTAAAATATTTTGGCTATTTACAAGTTTAATTTAGATGCTTTTAAAATATTTTGGAGTGCTGCCTACCTTTTTTGTAGAAGTTATTTTATTTTACTTTCTTTATTCAGGGACAATAAACCGCTACAATATGTGTTCAGACAGAGGAAAGATAATACAAAATATTAACAATATTGCAGCCCACTGCATTATCCGCATATTACAGATTTTTTATAAAAGAAAATATGATAATGAGTGCCACTAGATAGGTAATAAATAATTACATCACATTAATAATAAATAATTATAGTCGTGTCGGCCAATGGCTTAATAGCCAATAGCCTCGACCAACATCTGAGGAGGCTCTCGCTGGGCAGCTGGATCAAGCGCTTGATTCAGAAGGCAGTTCTTCTGGACAGGGCGCGTATTGTTAGGAGGTTCCTCTCTCAAGAGCCCTGACCACCGGTAGCTCGGACCCTGTTCCCGATGCCGGTGGGCTACTATTTTTTATATTTTTAAATGTTTTTTTTTTTATAATTTTTGTTACTAAAAATATTTAAAAATGTAAATAATGTGTTAGAAAAATGAATAAAGAGATAATAATTATACAAATATCAACTAGTAATTGTTAAATAAACGAAATATTAATTAAATCATGCAAAATAGAAATCCCAATTGATTTGATTGCTTGGCAACAGAGTAATAATTAACACTAATGTAATAACAAATCACTACATAGTATAAAACAAAGTCGCTTTCTCTGTCCCTATATCCCTATGTATGCTTACCTAAATCTCTAAAACTACGCAACGGATTTTGATGCGTTTTTTTTTAATAGATAGAGTGATTCAAGAGGAAGGTTTGTAAGTATAATACATGCACCCGTGCGACGCCGGGGCGGGTCGCTAGTAAATAATAAAACTTAGACTAGCGTATGTACATTCCTGATTAATAATACATAACATTATTGATTAATAATAATTTTTAAAATAGTAGATTTAAATTTGGATTTTGAGCATACAAAAATATCAATATTAACAAGTCAGTTCTCTAATGATTGTTGTAAATTACAACGGCTGTTAGAAACGAATGCAACGCGTAATTACAAGCATAGTTTGTTTTCTCCAGTAGGCGATAATGCATATTATTTTTATTTTCATTTTTTATCTCGAGGTGCGTGACACACCGATCATATAAATACGAAATCCACGCAAAATAACGATTATGCTCGATACCTTGATCATAAAGGTGGACGTGTTTTATGAAGCGGTGCGATAATGCGCTGTTGTGTGTAAGACCCCACGCGACCAATTAAGGATTAAGTTTAGAGACATTTTCTTCTGGAAGATACCTACCTATATGTAGATTTTATTATATTAACTAGCTGTGCCCGCGACTTCGTTCGCGTGGATGTCGGAACTTAACAATGTATTTTTTTGTGCGAAGCGCTGTTGGAGGATTCCGATACAAATCATTTTTTATTTATTTATGCTAGTGCTTCTTTATAAACAACATTAGCTGTGGAACCATCTGGAGCGTACACAAAAAGGTTATTGGGGTTGTTTACGCTAGTTATATTAATTTAAAGTGACTCAGTTCTTATCGTATACAGGGTGATTTATGGTCGTTTTAGGGGTAGATAAATGTACAGTTGGTTCTAAGGAACCACGCTGCGATTTTAAAGTAAATACTTAATGATCATTTTTTTGTTCTATACCATACCTTGAACCTTCTCGTTACGGAGATATTGGGGGTCAAAGTTCCAACTTTTTCATAAGTTTTATTCTATTTTATTTTACATAATATGTTTAATGTAATGTTTTTACTTTAGCTCTACGACCCCCGTACAATCCATCCATCAGCACATTGTTTTGAGTGCGTTACATTGAGTCCCACCGAAAAATGTGATTTTTCACCCCAAAAAAAGTCTTTTTTCCAGCAATGATTTTTGCGTAAAGTTATTTAGTTTGCTTGGTTGAGGGTTTCGTGAAGGGTCCGTTTACACCCTGTATATTATAATACAAGTCTATAATAAACATCATGCTTGCCAGATTGAATGGTACTGATCACACTGCTATCTACAAGATTCGTAAGGATGCGGACAAATTAGGGACACTGGTCCGGACGCTGACAGATACTGTCCCGAAGTAATTCCGGTGTCCTGAGCCGCATCAGCAATAGGTACCTTTAACTGGTACTTCATGTACCTACCATATTTGATGCAATAAATGAATTGAATTGAATTTAAATACAAGTTTGACAGAAAATTTTAACACAAGTTAAAGTTATTTCCTCTGACATACAACCGAAGTCGCAGAAAAGGGCCAAGTATGTATGAACCTACATAAATAATAAATACTATATCTAGGCAACATTGATCAGTTGTCTATTTTTTTCTTTTTATTTAAGTTCAGCCTTTTTATAATAAAACTAGCTCATGCCCGCGGCTTCACCCGCGTAAGTTCGGTAATTGTCCCACGGGATTACACTACCGGGATAAAAAGTATCCTGTGTGTTAATCCAGGTTATAAACTATCTGTGTGCCAAATTTCATCCAAATCCGGTCAGCAGTTTTTGCGTGAAAGAGTAACAAACATCAATCTATCCATACTTACAAACTTTCGCATTTATAATATTAGTAGGATATGTTTACAAGTTTTGACTAAAAGATAAATGTCCTTGACATGCGCAGTTTAGATGACGTCAATTCAACATAGTAATAGTCGTTTTATGACGTCAAAAATACTGGTTGAACAGATTATTTACAAATGATTTTTAAAAAAAACAGTTCAACCAGTATTGCAACAAAACTTATTAAATTTATCAGTGGAACATGTCACTGGGTCCGTAAGGCTTGGTGGATCTAACAAAATCAATCTAACATGTTTTACTAGTTTTCCTCCGGCGGCTTCGCCCGCGTCGAGTTCGGTTATATCGCGTTTCCAAGAGAACTCTTCAAAAGTCCGGGATAAAAACTATCCTGTGTTCTTTCTCAAGGTCAACTCTCAACCCAAATCCAACCAAATCTCATTAAAACCGATTTTAATTTCATTAAAATCAGTTCAGTGGTTTAGACGTGAAAGCGTAACAGACAGACAGACAGACAGAGTTACTTTCGCATTTATAATATTAGTAGGGAAGTAGGGATTAACCGAATGTATTTTTAACCGACTTCAAAAAAAAGGAGGAGGTTCTCAATTCGGCCGGTATATATATATATATTTTTTTTTATGTATGTACACCGATTACGCCGAAGTTTCTGAACCGATTTACGTAATTCTTTTTTTGTTTGATGCGGAATAGTTTCGAATTGGTCCCATAAAAATTTGATTCAGGTAGGCCTATTAGTTTTTATTTTATGAGCATTTGACTCTGAAGTCTGTTACTTGTTTGTTGTTGTGGAGTTACTTTCGCATTTATAATATTAGTAAGGAAGTAAGAATAAGCCTATTACCATGAAATGTATGGTTTACAATGTAAAATGAACGCATAGAAAATATTTGTATAGGATATTTGCAACTAAAAATGAAAAAATAAAAAAAACTTTTTTGCAAAAAATAAAACCGACTTCAAAATTACAAAAAAGTGAAAAATAATTTTAGCTTCAGAAGTCGGTGCCAAAAAACTGAATCAAACAAACTAAAGTCACTGACTTCTGAAGCTAAAATTATTTTTCACTTTTTTGTGATTTTGAAGTCGGTTTTTTCTATGTGTGTTCACCGATTTCTCGGTAAATAAATCGTGGATCGATTTTGTTTTTTTGTTAAGAAGAAAGAGTAGGTATACTCCCAGGTTGGTCCTATAGAATGATTTGATCATGGACTTCGGAGATGTGGAACGGAACTCTTCAATAATAGACAGGAAAATTGTCGTGCAAAATGCAAAATAACATAGCAAATTTTTTGTGCCTATTTTTTTTTTTATAATTCCTTCACTACTTAATCGAAAGGAACTTTGTTCCATCCGGGTGTCCCTTGACACCTCTCTAGTTTGTATATTTTTGTTTTTTTTTTTCTTTTTGTTTTCTATATCTATACTAATCTATACAAAATTTGTTAGCTAATTTAATACCGATTCCAATGATAGAACTGGTAGAGAACTAATACCTATCGTAACTTCGGAAATAGGTATCGTCGTTTAATCAGACGCGCCGTAATCGGCCGCGACCACCCAGAATGGCCTCACAGATGCGCGAATACGCGAAATATGGCCATTACAGTTCAAGGGATATATAGGGATGTTTTTATTCGTGTCCAACTAAAGAAACAGACGTGAGTTATTGTATTAAATAAACTGAAATGATATGCATAATCTATCACGCGCATAAAAAAAGATGTAGCAAAGCGCTTTGTGCTAATGTGTGGAACATCGACAAGGTATGGGTAATCTGCGCAGAATGCATTTACGGGCCTAATATATTTAACTACTGAAATAAGCACTACCGA
Organism: Eurois occulta; assembly: GCA_950022335.1. Classification (NCBI taxonomy): domain Eukaryota; kingdom Metazoa; phylum Arthropoda; class Insecta; order Lepidoptera; family Noctuidae; genus Eurois; species Eurois occulta. Next base: position 858,577 of record OX465494.1, on the reverse strand, counting down.
TGAAAAGTAACCAAAACATGCAATGACGATATTAAAATATTTATTTAATTTACATTATGAAAAAACATGTAAGTGCATATAACCCGATGTCTAGCCATTAGTGTCAATACTCAATGGGCAATTAGGTATGTCACTGACAGGTTTTGAACGCGGTTTTGAAGAGCAATCTGTTTTTTTGGTAAAAGCTAATAAAAGTTATTAGGTTAGTTAACCTTATAGTTAATCTTGGTTCGTTACCTGTTTAACTAAACTAGAAGGTCCCTCCTCCCAACCTATTTTTCTTATTAACCGTCCTTTAGAACTAAGGGTCGAGAACCTCAGTACTACATCACGTGGGCAGGCATCGGGTATCGACATTATGTTTCTTTTGACTATTTTTGGTACTTAATCATTATTTATACGATAGACCTTTATCCTACCTGCCTAAATTAAGTGAGGCATTGAATCACATAAATAAAAATTCGAACAAACGTGATTGGACTACTTATGTCTTTTGGTCCTGTAGACTTAGTTCTGATCAGTCAACGCTGCCCGCTACTACCTTGTAAAAGTTTAAGCTTAGGGTTTAGCAGATCTTTATAATCATCATCATTCTCCATTGATAAAAAAAAACCGATTCCAAAAAAATAAAACCGGCCAAGTGCGAGTCGGACTCGCGTACGAAGGGTTCCGTACCATTATCTATAAAAACGGCAAAAAAAATCATATCTGTTGTATGGGAGCCCCCTTAATATTTTTTAATTTTTAGTATTTGTTGTTATAGCGGCAATAGTAATACATCATTTGTGAAAATTTCAGCTTTCTAGCTATCACGGTTTATGAGATACAGCTTGGAGAAAGACAGACAGACTGCGAAGTCTTAGTAATAGGGTCCCGTTTTACCCTTTGGGTACGGAACGAACCCTAAAAACTGAATAATAACTTAATTTTCGGAAGTCGGTGACAAAAAAGTCAGTGAAACAAACAAACTCACGGACTGCTTATTTTCCGCTTTTTTTGTATACTTTTTTTTGTATTAACAAGTAGTTCAGTTATTTTCCACTTTTATGTGTTTTTTTTTGTTTGAAACTACTTATTATAGTTTTATAAGATAAGATAATTATTTGCTAGATTTTTATTACCATAAAATACTTATAACGTAGGTAGTTGCGTCACTGCGAGGTTGTATGTAGATTTCACCAAATGTAACATTGACATTAGACGTTTTGAATACTATATGCGTTTGTGCGTAATCGTGCGTTGACTAAATATTATTCACATTAATTAAAGTGGATTTTATCTTTATTCAGTTCGTATTAAGCTTAGTTCTAGATTTTAAATCTATAGACTGATATTTCCGTATGTGAACCGTGTTTACGTGTTTATTTATAGAAATATAACAATAGGTAATCCTCTAGCATTTGCCCGCGGTTGCAATTCCCAATATTTTTGGAACGAAGTTCCTTATGGCGCGTTGCGAAAGGAGGCTAGACGGAAAAAATTCTCACGAAAAGTTGTAACGACACTTTTACCCGACTGTGCGACGCAAAGGAGGGTAATGTGTTTTTGCTATAGTAAGCTATTGTAAGCCGTGCGGCGTGCGCATGTTTCTCTGTCTGTCTCTCTCTCGCTCTCTTATAGAAAGCAAGCCAGATATTTTCGTTTCGACTTTGGTCTGTGGATGGGTGATCAAGGTTAAGCAACGACTGCCAAGGTCCGTCTGTGGATGGGTAATCCAAGTTAAACAACGGTTGCCGAGGTCTGTCTGTGGATGGGTGATCAAGGTTAAGCAACGACTGCCAAGGCCTGTCTGCGGATGGGTGATCCAAGTTAAGCAACGGTTGCTAAGGTTGGTCTGTGGATGGGTGATCAAGGTTAAGCAACGACTGCCAAGGTCTGTCTGTTGATGGGTGATTCAAGTTAAGCAACGGTTGCCAAGGTTGGTCTGTGGATGGGTGATCAAGGTTAAGCAACGACTGCCAAGGTCTGTCTGTGGATGGGTGATCAAGGTTAAGCAACGACTGCCAAGGTCTGTCTGTGGATGGGTGATCCAATTTAAGCAACGGTTGCCGAGGTCTGTCTGTGGATGGGTGATCAAGGTTAAGCAACGACTGCCAAGGTCTGTCTGTGGATGGGTGATCCAAGTTAAGCAACGGTTGCCAAGGTTGGTCTGTGGATGGGTGATCCAAGTTAAGCAACGGTTGCCGAGGTCTGTCTGTGGATGGGTGATCAAGGTTAAGCAACGACTGCCAAGGTCTGTCTGTGAATGGGTGATCCAAGTTAAGCAACGGTTGCCGAGGTCTGTCTGTGGATGGGTGATCAAGGTTAAGCAACGACTGCCAAGGTCTGTCTATGGATGGGTGATCCAAGATAAGCAACGGTTGCCGAGGTCTGTCTGTGGATGGGTGATCCAAGTTAAGCAACGGTTGCCGTGGTCTGTCTGTGGATGGGTGATCAAGGTTAAGCAACGACTGCCAAGGTCTGTCTGTGGATGGGTGATCCAAGTTAAGCAACGGTTGCCAAGGTTGTTCTGTGGATGGGTGATCCAAGTTAAGCAACGGTTGCCGAGGTCTGTCTGTGGATGGGTGATCAAGGTTAAGCAAAGACTGCCAAGGTCTGTCTGTGAATGGGTGATCCAAGTTAAGCAACGATTGCCGAGGTCTGTCTGTGGATGGGTGGTCAAGGTTAAGCAACGACTGCCAAGGTCTGTCTGTGGATGGGTGATCCAAGTTAAGCAACGGTTGCCAAGGTTGTTCTGTGGATGGGTGATCAAGGTTAAGCAACGACTGCCAAAAGATGAGTGATCCAACTTAAGCAACGGTTGCCAAGGTTGGTCTGTGGATGGGTGATCAAGGTTAAGCAACGACTGCCAAGGTTGGTCTGTGGATGGGTGATAAAGGCTAAGCAACGACTGCCAAGGTCTGTCTGTGGATGAATACAAAACGGATCAAAATACAAGTTGGTTACCTGAAAGTACATGATAAAAACCTTATTTTGTTAGTTTTCAATACATGATTAGGTAACTTTTTTAACAGAGAAAAATATATCAAACACACCTCTTTTTAAAAAGAGATTCACATTTTATGGGCAAACGGGACCGATTTAAGCCTCTTAACTTTTTTCGTAGATGAGTCTATACATACTCTTTAAAATAGTAGAAGGAATATTTCTCAAATTATCATTTCTAACTAAATAAAATAACAAAACCATTTTGTCGCTTACGCCCTTTAATTATAAGCTAGCGCGCGTATGCAATCCTCGCCCCGCTCTGACGCTCAGTCCCCTCTTGACCATTGTCAGTTTGTTTAACAATTCGTCGCCTTAATGTGAAGTATTGGTGTTTGGCACAAGCGGTTTTGTGTCGTGTAGGTACCTTGGGGAATATTGGTTTGTTTGTTGGGATCAGACGGTGGGACACTGGAGTGTCTTCTGAGAACGGATTGCAACACGAAGAGCTGTGAAAAGTGAAAATCACCCTGTATAATATTAATGTAATTGTAATTTCACTCAGTTCGGGCTGAGTTTTGATCTTTACTCCCACACAAAATTTCGTTTGTTGTGTTATTTTCTCTTACATGAATAAGGTTTCGTTAGTGGCCGCCAAAAATAAAGGCATCATGGCTTTATACATTGTGGTCATTCGCTTTAGTGACTGGCACTTCAAAATTTTTGTCTACCCCACTGTCTACCTTTAAATTAAATTGAATATTATCATCTTCCTGCCCTTGTCCCATGTTACTTGGGGTCGGCGCAACACGTTTTTTTCTTCCATTCTCCCCTGTCAGCCGTCACGCTATTATTTACTCCTTTTGCTTTCAAATCATTCCTTACTGGCGCAATTTTTAAACTTTCTCCAATATACTCGTTTTTAGGGTTCCGTACTTCCGTATCTCAGTTGGCAAAAACGGAACCCTTATAGGATCACTTTGTGGCCCGTCTGTCCGTCTGTCTAGACCCTTTTTCTCAAGAACGCATGGAGGTGTCAAGTTAAAATTAATATCAAATTCTCAAGTCTGCTACTTCCTAGAGCAGTGAAAAAATCAAAAATCTGAAAACCGAAAATATGTATGTACTTAGTTTAATAAAAAATACCTATAAGTTTATACGGAATCCCCGGTGCGCGAGTACAATTCGCACTTGGCCAGTTTTTTGTTTACTTACTTAATCCATTCTTGTCAGTCTTGTCACTCCATACACATCCACCTCAACATTCTCAACATCAACAGCATTTCAGCCGAAAGACGTCCACTGCTGGACATAGGCCTCCCTCAAGTGTCGCCGCAGTGACCGGTCCCGTGCGTCTCGCCGCTATCCAGCGGATCCCCGCAACCTTCACCAGGTCATCAGTCCACCTACTGGGAGGCCTTCCAACGCAACGTCTTCCGGTTCGCGGTCGCCACTCCAGAGCTTTATGGCCCCATCGGCCATGGGTGACCTCTCTCAACATAATTATATTTAAATTGAATAACAATATTTTTTTACACATTAGTTCATAAGTTCAAGCTTTTGGCAAAATTAACATGTGCTCATATTGTTTATAAGCTTTTCCCCGCGGCATAGTTTTATCAACAACAAATTTTATCGTAATCCGTCCAGCCGGTGAGGCGTGACAAACGATCTCACTATTACATTTTAATGATTAGTTTCGATGCCGCAAAACTGATATATTAAAGTAATTGTATCTACATAATTATTTATAGACACTGATGCGGAAATTAATTTTAGGCTATTACTAAGAAACCAATTCGAATAATATGTTCTAAAATTATAAACAGCACGACATAATTCGCCAATATAAAAAAAATTTCGACACACTCCTGAGTGTGTCGAACATTTTTGGTTTTAATTATTATTAATTTAGTATAAATTAATTAGTATAATTTATTAAATAAAATGTAGCCATCCAGTTATTAAGAGACGTTTGATTTTGCACAGCTAGGTTTTTATACACATACACGTGCGAAAACTAAATAGTTTTTTAGTCTGTTGTTACGATTGTGAATAGCAGACATAGGAGATGTTCATAATCTGACTTTTCCCAACTATTTTGTGGTCGTTTTCCAGTCTTCCCGGATGCAGCTGACTACCGGAATCTTACATGAAACGACTGTATGTATGTATGTGTACAGACTAACGAGTTAGCGATTGTTCATAAAAACAGTAAACACTATGCTCGCTCTACGACACGCTCGCTTGCACTTTTCTTACTAGACACAGACTGTTTTCCGCGGATTTATAACGATCGACACTTAGTAACTCAAGCGTAGAATCAAGTAATACCGTTCACACTCCTACTTACCTCGTAGCGGTAGGTACGTACAGGTAGGGATTTGTAAAACTACGATAGTCTGGAGTAGTATCGATACATATACTTATTTTATACTAGCTTTTGCTCGCCTCTTCGCCCGCGTTTAGTTCGGATCTCGCCGAAACGCCTATACGAAAAGGATAAAAGTGTATTTCACGAGAGCGCGGATGAGCAGAGTCCACATTTTTCTGCCATTATCACAATTTTTTAGGATCGGCACAGGGTTGTCTTTTTCTTTCATACTTTTTCTGTTTGCAGTGTTTTTTTTATTTCATGAGTCGACCATTCCAGTCATGTCATCTTGCATACAGTCCATCTATCGTTTCTCTGGTATTACCTTACTATTACATTCATATTCGAAGTTTTCTGCACGCCAACAAAATATTTATCGATACTTTTGATATGATACGCACCTCACCGATCCCTGTTTACCTCGTAGCGGCAATAATAGACACACGTAATGTAGTTTTACGAACTTGCAGGTTTCATTTGCGGAGCCACCTCTCGCAAGCAACCGCGTCTAGCTAGGCTTGCAGATTTATTAAAAAAAAATATCATAATTCTCTCATTTCAAAGTTTAAAATATTATTTAAATCTGCGCTCTGCTTTTGAAATTTAAATTTATGTTAGTGGCTGTGCTTCTATAATTTAGTTTTTTTTTTTTAAATTACGTTCGTAAGTGGCTGACGAACGTTTCTTTTGCAGTTTTACTAAAAGTATTTTAAGTAGTTTCAGTTTTATCTGGATTGTGTTTCTTTGGTGAGTATTTTTTTATTTAATTTTACGTTCGGTAAATCTTGTCCAACATAGGTAGGCACATCATTGCGCCAAAACGCATCGTATGAGCGCAAGTTGAGTTATCTGCAGAAATTTCAGAATAACAAACGTTTTTCTATTCCTTTGTTTACTTAAAATTTCTCAAGGAACTCATTACGGAAACATTGTTTCTTGTCGACTATTACGTAAATAATATTATCAACAGGAAAATCTGCTCACAATTTTCTTAACAACTTTGCCTCTTGGCTAACCGGAACCATTTACCTCAGTTAACTTGGATACAAGATTCTTCATGTCAATCTCAATGACTAAAGTAAAGTCGTAATGGGTAGTCAGAATCCCGACAGTCTGACAACCAGTCTTACCAAAAAGTATTGTATTTCCCAGTAACTGTATTGTGGATGTCAGACAGGCAGTCACTAACTGGTATTCAACTGCATTCGGTCAGACTTTAAACCGATCACATCTTAGTTGGGAAAAGGCTATAATTATTTTTCCCGAAATATGGCTGGTGCAGGTTCCAGGCTTTGCGGTTGAATACCTGTATTTTACACTAGCTGTGCGCGTGGCTTCGTCTACGTGACTTTGAATGTGAAGTCATGGTATATTTGTAATATCCTCTACAACATCAGACCTAACTTGCTAGTTCTACTTAAGGTGGCAGCTGCCTGGTAGTCTACTATGACGTCTTAAAGCAGGAGTAATTCCAGTGTGGGAAAGAGATGGCGCTAGACGACCTATATAGCTCTTTTTCTTTCCCACACTAGAGTTACTTCTGCTTTGACGTCATAGTAATCCCCCGATCTTCACAGCTAGGTATTACGGAGAATACTGGTTTGAAAAGTGGTTTTTAGGGTTCCGTACCCAAAGGGTAAAACGGGACCCTATTACTAAGACTCCGCTGTCTGTCTGTCTGTCTCCAGGCTGTATCTCATAAACCGTGATAGCTAGAAAGCTGAAATTTTCACAAATGATGTATTACTATTGCCGCTATAACAACAAATACTAAAAATTAAAAACAAAAAAAATATTAAGGAGGGCTCCCATACAACAGATATGATTTTTTTGCCGTTTTTATAGATAATGGTACGGAACCCTTCGTGCGCGAGTCCGACTCGCACTTGGCCGGTTTTATTTCAAGTTCTCCTCAGTCCTGTTATACTTGGGAATAGTTTGACTTGATCTCGGAATCATCGTGGGGTAGCTATGGCTTCATTTCTAAAGAACATCCATGCTGAACGCGACAAGAATCAACTAGTTTTGCAATTGAAAGACGCAATGTTCTCCTAGTTAATGTTCCTTCGTATTCAGTAGTGTCGTAAATGAGAAAGAAATGGTTACTTATTAAATAAGAAAGGAGGTAAATAACACTGCGGTTACACATATCTAATTTGAGGTTGTAATCTAGTAAGATTGCATATTATTTCCTTATGGTTATAGGTCTAATATGCCTAAGGGTTTACATCACAAGTAATGTTATGTAAACCCTTTTATTTGCAATTTAATAAATAGACGTAAACAGAAGCTGTCTGCCTTATCAAGAAGTTTTTGGGCTAGGTATGTCTCCTAATCTTAAAAAAAGACACTTGACAATAACAGATTCCGATATAATTAATCATGACAAGATAATTAATGGCCCTACTTCAACAATAGTGGACGCAATTCCATGAATTAAACATGGCATCGTATTATTAACGGAACTAGTAATTTATAACCGAGAGTTAAGTAACATTATCATTGATAAAATATTTACTGTCGAGTCAAACTCGGGCAAAAATAAATGAATACAATTAAGAAATATATTCAAGCAGTATGATACAACCACAGAAATCGTTGTTTCTTCACATAATACCACTGTCTTTAAGGCTTCTAAACTAAAATTAGCAACGTTGACAGCCATGTCATTAACAACCCGTGATTATACATTCAAGTGTGTGATCATCCGACAAACGTACTAATCTTATGAACATGTAATTATCATAAATGAGGGATTTCCTAGGAGACGGAACTTGACAAATTGATGTTAGTACCTATAAGTAGGTACTTACACATTGCACAATAGGCCAAGGCAGTGCAGGACGGACTTGGGGTAGGTGAAGGGACGGTGGTTGCCAGTAGAGAGAAAGGGTCAGGGTAAGTTGAGGATCATTGTGAGGATCACCCGGAGGACACGGTGGAGCACACCGTGGAGGTCTGCCCCGCTTGGGCGGAGCACCGCCGTGTCCTCGTAGCGGCGATTGGCGGCGGCGACCTCGCGTCCGGCCCTGGTTCAAGCCATGGTCCGGGGCGAGAGTTTATTTATTTATTTAGGTTAACCAACAATTGTTTACACTATATACATTTCTGATTTAATGACTAGAGTAACATATTCAAATGCAACAATTAATTACAGGTTAACACCACATGCATAAAAAAACGGCTCACATAACATATTTATAACAAATTGAAATTAGAATTTATACGTACAAAAGCAACAATAAAAAGCAATTATAAAGAAAATTATCAAATCATTCAATTCTGTATACAACATAAGAAAACCATTGGGATGTAAATTACTTATTAAAATCAAAATTAAAATCATAATCAAAATCAAAATCAAGATCAAAATTAAATCAAATCAAAATCAAAATTCAAAATTAAAGTCAAAGACAAAATCAAAATTAAAATCAAAATTAAAATTAAAATCAAAATCAAGATCAAAATTAAATCAAATTCAAAAGTAAAATCAAAATCAAAATTAAAATCAAAATTAAAATTAAAATCAAAACCAAAATTAAAATCAAAATTAAAATTAGAATCACACAAAATTAAAATCAAATATAAAATCAAAATTAAAATCAAAATTAAAATTAGAATCACACAAAATTAAAATCAAAATTAAAATCAAAATTAAAATTCAAATTAAAATCAAAATTCAAATTCAAATTACAATTGATTAAATGATGATTGGTTGTTTGAATTATGAAAAAATATAGTGACCATAATTGATAAGAAAATAAAATTAAAACATAAACTGAGTACATTGAAAAAAAAAAAAACAAAAAAAAACACGAAAAAGAGATGGAAACAGGTATAGAATAAAAATTAAAAAAATAAAATAAAATTAAATCGCCATTGGATTATTTACAAAAACTCTTAGGAATTTATTTATACTGTCGTGTTGTACGTCTATAGGTCACTGCGGCCATTAAGGATTCTGCACAATCTAGGTATCGGAGAATTCGCACCAAGCACAGACTTTCGAAGTGGCGGACACAGGGGTGTTATCTTATTTCTAGGATATCTGGAAGGCGCATGGAATCTAATAAGTTTCAATAAACCGGGGCAGTCGATTTTATTGCGCAACAGTTTGTAAAGAAACAAAGCATCGGTTATATCTCTACGCATAGACAACGATTGCATCCTGAAATGGCACAGACGGACTTTGTAGGAAGGCAGACGCTTAGATTTCATTTAGAGGGAATGGGAAGCCGTCACCTCCTTCTGCGAAGCAGTCATGCTAGCGAAGGAGGCGGCGGAACGTGAGAGGGAGAGAACCTCACGTCCCAGCAGCCGTGGGAGAAGCACCGGGCGTCGGGGGCCACGCCGTGATGGCTCTCGGCCACCGTAGGCGCGGGCCTGTTGACAGTGAGTAATGGGTTAGCTCGCCGTCCGTCCGTCTTGTGACGACAGGCCGTGTCGACGGCGCGTTCGTGTTCCACGCGCGCCTCAAAGAGATGTCAGCAAACGGGAGGGGTCCGCAAAGGCCGATGCCTGCCAGGGCTGCGGGACTGTTCGAAAGAGATACCGCGGCCCTGGAACATAAAGGGCAAAAGAAGGAACATGGGTGGTTTTTAGTCAGTAAAAGTCTGACACTCCCTTCCGCTTCGCCCAGAGCGGGAGGAGTCATTTGATGATTTCCCACCCGAAAAAAAAAAAAAAGGGTAAGTTGAGGACTCAGATCTAAGATTGATGATTAATGATGTTCTATACCTAGCAGAAGACTGTTGCAGACTAATTATTTATTTATTTTTGGATTACCAACAAGTCGCATTACAATAATATCTTAAACAAAATGAAAACTGTTACAAAATAGGTACCTACATGGTCTTGGAACGCACACTCAATTACAGGTAACCACAGCTTACACATTTTCGAGTAAAGAAACAAGTTATGAAACAAATTAGGTGAAAAATGAATATAAAAGAAGATTTTGAATATCCTCAACCAGAACATGGAACCAGAGAATGGTGCCATTGCACTTCCCACTTAAAACAAAGTCAAAAATATCAGGTGCTATTCAAAATGCTACGTGCTAGGTAGACAATCTATACTCTATACTATATATATACTTATACTATATACTATATTACTATATTTACTATATTTACTATATTATCACTACATATTATAAAACAAAGTCGCTTTTCTGTCCCTATTTCCCTTTGACCGCTTAAATCTTTAAAACTACGCAACGGATTTTGATGCGGTTTTTTTTTAATAGATAGAGTGATTCAAGAGGAAGGTTTTTATGTATAACACATGCACCCGTGCGAAGCCGGGGCGGGTCGCTAGTAATATTATAAAGCTGAAGAGTTTGTTTGTTTGTTTGTTTGAACGCGCTAATCTCAGGAACTGCTGTCCCGATTTGAACAATTCTTTCAGTGTTAGATAGCCCATTTATCGAGGAAGGCTATAGGCTATATATCATCACGCTACGAGCAATAGGAGCGGAGCACTAATGAAGAATGTTTCAAAATCGGGAGATATTTTTTCCTATTGAGAGCTTCCGCTGCGTGCGCTGCGTAAACGGTTAAAGTTTCGCAAAAATCATGTAGGTATTACAGAATTATTCCCCTTTAAAAGTTCTAAAAAAAAGTCCGCGACAGCATATGTCTATCTTTTAAGGTTTTTTTTTTTTTTTTTTTTTTTTTTTTTTTTTTTTTTTTTTTTTTTTTTTTTGGGGGGTGAGAAATCATCAAATGACTCCTCCCGCTCTGGGCGGAGCGGAAGGGAGTGTCAGACTCTTACTGACTAAAAACCACCCATGTTCCTTCATTGGCTTCATTGGCATTTAAGGTTAGCTATAACCTTTTTTATGCTAACCAAATTTGTTCTAAAATAATGCATTATTTACGGAGGTGTTTTTATAAACATGATATTAACCCTTAATTTGGCAGAGATCCGAGTTGTCTAGGGTTAAATACAACTTAGGAAAAATAGACAAAAAAATATTTTATTTACAGGTTTTCAGGAAATCAATGTTCGTCACAGTGAACACTGCGAAAAACGTTGAGAACAACAAGTAATTTTCAATGTTCATTGTAGCAAACATTGTCAAAATAGTGTCATTTAATTGGGTAAAATAAAAACACTGTTTATATCAGTAAATCAAATTATTTATTATGGAAATGTAAAAAAACAAATGCGAGGACTTTTTCCCGTAACAAAACAAAGTCTCATCTTGCATTTTATACAATATACACTTGTATTTTTTGGCAAAACTTGCATCGCCCCATGTCTTCTTTTGTGCTGGGATAATGCTACATAGTACCAGATGATAGATACCAGGCTTGTCTTTCATGTACTGTTTTCTGTTTTTTTTTTGCCTTTCTAGGGTATCATTATCTCGGTTATACTAAATTTATTCACGTTTCTTGCTTTATTTATTTTCTTCGGATTTTTTCGGCTATGGGTCTTACTTTGTAATATCTGTTTGAGCCCTGCAAACTGAAACCTATTGCTCCAATAGTCCAGATAGCATAGCATTTCAACAATTCCCGTCAGAATATTATTGCTTATAAAATACCTCGTCATTCTCTGATGCTTGCATGAATCTTCCGGTTTGTTGAACGAAGTAAAGATTGGTTTGGTCTACAAAGTCGGTAAATACATATATCTTCATAAAAAAATAAATACAAATAATCAAGGGGGTCATCATCAGGAAAATCGACATAGGTTTCGGTTCTTTCTTCAGTTACGGCACTGTGACGAAAAATGTCCTTTTTCTCTTTGTAAGAAAGAGAAAATTTTGGAGTTTCCTTCGATTTCTTGGCAGCTGGAGCTATCTGCTTTTTTGGTCTAGTTTTTCTTGTATAAGACGTACCAAGTGTTGGTGATTGTATCTCAGATGGAAGCGATATTATTGAAGATAATGATGGAACATTATCATATGTAGTTTGGTTCTCTGGATGGTGCAACAGGGCAAATTTCCTGCAAAACTGGATTTCATTGGAGAGCTTCGGAGTGGTATAAATGAGATTGTTCTTACAGATGTTCATCGTCATTTTGAGTATGTTCAGGTTCGGGACCACTATTGATGTCTAAGCGTTTTAAAGAAGAGTTAATGGCAGCCGCAGAAGTTGAAACAAGGCTTGAAGAAGGATGCGGCAATTCGTTGTCACTGTTATTTTCAGATTTATCACTAGTGTCGGATGGTGCAAGCTCGACAACAACAAGTGCTAGTATTCTATGCGTGCGGTTTTGTGTTTTATTCTGTTAACAAGCTGAAAAAGCAAATGAGCCCCGTAGAAGCCACTATGTAAAAGCATATTATTTGTAAATAAAACTTATACCTAATTTGGCAATGTTCACCACAATGAACGTATAAAATTGACAATACTTGTTCGAATATTTGGCAGTGTTCACTGTGATGAACAAACAAGTTTTCGTCTAAAAAAAACTTACCAAAAACACAAAACATTACGTAAAACCCATTCCAAACCAAAGCATAAACATTGTTTAGTGAATAAAAACCACAAAAAGTTAGTTTACTTTTGTAAAACATGTAAAATAAAAACATTTACCTTGCGAAGAATCGAGTGCCCGCGCCTCGCTGACATCTTGTCTTGATAATGACAGATGAATGATGCTGCCACTAGTAGAATTATTTTTTATACCGATAAATATACTTTAAAATTGCTATAACTAAAATAAAAACCGAAAAACAGTAGATAATAGTTGCTCAATATTTATTTTTTATGAATGTTTAACACAGTGAACATAATCAAATTAAGGGTTAATCCTTATCCAAATAAATACGTTACTCATCACAAGTATTTCATTTAAAACAAAATTGCCCTTTACATCTTTCGATTTAAGTGAATATCTTAGGAGCTGTCGCAGTTTTAAAATAAAATCACAGCAAAATAATGATCGGGTACTGCGCGCACAATGTGCAAAGCCAGGCAGTCATGTTAGCCCAAAGTAACTATTCCACGCGGACGATTTATAAAAAGCTGAAGAGTTTGTTTGTTTGTTTGCTTGAAAGCGCTAATCACAGGAACAGCTGGTTCGAATTGAAAAATTATTTTTGTGTTGGATAGTCCATTTATCGAGGAAGGCTATAGATAGCCTATAGCCTTCCTCGATAAATGGACTATCCAACAATAACATTACGCTACGACCCTTAGGAGCCGCGCAGCGTGTGACACCGCGGGGAACAGCTAGTAAAACATAAGGAGAAATTGTTTTCGCTGATTTGTAGGTTGTATATTTTCTTGTAACACCCTTCATGTTATTTAATGCGATTGAAAAGCCAGTCAAGTGCGGTTGCCTTGCAGTGGCTCGAGTTGTTTTATTTAAATTTATCGTAGAGAAATCTTATTTTGGTATTTTAATGCAGCTTCCCTACATAATAAGATAAATCATTTTTAGTTACATTTGTCTAATTATAGATTATTACTTTTGCCTACAGCTTCTGAAACTTACGACCGCGTTAGTTTCCAATGTCTATGTACAGATGCAGGTCAACTTACCCGAAACTGTCAAATTTTCCCAATCAACCTTGAACCTAATGCTTTGGCAATAAAGTTGAAAATCTATTTAAGAAATTTGACAGATTGCAGTAGCTTGATGTGCTGGCATCTGTACATGGCTGTGAAAGCGTTTAAAGTGATAGAAAGACAGACAGAGTAAATTTCGCAATTATCGTATTTTTTTTCAATATCCTTGTATGTCCCACTGCTGGGCAAAGGCCTCCTCCAGGTCCCTTCCAGGTACTCAACTCCTGCGCCACCTAGAAGCAGCCTTCGTGATCATTATCGTATTATTAAATAAATATAATTAAATTGATTAGGTACAAGGAGCCTTGATAGGTATATATACTTGTCATTGAAAAGATGAGCACATCAAATACTTCTTAAGATTTGTTTAAAATCCCTCTCAATCACCGACTATAATTTCGTAAGTTTTATATCAAAAACTTGTTAGATCACAAGTGCTTTGCACACAGACTGTTTTGCATTAAAAGTTGAATTGAACAAGATTTATTATTTACAAAATAATCCAAGTGAATTGAGCGGGGAAGTCGTCAAGTACCTGTGTACACTTGTAGTAGCCGCATTTAAACTAGAGTGTACTTGTAACCTCACCTTGACTTGGAAACAAGCAAATATACTAAACAGAATATTGTACATAAGTACTTACGTTTATTGGTAATTTAAAGTTGGGTATTTCGCCTTTTTCTAATGTCGTCTCAAGTACAGTTTTCCGGGATTGTTCAACATAGTAGTAAACATGATCAGAGCAATATTCTCTAAAACGAATTCTGGTTTGTTAAGCCATATAAGATTACTTCGCCCTTACTTTATCTACAGATTATTCTGACTAGGTATCCTTATGAATCAATTTATGTTCTTTAAGAACGATTAATTTTTACGTTCTAAAATCCCATTATTGTCGTGTATAGCCAATTATACGATAAATACATAGTTACTAATGAAAATACTAGTTCAGATTTATGATCTTGAAAGTCATGAATCTTTGTTTTTAAAAACTTATTTATCGATGCTAAATATCATCACTATTTTTCTTTTTAAACCGACTTCATCCTCATATTATTCTACTACACACACCGGCACAATTAGGGGAACACCAAAAAAAAGGTCGTTTTTCTTAACAAATTTATGTAGCACATATTTTTTTTAGTTAATCAATAATTAATTGCACTCAAACTAACTGAAATAAACACTAAAGTGACTCACACAATACTTCTACGTGAAGAAATAAACAAAAATGACAAAAAATGAGAATTGAACGTTTTTCCTTAAAAGTGAAATCTGTAAACATTTTCAAAAATGACAAAAAAAAGGAGTTTTAGAATCGGGTATTGCCACCACGGGCTCTAATTAAAGTCTGTACACGATTTCCCATGCTTCGGATAACGTTATCAATGAGTTCTTGGGACAAATTGTTCCACTCTTCCACTAACGCTAATTTAAGTTCCTCCACATTATTAGGGGCTGGATTTCTTTGTCGAACCTTTCTTCCCAGGTAGTCCCAGACATGTTCTATCGGGTTCATATCCGGTGATCGCGCTGGCCAGTTCATCTGAGTGATGCCTATGCCTACTTCATTAAGGTAGTCACTCACTATACGCGCAGTGTGAGGGCGTGCGTTATCATGCATGAAAATGAAATTTTCGCCTATGAATGGGGCAAAAGGCATGACATGGGGTTCTAAGACTTCTGTAATGTACCGCTGTGCAGTTAGCGATCCATTACTGATGATCACTAGCTCCGTGCGGGCTCCCAAACATGTGCCACCCCATACCATAACTGACCCTCCCCCATACGACACAGTTCCAGTGAAATTTGCTTGGTGATAACGTTCCCCTCGATGTCTCCACATTCTTTCCCTCCCATCCACGAAAGGACAATGACCAAAGTTGGTACCAAAAAGTCTCGCGCCTCAAAACCAAAATATTACAGTAATTAGTTTCATATTTTTTTACGGCATTACGCGTCGGGGATTTGATTTTTGAACTGGAAATATACTTTTCGAGTTTAAAAGTACGAATATTGTTTTACTCCCTTTATATGACGTTCCGTTTCAACTGAATATAAATGACGTTCCGTTTCAATTGAACAAACCCTTGTCTGTCGAGCGGACTCTAAAATTAATTACAATTAAGTAAGATCAGTACACCAAATCGATTTAGTTTGGTTTATTGCTATTTGCAACAAAATAGATTTTCTCAGCCTAAAGATTTTGATTTATCGATTACATCCCTAAATCCCGACTAGTTTATAGCACTTACTATACTCTATGGTTTATAGTTATCTTATCTGTGGCATCTGATTGTACTGTACTGACTGACTATTGGCAATGTAAAGGTCTAAAATAAAATCGAGTTTCAGTCAAGCATACTGTGGATGTTACTTTAACTCGTAATTCTTACTAATATTAGTGTATTACGCTGTTTTTAGAGCAATAATGTAATGTATGTGTGTTAAAATACGTCGTTGGTAGCGTCGAAAAAATAGACCTACTTTTTAGGTTAGTTTCGATTTTATAAAATAACTCTGAAACGCGGGTTTTTTTTTCAAAAATAATTTTTGTAGGAGTTAATACGATCAGTGTAGTCTATAAAAAACAAGGTTTGATTTTGATGCAGCATGGTACGGGATTCCATACTTCCATGAGCATTCTCTTTTACACAAAATCGGCTTTCGTCACTGAACAAAACACGGCCCCACTCATTAGTCCAATCTTGGTGCTGTCGAGCGAATGCTAATCTTGCTACACGATGAGCTACCTCGAGTTTTGGGGCCTTTGCTGGCACGTACGAGTTTAAGCCAACTTCATTCAACCGTCTTCTAACAGTCCTTTCACTCACGTTGACGTTACGGACTTCTGCTAAACGATTTCGGGTCTGGACAGCTGTTTGACGACGATTTCGTAAAGTCTGCATGACCAAGAAACGGTCATCCAAGGCGCTAGTTGCTCGATTTCTGCCCTGTCCTCGTCTGCGCACGAACGATCCAGTCTCCCTATAACGTCGGACGACGCGATGAATCACCGATGTCGATACACCCAGTGCGCGACTGACTGAGCGATAGGTGTGCCCTTCCTCGATCATGGTTACAGCCCTAGCCACAGAAGTTGCTGGTAAATCACTCATTTTGTATCAGAACAATGTGCACTATTCAAATGTAAACAGTTAAATGACCCACAGTCCCTATTCGCAGCATCCACTAAAGTTCTTATCAGAATGAGTACAAAACGTTAAGTGAGCAAATTCTTAAACAACCATAAATTCTTGTCAAAACACTTAAAATTAAAGTTGGGGGTACTTAAAACAATCTGTTATGAAGTTATTAACACTTAAACAAAAACTACTTATAAAAATACCCGACAATGTTAGAAAAAATCTACCTTTTTTTTGTGTTCCCCTAATTGTGCCGGTGTGTGTATTTTTTACTATTCGGAAATTAGTTCACGGAAACGTTTTAAATACAGTTAATGACATTCGGAGATAATGTGGTTCATTAGTAAACACATCCGATATTTTCGGAATCGGATCATTAGTTCCGAAGATTACCACCCCCTACATCCAAACTTACAAACATTCCCTCTTTTTTTCGTTATGCATTAATTTTTTCTTTACAAATTCCTTACATTTTTAAATAAAATAATTCCTTTAAAAAAAAGCAGGATAGAATCATTTAAGTAAATATAAAATGTAAAAAGTTGTAGCCCACCGGCAAGCTACCGGCGGCCAGGGCTCCAGAGACAGGAACCTCCTAACATACGAGCCGTGTCCAGGAGTACCGCGCACTGAATCGAGCCCTTGATCCAGCTTCCTTTCGAGAGTCTCCCCAGGCATTGGTCGAGGCTCTTGGCAATTAAGCCATTGGTTGATACGACTATCGGCACAATGATCGCTGAGTCCACATCTCACATGTCCACAACCTCGCGAGCCAAGTCAAGATATTTGATTTGCTTATCTTTCTCAGCTTTCACGGTTACTTTACCTCTTTCTATTAAGAATATAAATACTTTATATATATTTACTATTACATAATGTAGGTAAGTGTTTATGCATATTTTTTGCAAAATCATTTTAATATAACCGATTAGGCCCAATGTTAATGAATGATAATGCTCTAAAAATGGAAAATCTTGCAAAACTTGACCTGATATTTTGATAATGTTGTCCACAGAATATACTTCCTTGAAAACTTTAACTATTGCGACAGAGCAATTTGCACATTTTTAAGATTTTATCAGTCACTATGACATACATAAAACAAGATATATGCTAACGTGGGAGTTAAGTTTCTTACATTGTTATTGTTTTTTTTAAAGGTATCCTCCAAGGTTCTGTCATTAGCCGAATCTTTTTTAAAATATTACCATCGATCAAAAAAAAACATATTCATTAGACACGACAGAAAACGTTTTTTTCTGCTTTGCGTCGCCTCCATAAGATTTAAAGTAATTTTTTATGGCTATGTAATTTAACTGTAATGTCAACAAAAAATCAAGTCCAGGTGAAATATATTAAACAATTGCAAAATATTATGTAAAAAAGAAGTTTCTAAGTAATTAAATTGATTATCTTGTGGATCTAGTTTTTAGAACAAATGGCGTTCAATTACGTGACCAAATAAACGTGTCTCGTTTCCTTGTTCTGTTACCTGCGTCACTTTTAGAAGTAGGTATAAACAGCCGTATTTTTCTTATAAGACACAAGCTGATACCAGGCATGCGAAATGCGAATGTCTGTGTTTCTAATAAGAAACACAGACATTCGCAATAGAACTAAAGTCACAGTCGCTCTCCGCTAATCCAGAATAAGAGGTGGGCCAGGCACGTCGCAAGGTATTCCGATGATCGTTGGACAATCAGGGCAACTATATGGAAAGGTCCACAAGGTACCAAAAATAGAGGCCGGCCCTGCGCCCGTCAAAACACGGCAAGACGAGATTATTTCTAGCGAATCATGGACGAGACTGACTAGTTACCGCTTCAGATAGAGAAAAGTGGAATGGAGAGAAGTGGAATTTGGGGGTGGTCCACACACTAATGTTATTTTATAATTTTTTAATGATAAAATTAACCAAGCATTCTGTACATCAAACTAAGTAACCCTACGCAAAAAAAATATTCTATGGAAAAAAATATCTGAGAATCTCAAAATTAAAAAAATATATCAAAAACTAAAACTGAAAAAAAAAACTTAAAAAAATAAATAAAAATAAAATATCTGAATAGCTTATTTCTAGTCAATCGAACAGTTTCATAATATGTGCCTGATTGTAGGTGGGCCTGCAGTCTCGACATTAGTAACGACACTGTCGCAAACTTGAGATCGCTAAATAATAACGAAAAAAATCGGTTGCAGTAACGATGCTTGCGACAAACGCAAGTCTCTACATCCAAGATAGCGCGCAAAGTCGTATATTATCTTGACATAAGAATGTCGGTACGCTAGCGAAAACTGTATTCATAGTTCAGTTTTTTTAAAGACAATTTTTTGGCTTTACAAAATCTCCCTGAATATGGGGAAAAATGGAGAACATGGGTCAATAAAAATAATTGGTTTTCTTGCAACTTAAACTGAGACTATACAAGCCTTATTTTGAAGGCACTATATTTCATAAAAACTCGTAAGTAGAGCTAAAACGTTTTTAAGAATTGAAATAAATAATTAAATATTTAAGGAAATTAGAATTTGCCTCCTTGCAACATTGACTTAAGTGTCAAACTTGTCAAGTGTCAAGTCAATTGGTCTCGTTTGTTGTCATTGGAAACCAATATTTGTTGTGTTTGATTTCAATTGTATTTTCTCAAGCATTATTCATTGATAGCCAAGAGTACAGTACCTCCTCTGCTAACCTCTTTCTGGCTAAAGCTGTGACCCCACCGGATATACTTCTACATTCACATATATGTAGCTACGAAATGATACTGAAATTCGAAAAAAAGCCCGTGGTCGGTGACTCGGTGTGTTTGAAGAGATGGCTGAAATTCATATAGGAGCTCCGTGAACAATTCTCTAGTTATTCCGTCAAGATACAGAAATAAGCAAATTCAAGGGATTTTTCATTTTCACACTGATTTCGTGTGATGTGTCGAACCATACCAAAGCTATCGCAGGCAGCATGTAGTGAGCTGAATACAGAATACCTCCGAGGGGGTGCTGGGGACTACGGTAACGGAATGACGAAGAACAAGCAGAAAATCAAACTGAGTGAAATAGTGTAGTGTGTGTAATATTGATCAGAGTTTTTCAATACCATATATGTGTATTCGTTGTGTTCCAATATTTGATATTACCATATTATAGTTATAGGGGATACACAGCAGAGCTATCACGAGTTTAAATGGCACAAAAGAAATGCTGGTGTGCAAGATAATTCCAAAATATTCAATAAAAAAGGTTTGAATCTTGTCAACCCATCTTCAAATCATAGAACCTTATAACTATAAGAAATAGAAGAAGCCATCTATTACATTCATGAATTTATTATCCAAACCTGTTAAGTGTAAAATGAAACTCTTTCAGAATAGATATAACTCCAACATGTCACTCGTAGAATTACCCGTACACAGAATCTAAATATTTACCTAATTTCTACCTCAGAAAGTATCCTATCATATAATATTTTTGTGTACCTTAAGGAAATGGTTAATTCAACAAAATTTTTACACCATGACAAGTTCCTCAAAAGTATTCATCTCATTTTTCCCATTTTAAAAATGCATTGTTAAATTAAATTGTTGACTTTCATGTTAGAAATTCAAATATTGATAAATTTATTTTGTTTGAAGAAAGTATTTGTGTTTATCATTGTTTTTATTGATGCAGATATTTGTACCTATGCCGTGTTCAGTTGAATTAAATGTGTAAAATGTTTTGGTAATAATGATTGTATGTATGTAGATACCTATATTCAAGTAGACAGTATTATTTTTCTTATTAAGATGATGTGTGTATTAGTTATTGAGTCTTGTTTAAAATGTTAACCATGATGTATTGTGATTTGTAATTTTCATGCCATTTTATTATGATGAGTATGACGGAATGTGTTCTGCATGACTGTAATGTCCTTTTTACTTCACATTTTATGCAAATAAAGATACTTAAGTAAATACAACTTTCATTACATGTGTTATACATTTACTTTTAAACAGTACATAACTAGATTAAAAAATAAGTGAGCGAGTGAGTGAATAAGATGATTCTGATTAATATTAATAAAGTTGAATGTAGGAATCGTTTATAGTTGTGCTTTTTTTATTTAAATGAATCCTCTTTCTACCAATGATATGAATATCAGCGACGCCTATTCATACATAGGTCCGGAACCTATTTATAGGTTAGGTACGGCTTACGACCTTATAAGGCCGTAAGCACAGCATACTTCGCTACAGACAATAGACTTTCGAGTAATAAGCCCGTCCGGCATAATTTTTGTTAATAATCTCGTAAAAACCACCAATAAATTAGCTTACGATGCTACCGAATCACTTTGCGGGCTGTCAAAAATGGTCGCAAAGTATATTGCGAAAATCGGTAAGTTAGCGACAAAGATTGTTACAATACCAATGACAGTCGCAAACTTTGAGTGTCGAGACTACCAAATATTGTTAAATCCGGGTCGTTAAGACTTTGCGACCGAAATCGGTTGTTATGAGATCGCTATCTATGTCGAGACTGCAGGGCCAGGGCCTGCAGTCTCGACATTAGTAACGACACTGTCGCAAACTTGAGATCGCTAAATAATAACGAAAAAAATCGGTTGCAGTAACGATGCTTGCGACAAACGCAAGTCTCTACATCAAAGATAGCGCGCAAAGTCGTATATTATCTTGACATAAGAATGTCGGTACGCTAGCGAAAACTGTATTCATAGTTCAGTTTTTTTAAAGACAATTTTTTGGCTTTACAAAATCTCCCTGAATATGGGGAAAAATGGAGAACATGGGTCAATAAAAATAATTGTTTTTCTTGCAACTTAAACTGAGACTATACAAGCCTTATTTTGAAGGCACTATATTTCATAAAAACTCGTAAGTAGAGCTAAAACGTTTTTAAGAATTGAAATAAATCATTAAATATTTAAGGAAATTAGAATTTGCCTCCTTGCAACATTGACTTAAGTGTCAAACTTGTCAAGTGTCAAGTCAATTGGTCTCATTTGTTGTCATTGGAAACCAATATTTGTTGTGTTTGATTTCAATTGTATTTTCTCAAGCATTATTCATTGATAGCCAAGAGTACAGTACCTCCTCTGCTAACCTCTTTCTGGCTAAAGCTGTGACCCCACCGGATATACTTCTACATTCACATATATGTAGCTACGAAATGATACTGAAATTCGAAAAAAAGGCCGTGGTCGGTGACTCGGTGTGTTTGAAGAGATGGCTGAAATTCATATAGGAGCTCCGTGAACAATTCTCTCGTTATTCCGTCAAGATACAGAAATAAGCAAATTCAAGGGATTTTTCATTTTCACACTGATTTCGTGTGATGTGTCGAACCATACCAAAGCTATCGCAGGCAGCATGTACTGAGCTGTTCACACTACAGAATACCTCCGAGGGGCTGGGGACTACGGTAACGGAATGACGAAGAACAAGCAGAAAATCAAACTGAGTGAAATAGTGTAGTGTGTGTCATATTGATCAGAGTTTTTCAATACCATATGTGTGTATTCGCTGTGTTCCAATATTTGATATTACCATATTATAGTTATAGGGGATACACAGCAGAACTATCACGAGTTTAAATGGCACAAAAGAAATGCTTGTGTGCAAGATAATTCCAAAATATTCAATAAAAAAAGGTTTGAATCTTGTCAACCCATCTTCAAATCATAGAACCATTAACTATAAGAAATAGAAGAAGCCATCTATTACATTCATGAATTTATTATCCAAACCTGTTAAGTGTAAAATGAAACTCTTTCAGAATAGATATAACTCCAACATGTCACTCGTAGAATTACCCGTACACAGAATCTAAATATTTACCTAATTTCTACCTCAGAAAGTATCCTATCATATAATATGTTTTGTACCTTAAGGAAATGGTTAATTCAACAAAATTTTTACACCATGACAAGTTCCTCAAAAGTATTCATCTCATTTTTCCCATTTTAAAAATGCATTGTTAAATTAAATTGTTGACTTTCATGTTAGAAATTCAAATATTGATAAATTTATTTTGTTTGAAGAAAGTATTTGTGTTTATCATTGTTTTTATTGATGCAGATATTTGTACCTATGCCGTGTTCAGTTGAATTAAATGTGTAAAATGTTTTGGTAATAATGATTGTATATATGTAGATACCTATATTCAAGTAGACAGTATTATTTTTCTTATTAAGATGATGTGAATTGATGTGTGTATTAGTTATTGAGTCTTGTTTAAAATGTTGACCATGATGTATTGTGATTTGTAATTTTCATGCCATTTTATTATGATGAGTATGACGGAATGTGTTCTGCATGACTGTAATGTCCTTTTTACTTCACATTTTATGCAAATAAAGATACTTAAGTAAATACGACTTTCATTACATGTGTTATACATTTACTTTTAAACAGTACATAACTAGATTAAAAAATAAGTGAGCGAGTGAGTGAATAAGATGATTCTGATTAATATTAATAAAGTTGAATATAGGAATCGATTATAGTTGTGTTTTTTTTATTTAAATGAATCCTCTTTCTACCAATGAAATGAATATCAGCGACGCCTATTCACACATAGGTCCGGAACCTATTTATAGGTTAGGTACGGCTTACGACCTTATAAAGGCCGTAAGCACGCATACTTCGCTACAGACAATAGACCTTCGAGTAATAAGCCCGTCCGGCATAATTTTTGTTAATAATTTCGTAAAAACCACCAATAAATTAGCTTACGATGCTACCGAATCACTTTGCGGGCTGTCAAAAATGGTCGCAAAGTATATTGCGAAAATCGGTAAGTTAGCGACAAAGATTGTTACAATACCAATGACAGTCGCAAACTTTGAGTGTCGAGACTACCAAATATTGTTAAATCCGGGTCGCTAAGACTTTGCGACCGAAATCGGTTGTTATGAGATCGCTATCTATGTCGAGACTGCAGGCCCAGGTCGATAAATGTATCGATAATATTGTTTTATAATAATAGATTGCAATTTTATTACTTGTATTGTTATTCATGTAAATTGAAATAACGTTCGTTTATTTACTTGCCATAAAAGGCGATTCATTACTTACGGATAGCTCAAATGGCGAAAAGTGACTGACCACTAACTCGATTGCCGGGGCTGCGGGACTGTTCGAAAGAGATACCGCGGCCCTGGAACATAAAGGGCAAAAGAAGGAACATGGATGGTTTTTAGTCAGTAAAAGTCTGACACTCCCTTCCGCTCCGCCTAGAGCGGGAGGAGTCATTTGATGATTCCCCATCCGAAAAAAAAAAAGGTATCAGTAAGTTAGAGTTTACGGCGTGAACTATCTACATAAGTAAGCGTTTATAATACATATTATGTAGCGTTTAGTAGTAAATTAATTTTCCTTAATTTGAAAGGATAGGTTAGTACCTACAACTAGCATATGACATTACAGCATTGTGTCTGGGATGACAAGCTACGATTTTTCTGGTATCCATAGGTGGCGACGACCTCTTTTCATCAGTAGACCGCCGCGCGCCGCCTGCATGTTTACTAACGAATAAAAACAGGTGATGGTCTTGACCAACGAGTTGTAGATCATTGGTTTAAAGTTCCCAAATCCGGGCAAACACTTTATGACAAACTTACTTATGCCCGCGGCTTCGCCCGCATCCGGTTCGGGAATTGTCTCACTGGATCGTAGGTACTACCGGTATAAAAAATATCCTATGTGTTAATAATGCAGGTTATAAACGATCTGTGTGCCAAACATCCGAATCCATTAAACAGTTTTTGCGTGAAAGAGTAACAAACATCTGTACATTCGTCCATCTTCATAAACTTTCGTATTTATAATAGTACCTAGTAAGATGAAACTCGAAGACAACATGACACCGACCCGCACCGGGCCCTGGGGTGGATTACAGCCCTCTCGCAGGGAGGAAGCTTGCGTCTTAGAAGAGGGAACAATAATGGCTTAGCAGAAAAATAATTTAGTTTTTTTTTATTTATCATTATTATTGGTGATTTAGGCCTGTTTTGCTTAGCCATGCCTATATCTCGTTCAACGATTGCGACTCAGTCAGCAGATCTCGTTCACCTTGTAGAAGTAGATTTAACTCGGTTCAAATCTGCTAGTATTTATCGTGGTAAAAAAATAAATTAATAATTTTTTATCACTGTAACATTTTTTTTAAGTACCTATTTTTTTGTTTTGTTAATATAGTAAAGGTCACCAAGGCTTCTTTTAAGTAATAATTTTAACATAAACAGGTTTGAGTCCGAGAATTCCGAAAATAACAGGCTGATTTTGCTTAGGTATGCTCAATGCTAAGCATGTAAGTAAAATCATAGATGTGCCCTCACCGTATTTAGTCACGCGAAAGTATCACGTGATATCACTGAGATTGGATAAGCCGCACATCTCACATGAAAAGAGAGATACGAAGTGCAGTGTGAGTGAGCGAGACAATACTAATTAAATCTCACTGTCAACGAAATAGAAACGTCAACATTTTTGTCGCGGTTTCGCGAATGTCATTGGCAAGGTAAACAGTTCATCATTCTATCTGCATAATTTTTATCGTTGTTTTATTATATTTTGTAATTTTTCGGTCCATTTACCCAATAAACTAGTACCGGATATTCATCGAGATATGTTATCTTATCATTAATCGTTGATGTCATTGTTATGATACAATTTTGGGATTATGTGAAGT
Organism: Eurois occulta; assembly: GCA_950022335.1. Taxonomy (NCBI): domain Eukaryota; kingdom Metazoa; phylum Arthropoda; class Insecta; order Lepidoptera; family Noctuidae; genus Eurois; species Eurois occulta. Next base: position 832,916 of record OX465494.1, on the reverse strand, counting down.
TTTAATAATAATGTTAAAGTACTTCCACCTATTATTCTCATTATTTGAAGAGGATAAGTCGAGTTTAATAACTAAAAAAAAAAATTGATGACAACTACAATAACATCTTAGTTGTAAATTATTTGATCAATGCTAAAAATTAATACGCTTTTGGATCCCATAAGGAAAATACACTTCTCATCTAAAAAATCGAAACACTTTCGTTTTTATTGTTTTTGTCCTAATTTTTTACAAAAGAGAATTAATTCCATGAAAAAAAAAACATTATTGTGTAGCTGGCAGTTTGGTCATTACAGTAAGAAGAAAAAAATCAAAATTCGAAATTAGAATTTCATTTGTTTATCCTATAAATGAAATTAATCACTGTTTTGAGACAAATGTGTATTTAGGGTTGGAGTACGTTTCTCGTTTAAAAACTAAAAATTTGCGCTTGTCTTTAAACTTTTTGTTTCTTATTTCATTTACTGTGACTTTGGGACGTCTGAAAAAACTTTTTTTTCTAAAACATATGGATACTTCGCCCGCAGAAGCCGCCCAAGTGGTGGCATTGCTGGATTCTGGACTTAGTCAGCGTGTTGTGGCTGCAAGATTGCATCTAAGCTTATCATCTGTTCATAGAGTCTACAAACGGCACGGCGGTTGACGGCACGGTTGGCGCAGTGGTCAAGCGATTGACTGCTGCGCTGCATGTCGCGGGTTCGATTCCCGTACGGAACAAATGTTTGTATGACCTACAAGTAGTTGTTCCGGGTCTGGGTGTTTTTCTATCTATAATATGTATGTATTTACAAAAAAAAAATGTATATATGTAGTTTATCAGCCATCTAGCTACCATAACACAAGCATTAAGTTGCTTAGCTTGGGGCTAGATGGTGCTGTGTGAAAATGTCAAGGGATATTTATATTTATTTATATTTATATTTATTTAAACGCTATCGGGAGACTGGTTCGTTCACGCGCCGTTCAGGATCTGGCAGGAATCGGGTCACTTCTGAGCGAGATGATCGATTTATTGTAACAACTTCTTTACGAAATCGACGCCTTAACGCTTTTCAACTGCAGCAGCAGCTTCGCGTTGTACGAAGAGTAGCTGTAAGTGACTCTACAATAAGAAGAAGGTTGAAGGAACGCGGATTGGCACCGCATAAGCCAGCGAATGGGCCGAAATTAACTGCAGACCATCGAAGAGCGCGCCTTAACTTTGCACGCGAGCACCTAACTTGGTCATACCTTCAGTGGAGCAAAGTACTGTTTTCTGATGAGTGTAAAATTATGCTGTATGGTAACGACGGAAGGAACAAGGTCTACAGAAGAGATGGAGAACGCTTTGCACAATGCTGCATTGAAGAAAAGGTCAGCTATGGTGGCGGTTCGTGGACGGTTTGGGGAGGAATCAGCGCCGACGGTAAGACAGAACTTGCCTTTGTGTCTGGGCCACGGCTGCCTGCACTAAACTCTCATCGGTACATCGAACAGTGTCTTGAACCTCATGTGATGCCCTATGCACATTTTATTGGCAACGACTTCATATTCATGCACGACAATGCTAGAGCTCACACCGCGGGCGTCGTACGAGATTATCTTACCGAAGTCGGTATCTCCATTATGGTATGGCCAGCAAGAAGCCCGGACATGAATCCCATTGAACATCTATGGGATGAATTAAAGAGACGAATTCGAGCAAGAGATCCAGCCCCAGAAACACTTAGCCAGCTGCAAAATGCAATCCAAGAGGAATGGGATAATATACCACAACATGTGATCGTGACTCTCATCCGATCCATGAAGAACCGTATGGAAGCAGTAATAAGAGCTCGCGGAGGGAATACAAGTTATTAAATAAACGTTTCTTACATTTTTTTTTCATTTACGCGTGTTGTTTTACCCATTTCCTTCATATTCCATACAGGGTAAAAATTACTCATTATACAAAATACGAAACCTATGAAGACTTAATTTGAATTTAGAACAATAACATTAGAATTTAAAAACCTCATACTACTCACTATTAAATGACATTTTACATTTATTCCTAAATATACACATTTTTCTGATAATCCTTATCAAATCATAAACTGCGAGGTGTTTCGATTTTTTTGATGAGAAGTGTATATTTAAAAAAATTGCCATTGCTTCGTTATCTCTAACTGAAGACGATGACAAAGCACCAAAATTCTTAGGACCGCAATTAAAAACAACACAAAATAAAACCTTATTTCTCCAAACTACAAGATTTTTTAACATTATGAAGGACAACCCCATACGGATAATAAAATAAAATAATGTACTCCACATTAAACTAACGCTGCCTAGTTGTTTTTCAAATACAAACAACAACACGCCTGTTATCCCCAAAGGGTTAGGCAGTAGAGGTGACCTTTAAGTACACCCACATGGCGGATGGGGCGAGCCTATTGCCGTCAACCAGGCACAAATGCAGGCTGCTGCAACTGAAAAATAACTCTTTGCTCGACCCGGAAACTTGGCAGTTTCACGTGCGATCACTAGAAACATTTTCACAAAACAATTTCACAACTTAAATATTACCGACAAGGCTCACGGTCAATGCCAATCAAGTCCGAAAGATGCTGTAGGTATATAAAGTAGTATATACTATAGCTGTTCCGTTGCGCTTGAATCGAGGCCCGAACCCCGCAGGGGGTGCCCTTAGTGATCGTTCATTTAACTTGTAAATCCTTAGTTTGTAAGCCCTGGTTGGGGGCCTTAAAGTAATTTTTGGCCACCACTGGATAGCCCGGTTAAGCAGTTACAACCTTCTAGAGTCGTTGTACTGCGACACCACATAAAAAAGAAATGCGCTTGAATAACAGCATTGATCTTGACCAATCGCAATATTTACTGGTCAATAACCTACCTCAGTTCAATAGTAAAATGTCAAAATGTGTTTACCATAATTGCAGGTAATAAATCATATCAAACTCGACAATTTTTTTTGTGAGGATGCAATTATTAGAAATAAATGTACTTTATTTGACACTCATTGAACTTATGCCATTTTATTTATGCTTGACAATAAAATCATGTCGGTAGGAGCTCATGGCCAAATAATAACAGTTTTATAGTTAAGCCGTGCTTGCCTAGCTTGGTCCGTGGATGGGAGACCACCCATTACATGCCGAGTTCCCTCCGTGCCTCAGAAAGCACGTTAATCCGTTGGTCCCTGCTGTCGTCAGTGGCTGCGGTAGTCAGTGGCCCAAAAGTCGGACAACTAGTTTTACAAAAGGGGTATCGTATTACCCAGTACTAAATGGGTTGTGGAGGTCAGATAGGCAGTCGCTCCATGTAAAATACTGGTATTCAGCAGCATCCGGTTAAAATGAAAGTCGATTCCAACATAGTTGGGAAAAGGCTAGACTGATGATGAATAAAATTGTGTCATTACAGAATATGATTATCAGAAAGGTGTGGGATATTTTAAAGGTTATGGTACACACCATCAAACTGAACAACTTTTTCCATGGGACCAACATCGTAATGGCGAAAAATTATCTCAATCTCTGCTTATTAAATGATTGAGGACCGGACTCTATCAAAGCGGAGACGTGCGGAGATGTGTGAAGCGGAGAAGAGAACAGATGCTTAGGAGGTAGTCACGCCCAGTTTACCGGTCGCTGCACACCGCTCACCGCTCGCTGCACACCACTCAAGTCTCTTCTCCTCTTCGCTGTGCGCTGCTGCCGAGTGCGTAGATCTCCACTCCTCTCTGAACAACCGTATCCACTAAAGAGACGTGTAGTGTAAATTACTAAATTCTATTGATGGGTTACAACACATCTCTCGTCTCGTCACCGCTTCGGTGAAGTCCCTCATGGCGTTGATTTTTAGAAGCTTGAATCTTTCCACAGACTTTAGTAGCATAATAACTTAAAGACATAAACAGCCTAAAAAGTTCCCACTGTTAATTGGGTAATTGGGGCCTTAATCCACCACGGGGGCTCTTTGCGGATTGGTTGGTGGACGTTAAATGTCTACGTATTTTTAGTTTTAAGATAAAATATGGTGGTTTCAACAGGATGTTATCCTTCACCTATCGTCTCGTTGTACGGACTGCTGGACAAATTAGGTTCATAATTTATGCCGTATTCCCCGAATTGGAAGGTTGAGCGGTGATTACCAGGGCTTGATTCTGACTTGGAAAAAGGGAGGCGGGAATGTCCCATTAAGAAATATCTGTAAAAATTACCTCGTCAGTGTCACAGTGACCTTGAGCTGGCTAGCGTAGGAACTACGAAATTTCAATAGATTAAGAGGCTAGCTAATACTGGTTTTGTTACTACTGACGTGCACACCTTGTCAGTTGTATTTTATCTTATGTAATAGGCGACCCTACAGCTTTCAATTAACCGGTCGCCAGATCAACCTCAGCTTGCTACACTTGCTTAAAAGAAATTACGATTTGGAAAACGCTTTATCTGAACTGGGAATCGCAATCGTAAAAAAACAAATCTGTCACAAGGTACTCTAGGAAACGGTAATGTCGCCATCTATGGAAGCGTTTTCAAAAAGTTACATAGAAAAATGTACCTTAAAACTAAGATGCTTTAAAACATTTTTAGATCATGTCTCTCTCACATTCTGCTAAACTAAGATTTGCATTTGCTTTTCCCAACTACATTGGGGTCGACTTCCAGTCTAACCGGATGCAGCTGTATACCTGTATTTTACGTGGAGCTACTGTATATCTGGGATTAGGAAACACAATACCCCTCATCGTTTAACAGAAAATAAAGTATTAAAGTGTCAACTCTACTACATTTCAGAAATAAAATGGCGGTCGTAGTGAAGCCGATAGCGGTAGAGCAGGAGTATGAGAAGAACCCAGACATCTCACCAGACGAGATCAAGAAGTTACGCGACTGGCTCAAGACACAGCCACATCTGCCTGAGAAACATCTCACAGGTATACACTCATAGAATACATGTGGGAAGAGATGCCGAATAAAAAGGTATAAACACAATCTTGGTTTAATTTAAACAACTTTTGCACGGAGCGCCCAGCTCAACTTAATTGCAGCCATTACTAAGGAGCGAAAGAGAACGCAACACTTCCGTAATCTCTGTCCCACCTAGACAGCGGATACTTCACTTGAAGAAAACGGAATAAGAGATGATTGGATACGTTCATCTATGGTTCCTACAACTCGTGTTGCGTTCTGTCTCGCTCGCTGGTAATGGCTGCAATTCGCCTTCTCCTCTCACATATTATGTAAGTACATACATAGTTATAACGTGTCATGTTACAGTCAAAATGCTTAATCTGTGAAAAACGGTTTTGACAGGTTTCGTTATATAAAATATCCAGTCTATGTAAATAAGGCAACAAAAACAACTGTCTCTTATTTTTTTGCAACTGACTGTTATTTAAACATTCCAGAGATTATTACCTCTCGAATGTTTAAATAAGAGTTAAAAAAATTAGTTCCCATTGATATTTTGTTCCCAATGTTAAGTGATCGACAGCATTAAAATGTCAGTGATTTTTTAACTAAGTATGAGCATTTCTTCTGTTCTTGCCTCCCATACACGAGGCTGTGAGTTCAAATCCGGGCAAGTACCAATGTGACTTTTTGAATTCATAATATGACATGTACTTTCTGAGATTATCACACACACACAGACAGAAGTGAAGGAAAACATCATGAGGAAATTTGGACTTAAGTCTGAAATCGCCAGCTAGTGGTGATCAACGCTCGTGCCTTATGTGTATGAGAAGAGCCCTTTGCCCAGCAGTGGGACTATACAGCCGTCATAATAAAGAAAGCCGTAACTGACAATTTAGTCAAAAATGAGTTATTAACATATTCGGAATCAGCAAAGAAAATGCTATCTTATAGTCTTACACACAAAGATGTAAGTCGTATTAGATCAGAGATATCATAAGGATTATCTCAATCAGGCCTTAACTACTACACAAATTCTTGTTTTTTAATCTGAAAAGCTGTAATTACACAATTAACGGCCTTTTTTATTAGTATTTTCATATTGATAGTCTGGAAGGCCGCAATTACCAATATTAGGGCTTTTTTAACTAAGCAAGACTTTAAACTTACTACAAGAAAAAGCCCTAACTTCGCAATAAGGGCTTTTCATAATAAGTATTCTGAAGGGACACGTGCGCGGGAGTGGGCGCGGGGAGAGTACATTTGAATTGAATCCGCGTCGCTCAGTTGCAGATTATGTTTAGTTGTTGACTGAATAATTCAACTTATGAGACTAAAAGATTTAATAAAGTATCTAGGTATTTTATTTAGTAAATATTCTTGGTTTAATTTTAATAAGTCTTGCTTACAATCGACTGACAAAGGCTTTTATTTCCTTTATACAAAAAACAATCACGTTCAGTTCAAACGTGAGATTTTATGAGTAACCTTTTACGGCTGATAGCAATCGCTCTTGGACCATCCTATTGTTTATGATGCAAATTATCTTTTCTTAATGTATAATTAACATAAATACTTGAAATGTCGTCAAAGGTCGGCAATGGGTACAGTCGTAAAGTAACTCGTTCCCCAAGCGCTTGTCTTAACAACAAGTACTGCAACAATGTCGCTGTAGTTACGGATATCGTGGTGACGTCCACCAACCCGCACTGGGCCCGCGTGGTGGATACTGGCCCACTCCCTCCCGCAAAGAGGACGGAGGACAACGTTATGAGCTCATAATGAGGGAAAAAATTGTTTGGGTATTTAAACATGGTATGGTACTCCATCAGTTCTGATAAACTTATTAAATGCACGAGAACGTGAACCTCTTTTGAGACATGAAATAGAGTTTAACAAAGGTCCACTAGTTGCAAGCGACTGCTGAGCTTGAGGTCCTGGGTTCGATTCCCATGTCGGAATTTCTCAGTAGCTAGCAGCCACGGAGTTTGGATTTATGTATGTGGCAATGGGTTCTCCACATTACATGGGACTTAATCATTACTAGCCAAATGTTGCTGTACTATACGCTTCTGCCTAACCCTTTGGGGATTACAACCTTATTGTGATGATGATAAAAATGAATGTGCGTGATAAGGCGTGATACGTCCATTTGTACAAGCAATGGTCAATAAAAGCATTGATGGGCATTTGCCAAGCTAAGAATACGCAAGTACGAGCAATTTATCGTCGCTACGTCTGTCGTAATAATTGTCTGCATTGCGTAGATTCTTATGAAGCGTTTAAGTGCGATAATTGCCTGATCACGATGATTGACATCTGTTTCATACAGTTTACCAACATATATAATGGTAAAGGAAAAAATAAAAATAATGAATTACCTAGGGCATTGTTGTTTGAGGTTAATGGAGCTCGACTAAGAGGTGTAACGACTACAATAGTGGTGTAGGACCTACACCAACATTGTTGTCGTTATTCAAATCAGTATACCTACACTATAGGTATACTGATTTGAATAAGTTTAAAAGAGTATACAACTATCTAGGTAAATAGTCATGGTAATGAAGAGAGCGAATGCCAATTGTTGACCACCGCGATACTCAATGACCAGGGGCCGAAAATGGCCGCTTTAGCAGAATCATTCATTCATTCGGTCATTGAGTATCGTGGTGGACGACAATCTGCATTTTAGGCAGCCAGTTACAAACTCAAATAACCAATGAGTAGTCAGAGCCAGAGTGTTGCAGCTCTCTCTGAAGAAACTCTTAACTCCATCCACATCGACCTGTAATTAAATTCCTCACGAAACACCACACGTATGCAATATGCATCACAAACGCGCGTTGCTGTTCCTGACACATGTCATGTCTGACATCATGTGTGTCAGGATCGTTACATGATAACGCTCCCACTGCTGAAGCACAGACCTGCTCTATATGAGAAGCAGAATCGGATTATATACGTTAGGTTAGGGTGGGTAATGTATCACGCGGGGCCAATGCGGACTGGTAGAGAAAAATTGGTAATGTTATAGTGGTATTCGATGATGTTTCAGATGTAGACCTGATTATCGTATACCACTGCTGTAAGAAGAGTATCGAGGTGTCGAAGCAAGTGCTGGACCTACACTTCACACTGAGGACACTCTTCCAGCCTTTCTTCAAGGATCGAGTCTTCGACAAGAAAGCCGAGTTCGCCTTTACTACAGTGTAAGCATATTGACCTTTAATCTACTGTTATAGATTTAATTAATGGTTAGTGGGCAATTGTCCCTTTGTTCTTCCGCGCTTGCAAGCCCGTCCCCTGAGCCCACGCTCATGTCCTGGGTTCATTTCCCAGATTGCGCAGTGTTACTATCCCATTAGGAATTTCTCAAAAGCAGTCCAATGTTAATAAATTAATGATAACACGTAAAGCTAGCAAGAAATCTCAAAGAAAAGAATTTATATAAATTTACCAAAATTCGGTCAAGATGATACTATTAATGAGAAACAGCCATAATCAGGCTTGATAGACGGTTACCCGGTATATCTGCTATTTCAAATAATGATTTCATTGTATATTGATAACGAAAGACAATGTGAACAATCCCGCTACCAACTTGGTAAATGGCTTGCTTTAACATAGGCATAAACTTTATCAATAAAGTAACTGTCATATCATTGGGATGTAGTGTGTGTGCGTGTAGTTGCTTTGTAGGAACACCACTATGAAAAAGAAAGATGTCCTGTTCCACTTAGCTTTCTCAAGCTATCTTTTATTTTTCAAAAGAATCTCTTCTTCCAATCTTTAGTAATCATAAAGCAAAATCTTCTGTTCATATTTCCAGGTTATGTGCCCCACTAGCCACCCCGACGGTGGAAGGCTACCGGGTGATATACCTCCGTCTACTGGATCCAGACCCGCGCAACTTCAACTTACAGGAAACCGTCAGAGCGTTCATGATGGTCTTCGATTTGTGGCAGTATGAAGAAGGGACCTGGCCTGGGTAAGTTCTCGGATGGCAAACGAACCACTGGCCGGTGTGACTCTTTGGGACTCGGCAACGCTGCTTGGCAGAGAAATAGGGAAAAGTGTTTCACATAGAGACAACACTACAACAACAACAATGACATCATCAACAACAAACAACAATGATCAACAATGTCATTTACTATTACAATAATGTTCATTGTTCATTCAAAATTTCATTAGGAGCCCCGTCGCATCGGGCCGCGGGACTGGACTGGATCACGTTCAACGTTATCCAGTCGAGTAATTTGACTGCGCCGCAACGCCAAAATCCTCTTTTTTAATTTTCGCACATTTTTATGAGGATTCAGCGATGTCTTGCGTTGCGGCGTACCCTGCGCAACCCCAAATCAGAGGAGACTTTTATTCAAGGTCACGATTGTGTAACTATAATCAGGTCGTCGAAGGTCGTCGTCCAAGTGTCACAGACAAACCGTGAAAACGGTTTTGTGAGGCTTAGTTCTTAAGTTAAGATTCTTGTAAACTTTCTTTAAAAAAAAATGTATTTATGTCTACCTAACAATCGGCGGAAAGAACTCATTTATTATTGTGATACAACCAGCAGTTAGATGCTAATTAATTTGAATTACTGCATCGTTAACCTGGCTTTAGAATGTCTGTAATTTCTTAGACAAACAAATTGATTGCACTGGCAACAGACATGCTTTGTACTTTGGAACTCATAGAACTTACAAGTGGTTTTGAACACTTAAAATACTAAACTGTATCATTTGATTACCTGGAATCATCATTAAAATATTGTTTAAAGGAGAAAAAGGACTGCAGGATACCACCTGAACTTGGTTGATATTCCATCTATTCGTACTCAACAATTCTCTTCCACATTTAATATGCACTCGGCCCAAGTGTCGATCTCTCTACCAGCGTCTGTGGTCCACCTCTCCCGTCCACCTTCAAAGCAAGAGTAAACAGGTACCTGCTTCTCACGCTCATTCCATCGCAGACCTAAGCCATGGCTTTCCACTACTCGAGATCTAGGTCCATCATAATTAACAAAATCAGCTATCGGGATTTGGAAAATGTGTACAAATATTATATAGCTCCGTAGCTAAAATAAGTCTTGATTGTTGACAGGTTCGTGATCCTCATAGACATGGAGACAGCAACTCTGAGCCACGTCACGAGGCTGGACCTCATGGTTGTGAAAAAAGTCTTATATTTCTTACAGGTTAGTAAATATTTTCTTAAGTAAAATATCTATAGCCTTATCCACATACGAAGCAGGTAAACTTTCAAAGCTTAGAATAAAGCCGGTGCGCAATGTTTCCTTGCCTTCATGGGAGGATGGAAAGCAAGCAGTTCGCTTTCGGGCTTTTACCAGTCGGGAGTGCTCGCGAATGTATCTCCCGGGATCCCAACTCATAGTAGGAAACGGACTAGTTTTAGTCGTGAAGCGTCATCCATAACTCTCAGTTCTCCCAAGACGGAGAGTATTTATGAGGATTATAGAAAAACCGGCCAAGTGCGGTTACAGTATTTTAAACGGTCATTCATTTGAATCATCCCTTCATGAACGAGATTCGGATCCCTTCATGCGCGAGTCCGACTCACACTTGGCCGATTTTTTATAACCCTCATTTACATGTATGGAGTGCCACAACATTTTTTTTTTAATTTCTTCACTTTTTCGTAGCTATTCATAGAAGAGATCTAGGTCTCTCCAAATTTCAACTGTGTCGTGCCAACAATCAGGGAGTGAAATGGCTGTGACATACGGACGGACAGGACGAATCTGTAAGGGTTCTGTTTTTAGCCATTCGGTCACGGAACCCCAAAATGGATAAAATTTTGGAATTATCTATGTTTATTGGGAAACGAAAGAATGGCGTCAAGTAGATGAGCAGCAGAGCCGGCGTACCCGCTCATGACAACGTAGATAAACCTGCAATACGTCTATCACCGATTATATGACCAAATACATTGATCCTTCTCCGTACTCTTCAATAATAGCATTAACAATTCAAAAGAGCTGTTCCATAACAATAATACTTGCCTCAAAAATTCCAGGAATGCATGTTCTGCAAGCTAAAAGGCGTACACTTCATGAGCGCGCCTTATTTCATGGACCGGCTGCTGATGCTGATCAGGCCGTACCTCTCGAAGCAGCTAATGGACATGATCTACACGCACCAGGTCGGGGCCGAGTCGCTCTACAAGATGATCTCGAAGAAAGCCCTGCCTAAAGAGGCGGGCGGAGAGTATAAGGATCATATCACTTTAAGAGGTTAGTAGAGGTTTATTTTATTTTGGTTTTGCAGAGATTTAAGAGAAAACTGGCTGGCTGGCTGGATTTCTAATTTTAAGTTAAGCCGTTGGTCCCGGCTGTCATTTGTAGATCTTTGACAGTCGTTACAGGTAGTCAGTGACCCGAAAGTCTGACAACCACTCTTACCAAGGGGTATCGTATTACCTAGCACTAACTGGGTTGTGGAGGTAAGATAGGCAGTCGCTTCATGTAAAATACTGGTATTCAGCTGCATCCAGTTAGACTGGAAGCCGACCCCAACATAGTTGGGAAAAGGCTCTGCAGATAATTATGATGATTGGATTTATAACTTAGCTTTCTAGCTAAGCATCGTTTCTTTGTTTTCTCTGTGAAGTTATTTAAAAAATACGATAAATGCAGTTATTTTTTTTTAGAAACTACATTTTGGAACTAGTACTTCGTTTTTCTTTGTAATTCATAAAATCTGCCTGTCATGGTCGGTTTTTTCAAAGGGAACTTTGAAGCCTCTGTATTTGAGACTATAAAATTTTCACTGGTGCTTATAGTCGCTATTGGCAGACTTATTACATCCTAATCCTCAATTACATGACATAGTTTCTATCAGATCCATTGCTTCATTTGTTTGAAAAATTGGTCAAAATCGACAATTTAATTATCGCGAATATTGTTGTATTGACAAAATGAACGACATCGCCATTATAGGCATGTTATGCAATTGTCTCGCTGATCCCACTTTCTCATTATATCCAGATGAGCTACTCAAGCGCATGCAAGTGAACTACGTGTTTGTGCGAGAGGAGAACAAGCGGCGAGTGAACGAGTCCCTCCGACCGGGAGGCAAGCCCTCCCCCGCAGAGAGGGAATTCGGCATTCAAGGCAGCTTCAAGAAGTTAGAGTTAGATTAATTGGTGCAGGGATGGATGTAGGAATAAATGTATTTTATTTATTTGTAGTTTGATTTTAAACCTTAGGTCCTTTGGTGAGCTTGTCTATTTATGATAATATGGGCGCGTGATGCAAGGGATATTGGACAATGATCCACGTCGACGATGACCAAATATGACGCTTTGTGGCTCTAAGATAAAGGCAAGCAGGACATTTATCAAAACGTAGTGATAGCGAGAGAAGAAATAAAATAACATACAATGTACACGTGAACGGAATGTTTCGTACTACAAAAGACAAGCACAGACCAACAAATGGCAGAACTGAGAGGGGCCTATTCTTAGCAGTTGGTGGATTACGACTGTCAATGGACAATGATGATACTTATACCAACAATGCTACTATTATACCTGCGGTAGTAGATCAAAATACTACTCGTTAGGTATTTCCGAGTAATTTATACTGCTATAAAATAATTGTCACCATATAAGAGTCCTTTATGACCTGCTGCAAAGTGGCAGCCATCTTTAAAAGTGACGTAAGCACATCCGATTAAAAATACATAGTCATTATTGAATTTTTCGCTTTACGTATTACTGTAATTGTGATTATTTACACAATCCACCGGAAGAAGAAATTATCACCTTTGTATGCCTATAATATATTTTGCCCTATATTTACTATAAAATGAGTCGACAGAGGCAGTGTTCAGTCCATGGCGTAACGTCAAGGTTTCAGGATGAAGTACATCGGAATGTTGTTGGTTATTATGGCTTTTGCATTGGCTCTTGTGGTAAGTTATTCCATTGAATAAGGTTTGTAAAGATATCATCTTTGAAATAGTCTTGTTGAAAACATATTTTTCTTTCTTTAACAAAATATCGTGAGAGATTTTGTTTTCCAACAAGAACATGTAATTACGAGAACAAAAGTTCAAAACAAAATCTTTTTGAGGAGTTTATATGACAGGAATTTTGCCATGATTAAATGCGTGTAATAGTGAACTTTTCTAATTAGAAATAGAATTAGATGAATATTTTTCAGAAAGGATCTGACGGATTTTAATAAAATTAATCGGGTATGGGACATCGTTTTTCTAAACAATACTCGATGATGACAGAATAAAAAAGGAACAATTTAGTGTCCCATGACTTGACATTTCTGCTAGCTAAGATTATACTATTTCCAGAGTGGCATGAGCACAGGTGAATCAGCCGGCTGTCACGGCGGCGGCGGTGGTGGCAGAGGTCCTCGACCCCCACCCACGGCGGCCACCACAGCAGCACCAGCTACTAGTAAGTATACTTTCATCTGCATAGCTAACCTCTAACTATGTTGGGGTCGGCTATCAGTCTAACTGGATGCAGCTGTATTTTATATGGAGCGACTGCTTATCTGGCCACCACAATCCGGTTAGTACTGGATAATACAATACATTCATTCATTTATTTATTCATTAAGAATTTACATTGTGTAAATTCATCATCATCATCATTGTGTCATTGTGTGTGTGTTTCATTATCATTGTGTGTTGTGTATATCCCTTGGTAAGACTGGTTGTCAGACTTTCGGGCCACTGACTAGTGTTACGACTGCCAAAGATCTACAAATGTCAGCCGGGACTTAGCGTGCTTTCCGAGGTACGGAGGACCAACCATAGGTATGAGAAAAAAGGAGTGAATGATAGCAAAGCGGGTAAGAGGGGCGAATGAAAGATAAAAATGTGACATTGATCCGGGGCTGAAGATGATGATGAAGTTTGAAGGGATGGTGAATTGAAAAGGCTAGATTTTCCACAGGGTTTGCATTACACGGATTGTTGATTCGTGCAACTTGACCTCTTTTTAACAATTATGTACTGTGAATCACTGAGGCTGACATTCGTAGATACTGGTCAGGTAGTAAATGAACAAATAAATGATTCTGATTCTAGTAGTCAAGAAGACGATCAAATTCTTCACGTATCCCCTAAGCCACTGATAGTACGAATAGAATAGAATAGAATTTATCTTTAATCGAGTATCCATGACTCAAAAACTGACTCTCTCTCTATCTGTGTATAATAATACTATTGTCATTTATTTACCACAGATGCAACGAGCAGCGGATAATCATTATCATACTACGGAACATGGCAAGCCTTCAAATATGACGAATGATAGCAAAGTATACTGACATAATAATATTACAAGATATTCATAATTAAATACCTTAATCCCAATAGTTTTATGTTTTATTTCACTTTATAATCATCTCGTGTCAAAGTCGTGGTGAAATGACCAAGCCCGAGGCCGGACGTACGCACGGCGCATGCAAATGAAATAGCATCTCTTACCAGCTAGAAACCGGGTACCTACGTGTACAAGCTTAACCTGGCGCTGCCCGGGTGAAAACCAGTTATGAACTGAAGCCCTAAAGCTGCTGTCAGACGCTTCACTCTGATAGTTCATTTTTGTTTCCTTTCATGTTTACACGAAAGCAACAAGCACGGGGGAAACGTTCGTCTTCTCATTACATTTTTTATCTTTCGGTGAGCGAACGAAATGACGATTTCCAATTTTTTTGGATTGGTTCACGAATGAATTCTATGACTTTTTATTTTAAGGAGGCAACCAGACGTGCTAAAGGGCTCACAGTCACTGTGTATGGGATGAGTTCATGGTTTTCCAATTCACCAGATTGGGATGTAGCAGACAACCTGAGACTGCAATCGGTTGAGATACCTCCATATTGGTGACTGCGGTTGGTGTCCAAACTCCAACAGAGAACTATAAGATTGTTTTGTCGCAAAAGCGTGGTTAACGGTACAGTACGAGGAGAGGACGTGGTGGCTAAATAATAACAGGTCGACTTTGGAGGTTAAGGTATGCTTGCCGCGGTCAGTCCGTAGATGGGTGACCATTCATTTCAAACTGAGACCCCTTCGAGTTTCCAAAAGCACGTTAAGCCGTTGGTCCTGGCTGTAATTCGAAGGTCTTTGATTGCCATTAAATTACGGATAGCCACAAACCCGAAGTTCCGATAACTGGGTTGAGGAGGTCAGATATAGGCAGACGCTCTTCGTGAAATACTGGTATACAGCTGTGTCCGGTTAGTCTGGAAGACGTCTGAAGGTTAGGCAGATGATAATGAGACTAGATAAATAGTCAACATGTTCTACAAAGATTGATAATTATGTCAATAATCAGAACTCTAGTTCACTAAGTAGTACACTATACTTACAAAAAGATCATGCTTTGGTAGATTGATGTTTTAATGGAATACTAATTTTTATTTAATCAAAATATTAATTATTTACAAACTACAAAACTATAATAGAACTAAATATGTACAAGTATAAAAGGGTTACAGGGCATCCAAAAATTCGTCCGCATCGCTGTCAACAGGAAAAGTGCCCAGAAGGCTGGCAGCATTACCACGTTGCATGGAAATGCTGATTCTTTGGCCAAAAAATAGGCCCGCCCTCTGGTCACGTGAAGAGTCGACCAACCGCTTGGCGATTTCCCGAAAAACTAGGTGGGCACTCGGACCCCATGGCCCTAGTGTTTCAACCCCAAACGGCTCAAACACATAATTACCAATTAAATTATTGTATTTGCGCCGTTTGAGGTTTTCAGCACCTACAGCAGCCGCCCCAGCGCAGCCCACTGTGCTAGGAAGATGGGATGGTGCAAGGGTGTCGACGCAAGTTGCGTCCCACACCAAAGGCCTACCCAACTTCCATGGCATTATGGTCATACCATCTGGTCTCTTCCCATCGACGCGTGCCAAGCCATTGGGTTCTAAGACAGCTGGCACCCCGGCGGCGGTGGCAAGAGCACGACGGATGAGATCATTAATGCTAGCGTGCCGCGCAATCCGACCTGCACTCTTACTGCATGAAAGGCCATGGTGTCCGAGGCAGACGACTGCTTCACCACATTGACAGCGATGTGGAGCCCCACAAGGAGCGCCCAATCGCAAACACGTAGCGAGCCGGAAGGTAGTGTCACCTAACATAGTGCCTATATTAGGTGATGGTAGTGCCTGAAGCCAGAGGCCCGACTCCCACTCACCCACAGCCAGTAGGCGGGCACGCTCAGCAGTATTGGTAGACGTATTAATAAGTTTATTCCGTACCAACCTGCAGAGCGGCTCATCCCACTGTCTCTGGGAAAACGGGTTCTCGGGCCGATCCGTATCCGGGCAAGTCACTTTCCAGGCGACCTCTGCGTCGGTCAAGCACGGCACTTCCGAGTCAACCAGGGAGAGAGCTAAAATTTTCCTGGTTAGCTTTTCAGTGCTGTGGACAGAGGACAGGAACGCCGGTAAGCTTATACTAGAAATTTTGCGGAATACTTGATAATAATGCATGGTAATGAGTAATGTTGATGATTTCTCATGATCTGTAGAATAACAAAACCAGGCAGTTAAAGTAAATCTTAACAGGACTAGTTAGAAAATAAAGACACAGTATGTGAGACCATCTTGGGAAGTATTAAGTCGAGCAATATGGTATAGATCCCTCATCTGCATAGCCTTTCTTCAACTATATGGGGGTTAGCTTCCAGTCTAACCGGCTGCAGCTGAATCCTAGTATTTTACATGGAGCGATTACTGATCTGACCTCCACAATGCTTTTAATGAGTCCTGTCGACCGGCCTCTTGGGAAACTGGCTGACTACCAGGCTTTTAATTACCTGAAACCACTGTAAGGGATCTTCGAATTACAGTCGAGAGCAACTAATTAACGTGCTGTTTGAAACACAGAGGGCCATTGTGTGAAGTTGAAGGATACCCACCCATCCACGGACCGACTTTGAACCCCGCGACTGTTACTAAGTATCTAACCACAAGCCCCCATTTAGCGCAGTATACACAATACACAACTGAAAACTGAATAACTAAATGGTTGATGAATTGCTAAATCACTGTTATCACGGTAGAAACTATTTAATTTGCGTCAATATTTTTTTCACATGGATTATTATTATGCATAATTTCTGGTAAATTTGAACAATTTTTTTTTATGGAGTTCGGACTAGTTATCCTCCCGGGTTTTATTATGTCTTTCGTTTACTATCTTTTCGGAAGATCACATAAAATACTCGGCACTGATAAAAGTAATAAAGGACTGCCTGCCTCGGCCAGTAATAAATAGGTAAGTGCAATAATAGTGAACTAAATCTGTTTTACCATCTCGAATCGTTCTCAACCAAATAAAGATTTCACCCTCAAAATACACTCATGTGATAAAGTTTAGTAAAGTCTCACAAACCAAATATTTGGGAGTCATAATTGACCAAACATTATCATGGTATGCTCATCTTGAGCATGTTACAGGAAGAGTTAGGAAACTAGGACGGATATTTAAAACATTACGATATATGTCCTCTCCACAAGCGTAAATAAAAAAGTAGGCTCCCATAGAGTTTATGTGGCTATAGTGCAATCTGTAATAGTCTACTGTATCCCCATATGGGGTGGTGCGGCAAAAACTAGATTTATACACTAATTGAATTTGGTTAAGAAATAAACAAATTTTTAATTAATTAATAATGAAAATAGACGACATTAAATATTGACCATGTTTTCAACCCAAAGACCACAACTTTTAGACGGTTCATCATCTGCTTTGCCTTTTGCCACAGTTGGGGCTGGCTTCTAATGCAAGCGAATGCAGCTGAATACCAGTATCTTACATGGAGCGACAACCTATCTGACCACTACAACCAAGTCATTAAATAACAAGATCCCCATGTAATTGCCGATTACGGTTTCTGATTACCCGTAACGACTTAAAGATCTACAAATGATAGCCGGTACGTGTTTAACAAAGCACTGAGAGGTCTATGTATGGATGGTAAGCGAAACCACTATTTGAAGATGTAACTGTTGGAAAAATAAAAGCCGACCCCATATTTGGAAAAGCCTAGGCATCATGGTGTCATTAACGGACATCTCTTTTTTCGTCATCACTTCAACGCTGAGGATCGCAACCACAACGACGCGTCTCCAAGCTATGCGGTCTTCTGCAGTATGGACCGCTCGGTACAGGCTGCCTCAAACAGCCTTATTGAACGCATCTGATCTGATCTTTGCTGGTGCTCTGCCTTGAGCGCACTTACCACAGACATACACCGAAACTACGCCATAACTATCCAAATAATTAGCTAATAAGTATAATTTTTTCGCATCGTCGCGTGCAAATCACACTTATATTTATAATAATTGTTATTATATCGCTCACCGGAAGCACAATTGTCACAAGTGGACCATTTCCTATAGCTCTCCTCTGGTATATAAACTGGGGGTACATAGTAATTCGTCAGTTGGTGATCAGTCGCTAAAACATGAAGTTTTTTGGAGTACTCTTGGCCATTATGGGTATTGCCTTCGCTGCGGTGGTAAGTACAACTTGAATTATTCAAAAGTGGGTCAAATGTAAAATAATCATAAGACGACATCTTTTGAAATGCATTTAGCCAGTAGAACAAAATCTCCAGCAACACACACAATATCTATCTTCGTTCATTAGCATTTGTATTCATTACTCTCATAATCACATGCGTTAGATCCCTCCTCATCAAATGTCTACACCCAGATAGGCGACTCCCTTTTAAGTTTTCTGTAACAGGCGCCACTTTCAAATTTCCTCTTATAATAATTGTATAAGGACAGCTTATTGATTATAATGGTGTTGTGTTTCAGAGCGGAATGACCACCGTTCCCAAGGCTGGCTGCAACGGTGGATATGGCCCACCACCACCACCAGCCAGTAAGTAGTTTTTTAATAAACTTCCTCGAAAACTTGTTCTTATCGCACTACGATTAGGTTCAACATGCAATGTATTTCACACGTGTGAATTTTTTTCATTTATCACGCGGAATAACTATACATATACTAAGTCCAAATTGGTTCAATTCCTATAGTTGGCGGTGTGTGTTTTATTTTTAATTTCGGCAAAGAGATTATATACGTCTTTACGGCGTAAATATTTTTTGGATATTTAAATTGTGTTTATAAATAGAATATCATAGATAAACATGATTATTTAAAACAAATATTTACTTTTATGAAAACATTAACATTTATTTGTGTTCTCAATGATATTATAAGTAGTAAAGTGGTGTGTGTTCTAAATTTAAAAAAAAACTATTTTTTCATACTTTAACACTTACTCGT
Source organism: Eurois occulta (assembly GCA_950022335.1). Lineage (NCBI taxonomy): Eukaryota > Metazoa > Arthropoda > Insecta > Lepidoptera > Noctuidae > Eurois > Eurois occulta. The sequence goes on along the minus strand of OX465494.1, from coordinate 813,706 downwards.
ACTTTTTCTCGTTTTTATTACACTTTGCATTTAGTGGTCTAAAAGGCTAATCGCTGTTACTGAATTCTGAATTCTGAATATCAAGTTTCAAATTTTAAAACTCTACTTAGAAATGATCCTTGTGCCACTGTATTTGTATGTACAAGTCTAACATGATTATGGCCAATGTAAATCGAAGATAGATAACGTAATAAGTGCTCAGAATATCACGCATGTGCGACGGTTTTGAATTCTACTGTAGTGGTTCCAAACACTGCTACATTTTGATTATTCTTTTCTTTTTCAGACGCAACCGGCTAAATCTCAACACGGCAATTATTTCGACAACTTCGGCTAACAAAACTCACAAATAAATAAATGCACCAGTCATTAATTTCGCCTTTTATTTCTCAAAACAACTGGAACCTCGAAGTCGCAAATTATCCTACGGGAACTAGCTACTGGGATATTAAAGGGGTGTCAAATTTCATCCAATCCATTTTGCCCTTGAGGTTTTTTATTTGTGATCGAAGCTTGAGGCGCTAAAAAGTGACAGACCGGCATTTACTTTCGGTTTTAAAATATTAGTATAGATGCTTCAAGGCATTGAGTTGTTTTCTTTTCGGCTTCTGAGTACCCACGCAGCAGCCCAAGTTTGATGACCAGTCTTTCCAAGAAATATCGTGTTACTCAATAATAGGTTGGGGAAATATGACAGACACACGCTCCATGTACACATAACATCACGTCTGTAGTCCCTGAAGGTTTAGGCAGAGGTGTACCTAACAGTACCTACACCCACATTTTTCCAGTTATATTTAAGTCAAAAATCAAAAATCAAATCAAAATCAAAATATTTTTATTTCACATAGGCCTACATGGGCACTTATGAAACGTCGACAAAAAGGTGCACGGTTCGGGTTGGTCGTTTCCTATGGAGAAGAACCGGCAAGAAACTCCATGGTTACTCTTTTAAAATGATTAGTTTTACAATATTATCATGTTACAGCATTAGTACTCAAGTATGGGGGGACAGCATAGGCCCGACAATAAGTCGTTGCTTACTACACAAGAAAAACGGAAAGCAAGATAAGAGGTTAACAAAAGTTAACATACATCTAGGAATCTACAAGGCCTACACTGTTCACACATTCACAAACAATCGTTAAAAAGAATCTATACAAAGGCAAGAAAATATTATAAAAGACTAAATTAAACAAGTGACAAAAATATTGTCATCAGTGCTGCAACTATTCTGAACAAAGGGTGTTTAAGTGATGATTCTGAACAAAGGGTGTTTAAGTCCTATGTAACGTCCATGTGTAAAGATGGACGGATTGTGTGAGAAATTATATGAAAGAAAAAGGAGTAAATGATAAGGTAAAGGGCCCAGTAACCGTGAAGTTTTGAACTTCACTGACTTTGCAGGTCTGCTATGCTAAAACTAGAAGACTTACAAAACAAATAATTACATGACTAGAGAGATAATTTAAACTAGTTTTAGTGCATTATTCTTTTTTTTTATTAGTCTATATTTTCTTTAACAATAATACAAAAAAATAAAACAAAGGGCTAATTGTACCAGTACCCGGTAGATTTGTACTAGTAAACGTTAAATTGTCCCTGAATCCGGTAATTTTCACCGCGAATTTGAACTCTATTGCTTTACGTTAAAGTTCACAGAAATGCTATTTTTGCATTTCTGTGAACGGTGTAAAATAAATAAAAAACGGCTTATCCAAAGAAGAGACATTTTTTGTTCTCCTAAGCGCATGCTTGGAGAGAGGCCAGTTCTCGCTTCGTTGGAAGACGGGGAAGCTGGTCCTCATTCGGAAGCCGGGGCGCCCTGCGGACTCTCCGTCCGCATACTGGCCCATTGTGTTACTCGACGAGGTGAGCAAGCTCTTTGAAATAGTCATTGCAAACCGCCTCGCCGGGCACCTTGCGGGGATGGGGCTGGATCTTGCGGACCACCAGTTTGGTTTCCGCAAGGGGCGCTCGACGGTGGACGCCATCATGCGCGTGAGAGCCCTCACGACGCCGACGGGGGATGCGGTGTCCCGAGGTGGGGTCGTCTTGGCGGTGTCTCTTGACATTGCTAACGCCTTCAACACCATGCCCTGGAGCTGCATTAGGGAGGCACTCCTGACGAAACGCTGGTGCTGGCACAAGGGAGGTTGCACGAGGTGGCGGCCGAAATTATGACACGCGGGGCTGCGATAGTCATAAATAGGATCCGGCAATTGAGTCTCGAGGTGGCATTGCACAAGTCCGAGGCCATGTGCTTACATGGACCTTGGAATGCGCCACCGTCATGATCCATGCTGACGGTAGGAGGGGTTCCCATCGGCGTCGAGTCGACGTTGAAGTACCTTGGACTCGTCCTCGACAGCCGGTGGAACTTCGTGGAGCATTTCCGACGTTTGGCTCCCAAAGTGGAACGGGCCGGGGTTGCCTTCAAGCGGCTCTTGCCCAACCTGAGGGGTCCAAACGCCTCCTGCCGGAGGCTCTACGCGGGTGTCGTGCGGTCCATGGCCCTTTACGGGGCCCCGGTGCGGGCGCGATCCTTGAGGCGGTGGGCCGCCCACTACCTGAACGCGCCCCAAAAGGTGGTAGCCGTAAGGCTGTACGATCTCCAACGAGGCGGCGAGCCTCCTTGCCGGATTGCCACCATGGGATCTGGAGGAGATAGTCCTCGCGCGCCTGCACGAGGGGCGCGCGGAGGCACTACGTCGCGGGGAAACTCAGCTGCCGCGGCAAATTGTCGATCAGCGAACAGACCTCCGACGCTATCTCATGGCGACATGGAGAGAGCGAATGTCGCAACCCTGTGCAGGGCACGCCACAATAATGGCGGTAAGTTCCCTCTTTGAGGAGTGGCTAGAGAGGCGCCACAACGCCCACACATTCCGCCTGACGCAGGTCTTCACCGGACACGGTTGTTTCGGGAGGTACCGGCACCGAATCGGGCGGGAGGAAACGCCCGGGTGTTATTATTGTAAGGATTGCCCGGAGAACACGGTGGAGCACACCGTGAAGGTCTGCTCCGCTTGGGCGGAGCACCGCCGTGTCCTCGTAGCGGCGATTGGCGGCTCGCGTCCGGCCCTGGTTCAAGCCATGGTCCCGGGCGAGAGGGAATGGGAAGCCGTCACCTCCTTCTGCTAAGCAGTCATGCTAACGAAGGAGGTAGCAGAACGTGAGAGGTAGATAACCTCACGTCCCAGTCGCCGCGGGAGACGCCCTGGGCGTCGGGGGCCACGTGGTGGCTCCCGACCACCGTAGGGGCGGGCCTGTGGGCGGTGAGTAATGGGCTAGCTCGCCGTCCGTCCGTCTTATGACGACAGGCCGTGTCGTCGGCGCGTTCGTGTTCCACGCGCGCCTCAAAGAGATTTTAGCAAACAGGAGGGGCCCGCAAGGACTGATGCCTGCCAGGGCTGCGGGACTGTTCGAAAGAGATACCGCGACCCTGGAACACAAAGGGCAAGAGAAGGAACATGGATGGGTTTTAGTCAGTAAAAGTCTGACACTCCCTTCCGCTCCGCCCAGAGCGGGAGGAGTCATTTGATGATTTCCCATCCCAAAAAAAAGAACAACGAAAAAATTAGTCGGGTATCCACAGATCGAGTCATGTAAGTTTACCGGTCTGAAGTTTGCTTCAAATTACTGCGTGGTTATCAATATCCATACTAAAAAAGCAGCGCGCCACACGATGCGCATCGAAAAACCTGGTTTCAGAACAGCAGAGCAGTAACGCAAAACGTGCAAAAATTTGAAAACCATAAAAAAAATAAAGAGGCAATCGAATCCAAGTGATTACAACACAAACAAGGAGCATAGAAAATACATTCTATTGATTCGAAATAAAAGAGGACTTATCACAGGGCAATAAGGACGCTGTCGGGTTTAAATGCAACTGTTATTTGAAGTCCCAATATCAGGCAGAAATGTATTCTACAGTTTTAAAGGAAAATGAGACCTATTTCAAGGCAATAAGTACACAATAACGGGTTTCGGTACAACGTGTATTACCGGGTTGATCGTGTCCCAATATCCGGTAAAAAAAAATACGATTTTAACGGGTACTAGGTCAAGTAGGGGTTTGTTAGTACCAATAGATGTGAACGGCAAAAATATTGATTTCCCAATTAGATTCACCTCGATTTATAAGTTATATCGCAAAATAATATACTTAAATATCTTAGAAAATTAACACTCTTACTTTAATGTTATCCGTCGCAGTATGGCTAGCTCATCAATGCGACGTGGTGGTTTCGTAGTTCACTGACAGAACTTTGAACTTTCATAATATTCAGTTACAGCAAACTTTTGTTATCGCATGGTTTTGACGCCATTGAACTTTTTGGACAATGATGCCATTACAATTGTACAAAATATTACCGAGAAGGTATTGCCCTTCACAAACTTTAATTTATTATTGGTAGAAAAATGCAATAATAAAAAAACTGACTTGTTAACGGGTACTGGTACACTAACGGGAATACGTACTTTTACCTTATCGTGACGTATGACAGAGGAGAATGGGAGAAAAAAACGTGTTGCGCCGACCCCAAGTAACATGGGACCAGGGCAGGAAGATGATGATTTAAGTCCCATGTAATAGTCCCCTCAAAAGCGGTATCTCAAAAAAATCGTAAACTTAATTTTTATGTCATCGGATAGCTTAAAGAAATACGCATCCAATGAACTAAGAAAAATGAGCACAAAAACCAATCTGTAAAGCAACAAATAATTACAAAAATTAAGAAACACGCCTGCCATATCAAAAACAACTGCAAAAACCAATATTTTCATCGCAGTCGGGGACCTGTAAAGAACTATTCCAAGGAACCGTTCCCCGACTGCAATGAAAAGATTGGTTTTCTGTTTTCCACTTTTGGGCACAATGGCGTTTTAATTGCACAGTAAATATTATAATCTATTTAGTACCTACCTTTTGGCCATTCAACACTAAAATCATGTAACTTGTTTTTAATTTTTTAGTTTCCTTTTTGATGTGGCAGGCGTGTTTTTTTATTTTATACCTTTTAGTGATAAAACAATATTTTTGCCACGAAAGGTAACTTTTATTTTTTAGGAAATCAATATCACGCAAAAGATAACTTATTTAATTTTTTTTTTTTATTAGTGAACGAATGCATATTGAATACTACTGATACATATTTTGTTATGTACTAAGCAATCTCTAGACGATGATAGTACGCGTAGTCGTAGTTTTTTTAATGCAGTATATGTTTTTAAAGAAACTCACAAACATACATACATGAAACCTGAAAACTTAACACTCCTTTTTTTGGGTAGTCGTGTAAAAAGAAAACTATATTTACAAAACTTCAATTTTCTCGAAAGTAGCTTTCCCTGAGATACTGCTTTTGCTTTTAGCACCGCAAAATAGGGGGCGAACCTATTGACAACAACCGGGCACAAATATAGACACCGCGGCTGCTACTGAGAAATTGCAGATCGAAAAGCCTAATAACACTTTGCCGGACCAGGGAATCGAACCCAGGAAAAATAATGATATTCAAATTCAAATTTTATTCCCTTAATAATATAATATTGCCGAGCTATGGCTAGGCAGATGATGATTTCATCTCACTTTGAATTAAGTTAAGTTAGATATTTTTCGTACCTTTCCTAGTTCCTTACCTACACTAACCAAGCTAGATAACACGCATACATTCTTAGATACATACAAGCGCATCGCCAGCGAGCGAAAAGTTCCATATTTTTTTCGCGATTATGATGTTGCTGCCGTAGATAAATTGGTTTAGTTTGATGCGCTATACCACATTAAAAAAAATACTACACCATTCTGGTACACGCTGGATAGGTTGATCATGCGAGAATCCAATATTAGTGCAAATCCAGAGGCAGAAAAAAGTTGCCTTCTGTGATAAAAGTATACAGACCGTGCGCTTTGGTGCCAAGAAATTGTATAAGTTTGTACCGGTAGTACCAGTATTAGCTTAATTTTAGGGTTCCGTAGACCAATAGCAAAAACCGGAACCCTTAATAGATTCGTCATGATTGTCTGTCTATCTCTCCGTATATCACAGCCACTTTATATCGAAACTATTAAGACTACACAATTGTAACTTGGTAGGTAGATGTAATCTGTGAACCGCTTTACGATTTTTATACAAAAATAAAAATAAAACGACTTAGCGGGGCGCCCCATACTGTTTTCCTTCACCGTTTTGAGGGCGGGTAATGAAATAAATTACACACGACTTACTTGCTCGTAAGTTGGGGCCGCCAGCATTAGGCCCGCTCCTCTCTGGGCCATCGACTACGGTCCGTATCGGACACCATACCTTTAGACTCCGCACAACGCCTAACAAAGGCGCTAGTGTTTAATTTCAAGAATATACTCAATAGGATCCGACACATGTATAGACATGTCTTCTTCTTAACTTCAATTTAAATCATGTGGGGTGTATAAGTTATAAGCAGGGCGTGGATATGGAGCTGTGTCACAAACTATGTCCCACAACCTGTCCTGTCCTCCAAGTCTGAAAACAACCAGTGAAAGGGACCTCTGCACTGGTACCGACGAAGTAGTAGAAGTGGTGAAGTTTTTTGCCAACCAAGAAACCACGAAGGTCTGATACTTAAAACGTATGATTATTTTCTTAAAATGTTCATCATCTTCATTCTCTTGCCCTTATCCCAATTTATTTAGGGTCGGCGCAGCACGTCTTCGTCTTCCATACTTCTCTATTACTCATCTCAGCAGTCACCTCCTTTCTAGCCATATCATACTTCACACAGTCCATCCATCGTTTCTTTGGTCTTCCTCTACTCTTATATCCATCTACATTCATACTCAACATTTTCCTCACTACATTTTTTTCATTCCTCCGCACCTCATGTCCATACCACGATAACCGATTACCGCAAAACTTTTCAGTCACCGGCAGCGGCGCCACTTTCTTTCATAAAATGTTCAAATCTCAGAATACGCAATGGTTTCAAAACGTTCAATTGCGAAAATGAAAAAATCAAGTGGTCATTAACAAAATAATAAATAATCTAATTTTTTTTTTTTTTTGGATAAAAGGTGTAATGAAACTTAAAGAAAAGTAAAGTTATTAATAAAATAATAACATAACTCAGAACTTTTAAGGTCATAACTCCTTTGTACAATAAAATTTACTAATGAAACTTAATGAAAGTTCCGTCGCAGGTCAGAGTTGTGCGCTCGCTCGATAGATGGCGTTGACGTCGAATTAGATCTCGCTATGGTTTCGTTACCGCGCCGCATACAAAAGGATCGGAGTATCATAGCCGAATTAAGTTGTACTCTAGCAAGTGAGTACAACTGATCCCACTTCTGATATATATATTTTTGGAAAGATCGAGCTCCTTTCTGAGTTCGATCTTGCATAATATAATAATTAGTTTAATAATGCGAGTAAGTTATGTGATGTATCCGTTTATCCGTAAATAGTAGTCTAAGATATTAAAATATTATTATTATAACCAAACCTGGCTATCATAATCTTTTGGCGCCTGAATTATATTGTTATTTGTTAAGAGGGCGCTGTTGGTAGACATACCTGAAATTATCCGTGGAAACAACAAACAACTTTTTAAACAAGATGGCGGCGTTAGTTCCAACTATAGTCGTGCGCCAAAAGAACCATGCAGCGCTGTATCAATATCAATTATGATTGATGCACAGTTCCTTGCAAATGTGACATCAGAAAGTATACTATGGTCCTAGTTTATTATTTGTGACTTCATTGTACGTGTAAGCGGGCACGCCCTTTATGCCTGGAGGTTTTATTTATGCTTGAGTATATTTATTATTGCTGTGTGCTAGCTGACATGTGACAACAATTTAATGTAATTAGGATTCATTTTTAATGTTATCTTACACGCTATTGTATAGAACTTGGTTCTTCTAATCTAACAGACGGATAAGATGCTGGGGAGTTTGTTCTGCCACTACTTCCCAGCTGGTACACTAGGAAGTAGTGATGGGCGTTGAATCAACGAACTAGTTGAATCAACGTTGATGTCTCTTCAACGGGATTAACGTTGACCGTGTACAAATCAACTCGTTGAATTCGTCAACGAGTTACGAGACAACGACGTTTATGAATTCAACTCGTTTGACGAAACGAGAAACTGAACCCAACGTTTTGTTATTTTCAACGTACGTAAATTGTATTTCTTTAACAGTAAAACTCTCGCTACGACGTGATAGTCACGACAATAATTTGAACTCTAAATAACGAATACAAGATTTGATATTTATTTAGTAATTTGATAAATGTCATTATTTTTAAAAGCAAGTAAAGGATGACATAATTAATTTTTAAAATTATCATATTCGAGCGCGGAATGAAACTTTTCCGCGCCGGCGGGCCTGTGACTCAGTACTAAGCCTGAAAAAAGTATGAAGGGAAGATCATCTAGAACCCTAGGTAGGCAGTAGGTAAAGTCATCATAAAATGTTATCCAGTTTCATTAGGTAAACTGCATCAAATTATTCGTAAAATAACATTACAACAGCATACGTTAATAAAAGCGTTTAGGCGTTTATCGTTCATGCAAGTTGACGTTCGTAACACGTTAACTCGTTGACGAAATTAACTAGTTGATCAACTAGTTGACAAACGCAATTCAACGTTAACGTTTCGTTGACGGAAAAACCTTCAACGACCCATCACTACTAGGAAGTGGACAATGCGAACTGTCTCTTGTAAATTTTGACGTTCAAAAATTGGTGATCAGCCTAATTTGGATAAATGACTTTTGATTTTTTGATAGTCGATAAATCAATGAGTCCAAAGCAGAATAGGTTATTACACGAATAGGGCATTTTCAGAATGAGGCATATCGCGAATAAGTCCATAAGGTACAGGTCATTTCGCGAATAAGTCCAATGTCTAAGTAGGTACTAAGCCTAAAAATCACAGGTTCTCATTGACTAAACACAAATTCGAACTTTCACCAATTTTTCGGGAATTGAAATGGAAATGTGACATAACGTGCGTTTCTTGCGTTTAAAAAACAACTTTAATAGGTCGGTGTAAGTTCGAATAAAATTTACAAGCAGTGAAATTGCGCACAATTCTAAATTGTGCATACTTTTTCTGCGGATGGTTTGTGAGACGCTGACTGTGGTGTTGGATCTTTATTTAACTTGCAATGTTTGTTTAGGGCAAATCCTCCAACTGAATTTTAAAACAGTTATCTCCAACTGATTGAGCTGTTTTGCACTCACATTTACTTTGGATGACAATGCGTGGTTACTTAAGTGACGATTCTAAATCCAATAAGGCGGACTCCCAAAGGTGGCGTACTTACTAGTTATTTTTTATGGACCCCCATGAAAATCAATTAAAAGGGCTTACTGAGAAGAATACGAAAAAAATCGGCCAAGTGCGCGTCGGACTCGCACACGAAGCGTTCCGTATCATTATCTATAATAATTGCAAAAAAACATGTTTTTTTGTATGAGAGCCCCACTTAAATATTTATTTTTATATTCTGTTTTAGTCTTTGTTGTTATAGCGGCAACAGAAATACATCATCATCAATCATCTGTGATAATTTCTAACTATCACGGTTCATGAGATGCAGCCTGGTGACAGACAGACAGAATAGGGTCCCGTTTTACCCTTTGGGTACGGAACCCTAAAACAAAACTCATGTAACACCTATATTTAAAAACTTTCAAATATGTTTTTTTACTTTATGCTTGTTCAATAAATCATTGTACAAAATAGCTTACAATAAATTGCACAAACTGCTGCTACTATTAGTTATTTTTTGAGAAGCTGTTCTACGGAAATCACAGCTCCGCCTTGCGCAAGCGTGGTGATCTATGCTCGTGCCCTACCTGTATGGGAACAGGCCTTTGTCCAGCAGTGGGACAGTTATAGTATGGCATTATTATAATTGTACTTATGTAAAGTCGTTAAAGATTATTATTGGTCAAAAAAACAGACATATATTTATGCCTCTAGTGGTCGCAAGCGCGACCGCTAAGCATGAGGTCCCCGGGTTCGATTCCCAGGTCGGGCAAAGTGTTATTGGGTTTTTCCATCCAGAATTTCTCAGTAGCAGCCAGTCTGGATTTGTGCCCGGTTGATGGCAATAGGCTCGCCCTACAATGGGACTTAAACATAACTGTCGAAATGTGGGTGTATTATTAGGTACACCTCTGCCTAACCCTTCGGGGATAACAGGCTTGATGTTATGTTATAAATTCATGCCTTTTCCCCTGGATAAGCAGACACTAGAGAACCTCATCTGCTAGAGTGTTCATACTCCTTTTGCTTCGTCCACTCACATCTGGTACCTACGCCGCATTGCGAGTATCTCGCACCTGACCTTCCTGTAGAATATTAAAACGGACAGTGTATGTCCTTCCAGTAGAACATACCTTCCCGGTGTTTACACTCACATAAATCTGCCTTGTAAATACCTTATGTGAGTGAAACCTATTGTTAACATTCGTAAGCCACTTTCAGCGGAAGATGTTAGAACTTTTATCATTTGTAAACGTAACAAAACAACTTTGTAACCATATCGTTCGAATTAAATGTCTTTGTATTTGAAAGTCACTACCTCAGCGAAGAGTAAGCGGCGTTGGTTTATTATACTGAGAAAAATGGTAGAGGCAAGAAAGGCGAGGAAGAACTTGCTAAAGAATTGGCTCGCGACGGGAGGGTTGCTGGTAGCAGATGTACGTTAGTGGCCGATGATCAGGGTGTCAGTCCAGCTCAATTTCTCCCCCTGCTCCGTTGGTCTAGTGGTCCTGAGCATGAGGTGCTTGGTTTGATTTCTAGGCCGAGCAGTGTTATTGGATTTTTAAATTAGGAAATTCTCATTAGCAGCTTAATTTGAGCTCGGTTGATGGTAATGGCTCGCCCCCTATTACATGGGGCTTAAACATAACTGATGAAATGTGCGTGTACGTACCTACACTTCTGCCTAACCCTTTGAGGATTACAGGCATGATGTTATGTTATGAAGAAGTCCATAGGAAACTATTACACACCTAACAATAGATCCAATCTTTTGCATTCCTATGAAAATGTTAATTTTGTCGCATCGGCGCGTACGAATCACAATATAACACTTAACACAAGGTTATATATTTATAATAATTGTTATTATATCGCTCACCGGATGCTCAATTGTCACAAGTGGTCAATTTCATAGTTTTCCTCTGGTATATAAACTGAGGGTACACGCTGGTTCATCAGTTCGTGATCAATCGCTGAAACATGAAGTTTTTTGGAGTACTCTTGGCCATCATGGCTATTGTCTTCGCTGCGGTGGTGAGTACAACTTCAGATCCTTTTTTTTTTTTTTTTTTTTTTTTTTGGGGGGGTGAGAAATCATCAAATGACTCCTCCCGCTCTGGGCGGAGCGGAAGGGAGTGTCAGACTCTTACTGACTAAAAAACACCCATGTTCCTTCATTGGCCCTTTATGTTCCAGGGCCGCGGTATCTCTTTCGAACAGTCCCGCAGCCCTGGCAGACAACTTCAGATCCTGATATTTATTTAGGTTCAAGTTTACTTAAATATTTTCTTGTAGACTTCTAAATTTAAATTTAGGAGACTATACTAGTACGCATTTTGTGTTGTACTAAATGATGCTATTATTGAAAAGATTCTTACTTTGATAGCTAATATTACGGAAACCTGACGCTTTAGAAAAAAAAATGTCTCATACAATACCTGTTTGTATTGATGTCAGGTATTAATGGTAATAGATTAAGCGTGACCGCAATTAAGGGGAAAAATGGCGGTTGGAACCAAAATATTCAAACCCTTTTGCCCTTTAAGAAGTTAGTGGAGATTAGTTTACACTTTTCTTGTATGAGCTGACTTATGGTTTATGTTTCACAGAGCGGTATGAGCACCGTCCCGAAGGCGGCCGGCTGCAACGGCGACGGCAACCCTCCCCCCGGCCCGCCGCCCGACGGCAACCCCCCGGGGCCGCCACCCACCAGTGAGTACCATTGTCACACTCTTAAGTATGAGAATAAGGAATATGAACCTTATTTCTGTTACTTTAATGTTTATATACGCGTGAATCGCTTGATCACATTCGCTTAAAAGAATAAGTGGCTAGGTAAGAGATCTGGCTTCCAACAGTGTGGACAGTTTAGGCATAATATTTTGTATTTTTTTTTATATTGTTATACCCAAGGTTTCCAAATTATGATCTTACTTTATTATTCCTTAGATCATAAATTCTCACGATGTGATTATTATTCAACTACCTTTTGCTCGCGGCTTCGCTCGCGTTATGGGCCAAAATTATCCCGTACCCTAGGAACGATTCCAATATTAGACTATGACAATCGGAAATATTGTAGCTTCCCATTAGTCAAAGAATATTCCTGATCAGATCAGGAGTTTCGAATATAATCCCCTTACATCCAATCATACAAATATTTCCTCTTTTAGGTAGGTCGTATGTGTTCCGATTCGATGACACAAGTATTATATAGAGTTTTTCATTTTTTTCCAGATTCAACCAGATAAACTACAAGACGGCAAAACTCATCTTGAACTTCGGCTAACATTATAATATTACTAACAAATAAACAATTGCACAAGTTAATACTTTTTGGTTTCATTTTTATCGTTTAGGTACAGCTTGAATCGGCTCGAAAAACCAAAAAAGAATATTATAATTCTACTTAGTACTTAGTTGACACGACAACGATGCTATCTCGATAGGAGGTATTCTCTGAAACACACATTGGATTTCAAAAAATCTTTCACTGATGTAACGATGTAACGCTACACTATTACCGAGTGTTACAGGAATAGAAACTAGTCTATGCATTTATACAAATAAATAAAATTGAAGTGTCTGTATGTGATACCAAAGCTAAACAGCTTTTTACTGAATGCTTATGAAAGTATATACGGCACTTATAACAAAAACACATTTCTTTCAAATTTTGTCTATCTGTGTGTTTGTTCCGACTAATCTCCCAAACGGCTAATCCGATTTTGACGGGACTTTCACTGGTAGATAGCTGATGTTATAAGGTCTAACATAGGCTACTTTTATTTCAGAAAAAATATTACATTTCCGCGCAAAAAAATTAAAACCTTTCTAAATTTTGCACGCGAACAAGTTCGCGGGCTACAGCTATTATGTAATAAACGAGTAGATAACTGGAAATAATATACTGAGCTGGAAGGTACACAATGTGACTAAAATGACATCTATCGTCACTAATAAAAAACAATTGCAGATCTTTACTTGTTTAAAAAAAAACGATGACTAAATTATTTCATTTATTTACTTTTTTTAATATTGAGATGTTTTCATATTTAAAAACATTACAAAAAAATACAAAATTTCCTCTTAATACATAAAAATACTAGAAATAATGTCAAATTGGTTTTAATATGGCAATTCGAGAGAGTATTATTAAAATACTTATATTTAATATTTTATATACAATCTTACTTATTATTCACAGTTTAAGGTAACTATACAGTTCATTAGTTCTTGTTTACAACAAAAAAAATGGATGGTACGAAAAATTATTGATGCTCAAAACCTTAAAAACACATCCCCATGAATGACAAGTTATTACAATGTCTAAATAATTAAAAAAAGTTAGTATCAAAATCATAAAAAAGTTGAAAAAAGTGTAAATTTTTTAGAAAAATGTACTTACATAAATAGTTAAAAATATGTAACAATTTTGTATTAATATTAGGTAGTATCACTGCAGTCGTTTTAATTGCCAAATATGGATAGCAGGACAATAATAACAGTTTTTTTTTCAAAATAAGTGTAAAAGCCACTCCTAGCTTGCCTACTGGCAATTTTAAGCCTTATACACATCACAATAAATGCGGATTTTCGGCACTTCCACTAGAAATATAAACCCTTTCAGCATCAGTCAGGCATTACATACTTCATTTGTGTCTAATAATTAAAGAAACAGTCCTAGCAACTAACATTTCAGTATGATTGCCAGCACACCATTCTGTATTGCCGATTGTACTATTCTTTATTTGAATTCAGAATTATAGATATTTACATTGAACAATCTACTTTCGCTTCATGTTGTCTAAGTTGATTTTTGAGTAACCAATAGGTAGTAAGTGGAATTTCTACTTTGTCGTGTACCACATTGAGTTTACTATTAGGAAACAAGCTAATCATCCAAGACCCTGAATTCAAGTTCAGATCCTTATTTACGAGTAAGTACATATAGTCATTAAAGCTCTACCCATCTGCTATTCCATATTTGATGATCAACAAGTGTTAGTAGTCAAGTTTACTGGCCAAGTTCTTGCAGGTGTTGCTTCTCCTCTTCTTCTTGGAGGAGCAGTTCCCTCTCGGCAGCGATGCGCGCGTGCTGTTCGGCTATCACTCGGAATAGTTCGGCATGTTTCGCACGGGCTTGGGCTACCGCTTCTGTTTCTGCAGGCGCGGTGATTACTGAAACTGAGATGGATGCCACTTATTGATAAGTCGTGCGCAAGAGTTTTCGAACGTAGCTTAGATACAGCTGGCAATTTAATTTGAACACCAAGAATAATAACAAAGTTAACATTTTTTATTTTATTAGAATTACGAGAGATTATACAGGGTGGTTAAAAAATTGTGGATCAAACGAAACAGGGTGATAGTTGGGGTTATTTGCAGTAAAAATATTTTTGTGGCAAGCCCTAACTTGATCTCCGTAAAAGTTATGACAGTTGGAGTGTTCTTTTTTTAAGAAAATACCTATATTTTTAATAAATAGGCAATAAGAGTAACATTTTAAAACAGTAAATGGTGTTTAGTTGCTTCTAGAAAATATATTTTCACTACAAAAGTGCTTTTATGACAGTGGGTACTATGATTTATGAGTATTGGCACTTTTTTCAATATATTTTAAGACTCACCAAAAATTATTATATATAAGGTGTAAAAAAATTAACTGCAAGAACTTCGTCCACATACTCGACATCGAAAAACAAACACATTACAAAAAAAAATTTTTTTTTTGGGCACTTTCTATATTTTCACATTAATAAAACAATTTAGTATCATATTTTTTGTGCACTGTACGCAGGGCTGCGGGAGGGAATAGTAGCGGGCGGCGGGGGTACGACGCTCGCGCGCGGTATTGGAGCGAGCCGTTAGCGCAGCCCTGCGTACAGTGCACAAAAAAATATGATAGTAAATTGTTATTAATGTGAAAATATAGAAAGTGCTCAAAAAAAAATTTTTTTTTTGTAATGTGTTTGTTTTTCGATGTCGAGTATGTGGACGAAGTTCTTGCAGTTAATTTTTTTACACCTTATATATTATATATATACATATATCAAAATATTGCTGTCAAAATATATTGTCATTTTCTGCCTAACCTTTAACCAACCAGATGAAGCTGTATTCTCCATGGAGCTACTACAGACGCACTCACGTCTGGCCTGTGCATAGACGCGAATAAGCTACTTCTTAAAGTCCGGTCAAACCCATACGGAAAAAATGCGGACGTGGTTCCGAACACTGATAGATACTGTACTAAAAAGTATCTAATAACGCCTTGTACAGCCGATCTTTTTCGTTGTGGTCACATCTTTAGACTAGAAAGGGCAGAATCCTATGTCCAAACCCCAAATTGTATTAATATACAAGTGTAGGTTGTGGGCAAATCAGTCTTCAAAAATAATTTATTTATGTTCCTACTTTTCCTGGTTTCCTGAATGCTGAAATCAATCACATGACCATGTAAAATGTACTATCAGAAGACCAAAGCAACTCACGTTCAGGATGAGGATATGTGGCATGTTCCTCGGCTATCTGAGCGTACAGCTGGTAGTGACGGTTCTTGGCCTGCGCCACTGACGCGGAGTCCGAGGGGTGCGCCGGGGGCACGTGGCTCAGTGTGGGGTGGAAGCCCTGCTTGTCCGCCACGTAGTCCACTGTGCGGACCTTCTGGAGGGGGTCCACGTAGGAGAAGGAGCCTGCAATGTTTGGAAAAAGGTGTCTTAGAAAATGGTTAATGATGTATGTTTTTATACTCATTGACAACATATGCATCAATTCAGGCAAATAAGCGACTGTGTTCTATTCTAATTGTTAAGTTATTATGTTGTAAATGTGCTCCATTACAAAAATAAATGAAAACGATCTAAAAACGATATTTTACTGGATTATCTGACTGCGGTAAAAAAATCTAGCAAAACCTATAAACAGCCAGATAGTCAAGTTATGGGTAAAAATCAAACGCGTCTTTGTTATTTAACAGAGTGATTGACAAGTGTTCAAATAATTGAAGTTTAAAAATAGTGGAAGTCCTGCTGAAGACGTCATGTCTGTTTTTGACTGAAGGAAAATTATTATGGAAATAAAAATATTCCCTTTGTCTTGCCCATTATATAATTGTTTGCGTAGTAGCTGCGAAGGCACATCATCTCGGAAGTCAATTTACATTGGCCAATTACTACGTACAACCGTCTGTAATATCAGAGAACATACTTACCCCTTGAAGCATATGTGAAGGCGTGACGGTAATTAGTAAATTAATTATAGAGTTTTATTCGTACTTTGATGCCAAGGTAAATGCTCAAGGTATAGCTTTGAAACAAATACAGTGAAGGGCCGTTCTATTTTGTTGCCGCTGCCAAGTCTCGGTAATATCAAACTACAACCTTTTCATATCTCTATAAATAAGATGAAATTAATAGTAGTACGAACAAGGTTTTAAAAAAAGTCTTTTGACTAAAGACCTGTAATTTTTGGGTTAAAAAAACCTCCTAGTCATCACAGTTTTTCCGAAGGCTTTTGATCAAGTTGATCTATAAGTATATGTATTTAGAAATCTTGAAACCAGCAAAAAGTAATAGCCGTTAAAATATTGTATTTTTAAGAGAATCAGAGATTTGAGTTCTGAACTATAATGTAATTGTATTTTAATACCAAGGATGAAGGTAACTAACAGTAAGCTAGTAAATCAGTATTCTTCAGAAATACTTTAATGCCTACTACGTATTTTACTACAAAAACGAGCTCCGAATCAGTAATAAAGCTATAAATACTCCAAATTGGTCCTAACAGGTCTATATTAAAGTCTTTAGATACGTGATCCGAATTGTGTTAGGAAAATCTGATCATAAAACAGAATTTAGCTTAGATTTCTCTTCCTTATGGGCGTTCCAAGGTAGGTAACCTATCAAAGTCGTACATCTAGAGCAAGGGAATTTACGCAAATTCCTTGTTAATATCGCGGCATTAGAAAGTCTAATTGTTGTAAATGTCTTGCAATTGGAGAGATGTATTATCTAACTAGTGTTGTAATGTATGATGAAAGGATATTGTATACTGATAAACAATGGTGTTTTTTGTAAATTATGATTTAGTAGATGGAGTGGAGTAGAGCCTTCACTGAATTGCTACCGAGAGACGGTAGAAGAAGTGTTGGCAGCAGGAAGACTAACAGCCAGATGAGTGGATGGCATTCAGAAGGACCTAGTTAAGACTCGCGCAGACCAGGGAAGAATGGCACCAAAGGTAGGAGGGCTATACTTAGCAGTGGGTGGTACAAGGCTGCTTAGTTTATTAGTTACTTGATTGAACTTCCTAACCCTAGAAAATGACTTAAAATCTGAACATTAATTGCTGTCAGCTATTACACTGTTTTCTGTGGAGGTATCTTGGGTGTCAAAAGCCCTTCACGAAGCCGAAAGGCACTTACTTGTTTTTATAATTCTGGGAACCTTCTAGTTACGGAGATATTGGAGGTCAAAGTTCCAACTTTTTGAAAAGTTTTTTTTTAATGCGCGTTTTACATGTTTTAACTTTACTTTAAATACCTCCATGACCCCTGTACTATTCAGTGCATCCAGCACCACAATGTTTTGAGTGCGTTACATTGAGTCCTACCATAAACCGTGATTTTTACCCCAAAAATAAGTTGTTTCCCAGGAATGATTGACTTAGTTTGATGAACAGAATGCTTGGTTGACGGCTTCCTGAAGGGTCCATTTACACCTTGAAGGCGTGAAGTTGGAACCTGACGGCGCAAACTACTAATTGTTGTTTTAGTTGTGTTATGTCGCTTTAAAGACTATTTGGCATGGATGACTTTTTGACATGGAATACCACATTTTTTTCGGTTTACTTGGCGCCTTTATCCTCCAAACAAGACAAATAAAAGGCCCATTGTGGTTTTCACAGATTACCATGTTGCTCGAAATTACAAAGGGAAAAAGACTACTTGGAAAATGGTAGGGGACATTAAGTTCATCCATGACCAAATCCAAGCCTTTCTTGACGTTTCCGAAAAACTAATAATATAATTCATTCCATATTTTCTATCTAACCTATCTTAATATCTTACAAGTTGTTATGTGACTACGGCATTTGACACGCTTATTAACATTTTTGAGTAGCTATGTAATCTCGGATAGGTTCTCATCTCCGATTATAAGCGCTTAAAAAACTGGTTCATGACATTTTAATCGCCAAAGGTCAAGCAACAATAAGATTAGTTTGAAAACATTCTTAATGTATGCAAGAATTTTTTGTATCAATATCAAATTTTGAGACAATTTTTACTAACCTTTTGACTGCCATAGTCAAAAATACCTACGTGACAAGCAAGCGCAAGCGACAAAATGGTAGGTGAAATTGTGGCTTGGCGTGGAGGGCACGCGCGTGCGTTTATGCTCTGGCGGTCAAAAGGTGTTTTGTGGCAGACCCAAAACTTGACCGTGACAGACAAGGCTAACTTTCTCAAATTAATAATTATTAATTTGAGAAAGTTAGCCTTGTCTGTCATGGTCAAGTTTCAACTCAAATTAAGCCTAATTTGAGTTACCATTCTCCTGCTCTCATTTCAATGTATTTGGGATATAATTATCTATTAGTGAATTTTCGAATATTAGTTTCCCTTTCTTTTATATATTATATTATACATGTGTATTGTATCATATCAAACAATATTGGCAAACATGTACACCGTCCAACGACTACAGTAGCCGACAATATTGTGTTTTCAAATTCAAATTCAAATTCAAATACTTTATTTCGAACAACCAAGACCTTAAGGGTTAGAAATGCTTAATAACAATACGCGCAATATGCGCGTGTTTTGTCTACGTAAGAACCTTCAC
Organism: Eurois occulta; assembly: GCA_950022335.1. NCBI lineage: Eukaryota > Metazoa > Arthropoda > Insecta > Lepidoptera > Noctuidae > Eurois > Eurois occulta. The sequence continues at coordinate 794,595 of OX465494.1, read as the reverse complement.
GGAGATCCTCAAGTCCACTTAGCCAAAGTCAAGCAAACAAAGAATTAAAATCACCTTTAACAACACCACTGCCATCGCTGACTTCGGTGTGTGTCCTGTCAGTATGCCCAGGGTACCTTCCAGCCGAGTAGGAGAACAAGTAGGGCTTGGGCGGCGGCTCAGGGGTCGTGGTGGTCTCCAGCAGGTGGGACACGTCGCCGCTGACCAGAGCCAGCGATACAAGGATCAGCGTGGGGCACAGCATCTGGAAAATTTAGAAGACTGGTCTTAATATGATTGTCTGGCCAGCTCCACTAGAATCTGAGTGGTTTTTTCCTCAAACGACCACCTCAGATACTAATGTGAATGGTATTCATATGACTTGACAAAGATTTGTCTAGATTTTAGAAGAGACTGTATGGCTTGGCCTTTGAGTTTCTTTCGGTAGTTCTTCTCAAAACAGTCGAATAGGATGGAGAAGCATGAGCATTGATCACCATGCTTGCTCAATGCAGATTGTCGATTTCAGACTAATATGAATATTACAAGTCCTCAGTTCTTCACGATGTTTTTTTTTTCATAGATGTCTCAAGTATATGCGTAAAACGAGATTTTTTCTATTGAGTCACCTCTCTCATAAGTCGTGGCCGCTACTGTGCTACCATGCCTACGACACTCACATGCTACTATTATGTATAATAACGGGGATCAAGTTTTACAAAAAGTATGTCCTAGGATAACGAAGACCTTGATAATTCTGAGCACGTCTGATCAATTTGCTATTGGTTAAAAAACAGAATTGCTTCGACGAAAAATAGGTAATTTGTCTAGTCTAGATCATTGACAGCATTTTTGTGTGTTTTTGTAAAACATTTTTATCCTTATTTGTTACTCGTTACCAATTTATTTCGATTCGTTTTAGTCACGGATTTAAAAACAAAAAAAATGCACTAAATCCATAGTGAGATCTTGTTTTGACTCAACCTAAGGTAATATTTTTTTATATTGGTGGGTTTGATCATGACTACGATCGCGCTTGATGGAAGCGATGAATGAGGTCTACGACAGAACGAGCGTGCTCCGAAGATGCCTGGAAAATCTTGCTTTGGACCTCTCAGGGTTATAGTTGAAAGGGAACAAGAACACACAGGTTACAGAATAGGACACACAGAGAATAGGAATCTCGAGTGGTATTGAGCTGTTGCAGCTCAAAAAGGATAAGGAGAAATATTCGAAGCTGATGGCCAACCTTTAGTCATTGGAAAGGCACCAGAAGAAGAAGAGAGTTCCACACAATGGCTGTGTGCATAATTAATGCACTGTTTTGATTTAGAAGAAAAGTCTTTATCAAGCAAAGTATTAAAAAAAACTTGACCAATCGAAGGATTTTTATCAATCTATAGCTCAATACCTACATGAGCTAAACAACGCTAGAGGATTCCTGTTCACGTTAGTTTGAAACCAGTTCCCCTGACCTTTGCATAGCGTCGCCGGTGCACGCTCGAGAGAGGCGCGAAAAATCTACATTTTAAGATGTTATTTGTTAGTTTTGAACTTTTGGAGTTTACAAGTTCGTCAGTTCATTAACCGTTATATCTAACATAGGGATTATAGTAATGAAGTTTATGGGCATCTTTGGTTCCCGCTACGGAGTGTTTAGTTTGTTCGGAAAATGAATGATGATTGATGGTTGAAAATGTCATGCTATGATCAAAGGACCACATAATTTTATCACAATATTCACCGAATACTATTTCTTCCAAGCTTTGTTGTAAACACCAACTACTCTTAATTTTCAAGTTTTGGAATTACTGTGTAGCGGCACTACAAAATGTACTTCAGCAACATTGAACAAAAAGTACTACAGCGCCATCTATGACGCAGAGGACCAACTAAACATCGAAATCCTGCATCGCGCAAGTAAAATTATTCGCGACTTAAGATTATATAGAAGAAACCGACAACAACTGTCGGGCAGTAGCCCACCAGACATAACACCCGTCTGGTCGGAGGATCCTCCCTTTTCTACGGGGGTTGAAGAGCTTTACACCCTGTTCTTCATATCCCCAAAACTGTAATCACTAACCATTATTCAGTAAAATTTTCTTAACAATATTACCCAAGACAACGAGTGGTTCAATGTAAAAAGAACATGAGATGGATAATAAAGTAATTCTGTATCTGCAAGGTATTATAATGTATTATTAAAATTACTGAAAATCTATTCCCGTTTCTAGACTTAATGATAATGAAAATCTATTAATGGCTCATTGTAATATCATCATTCTTTACAACTTTTATTTATGGGATCAAAGCTGAAATCAACTGGTCCATATATCGCACGTCTTAAAAAAATGTACTAACAGAGAAATAGCAGTGAGATATACGCATGTATAGTTTTTTGTGTGCATTCGGTGATCTATTTTCGTACACACATATTATTATTTATTGGTCAACACGACCTTATCAATTACACATTTTAATGGCTTGAATACCATGATTATCATCTTGCTTTTAATACACAAAGTTTTACAAACATGTAGAGGCAGTCCAGAACAGCCCTGCCCCTAACCACTGCCTTACTGTGTAGACACGGACTCCCCGTGGTACACTTTGGCGGTTTTTAATGGGATATTATATCTAAAAACCTAACATATAATGTGTTGTGACAGTTTTTTAGAGGACATCCGATATTTACGTTTATATAACTGGACTGAATGTATGGACCAGTTGAATGCTTTTCGCGATGCTAAGGTCCTGTAAAAGTTGTTCATAATTATGCGAATGACAATGAGTTTTTCTGTTATTTCAACTATACCTTGAACATCATTAGGAATACTGTTAATTATGATCTATCATTGGCAATTTTATGTTTCTGTTTATTTACAAGATCGGAGCTTTAACATCCTATTGTTTTTCAATAAACGCAAGTAATTTGCGTATCAATCTAATGTCTTCTCGTTATGGTAATTTTCTAGGAACTGCGGAGTATGAGTCATCATCAGCTTTAGATCCCAATAAATCTGATTGCTTGTTAGTGACGTCATCGATGGCTGCTTTACTGTCGTAAATATGATTGTATCTGTTGTTTGTCGTGAGGGATGAAGGGAGATTTTGTCATGTTGATGATTATTGTATCTTTAGGATTGGTTTTAATAAAGAAGGTAGTAAAAGACTAGTCACTTCAAGATAATTGAACGTTACTGAATTTGTTACCAGGTTCTGCCTTCGACTTGGTTCGTGTGGAGGACTATGGAAACATAAGGAACTATATGTCATAAGTCCTGACCCAGGGCATACTCGTATCGTATTCTATTCGTGTGTCAACTTTCATCCAAATCCGATTAGCCGTCAAAACGTGAAAAGGTAACAGACAGTCCATAGACAGGGTTAAGTTTAAGGTAGAAACACACTACTGTGTCGTGTTGCGTTAGAAGCATATCGGTTTGTAGAAACAACGAATGTGTGCTTTACTTTTTTTTAAATTAAAATTTATGATATAACAATATTCATTTATTTCAGATATTAGACAATGCTCGTATTAGTATGGTACACCTTTAGCATAAAGATGCTGTGTTAAGGAAAGTTTTAATTGCAATAGATTGAAATACTCCGCGGGGCAAACAGTAGCCAGCTTTAAAAGTTAATCAGTAAATGGAAATCGTTATCACTACTCCAAAAAAAAGAAACACGATTGATAGTAGACAGCCTTCGATAACATGCGAATGAACGCGAACGTTCCCTTCGTGACCTTACCACGCGGATTTCCTTCATTCTTGAACATGCTCCCAAAAAAATTTTTTTCGACCAGTCTCATTGCTTTTAATGGGATAAAAGGACGTTAAGTACAGCAACTGAATACCGAAGTCAAGTAACAATTTGCGCTGCAAAAAGAACCAGTCTAGGGTGTTGTCATATTGTTGCTTTTAATGAATTGATTGTCGTCGAACAGGATTGGTTGGCGCCAATCATTTAATTAAGAATCGAAGATATCTTGACATCAATTATTATTTTAGTTCTTTTGTATTATGAAATGTTTATAATAACTTTTTTTTTATACCTTTATAATTTGTACGCCGTTATTGGCAAAACATGGACGCTCACAACATATATTTACTCAATACCTTGCATGTCTGATTAATCAGTGTATGTAAACGCATGTTTGACAAATAAATGATTCTTATTCTTATTCTTATTCTTAAGAATGTCCAAAGATCGTATAGAAGAAATGATTTGAATTACTACAGGATTTGATTATCAGCCATTAGTGCATGGTTCAGGAGGCATGAGTTTACTAGTAGGTGTATCTCATGAATAATATTTATTTCTGTGGTCGCAAAAACTTTTACAAGGAACAATAAGTCATGTTTAAAAACTAGACAAGGTCGATGTTTCTTCTCCGATTCTTTCTGATGATCCAGAATACTTCAAAGAATTCCTTACATCTTTCACAATCACTTAATTATTTAAAATCACACGCCCTAAAGATGACCCTGTGTGCTAAAGAACCCAAGACTTCACTTTATCAGCCCTTTCTAATCATTGCTGTACCCCTATTTGGCAACATCCAGTCCATCTCGTCCACAATTGGGTACCGTATTGAGATCACTTGGCCGACGGCCTTGACCGAAGCGCTCACTTTTCTTCGAGCCAGTACAGAAATAACTTTGAAATATTTAACAAGTTTTTTTTGATTCGGCGTCTACTGGTCGAAGTGTGGTAGGAATTTGAGCAGGTGTTGTAACATGTGATGTGAGTAAGTCATGCCTCGTTGACACTTAAATGAGTGCACAGTTTCCAACATTATTATTTAGGCATTTCTTCGTATTAGTAAATGCGGACATTATTATATCAGTAGTGTCTACGTGTCTTTAGTCATCGATCTTTGGCAATGTGGTTTTATCTAAGATCCTATTTGCATTGGAGGTATTTTGGCTGCCTTCATCATCTATTACTCATCGAAGAACAGGTGTTCAGCTTTTTTTTGTTTTTCTGTCGACTAAGACACCTTCGCCGACTCTTGAATGATGGTCAAGGTTAGGCCATAGAAAGCAGTGCCATCCAAAAGCGCATTGGGATGGCGAAATCGTCAAAGGCGCGGGAAACACCGGGATGAGGGACGCAAGGAACCGGGAAGGCAGCAGAAAAGATAGGCCTAAACCCAGCAGTGGGTAATTTTGGACTGGATTGATGACTTAGAGACCCTTGTTTGAACCTTCTTGTGACTGACTTCCATTTTTTATGTTAAATTAAAAGTAGCTATTGTTAGTAGGTAGACCAATATTACACAAACAATTTATTATACGTCTACGAGTCTGATATATGTTTATGTCTTAAAGACGGATATTGCAAAAGAAATACAGGAACAATTTATCTTACCAACTATGTAGACAGAAAGAGACATACTGAACTTCTAGAAGGATTTGTAAATAATGGTTACAACACTTATAATTGGCCCGTAAATTTTATCTTCTAATACTTCTCAAGTATAAGATGTCATATCACAAGTTACTAAGATGATAAGATCTCTAATAATTATGAAATATTACTGATAGTAGGTAACAAAACTATAGACAAATAACTTTCGCGTTCCACATTTGGAGGTGTTAAAATTAGGCCTGAAGCAATCTATGTAATACCAGTACCACACAATGTTACAAGATCGCACTTTGTTGACAATATGAGAATTATTGACATCTCTACAATGCCAACTATACATTGCGCAGTTTTCTTACAAATCTCAAATAGACCGGTCATTGATCAACTGTTATTTATGATTACATCACTGGATTGAAAAAATACACAGTAACCTCAACACCGCTACTAACATCTCAAATTGGAATAACAACACTCCTCTTTAATTAATTTATAAACTGTCAGATAACGGACAGCCTAAACCGCTGAGTCAACTTGAAATTTGTTCACGAGTCCCAGAGAATAAAGGACAAAACTTTATATGGATGGTCGTCATTTTTGTCCATGGCATATCGCTTTGGGTACATGGTATGTCCATGACTAATTTTCCATAAACGCCAAAACTATCTATCAAACTAAGCAATGGAACACAATCAGTGATATCGCATCTATCAATCCACAGGTTGTGTGCAACAATAGTCCGCTTGTATCCGGAACAGCTGTGCAGTACGTACTACAGAGAGTTGCGACAGACGACCGACATTCGTTTGTTATTGAAACTGTTAGAGAATCGATTGGGACCAGCTGATAGGCTGCTCTTGGATTGGAGAGCTTTTTTAAGACGGTCTGCGTACGATTGCTAGACGGTAAATAAACTATGTGTTTTATGTTACCATTAGTGATTTGGTGGCTGTAGTTCTTGATAGGAATTTACAACTTGAAACAAAAACAGGAATTTACGGGGGAAGGGAAACACATTGAACACGATATACAGGCTTATAAAACTGGCACTAAAGATAGGAGACGTATACTTAGCAGAAGGTGGAACACGGCTATCAATCATGATGGTGATGATATGAAAACAGAGCTCCAAGAGTCAGCACAGCATACAAGTAGTCAACTGAATGAGGTTAGACTGAAAACCGACTCCAAATTATTCGGGAGAAGATAGGTAGATGGTAATTCAAAACTGCCATTAAAGACGAAGACTCCATTGGGACCAAAACGAGACATGAAATATAGGTAAAACGGTAAATGAAAATCCTGTCATCTGCACTGTCACTATATACTTCCCTCATCAGCTGATTGGTTGTGTATTGCAAAATTGTAAAACAGAGTAACTATGTATGTTAAGTATCGATTTGGCCTTGATTTACCTTCACAATGTCAGGTTGACACACTACAGACTGTGTAACAGTTTGGCGCCGGAAATCCTAAAGAAATTAAAACTTGGAAACCTTTTTGGGAATATTTGGATCGTGAGAATTGAAAGTAATAATCTCCAAGGGCTTCTGATGGGTTACCCATAAGTTCACAATTTTAAAACTTTGAAACTTTGGAAATGCCATTAAAATCTTCGGTCAAAAAATTCCTAGTCTGGACAGTGGTGGCTTAGCACAATATATTCTCTAAATTATAAGTTTGAGCAAATAGCACGCTTGCCGATAATAAATTGATGTTTGCGGTAATTAATGCGTCTAAAAAACCAGCTACTTTTCCTCCGACTAATCCATACATAAAATAAATCAATACTTCATTATTTCGACAGCCTTTTATTGAGTCCGACACAAACGCCACTTTTTTCTGAACATAATTGGCAGAATATCGTAACTTTACCGTTTACGTGTACACACGCGTGGATGCGCTTCCTAAATGATTGAAGAGGGATTTAGCAGCTCAATGATTGTGTTTCCTCGTTCTTTGTTTACATGTTGGTTATAATAGCTTATGTCCGCGATTAGGTATATCTTTTTCCTTTTTCAGTTGCATGTTTGTCTATTTAATGACAGAGAAATTCGTTCCTTCTCTTTCATTATTTCTTAATTATTGTAGTTTTGATAATTTTGTCTAGTAAGAAATCTACGTCCACAGGCGAGAGAATGTGGTCTTTTTGATCACATTTTTTTTGAATGATTAAAATATCTTGCCTCCTATTACTTTAAGTTGACGTGCGAAATGTGGGTTCACCTACTATTAGGTACACCTCTGTCCAGGCCTTCCAGGATTTCAGGCATGATGTTAATGTTGAATGATTTAACCAAGATCTTGTAATAATATTTTGATTTAAAAGAGTGTCCATGGAGTGTCTTGCTCATTCTTCTCCATAGAGATCTACGTATTGGAATGGGCCACTACAGTACTATCACAAGTTATAATACCTTGTGTCTGGGACTGTAGCCTCATCCTTTAGGTTTTGGCCTTCAATTCAAAAGTGCTTGTACCTACCGGAGGTATTGAAATATTTAAATGCTTTGAATTGTTTGAGTTTGTTATGAATGATGATTTGTTTTTATCTCTAGGTTAAATCTAGTTTATATGGACTGTGTTCTCCTAATTATCAAAACCAGCGGACTTTCATGTTTCTGCGTCTGTTAGGAATCTTCAAGGATATTGAAAGGACAATCCGGGGTCAAAGTTGAATCACACTTTGTAGCCGTTTCTAGAAGCTGTTGGCAATCAAGTTGTTTTCCTTATTTAGTTTAATAAGATATGCAGAAGCCGCTAATATATTACGGTAATTATGCAAGTTTACATGTACGTTTATTCAGTTTCCAGGGTGTTTAAAACACATAACTTTAATTATGAGTTAAACCTATTAATCACTTAACTTCCTCATTTTCTTTCTTTTTTTACTAAATCGGTCTACATAATATTATCCCTATCTTTTATTCTTTAACATAATTGAAGAAAAGATATAAATATTTGTAAGGTTAATACGTATTTATATATTTTTTTGCTTGAAATACGTAAAATTGTATTAGTTTAGGTTTAAGATAAACTGGTATGTAAAAATGTTAGAATTATTATTTTTGATTATTTTCTTTGTTACTGTGAGTGTACACCCACCCGAGGATATGTTGTAACAGCAAACTGCCCGAACATTTGGACTGCTTGGCGACGTGACAAAATTTATGTTTACTAACTCGAAACATAAATACATAAAAAAAACTTAGTGGACTTCATAGTTGCATTTTCGTGAATTTCAAAAATTTAGAAATCATTATTATGAAACTCTTGTAAAAAATGCCATGAACCTCACTCTTTCTTTTCAACACCCACACAATGCTAGCAAAACCTAGTCACATTAATAAAATATTACCTCGCCTCCATAACTTATTACATCTACTTAGGAGCGAGTCCAAATAAATCAAAACAAATAATTACTCATAGAAAGTGGGCTCGCCCACCTGTCTGTTCGTCTGTCACCGGCTCAGTTGTATGTAAATGTTGGTACGCCTTCAGAACAGTAGGATGCGCAGGATTCGTCATAAGATGTAATAGCAGATGCTTGAGTAGTCATTAACAGATTTGCATATTGTTGGTATTGCAAGGTGAAATATTAAGTTTAGTCATAGAAATTGCTTATTTAAATAAATTAACAGTCCGGAATTCCGGAAGTTTCCTTAACTTTGGCGTACAAGAAGATGTCTAAATTAAGATTCGAATATAATATTTTAAATTACCAATTTTAGTGGTTCCGACCAGTATGTATTTACGGCCGCGGTGGCCTAATTGTCGCAAGCGCATCTGTTGAGCTTGTGACCCTAGGATTTGATCTACAGGTCGGCTAGAATGATATAGTAAGTGCAAATCGACCGGATTGGACTCGGGCCAGGCAGTGATGCCACTTCAGAGGTAAACTAACTGGGCAAGGACTGTAAGCGACCGCGGTAACATACAGTGCGGTGTAAGAAAACCGACCCAGCACAACTGCGGAAATGTGCAGTGCGGTGCAGAAAAAACAACACAGCACAATAACTCAGATACAAGTTGCAACACGCACGAGTATTAGATGCTATCTCGCAACGTGGAGTGAGCTGTATGCAAGAGCCTTAGGGCCTAAAATTACGATACTTGATACATAAACATAGACAGGTTAATTAACCAATTACAGTACCAGTTACAAGCAATAATAGCTTGAGTTGAATTTAAAGCGGTTATAAAGCTTTGTTTTATTGCTTAGAATAGAAGCTGTCAGTGTAAATTGTTGAACAGATTTTGAATAACATCTTCATGAATAAATTCTTCGGGCAAATGAAACGATATCAGAAAAATATACAGGGTGACTTTGAATTAATGCGACAAAATGAAATGGGAGCTTCAGTTACAGTAACATAGTAAATATAAACTGTTTTTTCTACAATCTAAATCGTTAAAAAAAAAATACGCGATTATCGTTATCAAAAGGTCCATTGATGTTATTGTCTTTATTTAAGTACGAATTATCGTTATTCCAGCAAAATTAATATGCAAAATAAATAAGAAAAAATTAAAGTATCAAAAAATCTCGTCCGACTCATCGCAGTGCTCAATAATTGTCGCGCGTCGTGGAGTACTCATGTTATTAGACGTTGCCGTTCATAGTCAAATATTTTTTTTAATTTTACATTTGATATTTTATACAGTTTCTTGACAACACGTATTATTGTATATTTAAATTTGTCGCATGTATTCGATGTCACCCTGTATAGGTATCACGAAATTTTTTATTGGGGAAATACAATGTCGTCACTGTTGGCAGCCGCGAGACAACACAAGGTGCACTATGTAGGTACCTATACTTCGCATTAATTCTGAGAATGATCGTTGGACCACAAGCTTAGCTGGGAAAAGGCATTTTATGCTGTCTAAAACTGTACTATACTAACATAAATCATGCAAAAACACTAAGACGAGGTACAAGAAATATTTCTGCATCGATAGAACGAACTAGAACTCGATACTAAATGAGAAAAAGCTTTGTTCTACAGAGGGAAACTAACCACTATTACACTATTACATTATTACCGATAACATAACGATAATATCTAACTTAACCCTCAAGAATGTTAATTCCGTTCCGGCCGTCCGCGGATCCGTGCAGTGCAAAAAATCTGCTCACAGTAGTTGCAACACGCGTATTAGATGTTATCGCGCGCTTGCCTCACTGCGTTGGGCAACGATCCGCACTGGCGGCCATTTTCGCGCATCCGAAGTGTAGGGCTGATAGAAATTTTAAAAAGTTTGCAGTTTTAATGGACTCGACACACAAATGCCGTGCCGTGCCATCCCGTTGAGGATGTAGGCAACTTTGATACGCTTTTAGTTGTTATGCCGCAGACAAGGCTTTGGTGTGTAGACTCCAAAAGATATCAAAGCTCAGGGGACTAGCAAAATACATTTACTAGGCAGATGTGAGTGGAAACGCCGGTAGGAGACGCTTCAGAAGGACGTCCATTGCCTTATAGGTCTTCAGAAAGGTCAGGTGCGTAATACTTGCCACCAGCGTGCGCGTGTGATTAGGTGAATAAAACTGGAAGAAGTAAAAGCTTCAGTTTCAGTCGACCATTATGGGATGTGTGGTGTGAGACTATGTGTTATAGAACTACAGGCTTATGAATATTCAACAGGGTACATTCTACAGAGCCTTTTACAAGAAGACCTGTCTATCTAAGATAATCGTGAGCAAACCCACGTGTTACAATAATAATTCAACATGATACATTGATAATGACGCCAGATAGCGCCACCTGTCACGATCACGCACTGAACGTGGGTAGAAAAAGAAGCGTGTTTCACGATGACTGTAAAGCATATAATTATAGTCCTGATCATCAAGATGATGATTGTAGGCTGGGGTCGGGATGATGCAAAAATATTCAAGGCATGCGTACGCCTCAGAATATTTTACGAGTGTAATATGATGAGTAGGTTTTCAAGGATTTATTGGTACTCATTATAGATTTTTGTCAGTTAAAAAAAAACTTCATTAGTTTTCGTTCAGGGGCTGGTAATTAAAAACATCAAAATGCAAATTGCATTAACCTTTTAACGTCATCGATGATATTAGAAGTAATATATTAAATACCAACTCATTTTACAAAACAAAACAAATTGATAACCAATAACTCAATAAGATTGACACACACTTAATTAACTTAATATTCTTCCAAAAACCAATTAATCACAATTACTATTAACAGAAATAATCCATGCTTGTATATTAGATACGAAAGTTTCTCTGTCAGTCTGTTATCTTTTTACGCCTCAACGGCTGAATGAATTTCGATGAAACGTTTTATGCCGTTAGTAAGTAAATTCCTATGGAATAATTTCCTACCTCAGTGCGGGCGAAGCCGCGGGCAAAACAACAAATAAAACATAATAAATTTTATTACTATTGCCACAATTTATGTTTTACAGCTTGGCAAAACATCGAGATTTCTTCATCATACATTCAAGGGAGGCAGGCACACCGACGCACTAACGATTACCACGTAGTCAGTGCATCATTCCTGCCTCACAGAAATATTTCATATTTCCTGTCGGTGTTCCTTCCAACCTGTATTTCAGTTAAATACAAACGTATATTTTGAAATAAATTCTCTAAATGATGGTGAGCATTGCTGCGGTAATAATATTATAAGTCGTGTTTCATGTCTGCATTGTATGTACTAACACGAAACACGACTTATAATATTATTATGTACTAGCAGTTGCCCGCGACCTTCTTTAAAAAACAAAAAAAACGTCCGTGTCAAATTATTATAAAAATATGACTTCTATTTGAATCGGACTTTGTTAACAATTTCATAGGTTTTTTTTTAGCACGAACCCTATTCCTTTTTATAAAATATATATATAGTAAGTTACTCATTATCACATCAGCTGCCAGTGAAAGTCCCGTCAAAATCGGTCTAGCTGTTTAGGAGATTAGCCGGAAAAAACAGACAGACCTACAGACGGACATACCGGACGTACAGACCGCATATAATTTTATATGCATTCAGTAAAAAGCAATTATTTTGAAATTACAAACAGACACTTCAATTTGATTTATTTGTATAGATAATTCGTAGTTTTGGACAGCCCTGTCTAAGAATTATCGAGAACCGTTCGTTATGCGAGCAGAGCAAATTGCCGCTCTCGGTCATATTGTAACTTTATTTGATTTTACATCAATAAGCTCGTAAGCGATTCCCACGGTTGTTTGACTGATGAACATGATGTGTATTTGTTTTTGCTTGCTTCATAGTATTTTATTGGCTATAAGAGTAGGGGAATGGACTTGCGGCTATAACGGAGGGGACTACTAAGATGACGACATAGAAGTATGGAAGAAGAAAACAAGCGCGAGCGTCGACCACAAATCAATTGGAATAAGGGCAGGAGACTGATAATGATGATAGTGTCTTTTTAAAGATTGTTTTATTTGAAAAACAAGCCAACAATTTTGCGCTTTGATGCTTCTAGTCCCAGCAGTTTATGTCGTGCATTAGGTGTCTGTCAGTAAATTAAATTATGGTTTTTATAAAGTCGACCAATTTTTCTTGGTTTATCTCCTAAGGTTACAAAGTCAACTTCAAGAATCTTATATTCTGCTTTTAATTTTTTTAATTTGACTGTTCGGAATAAGTATATCCTTACAATTCCTCGTCGTTTTATTAGTACTCATGTCATTAGAAGTTTTTCTTTACTAATTATTTATTTACGGAAATCATTGGTGCAGTTTTTTTGCTCGGATGTGCGATACCGATGCAAGTTTAGATGAGCAAAGAAAATCAATTAAAACATCAATAAAAGAGAATACCGCTGATAAGCAATTTAGTACATACACATAAACATTCATTATCATCATCTGCCTAGCCTTTTCCCAAATATTATGGGGTCGGCTTCCAGTCTAACCGGATGCAGCTGAATACCAGTATTTTACGTGGAGCGAGCCTATCTGACCTCCACAACCCAGTTACTTCTGGGTAATTCGATACCATTTGGTAAGGCTGGTTGTCAGACTTTCGGGCCACTGACTACCTATAACGACTGTCAAAGATCTACAAATGACAGCCGGGACCAACGGCTTAATGTGCTTTCCGAGGCACGGAGGAAACTCGGTATGTAATGGGTGGACCAACCTAGGCAAGCGCAGCTTAACCTAAAGATTGACCCGAGCAGCAGTTATTAATTAGCCACGAGCCCCGCACATAAACATGTTATTTGTCTGAATTAAAAACAAATATTTTAGAACGAGCCGTCACTTAATAGGTATTTAAATATAACAAATATCAACCATTATCAAATTGACAAACAAATATCCTTAAGGTGACATTTAGAATGTTGTCAATAACCTTAGGATATATTATAAGGTCAAATATTAGTCCTTTGAGGCCTGACTGGTAGAAACTTCGGGTTTTACCTGATCTCTCTAATATCGAGAAGCATTTAATTTTAGTATTATAAGACGATGATTTAATTCAGTTCTCTTTTTATTATTTGCCATTCGTTGATGATTGGAATCGCGAATCCGAGAAACGTTTATTTTTGGATTTAATAAGTATTTTGGTAAGTATATCAAGTTTGCCTGCTCTTCTCAGTCAGACAAACGGCATCCACTGTATAATATGGAGACATCAAGCGGTAGACTGAAGAGTCGGAAGAACTTATTAGTCGACAACAACAGGGTCAGTGAATACTAAAGAGCAAAAAATAAAGTTGTGTTGTAGAACTTGCAGAAAGCTGCTGCAAGGGCCCACCTGGAAGACCATAAACCGATTGTAGGTGGGCCGCTGCAGAAACAACTTGGTCCGGTGGGGGTATTCCGACGAAGCCAGGTGTGACTGCGGTCCCTCAACATAAACTATGGCTCATCTCCTGTCATGCTCGATGTGTAATTCCACTTGCACTTCAAGGGACCTCTCCGAAGCCACCACCAACGTCGTCGAGGTGGCAGAGTTTCGGTCAAAACTAATTTGTTTTTTAAAATTTTCGACACGACGAAGCAGAGTTCACTTTTGGTCTTTCTTTATGACCATGAGTGCATTTATATTTCTCAGATCAGGCGCAAAAAGGCCTAGAAAAAACTCATGAATAGTGATGTATTGCCACTTGAACGTGGACGAGGCGAAAGGATTATGTACGGATTGTAGCTGCAGTCCGTCTACCCGCACCCCCATGACAAAAAGGCCTGAGTTTATGTATGTTTGCATGTTCTCTCTTGTTTAATGTTGTTGTTGTTATTTTTTAAACATAGACTTGCTGGTTTCGATCTTGATCTTCATGAGATTCCTTCCTAACTGATGTTTAGCAAGAGAGAATTCTTATATTTCTATAAAATAACATCACGTCTGAAATCCCCTAAGAATTAGGTAGGTACCAATAGATCACCCACATTTCACCAATTATTTCCAAGACCCATGAAATTGGGATCTTCTAATTAAATAAATAGAGCATAAAAATAGTTGCTCTAGTCAACTATAATGTAGTTTAGTCTGAGTCGATGTAGAAACTCTCGCTATTGCAAATTATACGGCGGATGCCAGCAATCAGTCTTACAGAGGACAAATAAATTCAAGAATTTGTTACGCACTAATATAACTGGTTATGTTGAAGAAAGTGTACACTTACAAGGTTTAATTACTACACAAGGATATTTTCAATCAGCCATTTGATTGTTCTATAAAAATAAGCTGTAGAGAAATTTAAAAACATTGATACAAAGAAGACTACACATAAATACGTATTAACCAAGATTTACTGTTTTTAATTCAGACATCGTGTACCAAATTTGGAAAGCCAACATTCACGCCATATTCACAAAACGTGAAGAATAAAATAAAAGAAGCCAGAAAAGTGTTCTCAGGTGGGGGCCACAAATTGAAAAATGTGGTATATTATTATGACCTCCGGGTAGTCTGTAGGTGCACCGATGATCTGCGGTAGCACCTGGGAGACAGTTGCCGAAGATCGAGTGCGATAGGCCTAAGACTAGCACTGGACTGTTAATAACAATCCTACCACCTATGTATATTACTAGGTACGATGAAAGATGAACAAGTCGCGAAGAAAGTTTTGAGTAGTAATGTGGATGGCTATAGAGTAGAGGAAGATCAAAGAAACGATGGATGGATTGATAATGATGATGATCTTATTCCCATAAAGTATCAATTAGTCTAGTGACACCTCATGGTAAAAATCGTCAAGAATTTAGCCTGATACAAGTGTAAGACGAGAAAGGCGACAATCATACAAACTGGTTACTCGTGCAATATTTCTACATAATTTAGTTCTGCGGTTGGCAAACTGTTATTGTCTTGTCTGTCTGTCTTTGCCTCAATCGTAGGGAACAAAGATATGCCAGAGGTAAGTGTAGACTAGAAAATTTATGTTTCAGGGTCCGGACTGGCAAATGTAAGACCGATTTCCTGTAGCTACAACGCCAACGGTTACGGTATCTGCCTAGCCAGTGGCCATCTCAAATCCAGCCTGTATTCCTGTATACATATGCTCATGCGTTGGTTTTTGCCTGATTATATGGTTAATAACAGTTTGCCATTGGCTTTCTACAAATCCAACCGTGCACCTTTTTCTCGACGTTTTATAAGTGCCCATGTAGGCCTATGTGCAATAAAATACTTATTTTGATTTTTTGAACAAACAACGCTGTTTGTATTTAAATAACCATTCATACAATATGCCGATAGATACGATTTCAGAATATTATAATTAACACTAGAAACGGGATATTTACCATGTCCACTGTTTGTTTTGAGTTCCCGATTCCCGATTTCAGAATAATTTAAAGATGGTATCATAGCAGGGTACCAAAGCAGCAGTATCATCTGGATATCATTAAACCAAGACCTGGAAAAGGTGTATGGAGTGCATTGCATAGAAAAGGCAGATTATCCGAAGTTATAGTTATATTAGGGAAACTATTCAACTAAAGATAGTGATTACCAGATTGCATTACTAATCGTGTGTTCTAGCTATGTACGATGTGTTTTTATACACGATATTATGATCTGTCGCTTCCTCATACAAATTAGTTTGTTTATTGATATCATTAAAAATGACGCACTAGTTAGTAATGTTAAGTTGTAAACAAGCTTTTTAATAATAACAAGGAATATTATCGATTATACGGATATCAGCTATTAAAAACTCTTTGCAGTTTCGTTAAGAACTAAGCCGTCGGGCCTATCACATAGAATGACAGGGCGAGGAGCAGCTCACTCCTCCGCTTTATATGAGACGGGGCTTGCACTGGCAAACCGTCACTGGGGGGGTGATTATGTCCCTGCCCCCCAGCCTGAAGTGACAGGAAGAAGCGCCGTGTGGTTTTTGTCAGTAAGAGTTCGACAGACCCCTCCATCCGCCCCAAGGCGAAGGTGATCTATGAGGATTTTCACATTTAAAAAAGGGACGGCTTGAAATCTGACCACTTGCGCCCAAAAACTTCAAAATTTCTAAATGGTTAGTGCAAATATAGTGGCGGCAACATGTGCTAAGTTTGAGCAGCGCTGGTGTCGGGTAGTGTCGCAAGGAGCCGGATGCGACTTTACGTAAACGGTTCACTTGCGCACGAGTGCCCGACCTTGACTAATGAACGATATTATCGCCTTTTTTCTTCATCAGACACATTCCTTGTAAATATCGAATTGTGTTGAATTAATTTCGTGTTTGGCTAGTACTGTTGGCTTAGTAGTAACAGCCTACATAGATTACACGAAGTAAATCACCCGTCTGGGTTCGAGCCCTACCACGTCCGTTCCTACGCCTGAATTCAATCAGGCAGTTTACTTTGGTGTAATTTATTACATTACCACTGCTCTTGAAACAGCGAGTTTAACATAGCCAGGAGACCGGCATGTCCTAGAACCAAAAATTGAAGAAAATACCCCTATAACCAGCACTGATTCTGCGTGGTGAATGCTGTCCCGTGTGCTCTCACAGAGCGGCATATGACAGGTACTAAACATATAAACGTAAACATATAAAAGGTTCTCGTCAACCTGTCACAACCTTGAAAAAGCCGTTAACATTAAGGCAAATGTTGACCTAAGATAATGTCAGACTACCTAACCTGAGGAATTCACCTAAGCTCATGGAAACCTGTCCTGCATGAGGCAACGTTATTTATAAATTGATAAACATAATATGTATTTAAAGAACCTTTTCAAACGGATGCCATTTTGCAATCATCATCATCTGCCTAGCCTTTTCCCAACTACGTTGGGGTCGGCTTCCAGTCTAACCGTATGCAGCTGAATACCTGTATTTTACATGGAGCGACTGCCTATCTGACCTTCACAACCCAGCTAGCACTGGGTAACACGATACTCTTTGGTATCTGGTTGTCAGACTTTCGAGCCACTGACTACCTTAACGACTATCAAAGATCTACAAATGACAGCCGGGACAAACGGATTAACGTGCTTTCCGAGGCACGGAGGAAACCCGGTATGTAATAGGTGGTCACCGATCCACAGACCAACCTAGGCAAGCGAGGCTTAACCTAAAGATCGACCCGAGCGGCTGTTTTTATTTAGCCACGATGCCATTTTGCAATAACTACATTAAATAAGTTATGTATTACTTTTCATTATTTAATTACTTATTGACCTGGTATTTACTAGATTACAATCACAATTAGATACCACTTAAGTTATTAAATAAATTTATTAATTAAATAGAGCAGAATATACACGAAGTCTTTGGATACAGGAGGTTAGGGTAAAACTCTTTGCAGGAAATGGCATTTCCTGCAAAAAGAAGTTTTACCCTTAAGAAAAGTAGAAATGCAAGCCACTATGTGTTCTAAATCCCTCTCGAAATGGCCGAAGCGTAGAGCATCGGCCTCGAACTGAAATGAAATATATTTTCACGTCAAAGTCAAACTCTTTTTTAAACTACATGAGGTCGGAGTTTCCAATCTCACTAAACTCATAGGAAACATTGAAACTAAATCACAGGACTTCTGAATGTTCTCATTGCGCGGATGGATCAAAGGTTTGATACAGATAGCAGTACTTCTGAATACGGCACATAAAGGGCACAAAACCCTTAACGAAGCCGAAAGTCACTTGTTTTCCCCGTCATTGCAGATATTTTTTGTGTTCCTTTGGGGGTCAACGTTCCAACTTTTTCACAAGTTTTTTTTTTTTAATTCTTGTTTTTAATGTAAGATTTTTACTTTAAACACCTCGACGACCCCCGTTCTATTCATTCCATCCGTCAGCACAATGTTTTGAGTGCGTTACATTGAGTCCTACCGAGAAGCGTTATTTTTCACCCCAAAGAAAAAAGTCGTTTCCCAGCAATATTTTTTGCGTAAAGTTACTTAGTTTGATGTATATAAGGGTTCGTTTACATCCTGTAAAGTGAAGAGGTGAACATTGAAATATAGCAATATTGAAAAGAGAGTCTACCAGCATCAGGAAATAGGTCCTACCTGCCGGTGGACTACTGTTTCGACTACCGCTATACATCATTTTTCAGTATGCGATTATACTTAGTCGAGAGGATATCATAGAACGATTAAATGAAGTAGCGCACTCTTGCGCAAGTCGCAGAACTAGAGTAAGAGAAAGGGTTTCTAATGTGCCAATTTGTAAGCCGTTAGCAGTTAAAAGCTTATCAACTTAACTTGTTAGAGATTGCAATCTTAATGACTCTATTAATTTGATTGGTTTTCCGAGTGTCGGTACTGTAGAAGGGCCCACTAGAACTCGTAGCATTGCCACTTAGGTATACACACACGGCGACTCATCGACCTATCCATTTCCAGTATAACATGCCCTCGCTTTGTATACATTTGTCGTACAATGCGAGATCCGCATAAATTGGCTTTGTATAGCTTGATTGGTCGTCGTGCTTACGAAGACAGAGCGACATTTCTTTTGTAGATTTTTGACAATGCGCTGTAGACATTTATCTACTATATAAGTTTTTAAACTGTCATGGTCACTAACATTAAAATTAACACTAGAAACGGGATATCGGGAACTCAAAACAAACAGTGGACATGGTAAATATCCCGTTTCTAGTGTTAATTTTTATCTACTATGCCATTTCAAATTTCGTTTCTACACGTGGTCGTGATATGCATGTGTGACAGCTAGTGTCAAGGATAGACCTGACTCTTGGACCACAGAGTATTTTTATATATGCTCTTGGACTAAAGAACATCCTCGTTGGTCATGCCATCGAATATCCTTCGGTTAACTCTCTGACTACTTGAGTAGATCTATTTGTTACTGAGCTCACATTTAATATTGTTGAAAAGTTTTATGTGTCTGGCAACAACTGGTAACTTTTATGTTTAACTAAAAATGGCTTCCGGTAGGAATAAAGATAAACAAAGTTCTTTAAAAACTGCTTTCACATGAATAGTGGGAATAAAAATATCTAGAGACCATATTACAATGTACATAATATGTAGTAACATAAATATGGAATTAATTGTGTATATGTATTTCGAAGTATTGTGCTAATTTAAGAATCTCTTGTTAAGCTTGGTATGTAACTGTTTTTTGTCCCTAACAAATAAAATAAAATATAATTTAAACAACATATAAAATCAATTACTTTGTTTCCACCAAAAAAAGGTCTGAGGCCAATTATGCAAGAAAAAGCGCCAACACGTGACATAGTGAGAGTGACCGCAAGTTTATTAGACGCCCATACAATCCTTGAAACATTAAGTAACTCAGTAAAGCCACATAAATGTATGAAATTCGGCCAATATGCACTCGTTCGCACATTAGCCGAATGTGCGCAAGTTTATTGGTTTTAATTGAAATTATTTAAAGTGGTTTTGGTAACGAGATTGTGGTTTTCAGTTGATGTAATAATTGAAGTTAATTGAGATGTTATTAAGTAATAATACTTTGTTGTTAGGTGTAACAAATAACAAGCCGAATTAACGATAATCTATGCTTATACAGGCTGAATTAATAAAAGAAGCTGAAAATATTCAAGAAAACTTAGACGAGTCAAGACAACCTACCCCTACTACTAAATTTACAGAAATACTAGGACATTTATTAACTCCTTAAAGGACATTGCCACCAGGCAGGTCCCTTTTGTGGTATCGTGTGCCTGATTGGAATAATAACCTAAAAATATTATTTATTTTTTTGTTTGCAAGTTATTTTTTATACAGTTTCTTTCACCCTGGGAATAAAGTTAAAGTTAATTAATAGTTAAACATTACGTCGACATCCGTTTGATAGGTATAGGTACAAAAAAAAGTTGCCAGATATCAAATAACTATTGAAAATAAGGTATTTTAATCAATGGATTAATCGATATCAGATCAAAACGATAGTTAACAATTAAAAAAAAAAACAATAATTTTTTAATTATTATTTTAACTAGTTCACGTCAACATTTAAATGGAGGTCTCAACATTTGACAACTTCAAAGCTACTGTTTTAGCATTATGTTTTCACGACGATGAGTTAGAATGGTGTTAACCCTGTCTTTTTCATAGGTACGTATTATTGTAGCATATTATATCTGAAATGCAGAGCGGGAGGAGTCATTTGATGATTTCCCACCCGAAAAAAAAAAAAAGGCCAAGTATAAGTTTAATTATGTAAAATATTCATGATAACGTAAACTACTAGACGTACACTCGGTACACTGCTTATAGTCGATGCTAGTAATAGCGATGGAACGATGACAACAATAGGTTGCTTATATTCATAATAAGTTTATATTGTTGAATAGATGTCCATAAAAGCGATTTACACAAACATAAAAGCCTTATGTATTTTGGAAACGCCCGTATTAACAAAACAGTTTTAATCGATAAAAAAACTGAAATCGATTTATTTACGATTAAAAATATTTGTTCTGGCAACATTTACTTGCGCATGTCACAGCACTTTGCTCTGAGGTTCGTTACGTTCGTGATTGCCTTGTTTAAATACGTTGAGTTTTGAATTCCGTATTTACATAGTTATTATTTATGATACGTGCTTTTTCTGCTACCACCGAGTTACTTTATGCATAAAGTAATAGAGACATCATTCCATGCTCATAGTGATGTTTACAGTCTATGTCAATTTCTAATTATAACCTAGATTTTTAAAACAGAAAAATTACAATATCTCCTGAACCAGGGTGAATAAATGGAAAAGGTTTCTGATTATGAAAATGCTATGTTTTTACTATTAAGTAAAATAAAAATCTTCACGGCACAAGCATTTTCCACTGGGACCGAACTTCCTTTGCAAAACGGGCAATCTCTTTTTCCATTTCATACAGTGTGCTTGATGTGGGAATGACAATTCTTAGAGGCTACATATAATTTTCTTGTCAAATTTTATACATCCTGTATAAAAACTATTGCTAAAGTGAGCAACCAATCAATTTGACATTTTATTAAATTGCATTGCTTCGTACAACTGTCTACAAAACGATAATTGCAGTGTTGTTGCAATAGCATTGATGTTACTTGTTTTATGTAAGCAAACTTTGTTGCACATAATATAAACACATAATAGTACAAAACTATACAATATCTATTCATATATGTGTTTGGATTTAATGGATAACTCTATCAGTCCCCATCATCATGGCCCTCGCCCCCTGTTACATGGTACTATATGTATAACTGGTCAAATGTGGGTGTTCATTTCGGTACACTTCTGTTTAACCCTTCCGGGATGACAGGCTTGATGTTATGTTAAGTCCATCGGAATAAATGTATTTCAAGTTATCAATATTTATGAGAAATTAGACGGGTTTGAAATTCGTCCGCTTTTGCTTTATTACAATTTATTTTAATAAGTTTTTTTTTTATCTTTCTGAAAATAAACTAGTTACTTATAAATGAGCGACCAGGTAAACCACTTTTATTTTGACTTAAAATGGAAAACTATAAAATAAATGCAAATTAGGAAAAATAATAAAACTATAGGCTACTAGTCTAATAAAATATAACTTGTTTCAAGTATAATAAATAAGTAAGCAGTCTTGCTTATTTAATACTCTCAAAACCAGTTTTTTTTAAATCAAAGGAAACAAAGACATTATCAAATGCAAGTGCTTAAGTTTTCTGCCATAAACATAAAAAGCTAAACTATGACAACACAACCCTATTTGACATTTGACACATGTCAAACCACAAACAACATTTCGAAAATGTAAAAACACAACATCAAAAATCCCGAACAACACAAGATTAGAAAATAAGCCTATTAATTAAAGAAAAACACAGGAAAATTCGAAAAAAAAAAAACAATAAATGATTGAAATATATCGAAATATCACTCACTTTTTTAATTTCTGTGACCGTAACCACACAGGTCCGTTCGCGTGAATGCACGATACTGACTGAGCGACTGAGCAGATACTACCATTCACTTTGAACGAAAGAACGGGTTCTATTCGAGAACATTGTAGTAACCAAGTTAGGTCTGTAGCTAAGGTGAAGCAATTTGGCCTTTAAGTAAAGGCGATAGAGTGCTGAAGGTGTGAGCGTCTAAATTGGTGGTATACTACGAGTGAAAATCTCACGTAAAATTTTGTGAGATCGAAGTGAGTTTCGGGAAAAAAACTAAGTTCACAGCAGAGTAATACCTAATGTAGACTGTGTGCCCACTTAGGCACAGCTAGATCCGGTGTGGGTTGCCAGCAGTTGGAAACAGGCTCTCCAGAATATATTAAAGTCTGTATCGGTTGCGACTTGCGACCTTGCATACTTGACAATTTTGTGTACAACGGACGAGCAGGAGATAACAGAAGCCACTTTTAATGTTATCTTCCATACTTTGTGTGCTTTTTAACAACTCTAGAAATTTGGTTACAATGTATTCAATTGACACTAAACGCAACCCTATTTGGCGTTCTACCGTCATCGTTCGGGTCGGCTTTCTTAACCAAGTGCAGCTGAATACCATTACTTTATCGGGAGCGACTGACGAGTGACCAAACCCCTCGGTATGACTAGTTGTCAGACTTTCTTCCTTCTGAAGAGTGTTAATGACAGTCAAATGTCTACAAACGACAGCCGGGTCTAACGGCTTAACGTGCTTGCCGAGGAGGGAATTCGGTATGTAATGGATGTTTACCCATCCACAAAATGATCTCAGCAAGCGTTGCTTTAGCTTGAAGATAGACCCGTGCGGCTGTTATTGGTATGCATTCAGCTTCTTCAATATCTGGTAAAAAGAGTAAATAACAAGAGACGCTGTATTGCTCAAATCAACCATGGCTTGTTACACTAACACCCAGTCATGTGACGTCTGACGACCTGCTGAGCCAACTTAGACTTTACTCAAGCTAAGTAAGAACGTTACATTTTTGCATCAAATGGTACAAAAATGAACCGTCTTTGCCAAAACTTAACGTTCATATGCCATGCTAAGCTCATCATTCTGTCCTAATTTATTTGGGGTTGGCACAGCATGTCTTCTTCGTCCATAGTGCTCTATTACTGGTCATTTCATCCGACACCACCTTTCTTCCATCCACATTCATTCTCAAAACATTCCTCACGATATTTTCATTATTTGTCATGACATGCTTATTGTTCTTGGCTTGAGTAAAGTATTAGTATTCACGCTTTAAATATCCGCTTTTCCGCTTTTAATACCTGAGACAATCCCGTGGGCAAGAAGCTCAGTCAGTCTGAATTCAAACTAACTCACATAAACCATTTATTTCAAATAAATCAGTTAGCCTTTGAATTGTCAGAATATCATAAAAAGAATAGTGTGGATTTCTATGTGAAAAGAACTTTCAAAAACTCTGAATCAAAATGTTACAAAATCACGGAATAAAATATTCACAGCACTACTTTCGACATAAGACTATCCACAAAAGTACCTTTCAAAAGTCACTTCAAGCGATATCCACCTGGAAGTGAAGTGACAAACAAGTGACATTACGACCAACAGTACCGACGTACTACGTCACTCTGACGTACCACACTGGCCGACCTTGCCACCGACCGCGTTCCCCCATTATGTGCTCGTTGCATCACCGCGACCAGGTAATTACTCCATGTGACTTTGGAGAAGCGTTCGAAACTTCCTGTAGTGCACGCCGCGTAAAGTTCAGGGTCCGATCTTTGATGATTTGATGAACGATACGGGGAATGGATGAATGTGGTGTGATCTAATCTTTTAAAAGGTTTTTAATTATTTAGATTTGGAATTGAAGGTTTTTTTTGGTAGCAGAATTAGCGGTAAAGTTACGAAATGAAATAAGCGTTACTGCTAAGCTTAAGGCCCTGGGTTCGATTCTTCCCTGTTCTCTTAGACGGGCAAAGTATTATTGGGTGTTGCTGCTACCATCATATCTCTCAGAAGCAGTCTGGAGTCTGAATGTTTGCCCAGCAATAAGCTCGCCCTCTATTACATAGGACTTAAACATAGCAAAATATGGGTGTACTGAACTTTACTGAAGGAAGACTACTTCTAAGTTTTCGAAGCTTTCTAGTTTTTAACTTTTTAGTTACGAGATTATGTTCATTACAGGCAGAATTTTCAAAACAAAATGTTTTTTCCCCCGACTAAGACGTTTTCATTGTAAAACTAAAACATGTCAACTAGAACTTTCTTTAGCCTTACTAGACGAACAAAATACTTGGTTGGCCGATATACCACTCCACATACATAGAAACGAGACCTCTATTAGAAAAATTATATCACTACTTACACTAAATATAACAAGCAAGTAAGGTCATTCATTCATTACTCTTATCCAACTGATCTCACAACGCTAGCAATAAATCTCACTAAATTCCGCGAGATGGCGCCAGTGCCAATACACAAAGGATAACAATAATCTGAACGAGTCTAATTTGTCGAAAGTTTTAATTATGCTTTAGATTAATTATTTAACTCAAGTGCGTGTTGGGCCACGCACAATGTAGGGTTCCGTAGTTGCCCATCAAAATATGCAGACACTTCCTACGATTCGATTTGCCTCCGAACGATGATTTTTATTGATATTATAAAAAAAAACAAAATTATATTTGCAGATGAAAAACCTGTGCTCCCATACATTGTGCTTAGGAAAATATGTTATCCAAGTACATTTTATAAGTTGGTCGACTATTTCTCGTAAACTTGTAAAGCCTACTTAGCTGTGATAGTTTTCCTTTTTTATTTAGTTATATGTATATACTATCACCGTGAATTTTTTAACGCACCCAAACACAACCGTTTAGCTGGTAGAGGGGGACACTTGAGTCTAACAA
This sequence comes from Eurois occulta, assembly GCA_950022335.1. NCBI lineage: Eukaryota > Metazoa > Arthropoda > Insecta > Lepidoptera > Noctuidae > Eurois > Eurois occulta. Next base: position 769,010 of record OX465494.1, on the reverse strand, counting down.
AAATTTGCACTTTAAAGTTTAATATTTCACAAACGAATCCCATAATTGAAAAAATATTTCGACAAACTCGCAATATTTTTTAAGACTTATCCAACGATATCCCACACTATGGGGTACACCAGAAAAAAAACAAGCCATACTTTACGTGTGGTACTGGATACCCTAAAAAAAAACTTTTCGAGATTTTATTTTACCACTTTGTCGGCGTAACTAATCTGTATATTCTTGCCAAATTACAGCGGTCTAGTTTCAATAGCTTTTGAGCTAAGCTGCGGACAGATAGACAGACAGACGGACATGGCGAAAGTATAAGGGTGCCGTGTTTGTTGACTACGGAACCCTAAAAATTCGAAGACATGTGACATCTGCCATCACGCAGTTTACCGGCGCGGCCGGCGGCGTGGTGAATTACAGCCCATTCCCTCTCATAGAAAGGAGGCTTGCGCCCTAGCAGTAGGAGATGGAAGGCTGATTATGCTTATACTTATGCAGGCTGTTAGGTATGGTAATGCCAAGGTGTATCGTTTTGTTTCTGTCCTTTATAATATTTTACGCGTTGTATGATTGTTATTTTTTTTTGTTTGCACGTCATGTCTCTGCGACAAATAAATATATTTTTCTTTCTTTAACGTATTACCCGGTCAATGGGTTGAGGAGGTCAAATGGGCAGTAGCTCAATGTCAAATATGGATATCTAGCTGCCAGTAGCGAAGGGTCAACTTTTGTAAGAGGTAAGCCGGAGTACATATCTTTAATTTGATTATATATATTATTTGTCTATAGAAAACTCACTGTGCCATTTTTCAAAGGAAAGCCGATAGGAATCGAGTTGTATGGAACCTTCGCCACTGCTAGCTGCATTCACTAGACTAGAAGCCAACCTTGGCAGTCGTGATGAATTGATGAGATACCTACTTAGATATATAATTATGGTCAGTAGCAAAAGTCAATGAACAGGAACACTCTGAATATAGAGCATCATCGAAATTAACACTATAATACTTCGTGAAGCTGTTCTTTAGTCTTTAGTATTTAATAAACATGAAGAACCGGGTTTAAAGTTCTTCATCCCCCATAGAAAAGGGAGGATCCTCCAACCAGACGGGAGTTATGTCTGCTGGGCTACTGCCCGACAGTTGTTGTCGGGTTCTTCTATATTATTTTAGTCTTAAGTTGCGGATAACTTTACTGGCGCGATGCAGGATTTAGATGTAGTTTGATGTTTTAGTTTATCCTCTGCGTCATAGATGGCGCTGTAGTACTTTTCGTTCTATGTTGCTGTAGTACTTTTTGTAGTACCGCTACAAATAGCTACGAGTCATAATACTGGGTGGATCAAATAGTGACGTCATAAGATAAAATATTATAGATTCATCATCCAAAAATACCCTATATATATTCCGCGATTTTTATTTTTATTCACTCTTAATTATATTTTGCTTGTTTTTACTTTATTTCATTAATTTTACTTCTAGTTTGATTTTTTATAATCACCGTGTACGACTTTTTTGGGAAATATAACGAAAATGTACAACTCTGATCCCCAAGATACAGAATAGCGTCTAGTTTGGACCACTGTGTATTCAGTGCTTAATTTAATGTAATTATTAAATTTCGATTTTAATTAAATATTTGGCTAAATAAGTAAGATTGTTTTTCCTTATTATAACAAAAACTGACTATATAACTATTTATTATAACAAAAACTGACCGTCACACATTTAAAATCACGATCGTGTTAGAATTGCAATCCGTTGAAGTTTTTTATTTCCATTTCTAAGAAATCTCTATGATCTTGCATATCTAATTACATATAATTTATGACCACATAATAGCTGTACCTACTCCATTTAAAAAATGCTTAATAATAATTACGAGTGTCACGGCAATCACAGGTTAATCGCGAGTATCAAGTTAGTCATAAATTATTCTATAATACCAAGTAACTGCCTCGTTAGTGTGCGTAGTGTAGTGGTCGCAAACGCTTCTGCTGTGCGTGGGGTCATGGGTTCGTTATTGGGTTTCTTCTATCAGGCATTTCTCAGCATCAGCCTGGAGTCAGGACTTGTACCCGGCTGATGACACTGGGCTTGCCTATTTTGACAGTGGCGAAATGTGGGTGTTCTATGGGTAGACACTTCTTCTCAACGTTTCGGGAGTTGTGCAGCATGTTGAGTAGGTATATTAGACTGCTCAACGTGCAGGCGTGATGTCTATAATCGTTATGAAAACCTATTACTATTCTGTTGTTTAAATCAGACGGAAAATTATTTCACTGGCCAATGTAATTTTGCCCAAACAATTACAGAACCTAATAGACAATTAATCGCAGATTCTCAAAACCAAAAGTGGTATGGCTGATTATTTTATCAACATGACTAGTGCAGAAGGTCGCCTTCTGGCCGTATCGGGTGTCGCCACAACCTTCGGGCCCTTCGGCCGAAGACGAATGTTTAATAACCTAAAATATTTAGTTTAAGATTAACTAAAAGAGAATAATAGAATGATTGTTTAAACTTTTAATTTAAAAAATATTTTTGATTCGACTGTAGGTATTTATGTATAAACAAGTTAACGAGGTGAGTAAAGTTACCTTGTAACTTGACAAAAAAAAAAAAACTTCAAAATGTGCGACCCCTGTCCCACGCGCGTTACTTCTACGTTCGATTTCGATTGTTCAATTTCGGCCTTTGGTAGAAACCTTCAAACGAGCCTAAGTCGTTTTAGCCAAAACTTCGGCTCGGACACTAAACATTTTTATCTAAAAAATTCATTTAACCTTTGAAAAATTTAAAATATAAAGATCACAGCGTTACAATATTTTTCAAATCCAAAATTAAAATAATTACGTCATTTTGATTGCACAAAAATCACGATAACATTCATATAATTATCTCAATTTTCTATAATGTAATATTAAATACGTACCTACATAAATTGTTCTAAAATTGTTTTTCCTATTTCATGGGATGTTATTATCGTCTCAATGTCAATCTACGCGTGTCATGGTACCTACAATTACATTATGTATAATAAGTAGGTATATATAGGTATCGTAAAATGAAGTTATTAATGTATTTTCAACTGGTTTGTATTTAATTCTGTTAGGTATGCCATAAAATATTTACATTCTCTGGCGTTAAGTTAGTTTATATTAATAGAATGTTAATATATAAATATGTTAGCTTTGTGAATCGTATAGGTATAACAAGGTTACGGTGTACCTTACAGAACGATGTGTTGCTGGGGAGTTTATTCAGCCACTTCTTCGCACTCAATAGGTACATTTGGAAGTGGCGAACGGTGGGCGTTTCAGGAGATTCTTGTGTAATCTTGACGTTCCAAAAGTGCTTCTCTTCAGTCTATTTTGATGAAATTATATTAAATTTTAACTTTTACTGATTCTGTATGCGACACTAGCGCCGCATGGTATAATATTGGGCGATTTTTATTGAAACAAAGGTTCTTAAAGCAATTGATATAAATGATAACCGACACGCAAGAATTCAATTACCTAGTAAGACATGCGTAAAAGACGAGACTTATATAAAATATTAACTGCGAGTCCAGTATGGCGAATCGAATGGCGATATTGTCTTGAAACAACAAAAAAAAATTATTGAGGTGTACCTGTAGTGGGAGTGATATGAAGTTTCGAAACACGGAATTTCGACGCACGCTATTTCGAAAAAAAATAAGAGTGGTACGCCAGTTCGAAAACTCATGAATTCGAAAACCGCCATTTCGAATGACGTTATCGCGAACACGCTATTTCGAAAAACTGTTTGAATGGTACGCTAGTTCGAAAGTCTTGGCATTGAAATCTACTGTTGCGAATACAAATAGGTCCTGTAGTATTTGTAATGTTATTAGTTTATCAAAATGGGAACCAAGCTAGGGATACATAGCTAAATCATAATAGGTACTAATATTAATCATTTATGCTTAGTAGTTATAGACAATTAGCTCAGTGTCAGTATCAGAATAGCATATTCCAATCAGAATTTATCTGGGGATTTGCGACACAGTGATTACCAAGAACTACGCTACCATGATAAAACTGACACTGAGCTAATTGTCTATACTACTAAGCATAAATGATTAATATTAGTACCTATTATGATTTAGCTATGTATCCCTAGCTTGGTTCCCATTTTGATAAACTAATAACATTACAAATACTACAGGATCTATTTGTATTCGCAACAGTAGATTTCAATGCCAAGATTTTCGAACTAGCGTACCATTCAAACAGTTTTTCGAAATAGCGTGTTCGCGATAACGTCATTCGAAATGGCGGTTTTCGAATTCATGAGTTTTCGAACTGGCGTACCACTCTTATTTTTTTTCGAAATAGCGTGCGTCGAAATTCCGTGTTTCGAAACTTCATATCACTCCCACCTGTAGTACACCCTGCCAGATGTTTTATGTGTGTTATTATTACTTAACCGCCGGCTGATCAAAAAAACTAAATTAAAAAACTTATGAAATAGTTGCAACTTAAAACTATGGTTTAGAACAAAAAAAAAAATATCGCAATGACGATGACGGGGAGAACAAGTGCCTTTCGGCTTGGTTATGGGAACTTTTACACCCTTTACAATGTGTATATGTTATGGACCAAGTGATAAATTGGGCATTATACATAATGCCCAGTCATTATGAAAAATGCCCAATATGAGAGTGCAATTTGATTAGAATTATTCAAATAATCAAATTGACCGGGCATTATACATATTGTCCATCACATTTTGGGCAGAGTAATACAAACATATTTAATTACTATTTTTTATTGTTATTGTCATTTACTTAAAATAAACCGCCGTTTTCTCGTGGTCCTACTATTTTGTCCTACTAGTAGGACCACGAGGGAGACGAGTTTCTGTTCGTCGTACTATGACATTTGGGGTTCCTATTTCTGTCTGTAGGGTTTAGAGGCACCTAACCAACCGAACTTCGGGGTGCCCCTGACGTCGACCGTCTAGGGTTAGCGTTTCCGTCAGCAGGTCGACGGATCCCCGCTGCGCGGGGCTCCTATTTCTGTCTGCAGGGTTTACAGGAACCTAACTAACCGAACCTCGGGGTGCCCCTGACGTAGACCGTCTAGGGTTAGGGTTTCTGTCAGCTTCTGTTAAATTTCAATTACGTTATACATTCATATTAAAAAAATAATATAAAACATATTAAAAAAATAAAAATTTCACAACATGTCTAATATTGTTTTATAGAAATGACTTATTATTATAAAACATAAAATAAACTAAATTTTAAGCAATCAGACTCATTATTTGGCATAATTAGCATCTTCTTTAGCTTTATTATCAAATTGCCTAATTATCATGTAGCAATATAATAATGACCGTGCAATGTGATAAATAATGAAGTTAAGATAGTATCAATCACTTTGCCCGATAGAGCTAGACATTATTCATAATGCTCGGACATTATGTATATTGCCTGCATTAATCACCTGGTCCATAACATATACATATATAATATTATGTTTACACAAACAGTCATGATCCTTTAATTACATTACTAAATAACAAATTATCGCTTTAAAAAATGTAAATATTTTATGTTTAAAAGGCACGTTTAGTTTTACTGGTATTTTTTGCGGGGTCGCTGTGCCCATTTAAATCTGGTAAAGTACCTATCATGGGAAATGACGCGAATGGCTTCAAGAAGCGGTCTTTAAGGGGAATGCTCCAACCAGCCCGCGAAATTCAAAATTTCTTGGGTTTTTTGCAATTTGCAGGCCAGTGCTAGGTTGTATGTTGATTAAAATATTATTCGCGGCTGTAAGACGTATGTAGTTACAGAATTATAATCATCAAAATCACCAATACAACCCTCCAAGTTCATAAAGGCGTAGGAACAAAAAAAATCAGAAAAAGTCATTCCTACAGCTTTATGAACTTAGAGCGCTTTATTGATGATTTTGATGATTATAATTCTGTAACTACATACGTCTTACAGCCGCGAATAATATTTTAATCAACATACAACCTATCACTGGCCTGCAAATTGCAAAAAACCCAAGAAATTTTGAATTTCGCGGGCTGGTTGGAGCATTCACCTTAAGAAACAGGCTAGCTGAAATCAAATTGTTATTAAAGGATTTTACAAATACGTCGTAAGTATGGAGCTCCTAATAATACTTACTGTTTACTTTGTTTTTTTTTTTTAAACTTATAATGAGACCAACTAATCGTGAGAAGAGTCTGGAGGTATGAATGTATTCACATTCGTACTCAAGACTTAGGTATAGACGTAGTAGGGCCTAGGGAAAGATCGAAGAAATGATGAATGGACTGTCTGAAAAATGATGATATGGCTTAAAAGTCGGTAACTACTGAGATTACGACTAAAAGAAATAAATTGAGAATGATGATGACAACTTATATGTAGATAATGTAGCTGCCTACCTAACTATGCGAGACACCGACAAGTCAATGGATAATTAAATATAATTATGTATAGCGCTTTTAACAACATGAAAAAAACTCAGTTTTCGTGTCTGTGTGACATTTTTTTTTAAAGGACAATTGATTAATTTTAAGCCGGTTTTATCCATAATTAAGATAATTTATTCCGGAAAGTTTATGTGTTTACTAAAGATTAATATAAAAAAAGAAAGGCTTTATATTGACTTAACAATCGTGTGTAGTAGGGGCGGATCGAAAGTAAAATATAGTGTAGCAGCAAGTAGGTAGGTGGGTCTGTCTATCTTCGTAGTGCTATTATTACTATTGTTATAATAATATTCACATAAGTTGCACTTCGAGGTTGACCCAAAATGCACGTCATGTGTAACATTACCTAATTAAAGTAATGGCAGATAAAATATAATACAAATAATAATTTTTGTATGGATGGATGTATATGTCGGTATTTTGGTCGATTTTGAGAATAAAGATCGTTTGTGAAATATGTTTATTCAAACAAAGTAGTGTTTGTACAGTTGTTTGTTATTGCTAGCCCATATTGTCCCACTGCTGGGCAAAGGCGTCCCTCCATTCCTTCCAATTCTCACATCCAGTTCGTCCCGCCATCTCTGTCGTGGTCTACCGCGACCCGAGCTTTACGGGGCCACAGTTCGTTCGTTTAATTTCGTGTTTATTTCGTTCGTTTACTTAGTAATTAAATTAAAACATATCATTAAGAAAATATTGCCCTACATTGTAAGCTCAATTAGGGGAACTAATTTTTTGAACTCATCATCATCATCTTCCTGCCCTTGTCCCATGTTACTTGGGGTCGGCGCAACACGTTTTTTTCTTCCATTCTCCTCTGTCAACCGTCATGCTATCATTTACTTCTTTATCTTTCATATCATTCCTCACACAATCCATCCATCGTTTCTTTGGTCTTCCTCTCCCTCTCCATCCATCAACGTTTATATTCATCACTCTTTTAGTCACATGCGATTCGTCCCTCCTCATCACATGTCCATACCAAGACAGTCGATTCCCTTTCAACTTTTCTGTAACTGGCGCAACTTTTAAACTTCCTCTAATATACTCGTTCCTTACTTTATCCATTCTTGTCACACCACACATCCACCTCAACATTCTCATCTCCGCTACATGCAATCTTTTTTCATCCATCTTCTTCACAGCCCAGCATTCTGATCCATACAGTACGACAGGTCTAACTAATTTTTTGAACTGTTGTTTATATATTCGAGAGGTTATTATGATCAGTTGAAAAAAATAATGGGCAGTTATTTTTTTTATCGGCGGTTGGTAAATTTGTGCGACAATAAAACATAGACAGTAATAAAAAAACAATTGGCCAATTATTTCGTCTTACAATGTCAGTACTAAAAATACGTAAGCAGACTAATAAATAAATTGCCAGTAAAAATTATGGAATAATATACGGTGTTTTGAGATTTCTTACTGACTAATTCCGATTTGTCAACTGACTCGTAACTGTCCATTTAGTTATTTTACTGCTCAGTATTTATTAAATGATCCATTTTATTATTTTTTTTACGACTCATTTTTGTTTACTTTACTGCTAAGTTTCAACTGACGAACTTGTTAATAAATGTTATCATGTTGTTTTTATGCATTTTGTAATTTTTAACTTACCAAAACTACTAAGGAGAGAGGGCCGTAACGCGGATCCAGAGCAGGTTAGTGTATTTCACAAGTCGCTTGCACACAATATTGTCCTTCACCGTCTTGAGAGCGCACATAATCGTGGCTTTACAAATATGCCTAAATTCAGTTAGAAATACGAGACGGGCCTAGTAAGTATTTAAATTATCGTTTCAACGAGAGCTTTAACCAAATTCGCGAAACTATACAAATAAATTAAATTGAAGTGTCTGTATAAATTACCGCTTTTTACTGAATGCTTAAGAAAGTATTTACGGTACTTTTAACAAAAACACTTTTTTTTCAATTTTTGTCTGTCTGTCTGTTTGTTCCGGCAAACTCCGAAACGGCTAGACCGATTTTGACGGGACTTTTACTGACAGATAGCTGATGTCTTATGGAGTAACTAAAGCTACTTTTATTTCAGAATAAGATTTAGGGTTCAGTGCAAAAAATTAGAACCCTTGAAATTGGTAACAAAATTCGACTCAAAACTCTCTATCTGACCATCTCAAACATGATGGATGACATTCTTTCTTACCGTTGCTCGCCGTTATAAAACATGTTTTGGAAGTAGATTTTCATATTATGTTGTTGTTTCTGTATTCCGGCCATTTTGCGTAATTGGCGACTAAAACTGACTGCTCAGATTTCTATTATATTCTCTATCTTTATAGATTTCTATATCTAGATTTAATTCATGATGTAAAGGATGTTTTACACTGCGTCGTTGTATTTCGCAGTTTGAGTGCGGATAGGCGGATAGTCTGGCCGCAGTAAACTTGGTCGAAAACTGAAAAATATTTAAAAAAAGTAAAGTTTTAATTGTTGCTTGAGTCATGGGTGGTACAAACCCTTCAACCCTCGGAACCTAGGTAAATTATGTAATCGACCAACATGTGCTGTGGCAATTTTTATTTTTATTATTTTGGGGACTTAGGGCTGGATAAGGGTATGATTGGGTAGGAAGGTGACTGGGACAGGCAGCAAACTAGATCGCAAAGACCGGTTGTTGTGCGCACCTACAGAGAAACGCCTGTCCAGCAGTGGATTGCGGACCATTTTGAAAACAACATCAGATAACATCTGTCTAGAAACAAAATTGAAACTTTTTGGCGCGGAGGCTTACATAATCACACATATTATTGTAAGTTTCATTATCTTTACATAGTATAAAACAAGTCGCTCCCGCTGTTTATATGCTTAGATCTTTTAAATTACGCAACGGAGTTTAATGCAATTTTCAGCAATCGCTAGAGTGATGTGTGTGCACCCGTGCCGGCCCGGGTCGCTAGTTTTTTTTTTTTATAAAATCATGTCATGCTATGGTATGCCACTTAAATTCATTAAAAATAACGTAAAAATCCATAATTAAAGTTCTAAAAATATTTCCGGCATATTATTCGTAATTTCAAGCAAGTTTACCACTATTATATTTGTTTACTTACGAGGTCTCGAGACCGGCGCAGTGTCACGCATCCTTTAGAGTAGGCTACGTCCAACTTTGTATGGAAATAAATGGCGTAGCAGTAGTGACGTGACACCGTGGGATGCGGACGTCTCTTTATTAATATATCTATATTTTTGTAAATATTATATAATTTCGTTTTATTGAGTGAAGTGTTGTTAGTGATTTGGAATAATAATTTGTAAGTAGTATCATGATTTTTTTTTCTTTTTTGGTTTTAACATAGAATAATAATTACACAGGGTAGGAGGAACACCGGCGCACAAACGACTACTAGGTAATGTTAAATAATTTTTCAAAAAACATTAAAAGAAAATATTTAAAAACATTTCTTATTTTTTGCACGACATTTGGTGGGTCATTTTTTGTTGATCTAGTTTTAGTTTTCCTGTTATTTTTTAAGTGATCAATTGATCATGCACTAACGTATAATATTATGGTATTTTATTCTGAAATAAAGAGATTATGATGAAAATGAAAGTCAATTTGCTTGTTCGTGTCAAGTGACGACAATAGATTTACTTTCTAAAGACTTTCAACAGACACCAAAACCTTGTCAACCTAAAAATCAAATTTATTATTAGTGCTTGGGCGGCTGCTGTAGGGGATCAAAACCTCAAAAGTCACAAATACAATAACTTTACTGATAGTTATGTATTTGAGCCGTTTGGGGTTGAAACACTGGGGCCATGGGGTCGGGAGCCCACCTAGTACTTCGGGACATCGCTAAGCGGTTGGTCGACTCTTCTCGAAACCTGGTCTATTTGTTGGTCAAAGAATCAGCATTGCGACGTTCGATGACAATGCTGATCATTGTCATCGAACGTCGCAACGCTGGCAGCCTTCTGGGGAGTTTCCCTGTTGACAGCGATGCACACGAATTGCACATATTTTTATAATTATTTTTAAGTCACACGTTTTTATACTTATTACTTTACACGTTTTTATAATTATTTTTAAGTCTGGCATACTTAGTAAATAATGTATTATTAAATAAATGTGTGTAATAACTAAAAGTCGCATTTTAAAGTAAACAGTAATCACAGATTAGTTTAGTTTTTAAATGATTTAATTTAAGTTTTTAAATGTATGTACTATTTATCTTTTGCAAATCTCGCAATCGAAGTAAGGATAGGGTTGGAGTGTACGTAACTGGGCACTGAGAAAAAAGCGGCCAAGTGCGAGTCGGACTCGCCCATGAAGGGTTCCGTAGCAGCAAGTAACATAATATAAAAGTTCTTGTAGTTCCTTGTAACTTTGATCGATGTTTTTTTTTATATTTGAGTTGATTGAAAAAAAAAATCAAAGCAAATCAAATCATTTATTTTAGCAGAAAACACTGTCACAAAGAAAGAAAAAAAGAACGAAAGGAAAGAAAGAAAGAAAGGAATGGAAAGGTAAATTGTGGTTTACGATTTATGACGTATTAAAAAAAAAACTACTCACTAGATCTCGTTCAAACCAATTTTGAAGTTTGCATGGTAATGCACATCATATATTTTTTTATCATGCTCTTATTTTAGAAGTTACAGGGGGGGGGGGACACATTTTACCACTTTGGAAGTGTCTCTCGCGCAAACTATTCAGTTTAGAAAAAATGATATTAGAAACCTCAATATCATTTTTGAAGACCTATCCATAGATACCCCACAGGTAACGGTTTGATGAAAAAAAAAAACAGTTTCAGTTCCCCCAACCATAACCCAAAATTTTATTGTTTTCTTTTTCTATTTTTGTGTGAAAATCTTAATGCGGTTCACAGAATACATCTACTTACCAAGATTCAACAGTATAGTTCTTATACTTTCAGAAAAAAGTGGCTGTGACATACGGACGGACAGACAGACAGACATGACGAATTCATAAGGGTTCCGTTTTTTGCCATTTGGCTACGGAACCCTAAAAAGACAGAATTTTTTAGCCAAAAAAGTGTTAGATGCAAGAGCGAGCGAAGCGACCTCGAGACTTGTGAGTTGTGGCACCTCGACGGTAGGTTAGGTTACTTTAAACCCTGTAGACAGAAATAGGAGCGTAGCGTAGCGTCGAATTTAGTAGGTACCTATATCTTTTAATTTTGTGTGCTATAACAATAAATTTTAAAAAAAGTTAATTAAAACATAAAGCTACCAGAAAAACGTAGGAAATGCTTTAAATATACCTACTATTTATTGTTTTTTTTTTATGGCATATAATTTTTCCTCGTGAGCCACTTCATCACCACTGCTCTCAAATAGATGAAGGAAAACATCATAATAGTACATGTGACATGCTGTGTGAACTGACTGACTGTTGAGATGTCGAGGAATAGAGTGTTATGGAAAAAGAACACATGCTGCGCCGACCCCAAATAAATTGGAATAAGGGCAGGAGAATGATAATGATCCAACAATCCGCATTGGGCCTTTGTGGTGGATTACTGCCCATTGTCTGTGTTCCAGCAGTGTGAACGTTATAGGCTGACCATTCTATGGTTATTCGCAAAAAAATAAAACATTATTTTTGCATACAAACTCTTTACTTTCGCAAAGGGGCCACCAGATAAACCAGTTTTATACGTTAAAAAAATAAATTAATCACGCATATTATGTTTTCAACCCACTAACAGAAAAGTTGTAATCATAATTTAGCAATTAATTACATAACGAAGTTTTTTAACATAAAATCGTGTGGTGGTTGTTTAAAACTGATGGTGGTGATGTCATGATTTTGGCAAAAAATCAACAATAGTTTTGAAGCAAGGGTTTTGAAAGTAATTAATCATCTAAAACTGTTTTAAGTTTTCACGGTTTTAAAACTAAATACTGTCACTTACGGGATATCTTCCGTGATTGTCCATGATTTTGAGCTCCTATTTTTATTTTATGGTGCTTGCAACAGCGTCGAAATATCGGGAGCTCAAAATCATGAACAAAGTAAGTGACAGTATAAGTTTAAGTCTTATTCTATTTTTCAAGTTCTAACAAAACAACTATAAAAGCACGCTTAAATTAGGTACTTAACAGATATTTTTATTATATTTTTAAAACTAGGCAAAAAACCAAGATTGCTTGTTCCTAGGAATTATTTTCCTGCTTTGATTGTAATTTAATGTTGGTTTTTACAACTTAATAAAAAACCGCGATAAGTTTTTGATGTAAGTGTGATATATTTTTTTATGTTATTATATCCAAACATTAATTCCCCATCAAAAGCTAAAGACACTAAAAGCCTACACGTGCAGATTCGCCCGCGTCTTTTGTTTCACAATATATTTATATAATACTAGGTATGTAATTACTTTAAAGTTTTATCAAAATCCGTTCAGTAGTTTTTGCGACAAAGAGTAACAAACATTCATCCGCGAATGTTCGTCGGTGCATCCGCCAAACACTAAAGTTGACTTAAAACTTTCGCATTTATTATATTAGTAGTATATTTAGTCACACAGGACGATAACTACCGGAACTTAAAATTACAATACAAACAATAAAACTAAATTATAAAATGAAAGCAAAAAAAAATATAAATTAAACTAAATTAGTCCAGTACGAGGCCAAGAGACCAAAAGGTGAGAGGTGGGGCTCTCCGCATGATGCTGCGACGTTTCAAAATCATCATAGCTTTCTGATATCCCTAAACGAAGTTACTACCCCGAACATAAATGGAACGCACGCGTATACGAACGAACTGATAGAAGCTACTAAAGATACCATACCTGTAGTCAAATTCTGGGCCGATTTAATTTGAGTGTGTGTGTCATAGATGAATTTGTAAATCAAATAAAAAACCTAATAATAAGAATCTGCTGGATGCGAGGAGGACAAGACCGTATGTCCAGTACAGGAAGACTTTAAGGCCTGGACTTCACTAAAGCAGAGTCGAGCGGTAATGTGCAAAGCGGAGAAGAGAGATGTGCAATGCGGCACGCCGCTTCTCTCCTCTCGTCTCGGTGGAGTCCGGCCCTAAGGACGATGATGAAACCGTTCACCGAACCAATTGAAAGACATTATACAGCGCGCGTAAATCGTATGTATTGTTTCTTTCACGGCGTAATAAACTACGTAATTCATGTAAAATAGCTTTTCAAACATTTGCAAGGTTTTCTAGTTAAGTGTCCACTGTACACAATACAAAGGATCCGGTGAAGTATCAAAGTGAATGAACTTGGTCATCAATAGGAATTAAAAAACAAAGACTGGCCCGGCTGTCCGGCCAATTAAAAAGTTGTACTAGTTGATATTTCAGCTAATAAATTGCGGTTTGGATAGTCTACCTACGTCAATATGGATATATTGACGTAGGTAGACTATCAAAACCGCAATTTAATAGACAACTTTTGGTATTGGAAACTGCAGGAAAAATTGGTTAGTAGGAATAGACAACATAAAGTTAAAATAATAATTAAAATCTTGTTTTAAAAAACATAAACCTTCCTTCGCAGTCGGGTAAAAAGTATCTGCATAGAAAATTAAACGTGAATATTTCAAGTACCTATTTTTTTTCTAGCGACCCGCCCCTTCTTCACACGGCTTCTGTCTTATGTGGTGGCCTGACGAACCATAAGAAAGAAGCCGGATTTCAGTGCTTTTCCAAGTTAATATTGAACTGTGAACTGTTTGACGATGAAATTAAAGACTAAATAATAAAATTTATAGCGGTCAAGGGCTTGATTCAGGTAGCGGTACTCCTGGACACAGCTTATTGTTAGGAGGTTCCCCCCCTGACCGACCTGCCGGTAGCTTGGACCCTGTTCCCGAAACCTGTGGGCTACAATTAATTAAGATTGTTAGATTGAAATATTTAGAAATCTAATTTTAAATACGTACAGAAAAAACAATGCAAAAAAAAAGGGAAAAGTAAAATACAGTTTTTTCTTAATTTTGTGTCAAGTTCTATATTGATGTAATACACACAAAAACCTACCAAAACAAATGTTCAAAATTATGATAAAAACGCATAATATTGATCACGTCGTATGGAAAATCTAAGTGTCCGCTTAGCGTGTCGAAGGCAATCTAAATGAAGTTGACCCAAAATTCGGCGACGAGCTTGACACTTCCAGTAGCGTCCATCAACTCCTGCGATGTGCAAACAACAGGACAGGCAGCCGGCAGGACCCGATATTAAGTGTCCCATCGTCTGTGGTACCACGCCACTTTTACACTACAGGGCAGAGTCGTCAGTGAAATAACCACCTGAACAGGTTTTCCTTGCCTTTAAAGACTTCCAATCTAAGCGGTTACACAGATAGGCACACAAGAGTCTTTGATTTATGGTATTTCTAGGTAGATACAGACTAAAAAAACAGAAAGACCACATGAAACTCATAAATTAGTAATCTTACAAACATTATGCAATCATGTTCAAGCTCCCGTTTTGATTAAAAGAAATCCGGTCGTTAATAAACTTAACCAGTTTCTTTTCAATGAAAACCACTAATCTCATACGCCAGATACACAAATTATACAAAAAAAAAACACATCGTAATATGAGCGTAACTTTACTATACCATTGCTATTGATTATGTACTAAATCAATCAAAAACCAGAATTTTCGTAATTCATACCATCAGTTTCAAAATGGTGAAAAATGGTGAAAGATAGGAAAAAACGAAAAAATAAATATTCGCACGGATCATACGCCACATGAAACAAAGACGTAAATTGCGCGATATGGAAAATCCATAGATTTAGCTGCACCGACATGTCCTAGACCCAGAACTTCGACGACACGTGACATCCACATACCTGCACTGGGCTTGTGTCGCACTCCCACTCCCTCGCACTGAGAGGAAGCCTGTGTTTTAACAGTGGGAATGTTATGAACTGATAATCTACAATTGCACATGTAAGACGTGACATCGTCTGGTACACCCAATCAAGATATTAAAGCTATCGATATTCTAATAAGTATGATGGAATCATTAGAAGTACAGTAATCGTATCTGTATAAAAGCCGCGAAGGCTAATTGACATTAATAATGTATTTATATGCCTTGACAGAGTTTGTTTGTCCGATCAGATTCTATGCGAATGAGTCAGTGACGACTGTTCAATATTATGTTTGATATACCAACACGACACGACACGCTGAACTAGTTTTAAAGTCTTTCACTTTTAGATATAGGAGAAATCATCCTCCATAGAAAAGAGCCTCCGACCAGACGGGCATTGTGTCTGGTGGGCCACTGCCCGAAGGTTCATGTCGGGTTACTGTATGTATGTTAACCCGATTTGTTCATTCTAAAAATCTGTATAATGTGTAAGCATCCTATGGATAGAAAAGAAAGGACAGCTGCTCTGTTGTCCCAAGAATAAAGAAGCTTAGCCGCTCATTTAATTAGTAACGAATGTGTGTTTTCCAGAACAATGTCGGGTCCCGTTCAGCAGATTTCATTAGAAGAGGAGTACAAGAAGAAGACAAGGATTACCCCAGAAGACATCAAGAAGTTCAGAGATTGGGTCGACACGCAGCCACATCTGCCTTCAGAACATATTACTGGTGAGTCACTTTCTGTAAATACAACATACCTTTTCTTTTTACTCGACTAAAGTTAACGTTTTTCGATTTCAGCTTTATTCAATTGTTCTTGATGTTTTCATTATTATTTCGCCAGTAAATGACACATACATGGGCAATGAAATGAAATACATAATAAAGAGTCTTATAACATAAATGTTGATAGATGGAGAGGGAGAGGTAGAGGAAGATCAAATAAAATCAGGGTAGATTGTGTGAGGGCTTAAAGAAAAGAAAAAAAAAACAGTGACAAATAGAATGATAACATGGGAGACTGGAAGAATAAATGTGTTGCACCTCAAGTATGGCCCTTTCAGAGGTATTTTACCTCCGGTAATTAATTGGCTTACTTCAGCTTTGAAAGATTCCCATGCAGAGTATTTTTTTAACACTAATCTCAGGCCAAACTAATAGCTAGCGACAAATAATGAAAGGACCGTAACATGGAACTAGAGCATTTATAATAAAAAAAAACATTATTATGTCATAAATATTTCAATAATTGCTTTCAAAGTCCATCAAACATTACCTACAATAGTTTTGCAACAACTCATAAAAATCTGAGTACCGTATCAAGGACGACACCTATCCAGTTTTTTTCAGTTGATTTGATAGGTAATCAATATAATTACCTACTTGTATCCTGAATCAATGGAGGCTGTCGTGAGTCGTGGCTTCCTCAATGACGTACTCGTAGATACGTCGCTTTGTCGTAATAACAACATATTATCAGTGGTTAGACGTAAACTGAGCTATCTGGTAAAACCACTTTGTGAAATAACAATCATAATTTGCCCTTATTCCTAGTAAATAGTAGACTAGTAGGTCATCATCATCACCATCTGTTCCAATCTAACGAGATGAGCTAAATAACAGTATTTATATGGAGCGATTGTCTATCTGGTCGCCATAACCCAAACACTGGGTAATACGATACACCTTGGTAAGACTGATTGCCACTTCCAGGCTTCTGACTTCTCGTAACGCCTGTCAAAGATCTTATAATGACAGTCGAGTGTGCGTGTTCCAGTTAAGCTTAGCCAAGGTGTGAAGGATTGCAGGTACCCGGTAAGGTAAGGTGTTATTGGGTATATCCGTTAGATATATTTCAGTCGCCGTAGTTTGGAAGGAAAGGCATATCAAGCCATTGGTAATGCGCCTGATCTCTCGCCAGTCGTGTCGGATTGTCGTCCCATCGAACTATGAGAGTGAGGAAAGGAAGAGTGCACCTGTAGATTTGATATTATATTAGTCCCAAAAGTATGTGTAGTATGTACATAATTATGTTTGTGTCCTTTTCATAAGTGTACGGACTTGGATGAAATTTAGCTCACAGACCTCCCTATGGAAACAACAAAAATAACTTTGTTTATTTTATAATTCATCGAGCAAAACCTAGTCCAGTAATAAAAAGTCAACCATGATAATTAACACAAAACTACTCTTATCCAGATCAAATAAAACAGACGGAATGTATTGACGTAAATAGCAGAAATCCTTGACTACAATTCAATGCAGACCAGAGTTCAATATGGATCGCATGTGTGATCAGTAGATAAACGACAATTAGTGGA
Source organism: Eurois occulta (assembly GCA_950022335.1). Classification (NCBI taxonomy): domain Eukaryota; kingdom Metazoa; phylum Arthropoda; class Insecta; order Lepidoptera; family Noctuidae; genus Eurois; species Eurois occulta. The sequence goes on along the minus strand of OX465494.1, from coordinate 751,362 downwards.
CAGATGATGACTGTGTCATTAGTCGGTGTAAAATGGCCGCCGCGACGTAACGAGGCTCTGTGTAGATAATGGACGAATGCAGGCGGGTAAGATGGGCTAAGTGTTGCGGCCTTTGGCCTAGGGAAGTGAGATCTTCATAGGGGCCATCTGGGTTTTGTGCCCGATTGATAGTAATAAGCTCACCCTATTACGACTTTAACATAACTGACGAAACGTGGATGAACCCTTCGGTGCATACAGGCGTGATGTTGTTTAAACTGAAAATTGTACTTCTGAACTACATCTCCAAAATTATTAATAAAAAAAATGTTGAAAACAAGCTTAATAAAATAAACTTTTCCTTTAAAACTTTTACTATCAACTTATAACGTCGTTACACAATTTATATGATATAAAAGCTTGTCGCGAGATTTAAGTACTCGTATTTACTTAATTTGAAAATTTTAAACATTAAAATCAATCGGATCTAGTTATTTAATTTACTTGTTAATCTACACACTTCGATCAACAAGATCTAAGTCTACACAAGCTTTTTCGCCCTCCTCCGAGTTGGGCGAATAAGCAATAACATAGCACAAAAGCACCCTACGTTTTCTCTTTAGAAACATTTTGTCAAAAACATTTAGTTTTAGAAAAAAAGTTTTGCTTAAGGCATTGGTCAAAGATAAATGATAAACTAATAAGTGTGTATTAAAATATTATGTATTTTTATCTTACCAAACATGATTAGTAAGAATGTAATCAATTACATGTTAACCAGCTACGCAATGGCAACCTTGAAATGTTACCTGTTCAGGCCTATAAAAAATTTGTAGTAACCAGTAATCTTGCTTTAAAAAATATAATTCAAGTTGAATTTTGAGTCATGGTTTTTGGCCTTGTACTTGACTTCCGTGAAAATGATAACCGACTATTTTTAAACGTAGTTTTGATTACTAGGTTTTAAGCATCGTTGTTCACTGTAGAAAATATCGCACAAATACGTAAAGCTTTATAGATAAAGCGTTCTTATTAAAATGTTTAAAAAAACGTATGATCCTATAAATTCTGGATTTAGAATGAAAGCATTCCACGACGCCTTCTTTTTGCCGTGCCTCGAAAAGCCTGTTAAGCAGTTGGTTCCAGCTATTATCGGTAGATCTTGGACAATCGTTACGGGTATTCAGAAGCCAAAGTCTGACAACTACTCCTACCGAGAGGGGTATCGTGATATCCAATATCGGGTTGTGTACCTAAGTCAAATAGGTAGTCGCTCCATGTAAAATACTGGTATTCAGCTGCATATGGTTAGACTGCAACTGATAGATGCTGGTGTTCCTTTTTGCCGACAAAAAAGCTGCTATAGAAAACTTCCGTTCTAATTTTAAAATGGCGTTTTAATTTCATTCTAGAGCTGGATCTGATCCTGACGTACCACTGCTGCCAGCGAAGCACCGAGGTGTCCAAGCAAGTGCTGGACCTCCACTACACCCTCAAGACGCTCTTCACCAACTTCTTCAAAGACAGGATAGTGGACGCCAAGATATTAAAGACTTTGAATTATTAGTGAGTACTTTATGTTTATTATGTTTAGCCTTATTTTCTTAGCGTGTCGATGGCAATCTATGTTGTTTGTTATACGCGTTTGGCGCACGTCAAAACCTAGCATGCAGGCATCTGGGTATGCAGGAAGCTATGGCAGGTTCAGTCTTATGATATTTTGCTAAAGAATAAGAACTGTTGAACTGCAGTGAGTTTTTGGCATGCATAACCCACTAACTCTCTTAGTAATTACTTCATTAATACTTTAGTAGTTCGTATCTGCAACACTGACTTCACAGCTGTTACGACTACGAACAATCGCATAGTACAATAATTGTTCGGAAGAATTGTTGTTTATTAACTATTGTTATTGTTTAGTAAGCTTATTCTAAAGCTCTAGCTTTTGGGCCGAGATGACTAAATGCGATACAAAGATTACGTGAAATTCTGCCATGGTTCTTTTGAACGCTAGCCATGAATTTCGTGTTTGAGAAATTGGCCTTATTTTAACATGTACTTCTTTTTCCAGTGTCCTAACGCCACTTGAAGTACGAGGTTAAGATGACTCCGCCATCTTGTTTTGTCGACTACTCGACACCGATCCTAAAAACTTCGTCTTTGCTGATTCACTCCGGTACATATTTTTCTTGAGATATAATAAAATAAAAGACCTGTTATTTCTCCACAAATCGATGGGAGTTTTAAAATTGCCCAGTATCGCCATATTATCATAGCGTCAGTAGATCTTGCACTGTTGCCAAAAGTCAAGAAAACCAGTTGGGCAAGGCCTCTTTATGTAGTTAGTGCAGTGATTAGTTAGTGCAATCAAATATATTGGTGATCACTGAGGATTGTAGCAGATTGATTCGTATTACTCGCAATGTATGATAATAATATGGAGACGACTTTTTCAAAAATGAATATTAATAAATCCCGTCTAGTATAAGAAGACAAAAGGTCCTCAGTCTTTGCTGATATATGTATCTTGGGTAGTATTTGTAACAATACGGGGTAAACAAAACTGGTTTCCGGTAGCAAATATAATAAAACCTAGATTTGCTGAAAACTGCATTAGGACAAAATTTGTAACATTCCATTTCCTGTTTGTCCTACATTTCCAAGGCAACCAATAAATTCTTCCTACTTTTCCAGGGCAGTTCTGATGCTGTTGGATCTCTGGCAATATGAGGAGGGTACGTGGCCAGGGTTAATCATCCTCATCGACCTGGATAAATGCACGTTGTCACACATTGCCAAGCTCGACCTTCAATCTGTGCAACAGTTCCTATACTTCCTACAGGTAATATTATATTGCATTTCGCCGAGAGACGGTAGAAGTGTAGGCAGACCAACAGCCACATGGGTGGATAACATTCAAAAGACCGCGAGTAAGCCCTGAGACTCGTGACGACCAGGGTAGCATGGTCCCAAAGAGAGGAAGCCTATACTCAGCAGTGCTAGTAACAAGGCTGCCAAAGTTAATGATGTAATGAGTAAATGAATTAATGAATGAGTAAAAATATGGTATTTGACATGAAAACCAATTTATTGCTCTTTTTACTCTTGACGTATAAAGAATGATCCTTAAAAGGCGTAGCATTTAGATTTTTCTTTTCTTCAGCGAAAGACTGTCTAATTGTATCTAGGTCAAACTGAATTAGCTACCGAAACTCGACAGCTTTGATGTATTTTTATGGAACCATGAAATCATTTTCGTTTAAGTTTAACCGTTTTACGATACCGAAACCTATCAGCTTTACTATAGAATTTTGACGTTGTATATTTGCAGTTATTTATCCTATTGACATTATGAAATTTCAAGTCGCTCCACCAGTTTCATAACATTGTCAACATTTTCAGGAAGCCATGTTGTTGAAAATCAAAAGTCTCCACTTCCTCAACGCACCATCATTTATGGACAAGCTGATGATGATCCTGCGGCCCTTCTTAAAGAAGGAGCTCCTGGACATGCTGAGCATTCACCAAGTCGGAGCCAAGACCTTGGAGAAATTCTTGCCGATGGAGGGACTGCCGCAGGGGGCTGGTGGACAGTACAAGAGTTTGGTGCAATGCAAAGGTGAATAATTATAAGATTATTGTTATCGAGTAGGAAAATACCAAAGAGAAATCATGGATGAACTGTGTGAAACATAATAAAGAACTAATGAGATGATGACTAATAAAAGTATGGAAGAAGAAAATACTGCGACTGTTCTTACCATTTCTATTTTTTTAACTATTTGCCAAAATAATCTTTTCTTTTACAGATGACGTGGTAGCCAAAATATCGAATACAAAAGATTTCTTCGTGGAGGAGAACAAGAAACGGGTGGTGGAAGCCAAGAGACCTGGCAAGCCGAAGACCATCACCGACATCTTCGGAGGCATCGAGGGGTCCTTCAAGAAGCTGGATATTGATTGACGAAGAGACCATGCAGTAGAATAATTGTATAAATAAGGATATGTGTATTGTTTGTTGGGTTAATTAAAGACGTTACATGTTGTCGAGGTTTATTCCTGATCCAATTTTGAAAAACAGCTGGACGTACGCAACCGGGAAATGTGGCAGTAACAAAAGAAAGACCTTTTACTAAGCTGTGAGAGATTCTAGGCTGAAATGATGATGAATTCTTAATGGTCTAGGTGCGTTATGCAGAAATGTGTTTTATTTATAGCTAGCTGTTGCCCACGCCTTCGTTCGCGTGGAAATTTTGGTGTGTATGTGAGAGACTGCCTCGTTGGTCGAGTGGTCGCAAGTGCGACTACTAAGCATGAGGTCCTGGGACCGATGCTGAGGTCAAGCAGTGTTAAAAAAATGTTTATTTTAATTACATAATTTTATAACGCACATGATTTAGAGATCACCTTTTAAGCAAGGAGATGCTTGTGTGACTCCGCTCTTCTATTTAACATTAACCAATGCATGCAATTGAAAAAAAATACTATAAATAATAGTGTTACTGGGTTATTCCATCAGGAAGTTCTCAATAGCAGCCACGGAATCTGGATTTGTGCCCAGTTGGTGGAAATAGGCTCGCCCCCTATCACATGGACAACAACACAACTGGCGAAATGTGGGTGTACGATTAGGTACACTTCTGTCTAAACCTTCGGGGATTACACGGCGTAATGTGTGAGAACTGACTGGCTGATCAAAATGTGATATTGTGGGTGATGACTACAAAAAGAAGTTCCAAACAAAATTGAATGGCGACGATATGGCTACAAAATTGTTTATTTTGCGCTTTCCAACTTTCTTTTCAAAGTGAACCATCAAACGCCTTGTTGGGCATTATTTATTCTAATACCGTTCTGTATACAACATTAAATGACTTATTATTTTCCGCAAGCACGTGCAATTTTTGGGCACTGAACAACCAACATATAATTGACTGTGTGAAAAGCATAGAGTGCACAATTGAATGCCTGTCACTTTTATGGTTTGGCCCTGGGATCTGTTGATCGTCATTGTAAAATTAAATTTTAAGGAAAATTGTAACCTTTTAAATTGAAATGGCAAGTTATTTGAATCAAATCAAATCAAATCATTTATTTCTTTGCAAACATGGGTAAAAGATACATAGATGTTTCATATTTTTATACAAGTTCTCCACATTTTACCGTCCAATGGGCATGCAAACAGTATTCGCACAGTTTCAGTCAACCATACTAAATTGGAAAAATATAATACAATAAAGAATAAATGTCAACCACAAATAAAATAAAAAAATAAAAAGAAATGTCAAACGGAATAAAAGTGTGTCAAACCATAATAATAATAAGTCAATCAGAATAATATTACTTATGTCAATCAGCAAGTGAATCATCATTAAGAAAGCTGTCAACAGAGTAATAGCATTTAATAAGCAACATTTCATTTAGCGCCCTTTTAAATTGTAATACAGTCAAATTTTTTATAACATTTGGTAATTTATTATAAATGCGAGGGGCGATACCAAAAAAACTTTTTTGCATAAGTGCAGTTTTACATTTCACATGACATAATTTATTAACGTATTGTGTCCGTATTGGATTTTTTCTAACCTCTGATAATTTTTGGAATAGATGTGGGTTACATTTCACAAACAACGCCGTTTCCAATATATATAGAGAAGGCAATGTTAAAAGTTTTAATGACTTGAAATAGGGAACACAACTATCAGTCGTTTTCAGGCCGCACATTGACCTGATGCATCGCTTTTGCAACCTAAACACCATTTCTCTATCAGTAGACTGCCCCCAGTATATAATGCCAAACCGCAAAACAGAGGCAACTATTCCATGGTAGGCTGCTAAAGAGCCTGACTATTGACTTTCTTTGAAAGTTGATATAGAGCATATGCGGATTTGCTAAGTTTTTTACATAGTTCTTCTACGTGAGGTTTCCATGTAAGTTGATTATCAATTGTGATACCTAAAAACTTAGCTTTATCTGCTTCTTCAATATCGCAGCTCTTGAAGGAAATATTCATCTTTGGGCTTTCACACCGTTGATAAAAATGCATGACTTTTGTTTTACTAAGGTTTATAACTAAATTATTATTATTGAGCCAGTTTATTATGTCATTTAAGCAATTATTGATGTCATTTTTATAATTATTTGGATCAGTACATTTTATAATAGCTGTACTGTCATCTGCAAAAAGAACCATTTTGTTGGTTGTTGCTTCCGGGAGATCATTTATATATATCAAAAAAAGTGGCGGCCCCAGTACGCTACCTTGTGGAACGCCATATTTTACGTGTCTTGGTTTTGATACATATTTCTTTTCTAATTTACTTTTTGGACATATCCTAGAAATTTCTGTGTACTGAAGTCTATTGCCTAGGTACGATTCTATTAACTTAAATATGTTACCTCTTATACCGTAATTATGCAATTTATGTAGCAGGATCTTATGGTCTACATGATCGAAAGCCTTAGTCATGTCAGTATAAATTGCGCAGACTGGATTCCGTTTATCTACAGATGTCATAATGTTACTTAATAAGTCAAATAGTGCCATATTAATCGTTGTGTTCCTTCGGAAACCTTTATGTTCTTGGCAAAATAATTTATACTTTTCGAAATATGCATATAGAGAGTTATATATTACTTTCTCAAAAATCTTTGATATAATGGGAATTTTTGCAATAGGTCTGTAATTTTTTAAATTCGTTTTGTCATCTTTTTTATAAATGGGTTTAACTATAACTTTTTTGAGCTTGTTTGGGAATATGCCGTCGGCTATGCACAAGTTGATTATATGAGCTAATGGAGGTGCCACAAGTTCTTTGGTAAATTTTAATACTTTTGTGGAAACTCCATCGTATCCAACAGTACTAGTGTTTTTAAGGCTACATATTATTCTTACTATATCATCAGTTGTTACAGGCTGCATAAATAGTGAATTTAATGTTTGTTTATTTAAACTTGTATTTTTCAATGTTATGTCAGCTTTTACATTATTCTCAATTGTGTCAATAAAATAATCATTAAATTCATTTGCAATGTCAACGGGGTCTGTAAATGTCAAATTATCTCTATTAACGCACATTATCGGGTCCTGTGGCAAACAAAATTTGGATTTATTTATTATTTGCCAGGTTGCTTTCGACTTATTATGGGCCGTATTTATAAAATGATTGTTTTGTGCTTTTTGTGTGAGTTTAATAATTTTCCTATAAAGTTTGGTGTAGTTTTTAAAAGCTAATTTATGTTTTGAGTCTGAGTTTAATCGGTATTCCCAAAGTAATCGCCTTTGTTTGTTACTGCGTATTTTTATTCCGTGAGATGTCCATTTCGTTTGTTTGCTAGTTTTAATGATTTTTATTTTCTCCGGAAAACACAGTCTATATAAAAGAGAGAAGTCATCCATAAATTGGTCAAAAGCTTCGTTCGCATCCTTAGCATCATACACCAGTCTAAAAGATAAAGAATTGAGATGTCTTTTAAATTTAATTAAATTTTCAATGGATATGTCCTGTTTTTTTGTTTTCCAGTATTTAAGTTTGCAAGTTTTATTTATGGGTACTTTAAGTATCTGAGATGTATGATCTGAAAGGACTAGATCTACAACTTCAGCTTGGCATTCTTTCCGGTAGTTGTGAGCAAAGTTGTCAATACAGGTGTTATTTTTTAACCTAGTGGGAGTATAAAGCGCTAGTTTTAAATTATATTTCATAAGAAAGAATTCAAGTTCTAATGTCGTTTTATTTCTTTTCAAAACATCAATATTAATTTTGAAATAGTGGGCATGTGGTTAATTAAAACGCTCTCTCCTTTAGCAGCTTCGTTTTATAATGTTACTGCCTAGCTCTGTGATACGAAGCCTGGTGCCGTTGCTCAGTCTGGTTGCATCAAGATTTCGCATCACCAGAACTGGAACGCCAACTTTAAGCCCCAGCTGATGGGACAGCACGCCCGTTAACTCCAGGGAGTTGAGAAATTCAAAGGGGTAGGCAGTACTATCGTCATTAGCCATCACACACAGTGTCTATGGATGTGTATACTCGTGTATACTTTTGAATCGCCGACGATCATGTCAATTTTTTGTTTATTTTACTAACCCACTCGTTCTTTGGCGACAGCACTGCCCACTCACACAACCACTCTTTATTATTTTTATTAACCTCCAAATTGAGAATAACGTGCATGTCATGTTCCTTCTTAGCCCTTTGTGTTCCAGGGCCGTCGTATCTCTTTCGAACAGTCCCACAGCCCCAGCAGGCATCGGCCCTAGCGGACCGCTTCCGGTTTGCTGAGTTTAATCTCTTAGAGGCGCACGTAGAACACGAACATGCCGTCGACACGGCCTGTCGTCAAAAGACAGTCGGACGGCGAGCTAGCCCATTACTCACCGTCCACAGGGTCTAAAGTCGCCGAACGACGCCACCCATTAGCCTGTCCTGCAAGCTGCGGTTCAACGCCTCTAATGCATGCTTCTGCGACATTGTGCACTCGTCATACTATTAACTTCCACTGCAGGCTGCAAAGAACTCCCCCGTTTTTGGTGATGTTGCATGTTGGGGTATCTTCACTTGCAAGATTCAGCGGCAATTTGAAAATGGAATGAGCAGTCCGGCCAACCGGTGAATGCTCCCACCAACCCGCGAAATTCAAATTTTCTTACGTTTTTTGCAATTTGCAGGCCAGTGCTAGGTTGAATGTTGATTACGGCTGTTTTTTTTTGTTCCTACGCCTTTTTGAACTTGGAGGGTTGTATTGGTGATTTTGATGATTATAATTCTGTAACTACATATGTCTTACAGCCGCGAATAATATTTTAATCAACATACAACCTAGCACTGGCCTGCAAATTGCAAAAAACGTAAGAAAATTTGAATTTCGCGGGTTGGTGGGAGCATTCACCTAAGCAAAGTTGCAGCAATGCCCGAGGAAGCCATAACCACAGTTATATGACGGCACGGTTCGCGCAGTGGCTGAGCAATTGATTGCAGCGCTGCGTGTCGCGGGTTCGATTCCCACACGGAACAAATTTACAACGTCGTGGATTTTATGAAATTTTAATTTTGTTTTGATTTTTAAACTTTTTTGAGATTTTATTTGTAATGAGTTATAAAAGTAGTCCGTATTACTTCCATGCAAAGAGTAAACACAAAAGGAAAAATAAAACCAAATTCATTTTCAGCCATTCCAACTACACTTCCACTAAAACCTATTTACGCAAAAATTAAAATCATAGAAATCGCGCATGAGGTTACTAACTAAATTTTAAACATTAATATCTTTTGCGACTGTTGTTCGATTTTGATGAAATAAACGCTAAATGTTACTCGAAACAATGCTTCTTATGTTTGAATATTTCGATTTTGAATACAATGAGGACTTTTTACGTGATGCGCGCACAAACCAACAGACAAACCGACAAACATACAAAAATTCTAAAAATAGTAGAGATGGGTTCTGTGTGTGATCCTTTAACACCCCTACTATTTTTTTTTCTAAATATTATCAATCTACAGAAACGCCACGTGTACAGATTTAGTATATGTATAGATTTTCACACCGAATCTTTAAAACACAGTAATTTAACTTTGCTCAAATATTATCAGTAGGCTCACACTCCGACAGTTGAGCTAATGTCTGTGGTGTAAGAGCTGTGAATGTAATGGCCCTGACTTAAGACGACTTATAGCATTGACTATTGTCAATGCTTAACCAATTGTTCCGGTTATCCCACGAATACAACAACAAAGCAAATAGTACTATCCTACGATCGATATTTGTAAACAAAAAAGTGTGTTTGGAAAATTTACTGTAATACCCACACATAAAGCTCAAGTAGCTAGATTTTAGTACTAGTCTTTCTGAAATAAACCTAATTTACAGCAGCTTTAAGCTGATTAATTCAGTTCGGTTCAGGTGGAAATATAAAATAACTTCAATTGAAAACATAGATTTAAATATTAAATAGGTGTCACTAAGTCTGCCACATGAATACTATCTAAAAAGTCTGAAACGTGGCCTTTCCTGAAACTGTAACAACATTACATTAGACTTTACTCACCAGTGTAATTTATATCATCACCACTGCTCTCCATGCGGTAGGTTTACTAAAACATCGCGAAGAAACCGGCATGTCTTCGAACCAAAAATTCAAAGACAGTCACAAATTCAGTAACAATTTTATAAACGCTTCTTCATATAGCATTCGCCTGTAAATAATTATGTAACAGTTCAAATTCGAGCATCAGTGAGTGAGAGAAACGGAGCAGTGCGCAACCTACAGTAAAGTAGGTAGCAATCACTTGCTTCTGCACAAAATCGAATCTTGGATTATTTACATGACAGGCGAATGCTCCCTCACCGGTAGCGTCTATTTGTAACTTTATGCTCAAAATCAAATCTTCGATTTTCGAATGCGCCAGTGAGTTAGGTTGCAGCAGTTGTCTGCAACCATTGTTATTCGATTGTAAGATTCTCTGAGGTCAGCTGTCCCGTCATGCTTCAGTTTGATAGCTGAAAAAGGAAAACGTTAATTCTGTTAAAACAGAATTAATCTTCTCCTTTTTTTGAGAGCGGTTATAAAGTTGGATTCTAAAAACCAAAAATTAAAATTTATTGCACAGGTTTTAAACAAGGTATTTTAATCAGTTTGATACTCAAATTAATGTCGTTTGAATTTAGAATTGCCAATGACATGGTGGACACAAGATTCCGGTAATAATAAAGAGCTGGCAGGTACCGATATGGATATTTTTGGATTTTATAAATGTGACGATATTTATCTTCGGATTATCATTTTTCATTTAGTGTTAAATGAAAGAGGTAATCGTAAGTGCAAAGATCAAATTCAAAGAGGGGCTCGTAGTCAAGAAATAATGTCGGTTCGTTGGATCTTTGATAATTAAGCGCTTCTTGGCAAAGTCCTTGGAATATGGCTGATTAATCCTTATAGCATTGACTATTGTCAATGTTTAACCAATTGTTCCGGTTATCCCACGAATACAATACAACAACATAGCAAATAGTACTATCCTACGATCGTTATTTGTAAACAAAATAGGTAGTGTTTGGAAAATTTACTGTAATACCCACACATAAAGCTCACGTAGCTAGATTTTAGTACTAAGTAGTCTTTCTGATATAAACCTAATTTACAGCAGCTTTAAGCTGATTAATTCAGTTCGGTTCAGGTGGAAATATAAAATAACTTCAATTGAAAACATAGACATAAATATTGAATAGGTATCACTAAGTCTGCCGCGTGAATACTATCTAAAAAGTCTGAAACGTGGCCTTTCCTTAGGAAACTGTAACAACATTACATTAATTGAATTAGCCATTCTGAGAGACATGATCTGACAAATAAAATAAATTAACTTAAAACTATAAGTTGTGCCAAAAATAAAAGGTCAGGAGGGTGCCTAAAAAATAAAAACTCGCCGAATCATAGCTGCACAGATTAATCAATAATATACAAAAATAAACAGTAGGTCAACTGCTTATCATGCTGAGTTGCAACATATTTTTTTGCTCTGTGATTCTGGACACGTTTTTTCAAGTCTAGCACTCAAAAAGGACACTAATTGGTTTCCTAATTCCACTGCGTAAAAACTAATTAGTACTCTGTACCTAGCTCAAGACGACCTTGGTGTATAAGCTATCAATCAATCAATTTGGTGTTGCAGTTGCATGAATCTTTTCCTTTTACTATGGACCCAACGTCAGCATAAGCAGCCAGCATAAAGAATCCACCATGCGGGCCCTGGTGTCTTCTAATATTAGGTTCTAGGACATGCTGGTGTAGGGATATGAAGAACAAGTTCTTCATCCCCCATAGAAAAAGAAGCTGGAAGGATCCTCCGACCAGACGGGTGTTGTGTCTGGTAGGTCATAAGTGGCGGATAGCTTTATAGCGCGATTTCGAATTTTGATTGCATGTTCTTCATTTGTGTCATACAGGGCGCTGTAGTACTTTTTATTCTAATTATACCGCTACGCTGGTTTCGTCACGATGTTTTCCTTTATCGTTTTACACCAAGCGTACACATAGAAGTGCCTTCTCGAGATCAAACTCATGACCTACAACGGCTACAACTCGTCAGTCGGGATCGATGTCGATGGACCACGACTTCTCTTAAGCTAACCTAACGACCGACAGTAGCTTCACACTGAAACTTTAGTCCAACTATCTTGAGTCTAACTGAACGTTTGGACGTGTGATGATTTTGGGAGGTCTTCATTGAAAGCAGTTTTGTGTTTTTTGGCAGACTTATTCCGGCCTCTGTGTTTTTTTTTTATAAATTGGATCGAATTGCTTGCCTAGACATTGATTGTGATTGCATCGTTGGGCTAATGCTCGCAAAATTACAGATTTTGATGTCCTGGGTTCGATTTCCAAGTCCGCCAGTGTCATTTGACATAACATGGGACTATAACATAGGTAACTGCCGAACTGTGGATGTACTACAGAGCCCCTGCCTAACCCTTCGGCTACTACAGGCGTGATTTGATATTATGATTAGAAATTGTTTCCTACTTACACGCCGAAGAAGCAATGCCGCCGCAGTGACTATTTTTTACTACACTATATTAATCAACCGTAATAATTTAGTACGTTATGTATGGCATATCACGGTCATTAAATCATATTTCGGAAAAATAATACGCGGATGTCCAGATGTGTTATCACTGGTACTAACTTTAGAAATGACGCACAGGGTTAGTGAAATGCCGCGTGAATGGGTGACACAAAATAAATAATTCCATATTTTCTTACATCTTTACATGTGCATTATGGTGAAATGTAAGTGTCACTGCGTTGATGTCTTTTTCAAGAAAAGAAAACGCGTAAGTTGCGGTCAAACCGACCTGAAACCAATAAATATCTGTCAAACTCCGGTGTCCGCCGCCAGTCCGGAGCCCAGTCTGGTCGGTTTGACCGCGTGTTTAAAGCCGCGTTGACACGGTCAGAGTATGCTCGGAATTATTATTACCGGCATTATAATTTCCTTTATTTATTTCTATACAAATCTAATGATTTTTTAAATATTTTTTATCGGAATGATTATTATTTCCTTTATTTATGTCTATTAAAAAAAAGGAAATAATAATAATCCCGTTAAAAAAAAATCGGGCGAAAAACAAGATAATTCAGTATTAACATTTAAAAAACTATATTATCTGTCAGTCGTTAAAGCTTCGTGAGACGCAGGATTTCCTCATAAAACAGTGCGGCAGATGAAAGATGAAACTTGTGGAGGAACAGACATCCCACCCCTCCTCACTTCATCAATCCAGCAGAACATCTTCCTGGACAGGAACTGCAGTGGCCAATCTGGAAGTCTCTTAACCGTTTGAGGGCCCAGGTTGGCCGCTGTAGAAATAATCTGGCCAAATGGGATATCATCGACTCGTCCCAAATACAATGTCAGTGTGGAGCCCCTCTGCAGGATATGCCACACCTCCTTTCTTGCCCATCCTGCACAGCCACCTGCACCTTCCAGGATTTAAATGAAGGTAACGACAGAGCTGTGCAGGTGGCAATATACTGGTCGGGTATTGTTTGAGTCTATCGACACGCAATGGGGAGATCTGTCAGCCTGGTGACCGAGTCCGGTCCGCAATCCATTCGTACCGGTTTGACAGAACCTTCTGTCACTAAAAACGGGTTTTTTTTGTTCATTCGCGCATTTATGAGCCGAACACTATTCAAACGAATTTACATTTGATTACGAGTCATGTCAGTTTAAGCGCCGCATTTCAACTACCCAGTGCGTAGCCTACCAAAGCCTTATAAAGCGGTACATTTCTTTTGGAGCAACTAAACTGATTTAGTAGTGTATGTGAGACCACGTTGGAAGGACGCGTTAAGTGACGTCATAAACAAAGTAAATAGTTTTAGGACGTAAATAATAAATAAATACATAGTTCTATGTGAGTACTGTGTGTGGTGTTGAATTGTTTTATTTTTAAGGGTAGTATTAGGTCATTTGTAAGGAGGTATTTGATTATTTGGGTGTGTTACACCGGTAGGAAATTCATCATCGTTTGTGTTATGTTTTAGAACAATATCCGTATGGTTCAATTTGACCTTTGGCATTTGATAAATGTTTTGGTATCTAGTTGATGGCGTGACCTCCAAATAGTTTATTTATTTATTCATGTACACAAAAATACTTAACAGGACATTACATTAGTTTGTTTTAGTATGAGTTTGTCTCTTCCGTATCTATTTATTATTCGGATGCAACAGGAACTACATGCTCAGCTATCAGCTAAACCAATAATTGTAATATTCATAGCATTTTTCTTCTTTTCGTATCGCTTGGCTAGCACTCTTTTTTTTTTTGGATCAGTATCTTGGTTGTGCAGGTGGTTGTAAATGATGGGTAGGAAAGGAAATGACGCATCACTGACACTATGTTTGGGAATGATTGATGATTAAGAGCAGTAAGCACACTATTAAACCGCAAATACAAGCAAAATCTCATTTTTGTCTATCGCTTCTTTATACTCTGTACATTGAGAGGTCTGGCTCTTGTACTATAGGAACTCCTAAGTCCTAGTAGTCTTGTCCTAGCCACTACATTGATGTTTGTGAGTAATCACTTGTCAATAAAGTTTTTTTTTAATCCACCGCTGGTCGCTTCTAGTCATACAATCAAAGGTCTGCCTTGAAATGAGTGTCAATCTTTATTATTTATTTTTTAGATGTCAAATTCAAATATCAATTCAAATTAATCAGGTACCTGCCTAGTTACTACCGTATGGCGTGGCGTGATATTTATTTACATAAGGAGTACTAATGGTCCATACGCTATAAATTAATTTTATTATCTATAATTATCTGTAATCTTGTAGGTACCGTGCTTTAGTGCTATATATTTATATAATTACTTCTACAGCCATTTTTACAACCATTCTGAAAACCAACGCGCTGTGCTTGTTTATGCATTTTTATTTCAGTATCCCTTAAGGTTTGTGAATACGAGCTGATAACAGCAATAAAATAGTGCTTTGACCATTTTTTCAACGAACTACACAATTACATCAAGTTACTTATGTAACAAAGTCTATAATAACTACCTATGTTGACCCTACATTTTATCACGATCGTTTAAATTCAATTCCTCCTACCATTGACCCCAGTTCGCATTCTGGATCCAGTTTTGGATACCCAAAGTCAGCTACATGTATGATGTACCCAACGGCTAGATATTAGATAACAACCGCCACCGAAATTGCAAAGTTTTGACTATTTAATGAATTCACAATTCAAAATGAAAAAGTTTTAAGTTTATAAGTGTTAAACTGTCATGGTCACTAACATTATCATTAACACTAGAAACGGGATATTTACCATGTTTACTGTTTCTTTTGAGTTCCACCCACCCGCAATAACTTCAGTTTATCCGTGATCAACATCATGGTGCTTGCAACAGCGCCGACATATCGGGTCGAGTTAAATGTGTGTGTTAATGTGAGTTAAATGTGATGTAAATATCCCGTTTCTAGTGTTAATGATAATGTTTTAAGTTTGTAGTGGTAGTAGGTTGTTTTGGCTAGAAGTCGGTTAAATTACCTAATTCTACATCGGTAAGCCAACAGGTCACTTAATTCATCTTGGCTTACCTAACACTGTCCCTCGTGAACTAAAAACAAAACAAAATCTAGTCGGAATCACATCTCAGTGACAATCACTACATAATTATTATAAAACTAAGTCCTCCGCCGCGTCTGGCTGTCTGCTCGCGATGAACTCAAAAACTACTGCCGCGATTTTCATGCTGAACAACTTGCGATCCACGGATGCCCCTCAAGTTAAAGGGAAAAATATACAAGTCCGTGATTAGACCTGTCGTACTGTATGGATCGGAATGCTGGGCTGTGAAGAAGATTGATGAAAAAAGATTGCATGTAGCGGAGATGAGAATGTTGACATGGATGTGTGGTGTGACAAGAATCGATAAGGTAAGGAACGAGTATATTAGAAGAAGTTTCAAAGTTGCGCCAGTTACAGAAAAGTTGAAAGGGAATCGACTGTATTGGTATGGACATGTGATGAGGAGGGACGAATCGCATGTGACTAAAAGAGTGATGAATATAAACGTTGATGGATGGAGAGGGAGAGGAAGACCAAAGAAACGATGGATGGATTGTGTGAGGAATGATATGAAAGATAAAGAAGTAAATGATAGCGTGACGGTTGACAGACGAGAATAGAAGACAAAAACGTGTTGCGCCGACCCAAGTAACATGGGACAAGGGCAGGAAGATGATGATATAGGTCTACAGAAAAGTCCGCGATAGGCATATATCTATCTCATAAGGATAACATACTATATCCTTTTTAATACTTTAAAAATGGGCAATTATAAAGCGGTAATTGGAAAGCTATTTACACAAAAACGGTATTTCGCGATAACCGACAACCACGCGAGCGAAGCCGCGCGCATCAGCTTTTTTTTTTTTTTTTTTTTTTATTACAAAATGGGCCTGCTCTTGACCTCGATCACGCCTGGTGGAAAGCGATGGATGAGGTCTATGATGAAACGAGCGTGCCCAGAAGATGCCTGTTCACTCTTGCTTTGAAGGCAGACGGGTTATATGTGGGAGGGAACACAGAAGCCGGCAGAGAGTTCCACACCTTGGCTGTGCGCATGATAAACGTGGAGGAGAAGCGCCGAGTACGACTAGTCGGGATATCAACCAAGTGTGGATGGTACGCCGCAGTACGTCTGCTAGTCCGGTGGTAAAAGGGTGATGGTGGAATCAAATCGTGAAGCTCCTGTGCACACTCTCCGAAGTACAGTCTGTAGAAGACCGACAAGCAGGCGACATTACGCCTATGAGCTAGGCTGTGAAGCGAAGCTATCAAAGTCTCATCGCCTATGAGTCTTTTAGCTCTGCGTTCCACCGAATCTAGTGCAGCGAGCTGGTATTTTGCTGAACCATCCCACAAGTGACTGCAATACTCCATACAGGAACGGACCTGTGCTTTATATAAACTTAAAAGCTGTCCAGATGTGAAGTATCGCCTCACCTTATTCAGGATGCCCAGCTTCTTAGCTGCGGTCTGAGCTTTCGACTCGATGGTTGAGCCGAAGTTGAGATCCGATGTCAACTCCATGCCCAAAAGCTGTAGGCGGTCGGTGACTGGTACAACTGTACCTCGGAAAGCTGGAGACAACTGGAACTGGCTCTTTTTAGCCGTAAAAAGACATGCCTGTGTTTTCAGAGCATTGAATCTGACCAGATTGTCGTCGCCCCACTTGGAAACGAGATTTAGGGTCAGATTCATTCGCTCCACCATGGCCTCTCTATGAGTAGCAGTTTCCTCTCTGCTGGCTCTTGCACTGGACAGGTATCTTTCCGCGACTGTGCTGTCATCAGCGTACCCGATTGCACCAAGTTGTAGCAGGTCGTTGATGTGTAGCAGAAATAAAGTTGCGGAAAGAACAGACCCCTGAGGAACACCGGCATCAATAGCCTTATGATCCGAAGAGCAGCCATCTATGACCACTCTGATCGAACGGCCACTCAGGAAGTCGGAAATCCAGTTGCAAAAGTCAGCAGAGATGCCAAATGCAGGAAGCTTAGCCAACAGACTAGCGTGCCAGACCCTGTCAAAGGCCTTTGAGATATCAAGCGATACAGCAAGGGCTTCGCCGTGTTTCTCAATGGCCTCGCCCCAGTAATGCGTAACATACACAAGAAGATCCCCAGTTGAACGACCACGACGGAAGCCGTACTGGTGGTCACTGAGGAGCTCATTGTCTTCGAGGTATGTTAGCAGCTTATTGTTCAGTACCCTTTCCATCACTTTGCACAGTATGGAGGTTATGGCGATTGGTCTATAGTTAGCAGGATCGGCACGGTTACCCTTTTTGGGCACTGGCTGCACATTAGCAAGCTTCCAGGACTCCGGCACCACTCCGGTTTTTAGAGAAAGGCGAAACAAGCGCGTCAAGACAGGAGATAACTCAGGAGCACAGCTCTTCAGGACTCTTGCAGGTATTCCGTCAGGTCCGCTGGCTTTATTCACGTCTAGATTGCATAGGGCCTTACGGACCTCTTTTATGTGGATTGAGATCACCGGCATTGCGGAGCCACAGTGAGATATGTTAGGTGGTATGTTTGAGGCCGTGTCTAGGCGTGAATTTTCGGCAAAGATGGAGGCAAATAGATTTGCCTTCTCTAGAGCCGTATGAGCCAGCGTTCCATCAGACTTCAGCATAGGAGGCAGCGTAGGACGGCAGAAGTTCGTCTCGACTGATTTCGACAGGGTCCAGAACTCCTTACTACCCGAGGGGCAGGACGCCAGCTTAGCCCCAATTCGTCCAACATGATCGAAGCGCGCCTTCCGTAACACCCGTTTGCAATCCTTGGCGGCTGAATTGTACGCTTTTTTCGTTTCGCGAGCCTTCTGACTACTGCACCTGTCACTACGAGCCGAAGCCCAGGCCTGGTATGCCTGCTCTTTGAGCAAATCGGCTTGCGCACAAGACGCGTTGTACCAGGGTTGAGCCTCGCAGCCAAGTAAAACATCAGAGAATGGGATAAAATATTCCATTCCCTGGCGAATCACGTCGACAATTGAGTCAGCGCAGTCAGAAGGGTTAGGCGAAGAGAAGCAAGTCTGCCGCCATGGATAAGATGCAAAGAAATGCCGCATCTCATCCCAGTCTGCCGACCCGTACTTCCAAACTCGCCTCGTGCCTCTAGGGCTTAAATCTGGAGGAGAACAGGAAGACACGGATTTCACCAGACAGTGGTCAGACGAACCGAGCGGAGCCCAGATCGATACAGAGTACCTGTCCGGATCTGTTGTCAAAAAGTAAATATTAAAAATAAAAAAAATTATAAGTAAGTATAGGTATTTTTGACAGACGAGTTTACTCGAGTCCGAGATTAGAATGCAAATTATCTTAAAAATACGCGAATTGCCTCTGTAATGGGCGTTTTGTGGGCTTCTCTTGTAAATTTTGACGTTCAAAAACAGCCTATTTTGAATAAATTAATTTTGATTGTGATATTTAATGCCAGTCAAGGCTAAATTAAAAGCTGCTAATACTATCAAACCCTCTGCCTTTCAGAGCAATGGCAATAAAAGGGATATCGTTAGAAGATGAGTACAAGAAGAATACCGGCACAACTCCTGACGACATCAAGAAGTTACGAGAATGGCTCAGCACACAACCACATCTGCCTGGAGAATACATGACAGGTATTGTTTTTCCTTTTGAGCTAGTCCATACTGTGCCATAAAATGGTTACGGAGATACTAAAGATCAAAGTTAGAACTTTTTTCATGTTTTTTACATTGCGTGTAGGTTTTGCGCATTACTAATAGGTACGTAATCACCGCTTTTTAGCGCCAAAAATAAAAATCGAAGTTTGATTTACAGTCACGAACACCAGTATTTAAACACTTTACTGTTCTAATTAAAATTTCATGTTGATACGAACATAGTATTCTGGAACTCATATTTTTATGAAAAAGATCTCCATGTTACAATCGTTATTTTTCGCGAAAATTGCTTTTTAATTTAAGAAAGTGGTGCAGCTGTACTTATAGTATTTATACCTACACTTGGGAATAATATAGTATAATAATAATAGAGCTTTGAGATAATATTAAGTCCTAAATCATACTTATCTCAATACTCGAATTGTGTAGTCTGCAGGGGTTCTGCATATAATACTATGTTCGTAATCACATACCTAACCTTACAATAAATACAGTAGGAGAAGAGTTGTTCAAAAGTTGCTATGTATGTGTATACAATTAGTGCTTGTGACTGTACATAATAGGAATTTAACAGAGCCTATAAATATGATGACTCTTTTAACAACGTGTATAGTCCGTTAAGATACGAGACATACACGTATATTGCCTCATTAGTAAATGTGTGTGTTGCATTCTAAACGATCAAAAGAAAAACTAATATACATTATGTAGTAGTAAGTAATTTACGATAGTATCTAGTTGTTATTGTGCAAGTTTAATACATGCTTTGACGCGTTGTTAGCGCGACGGCTGGGCATAAGGTCTTGGGTCGGGTAGTGTTATTGCGATTTTCCATCAGGAATTTATCAGCAGCAGCCAGGATTTGTGTCAGGTAGATGGCAATAAGCTCGCCCCCTAAGTATAGGTAGGTACGTAATAAGGTACACCTCTGCCTAACCGTTTGGGGATAACGAGCGCGATGCAATGTTATAAATTAAACAAATTTAAATGCTAATGCTACGAAATAAATCACTATAAGTAGGTATTAACTTAAACCAACGATTTTCTAAAAAAACACATTTGGATCCATTTTACTAATATTATTATATTAAATGCGAGGATGGATGGATGGATGGATGTTTGTTACTCTTTCACGCAAAAGCTTTCGAACGGATTTGGATGAAATTTGGCACATACATAGTTTATAATGTGGATTAACATACAGGATACTCTTTATCCCGGTAGTATGATCCCATGGGACCGTTACCGAATTTCACGCGGACGAAGCCGCAGGCATAAGCTAGTGAATCATAATTCTTGTAGAAAAATGAATAAAACCTAGCTACAGAAAATAGGTAAACAATATTGGATTAGTCCTGTTAACTGGTTAATTCCTTGTGTCCACTATTTTCGGTTTCAAGGCTGCATTATGTAATATTTAAAAGGCATCTAGGTATGTTATGTCAATAAGACACTATATATCTTCTTTCCTCTAGTTTTTCTAGCTAATGTTTTTGTTTGTAGTCTTGTAATTGAAGTTTTGTGTCATCATCATTATTTTGGTTGTTATGTCAGCTGGTAGACGCCTTTACAAAAAACATTATTTGAAAAACTTGTCTAGACAGTAATAGTAATGCTAGTGCCATTGTCTTTAGCATTCAGGTCTGCTGGATCATAAAATATGTATAATAAAACTCGTGACACTTCAGGAGGCGCATAATGGCTATAATCATAATTTAATAGGATACGTTACAATTCGTAAAATGGTCACAAAGTGACAATTCATAATATTAACTGCGTCTGTGACCATTTTAACGTGATTCATTTACTATCAGCGAGCAATGGAGCGTATTGTCCTTGGAGTTAAACTTAATGATCGTATAAGGAACTCAATACTACGTTCCAAAACTCAAATTGCCGAAGTAGGTCACACGGCTGCCAAGCTTAAATGTAACTGGGCTGGTCACACCTGTCGCACGCCGGAGGAGTTATGGGCTAAAGAAACCACACAATAGACCCCAAACAGCAGCAAGCGGCAACGCGGCCGGCCAGAAGGAGATGGCGGGACGAACTCGAGTCTCTTAAAAAAGATTGGCAAACAACAGCACTGGACAGGGATAAGTGGCAAGAGGGAATGGAGGCCTTTGCCCTGCAGCGGGACATAAATTGCTGATTATAATAATAATATTTTACTATCCTATTAGGATTCTGCTAAAGCGGCCATTTTAGCCCACCTGTTCTTAGGCTCCATTGCAAATCACCAATTTTAAGTACCTGAGTACCAATTTAACACTAAGCGTTTTTGACATTATTCTGTGCTTCGTCATCTTCAAACGATTGGTAGAAATATAATGATGATGTTTTAAATTCGTTGATTTGTTTTTGGTTAAATTCTCGCACTTCAGTGGCATCTAACATTTTATTTTTACCTCCTAGCTAAATACTTAGTTATATCGCTGTTTTGCCATTGACTTGTTAATGTTTGAGAATTGGTTACGCAAACATTTTTTGAAGTCGACTACGGGCTCCCACACATAAACACGATACGACGTCGCGTCGTACAACGATGCGGCGTCGTTTCACGATACGACGTTGCGTCGTGGAAATCCACGACACGACGTCGTAACGTGTCGATGCACGATACGACGTCGTGACGTTAGAAACTCACGATGCAATCCTGCGCAGTTGTTATTCGAAATTCAAAGATGACGGATGGTATTGAAGTCGATCATTTAATAACCAAAGTCGAGCAGCGTCCCGTACTATGTTTGTTGTTGTTGTTTCATTTACCTTACAGTTAATCCCAGCATCTCGAGAGGTTCGATGGGTGGTCTGCCTCTGCCATATTTTCCTGCTATACCTATGTGGCGTTATCCGATGAAGTAACTCTTCGAAACTTGATGACATTCTAAAGTAATCAAAAAACTTGTTGTGGTCTATTTTTAAGGCATTGTACTTCTTTATAAAGTGACTCCCGTTATTCATGTTTGAAAGAAATGGGTGGATCCAATATCTTCTAAGTATCTGTCTTTTCTTTCTTCGTCTTCTTATTAACAGCAGAAGCAAAACGCGTCTAGAGCGGTCCATTTCTCGGAATGAACTAAAACACCACCCCACTGTATCGACGGCAACGTGCCATGTATCGTGCGTGGCACGATACATGGCACGATGATGCCGATCACGGTGCCAATCGGCACGACGATGTCGTGTTTTTTTACGATGCTCATCGTAGATTGCCACGACGCGACGTCGTATCGTGAAACGACGCCGCATCGTAGTACGATGCGACGGCGACGTCGTATCGTGTTTATGTGTGGGAGCCCTAATATCACGTAAGTCCGTTTACACTAAGGGACATCTAAGTGGATGCCTTAAAATATTATTACACTGTTGGAATGTCAATTGTCTGACAGGATAGAGGAGGAAAGGTGTAATAAAGGAGTTTATTGTGTAATATAAATCCCTCTTGTTCGAAGCTAAACGTGCGCACTTCTATGGTAACTTTGGCTATGACACCGCCTCTATTTTTAAGAGAGGAAAACATGACAGAACAGTGTTGAATTAACATACAACCGATACTTACCGTCGCGTCATTTTAATAAAGATTACACTGATTAGAGAGACAGAGAAGACTCAGTAATTACTGCTGGGCCACGAGGAAGTAACGTAGGTAATGTATCTAATAACTACTAATAGATGGTCTGACGTCCATCCTTGATCTGTACTAATCTTTTTTTTTAATATTCTGATTTAACTAAGTTAATTATTGGGTATGTATAGCATAACTGTTAGGTGCATATCTATAGGTGGGAGGAAGTCATAGGTAAACATAATTGCACTATTCAGGCAGTAAGTGACATAAAAACACGATAAAAAAATAAAAAAAATAAAAATTGTTTATTTCTTCAACAAGATTACACAAATTTGTTTGTGATTGGAGCCTTCTTTTAAGCAAACAATGCCTGTATTAGAAGACTCCGCTCTTCCATAACAAGAGAAAGAAAATTATTATTAACATATTAACTAAGTTAAGTAGACAAGATTGCTATAAGTACAGTTTGTGTGAGTGTGTGTATGTGTGTGTGTGTGATAAGTGCTTGCGTGTGTGTTTGTGTGAGAGGGTATAGATTATGTTGCAGGTTTCAAGAGTGCTTCCGTTTCCTCATACGTAAGTGGTTTGATCCATTTCAGTATATTTTTTTTGCAGTCATAATATTGGTTTATATATATATATATATTTCTCGACGATTACGCTGTAATTTCCAAGGTAGGTACAGTCGGACGACTGAATCTTGCATGCATATCGATAGCATCACTTGGACCTTCAGTAGTGAGCACTGATCAAAAATTCCGAAATTCCAAAT
This sequence comes from Eurois occulta, assembly GCA_950022335.1. Classification (NCBI taxonomy): domain Eukaryota; kingdom Metazoa; phylum Arthropoda; class Insecta; order Lepidoptera; family Noctuidae; genus Eurois; species Eurois occulta. Next base: position 727,799 of record OX465494.1, on the reverse strand, counting down.
TCGAATTTTCGAAATTCCGTACTACGAGGCCAGCTTATATTTGTTTTTTGATCACCGTGCCGCTACGGTACTAAGAGCGGATTGCAACTCTGAAATTGGAGCCAATCAGCACATTTAAAAGGAGGCGTACTAGTGAATATTCAACTGCAATTATAACGCTGTCTTGAACGCAGTTTAGATGCGGATGTCACGTTCAGTTTAATGGGTGAAATTTGCCCTAAGTAGTTTTATTTAACTGAGTGCATACTTATTTATTTTGCGAACTGTACCTATGTACTTGAAGTTCAGAGTTAAATAGAAACCGATTAAGTGCAACATCAACTGTCTTGTTAAGTTATTATAATGTCATTTAATCGTATATAGTAGTATATAGTATAGGTGCTAAAGGTACAATGTAATACTCATGCATATTTATTATGTATAATTACTATCATAAATGAGTGGCAGATATGCATTTAGGTATCTGACTTGCTATGCTTGAACAGTTTGGTAAAAAATATACTACCTATGTGTACTTTTTTATTAACCTTGGACTGCTGGGCAAAGGCCTTCCTCGTATCCTTCAAGGTACTACTTTTCCTGCGCAGCCCCGATCAGGCAAATAAAAAAGTGTTGCTATTTAAAATTTAATCCACGAGACAGAGCCGCGACAGACCATGAGGGAGATTGTGAGAAGACTAGGATGTCACAAAAAGTGACAGAACCGGGACCATGTAGCCTTTGCCCTTCAGTGAGACAGTAGAGGCTACCTGCTATATTCATAGTAATTTATCTAAATACCCTGAAGTGCAGAACCGATGAAGTCATTTTACAGCTCAAAGGTAAACTTTACCAGTAAACGTAATGCTGCATCATGTTTTTAAAAATCAATTTAAAACGCATTAGTTTGTGTGACATTAATTCACATGTATCAAACGAATCATTTAACCGTGACAATCGTGTTATTCAATTGGAAAACCAGGTAATTAGACATGCTAAATTAACTTCCTTATATTTTTAGCATCACGCCTGTTATTCCCAAAGGGTTAGGCAGAGATGTACCCTACACAGTACATCCACGTTTCGCCAGTATGTTTAAGTCCATGTAAAACGGGTGCGAGCCTATTGACATCAACCGAGAAGTTTACTACATTACATTGCTACTGAGAAATTCCTAGTGGAAAAATATGGTGCCTACCTACACTTCTGCTCACCCGAGGAAAAATGCGTGGTGCTATGCAATGAAATGGTGTATTTACAAATAGACGTGATACACTTATGACGTTCCCACTTAAAATGGTACGCACATGAATGTTCTATTGTTCTATAATTGGCGCGAAACAATACAAACAGCAATACAATAATGGGTGTATGAAGGCACTTGTTCTTCTCGTCATTGCGATAATTTTTTTATTCTGGATGAAAAATTAATTAATTTTAAATTAAATTCCACCCTGTATAGATATCCCACCGTGCTTATCTATAAAGAGTGTGAAGTCCTAACGGTAAGACAGCTCTTTGTGCTCCAAATAACATTGCGCAAACATGCTACTATAGGTACCAGTCCCTACGGCTGCGAGAAGGGAAACGCAAAAGAACGAGACTGTGTAGCACGGAGAGACACAGAACCGCTCTAGCTCAGCGGCATTATTGGACACGGGTTTACGATGAAGTCAATGCTGTTCTAATATTTGCTCACACTCAACCGACACCAATGCAAGACCGCTGTGTGACTGGCTAAATGGTCTTAACTACGAAAAGTCTGAAAGACTCTACAATTAGTGAGCTGGACACACACTGCCCAACACATACATACACACTCACACAAACCTCAACACAATTCTTTTGTTAATATTTTTAATTTAAGTTAGTTTTTATTTTTGTCCAGAATTTATTCTAAATTAAATTGTCTAAATAACTAACCCAACTGGTCCGGAGGAATGTGATGGCATTCGTGATACAGGGCAAACCTTTTTTTTTGTTCCCGGGGTGGAAAATCCACACGGATGGGGTCTGTCGGACTCTAACCGACTAAAGACCACCCCGGTGTTCCCTTCCCACACTTGCACCGGGGATCATGGGAACTAGTGCGCCTTCCACGATCCCCGGCTAGTGCCGGCCCGCGTCTGCGGGCCTCCTCAAGGCTGCGGGGGGAGTGAGGTGTTCTCCCCCCGTAACGCCAATAGGGGGGCGCGCGGAACACTACGCGCCACCGCCTCGGGTCCAGTTATACGGGGACGGCGAACGTCCCCAAGTCCGCCGTCCCTCTGGATCCGTTTAGGGGGGCTGGAAGAAGGCGTTGTCCACCCTCCGCCGACGCCCGGTACGTCTGCTGCGGATTGGGAGAATGGTCTCGACCTCCCTCAACCTCTCCGCAGCCTCCTTCTGTGAGATGACCGTTTCACAGAAGGAGATCACCGCATCCCACGACTCTGTGCTCCCGACCATTGCGCGAGCGACGGCCGGCAGCGACAGGTCGGTTCCCACTACTGTCACGAGGGCACGGCGCGGCTCCTCCCATGCGGCACACTCTGTCAGCGTATGCCGCGCCGTGTCCTCCAGACAATGGACGCAGTGATGACACCGAGCGTCCGGCTCTCTGTTTATGCGACACAGGTACTTCCCGAAACAACCATGCCCCGAGAATACCTGCGTCGCCCGAAATGACAGGGAGCCGTGCCTCCTCGCGAGCAATTCCTCGAGCACTGGTCGGATCGCCTCGATGGTAGCGAAGCCGGCGGTAGGGCGCAAAAGCCTCTGCCGCCACTCCGCCACCAAGACCTCGCGGAGCTGGGACCGACGCAGATCGATCTCTCGCTGCATCGGTCCACCGCCCCGCGCCCGCGTAATAAAGATTTTTATGTATATTTTTTAATACATACTTATCTCGTTTGCGGGGCGAACATGGCCAGATAGACAAAAAAAAAACCCGACTGCGTAAAAAATAACTACTTAATAATACCTAACTAATAACTTTAATAAAAACTGAAAGAAAAAAACAAGTTTAATTACTGCAACATTAAAACAATTTAAATATCAATACACACATAAAATAAAACAAATACTTAATAAATTATTATGCGGAACATATTGACTGCAACAGTCCGTCATTATTTAATAAAATTGCTATCTACACTTCTGGACTCAACTTGTTTTTTTTCTTTTCAGTTTTTATTGAAAGTTATTAGTTAGTTATTATTCAGTAGTTATTTTTTACGCAGTCAGGTATTTTTTTATTTTTCTAATATTTTTTTTTATTTTACACTTTTTATTTACGATATAACCGTAACTAAAAAGTGTAGAATAAGATGCAGAATGTCGTATTTTTTGTTACGTTTGTTACAATATAATATAATGTTTATAGGTATTTATTTATTTAGGTGTACAGTTCATAAATGTACCTAGTCATCCGCGCGTTTCTTGTAATAGATAAATATCTACATATTTTTTAAATTAAAATATGGACATAATATACCATTTTAAAATCCTCATGATGAGCCCTTTAATTTGATACCCATATTGCAGTATCCATCCATTTTTTTTTACTTTAAAAGTTTAAACAATAGTGTCTCACAGTATTTTGTTTTTTTTTCGCGTCACCTGTCTAAGAGCACTTGGGTTACCGAAGACGAATCTAACGATATGCTAATTCAATAAATCCGTGCAGCAGTTTGGAAGATATGAGGTAATAAAGAATATTACATGCATACAAGATACGCGCGAAAAACATAACCCTTCCTTGGCAATTGGATAAAAAGACCTTGCACAAGATAGCAAGATAGAGAGTTTTGGAAGGAGAAAAGGGAGGCCTTTGCCCAGCAGTGGGACACTTGACCGGCTTATAAAACAAGAATAATTATATCGGTACTGTTAGTTTTCAGTCACAATAGTAGATTGATAGGTTAAAGTCATTTAAATAAATAAAAATAGCCTTTATTTACTCTGACCTTCGTATTCACATTATTTTAGTACTACACTTAATTGTTTAATAGATCTAAACTTAAATTATAACAATAACTAATCTTAAATTATTACTTAAATTAAACTTAAATTATAATTTTTACTTTTGTTTGTTCGTTCTATCAGCTACCAGGTCAGGCTGTCTTGAGACATAGGCCTCCTCAAGTTCCCTCCACATTTGTCGATCCCTTGCTATATTCCTCCAACCCTTAGGCAGATCATCCTCCCATCTTTTCATCTGCCTACCTCTACGTCTTTTTCCGTCCCTTGGGTACCATTCTGTAACTTTGTTGGTCCACTTCTCTGTTTGTGTCCTCATCATGTGACCTGTCCATTTCCATTTTAGGGTTCGTGTTTTTACTTTAACATCCGCTACTTTTGTGGTGTTCCTAATTGTTGGAGCTTTCCATTTGTCTTTCAATCTTAGACCCATCATGCTCCTTTCCATTCCTCTTTGGCATACACCGAGTTTGTGTTCAATCTTCTGAGTTAGTGGCCAGGTCTGGCAGCCGTAGATAAGGCATGGAAATATGCAGGTGTTGTATACGTTTCAGAACCGTATACAAGTCATTTAATGAGACAAAATTATTTGCCTGCGATCTTTTGTTATTAATTACAGGTTCACGTTGACTTTGAGAAAAAATACAGTTACGCAAAAATCAACATCAAACACAATAGTGCTGTAATTATACATTCGTGAGGTTTGTCATTAGAAGTTAACAGCTTGTTAGAGACTATTATCACATATAAGTGTTTCCGGATTGTCCAGTGATTGCCAACATAAATCTTGAATTTACGAACCTCGGTTCGATTCCCTTGTTTGACACTTGACAGACACTTTAAAGCGGCTGCAAAATCAAATTTTACCGAATACATATTTATATTACTGACCGGTAAATCCATAATCTACAGAACACAGATAATCCTAACTAATATTATAAATGCGAAAGTAAGTTTGTTTGTTTGTTACCTTTTCACGCCTAAACTACTGAACCGATCATCCTGAATTTTTGCATATACGTTTTCAGGTTTACAGAAACGGACATAGGGTCCCTTTCATCCCAAAAAAAGTACTTGACTGTTCCCGAGGAAAACAACAATAACGTTATTTTGATAATAGTTGGCGCCACGTGTCTTTTGAATCATAATTGAATTCATTTCATTTCATTTCATTTATTTCTGTAACAATTTTTACATTGTGTCGAAATTTTACAGTAGATTATAAAATTAAAGAATCACATGGTCATTAATAAAACAGTAACCAAATACTTAAATTAATTAATAAAATACAAAAAAAAAACAAATTATATAAATTCAAAAACAAATAAAGATTCCACCATTACAATTAATGTCAAAATAATAATAATGAGTAATATAAAATAATGTATGTCAAATAAAGAATCATAATGCGACATTTAAAATATTACCAATATAAGTCCCATACAAATGTCAAAAAAAATAAAATAAAATCTTGCATATACAAATGTCAAAAATAAATATAATGTCAATAAAAATAGTAAGTTTATAATTAAAAGTCTAGTTGTATGTGTCTGTGTCACAGAGAAACTCATCAAGGGTGTAGTAGCACTTTTCTATCAAAAATGATTTTAGCTGCTGCTTAAACTGATTTACATTGTATAATGACTTTAAATGTACAGGTAGTTTATTAAACAGTTTAACTGACTGATAACCTGCAGCATGACTCACTACTTTTAAATGAGGTTGTATCACATTTTGCAAATCCCTACGCCTAGTAGCTTCTCTCTTACTTCTTTCCTCTGGTGTTTCTAAATTCTGCAGCTTTTTCAAGAGATCAGTAAGAAGAACTAAAATATACAAACAAGGGACCGTTAGTATTTGAAGATTTTTAAAGTACTCTTTACACGAGACCCACTGTGGAATTCTCACCATGGTTCTTATGGCCCTTTTCTGTATAATGAAAGCTGTATTTATATTGTACGCATAACTACCTCCCCATAAAGTGATACTGTACCTAAGCTTAGACTCTACAAGCGAGTAATATACCACTTTTAATTGCTCAATAGCGATCACATCTCGACTTCTTAGGGCATAGCAAGCTGAGCTAATTGAGCTTTCTATAGCTGTCAATTCTTTTTTCCAGTTTAGACTTTCGTCAATGTGAATACCTAGGAATTTTACGCTGTCTACCAATGTTATTGTATTTTTATTTAATACTATGTCTATTTTTTCTTTGTTTCTCGACGTCGTCCTAAATAACATTGCATTCGTTTTACTGACATTCAATTTAAGATTATTGATAGTAAACCAATGATGAAAGAGAGCAAGAGCATTATTTACTTTACAACTGAGAGTATCAACATCTTTAGCGGCTATAATAGCATTCGTGTCATCAGCAAAAAGCACAAGTTCAGAATCACTTAGTTCCAGCATATAGCTAATTAAATCATTTAGGTACGAACAAAATGAAAAATACTGGTCCTAATATTGAACCTTGTGGAACTCCTTGTTTTATTAGTTTAAGTCCCGATTTGAAAACTTTTTGAGTATTATCTTCATCCACTTTAATTTCCACATATTGCTTTCGATTTTCTAAATAAGACCTAAATAGAGATAAGACCGCTCCTCTTACTCCATAATGTTCCATTTTTGCTAATAGTAACGTGTGATTAACAGTGTCAAAAGCGGAACTAACTTTCAATTTGTCATTAATTCTGTCAACTACTTGCTCCATTAATGTATTAATTGCGTCATTTGTTCCCACATTTTTCTGATAGCCGAATTGTCTGTGATTAAGTATTTTATTGCGATTGAGATGTCTTAGAAGTCTTATTTTGAGTACTTTCTCAAATATTTTCGAGATTATTGGTAACAAAGAAATCGGTCTATAATTATTAGGATCTAATTTGCAACCTTTTTTGTAAAGTGGTAAGACTCTTGCTATTTTTAGTTGTTCGGGGAATATATTCATATTTATACATGTGTTTATAAGATGTGCCAGAGGTTCTTCCAGTATGTCAATGTGATCTTTGACAGTCTGTACAGTTCTTTCATCATGACCAGAAGATTTCTTGGTAGCCATAGAATTGACCAGTTTTATAATTTCGGAGGCAGTGACTAGATCGCAAGTCATTTCCTGATCTACTCTTTTAACGCTATCTTGTAGAGTTTTCAATTATAATTATTATTAGAAGCAGATTACAACCCGAATTGATTGTTAAATTCTAAATTAACGCGAGCGCAGCCGCGAGCAAAAGCTAGTTTTAAATATAAGATAAGTAAGTAATAGAAAATACCTACCTACTCGAACCACCTCGAACGCTCCCCAAGGTTGGTAGACCACCAAAGAATAGTTACTCGTAAATTGGAAAATGTGGAAATTAATTACAAAACTTGCAAGATTATCAATACCTAGGTACTGATTCTGTTTAGAATAGGTTTAATTACCTATGTAATTATGTATAATATGTTAAATAGCAAAAGAATCGTCTAGATTATTTGCATTCGTAAGTATTTTGGATTTTTTTTTCAATAAAATATTTTTGTTCGATCATGATTAATCGTCGGTATTCAACGCTGAGTTTTTGTCTCAAGTATTTTTTTGCGAATCGCGACCTTTATACTACATTATAATTATATTATTAATCAAGTAGACAGCTATTCTAATAATACGCAGTCATAGTAAAACTTGAAGTCTACAATAATTTGCCCGTTAGGTACCCGGAAGAATCCGTATGTAGATAGCTACAACTTGTGATAAGTAAACATGACAGAAAAGTCAAAAGTGCATGACGTAAGAGGCATATGGGATTCACATAAACTAGCAAAGCGCTTAGGTATATCAATCCTGTTGAAACATTCCTGATCGAAAAACCCAATAACACTTTGGGCAATCTGCGAATCGAACCCAGGACTTCATGCTCAGAAGCGCTTGCAACCACAAGAAACAAACTCTGTGGCCCCACCCCAAATGCATACGACTAAACTCGTGTCCGTGTGTGTTATCACTTTTCCAGATCTGGACCTGATTCTCATCTACCACTGCTGCGACCACAGCGCGGAGGTGTCGAAGCAAGTCTTGGACCTCCACTACACCCTCAGGACACTGTTCACCAATTTCTTCAAAGACAGGGCCGTGGATAACAAGACGGAACAAAATCTGCATAATGTGTAAGTATCATGAACACCACAGCCACAATATTTTCCTGTATCATTAAGAAATCACATCATCACATTCTCCTGCCCTTATCCCTATTTACTTGCTGTCGGCGCAGGATGTCTTCTTTACTTCTCTATTACTCGTCATCTCATCATAGATATCATGGCAGACGACCTGGCCCTAGCTACAAGGACTACAAACTTCGAGGATGCCGAAACAAACCTTGAAATAGCTCTGATTACTCTTAGTAGTTACTATGAGAACAACGCTTTGAGGCCCAATCCGTCTAAAATACAATCTTGCGCATTCCACCTCAGAAATCGTGAGGCGAACACAACACTAGATCGCCCACTCACCTACAAACACCACTGTATTAAAACCAAGCTACAGGTCGGGGCTCGCAACAACTTATTACATCGGCTAACATCCACCGCCTGGGGTGCCTCCGCACATGTTCTCCGAACTTCTGGCTTGGCTCTCTACTTCTCGGCTGGCGAATTTACATGCTCAGTGTGGCATCGTTCCGCCCATGCCCGAGAAGTAGTCTAGTAGTATGCCGAATAATCACTGGTTGCCTCAAACCAACACCATTAGCTGCGCTTGCAGGAGTGGCCCCCCAGAGGTAAAAAGAGAGATTGCCTGCTCTTCCGAAGGTATAAGCAGCAGACAGACAAACGTCATCCTCTGTATTTTATGGAGACGCCAAGAGGCAGACTGAAGAGTCGGAAGAGCTTCCTTAGGCCGACTAATTCATTAGTCGACAACGGGGCTGGTGAAGCAAAAAAAAGCTGTGGCTCCTCAAACATCCCACTACGACACATTATGTCGAAGCTGCAGAAAGGCTCCCACACCGGGACACCTGCTACCATGGCCCACCTGGAGGACCCTAAACCGATTGCGAAGCCATGTGGGCCACTGCAGATACTAACTAGTCCGGTGATCCGGGTATTCCGATAAAGCCGTGTGACTGCGGTGCCTCAACGCAAACTATGGCTCACCTCCTGTCCTGCACTGTGATACCACGTGCACTTTGAGGGACCTGTCCGAGGCCACCACCAACGCCGTCGAGATGGCTGACTTCTGGTCAAAACTAATTTAATTTAAAAAAAAATGGAAGTCATCGACACAACGAAGAAGAAGATGGCAATTCCATAGTAGTACTGATATAACAGTTCCGAACGAATGGTAGGATGTTGAGGTGTGATCACAACTTTTAACAACGTTTTAGTACCTATTGAAAATAATTGCAGTGTAAATGGGGTCTAACAGCAGAGCTTTTTAATAATTGCTCCTCCACATTCAGCTACCAAACTCGAGTAGTCCAAGTCAAAACTACTCCTAAACTCGACTCTCGATTAGAACTGGAAAATAATTTATAAGGTACAATAGGCACTATAGTTTTATTACATATATAAGACCTGTAGGTAGCGCTGCTTGCTGTGTTCCAAAAACCTGACGACATCCCAAGTAATGCTACTATAGGTACCTACTTACCATACTTTAAAAAGTCCCATTAAAATAGATGGACAAATTTTAACACAGCGTTCAGTACGTCTAACTAAAGATATCCAAGCAAAAAAGACTGATTGAAGTGGGGCCGTATTATATACCACATAGTCCTATTTTTTTTTTCGTCTAGAAATCCTCATGAATAACCTTCACCGTGGAGCGGGTATGAGGATCTGGCAGACTCCTGCTGACTAACACCACACGGTGTAAAGAGCCAGCCAGAACTGAAGAGTCCTCTTCTGCACTGCACAGCACTGCACTTCTGGCTGGGGTGCAGAGACAATAAAATTTGCCTTCCCCACAATCTACCTACCTTAAGTACCTAATCAATGTATTGTCTGTTCCAGGTTACTCCAGCCATTACCAACTCGGTCTAGGAATGGTGATGCCGTATTCTACTGCAGACTGCTGGACTACGAGCCCAAGAACTTCGAGTTCGCGAAGTCACTCCGGTAGGTGAATAACGATGCCTACAATAATATACCTAGAACTAGCAAGAACACAAATTGTGATTGAAGAAGCACTACGCAACATTCTCGAATTTACCCTTACGATGTATTAAATTAATTACTTGCAGGTCAGTGCTGATGATCCTGGATCTATGGCAGTTCGAAGAAGGCACGTGGCCAGGGTTTGTGCTGATCTTCGACCTAGAGGGTCTCAAGCTAGGGCATCTCACCAAGCTTGATGTGCAGACTATCCAGCAGTTCTTGTACTACTTGCAGGTGAGAGATCCTATCATTAGGGTAAGCCTATAGTAAAAAAGAATAGGTAATCCAGTTGTAGGTCATGAACTGCCTCATTGGTTAAATTGGAAGCGCCTACTGCTGGATAACAGTTTTATTAAGTTTTTCCATTGGAAACTTAAGTGCCCGGATGGGATGGGAGCAATGGGCTCGGCCTTTATACATGGGGACTTAAACCATAACTGGAAAAATTTGGGTGTAATTAGTTCCCCCTCTGCCAAACCCGTCGGGGATTACAGGCGTGATGTTTTGTAAATAGTTTCACTAATATTAAGTTATTTGAATTTGACCATTCTGTTTTCCAGGAAGCCATGTTGGTGAAAGTAAAAGGCCTGCACTTCCTCAACGCGCCGTCCTTCATGGACCGACTAATGATGATGATCAAGCCGTTCATGAAGAAGGAACTCCTGGAGGTGTTGATCATCCATCAGATCGGAGTCAAGACCTTGGATAAGTTCGTGCCGATGGCGGGGCTCCCAAAGGAGGCAGGCGGGGAGTTCAAGACCTTTGATCAGTGCAGAGGTAATGAGAACCTTTTCATTTATAATTTGGTTGTTAATACCCCCCATTTCATGAAAGGAGGCTCCTTTCATGCGAAGTGATTAAATCTCTACTATTTATACGTCTGTGTTAAATCTAGATATTTTGATCAGACGGTCGGCGGCCCACCTTTTTCTAAATACTAACTGCTGCTAATGAATCACAGGAGCTATCAATCCCTGATACAAGATGAAATTATGTTAATTTCAACATTTCCTTTCAAGGACTTTTTTGTGCTGCCTGAGAAGAACTCTTCGAAATCCTAGAAGCCCACAGGAAGTATTTTAATAAACTGCAACATGTTTTTTTTTTGTTTCAGATGAAATGCTGGCAAGATTGCGAGCTAACAAAGATTTCTTCGTGAAGGAGAACAAGAAACGTGTGATTGAAGCGAAGCGGCCAGGAAAGCCAAAAACCATCTCAGATATTTTCGGAAGTGTAGAAGGGTCCTTCAAGAAACTTGATATTGATTAGTAACTTAGTGTTTATTAATTGGGAATTTGTTTTTTGTAAATAAACGTTTTTTTTAAATCAGCGCCATCTTTGGAGCATCTTTATTACCAAGAACAGGAAAAAAAAAATTTATGTGGCACTTTCATTTGTCAAGTAAAAGATTTATTTGTCCAGTCGCCATTTATCAGCATAAAAATTATTGTACATAAAAACTATCCATGATTTATTCATTACCACCCAAAAGTCGCGATTAGCGATCAATTCAAAATAGCAGTGAAATAAACAACTGAAAACTACGACCAACCCAGAAAAAAACGGACTTAGGTACATAGTCATCTCGAGATTAATCTTATCAGTTACAGCTTCCACTTCCTATCACAAGTCAAACCGTATACGGACTATAGAAACAGGGTAACAGTGAACAAAATAAAAATTCCATAAACGTTTATTAGCAATATATTTCATAGAAACATAAATGCTGACATTTTACGCTTACACCATAGAAAATGGAATAACGACCAGCGCCGCGCAACTGAAACAATGAAGAAAAACAACATTATGGTCTATGTCTGCTGTAACAAGGTCGGATGGTTTGTTTATGGTCTGCATCAGTTAGGGTAAGTAGCATCAAAGGCTTTCAGTCGAAAGATGGTGTTGTTTGAAATCATCATGAAAACAAAATACTGGGAAGACTAAATGGTCCATATAAATAAATTAATTAAGTTAGACAACAGCAAAAGATCCAACTACATTCACATAAATTCATATTCTGTCTGGTTGATGGCAATAGGTTTGCAAGGGACTAAAGCATAACTGGCGACACAGTTGTAATACACTTCTGCCAACCCTTCAGTGAATATAGTCTTAATGTTACATTAATCTTTATGGTTAATTATGGTATAATTGATAAGTTGTACAACTCTGAATTCTAGAATGAGTTCTATGTTAGGGATTTTGATTTCCGCACTTAGGCCCGTATTACAGAACGTCACTCAATACTCAAGCATCATTTAAAACTAGTTTCAACCAATCAAATGGCTTGAATCTAGTTTTAAATGATGCTTGAGTATTGAGTGACGTTCTGTAATACGGGCCTAAGTCCTTAAAGTGGACCATTGTGCGTGGAATGAGTTCTAACTCAAATATCTAAGCCAAATTCAAAAATTGGACAGAGCCAATGCATTAAGAACTTTACTACACAAATGTAGTAACACTTCTTGCTTTATAACCTTCTAAGGTGCAAAAAGTAGCTTGTTGCTTAAAACAATGTAAAGGAAAATTTTTGTGTTCTATTATGACTAGAAATCAATTTTAAGACCTATCTTCCACAGTATTGGACACGTTAAAATACAAGTATAATATTTGAAACTCACCTGCGGAGTGCATTTAGTCAAACAGACCGAAGCCCATGTCCTCATCCTCAGATTCAGACTCTTCCTTCTTGGTCTCCTTCTCTTCTGCAATAGAGAAAGTAACACTTAGCAGGGTACAGAAGATAGGGGATGGTCGTGAATTATGGGGGATTTCAGTAAAGGTAAGTTAGCAGCACAGGCTTTCAGTCGAAAGATGGTGTGTAGTTATTCATCATGGTAATAAAAAAAATTAAGTTGTAGTATCAATAATCTAAATAAATAAAATTGATCTTCTTAGCTGATAATGAAATAAAGTCACATAAACTTAAGAGTTTGGTCAGTGGATATGAAATGGGGCATTATGAAAAAGTCGACATTGCCCCGCTACATGCAACATCAGGGTGCCCCAAGTCCCGAGCTCGCTCTTGCATCTAACACTTTTTTTGGCAAAAAAAAATCTGTCTTTTTTCCTCAGTGCCTCGTTACATACACACCAAGCAATATTTTTGATGCTAATTATTTAGTTTTCTTTTCATACACTTGAAATGATATGATATTAAATTCTGTAGAGCAATGCAGACAGTTCATTTAAATGGTTACTCAAGGACGGACACTGAGTAAGTAGCAGGCAGACATACCTTTCTTCTCTTCAGCGGCGGCAGCAGCGGGCGCGGCTCCACCGGCGGCAGCCGGGGCGGCGCCTCCCGCTGGCATGGATGACAGCTTCTCGCGACCTGGACAACAGACGAAATAAATATTAATAATTTTTCTCTTGGTAGTTCGCAATAAAGATAAAGCATAATCCAGTAATCTTATACATTCCAAGGGTTCTTTGCTGTAATGCAGTACTTAATAATATTAAGATTTATAAATATTGATAATATATACTTAGATATTATCTAAATGATTGTAGAGTTAAAAGAATAAGTCACCACAAATAACAGTTTAGTTAATTTAGAATAACTAACAATAGTCCAGTCACTAAGAATTTGATTTAATTGAGTAATTTATACTGAAATTAAGAGAAGTATTAGAAAGGTCTAACTTCAGTTTTTACTGAACTTTTTACACAATCACAAGTCATCATCTTCCTGCCCCTGTCCTACACTACTTAGGGTCAGCGTAACACATTTCTCTCTTCCATTCTCCCCTGTTAACCACTAACATTCACATGCCCACAAATGATATAAAATAAAAAGCGATGCTTACCCTGCTCAATCAGCTCCTCAACACTCTTGCCATTGAGCTCGGAGATAACTTTCTTCAGCTTCTCTCCATCAGCCTCAATACCAACTGAGCTGAGGATCTTCTCCACGTCCGCTGCTGCCGGGGACACCTTGCCGCCGAGCACAGCCAGTAAATACGCGGCCACGTAACGCATTCTGAAAGTAATTGAATATAACTAAGATTAGTAAGCATTGAGAACAGCGAAGACTTTCAATTTAACAACATAAGTTTTGTTTTAAGTATGACTATTCATTCAATTTCAAGTAACTAGTTTGAATAGAACAAACTTTCCACATATACATGTGGAAAGTTTGTTCTTTCCGCATATACATGTGGTATGTTTACCTAGCGCAGAGAGCATTTTTGGGTCTTCTGCCAAGTTAAGTAGGAGATATTTCGAGCAGTGAGTAACGCAACATGCACGTTTCATGACTGTTTATAATCATCACTAAGTTATGACTACCACACAACAACTAATGTGATTAGGTTGTTTGGAGGTTATGACTACACAGGTGTGGAGAATCGAGTTAGAAACCATTTAAGTTCAGGATTCGGATTTGCCTGTATTTAAGGCCGAGAATTATGTGTTGCAAGATACACAAATGCACTAAGAAAAGAGTAAATTCACACGGAATATTCACAAAAACACAATATCAACACATGGTCCTTAACAAAATGAAATCGGTCACCTCGGACTAATGAAATACCTGGGACGGGTCGCGAAAGATACATTCTTTGTTTAGAATGGTCACGATAATTGGTGAATAACTTAGAAAACACAGAGGTCTTGCCGCCTTGTGCTAGTCTGGCGCGCACTATCATAATCCAACTTTATCTCACAATATACACTACCATCGTGTAATAATCGTTTTACCACACATTCTTTAGGCACTAAACATTAAAAACACGGTAATATTTAAGAATTTTCACTTACTTTTAAGTCGTTTGACACGAAACGTGTGATGCCGAAAAATAAACGTTCGTCCTGAACAATGTCAAGAGGAAAGAGGGCGGGGGAGCGTCACGTATTTGATTTGACAGTTCGCTCGTAGACGTCACTAGAGTTGCCCATAGAGTGACGAACCAATCGATTCGATTAATCTACTAAAACGAAAGAATAAAAGAACTATCAATTTTATTACTGTCATCGTTGAAAATGAAGCTGCTACTGTTTATCTTTATTTAAAGGTTTGCTCCAAATATAGCCGAGTGCAGTTATACAAAAATACTCAAAAGGTGGAATGAAGTTAGTAGTGATCGGATTTTCATGGGGCTTTTTCATTCCTAGTGGAGAAATTTTTTTGCGTTTGGTTTTTTTTTTCGTTTATGAATAACTTCAAATTCGACGATTTCATATTGTGAGGTAATAGTGTGACCTGCATGCATCCATTTTTATACCAATTTGGTATGTTTATTTGTTAAATTGTTATCGAAGTAATGCATATTTCAACTATTTCTTGAAATTGCGAATTGAATTTAAAGACTAAGATTTCTTTTGAAATTGGTAACTGTTGCTTTTTCACAGATAACTTAACTCAAATTTTCAAAATAAATCACTTTTACGAGTGAAGTGACTAAAACTTAATTTACCACTATCCGGAAATCTTCTATTAAATAATTATCAGACGTAACTCAAAAAAAGCCCCATGAAAATCCGAGCACTAAAAATTTCTTTCTACCTTATTGTCTAATTGCACTCGACTAATAGAATTTTGATGAAAAACTAAGTAGCTAGTAGATTTATGCACTGTGTAATTTATTAGTAAGCAGTTGAATAGTCTGTACAGATTTAAAAAAAAAAATGAAATTCGTAGATTAACCATATTCGTGAATTAGATAAAAAGTAAGTAAGTATTTTGATTAAAGAACAATGGCAAATCTCCTTACTTTAAATTGTCTGGAATTAAATTGAAGCATCCCGTAGTAAAAAATATGTCTAAAGATTCGGCGTCAGTAGCAGAATCTACAAGCGAGTCTATTTTGATTCGGAAAAGCCGGAAAACAAAGATATAAACACACAAAACACGAACGAAACGGAATACGCAGAGGAATTCTGTAGCATCCAACTGTCAATCGGTCACTGTCAAAGACAAAAGTAGAGCTGTACAATTAAAATCGATTTAATGTAAAATCGATACAATGTTGAATCGATACCATACTCCTTTTTTAGATTTAAAAGTAATATTACATAAAGATCAAATCAGGTTGATTAGAGATAGAATAACTGCATTTCAATAATTATTTTAATAATTCAACCAACCCTAGAATGATCAATTGAATCGATCGTTCATTTAAATCGGTACAGATAATAACATTCATAATGATTGTATGTGTAACACCACTATAATATGAAAACAATTCGCGTATCTCGTTCCGAAGCAGTTGATATACTTTTATTAATATAAATTAACTCCGGCTTTTAAGAAATAAAGTGAATAATTGAAAAATCATAAAAAAATAATTAAATTTGTTTCGTTTTTGTGATATTTACGGTCGCTAAAATATAACCAGACAAATTTCTGCCCTTCTTCTTTGTGTTCACACAAATAATTTTTTCACTCAATCAGTAATTCAATCCAAAGCTGCAAGATGGCGCTGTCAGTCCCGTAGAATGACTGTTGAATAAAATGTGTCCTAAAAAATTTGAATACCAAATATTGTGTTGGAAATTTGTTATTTTTTGTAAAAACAGAAAATACTATCATGAAATCATTCGCACATTGAAATTTTCGGTGTTTATAAATTATTCTTACCTTCCCTTGGCTTGCAATACAGATGGGAAGTTTTTATATAATTATCTTAATTTGTTATGTTGTGACTTGGGATTTCACACCAATTATTTATTTATTTAATTTTTAGGAAAACTTACAGCTAAACAGACAGTGCGACGGTTCCTACGTACATAAAGTCAAGTCAAAAACCGAGGTTTACAGGAGAGCGTAATTTGTGTTCAACACGACCTAGAAATAATTCTATGACTACTAATAAATATTTTCTTTCTACAATATTTTAACAGTTTTAAGAGCTTTATAATGCTATTTACACATATTTTATTTTTTTACGTTTTCTTGAAAAAACGGATAGATGACCGTTTCTACGCCGATAATAAAATAGAAGTTTGTCAGTCATGTCTATGATACCTTTTTATACGCAGGAAACAAAAAAACAGTGTCCGATATAGAATTTAAATAAAATGTTTTATGAAAATGTAGGATTATGTTACTATTTTTAAATCAATACGTTAAACATCCTGAAATCGTCACCCATGGATATAAAAAGTACTTCAATGAAGACATATCACTTTATACGTGGTTTTAGTCATTCGGGGTAGGACGAGTTCTTGTATTGTAAATAAAGACATGTCTTTTAAAATTATCAGGTTTGTGTTTTATTAATTAAACAAGGTTTATAAACTCAACATTATTTATTATTAAAAAACAATCTTCTTAACATCAAATAATAGGTACCTATAGACTCACTGAAGGAGGAACTAAACATAAAAAATCACTGTTGTCTAATATTAGTGATTAACAATCTTAATTTTAAGCATGTGTCTCAGCCTAATCATGTCTAGCAATGCAATTGGTACCTACCTAGTATTTAATAATCATCACAGTTTTATTAAGTAGGTACCTCAGCTTAATTAACTACCTATCGACTTATTAGTAAAATTTAATAATCATCACAGCATTGTTTGAGTAGGTATGTGCCTCATCTTTAACACCTGATTGGTAACATTTAACAATCATCACAGCTTTATTCAGACTGATTCATCTTATTACTAATAAAGTTCCCTTAGTAGTTAAATAACAAAACAAAATGTATAAAAAAGTAAAGATAAAAACAATCTTCTTCGTCATTGCCCTGTCCTTCCTCACTATGCTTAAGGTTTCTATACTGCCGTGCTAATTAGAAACGCAGTAAGGAAGGATTTTTGGGAAATTGAGTTTTTCATATATTATTCGGAATCCTCGTAATGAGCTCTGTATAGTGATTTAATCCTTATTTTGATAGCTGTCCCAGAAGTGGGACTTTTAGTAAGTCAAACTGCAGTATTTTTCTTGCTGAAAAGTAAATTACTAAGCACAACTGCAGTAAGACACATGTACTGCTCTTTGCCTTCCAGTATTTTTTTGAACATAATTTATTTCACTAGTAAGAAGCGCAGTAAGGAACACTTGCTGCTGTTATGATTTGTTAGTAATAATGATAAATAATAATATTTAGTGAATAATTTAAGATAACAAACACGACGAAGATCACGTTATTTTGTGGATGGATAATTGTTCAGCCCAAAAAAAATTGGGCGATATTGTCTTTCTTAGTTAACATAATTAACAGCAACTTGATTTCCGCACAGTTAAATTTGCATATGTTACGGCTAAAGATGGGTGTCAACATAAACTTAAGATTAGCCGGCTAAACTCCGACGTCAGGGGCACCCCGAGGTTCGGTTAGTTAGGTTCCTGTAAACCTTGCAGACAGAAATAGGAGCCCCGCGCAGCGGGGATCCGTCGACCCGCTGATGGAAACGCTAACCCTAGACGGTCGACGACAGGGGCACCCCGAGGTTCGGTTAGTTCGGAGTTTAGCCGGCTAATCTTAAGTTTATGTTGACACCCATCTTTAGCCGTAACACATACATTTATGTCTGCTGACAGTTTTCATCACAGAGTTTAGCAATCTTTACAAAAGAAAGGAAAAGTTTACGGCTTTAAAGATTTTATTTAATGTTTTCTGTTTTAAGATTTATTTGGATTACATTTTTTTAATAAAATAGTTGTATCATTTACCTCTTCTTGATATATTATAGATATAACCAAGTTATTGTGTTTTTTTTACGTATGTACACTAATTGAAAAACTATAAGTCACTCTTTTACTGCAGTTATGGTTTGTAGTCAGTCTAAGCATAGCTTTAAGAAAATATTATGTCACTAATAAAACATGCAGTAGGTAATTGTGTATGATTAAGATAGTTTTATTTGTCATTTAACTCCCGTAAATGGCGATAAGTCTGACAAGACCGCGTTCGCACCGAGTGGCACGCATTTTAAAACACCGTACAAAAAGATATGTATAGATGTCCGCATCTACGACACTTATTCGTTGTTTTTATAATACTTGTTCTTTTATACGATTTGTAAAACAAGGTTAATAAATAAAATAAAATAAAAAATCGTATGTCAGTATGTGCGCATAGTTAATCTAAAGCCAATGACAAATTTAAAAAAAATGCCATTTTCGACATGTCTTTATATACGTAGGGACCGTCGACTGAGTAGTCGCTGACACAAAACATGGCCAATTACAAGTTTCCACATGTAGTATTTAAAATATGAAACAGACAATTTATAATAGATTATAGTTAAAAAGACAAAGAAAAATTACTATTTACCGCTCGAAGAAACCATTGTATAAAGTTTTTTTTAATTTAACTATGCTAGTATTGAAAATGTCGATCTCAGCTTCCCGGCAGGTTGCGTTGTACAAACGACTCGCTCTCACCATGTATGAGTTCCGTCTGTACGTAGTGGCCACCACTGGGGTGTGCAATAAATTAGGTCTACGCAAGAACACAGACGGCACTCGCAACCCGATTTTGTGTAGCAACTCGGTAACACTAGTTGTTCCATTGGCGATCTTGAAAAGAAACACAAGATCTGATATTTTTCGCCTTTCGTGAAGTGGAAGGATATGAAATTTTTTGCAACGGTTGGTATTTAATTCGTTGAAAATGTTTTAGATCGATATTGAATGTGCCATAAAAACCTCTTCTGTATGCTCTCAATACGATTTATGTAGACATATTAATTGGGGTTCCAGACCTGAGACGCATACTCCAAATGACTACGAACAAAGGAACAGTATAATATTTTAATAGTCTTTATATTTTTGAACTCAGAGGACACCCGTAGAATGAAACCAAGTGCCTTTGATGCTTTCTTGACTACCTTGTCTATGTGCGCATCAAAGAGAAGCTTAGCGTCAAAGGTAACTCCCAGATCCCTGATAGTATTAACCCTATTTAGTGTTGTATCCAAAAGCGTGTAGTTGTGGACGATATGGATAGGTTTCCGTGTAAAGGAGCAAACATAACACTTGGAGACATTCAAATCTAGGTAACTTATTATTAATACAATAGTCTTGAAAACTATTAAGGTCTGCCTGCAATAGATGAGCATCCTCCAGGGTATTTATTTGTCTCATTATCCTAATGTCATCAGCGTACAGTAACAATTTTGAATACCTGAATGAAGAAGAGATATCGTTGATAAAGATATTAAATAACAGTGGCCCTAGCAAGGATCCCTGGGGAACCCCCGATGGGACGTTCATAGTCTTAGAGCAGTATCCGTTAAGAACTACAGTCTGGCAACGATTCTCCACATAAGACTTGAACCACCAGTAAAGATCGCCCCTGATGCCCACCGATAAGAGTTTGCGCAACAGGATCACATGATCTATCCGATCGAAACACTTGCTGAAGTCGGTATATACAACATCGACTTGGGACCTTTGTGACATACACTCGGAAAGGTAGTCGCTACAGACGATGAGATTTGACGAGTTCGATCGACCCCTTACGAAGCCGTGCTGGCTTTCGCTCAAGATGTGCTTGAGTGCCGAAGAAACTTGTGCGTGCACAATTTTCTCCAGCACTTTAGCAAACACACACAACTTCGAAATAGGTCGGTAATTCTCGACCAATGTCCTTGACCCTTTTTTATGTATCGGTGTTATATATGCCGACTTCCATATCTTAGGCACCACACCCGTAGCAAGAGATTTTTCAAACAGGATTGAAAGAGGCACAGAGAGATCCTTGGCGCAGTTGACGATGAATATGGGCGAGATGTCATCTGGACCCGCAGACTTGCTTAAATCCACTTGTTTTAGCAGCCTACAAACCTCACTCAGCCGTATTTCCACTTGACTAATATCCTGCGTGTTGTCATTAGGTCTTTCGACCGTAATATAAGCCGAGGATGGACTGTTGGCATTACTAGTATTATCAAGAAAGTTCGCATGAAAACAATCACCAAACATATCACAAATTACGTCACCATCAGAGGACGTAACCTGGCCAAATTGCATCACTGAGGGGTAAGAACAAGATTTTTGCTTGGACTTGACGTAGGTACCTCCAAAAGGCCCGCGGATTATCGCGAATGTCAGATTCAATTTTAGCTATGTAATTGTCAAACAAAACCCCCTCCAGGTCTTTAGCCCGTTGACGGAGTGCAATAAACGATTGATGGTCAGAAAAGTTCTTGTACTTCTTAAAAACTAATGCTCGTAATCTAAAGTCACTTTCGGTAAATGTACATAGGTACTAGACAGTCATTGCGGTAGGCAATTTATAAAGTGACGATTGATTTCAATTTCTAGCTGTTGCTCTATTAGACACAAATGACGCTTTTGGCACCACTCACGTTCAATTACCATAGAAATCTGATATTTCAGCAAGACAAAGGTTAAGTCAATTAACAACAAGTACTCTGCTTTCAATTTTCCTCACAATTGTTTGATGTGTACAAACAGACACATTCCTCTTTGAAAATGTGCTTACTGAATACTGATGACAGGTACCTTCTCGCTTTGGAAACGATCGAGAAAAGTGTGTCCAGATCGTTATAATTTTTATAGTGAATCCATTATAGTATAAAGAATCATTGGACCTTTCGAGGTGCCTTGTATTACTTGCCGTAAAGACCATAACAAGACCATAATTATAATTTGTTCTCAAGCGACAATAGAGCCCACAACCCATGGCATAGAAGTCAATCACCCATCATAGCACCACGTCTGCATAATGACCTTTTCTTGTTAAAATCAACAAATAGTAATAGACAGTCTCTTCACTTTAGTTTCAAAATTCTTACGTCATTTCTCTGGGAGCGATGGGTATGATTATAAATTATGAAATTTTAATGATGTATAATTGTAGACTAGACAAGAAACCGATTATAAACAACAGCGAACAGCTGATACAAACATGCCGAAGACAAGGTCTGTCTTGCATAGATTATATTTTTTGATACCTAAGGCATTTTCCATTCTTTATAAAAATGATGTCACGTCCCTGCCATGGTTATTTTTAGGGTTACGTATATACCTCAAAATGAAAAAAAAGCGGAACCAGGATCTTTCGTGTGTCTGTCTGTCCGTCTGTCACATGATTTGAAAAATGGTACACATAATTAGGTATGTAAGTCGGTGTCCCAAAGATCGACGTGTAACGTAAATTAATGCATTATAAACATGGCCCATAATTTACCTTAAATATTTTTTTTAATAAATTTTAAGACAAATAGTTTTCAAGTTATTTAACATTATAGGCGAAAATTGACCTTTAGCTCCGAAACTACAGGGCCAAAAATTTTGAAAAAAAAATACAAAAAATAGTTTCTCTATAGATTAGGTACAGGAAAACCAATAAAAAAATCTATGGTATTTAAAGTAACACAGGAAATTTCTGAAATTTGGTTCAGATTTAAAACAACTTACTGAATTTAGATAATTAACGTACGGAACCCTCTCCACGCGAGTCGAACTCGCACTTGTCCGGTTTTTTTTTAAATCTGTTAAGCGAACCCGGTACACCTATCTTCTATCTAACATAAATAAGATGAAATGAAAATACGGTTCCCTCAACCCGTAAAGAAAAAGACAATCAGACAGCCTGAGCGCTATTGCCAACCGTCCTACCTCTGTAATAAAGCTGCCAATCATACCCTGTACATACATTACTTATAAAGCAGCCACCATATTAAATAATACGTTATTCCGAGAGTGTAATGCAATTAGAATGCAGGATCAATAACAAAACAATGACAAATACGTTCCTAGAATCCTATTTGTTTTGAGTTCCATTTTCAAATGGAATTTCCACAATTTCCTATGGAGGTTGTTACTGCTATTCTATGTGATATTTCCAACAGAACTGAGTAATGACTGTACTCTACCGCCAATGGAGAAAGTTTTTATCGGCACGACATAGCGTTAATCATAACAATTTCTCGATGGAAACAGTTGAACGTTCACCTATTTCAGGTGAACATTCATTTAGATGCAATCAATGATAATATTCTGCAGCGGATATTTGTTTAGTGTTTTCTGTTGTATTGCAATTGGGTTTGAATAGTGGAGTTAATCAATTGAATCGGCTTAGTTGCCATGACATAGTGGTACCTATACTTCATTTATGTATGTAACAAATTTCATTCTACGTAAAATTCAAGCGATTAATTACAAACAAATGAGTATCTATAGATGAATTAAGAGAAATTTCGGTTGGCCACGAACTATGATTCCATGTTGAGGGGATACAAAATAATGACAGTTTAAGAGCTTGCTATGAATCACCGCGACATAACTTGTGACGTGTCAGTAACGACGAAAGCCACGAAAGACCCAAGTCGCGTCGCAAAGCGCATCACCTGAAAACGTGAACGAGGCGTAATGGTAACGCTAACGTGACGTTGAAGTTAACTTTTTGAGACGTCTCAGGCGGTAACACGGGAAGAATGCGTGGCCCAATTCACTCGGGCTTTAATAAATAATAATAGAGGTAAACCACCAACCATCTGACCGACCGGACTTCCTTTATTTGTTATTTTACGACTTTTATTAAAAATAGCGGAAATCCTTTTGTTAAACTGAAACCACACATTATTGGATGGGTTAGTTCAGTACCTAAGTCTGAAAACAGTGATGATCAACTATGGCCTCGCACGTCCTGTTATACATAATGAAATTAGTTTTCAGCTCTTTTATGAAAAAACTGTTTTGCTATTGCTAAAATTGGGGTATTTAATTTCGAGTGAATAAGTTACCTACTTTGAGTCGTGTTCAATTACCATCATAAAGTAAGAACTCGGAAATCTTCGATTTCAGCTCTTACTTCTAGAGAATACGCGATAACCGAGTTACATTAATGGTCTGATTTTAGACTTCTGATTACCCATTACTACTGCCCTATTAATGGTATTCAACATTAATTTTTGGTCACGTTGGAGTCTACTCTACAATAAAAGAACGGTCATCGATCTCTGGACTGACCACCGCAAACGCAGAGCATCGATACCTCCTAGATCATCACTATGACATCAGCAAATCTATCACAATTCGTATGAGCTCAGTCCATATCGCCAGCGCGGTCTCCCGACCGTAAAGCCGAGTAGTCCCGAAATACACCGGACGGCGCGCAGCGCGGCGTACAATAAAAACTAAAACTGATACGCAACGACCACCGTCGCACGCGCACCTAATATTAGACCAGACAGGCCAAAGATTATGGATGCTGGGAAGCAGTTGAGTTTTGTGCCTATGAGCGATCTCTTATTAGCTTGAAGTATTGACGCATCAATCATATCAATGAACCACTGCTTTTTGAGCAGAAACTTGAGCGTTCCACAAAGACACTAAAAAAAGAAGTTTATTGCCCTATCCTACCTAATATCTTACCTCAATTTTGGTGTCAGACCCTGTAGAATGAGAATCTTGGGACAGCTGGAATGTAAATCTCCAATTCATTATTAATTAATAATTACTACCCACTATCTCTTACCTAAGTTATGTCTATAGTAGCGGAATCTAATGTTAGGCAGTTGCTTATTGCGCAGAGTAGTGCAGTAACCTATTCATTCCGTTGAGCAGGCCGTCACTTGAACAGCTGTGTCAGCGTAGCCAGTACAGCTTACTTGTCGCTAAGAAGTAACTTCAGAACCCAAGCTTAGAAACGTTTGTCAAATCTAGTAGGAACATTTACATTCTTTGCTGCAGATGTCCAAGGATCTTGCGTTTTCATGACATCTGAAAAAATAGGATGGACGTGTTAGTTCTATTTTGGCCACGTACCTACCAAAAATATCTTGTACAACTATAGTAGTAGCAGTACCTAGTAGTATTTGACCAATTTCATCGTCATGATTGTGAATCGGTTTTTACTATAGTTGAGTCCAGTCTCTTTCATTATCTTTGTCGGAGCATAAACCAACCCCGATACAGGCGGTTTATTGGTTAGTTGGCGCGTGAGCTACATATCAATAGAACATTCCTACCGTTTTACCTGTTACTGGCACGAAACGTACACACAAACCGTAAATATTATTTGAGAAATTAAAATTCCCATAAATATTAACAGTGCGACTATAAATTTTACAACAGTGTAAATAAAATGGCATTTATTCGAGAGAACAGAATTATAATCGATTAAAATAATGTTTGGAAAGATAAAGTGTGTTGTGAAATCGTCTAAATTTTAGTGGTGTGCAAAATATAAACAAAGTTTTAAAATTGGAACAAAATAGGCTCTATAAAAAATAATATTAGTTTTGTTTTGTGATGGAAACTTGCATGGTGGATCAGAAAATAAAAGTGAATAAAATAACAATAAAGCTAGGAAAATAGGTAAGTTTATTATACTATATTTTTATCTGAATGGTTAAGGAAGTTATACAGAGATGCGTTCATTCACTTCTTTCCGGCCGGCAGCTGAGGCAAGAAGGTAACCAAACTTTAATTTTTCTTTTTTAACGGCTTCTACAACAAAATGATTAGGTAGGTACATGTTCGTGTGTATTAGGTTTTTAGCGTATGTTTAACTAAGTAGGTACCAATATCGAACCTAGAAAATTTTCTATTGAGCATTCCATTTAAAACATTTAATTAATTTTGTTGTTACACCAATTTTTAAATAATTATGTACCAAATTCTGTCCTTTTTTAACGAGGCAAAGCTAGGTTAACACTCGATACGAATGGGCCAATTTATTACAAATAGACACTTCAAAATTTATAGTAGGCGTATTAGTTTTAAAAACTACCAAAAAACGTAAAACATTTTTGTTTTTTTTTTTAATTTTCACCTATAGGTACATACATATACTTATTATATACATATACAAATAAATAAAATTGAAGTGTCTGTTTGTAATATCAAAATAACAGCTTTTTATGGAATGCATACGCAAATATATAGCGCACTTATACTTACTCGTAACAAAAACACTTTTTTTTTTTTCAATTTTTGTCTGTCTTCTGTTTGTTCCGGCTAATCTCCGAAACGGGTGGACCGATTTTGACGGGACTTCTCCTGGCAGGTAGCTGATGTTATAAGGTCTAACTTCGCCTGCTTTTATTTTAGAAAAATAATTAGGGTTCCGTTAAAAAAAATGAAAACCCTTGAAATTGTTTATAAAATCCGATTCAAAAAGGGAAGTAACATTTTTTTTTAATAATAATTTCAAGCGAACGAAGGTAGCGGGCAACAGCTAGTTTTAATTATAATCTTAAAACGGAGTGGAGCGATTGAGAATGAATTTATTCTTATTGATCTATCTTTATTCTTGCTATATCAATCGCGACACAATTCGTTGTATATTTATTTGCTTTAATTCCAGGCAAGTGAGTTTTAATACATTTCATTATCTATTGTTTAAATGCAGTTTTGGAAAAAAATTACATTTTACCATGAGAGAAAAGAATAAAACTTTTACTCTTTCCAACCTGTTTATGTATATGTGTTTATATTATATGTATGTTTATGTATTTTTCTTTAAAATAGCGTGAATGAAAATTAACTTTGCTGAATAGATAAACTTTATTTTACTCGTAACACCGAGTTTTGAATTCAACAATACTTTTTAAATTTTTTGCGCAATATCCATAAATTCAGTAAAGCCTCTTTGATCCAATGTCTCAACTTTTTATTATGAAAATAATATGAAAAATGCTAACAAGATATTTAATAATTTATACTATGCGCCTACGATGTCCACGTTTCGCTGAAGTATCAATGTGTCACACAAATCATAACTGATTATGTCAAAACGGCCAAAATGGCGGAAGTATGGCAATCCGCGCGCGCTTCGCAATGGCAGAAGTGCTTGTTACTGGAGTTTTTATTATTTATTCAAGTATTTTTATGATAAGTGGGGGTGGTGGGTATCGTGGATACATTTTTCTTCAAAATAATATGATGGTCTACTTTTATTTTGGAGACGAGGATCTATGATCGAATAACTCTGGGATAATCATTGGCCATTTTATATAATTTTAGACAGAATGAAAAAAAAAATTGTAATAAGTACATGTAGGTATTACAATATTTTTTCAGTGAGAATTTAGGGTACCTAGGTAAAAAAAAACAAATTTTCATTCACTTTCAGGCACCTCACGTATTATAGGTAGGTACATATCATGCTCTGTGCCTCACTGCTTAAACCGCTGGGTCTACAAGCATGAAGTTTAGCACAGTTCCTTTTACAACAATCGTGAGCATTCACAATAATAGATGAAAGTTTCTTATTATGCTAAAGGGGTAAATAGAGAATGGGAGCTTGTATGGAAGTGCATTACTTTTTGCCAATAGGAATTCCTACTATCTGTCACATGGCTTGTTCAAAACGAAAAATATCAACCAACCAACCAACCAACAACCAACTTCCAACTTTGGCGTAAAAGGTGAATTCCCAGCTTCGATCAATAATCCCAGTTTCAAAAATGACGTGCTGACGTCATATTTCTCAGAAATGCAGGTGACGAGTAATTAGTACTGGAAATAATCTAATATTATTAATGCGAAAGTTTGCATCCGTTTGTTTGTTTGTTTTGCATTTATGGATGGATGGATGGACGTT
This sequence comes from Eurois occulta, assembly GCA_950022335.1. NCBI lineage: Eukaryota > Metazoa > Arthropoda > Insecta > Lepidoptera > Noctuidae > Eurois > Eurois occulta. Next base: position 700,251 of record OX465494.1, on the reverse strand, counting down.
TGTTACTCTTTCACGCAAAAACTGCTGAACGGATTTGGATGAAATTTAGCACACAGATAGTTTATAACCTGGATTGATTAACACAAGTATCCTATGTGTTTATCCCGGTAGTACGATGCCGTCGGCCTATTATTGAACTCCACACGAGCAAAGCCGCGGGCATAAGCTAGTAATTAATAGTCGTGACAAGGAAGCAATGAACATTCAAATTAGACTGCTACTAATAGCCTGTAGCCTTGTTAGGTAGAGTGTACTGGCAAGCACTAAAATACTTTTAATTGACTAAAATTAAAATTGGTGTTGTTTGTTTGTGGTTACGGCCCCGGCTACCGAGTGGTAGGGCGTGGGATCGGCGCCAAACCCAGGTAGGAATGTTAGCTAGTGTAATTTATCGTGACCTCTCAAAACTTTCAAGGAAAAAAAATGAGAACTAATCCGCTCCGCGCACGCTAAGTATGCGTAGTGAAAACCGCCCACTAACAGTACTTCTCGACTGTGTGCCTCTGTCCCAGTAGTGGACATATTATAGGCTGATTATACTTGTTTGTTGGTCTTTACAGTAGGGATAATTTTGAGGCGACATAGTCGCTGATTAGGACATTGTGGTCCTAAAGCTCAATCAACCAACGCGGCCAATCACAGTCCTCTGCACGTACCTACACAAGCCTTACCCAAGCTGCGACAGAACACAATCCTACGGCTTCCGATTTCAGTCTAAATTAGCCACCTGAAGATTCACCAAATGACCAGGTACTTGTTGATCGCAAAGTTTTCGTTTCCTGGTTGTTTCTGTTTATTTTTTACTTAGAATACCCCACGAAACTCTCTCTATCTCTGATCATTTAGTTGAAAATATAAGCCAAACAAATCTAAAAAACTTTTCTGATGTTTTACAGTAGGATTTAATGTTATTAGGTAGTTCAAATTCTAGCCCCCATTCTGACGGCTACTGTCTAACGGCTAAAGCTCAACGCACACGTATTCACACTTTTACACCAGATCAGTGTTGCTTCAATTTGAGCTGTTCACCATTCTTTCTATGAAACTCCATACAGCAACACACATGTATAAGTATCGTAGGTAACATTCGTAACGTCATCGCCTCAATTAGGGATATGCCATAATATGGTGTCCGGTAGTGAGCTTGAACTTAAAGCTACACAACTCACTTTCCTTAATCAATCTACTCAAACATGTAGCACTTAGTTCAACACCTGGAACGAACTTAACACTATTTATTTCAGCAGGAAAGCCCACGATTCCATTACACAATACCAATAAGAAATCTCATAAAATTACCTAACAATTTCCTCTTTCCATTCTATTCGTATTACTAGGTGTTGGTCCTAAGTGGCGCGGCCATTTATTGCCAAAAGTCCCACAAATAATGGCTGAGGAATAAATCCTTGGCTTCGCCACGTATACATGTTTTATTACACCGTGTAACGTAGGCATACGTCATTGTTAGTGTGGATACATTCGGGTGTGTGGCGCAAGGAAAGCGGTGAACGCTTTTCCTTAAGGAACTACCCTCATCTTGGTTCTTGAGGAATATCGCTAAGTCAAGTCAAATTAAGTTGTAGAAAAGTCAGTCGAGTCGAGTCTACTTTAGCGAGTACTCGTCATTGTAATGTTTTTCGACAGATGTTACAAACCTATACAGGGTGGACGGGACACTGATGTACAAACGGCTACCACGTATTCAGGACGTCATTCCGAGTCCTCCCGCACACGCACAGAATTTTTTCATCGGTAATAAAGAAACAGCTGGTACCTACAAAACTGCAATACCTATACCGTCTGAGCTTGAACCAGAAAAGTTAAATTCCATTTTCGGGTTCTATAATTTAGGAACCTGTATGAAATTAAATTAGGTAATCAACATAACATTAATATTACAACGTCCTATTTAAATAAGCGATTACAAAGTAAGTAATTACGTTCCTCAAAAATTCGTTTACATAGACCAGCAAAAAGCTGCGACCTGAAGAATTTTCACAAAGAATTTTCGCTGCTGGTTCCAAGAGCTTGGAAATTGAAGAGGTCAATTGTCACCGAAACGACGGGAAAAAGATTGTTCGTGGAAGTGGTTAGGTAGGTACCTAAAAAGGTTCACTTTGCAAACTAAACTGGCGTCTTATCGAGTCATAAGGGAATCTTTTTCAGGTAGTAAATAGGAATTTTGAACGGATTCAACAATACAAATATAAACTCTGTCACAACTAGTGAAAACACTCTTTAGTTCGAATTGTAAATGTGTCCGTTTTCACTAACTCTATTCGATACATGAATGGGTAAATAAAAGCGTAATTTACAACTTTCGACTCAGCGTCAAGAGTTGAAAATCTAACATTACATTAACATTTAGGCGCTCATTTGGTTGTCGGGATGCTTATGTGTGAACACGAGCATTAATTTTAAATCGTTTAGTGTGATTACGTCCAATTCACGTCATATTCATATTTACAGGTCACAATCATCATCATTCATCAACTTCATTCTCCAGTCTTTATCCCAATTTACTTGGGTCGACGCAGAATGTCTTCTTCTTACAGACTTCTCTATTACCTACTCCTCCTCTCAGCAGTCACTTCCTTTCTATATCTAGCCATGTCATCCTTCACACTGTCCGTCTATCGTTTATTTAGTTCTCGCCTACTCATATAGCCACTTCTTGGTTTCAATAACGAAAATATTAATTACAAACCTCTTGCTTTCCTATAACGGAGAGACGAAACCAAACACAATTACATCATTCCACAAACAAAGAAATTTTTCTTTTCATCTATATAGATTGAAAAATGACAGGCGGACATTTTTGAAATCTTTAGCTTAAAAAATTCACGCATTATTGATGGCGCATTTCGAGGACTGACGTCAAAATCGTATGAAACGTTCGCGTCGTGCGTGGGCGCAGGTGACGTTACATCAAAGCTCGATGATTTAATTTTATAATATGGACGTAATATCTGTAGTTACGACGTATCTATTACAGTCTCAAGCATTGTCCGAGACGAACGGTTCGGCAGGCGGCCTTGTGGGTCAATGTGGGTGATTGATTTAGGCCGCTTTTTAACCAAAGCCATCGGCACACGAACGTCGATATTGTTCGACGAACCGGTCTCAGGTTCAAAACCAAAATCAAAATCTATGCATTTATTTCAAGTAGGCCAGTTACAGGCACTTTTGATCTAAACAAAGACAACAATGAAATGTAGCTACAGTCCCAGTCACAAGGCATAAAAACTGTGAAAGTACTGTAGTTGCCCATTCCCTAACGTAGATCTCTATGGAAAAGAACGGGCAAGAAACTCCATGGACACTCTTTTAAATCAGAATATTTTTACAAAACCTTGGTTACATCGTTCATGTTGAGATGGTATATTAATTATGTGAGAGCGATGTAGCAAGATGTGCACGTTAAAAGTAGTAAAAAAAGAAAACAATTAATTCAAATAAGCCAACTTACAGCCTAGCGCTCGTTCACGAACATGACGCATGTATCAGCACCATTCAACCATTTTGAAGGGAACTAAATGATCCGACACACGCGCCACCATCAGCGAGACATTTGAGTGAGCATGACATACTCTTAACCGCCAGGGTACATTCAAGTCAAGAAAAGACGTAGGTTTCCAGCGAAGGATAGCTTTCTAGTACACAGCTATGCGGTTATATAATACCAAAGAAATCTGATGATCTGATCTGAATCTACATAATGCAAAGATAGTGGTACAATCTTCAGTAGCTCCAACTTGTAATTTGCTTGCTTAAATAGTGTGCGTTTAATGCATGTTTTAAATTTCGTCTCATTCAGTTCAAGAATACTTTGTGGAATTTTATTATAACATCTCAAACAGTAGGTACCCCATGAAAGACGAGTCTACTTTAGCGAGTCTGAAGCCCGGCTGAACTAATTGGTCTCTATTTCTAGTACTGTAATTATGTCGGTCACCACTTTTATTAAAAAGATGCAGATTTTTTCTTACGTACATAATGTTTTCGTAGATATATTGATCCTATCCTTCCTATCATGTTCATCTTCATGTTTGCCGAACCATTGAACGACATAAATATGAACGCATATTCGCGCGACCGTTCATCAATAACAGTTTATGTTACTGAAAATTGGTGAGTGTAAAAATGCAATGTGCAAAGATAATAATATTATGTAAAGGCCTTCAAAGAGAGTATCCAATTAAAGCAGCCGGCCGTACACAACTAACTCATTAAACTGACTAGTAAATTTAACTTCACGGACCAAAGAGTATTAATACATACCCATAAACTTGCATATTCCCTACAGGAGAATTAGCGGGATACGCTTTGCCAATGTTGCTCTAACTTCAATAATTCCAAAGCCGCTGAACTCATGTGAACGCAATTAAACAGTTCCACCTTACCAGCTAGTTAGTAATACAGTTTCAGCGCTAAACTAACCAATTTAATATGTGCACTTAGTTGTACAGGCTCACTGACTATAAACCTTTGCATCTCAAACGTCAAAGTTCATCCCACCATTTTTGACATTGACAGCTCCAACTTTAGATTTATTGTCTGTGGACAATAGAGCCGCAGTTGTCACTTTGATTGACAAGGCGAAGTCGTTAGGAAGGAGGTCTCGTTAAAAAGTTTCATTAATTATTCTTTCAGGGCTACTTTTGCAATTAAACCCAGCTGGTGGGCGAAAATATTTCTGGATTCTTAAAATTATTTTCAGTGCCATTTAAAATGTAAATTGTTTAATTTTTCCACAAAGAAGAATCATTTGTTTTTGTTTTGAAAATGGAACCCTAATGAAGCTTTTCATAAAATTATTGTTTTTCGCTTATCAAAGTAACTCTAGGAACTTGTGTACTCGGCGAAATTAATAATTTCCCTACATCCAAAAGGCCTCCCATGTGCATCGTAAGAAACATCCAAAGTGTTATTATGTATAACTAGTTACACAAGAACTTGTAATAAATATGTACGTAAACACGGTAGTTTTCAATAATGAAAAGAGGTTATTGGGTTTTGTTTGCCATGTACAGCCTACAAGAAAAATCTCTACTACATCATTCACAAAACTTAAGACACATTACATCGCGCATGTTAACCCCGAAGCGTTTGTATAGGTGTACTTGTAGTACAACCACATTTGGGCAAGTCCCATGTTATGGGCGAGTATATTGCCTTGAAGTTTGCAATAAACCAGACTCCGGGCTCAGGGCTGCCATCTACCTACTAATATGAATTCCTGATGGACCGTGGAGGAACCCAATAACACTTTGCCCGTCCAAGGTATCGATCCTAGGACCTCACGCTCATCAGTAGCGCTTGTGAGTGACTGACGAGGCAGTCTACAGTCTAGACAAAGAACATGAAGCCAATTACCAGCAGTAATGTTAGGCATTTACTACATATTTAATAATGTAGTTCGAGTAATATAATGTATTCTCAGAACAATCATCTCTGGCCAAATTGCGCGTGTCGAATATTTCTATACTTTGTTAATAATAAGTTAGTAACAGACTAGTTAATTATTGCTTTATCGTTCATTTTATATTGCTATGCCAAGTCGTAATGTTCTACAATCTGACTTGTACTTTGTACCCAACTAATTGTACGTTATTAGAACTCTTACAGTTTTTTTTTGATTATTTAATACTGCTAACCTAACATTAACTAAAGGCCAAAGAAAACTTGAAGGAGTGATATAAACGAAAAAGGATTAAATGATACCGTGGCTGTTGACTGGAAGAAAAATCGTGTTCCGTCGACCCTAAGGAATATTTGACAAGGGCAGGAAGATGATAATGATGATATCCTAAAACTCGTTACAACCAGGAGGTCGAGAACAAGCGAAAAAAGTTCCTTATTTTTACGACGAATTTTAACATAATTGACATAAGCTTTTCAATAGCTTAGATTAATCCAATATACTGATAGATTGTCAGTTTGTCTAGAGGCAGTCGCCACATCGACCGGTCCTCTGTTCTCACAACCAGCGGCTTCCCGTAGCCTTCACTAGGTCATCGGTCTAAGAAATGTATTCGTTTTATAGTTTCGAGTTAGATTACACTCTGAATTTGCTTTATGACTTTCATAATGCTTCTTCATTGAAAGTATTTCCGTTTGTAGGTGTTCAACTAAATGAAAGTATTTAGGGATCGATTAAATGCATGTCATTTCTGACAAAGTCTCTCCATTAATCATGAAAACATTCGAACCACAGAGTAACTATTTAACTTGTATTAGGAAAACAGCTGCTTCTCTCAAGCAAGATCTCAAAATTACCATCAATGAGTGTGTAGTGTCAACAAAAATAATTAATTTAATTAGGACCTTAATGATACACCAACACGAGTCTTGTGACATAATGAGAAGAACAAAAGTTATAAACGACTGTACCATTTATAACACAAAAAGACGTCTTATTCCAAATTCTAAGAAACATCCTTAAGTATTCCATCACCAAGAAGCATTTTGAGGCAAAACTCGTAATTATACGAATTTATGAGCAATATAAAGTTAAATCATAACGTTTATGTGACACCAGTTGCGTGGTTCTAATGATAGACACGCTTAACGTAACGCTTCGTATTTCGCGGCGCCTATTTGGTCCTTTAGGGCGAAAAGCGAAAAAGATTGTATCTTTTCAGACGCAAATTGTTAAGATATACCAACATTAAATTTTTATGAGTGTTCATAAAATACGCGGGAGAAAGATAAATGAATTGACTTCACGGAGACGTGTTTAAAATTAATGACGTCATTACTTACTGCCGTTGTGTTACGATTTTTTCTCATTAACTTATTTTACGAACTACCCGATATTCTTCCAAAAAAATTAAAAACATAACATAACATCACGCCTGCTATCTCCGAAGGGTTAGGCAGAGGTGTATCTACTGGTACACCCACATTTCGCCAGTTATGTTTAAGTCCCATGTAATAGGAGGCGAGCTTATTACCATTAACCGGGCACGAAATGTCTAGACTCCGTGGCTGCTACTGAGAAATTCCTGAAGGAAATACCCAATAACACTTTGCCCGACCTGCGAATCAAACCCAAGACCTCCTGCTCAGCAGTCGCGCTTGTGGCAACTAGGCCAGGTATGATTGCCATCTCTTTTAAAACAGAATTCTGTGAGAAAATAGAACAAACAGAGAACGTGCTTTCAATTAATCCGCGTTTGACTCTCAATATACCTACAAAAGAGAATGCTCATGGAAGTATGGAATCCCGTACCATGCTGCATCAAAATCAAACCTTGTTTTTTATAGACTACACTGATCGTATTAACTCCTACAAAAATTATTTTTGAAAAAAAAACCCGCGTTTCAGAGTTATTTTATAAAATCGAAACTAACCTAAAAAGTAGGTCTATTTTTCGACGCTACCAACGACGTATTTTAACACACATACATTACATTATTGCTCTAAAAACAGCGTAATACACTAATATTAGTAAGAATTACGAGTTAAAGTACCATCCACAGTATGCTTGACTGAAACTCGATTTTATTTTAGACCTTTATATTGCCAATAGTCACTCAGTACAGTACAAATGTCAGATGCCACAGATAATAAGATAACTATAAACCATAGAGTATAGTAAGTGCTATAAACTAGTCGGGATTAGGGATGTAATCGATAAATCAAAATCTTTAGGCTGAGAAAATCTATTTTGTTGCAAATAGCAATAAACCAAACTAAATCGATTTGGTGTACTGATCTTACTTAATTGTAATTAATTTTAGAGTCCGCTCGACAGACAAGGGTTTGTTCAATTGAAACGGAACGTCATTTATATTCAGTTGAAACGGAACGTCATATAAAGGGAGTAAAACAATATTCATACTTTTAAACTCGAAAAGTATATTTCCAGTTCAAAAATCAAATCCCCGACGCGTAATGCCGTAAAAAAATATGAAACTAATTACTATAATATTTTGGTTTTGAGGCGCGAGACTTTTTGGTACCAACTTTGGTCATTGTCCTTTTCGAATACGTTGCTGACTAAAGCTCTGTAGGAATTCTAAAATATTCCGCAATAACCAAAATATGGAAATAGAACCACAGTATAGTAACGAGCAGCGTTCCAATACTCTGCGTGGTTGCGCAAACCGTTTTTTTTACACTGTGCTGCGAATACGCTGGCAAAATTAGTGCCTAATGGTTTTTTGGCTACCTGCTATTTTATTTCCCTTTTACACTGAAATACTTTTTGCTGCTTTTTGCTGGTACCTCTGGTTGAATTTTTACATTTTATACATACAGAATATTTACTGTACTAGTTATGGTACAATTTTTGAAAGGCTGATTGTGATTGACAGTCTCCACGATTAATTTGCATTACACTGTGTATTCTTTGAATTTAGTCGGACTGCCCCGTTGGTCAAGTAGTCAAGGGTTCGGTTCTTAGGTCGAAGAAGGTGTTATTGTGATTTTCCATCTGCGATCTTTCGGTTGCAGTCCGGAGTTTTCATTTCTGTCCGAGTAATGGCAATAGGCTCGACTCCTAATACTTGGGATAAAACATATGTGACTGAACTAACGAATGTGGATGAAACACGCCCGATGTTATGATACTACTTAGAAATAGAGAAAAATACCATATTTATCAGCTTAACACACAATCTCACAATAAAAAGAAAAAAAAAAACATTGATCATACAAAAGCTTTTATAAAGTTGAGTAACATTATAACAAGCTTTTCAGGATGAACAAGATAATAAAGAAATTTTGTTTTTAATTAACATTCTTATGTTACAATCTCTTTGGCTAGTAAGCCCGGCTGTAGACCTTTATAAATAAGGATTAACTAGCAATATCCGCACCAATTTTTACCGCAATCTTACCTTGGAAGAGGCTGATAATTTTGGCACGGGTACTAGAGAAGAGAAAACCAAGGGCCGCTTGGACCACAAATTTAATCAAGCTAAACGAATGTAAACCATCGTTTTAGTCAATCATTTTAATATGATAAAGATCGAATGAGGTTTTAAATATTATGTTAATCATTAAACATATTCGAGGCCCGCTTGTACATGTTGATGAAAATCTCCTTCTTTTCCTGAGTCGGTTAATTAGGTATCTTGACTGGAGAGCAACACATTACATTATACTGTTTTGTCCTAAAACTATGGAGATGTAAGTGGCAACGCCGGGAGGGGGCGCTTTAGAAGGACATACACTGACCTTATTGGAGAAGTTCTTCAGAAAGGTTAGGTGACTAGTACTCGGATTGTAGCTGGTGGCAACTGGCGTTTTGTAGTTTCTGCCAACCCCCAATGTGTGTCCTAAAAATAAAACGATATATTATTATTTATTTAGATTCTAGGTAAATATTTTCAATCATTTTCTAAAAACAACCCATGCTTTAATTTTGGCTGTCCCTTTATATTCAGCGCGCTGGGTAACCTAATAAATTATGTTTTCTAGTCGGTCGAGTCTCTAAGGATTATAATTTAAAGGTCTAATAGAATCTGTGGAGAACTTTCTAGATTTAATAAAAATATTTTTAGAACGTTAAGGTTGCTTTTAAAAACTAATTGATCGTTATTGTGGGTGGACGTTTCAGCAAAAATTGTATTAAAAGATTTAGTCGTGGTAAACGGTTAGTGCCAACTTTTAGCTTCGTAAAATATGCTTTGAAGGAACCTGAAAAATTGAAGATCTTTTTCTTTCGTACTTATAAGAATTTTGAGGAAAAAATCTCTGTAAACCTATTACGTAACATAAGTAAGATGTGGTAAACTGCCTACTACATTCTGAACCTCAGAATATTTTCTGTTTTTAGACAGCCTTTCATTTCGTGTTTTGTACCTAAATTGGCTAGAATCTGGTTTTATAAAGCTCACGTTACTTTTTCAGACTTTGGAATTCCAAACAAAGCTCATGCCATAACCTTGATTATGATGTTTCTCTGAACTCGTAAGACAACGGATAGAACCATCAATCATCTCCCGGAAAAAGAATCAGCAGCTAATGCAAACTCTTTCGCATAAATATCCGTACATTACTCAACATCTTTTCTTCACAAAACACGATTAATTTTCAGTTTGCAAACGTCTTAATTCTAAGTTCTCGCCGAGGTCGGCGCACGGTCGTAATAATCTTTGAGGACTGACGCACTGGGACCACTAGATATTATGAGTTTCGCCAACCATTTTACAATCCATTGCGCGTTTATCTCAACAAAATTTAAAAACAAATTATAATGATTATAGCTATGCTATTCAATTACATCGTGGCAATCCTACCAGTCTTAATGGCACATGTACATATGATAGCATGGTAAAATTGTGCAGGAGTACTTCAACTATACGTAGGGTCTAAATAAAACCCCAAAACAAAATATAACTCTACGAGTATGTATGTGTCAAAGTAAAACCTAAAAAAAGCTAGAAAAACTCCACAGACATGATGGGTCCTGTTCTTGTAGAAATGTACATTTGAAGTGTTTTTTTTTTAAATTGCCAATTTAGTACCTAGTGTAAATAGTCTACACCTACTGCTGAGCATGAAATCTTGGGTTTGATTTTCAGGTTGGGCAGTGTTATTGGGATTTTTCTTCAGTAATTTATTTATTTGCTCTCATGCACATAAAGTTATTACTGTCGGTCGGGTTGGTATTTCTCAGTAGCAGCCACGGAGTCTGGATTGATGTCCAGGTGATAAAAGGCTCGCCCCCCTATTACATGGAACTTTAACTTCACTGGTGAAATGTGAATGTACTATTAGGTACACTTCTGCGTAACCCGTCGGGGATTACATGCGTGATGTCATGTTAATAAAAAAATCAATGTATTTAAATTCCTCTTTGGTCTTTTCTGCTACTAAAGTACAATTCTTCGCATTTCACCTGTATTGTCTGCATGCCAATAATTCTTGCTCAGTTTATTCTTACCCGTAGTTATGTCCAGCCACATCCGTCACAAATATGAGCTAGTGTTGGTAATGTAAACACTGGCGGGATGTGCAGACGTGCAGATGGTCCAACACTGAAGCTATAATAGGTATACTAGATGATTTATCTATTGTTACTAAGCGAATGTAAATTAGTGCTGAAGAACTTTCTAGACATTTTTTTTAAACAGGAAACTATGTAGCTGCTCTGTGTTAATTTTTTGATTGATAGAAAATTACTTGATTTTAAATTTAATATATTTATTATTTAGATGTACCTATATAACATAAAACACAATTAAATATAATTTAATATTGTATTATTTTCTAGTTAACATTATCTTAACTACTAATTCATTCATTATATTAACATATCTACTAATTCATTCTCTACTAATTAGTATTTCGATCTGTACGAATGATCGTAGATCAGGAGGTAGCTCAACGTGCTTTTAGACACATTTCCGACCGATGGCAGTCTTTGAGCGCTGGCGGCGTTGCGGTTAAAGATATCCGCAGTGAGAACGCACCTTTTTTTTTTTTTGGAGGGTGGGAAATCATCAAATGACCGGGGTCCCGCTCTGGGCGGAGCGGAAGGGAGTGTCAGACTTTTACTGACTAAAAACCATCCATGTTCCTTCTTTTGCCCTTTACATTCCAGGGCCGCGGTATCTCTTTCGAACAGTCCCGCAGCCCTGGCAGGCATCGGCCCTTGCGGGCCCCTCATGATTGCTGACATCTCTTTGAGGTGCGCGTGGAACACGAACGCGCCGTCGACACGGCCTGTCGTCATACGACGGACGGACGGCGAGCTAGCCCATTACTCACCGTCCACAGGCCCGCGCCTACGGTGGCCGAGAGCCATCACGACGTGGCCCCCGACGCCCGGTGCTTCTCCCGCGGCGGCTGGGACGTGAGGTTCTCTCCCTCTCACGTTCCGTCACCTCTGCTTCGCAGAAGCAGGTGATGGCTTCCCATTCCCTCTGGCCCCGGACCATGGCTTGAACCAGGGCCAGACGCAAGAGGTCGCCGCCGCCAATCGCCGCTACGAGGACACGGCGGTGCTCCGCCCAAGTGGAGCAGACCTCCACGGTGTGCTCCACCGTGTCCTCCGGACGATCCTCACAATTATAGCATCCGGGCGTTTCCTCCCGCCCGATTCGATGCAGGAACTTTCCGAAACAACCGTGTCCGGTGAGGACCTGCGTCAGGCGGAAGGTGAGTTCGCCGTGGCGCCTCTCTAGCCACTCCTCAAAGAGGGGACTTATCACCACTATCGTGGCGTGCCCTACCAACCGAGTCGCTGCGGTCTGCTATTAGAGTGACTGCTGCTGCGGTTTGCTGTCGCCTTCAGAAGTGAACCTTTAACTTCACGCCAAGCAACATTAGAGATATAAATTCTACCTGTACCTCGATAAATTTTAATTATATCTTTTCCGAGCTAGCTGTGATAAATTCTAGACATATTTCTTCATTTAATCCCAGATTAGATGAAAGAGATCAATGAAAGCATTTGCAGATCATTTATCATAGCTATGTGAGATTTATCATTTTAAATATCGCTCCAGTAGATTTTTAGTTTCAAAATAAAACTGAATGTGAATTATGTCATAAAAGTTCTTTATTTCTCAATACAAACAGTGATAGATTTGTAATATAATGAAAACTAAGAGGATACATCAGAAGTAAATTAATAAAAAATAGGTACCTACGGCATTTATGTGTTGGTTTGAAATTAGCACTTATTTACTTTTAAGGGCATTTTAAATCGGGACAGATTTTCATTAGCTCGTTTTAAAGCACTAAAAATTCTTCCACTTCCTTGCTTAGGTATATATTTTTGAAATTTGTATGTTTGTAAAAAGATATTCGCACATGTTCCCATTATATGAAAGCATTTCTAAAAGAGTGAAACGCAGAAGCCCAAATAAATTACTTGCACCTAGCCAGAGGCTACATTTGTATAGCAGGAATTCCAATTGCATGGCAATCAAAATCTTTAATCATTTACCCTCACGCATCAGAGTGTTGCCAACGATCAAATTCAGAAAAACAATATTTGCCTGGCTTTTAGACAACTGTTTCTATTCAGTTAATGAATTCTTAAATTATAAATTTTGACGTTACATTTTATCAATACTTTGTGTGTGTATACCTATTCACTTATATTGTTTTTAATTTTTTTAGGCATTTGACATTGGTTACCTGTACCTACATTTTGACATTTCATTCATATATAATAAATTTAAAAATTGTACTTGTAGTTGCCCATTGTATAAAAATTACCTATTTTCATCTCAACTAATTTATAATTATATTGTTGCGGACTAGAACTCGGCCACTGAATTATTTTGTAAATTAATTTAATATTTCTACACCGGCAACGGTAGTGTATGTGAAACTTTTTAATATTAAGATCTTAATGAATGTGCCATATACTCAGAAATAAATAAATCTTACCTTATCTTATCTTATCTTGATTATGTTTTGTGATACCTACTAATTCAGGTATTTGTTTGGAGGAACACTGGTTTACGTTATGTACATACAATATCACGTACGCATTTACAAAAAATAAAATGTATGTTCTATTTACCTTGGTTAACCCCTTCCTATAATATGATGAACATTTGTTATAATTTTGCACATTAAGCCGACCCTTTTTTACATGCACGCCATCCCTCCACAGTCTTAGCCCTTCCTCCCTCCCCCGATCCTCCCAGGTACCTCCCTACTCGTCAACCTCCATAATAATACCGTTACGACGTGCCAAATCACTTTATATGATAATCACTATCACGGTAAACGTAATAAATTCAAATACGCCTGTTTTACATCATCACTATTTAAGCTACTTTTCGTAAAATTCGACTAATACATTATTAGAACTGTAAAGATTGATAAATTTACAGTTAACAAGATTTATGGCTACGTAAAACAGTTTTTAGAAAGTGCATGTAGACACTTAGACATAGACCAGACGGGTTTTAAGCAAACAAGGCAATAGAATATATTGCCTAACTACTGTATCGTGGTGCAACTCAAAATTTCTAATTATCTTGGTAACAGTTTTATGGTTTTACGTTGCGTTACTGTTAACCAGGTGCGTTAAAAATGTATTTAAATGTAACCATTCATTAAATCAGAATTAGAATTAAGTGTTAAATAAACGTCTGAGATTAGTATCAGGGTTAAATAGCGCTCTCTGTACCTTACTCGACTCGCATAAATGGAACAAAGAATTAGCCTACATTTTATTTTATTCTAAAAGCTTTATATTACCTGAGTAAGTTAGTCTAATTTGGAGTCAATTTGATCACCAATACGTAATTTGTTTGAGTTTTTACAACCAACAAACAAACAAACCAAACAGAAGATGAAACTCATTTTCAAAAAATCTGATGCAATGGCAGACTGGACTACATCCCAGATGGTGGAAACCGAACTTTGACAGATAATGTCCTGAAATATCTGTCAAAGTCTTCGATCACTAATAAAAAACAGCCACTCTGCAGTCCGTACCGCGCGGTTTGACTGCACCTTCACTCAGAAAATTTAAATCGGACGACATTTTTCAAAATCAAGACTACTGTCGTTTGTCACGGTAGTATCCATACTTAGTAACAAGTGTCAATAAAATAGACATTCCATATTATTATCTGTAGCATATGTTTTATGTGTTGTTTTTGATCCTGTCCCAAACTTCAGCTATTTGGCGATCTGTCATCGTTAATCCGCCCCGTCGTAACAGTTCAGTGTTATGAAAATATAAATGTTTGTAAAGCAGATATACTCATGCGCTGTTGAAGTATAGTGATGTTAATATAATGTGTATGTGAAGGAAATAGTATATTAATCATCGAAGTAATATTGTGAACGGAGATGCGGGACTGTGTTGCGTGAGTAGGGATGGGAGTATCGAGAATCGATAACAATTTAAATATATTTTTTCAGTATCGTCGTTGGTGTACTAGACGCAATGATGTTGCTACCTGCTGAGCGTGAGATCAAGGGTTTGGTTCCCAGGTCTTGAAAAGTTTTATTGGATTTTTCCATGACGAATATCTTAGTGGGTAGCATCTTAGAGTCTGGATTTGTGACCGGTGGACGGCAATCGACATACCCCCTTTTTTTTTTTTTTTTTGGTGGGTGGGAAATCATCAAATGACCCCCCCCCCCGCTCTGGGCGGAGCGGAAGGGAGTGTCAGACTCTTACTGACTAAAAACCACCCATGTTCCTTCATTGGCCCTTTATGTTCCAGGGCCGCTGTATCTCTTTCGAACAGTCCCGCAGCCCTGGCAGGCACCGGCCCTTGCGGGCCCCTCCCGTTGCTGACAACTCTTTGAGGCGCGCGTGGAACACGAACGCGCCGTCGACACGGCCTGCCTGTCGTCATACGACGGACGGACGGCGAGCTAGCCCATTACTCACCGTCCACAGGCCCGCGCCTACGGTGGCCGAAAGCCATCACGGCGTGGCCCCCGAAGCCCGGTGCTTCTCCTCCCGCGGCGGCTGGGACGTGAGGCTCTCTCCCTCTCACGTTCCGCCGCCTCCTTCGCTAGCATGACTGCTTCGCAGAAGGAGGCGACGGCTTCCTATTCCCTCTCGCCCCGGACCATGGCTTGAACCAGGGCCGGACGCGAGAGATCGCCGCCGATCGACATACCCCCTGGACTTAGATATTACAAGCGAGATGTCGAACCCTCAGGAATTATAAGGCGTCGTCCTAATAGAAAGCGATCGTCGCGCGAATACGCGATAGTCGCGTTCATATGTCTTGCCGACAGAGGGGCGCCTTCCGGTTTACCGAAGAAAGAGTGACATATGAACGCAACGATCGCGTATTCGCGCGACGATCACTTTATATTAGGACGACGCCTAAGGCGTAATGTTATGTTCATTTTGTTACAAGACTTGTAATTTACAAGTCTCCTTTTAAAACGGTCTTTCATAAAATTGTTCGTAACATTGCTGAGCTAATTTATATGTATAAAACAGGCTTTTCATGAAACTTTGTGCGTTAAACACTAGGTATGTGGTTTGTGGTGACCACTGAGATTCGGCCTTTCTGCAAAATCAGATTGTAGTATACAAATGGATGTTTATTCTGTGAATTGATTTTTATAAACACTTTAAAACTAGAAGAGGCTGGTGTCTCGTGTGTGACTACTCTGTGCAGGAACACCGAAACAAACTCAGAGATCACAGTCTCTTTTACTCCAAACATAATCTTGGTCAAGTCATATGAGGACCACACAGGTTCAGGGCCTATCTAGTCATAGTAACAACTTATTTCATATCATCTATATTAATATTTTAATTTGTAAAGTTCAAAATTCATTGAATCTCGATTCAATAAAGTTTTCAGTTGACCAACGGTAAACAGTTTCTATTTTGTGGTCTGTTTACCGACTTATGTCATGAAATAGAGCTTATTTGTTACTTAATTATTATTTTTGGTCCTTTGTCTTTTCTCATTAGATCAAGATAATAGAAACCACGTGTATCTGGCGTGTCCTTGCTTTTTGTGTCTGTTACCTTCTCACTGCTAATTGGATATGAAAACCTCTGGTATCTGTTTCGTAAATTATAGTCAGTTTATGTTAGTGTCTTTTACATAATAAAAAAGTGACGTTTTGCCAATTATGTTATAAGTCCCATGTAATAGGGAGCGCGATCAACCTGGTTCAAATACAAGCTCTATGGTTCTGGGTAATTCCTGATGGAAAACCCTAATAACACTTTGCCCGATCTGGGAATCGAACCGAAGACCTCATGCTCAGTAAGACCGTTTGCGGCCACTAGATAAGCGAGACAGTAGCAATTAAAATATTACTAAATAGTTTTTGTGACAATATGGAAACGAGGACATGTGGTTTACTAGCAATTTATCATCGGAGAGTTACACTAACTAACTGGGCGGAATAAAATAGTGCTGCTACGAGTATTTTTCACATTGGCCTTTTAAATTGTAAATGTGTGGTCGAAATGAATTGTGTCGCAGCCATTGTGGAGACGCGGTTTGATGTTCATTTCGACGATTCATCACTTTGCAAGTTATTTACTTTACAATAAAAATGTAGTTAACATGCAGTGGTTTGGGCTCACTGACTCCTCTGGAATCCACTAATACTCACTAAACATCTTTTATGATGTTAGGATGCAGACGAAGAAGGAGATCATAGCCTATAATGGTGTCACTACTTCCCTGTGTGAGACAGGGTAGACCGTAATCGTATTCCAACACGTGGGCACCGTGTGAATTGGTGGATGTCTTAGAGTTTTTGGTTCTAGTACATGGCACAATGCTTTCCTTCACCATTACGAAAGCAGTGGTGCTGAAATAATTTACATAGTAAATTAGGCGCTCGTGCATCCCCTAGCATGCGAAGAGACTGTTATGTCTGCGTTGAATATTATACTTACAGGCAATAATAATAATAATACGTACAGTCTTTTATCCAGTGAAATGATCTTATTTATTAAGAGGGTTTTACCTTACAAATGTACGACAGCCTCATCATACCATACCATCTAAATAATTATTACACGTAATTATAATATTATTAATACAAATATTATATGATAGCGATGCGAGGGAGATAGTGATGCAGCAACCATTTCATAAATCAGTTTCGCTTCTCCCGAATTAGGTGTATAATATTCTAATGAAAGCCCCAACATCATACATATTAACTTTTAACTCCCGCATCACTATGTCCCTCTCTCTCCTGTTCTTTTCACATTCCACCAGCAAATGTTGGACATCTTCGACTTTAGTACATACTTGGCAATTAGGGGAATCGACTTTTTTCATTAGGTATCCAATTATCCCGGATGGAAAATGACCAGAACGCAATCTATGTGCCATAACAACAAACGATCTCTTTGTATTTTTCAGCTTGGTGGGAAACAGCCCCTAAAGTTCCTGCCAGGGTTTGTACCTATTTTTGGGTTGACTATTCATAATGTTTATGTCAATTCGTTGTTTGAACTTAAAGAAACACACGACTATAATTATTATACTTTTCTCGATCAAAACACGAGTAAGTATCGATAACCTGTAATATCGATGTATCTGCCAAGCCCTATTCCTAATCGAGGTTTCTCATTTACCTGTAGTATCAACTCGCATATCGTATTGACACAGTATTGACTCGGTGTTAAGGTAACGACTGAATAGGTAATCCTAAATAGGTGGGATATATAGTCGAACTTACACCAGTGACACACTTATGTCGTTGTCGTAAAGGTGAAGTTTCCACTGAGCGGTTGAATGTACTAGAGAAGGAGGGATATTAATAAGCTCATGTTTTGGTTTCATCAGTGACTATGATATTCGGTATTGCTTTGACAGCAGTTGCATGATAAGGTACTCCTTTGATTCAAGCAATGTTAAGAAGGTACCTGGTTTATATAAGTTGACCGACTACCAAAAAGCGGCTGGGACAGGCTGGATGCGGAACGGCGCAGGACTAGGTGTTATGGCTCGGCTTGGGAGAAATCTAAGTCCTGCAGTGGAATATGCTAAATTGATTGCACTAATTGCTAATTGATTGACTATAAATTTGCCTTCTTTGTTGAAATGCATTGAAATAT
Source organism: Eurois occulta (assembly GCA_950022335.1). Classification (NCBI taxonomy): domain Eukaryota; kingdom Metazoa; phylum Arthropoda; class Insecta; order Lepidoptera; family Noctuidae; genus Eurois; species Eurois occulta. The sequence goes on along the minus strand of OX465494.1, from coordinate 681,754 downwards.
CATCGTAAGTAAAGACCGTTTTTATAACTTGACGACCACTCAGTCCATTTGATTAAAACGATTTAGTTCTGGTTTAAAAAAGAGCACTTCAGTCTATGGTTGATCCGTTGTTTATTTAGTTTTGTAGGTATTTATGAGAGAGATTTACCTTATCTCTCTCATAAATACCTACAAACTGAAAACCATGCAACCCATTTTAAATTGTTGTATTATTAAACTTCACTGATTTATTTCAAATACTAGCTAATTCAGTCCATCATTCCTAGATTAGCGCGGAAACAAATGTCAGCAAGCTCCATGAATATATACGAGTGCAGAACTGACATATTTATATATCCTTTTAATAACCGTGTGATTTGTGACCGGCGGCCATTTTGATTTGTATGCTTCCTGTCAAATGTTGCGTTTCGTATTGCGTGTAACTAAAAAAGTGATTTTAATGTGTGAGATTTGGAAGGACGATAAATTAGTTTGCTTTTATTTTCCGTACTAATATTATAAATGTGAAAGTAACTGTATCAACTGTTAGTATATCTTTTGCAAGTATATCTGTTACTTTTGCACGCCGCATACATAGGCTCTTTTTTATCTCGGTAGTACTTGCGTCCCTGAAGGATTATTTTCAATTTTGACCAGCACGCGAGCGAAAGCTGCTTTATAAAGTCTGTATGAAAAACTGTATAGACATCAGTTTTAGTTGGAAATTTTAGAATGCTAATTTCTGTGTAAAACTGTTCAAATACATATATTCAGTTCCTGTTTAGATAAAGCGTCGCCGTCGGTAGAGTTTGTCAGACATGTACGGACGAAATCACACGGTCATATTTGCATATAACCCTTTCGTTGGGCGTTGGTAGCTCTGCGCTGTTGCGTCGTTCGTCATTATTTTTATATTATTTATTTATTTATGTATATATTTATGTATGTACACACAAATACTTAACAGGACAATATATTAACATAGAAGAGCATAAAGGTACTAAGTACTTATTTCATAAGAAATTTCTCGAATTCGTTTTAAATAAATAATTTGATAGCTTATCTATAACAAGGAGCAAGTTTATGTATTACAACTTTTGCACGCGCTGTTGAATGCAGTATAGTGTCTACCTATCTCAGTACCGTCTCATAAATTATCTTCAAATTTCAACGGTGACTAAAAATAAGTTACATAGGTAAATGGCCCTAGGTATGTAATCCAATTGACACAAATGGAATAAATGGACAGCTTTGATCCGATTTAGACAATAAAACCTAATGAAATGGGTCATACAATTTTAATAAGCACGAGTTTTTTACCACCAAGGAAACGACAGAAGCTCGTGCGTCTCGCTTGATGCAAGTCACGTCGCAAGTTGCATCACCCGACGCCGTGAACGGAGCCTTACGCTTCTGAGCAACGCCCCCCCCGCAATGGTTTTCCAGTTTTCTTTATCTTTAGCCTACTAATAATTAGCATTAAAGAATCTTTTCTCTTGTAGACGCATAGATGCCATAAAGCCGCTCCAATGAGCTGCGACAGAGGCGAGGGGGCGGGGCCTCGCGATGCACGGTGAGCCATGCCGCGGCGCCGGCGCAGGCTCGCGTCCCGCATCCGCGACTACGTGCGCGGGCTGCTCGCGTTCCTCTTCAGCAATGTGGGCGTCATCGTGCTGGTCGTCGCTTATACTATTGCAGGTAAGAAGAAAGAAAGGAAGAAAAAAGCTAAACAAAGACAATATGTATCAGAAAGGTGTGGTCATATATTTTAAGGGTGTCTATGGTCTGAAAACCATCAAAAACAAGAAAAAGTAAATAATTAGCTATGTCACACAAAACCTCAATATAAAAACTAGCCAATTCTTATTTCAAACTTGAGATCCGAACTCGTAGGCTCTTAAAACTTTCAAATTATTATAGGGTCATTGCGCCGGTTAGCGACCAGTTAGCTGAGTTGCCCACAAAAGATGAGGAAAAAAAAATGTTGTCTACACGCAAAATAGTATATGTTAATGTGAGTTTGTCCCAAATATAGTCTAGTTTGGATATAAAACGTAAAATAAAATACATTAATACAAAAATATTTATAAAATGCTGAAAAAGTGAAAATATAGCGAAAACGTCGGTTTGCGACCATTTTTATCAGTTTACGACCACCAGTGAGCTGGTTTGCGACCGCTATTTTAATATGAAAAATATGCCATTAAAACAATTATAATCGCTTTAAAAATATTTTAATTTTTGCCTCTTAATAAAAACAAATATGGTAATCATTAGGTGTAATGTTTTCTTATAATAAAAAAATAACAATCTTACATTTTGTAGGATCTTAGTCATAGTTGTATGTAGTAAAACTAGTAAAGTATGTAGTATAACATTTAAAAATAATCAACATTAATATTTTCTAATCATCTTAATTTAATATTATTGGTTTAATATTATTTTAGAAATCATATTCCGCGTTTCTTATTCATAATTATGATACACCTCTTCCCACTAAGCCGATCTTGTATCGTGGTCCTTGGAAACCGATACAGTCTACATGTTTCTCTTATTCCCTTCCCTTCTTTTCGTATATCATCGAGAACTTTTTTCAGGGTTTCTTCAGTGTACTGGACAGTCTTTTTCTTTTTGTTTTGTTGACTGAATTATTTAGGAGCTCCATCTAAATAAAAAGTAATATAAAATAATTTATTGTTGTTTTATTACTGAAAAATAATAATATTTAGTTTTCGTTAGATTATGTACAACGACATGGTTGCTTGCTAAAATAATTATTAAACGGACATTACAATAACCAATCAAATTTAAAAAAAATCAGGCGTGGTCGCATACTCAATGAACTTTCATACTTATTTCTGTTAGCGGCCGTTAATATCTCATACTAAATTATGGTGGCCGAAAACCAGTGTTTTTATTTCGATTATTTTGGTTTACGACCACCTGTTTAACCCAATTTTGTACGTAAATTAAACAAAGTTCTTTCAAAGAAAGTGGTGGTCGCTTACCAAAGAACTACAAAGAAATACTTTTACAATGCTACATTCAAAATTGTGACGGTCCTGTATGAAGCATTAGGGTCATATTAATCAAAACAAAATAATGCGTTTCACGTCGGTTTGCGACCACGTGGTCGCTATCTAACGTTTTTGATAAATAAGCATTTCGATTACCGACCACTTGATTTTATCTTAATAATAAGTTAAAAAATAGCAAAATAAAACTAAATACTATCCAAAACTTATCGATTGTACAATTTAACAACTAACTTGTGTGTAAAACATGAAATAAGTAATAAAACTTACCTTTGAACGCCGCGCGCCGTGTTATTTTTTTTCTAACTCGCGGTACGTCCAGTAACCACTGAATCAAGACGCGCATTGAGCAATTGTTATTCGGCTCTGGGTTAACCCATTTGTTTCAAACTGTGTAAATTCTTATTTCCTAATTATTCATAAAGCACGTTAGATTTATTTTTTATATAAGTTTCTTCTACAAATACTATTATCTTGATTTAAAGAAACTTAGTCCGTCAAATGGTCGCCTACTGAAGGTGGTCGCGATACCGGCGAAACGACCCTATTATAGTCTCACAAAATTTACTAACTATTATATTATAGTCTGACAAAATTTACTAACTATTATAATATAGTCTGACAAAACTTACTATTATATTATAGTCTCACAAAACCAGCTAACTAGTCAACTAAGAAAGTTATATCTCACAACAAACAAACACCATTCGCTTTAGTATTCGCAGAAACACTGCCTTATTAAACTTCCGTATCAGTTAAAACCTTTGTCCGCCAAAAATTAAAAATTCCAACCATTTTCACAAAGAAAACAACACGCTTGTAACGACAAATTCCAATTTCACGACAAATTCTGTTGGCCAAACATTTGCTGCAAAGTTGGTCGTCCATATCGAGTTACTGTAACCAATTATTTGGTTTCTGATTAGAAAATAATAATCCATGAACTAACATTGCTATTTCTGAACGTTAAACGAGAGTATACACTAGAGTATTTTCTTGAGCATTACCACGTAATGTAACGTTCCTGCGAGTGCTCGACACGGTTCTCGAAGTAATGCTCCGAGTGAGCATTTACCTGTACTGTAACATCCTTTGATGAGGTACTCTGTGCTGCGTTTGCGATTATATTGATGAGTTTAAAAAAAAAACACTGTGTGGACTTGAACTAGTAACGACCGCATCCACGCTCATGTGTTTGAGAAATTCGCTCGATTGTTATGTTTTGTTACAACAGAAATTGTTCTTGTATAGTCTCGTGGTCATCTTAGGCGATTCTCACAAGACACTGCTGGTCCGCGGGGTCGGGCGGAGGCAGTGAAGCAAATGTTTTGGCGGTGCGCCACGCGGAGAGGCGGTGAGCGCTGCTCGTCCGCGCGGTCGTGCGGTGTATGTCTGTTAGGCGTCAACGGATTTCATAAAAGCTAATGCGACGTGACATCCGCTTCACCACCCGACCGCGCGAACAAGCGGTGTCGTGTGAGAATTGCATTAGACAACCAGCGTCAGCATTAATTACAGCCGGAGGCTTTGGAATGAGGGCGAGATTGATTCATCATTGCGAATACAGCTAATTAATGCCTGTGATATGATTGGTTATGTTGCGCTGGCTGTTCTTTGATACTTTGTAAATCAGTCTCACTTCATTGAAGGCTGGCTTGTGCACGAATGCGTATGATTATAAATAGTGCAATAAATTAATGGACCCTTCGCACAATACACACACTCACGATATTTTGATCCAGTTCACAACAGCCCTTTCACAGTTATTGTTATCTCTGATGTTTCATCTCCGTCAAAGTCACATCAGTCTTTATTTTTAAACGACTTCAATAAAAGGAGGAGGTTCTCAATTCGGTTGTATATATATATATTTTTTTTATGTGTGTTCGCGGATAACTTCGTCGTTTATGAACCGATTTTGATTTTTTTTTTGAAGTGAAAACTTCTTTAGCGGCGTTGAGCACTTTTTCTGTAATGGGCGTAGACAGAGTATCCTATAGACACCGGCAAAGCGTGTCGCAAAAAGAGACAAAAAATAAATACGTCACGAATTTAGGGTTACCGGGTGAGGAAAAATTTACCCCACAATTTATGAGAATTGGAAATTAGTACGTAAGACAAAGCCTGAATATGCCAATGACATATCCGTTACCATCGGTACGCAAAGGCATGCGATGCGGAGAAGACATGCTGCCGAACTCAAATTAATTGCGATGAGGGCAGGAGTGACGATGGATGATGATGATGTGGTTCTAAATTACTGCCATTTCTGATGTGATAGTAGGTTCTGGGTTTGTGGGTAAATAATAGAACATGTTTATTTTTAATAAGCTTTTATTGATTTAACACATTATTGTCCTTTTAATAAAACAAGCTTCGTATGTTTCTAATTTTTTGCTTAGGTTCAAATCCTTTTGTTGCGTGATGTATACGCAGTTCAAAATAGTGCATGGCAATTGCCTTAATAAGTAAAACTTTGTGGTTTCCAATAAAAGGTTGACTTTCAAAATGATTATTTATGAATTCTTCTTTCTAATTAACTTATATTCTTCTTTTTAATTCTCAAAATGTTTGCTGCAAATTTTTGATGACGGTTTAGGTGTCCAATCTGTTCGTCCTGTAGCTACAATCCAATTCTGACGTAAATTATCAGGTTCAGGGAAACTGCAAAAAGTCATTAAATATTTCAGATATTTAATTAATACTCACTGCAGAAGCCATCATATTATTATTTCCCATAATAGTGGGTAATAATTTATAGAAAAGTTGGCAACACCAACGTTTTTAGGTTAGAATTTATAATTGAATAATAATTGTTATTTTTGTGCTTTTTAAGGATGAATCGTACGTCTAGCGTACATTATACACAATATATGAACATAATAAAATGTTACTGAATGCCTAGAACTGATAAAGAGTGGCATACTTACGAATGAAAAGACAATCCTGGGATTTTCGTTCCACTATCACTTTTACACCCTTTAACGCTACACCACACCATTTTTTTGTATAAATGGTTGAAATAGTAAGTCTAAATTGTTCAAAACAAAATATAACATAAATTACTTAACATATAACACGTAAAAACTGTATTTTAAAGGTAGACGATGTCTAGCTGCACGTCAGCTGTCAAACTTTGTTTAGCAAACTAGTGTGCTGACCTTGAAAAAACGTGGCACGCTCGATGAAACAAAAAATGTTATCGTTCTGTTTCATTTCTTTACACGACATCGGCATAAGTTGTTCTTTTTCTTGTGTGAATGCGACAAAACATATCAATTAGTCTATAGCATTCTCTATCTACGGTAATGGGTATAAAATCTTAAACTCGCGTCAGGACACGTGACCCTGATCGAAAAAGCGTAAGACAAATTTTCTCATTCGATTTTGAACTTAACCTTCAACATTTTATGGTTTAAAATCATTTAAAATTTTTTTTAAATGTTTCCAATCAACTTTGAACCTAATGCTTTAGGGATAAAGCTGACAAATCTATTAAATAAATTGCCACCCGCCGCGCGCCGGCGCAGCCCCGCGAAACCTAGTCCTCTGGCTATCTTCATCGTCCTTAAGATTGTGATAGAACCGTGGTCTTTGGGGGATTCGCACCGTGCTAACTACGAAGGCAATTTACGTGCTATTTACAAACGTTACGTACCTGTAGGTATATTAGTGTAGCTAAAATTCCGTATTTCCTTGCAATTTTATTGATTGACGCATAATGACAAGAGATTCTAAAATCAATAAGACAGTGTTGTCTTTGAGTTTGCAGCTTTCTTAGTATCTAGTAGCTATTAAAAGTACTTGTGAAGGCTTTTAAGATGCAAGCACAATCATGATAATAAAATAAAAAAGGAAATCGTTCAATCGCAATAAGTACCTTCCGAGTATTAAATTGCTAAACATTTTCACTAAGGCGTTTGTTGTTTGGTAAAATAAAGTTCAGTTTATTTAAAAACATGCTATAAAAATGATTTGATTACAAGTATTTACAAGTAAGTTAAAAAGCACGAGTGTTATTGGTATAGGAAACCGATAAATTCTCAGCTAATTCTGTAGTAAGATCGAATGTGACGTTCCTGCTTACGTGCTTACTAAGCGCCTGTGAAAAGATGTATCGCACACATTTTTATGTGCGACAGATTACTTCCACACTTTTAATTACAAATTCTTTAGGCAGGATTCAATGATAACATAACATCCTGTAATCCCCGAAGGCTCAGGCATGGGTGCACCGAATAGTACACCCTGTTCTTTATACTGATAAAGCAATTGGTGCAAAATTATTCCCTAACCATTCCAAAATATCAAACATGCTCAACGTTAATAATCAAGTTTTCACTTCTGCCGGCACTCCCGGAGTGCTACCCGTCTTTTTTTATTGGAAAGGATATACTTCAAGGTTGGTCCCATGATAAAGAAACCGGGATCTGATGATGGCATCCAAGAGAAATTGAGGGGAGCTTTCAAAAATTGTAGTGGCGACTAGTGCGTTTGTAAATTTTTTGATTAAGTATTTTAAAGCACTATAATTTAAAGAAGGTCTGGAGTCGCTATGATGATGGAACCGAAAGACAGTCGAGGGAACTCCTCAACGGTTTACAGCAGTCACCTTGTGTTTGGGTTTGATTAATTTGTATTGATGAGAAATTTACACCTAGATGGGTTGTGACTGTCATAAGGGGTCTGATGATGAAGACGAAGGACAGTTAAGGGAACTCCTCAACTGTTTACAGTAGCTACCTTGCGTTTGGACTTAATTCATGTATATTGATCAAAACTTTGCACCCATCTGGGTTACAAGTGCCATTACAGGTCTGATGATGAAAAATATTGCTATGGAATATTGCAACTAAAAATTAAAAAATAAAAAAACTTTTTTGCAAAAAATAAAACCGACTCCAAAAACACAAAAAAAGTGAAAATTAAGCTTCAGAAGTCGGTGACAAAAAACTGAATCAAATAAACAAAAGTCACCGACTTCTGAAGCTAAAATTATTTTTCACTTTTTTTTGTGTTTTTGGAGTCGGTTTTATTTTTTGTAAAAAAGTTATTTTATTTTATGTGACAGGACCAATTGGATAGTATATACTGCTTCCCCCTTCCCCTTCCTCTTCCCTTTCCCTTTTTTCTTCTTGGCCTATGTTGACATGATGGTCCCTAGTAACTTCTAGTTTCTAGTTACAATGTAAAATTGATTAACAAGAATTTGTGTGAAAATAACTTTACTTTCGGAACCGAAAAAGTCGACAAAAAAGTCAATGTAACAAACAAAATCACTGACTTCCAAAAGTCAAGTTATTTGAGACTTTTTAGTTTTCATTTGGAAGTCGGTTTTTTTTTTGCAAAAAGTTTTTTATCGTTACAATAACTTGCTGTGGGGTTACAGTTGGGAGTAAAATGACTGTGATGGACCTGCAGCTTCATATTTTTATTTTTAGCTGACCACCGACTTTTATGACAGCTCAAAAGAAGGTACTTACTACATCTAACAGTTTGTTGAAATATAATTGTTATGAGTTCGAGTTATGTAAATAACCGAGGGATTCGTTCCAACATCCACGTGAGCGAAGCCGTTAGCAAAAGCTAGTTAGTCATCATTTATAAGTCCTAACCTTTTCTTCTCACTTTTTCCTTTGATAATCATTTTAAAAAGACCCGTAAATGTCTTAAAGGATAGCTTACGTCATCAGATCCGGTCCCAGTCAACGTGCAATCAAAGCGGTAACGTCGCAGTCAAAGGATCTATATTCTATAGGACAGAGGGACATCAAAGGCAGTAATCAGTTTCAGGCGGACCAGGTATACAGAGGACTGCAATCACTCTGAGGGCTGTCTATCGATACCTGTGTATTTATGTAATTTTTACAATGGTCTGAGAGAAACGGTTTTTTGTGAAGCGTCTGGCGGAGTAGTTGGAGAGCAATAAGTCAACCAAAGACTTGATGTTGATCGAAAGTTGATAAAATGAAAAGTAGATTGATTGCGTTAGTAAGAACTACTTTTTAAGTTGGACTTTAAACGCAGTTCTTTTGTAGCACATTGTGGATTTTGTTGGCTCTTTTAATTTCCTCCTGTATGTTTTTCTGTCACGAAATAGATCTACTTAATACTACTACTAGAGGTACTTTTCTTGTTATAGGCAAAAAAATATGTCTTTCTTTCGATTTAGATTAAGTAACGTCCGTTTGACTTACACTATCCCAAATAACTACTACACAAAACAAAACCAACTTTATACCAACAAATAATTAGATATCAGCGCTAACCACCCCAATAGTCCCAGTTAACAAACCTCCATCGCCATTTAGGCCACCTAATTCCGATTCAAAACTCCATAAATATAATATGGCAACCACACAAAGGCAATGAATGGAATCAAAACCGCAGCAGTTGTGAGAAAGTGTTTGCCAATCGATTGTTCAGTGGGCACCTTTTAGTACACCACAAACGATTGTACGGCGGTGTTGCCAAATGCAATAAAACATGATGAATCGACGGGAGTTGTGTTACGGTAGGCGTACCTCTGATGTTGTTATGGCAGCCTGGTACATTTTTATGGGACGTTTTTTTTTGTTAGGGGCCGATTATGGTGCCTTTTGGTGTTGTGTCATGAATTCATGATTATTGTTACACGAATTTTATTAAATTACATTTTTTCCTGAGATTTTGAATGTCTGTGGCTCAACCTAGGCGTGTCACAGCATTTATAATGTTTTTTGGCAAAACTCCCTGGTGTCACTGCACTGTAGAGCGATAGATTCGGGTAGTCAGCAGGTTTATATATGTTTGGTTTACAACTTGTATTGTGTCTAAGTAGGAAACCTTACAAGTTTACAAGGTGCACTTGCTAAGTTACACTGCAACCACCGCGGCAACGCACTATTTGAGCAGAAACCCTAAAAAAGCTAAACTTTATGCAATGTGCTTAAACTGACATGGTTGATGGCTACTGTATGTATTTAAGTTTGTAGGTCCTTAATCGAGAAGTACATATAATCTTACGCTTCTTCCCATGGAGGTGGGAAAAATTACAGACGCCACTTGCCACATTCTTAAATACACCTTTTGCTTCACTTTTATGAGTTGGTACTACTCACCTGACCTTACTGCATTGGAGAACATCACCAATACGGTCAGTATTAATTTATGTTCTTCTTGTGCGTCCTTGGTTTTATACAAATAATAGGATATAAATAAGTACCTAATTACTTTCCATTTGGAGAAAAAAACGGTTGAATGATCAAGGATAGTCAAGGATTTGGGGTCGATGCCGTATGTCTTCTGCTTCCATACTTTTCTATAACTTGTCATCTCAGCATTCAGCCTCCTCGAATGATCCTCGGCCGAATGATCAGGCCAAAATATCAATAATTACTGTCGTTCCCTAAACCTTAACGCTTTTCCTTCCAAATCAAAGGGTATTGATTGTCCCACAATAATAGAATTATGCTTGTCGCTCCGCGTCATTAAATGGCTTGAAAGCCTGAACTTTACACTTGACTGAGCACTTTTAACTTTTACAACAACTCGCTGGGTATTTCCTTTGTCATTTTGATGAAGAATGAGGGGTTGGGAGGCTGCGTTATCGCATTAAGTCCCTGCACACGATCAAGGAATATTGGAAAGAGATTGATGCAAATTAAATTCGGAGGTTCATTGTGCATTCACTGAAAAGATTTTTGGACTGCCACTGATTTGTATACATTTTTGGTTATATTATTAGTGTTTGTTTTCAGGAATTTATTAGTTGCAGCCAGGAGATTGATTTGTCTCCTATAACAAGGGACTTAAACATAACTGATTTTTTTTTTGAATAGCCTCTTTCAGCGCAACAACTCTCTAAGGTTGAAGCTGCTTAACCGGACAATGTTAAACATAACTGACGAAATTTGGGTGATCTACATACGCCGTGACTTTTTAGTCGTCATACAAAGGTAAAACATAAAATACCTCTAGGCACGATTCTTTTTTACCATCAATTAAGATAGGTACTAAGAAAAATAAATAATACATTAGAATTATAAAACATCCTGTTAATAATGTTTACGTGTCAAATGGTAGAACCTACCCAGCGCACAAATCGAGTAGATCTTCGGTCGCAACAGGGTGTTTCAACTACGTCATGCGTCATAATAATGAATAATATTTTTATTTTGAAATTATTCAAATCTCATAAATATCATTTTTTTTTTAATGAATGCTTAGTACCTACTCATTGGATATTGAAGTAGGCTACCGTTGTAAGACGACCAAAAAGTCACGGTGTATAATTCCATCTCTGCCGAACCTTTCAGGAGTTTCAGCGGTGATGATACGTTGTGTTATATGTTTTTGTACCTAGATTTACTTAGGCAACGCTAGTAAGACGTTGGCGTAAAAATATGCCAAAGGTTAAATTATAGATATTAAATTAGTTTCTACCCACCGTGGTTAATGGAACCTTTGTGCACAAGATACTATGGATCAGACTTAATACCAGCTAGGCATTTGATCATAATTTCTATTTACTGTGCTATTCAAAAGGCTCCACACTGAAAGGAGGTTCGATGCGCCCACGGATATCTTCTGAATAGATTCTTAATTATGCGAGAAATGTAGACAAAGATGTCTAGAATCTGTAAACTGAACAGGATTCCTGAAAATCTTTACAAATGTTGTTTAGCTGTGCTTGTTATGCGAAGTACTGGATAATTTTGTTACGTATATTATGGGATCTAACATTGTGAAGAAGAATGATTTATTTACATAACACACTTTTCTGTTTAAATATTTACTAAATATCTTTATAATTATTGGATTACACTTGAGAATTTTTCCAACTACGTTAAACAAATACTTCAATTGTTAAGAAATAGATCCGGGGCTTCACTCTCCCCCGGGTAGAGGAGAGTGACTTACGAGATGATGACTGAGGATTGTGAAAGAAAAAGATATGATGCGTGGATCCCAAACCAATTGGGATAAGGGCTGGAGAATAATGATGGTGATGATAAGAAATATACCATGGTTAAGTTGTGAATAGAGATACTATCGATCAACTAGAACCATTAAATACAACTTTTGAAAGTGCTTTTAATCCCATCAAGCCATTCTCTCCGACAGTGTACACGCTACCTACGAGTTCAAAGAGAAACTCTTCAACATGAAACTCGTGTTTTTCTTGACGACATTGTGATGTTCCGTAATTTATGTCCGCCGTCGGTAAATTAAAAGGAATCTGTCTTCGTGGCTCATGCCCGTGATAAATTAATAATAAGGCAATGTTTGGCATCAGATAAAAGTGATGAAGTAGCTGTAGCAAACAAAAAACGAAGATATAATCTATTAAAAAGACATCATTATGTTCGGTATGAAAGTCTTTTCATGTCTGTTTGATGGAATGATCATTGATCATCAAAGTGTTACGGTATTTGCTTTTGATACAGATTACGTAACGATGGATATTATGAGATGAGGTCAGCTAAGAATTAGGTTTAAATAAATACTATCTTGTCTGCTTGTATGCTACCCGTATCGACTAGTAAAGGGAAAAAGATAACACCTGAATAATTTCTTGTGTACTAGTGTAATAACACTAGTACACAAGAAATTATTCAGTGCTCGTGGCTAAGCACTAACAGCCACCTAGGGCGATCAAAGATGAAGCTACGTTTAGGTAGGGCCGTACTGCCGTTACTATCGTTATGGGTATTCAGAAGCTTGAAAGTCTGTCAACCAATCTTAAGCGTATCAATTACCGTTTTATTAGGTTGTGGAGGTCAGATAAGCAGTAGTTCAGTAGCTCCATGTAAATTACCAATGTTCAGCTGGATCCGGTTTGACTGAAAGCCGACAAAATTAGAGTTGGAAAAAGTGTGACATAAGACATTATCCGGTTCGAAGGACCAACGTTTCAGGAAAGACTATTCAAATAATGCTCTCTTTATACAGGTGCATTCATGTTCAAAGCGATAGAGGGTGGGAGCGAGATGAAAATGGACAACCAAATGACGCGTGAGCGCGAAAACCTAACGCAGTTCCTGTGGCAGAACGTCACTCTTGATTTGAACCTCTTTAACGAGACGGCTCTAAGAGAGAGGTGCGTATCACATGACCAGTACCTGAATAGGATCTAATAAGAGAAATGCCTAAACGATGACTAGTCATGATGGTCTCCTAATAGTTCATACCAATATTACGGTATTTAGAGATATTAATTCGCAGAGGACACCGGAAGAAGAGTATACCAGGCCGTAACAAGGCTCATCGATTCTTACAAAAAGTTCGGATTTGTGAGACCGTTGCTCTTGTTCTTTATACTTACATGGCAATTCCTATAAAAATCCCAGTGTCGAAACATTGGGCTGATTATTAACGGTAGCATATTGTGTCTCTTAGAGACTTTACATGATTATAATCCTAACACTTTTCTTTGTTGTCATCCATGAGAAGACTGAATAAAGCAAAAGCCTACCGAAATCTTGTTATATTTACTTTCCTTTACTTGTAATGTTTGTGTATGGTTTCCGCATAGGATTGGTGCTGAACTGCACAATTACCAGAGTAAGATAGTGAGGGCGGTGCACAAGGGCTGGGACGGCGGCCGCTCGTCGCGACAGTGGAGCTTCTCATCAGCCTTCCTGTACTCCCTTACCGTCATCACCACTATAGGTAAGGATCCAGTAAGATCAGTATTACCAGGTTGTGTTAGGAAAGAGCATAGTGACGTTATGAGTAATGAAAAGTTGATTAAATTGAGACCATTGATGTTTCAATAGTTGCAGTAATACGTAACAGTTGCCTTTTCCTGGATATATAATAATTAGATGGACAATTAATTCTGGCTTCGTCTAGAAAAGCCATAGCGGGACTTTTTGAGAATTTAGGGTTTTAGAAGTTTTCCAGTGCAATTACGAGATATCGAGACTTGAAGGCACAATGGTTTGATCCACTTAAACCACATAGGGAATGGGTGGGTACTCAAGGCTGCTGGTGGACCATGTTAGTGCCCCACATTATGTGCTGCATTTCACTACAAAGAAAGACGTTTTTTCTGGCCCTTATTAAGTAATCCATTCACCAGGTTACGGGCACCTGTCTCCGAAGACTGACTGGGGCAAGGTGGTGACCATCCTGTACGCGCTGCTGGGGATGCCGCTGTTCCTGTTATATCTTACTAATGTTGGTAAGATTTGATCATCCGATTCTTGTATTCCTTACTCATCTATACATATTGCACCAACGAGACTTTTGTACATTTTTAAAGTACAAAAGTTTCGTTGGTCCAGTTATCACAACTGCTGAACTTGAAGTCCTGGATTCGATTCCTAAGTCGGACAAAGTGTATTGGGTTTTTTTGTCTGGAATTTTTCCGTGTTCTGGTTGATGGTTATATGCTAGCCCTGTACCACATGGAATTTACCATATTTACTGTCTGACACAACGCAATAGCGGAACAATTGCCCTGGACCATATGGACTCAGGGGACACGTACAGGGTTAAGCATAACTGGTCAAAGTGTATATTCTAAACTATTATAGGTGCACCATGTTTTTCTTAAAAGAAATACCAAGTGCTTACACCGTAAAATTTAAAACTGATGACCCTAAAAACCTCATCGAATTTGCTGAAGTGTGCAATTGTGATTAATCATTGAGGTGGACTAATGTAAAAGAAAAAGGGTCCTTATTATAAAAATTATTATGCTCAAATGGATTTCTGCAAAGTAAGTCGGTTCATTAAGATATAAAGTAAGAATGATTAGCAAAATCTCGATTGCAGCATTAATGAAATCATTTAAAATATTCGTGAAATTATTCCTAATGATTTAGTTCATATCTCTAGATGAAGTCACTGATGAGATGAGAGAAATTGGGATAATGGCTGGAAACTGATGACATAGAATAAGCTGTAGATGGTATGCATGATCAGCCTGTATAGTTGTATAGTATGCGCGGTGATGAAAATACGCCAAATGTTTTACTTGAAATACCATGTTTTTATAATGTACTTAAGAGTTAAGCCAACTTGACAGTGATTTGAATTCCCACCACTTAAATGTTCATTTTATTTAATCAAAATGTGCTGAAAACGAGCGCGGTGTTCGAACTTCAAACTCTACAGTCGACGACTTTCAAAATAAGCCCACCTTTCACCGCTGGCTAGTATTTAAGCTGTGGCGATGAAACGGCGCGGCGCTACACACTCCCCGTCAACGTGTCTTCATATTTTAGTATATAAGCTTTACAAACTTATGGATACAAACTAAGAGAGATGTTTTACATGAGATGCAATGTATTAATGTGAAAAATAAAACATTTATTTCAGACAAAAAAGTCCATAGGCAAGGCAAAGTTGTTGGTAACAAGAATTTTGCTTATATCTAATGTTAGTAAGGAAGAAACTAGACACACCGCCTACCCCTGCACAGGAGGCTCACCGGTCTCGCAACGCATGGAGTTCAGTGAACCTACTGAGCAGAACAGTATCGGTTCTCTCGCCAATCATCCTGAGGATGCTATTCGGGCTGTCCCGTACTCGTCGCACCACCGACGCAACCTTTTACGCATAATTGCGTAGAAGTCATCTATGCTAGCGTCAGTAAACATGCACTGCAATATCAAGGGAGCCGAAACAGAGCCCTGAACACATTATTATCCTGGACGCGCAAGGCATTGTAGGTATTATAGAATGGAAGAAGAAAACGTGTTGCGCCGACTCCAAATAGATTGGGACAAGGGCAGGAAGATTATAATGATGATGATATTTATTTATTTTTAAAGAAAGCTTACAGACTAATAAAAATTATAAAATATCATGCATAAGTAGTGACATTTGCTAATTACAAGCTAATACTAATACAAAGCTAAGCATAAGCTATATAATGAGTAATAACACCTAAATGTTCCCTCTGGTGGGACACAAGCCTTCCATCATTGAGGCAGAGCGTATGTCACTCGTATTGAATAGAAAGGGATGTTACATGTCTTCAAACTTTTGATTTTAAGACATATCCTCACGATGCGTCCTTTAACTGTTTTCAATACACTGGTGATGAAACTAATGAAACACGACGCAATGTAAAGTGTCTTACTGGTTTCGAAACCATGTGACCTTACAACGCGTAAACCGGGGACACCATAGTTCCTAAATGAAAAAATATGCTACGCTGAAGTATTTTGAAGATAGTGGTACAATCTTCAGTAGCTGTGACATTACTAAGAGAGCGTCATTCCATAAAGTAATAATTAAGAAATAATGTGTGAGTTTAATTAAGAAAACACAGAACATTGGTGTGTTCTGTTTACTGTTAGCTCGGAAGGAAGTTGTCATTTTTATAAACACATCCAACGAAGAGATCTGTTTATAAATAACTGAGCTTATAAATTTTGTTTCGTACACATTCAGACTTCTTGCTGTGTTTTAGTTGTATCAACACGGACAGTGTTGATTTGATACAACTACAACACAACGTTTTTTGTTAAAACCTAACGTTTGCAAAATCCGTGTGCTCATGGTTAAATAATAACAGCCGCACGTGTCGATCTTTAAGGTTAAGCAACGCTACTCGAGGTTGATCCACGGATGGGTGACCATCCATTGTATACAGGGTGTAAACGGACCCGTCACAAAGCCGTCAACCAAACATTATGAACATCATACTAAGTAACGCAAAAATTATTGCTGGGAAACTACTTTTTTTGGGGGTGAAAAATCACGATTTACGGTAGGCCTCAATGTAACGCTCTCAAAACATTGTGCTGGTGAATGGAATGAATAGTAAGGGGGTAGTAAAATCTTACATTAAAAATATGTTAAAAAAAAGAAACTTTTAAAAAGTTTGAACATTTTTTTTTTTTTTTTTTTTTAATGTTTGTTGGGCCTACTCTTGACCTCAAACTAGTCCTGAGGACAGAGACATTAACCCCTAATATCTTCTTAACGAGATGGTTCCAAGGTATTGTCTAGAACAAAATGATCGCAATGACGGGGAGAACAAGTGCCTTTCGGTTCGTTCTTGTTACACCCTTTGTAGAGTTGTCATGCCTCGGAAAGCACGTTAAGCCGTTGGTCCCGACTGGCATTTCTATAGCTTTGATAGTCATTACAGGTAATCGGAAGCCCAAAAGTCCGACAACCAGTCGTACCAAGAGAAGCGTATACCCAGTTACTTGGTCGTGGAGATCAGATAAGCAGTCGGTTCATGTAAAATACTGGTATCGAGCTGCACCCGGATCGACTGAGGCCCAATGTAGTTGAGCTTTACTCATCTAGCCTAACATAGCTTACATAGCTGATGTTAGGCTAGGCAGCTAGGCTAGGCGGATGATGTTTGCAAGTGTTGCTTCTTTCACAGAACTTGTGGTCTTAGTAACAAGTATTCGTAGTACTGGGTTTTCTTAATTCAAACAAATATTCTTTTACCAAATCGAATGGGAATATATAAAGAAGTTTTTTTTTTACTTTTCGTATGGATTTTCTTATGTTTAGTCTCTGTCTGTAGAGAAAAGATAAATGTTTGTCTTTTATCAACTAAAGAAATACTGTGATTGATTTAATTCGTATTAAATTTCTCCTGCGGTTTTGAAGGTGGTACTTATCCAATGCCATGGGCTACTCTCCACTTGGGAAGTTGGGATTAGTCGTTTCCACTATAATAAACGTTGTTCGTTTATATTAGGCTGTCAGTGATGGTGATTGGTTATTAAGTTTTTGGATCAAAGAGATAATCGCG
This sequence comes from Eurois occulta, assembly GCA_950022335.1. Classification (NCBI taxonomy): domain Eukaryota; kingdom Metazoa; phylum Arthropoda; class Insecta; order Lepidoptera; family Noctuidae; genus Eurois; species Eurois occulta. The sequence continues at coordinate 664,024 of OX465494.1, read as the reverse complement.
AGAATTTATATTTTTTTATAAACGCTTTTCCTCTTGATTATGATCTTTCTTTCTAATACTACTTTTATATCAGTAAAATCTCCACAGTTAACCCCTTTTTTTCTTGTGGCCGCCCATGGGCCTCTGACTTGACTTTAAATGCTTTTGAGAAATATCTCTCAGGCATGCTGGTTTCCTCATAATGTTTTCCTTCACCGAAGCTAGTAACAATTATACAACACGCATGAATCGGAAAAATCAGAGGTGCGTGTCTTGGGTTCGAACTTGACACCTACGATTATGACTTGGCAGTCCTACGGTTCACACCACTAAGCTATCATCGCTTATAAGAAACCCTAAAAGCTTTGTCTCCGAATCATGATTTTCTCCCTAACAACATGTTTGCGTACTTTAATTGAAAATCTCAGAATCGTATACCTATATAACTTGATTTGCCTAGTTTGTTAAAATAATTAATTAGTTTTTTTTTCTGGTAAACCACTTAGGAATCAACTCGGCTTTTGTTCGCAAAAGTCGAAAAACAATTAGACTGGATAAATAACCTAATTAACTTTAAGGATTTTCAATCTAGAAAACAAAGAAGCAGATACTTGTGGGTAATTGGATTTTTAGTTTTGAAACCGTAGAGACCCTTGTAGGCTTGGTCTGTTTAAACAAACTTTTACAGTTCATCCTTCATTTAAAAAGGGTTTTATTTTTCTAAGGAAATTCGTTTAGGTTCAAGTTTGGATGCCCTGATTAAGCCCAATCTTTGTTTAATGTATTCCTGACTGAACTCAAAACCGTAATAAACTTTTCCTAATTAACAAAAATGACTGGTTTACTTTTAAATCATCGTGCAGAAACCTATACCTCAGAAATCTATGACTAGGCCCGCCGAGTACACCCAAGAGTTCTCAGCTTTATGATAAGTGTTAATGAAGTAGTATAATTGCAGGTGAGCTGCTGGCGCGCTGGTTCAAGTGCATCTACGCACTGTTCTGTCTCTGCAGGGGATGTCCAGGGTTCACCAGGAGAAGAGTCGCTAGGTTACGGGTACAGGTAAAAATTAATACTGATTTATATTAACACAAGTAACCGGTGGTTATCAGGTTAAATAACCTATATTAAGCATACAAATAAGCATGAGTTTGCGTGTCCGAAACCTGAGAAATATATTTTTTCTGTAACTTATACCTACTCAAATAACTTTACGATGGGTGGACTGTGTAAAAGATGATATGGCTATTATGATCGGTTGCATAATTTGGGCACTTTGCTGATTTTTGGTGAAGAAAATCGTTTCGATGAAATCCAGTGCTCATGTAGCTGAGCCTGTTATACAGCCATATCAGATAATAACTATACGCTTTTTTAACGCGATGAAGAAGTTGAAGACAAACATACAAATAGCACGTGCAAACAAATTCATTACCAGCCAATGAACTGACCCCCAAATCGTGAGGAGTACAGTACTCCTAAACAAACATTCATGGCAAACCATCAATTACCAGTTAAACTGACGGACAGGATCACTTCGTGCCGAGTGGGCGGGATATTTGCTATGAGTAACTTCCTGGCCACGAACTACACGCACACCAGCCACACGACTTGCAACAGCGACTGCGATGAAAAAAAATTAAACAAGTTTGACAATTAAATGAAACATTGTGTATAAGGCCCAGACTCCACCAAAACGGAGACAAGCGAACCGGTGCGGAGACGTGCAAGATTCAACCAATCACAGGAGAGACACAGGACTTTAGATGGATGTGATTGGTTGATTCCTGCACGTCTCCTCTCTTTTGGTGCAGTCTGGGCCTAAAGGCTCACCGCCTGGCGACCCGGTAACAACAACAGCGACTGTGGAGAAAGCAAAAGAAAGAAGTTGTAAAGACCATGCCACGTGTCATTGCAGACGCAACTTGCGACGCGTCGGCCAAGCCGAGAAGCCCCCATTCACGACCTCGGGCATACCGACTTGGAATGCTGCTTTCATCAAGCGACTTCGTCATAGTGCATTGTATTCACGTGCCTACCGTCGCGTCTGTCATTTATTTTCTCCCCAGCCGTTGTCGCAAGACGCGTGTCGCTTGAGCGTGTACTCGCTCGTGGCCGAACGGTAAACGGGGTCTTAAACTCAATGTTTGCCTACCCTCCGACGGACAGAGATATTCCGTCACGCTCCCGAGCCAGCGCGAACGAAAGTGTTGACCGACGTATGTGTACGAACGTAAATATTTATCAATAGATCTGCTGAAGGAACCACACATGTTGGTAATTAATTCTCGGTGCAACTTTATATGCATATGTGAATATGCTCTGGAACTGTCGGTTTAATATTGGCTTGTAGACAGCCAGACAGTAAATAACTGAATGACTGGTAATGGGTTACTCGCAAGTTCACCAAACAGGGTGATTGTGAACAGAAAAGTAAGACGTAGATACATATGTAAATGGAAATGTCATCAGTGACCGGTGTGGTGACTGGGTACTGTTTCAAATTGGTTTCCTCATTTTCAGTTTGTAGTAATATTTAATGATTACATCAGGGTCAAACTTATTCAATGAAATCTTACTCATGTCAACTTACCTATTGATTATTCTGATCAAATCTTGAGTAACCAATTTGAATGTCTTTCATAAATGACATTAGAGATTGGTGTCAATTTTGATGCATTATTTATATTTTTTTTAATTGATTCTTTTGTGTTTATTTAATAAAAATGCGTCTACTATGTCTGTGCTGTACTATCAAGTTTTCATCCATCTCATAAGTTAGTTCTAGTGATGGATTCTCACGTCATTTGTTTTATTTCCAGTATGACTTAAGTGAAGCGGAGAGTATAGAGCGGCCTCAGGCGTGGAGGGGCCGGTACCCAGACTCTGACGTCACTCCAGAGTTAGTCATACCTCCAGTGGGGAGGTATCCTCCGCCTCGAGGGTATCCGAGGTAAGCTGTGATCGCTATTAATATTAGTCTATTTCAGTTGTTGCTACCCAATCCAGATAACGAAAGCACATTGATGTCTACAAATTCAATAGGTTTACAATCTCCTATTGGCATGGAACTTGATCCAGCAAATGCGTTTTATCTGCAATACAAACGGAGTACATGCACACGTCAGTATAGGCAGCCATGTTTACGATAGCGATGTATTTAGAGCCGTCACTGACCATTCGTGGTTGAAGACTCACGAAATGTACCAGTGTTGTTACTACTAAATGTCTGTCAAGATCTGTGGCTGCTGTTGTTTCTAGGCGGAGACTGAACCTATTTATTCCGTGAAAGCTGCCTTATGAACCATTAGTCTGATTAGTCATTAGAGAGTATTGATAGACAGTTAGCAATAGGTAGATATAACTAATCACTTGTCACTCATTTATGTTTACTGATCCGTTTATAACCATGGTCATACAGCCAATGCGCAGGACGAGGGCTATTTTAGGGATTCAGATTAGCATCAGATAGATGGCTTTGTGATGAATATAATACTCTTCTATTTAAAAGGGATCCATTAATAATCTAAGGTAGGTACTAGACTTACGTATTCGTACACATTTTACTGAGTAAGCTTTTGGCTGTGAAACTTAGTAGCAGGTGGGAGGTGCCATCCTGCACCCTGCAGGAGTTAAACAAAGCCAACGAAAGCGCTGCGCAGGTGGCATATACTGGCCGGGTATTTGAGTCCATCGACACCCAAAGAAGAACCAGGTGGTGTTTTGTAGTTACTGACTTCCTTGGGAAAAATGGCGTGCGTTTAAGTATTTACGACAATGTAAAAAGATTTGCAAACATAAAAGTGAAAGTCAAGAACCTCAATCTACAATGTTCAAGAACAACGTTCTATACTACTGCTTTACGAGTCCTAATTCCACAGCGCGATTAGATTCGGAATCTAGAACTGGATTGCACCGAGATTCAGCAATCTGCATGCTCATTACGAACGGAATTCCTGACTCCCTAACTATGTTATTTCTTGGAGTTTGGCAGCACTCAAAACTATGCAAACTTAGATTAGGGAAGCAAGTTCTCTTAAGAGTTCGTGTTTGTTCGGAAATAAGACTTTGTGGAAATCAAACGAAACTAGTGTATGGCACGGAGTGGCAAAGTGCAAGTCGGATTGTTGTAATTAGTGTTCCTTGCGATCTAGTAGACATTGCTACACGTAGAGGGAAGTAAAAGGCAATTCCTAGGAGCAATAATCACTGCGGGACAGTTCGAAAGAGATACCGCGGCCCTGGAACACAAAGGGCAAAAGAAGGAACATGGATGGGTTTTAGTCAGTAAAAGTCTGACACTCCCTTCCGCTCCGCCCAGAGCGGGAGGAGTCATTTGATGATTACCCATCCAAAAAAAAAAAAAAAAATTAGGAGCAATAATCAAAAATCACATGAGTGTTTCACCCACGCCGCGTGATAAATCATGGCCCACTACTATTCACAGACACGCGTCCCAGCTGTGGGAATATTATGGGCGGAGTATACTATAGATTGAAGTAGTTTCGCATCTAATTTAAACAAACTACGCATACCTAATCTTAATATTTAAGGAACACTAATTCCACAGTACAGTAGGCACTGTATATTATGAAATGGCCTCATTGGAAAACGAAATTCCTCCCCGGCTATCAATTGTAGATCTTTAACAGGCGTTACAGGTAGTCAGTGGCCGAAAGTCCGACAACCAACTAGACTTACCGAGAGATATCGTATTACCCAGTACTAACTGGGTTGTGGAGGTCAGATAGGCAGTCGCTCTATGTAAAATACTGGTATTTAGCTGTATCCGTTTAGACTGGAAGCCGACCTCAACATAGTTGGGAAAAGGCAGGCATATGATGATGACTCCATTGGAAACTACACAATAAAAGTAAAGAGGCCCATACTCAGCAGTGGGTACAAGACTGCCAGTGATGATGCTGAGTCAAAGTCAAAGTCAAAGCATTTATTTCAATTAGACCATTACAGGCACTTTTGAAAGTCAAAAACAAAAAAGCTAAGCTACAGTTACAGACACAAGGCATAATAACTTGCGAAAGTACTGTAGTTGCACATTCCAAATCGTAGATCTCTATGGAGAAGAATGGGCAAGAAACTCCATGGACACTCTTTTAAATCAAAATATTGTTACAAAATCTTGGTTACATCATTCATGTTGAGATTATACATATATGTGAGAACGATGTACAAAGACGTGCACATTAAGAGCGTCCAGAGTAAAAGATTAAGCCAAAAATTTAAAAATAAAGTAAATAAAATAAATCGTGGCAGGTAAGAGATGACCAGTCCCAACTGACAGCGCCCGTTCACGAACATGACGCATGGATCAGCGCCATTCAACTCAACCATATTGAAGGGAACTAAATGACCCGACACACCCGCCACCATCAGCGAGACATTTGAGTGAGCATGACATTCTCTCAGCCACCAGGACACATTCAAGTCAATGAAAGATAACAAAATATAAATGGAAGCTTTACAGTACATAGTACTCACACATGTGCTATGCAATTATATAATACTAAGAGATGGAATCTATACAATGCAAAGATATTTTACAATCTTCTGCAGCTTCCACAATAACTTCACACTTTCTGATGATGTTCAATTAATACTCTCGAATGACTCCACTCTCAATGGCTGAGGCTTTGTAATTTAGAGATCCGTAGAACCTCGGAACACTTTAATGGGAGCCCGGAAGCCCAATATCCTGTGTATTTCAGATCGTAATTACATTAATTTACATTAGGAATTAATTCCTGCATACGCCAACACAGACTAATGGTAATTATCGGTCTAGCATCTGATTATATTGTGCTGTATCCTGTTTGACTAAACACAAATTAACGAAGTGGGTTAGAAATTGATACAACAGCGGGATATACTGTAGTGATTACATGGCGTTACTAGATTCCCAGGTTAGTCACGTCAATAAAGTTAGACTATTGCTCGCATGGGTTATGTACTATCCCAATTTTGAAAGTTAAATAAAATACATTTATAAATGTGGTGTAAACTATATTAGTTGTAAAAGAAATAATCTACACTACACTTAAGGATAGCAGTCTTCATAATCAGCATTTTTGGTAATTTAGTAAAGAGATAAATCATTGTATTTAGTAGAATTTTAATCAGTGCAATTATCACATCAAGAGAATATTCATTGCAGACTTGCTAGCGGTATTTAAAGCACAAAAATATTATTTTCTTGTCTATCGACCTTGGACAGATACGGCAACTTTTATAAGACGTCGATGATCTGCCTCTGGACGAGGTGTCAGGGCCCTGATGGTCATCAGCACTTCTTTCCAGCCCTTTATTATGACCTGGAGCAGATGTGGATGGTACTGTTGTTCGAGTTACTTGGTGAGCCTTTGTCAAATCAACTGGAAGGTGTTTGAGAAACTCCCTCCTGGATATTCGGACTCGGTCGACTTTGTTTTTATAAATCACTAAAACATTGATGCTGGCAACGTTGAGTAGATGATGAAATGTTAGAGCTACTAGGACCGCCATGACGTTACCTTTAAAAATCTTTTCTTTTAAATAAAAAGGTTGCCCCACTCTAGCAATGTCTCCTGTTTCGTAAAAAAATGGTAGTGTTGCAAGCGTTCAAACATGCAATATACCCCACAATACCTACTATAACATCAATTAATACAAATATAACATAGCTGTCAGTTAGAAGATTGCAGTAGCTATAATATTATTTGAAAAACAAACAGCTATAATATGAGACTCAAGGTTGAGTATATACACAACTAATTACGATGCCGTTTCTTGCGAATGGGTAATACATAGAATCAATTATTTTTCCGTTGTTTTAAAGTTTGACTTCGACTTTGACTTTATAGGTTCTCACGAGTCAATACAGAAAAAATTATGGAAATCTTAGGTTCACTAACAAGAACAGAAATAGGTACAGAAAACAGACCGTAAGAAACTACTAACAATCTTTTTAACATAAAATTATCAAGGCACCATTTGTTTAACACCGTTCTCGGCGTGAAACCCCACAGCACTCACGTTTACACAAGAGAAAAATAAAATTCGTTTACAAAGAGCCCACGGCGTTTTACTCAAAGAATTTCTTTAGACGGTTTAATTAGATAGTCATTAGACATCTTTAATTAATTATATTACGTCCCTAATAAAGTTTTACGGCTGTATGAAAGACACTTAATTTTACACGCTTTACGATGCTTTTTCATTAAATTTATTTAATAATAATGTTGAAATTAAATGGCGGCGAAAGAAATTTTGTGTTTTTGTGAATAGTTAGGTACGTACATACTTGCTTAGGTACAGCCTTCATTTCATTTAATGTTTACAATGTTTTAGGTAGTTACATAGGGTTAAATGTAGGTTTTCTCCACCGCTTTCTGAATTACTGCTGACTGGTTAAAGATATCATTGTGAAGACTACCTATATTACTATATCCACGTAGATAAATAGAACCAAGTCGACCATGAGTTTCGTATGTGGGACCAGTTTGGAGAGGGACGATAATCCCCATAACCCTAGAAAGCTAAGAAAATCAGAGCTCTCTATAAAAACCGGTCGTAGGACAACCAGTCGTGCCAGCGACACGAAGAAGAAGGAGAAGGGTCTAAATTAATACGAAACATCTTTGTCCTCAAGTACCAGGCGCCCAGAATACATGAGAAGCATATCAATGCCTGCGCCTGCCCACCCGGACAGCGCGGGCTCCAGCGACTTCAGCTACGTCACCTTCGACGCGCAGACTATCACTGTGCCGATCAGCGTCTGTGTCACGATCATGGTTGGGTATGTAGTAACTATAAATATCTTCATTTATTGAAAATACGGGGTAGAAGGGAGACACTGACGCGAAAACATTTACCACGGATATAGTACATCATTCAGTTCATCAGCCCTCCTACAGAGAAATTTTTCATCGGTTATTTTAAAAAAATCAGCTGTTAATTCCATGCATTTTACCCATAACTATACGGTCAAAATGTATGCAACAGCAGATTTTTTTTTCCACTTATTCGAATCGGTGTCCCTTCCACACCGTATGTCGTTCTTCAACATGCTCGTACCCTTGGCCCAATTTAATTGTAGTCGGCGCAGCATGTCTTCTTGTTCCTTACGAGTACTTCTCTATTAGTCGTCATTTCATAAGCCAAACCCTTTCTAGCCACCCATGTCACGCCACAGTCCGTACATCGCCTTCATTGCAGTCGGGGGACGGTTCCTTGGAATAGACACCACCAGATAGATAGATAGATTTTTACAGGTCCCCCGACTTCGATGAAAATTTTGGTTTTCAGTTTTCCACTTTTGGGTACAATGGCGTATTAATACATTGAGGCCATTCAACACTAAAATCATGTAACTTATTTTTAATTTTTTAGTTCACTTTTTGTTATTGACAGGCGTGTTTTTAATTTTATTACCTAGCTTCTTTCAAATTAATATCAGTGAGATAATAAGTCGTAAATCCTATTGAATAAAAGTCAGGCCTCCAGTGATTTTGCTTAGATTACTTTTCAAAAGAATTTATTATTATTGTTCAGTAAATAAATCGGAACGTAATTTATAGAACTTTGATTGCTTTTATATTGAATACCTAGATATTTGATAGCGGTATAAGATTCCTGACAGATATTAAATATCAATTGTATTTCTATTTCAAGAATTTACTTAGAAATGTTTTGATGGCCAAGCTTCTTCTTAAAATTACGTCTCTAAATAGATTTTGTTATTTTCCCTTAAGCGACGTTTGGGATTTCATAAATACATTTAATTGGCTATTTTGGCTTTACTCTGACAGATTATAAGCCTTATTTAAACATTTTGGTATTTAATAAAGTGTAAATCTTTAGGTGTTGGTAATGTTAATGACTGGAAGCTTGTTAATTACTGTTCTTTGATCTGAAATACTAAACGATAACGATATTTTCCTGTTTTCACTGAGACTCACATAACACAGACTAATTAACACAACTATACCTAACGATACAACTGCTGGTACACAGAGCTCCTCGCTGTGAGGGCGGCACCTTAATGAATGCCTGAACACTGTTGCGATTTGGAATTTTAACTCTCGGCTCCGAGTTGAGCGCTGAAAGTCTAACAGTGGACTTTTATTTGTAAAATCTTGTTTATAGGTATCCTATCCTATTCGGCTGTTTTAACAAGAATTTGAGTCAGTTCAATAAAATAAAAGCAATGTGTGAACTTTTTTATAGGTACCTAATTTATTTTATTGATTTTTTCTCAATATTCTTTAAAATTTAAAGGCTGGGTCTCAGATATCCTTATTTACGGTTTTTTTAAAGATTAATGATCTGAAATGCATTGTATCTATTGTGGTGTTCCAGGTACATAATGTTCGGCTCAATGATCTTCGGTATGTGGGAGAAGTGGGACCAGCTCGATGGAGCTTACTTCTGCTTTATATCACTTAGCAGGTACGTACATCTCGCTTAGTGCTACTTTGCCGTTTGTTAGTAGTGGTAGTGGTCCCATGTCTGTTTCTAGAACATGAGAGTTTCTTTATGTTGTTTTCCATTTTTAGTATATTTTGTATTGTATACTTTCAGTATCGGGTTCGGCGACTTCGTGCCCGGTGAGCGGGTGTACACGCCGAGGATAGAAACCTCGTTCATCGTGTGCTCCATGTACCTCATGCTGGGCATGGCGCTAGTGGCCATGTGCTTCAATCTCATGCAGGTTTGTGGCAATTTCTGATTTTGTTGGTTGAATACCGACTGCCTATACCAGGTAGTCTGGGGAACAATAAAGTATATATAGTACTGACATACAGCATTTCAACTAGGAATATGTTTGGGATTTTCACACAAGCATAACGTTTACACAAATTCCTAGCTTGCTTCAGATAAAAAGATCCTCGTGAGTAAGTCGCGGCTGTCGCATCGGGACAAGTGGCTACGTTGTTGTTGTGTGTAGTGCAACATAAGTTTAGTCGGCAACCCGCGTTTGTTTTCCCAGAAAGGGCATACATGGCTCAGTCGTCGCAAATAAGCTTTATGTACATCAAAATAAGTAACTTTACGCAAAAATTATTGCTGAGAAACAGACTTTTTTTTGGGGTGAAAAATCACGATGTACGGTAGGACTTAATGTACCTAACGCACTCAAAACATTGTGCTGATGGATGGAATGAATAGTACGGGGGTCGTAGAGGTGTTTAAAGTAAAAGTCGTATATTAAAAACATGTACTTATTAAAAAAAAAACTTGGGAAAAAGTTGGAACTTTAACCCCCAATATCTCCGTAACTAGAAGATTCCGAGGTATGGTCTAGAACACAAATAACGTCTGCAATGAAGGGGAGAACAAGTGCCTTTCGGCTTCGTTAAGGGTCTTGTTACACCCTTTAAAAAATAAAAACATTTGAAAATACACTTTTCGGTGCTCTGATCTGCGAATAATTTCTTATCACCAATCAATTCATTCCTTATGCATTCCACAGCTGGAAATTAAACTAAGGCTACACACGCTTTGTGCTCGTATTCTCTGAAGTCGTCCATTAATACTCGGTTTTCCCCTTCTGCATCGAGCCTGTCTTGTCTCATCTTAATCATTTAATTACGGAATGCACGACACACAGCACGCGAGTGCCATCTGCAATCCTAAACATTACACCGAATGTGACATTAATTTCCTTCTAACTTCAAGAGATTATTCCCTCACAGTTGTCGCGACAAATGTCAGAGTTTCACACAAACTCTAGAACATTTAGTCGCGATGTGTCACAACTTCCAGTCCGACACATATCAATCATTTTTCATTTTTTTTTATTAAAGTTGGCTTTCGGATGTGTTTTTTTTATATATGAAGTTAATATGTAACCTGTCTATCTGTGAAATTGGTTTCGAGTTTTGAGGATTAAATAGATAACGTTCCGTCAGAATTTGTTACAAATGCTATACAGGGTGGAAAGTTTCAGCCCCGCTCAAAGTTTCTGTACCTTAAACGTTGCAGCTTCACGAAAATGGTTTTAGAAGACTATTCATAATTTTTTGTGAAATTTTGATCCCCATTCACAGATCTTTTTTGAAAAAAAAATACAGTTAACAAGAAAATGGCCATTTTACACAAAACATTTCATTAATACCAATCGATTCTGTTTCTAATACTGATTAAAAACTTTCATGGGACCAATCCAGTTTGGAGTACTAAAAAAGTCAGAAATTGCAAAAAACTTTTCCCATACGAAACAGCAAGATTTTAAATAACAATAACACTAACGCTTTGAGAATCGCATATTCCATGATGATCTCGCAAATAAAGATAGACAATTGGAGGCACCCTACCAACTGACTGATTAGCATAACCTCCAAATTACTATGGCACGGGTGGTGGCCTGGTGGTTACCATGAAGTTGGCAGACATAAATCGTCGGTCTTCTTTCCTTAACTCAATAATCCTTTTTTGTTTCTATTCGACACAGCATGCCCACATTTCTATATTACTCATCACTGCATCATTCACCTCCTTTCTAGCCATATCATACTTCACACAGTCCAGCCATCGTTTCTTTGATCTTCCTCTACTCTTATAGTCATCCACATTCAGACGCAAAACTCAAACACATAAAACGTTTGTTCCAGGAACAAGTGATGCATTACTTCGCGGGTCTCAAGCGCGCCGTGATGCGTCTCGGCCGCTGCAAGAGATGACAGCACCCTGTATATATGTACATAGACTAGTTTACGAGCAATATTGTATTATATGTTACACTTAATAAAGACTTATTTGCTATGTTGTGACATGTTTCATTGGTGACTGATAAAGGTACAGGTAAAGCTTTAAAGATCTGGCGACATCTATACCGCCACATACGAACTACGCTGACATGTTGCTACATCGCGATAGCAGTTTTCTGCGCGATTAATATTTATGTAGAAAACATAAACACATCTGTCGGGTAGTAGCGCACCAGAGATAACACTCGTTTGGTTTGAGGATCCCCCTGTTCTGCTGAGGATGGGAAATTCTCTACTCTGTTCCTTATGCCTCTACCTAAATAAATTCTGATTTAATCTTCACCAAATTAATCGTCAGGTTTTTTAGAAATTGGCATACATTTCATCTAATTAGCTATTGCTGCCCGTTATTGCCCTTCTCCTTTATGTTGTGGTGAATAAATAGTACATTTTGATATAAGTGGGCAAACTTTGTTGTTGCAATCGAGGCGGAATTAACACCCGAGCTGCAGGTGAGGGTGTTATAGAGCTGAGAACTGCAGTAACAAATCCCCACGCGTATCAAACTACGTTTTTCAATACACTTTAAAAGAAATAAAATATTAGAATAGAAAGTATTTTTGTCACGAGTTATTAGGAAACTATGATTTTATTTGCTTTTTTTCCGCGCTTTGCGTTCGCAAGGTTGAAGAAGACGCAAAGGTATGATGCCGCTAAACAACCTAATATTAAATACATAGATAGAATAGAAAATAAAATATTTTTGAATTTAGAACACAAAAAAATGTTAATTTGTTCATAAAAGTAAATATTTGTTTAAAATAATCATGTTTATTTATGATATTCTATTTATAAACACAATTTAAATACTCAAAAAATATTTACACCGTAAAGACGCATATCTCTTTGCTGTGATTTAAAAAAAAACAATCACCGCCACTATAGTCATTGAACCCATTTGGACTTAGTATAAATATCGTTATCTGTGAAAATTTTTGTGTTAGATATAAATTTTGAAAGCGTTTGAAATAAATTGCATGTTGAACCTAATCGTAATGCGATAAGAACCAGTGTTCGCGAAAGTGTATTAAAAAACTGTTAACGAACTTTTACCACAAGAGCTAGTAATAATATATGAGCAGAAACATTTCCACTTTCAGAGAGACATATCCACGAGATTTCCTAAAGAAGAAAAAAGAAATAACTAAAAGGATTTTTAAACAAAATTAAACACCCAACACACGCGACAAGACGGAGATTTGTCCAAGAACACCTCGGGGACTTACAAAGAACTTACAGTTTAAAGAAAAAACCCACCACTTACCAACATTAGGTGCTTAAGAATGCAGTGCATTCCTCCTCAGCTCTCCTTGGTTGCTGCCCAGGATTCAGTGCAATGTAAAACCGTATGAATGGTCGCTTTTGTGCGAGGTTTTTTCTCGACGTATGAAAGCGTTCAGAATGTAGGGAAGGGAGTTTATTAAGAGAGTGCTTGGTTTTTGTTAATAATTTTAATGCGTGTTGAGATTTTTAATTATTATGAGTGTGGTGTTTAAGAGCTGCTTGTGTTAGGGTAACGCCTTTGATTTTATATTATTTTCTTTTGCCACTAGTATAAAAATACTTTTACTGTATAAAATTCTTATGCTTTAACGACTTTTTAGTATCTATCAAGCTCATCGTCATTTCAAAAAAGCCAAGAGGTATGAATTAGGTAAGTAGTAGGTAGGTACACAAGTACTGTGAAAGGAAAAGAAAAAAGCTGTTGACTCCAAGGAACTACCGCTACAACCACATAAAGTAACAAATGTTTAACTGCACTAAACAAAACAGAAAAAAATGCGAGCCTAAAAACTCTACACAATAATCTTCTTAACTAAAAGTCAACAGCCTCAACGCTTCATGTAACTTAACTAAACAAGTTACTGACGAATTTGTGCGACAATATGAATCAAGTATAAATACGAGTACGGAACCGTTAGTATGGTATGGTATAGTGCAAAGTTTATGTTCCACGCTTTTTGCGAGCGCTAGGTGCACTTGAATGCATTAGTTCGTTTGGGGCCGTGAGATGAGCGAGACTAGGTGTGACGCGCGGAGGCGGATAAGTTGAACTCATGCTTCGGAAACGCATAAAGTATCAGGGCCGGCAGTCTCGACATAGATACCGACGCTGTCGCAAGCTTTCGATCGCTTTAATAGAACGGAAAAATTCGGTTGCCATAATGATGCTTGTGAGAAACGCAAGTCTGTACATCAAAGATGCGATAAGTCCGCCTGGCTGTTTTCGGCCGTGGCGGTCAATCGGTTATAAGTATGTACATTTATAGTGCACATTCAGCAATCATCTTGGTAAATGCATTCCCCTCACTCTAATACTCCGATGTAAGGCATAATCAATGCCAAAAGCATGTAAAAAGTCTTAACCATAATATACTCGTACCTATGACTGAAAATAACGAACAAGTAATAAAAAAAACTTTTTTGCAAAAAATAAAACCGACTTCAAAATCACAAAAAAGTGAAAAATAATTTTAGCTTCAGAAGTCGGTGACTTTAGTTTGTTTGATTCAGTTTTTTGGCACCGACTTCTGAAGCTAAAATTATTTTTCACTTTTTTGTGATTTTGAAGTCGGTTTTATTTTTTGCAAAAAAGTTTTTTTTTACTTTTTCATTTTTAGTTGCAATATCCTATACAAATATTTTCTATGCGTTCATTTTACATTGTAAACCATACATTTCATGGTAATAGGCTTATTCTTACTTCCTTACTAATATTATAAATGCGAAAGTAACTCCACAACAACAAACAAGTAACAGACTTCAGAGTCCAATGCTCATAAAATAAAAACTAATGGGCCTACCTGAATCAAATTTTTATGGGACCAATTCGAAACTATTCCGCATCAAACAAAAAAAGAATTACGTAAATCGGTTCAAAAACTTCGGCGTAATCAGTGTACATACATAAAAAAAAAATATATATATATACCGGCCGAATTGAGAACTTCCTCCTTTTTTTGAAGTCGGTTAAAAAGAGAGTTAACTGACAAAGCGACTAAAAAACGAACGAGTTAGGAGGTTAACTCTGGATTGTTATTTGACAATATCGTGTTCCATCTAACTTTTTATCCAAACAATTGTGCGACCTCGACATTTTCGCTCCATGTTTACCTAATACTTTAAAGAAACCTTTCACCCTAATATAATTCAGTACTTTGGCCGGATTTAACAGCAGTTTTATTTGCCACCCTGTTTACGTCCACATAAACCAAAACCTTCGTGTCCAACAAAACGACATGTATAAAAAATACGTTTTATATCTAAATCTATACGACTTTACAAAATGAAATCGCTTTTTGTGTCTGTCTGTGTGTGTGACCATGTTGTTTTCCTAAACTACGCCATGATTGTTGTTGCAGTTTTCACTGGATATCATTTAAATAATTTACTCCAAAAGGTTTATTGTGTAAAATACATTAAGTAATATTAAAGTTGCAAATAATACAGAACTAAAGGAGACATGTAACCCAGCAGTGGCAACATAACATAACAGGTCAATTACGCTTAAAAAACAAAGAAATTTTAATATTTATCAGGTCGTAAAACTGCACAAAACAAGGGCCAAAGGCTAGTTCAAAATATAAAACACATGAGTAATGTTTTAACTCGCTAGTTTTACGGCCTGACTACAAGAGGGTGTGCTATAAACTTTGGCGCTCAGTAGAATTGCTCGCACAAATTAAAGAGGTTAGTGGAGGAACTTGGCGATTACTCCGCCGCACTGCCATACGTTTTGGTCGGTTAAAAACTTTCGACATTACGAGAATGGCTGGCTATTTATTTTATTTCAGGTTTTCTTTGCTGATTTTTCTCGAAAGATCGATGTTTGTGTGAACGTTTGCTGTCATGAAAGACCAAATTTTTATTTTAGTGTAGATTTTGTAGTAAATAAGTTTATGTCTATCATAAGATTTATTCTGGGATCGGTTTATTTGCTTAAGCTTTGTTCATATTGTCTGAAGTTAAAGGCCACTTGAGAATTTCATTTTAATGGAAGCCATAACTAGTTCATCTACAAATAGCAAAAATGGCGCACTTGCCATTTATCCTTGGAATGTCTTATTTAACAGCTCATTTAATCTGTGTGAGTTGCTAAGACTGATAACCAGCAGACAACACCCTCGACCGAAATAATGACGAATATGAGTGGTGTGTTGATTCGGGGGTGCATTAAACACGACGAAATAACGACAAAACTTGTATACCTGCCACTAAGTCACTGTCTACTGACCGTCTATAACGGTATCAGCCATCACATACATAACATCACGCCTGTTATTATACACTCGAGAGCAATGAATCCGGGACACTTAAAGAATGTTAAAAATCTCGGAAACTAAAAATGATAGGTTAATGCAATAAATTGTATTTCACATCAACAACATAACACAACACATCACATCACATCAACAACACACAACAACAACATCACATACAACACACACAACACATCTAACAACACAACATAACAACACAACACCACAACATCTTGGGAGTTATGTTTTAAGTCCCACGTAAAAGGGGAGCGAGCCTAATCAGACACAAATTCAGACTGCGTGGCTGCTACTGAGTAATTCCTGATGGAAAACCTAAAAACGCTTTTCCAGGCCTAGGAATCGAACCTAGAACGTCATGCTGAGCAGTCGCTCTTGCAACCACTAGACCAACGAGGCAGCCATCATTTACGTTAATATCAAGAAGCAAGTGAAGAAGACGAGAAAATAAACCACCAGGATTTATGCCTGGTACCTACGCCAACTAATGGGTTTCCTTCATCATTTGAAAGTGGTCATAACTTTACAAGAACTTGTTTTAAAATACTTTAAAACCGTACCGTCGGAAGTACTAACTACTTGGTATAAAAATTACGGAGTTCCTCCGACACTTGGGATGAGTTTAAGTAGTTCTCAAATAATGTTGGATAGTTCCTGTGCAGATACTGCTAAGTAGTTACCTAGCTTAAAGAACTTCAGACTTTCAACACTGTGTCTTCAAAGAAGTAGGTATATAGTATAGATGATATAGATATATAAGAGCATGAGAGCCTAGTGGGGTGACCGTCGGACTGCAAAGTCATAGGTCACCCAAGTAACGAACCTCTGACTTTATGGATTCATGTGCGTATTGTATAATTATCATTTGCTTTGGTGAAGGAAAACATCGTGAGGAAACCAAAGATGTATGAGAGACATTCCTTGATGTGAAGCCAAGTCAGAGGCCCATGGGCAGCATAAAAACTCTGACACCTAGTCTAGGCACTAACCACATGAAAATAAAAGAAAGATATGGATAGTTAAGGGGTGATTCATGAGACGACGAATAGAGAAGGACGGACGGAAAAAGAAGAGTGCACTGCGCCGTCCCTTAATAAATTGAGATAAGGACAGAAGAATGATGAGTTGGCAGGTATATGCCTTTCAATTCCTGTTCTTCAGTGTGAGTACGCATCAGAGGAGCCTTGCGAGCGGGGAGGGGGGCAGAAGTTGTGGTCCAGTGGTTACGGCCCTGACTTACGTGTTGTAGAAGGTTCGAACCGAGCAACCCAGCAGGCACTTTATTTTTTTTATTTTTTGTTAACAAAAAGGGGGTTTTTATCATACGGATATATCAACCCCCTCGTGCCTCATTAACTATTTACATATGTGGAATATTTACGTTCTATGTCAGAGGGAGAATCATCGATTAGACATCTTCACTAAGCCTCTTTGCAATCGTTGATGTAGGGTTTGCTTAAATGATTTGGATTAGCACAAAGTCCAGAATGTTTAATTTAAATTCTCAAATCAATGATTCACTTTCATTCTTGCTTCTAACACACTCCATCAGCAAATGTTGCACATCTTCCATTTTGTTGCATGTTTTACAATCAGGGGGGGGGGGGTTTTACCTTTCGCATTGAAAAAGCAAACTTTGCTGATGGAAAGTGTACAGAACGTAGCGTAGTGCTAACCTTACATAACATCTACCCAAACTTGTATCCTCGAACCAGGGCACGCGAGGAGGCTCGTTCTGAATTACTTGATACCAAATTCCTTTCGCTTTGGATATTTCGTCAAAGTTGTACCTCCATCTGTCAAAGGACGACGGATTAAACTTGCAGCAATATTCGTAGAAATCTGGAATGTATGTCTTTTCGCCACCCATCTCTACTGCAAGCTTTCCAGACGGTCAGTCTCCTCGTTGCCATATAAGCCTATGTGTGCTGGGACCTGGGACCCATGGAGCGGGCACAGTACATAAACAATAAACTACACGAACTGACGTGTAGTTTATTTCACGATCATTGAATCACACTGACCGAAAACAACTGTGATGGAATTTGGCATGTACTAGAACCGAAAATTCTAGGACATGTGGCAACTTGTACATGGACTCTTCCATGTGGTGTATTATAGCTCAATCCCACAGAGAGGAGGCCTGCGTCTCAGTTGTGGTAACTTTTTAGGCTGATTATACAATGCTTACGCTATTCATCAGAGGCTCATTCTACGTAGACTCTTAGTTGTGCATGCTTGTTGCGGTCATACCATGGATAGACCACACTAAACCCCTTCATACTCGGAGAGCCAAAGAAAGTCGGTGTTAGTTATCATCATCATCATCATCATCTGCCGAGCCTTTTCCCAACTATGTTGGGGTCGGCTTCTAGTCTAAACGGATGCAGCTGCATGCCAGTATTTTACATGGAGCGACTACCTATCTGACCTCCACAACCCAGTTAGCGCTATGTAATACGATACCCCTTGGTAAGACTGGTTGTCCGACTTTCGGGCTAATGACTACCTGTAATGACTGTCAAAGATCTACAAATGACAGCCGGGACCAAAGGCGTAACGTGCTTTCCGAGACATGGAGGAAACTCGGTATGTAATGGGTGGTAACCCATCCTGGGACCAACCTAGGTAAGCACGGCTTAAGTCGGTTGAATGTATCATTAACAAATATCAAGTTCGAATTCAAATTGCCTTTAATAACAAACATTAACTTTTACATTAAACAATATATTACAAGCACCCATCATACTTACCCCAATCATCAATAAGCGCGTCTTTACAAACATTTACTAAAAGGTTCACAATCAATCTCTGAAACGGCTACAGTACATAATAGAGGTGGTTAGTTTATTGTGTGGTACCTTTAGTGGCGCGTTATAGTCCATGTTTATGGTACTTTAGGTACCGGGCCACTTATTTTACGAGTTGTGTCGATTTGGTTGATGGAGCGTGGTTTAGTGGAGTATTGTTTGCTTGTGCGGGTTATTGATAGTACAGTGATTAATGAATTTGGTTTTATTCTTTGGACTTTGTACAGCAACGGAAATTAATCGTAGTTTTGATAATATCCTTCTGGGGTTTTTGGATGTTGATTTTAAATAATGATTTATGTTTTTTTTTCATCGTATTACTACCTCATTTGTTTAGCAAGCGCTGAGCATGAGGTCCTGGGTTCGATTCCCAGGTCGGGCATAATGTTATTTGGTTATTCCAATAGGAATTCCTTAGAAGCAGTCACGGAGTCTGGATTTGTGCCTGGTTGGTGGCAATAGGCTCACGCCCTATTACATAGGACTTGAAATAAAACAGGCGAACGAAATGTGGGTGTAAAATTAAGTATCATGTGCCTAACCCTTTTGGGATTACAGGCGTGATGTTATGTTATGTGTAACATTTCGTGGTAAAAAGAAAAACTTATTTCATTTTGCTACAACATACTTTAAATTCACAAACAAGAAACCCCGACAGTCAAATGACACACACAAAAAATCTACACCTCTAACGTTTATTCATATCAGCGGCAAGCATACATCTTTCAGACCGCCGCAGATACGCCCCACATTCTGTATTGTTAAAAACGTACCCTCTTTTACGAGCACAATCGGGTAAATGGCACATAACGGGGCGGACGCGGTCATATAAAATGTATCACTCATACGGACTTTGGGGTTGACACGGCCATGTTGGCAGGTTGGCGGCTGTTTTGTGTCCAATGCCGGTTGCATTCGTTTTGAATAGTAATTGTCTTAATATACTTTGTCTGAAGTAAGTAGAGCTCGTGGCTAAGCCGAGCTTGCCTAGGTTGGTCGGTGGATGGGTGCCCACCCATTACATACCCATTTCCTCCATGCCTCGGAAAGCACGTTCAGTCCCGGCTGTTAATTTTAGATCTTTGACAGTCGTTACACGTAGTCAGTGGCCAAAAGTCTGACGACCAGTCTTACTATAGAGTATCGTATTGCCTAGTACAGGCGCTCTATGTAAAATACTGGTATTCAGCTACATCCGGTTAGACTTACAACATAGTTGGGTAAAGGCTAGGCAGATGATGATGGAGTGAATGGATGGACGATCTCCACAGGGTGGCTGGTAGCACCTGGATGAAAGTTTCCGAGAATGGAGCTCAGTGGCTTCAGGCTTACAATTGGAAATGCCAAGTCCAGCAGACTTGCTGGAGGGTTGAAAGCTATAAGAGAATGGGAAGACCTAAGAAACGATAGATGAGCTGTGAAGGATGATGTAGCTAGCAAGTGGGGTGAGTGCTGAGATGTCGACTAATAGACAAGTATAGAAAGCTTGCTGCGCCGACCCCAGATAAGTCGGGACATGGCCAGGAGAATGATGATTGTGATATTTGTGTAGTTGAATAGCGATGGATTTGATTAAAGAGCCCTTACCACCAGAAATACTCATGTGTTATAGTCATTAGGACTATAATACAAAAAGGCTAGGCAGATGATGAGGACTATAATACACGAGTATTTCTGGTGTACCCTGGAGACACCACAGATCCTAAATACTATATTAAACTTGAGCCTTATATTCGCCTCGTTAGTCTAGTAGAGGTCCTGGGTTCGATTCTTGGGTCAGCTATACATAACAAAGGCGTGAGTTTGTGTATGTATCTAAGTTGGCTGATGATGATGAATATGAAATCAGTTTTACAACCAATGTAGTCTATCCGATATCCAACATTGGCTCCAACACGGTCTTAAATAACGCCAAGATTAGGGTCGGGCCACACCTCACCGCGGCCGGGTAAGGATAACTGACTGTGACATATTTCTTTCTACATTTCCATAGCGAATGACACTGAAGTAAAATGGCGCCTGGAAGGGTTTTCTTGTCCTGTTATAGTGTCAACTTGTCATTTTGTACGGAAGCGAATATGTCGGGGGTCGTCTTTCTTTTGTTTTTTTTTTTCTGAATAATAATGTACTTGGAGGAAATATTTGCCTGCCTTGCTGTGTATTTCATCCTGTCAGTGATTGTTTAGGTCTAGAGTAAAAGTTGAATTTTAGCCAAAAAAAGGTCCTTTTGTTTCCCTTTATGTTTTTCTTGTACCGAATATGTACATTTCCTCTACAAAGTCAACTCCGTAATCTTCTTGTTTTCTCAACTAGACATGTAAATTTTTTTAGTGTTTTTTTTTGAAAATCGTTTTTGCAAAAAGTTTTTTGACAATACAATTTCCACGTACAATTTCGCAATTTTTTACAACAAACAGTACTCTCATGAAAAAGTCAATCAAGCGTTTAAAGAACCACGACACACATACCCTGGTAGATCTCATGGGTGTATCGTGACGACACCACCTAACAATTTTTATGAGCAATGTAATGGTACCTACAGTAAAGTGGAGTGGTCCATATTACTCGTCTGTTTATATCATTTGATGATAACTGTCTGTGAACACGACAGGTCGCGACAGTGAACTTAATGTTAGTGTCGTACTTATTAAGTTCTGGTATTTGCTGTAGAAAGAGATTGCAGCCATTAATGTTCCTACTAGTGGGCCACGTACCTCTTTGTGGGGAGTGGGCCTTAATCCACCACGCGGGTCCAGCGCAGGTGAAGTTTGACGGCACGGTTGGCACATTCACGCACAGAAAAAACATTTGTCGGCCGGGTCTGGCTGTTTGTGAATGTGAGTTTAAATGTTTGTAAGTGCACCCACGATACAGGAGCAATTCCTAGCGTAGGGCAAGGTATAGTTTTTTTCAAGTGCTTTCTTAGATTCTTACCTACGATTGCTAAGCCAAAGCTGTCTCCACTGGGCCACTACCGGATTAATTTATAGTTTTAACTGAACAACATTAAAACTTTCTCCCCACACATTAACTAACCAATCTTTTTTTTTCCAAACTCTAATAAATAACAACACCAAAACATTAAGTTAACTAAACAATATTACTTACACAAATAGAGTGTAAACGTCAGCTAGTTTCCTTCACCATTATCTGAATAAACTTCGCTGTGTGCGCTCGACCAGATCAAGGTATACATTTCCAGTATAAGTTGGTCTCTCGTCTCCAGTCGATATCAGACATTTTTAGTTGTTGACAGACTCGACAGTGACAACCTAATGGCAACCTTAATTCCTACGAAAATAAAGATCACTTTGTGTTTTTGTAGTAACAGTACAGTTCACTCCGGAGGCTGTTACTTTTTGTTTCATTTCGTGTTTTTGCCGTCACAGACAAAACTAGAAAAAAAAAATTAAAAGTGTGCCGGAAACCAACATCGTTGGATAAGGAATTCATGAAGGAACCCTCCATTTTGAATTAAGACGCTTGGCTAATTGGCTTCGAGTGACTAAGTGTGTGTAATTTCCAGTGTTACCAGATGCAGTTGAATACTACAGCGACTGATTGAAGGGAAGACAAAAAGTGAAAGATGTCGAATGAAAGGCAAAAATGAAGCCTCTAATAACGATTTACCTACAACATAGGTCAGTTTATACTGAGACTGTTTAGCTTTGTAGTCGTCGTATGTACGACAGTAATATATTCGTATCGACAGCGCAACGTAGGGCGCTTCCTATTTGGAGTTGGATTTATGCTTTCCGCTCTGCGGCGTGTCGGTGTGCGGCCTTAGGAGGAGCGGGAAGGACATGGTATATTGAAGAATATTGATTTTTGTGCATAATACACTGTGTTTGAGAAAATTGTGGTCAGGAAACACGCTGTATAGGGTAAAAGACTAAAGCACTATCATATGGAAGGTTAAAATTATAAACGTAGAAAAAAGCTGTAGTATCTATTGCACAAGTACAAGAAGGTGGGTGTGCGGGTTCGGGCGGATCCATATAAACTCGGGGAAAAGCTTTATTTACGTATAAAAATCAAAAGTATGACTTTTAAACGTTATTATCTTTTATTGTTGTTAGGTACCAATTTTCAAAGCAACTGTAGCGGCACTACAAAAAGTACTTCAGCAACATAGAACAAAAAGTACTACAGCGCCATCTATGACGCAGAGGACAAACAACATCTAAATCCTGCATCGCGCAAGTAAAGATATTCGCGACTTAAGACTATATAGAAGAACCCGACAACAACTGTCGGGCAGTAGCCCACCAGACATAACACCCGTCTGGTCGGAGGATCCTCCCTTTTCTACGAGGGTTGAAGAGCTTTACACCCTGTTCTTCATACCCCCAAATTGGTGACCCCGAAATGGACGTCAGCGCAGCCTTCGAGCAACGTGACGTCATCAACATCACTTCCTCAAACTTCCTCAAGCTTCCTCAAAACTTCCTCAAGCTTTCGAGCAGCGAGTCATACAGCCAGCCAGCTTCAAATGGGTATTCCTGACCACCAGCATGCAGCAGAAGCATTCCTGGTCAGCACCCTCAGCCTCATCAAGCTACCTTGGCACTGCACTTTCGGCCGGTTGAGTGCTCATCCTCCCGGTCGACGCGAGCAGTCAGCCACATCGCGGCGCTGTACAACGTCCGACACAACGGAGCACATGCAGCGCCGACCCCGACTTAAGAG
Organism: Eurois occulta; assembly: GCA_950022335.1. Lineage (NCBI taxonomy): Eukaryota > Metazoa > Arthropoda > Insecta > Lepidoptera > Noctuidae > Eurois > Eurois occulta. Next base: position 640,504 of record OX465494.1, on the reverse strand, counting down.
GTTCGCACTACCGCCGCAGACAGTTCCGACTCACCGTGAACAATGCGGCAACGACTTTCTACTGGCCTGGCAAAAACATCACCAGATGTTACGACTCATTCTACTACCGACCCTGGTCTCCGGGGGGGAGTGATGTAGCGGCACTACAAAAAGTACTTCAGCAACATAGAACAAAAAGTACTACAGCGCCATCTATGACGCAGAGGACAAACTAAACATCTAAATCCTGCATCGCGCAAGTAAAGATATTCGCGACTTAAGACTATATAGAAGAACCCGACAACAACTGTCGGGCAGTAGCCCACCAGACGTAACACCCGTCTGGTCGGAGGATCCTCCCTTTTCTACGGGGGTTGAAGAGCTTTACACCCTGTTCTTCATACCCCCAAACAACAAATAGGTAGTAAACCGTATTATATTCTCGATTTGTTTAAATAACTGATCTTTATAATGCTCCACTTAACTTCATGGCCATACAAACAGAGTTAAGAAAAGGGTCTTGTTTTCATATTATCAGCAGTTTTCTTTGTTTAATTAATTATCGGAATGTTTTGCTCTCTTTAGCATTTATTGCTAGCAACATAGATTAACGTAATAATTTTACGCTTTGTAATCGTAAATAACACGTAATAATTTTACGCTTTGTAATCGTAAATAACACGGGTTGGATTGTGGAATGTGGGAAGACTATCGACAAGGTGGCCAGATGATACAAATAAAGCATCCGGAAGAAATTGGATAGCCGTGACACAAAACCGCCAGAAATGGAGAGATTTGGAAGAGACACTCAGCATGGGCACCCATTGGTTGAAGAAGAAGAATCGGAAGGGTTACATATTCCATTCTATAAGTAAACATAACCACCAGAGCGACTTGTAGTTAAAATAGAAACAGCAAGCAGCGCTTTACTCGCAAGCGCTGCTTGCTGTTTCTATATACCCAGTATGTACCAACTCCTTACCATACCGAGTTTTCTCCCAGCCTCGGAAAGCACGTTATGTCGTTTGGTCCCGGCTGTCTTTTGTAGATTTTTGACAGTCGTTACAGGTCGTCAGAAGCCCGAAAGTCAGATCATTAGTCTTACTAACGGATATCGTATTACGCAGTTCCTTGGTTGTGACGGTCAGATAGGCAGTTGCATTGTGTAAACTTCTGGTATTCAGCTGCATCTAGTTAGACTAGAAGCTGACCAAAACATAGTTTGGTGTTCAGATTTAGAAACAGATTTTCCAAGCTGATAATTCTTCAACTTCGTGCAACTTATTGCAGTAAAGATTTCATGAGGCGTTCTTTATGCTAGTTTACTAGTTTTAAGTCTACCTACATTTGTTTTTGTGCTTTCTTTGGTCTTCGGAATACATACGCATCTTACAGTTCCAGTTTTTAATTTTAATTTTTCCTGCCTAATCACACATCTCAAAAAGCAGATGATAACATAAGCTTAATCAGCCTGTATTTAAAGAGCTGCCGAGACACAAACCTATTCTCTGTGAATCCATACATCATAATTTTAATTTTTTCATAAATGTTTTTTAAATAAAGTAAACTTCATTTCATTAAAGTCCCAATGAGCTGAGTGAGCGCTAAATAATTGAGCGATGTCCTCCGCCGGGACAAGACACAGAGCTATTAGCTGCTTCAGAAAAAAATACGGCGACAGAAGAGATTCCTGAAAGCCTGGTCTTTCCTACTTAGATGAAATTGAAATATACAAAGGTTTTTCGAAGGTTTACTACATAGATTTGGAGATCTACCTATAGGGGCTTGGGTGTCAGCTGATTATTGAATTGAATCTGTTTTCGAAATATCATGTTACTTTTATGTTTTGATTGGCTTGTTTTTTTGTTTTGGTATTTCAGTCATAACAAGACGAGTACCGATAATAAAGGCATTAATTCTATATCAACATGATGGGACGGGAAAAAGTGATAAAACCTTAATCTCCTTGCAATAACCAGCTTCAGCAACAGCTAGTCATATTCACCGTTATGTCATTTTTAATAAGGACACCGGACTTTGACCGATCATCATCATTATCACCTGCCTAGCCTTTTCCCAACTATGTTTGGGTCCATCCAGTCTAAACGGATGCAGCTGGGTAACAGTATTTTACATGGAGCTACTGCCTACCAGACTTCCACAATCCAGTTAGTACTGGGTATAATACGATACCCCTTGGTAAGACTGGTTGTCAGACTTTCGGGCAACTGACTAGCTGTAACAACTCTCACAAATGTACAAGAATCTCGGTATGTAATGGGGGTCACCCATCGACGGACCAACCTAGACAAGCGCGGCTTAACCTGAAGATCAACCCGAGCGGCTGTTACTATTGAGCCACGAGCTCCTCGAACTTTGACAGATGATGTACTGAAATGTCTGTCAAAGTGTAATGTCCGCAGTCAGTCCGCTGTCCGGTGCGCTCAGTTTGATGTTCACTTTTTACATCACTGGGACATGCGATCACAGTTTTGCTAAAGCACTTCTTCTTTTAACCACCCTTCGTCTTCTTCAGGTAGGTACAACACGATAGAATGTATGTGAATAATGAGTCAATACATAACATAAAATCACGCCCATTATCCTCGAAGGGTTAGGCAGAGGTGTACCTAATAGTACACCCTCATTTCGTCAGTTATTTTTAAGTCCCATGTAATAGGGGGCGAGCCGATTGCCATAACCGGGCAAAAATCCAGACTCCGTGGCTGCTACTGAGAAATTCCTGATGGAAAAACCCAATAACACTTTGCAGGACCTGGGAATCGATCCCACGACCTCATGCTCAGCAGTCGCGTTTGCGACCACTTGACCAACGAGGCAGTTAAACAAGATGAAATAAGTTGTAAACGTGCTGAACCGACAAAAAAACAGAAAAACATAAAGTTAATTTATACAAACGCTGAGTAAACATTAAATTTTAATTTAGAAAAATCACACCCAAGTAAATGGATTGAAAAAATCACTTGGACATAAAAACCTAATAACATTTAATTTAATTTAATTTAAATTGAAAGTTGTTAAAATCAAAATGAATATTAAGTTTTAAACCCGTTAGTTACCACAGTACTTGGACATAAATAAATAATAATTAAACCTATACTGTCACTTACGAATATCTAAATATCCCTAATATCGTGTATCTCTATATCTTTAAAACCCGTAAGTGACCGTATAAGTTTAGTTTAAAACCGTGAAAGCTTAAAACAGTGTTTAAAATAATAATTGTTATAATAATATGAACTTTGTTTTCGTTCAATTTAATATAGCCATAAATATTTGATTTAAAGCAGGGTTGTCAGTTACGAGTTATGACATTTACTTAGAGTGACAGCTGTCGTTCTTGACAACTAAATTATACTGAAGGATTTGAAAAGCCGTGCAGAGATTGCTTTTGAAGTACATATATATTTTGTCCTCTGAAGGCCTCTGACCGATTCAGTACCTAATGAATGCAGCTTTCTATCAACTTATTTACAAAATAATTTACCAGTCAGCTCTTTAACATGTGTACAAGTGAGAAACGCATACATTTAACCGTTTAGATCACACTACAGACGACGTTTGAATTATTCTATATTATTAGAGTTTTCTTGCTCACCATATTTAAAAACGATTTGAAGATGTTTAAAACAGATGTACCCTTGTCAAATTAATAACATAAATAAAAACCTACTAATAAAATTTTATAGTCAGTCAGGTTTTATTTTATTATATTGGGACTACACCGCAAAAAAACGAGACAAAGAAAGCGAAAATTATACCTAAACGTGTCAAAAAACATGTAAAGCATAATTCAAATTATTTTCATGTTAGCCGATTATAAAAGGTTTCTAAATAAAAACCCTCATCAGTCTTAATGAAATTAAATAAATAAGTACAAAAAACATATTCTGCACAACCCTAACCAAAATGTGCCAGTCAAGAATAAATTTTAATAAAAAGAATTCCAATATAAAGGCTCACATTAGATTCGTATAACGTTTGGGTGTGAATGTACTCATAACACCCTTGTGCGTGTATGTACGAGACATTTAATTTTGTGCGTGCCTGTACTCTTTGTTCTTTAATTCTGTCTGACATTGTACTCGCTGTTTTTTTATTCTTTCGGTAAATGATCGTATATGACGAGCAAATATTGTTGGGTGAAGAGTAAAGCTGATCCTAAAATAAAATGGAGGTTGCATGTGTACTTTGTTATCCGGATAATGCTTTTCTTTGTCGAGTAATAATTATTTAAAATATCGTTTCGTAATTTGAAATAACGAGGTAAAAAAGGTAGTAAGAATTATGTTTGACTGAAATATGTTTTTTTTTAACATCTTCTCAACGTTCTGAGAGCTGAAAGAATAGATTGAGTGGCTCGTTGACCCAGTTGTCGCAAGTGCTACTGCTAAGTATGAGGTCTTGGTTTCGGTTCCCAGGTCAGTCAAAGGTTTTATCAATCAATAGTCTCTCAAAAATAGCCCGGAGTGCCCGATCGATGGTAATAGGCGCAATGTCTGTCCATCCCTAAGGGATTACTAGCGTGTTATTATGTGATGATTGATAGCCTAGTAGGAATTTTCTCTGACCGCGATATTTTAATAAAAATAGCACTTTTAGTAGGTAGAAACTTTTACCAAATACAGCCAATGCTTTTACACGGTAACCGCTATAATTTAATTTCCCGGTTCGACTCTTTCATCCCGCGATAAGCGTGTAATATATCTCATTTCTGGGCCACCGTCCTAATTTAATAAATGTCCGTCTCGATTCGATTACCGAAGATATATTCAATCCCCGATCGTGAGGAATCGGATTAGAGATGAAAGAGAAGTGATATTATTCTATTAAATAAAATCTTTATCTCACTTTAGATGCACGTATAGTCGTATATCAAATCAAATCAAATAACTATTTATTCCGTACAACAAGGTCCATATGTGTTAGTGAATAAGTACTTAAGAACTATGTTAGTGAATGTGTTAGTGTATGGTATATATGAATCAGCATCACCTGCCTAGTCTTTTTTCAACTATGTTGGAGTTGCCATCCAGTCTAACAGGATAAAGCTGAATACCAGTATCTGTTTTATTTTAAGATTAGGTACTAGCAAATTTTATCATTCTGACCTCCACAACAAAAAGAAGGTCCAAAGTATTTTGATAATTGGTCAGAAACTTTGAAAATGCGGCAGTAGTTGAAGGTTTTAAATAATTTAAAGCGGTTGAATTCTTAAACCCTCGTTAGGTTAGCGTAAAACCAGCAAAAAACAAATTCCTATCTTTTCTCAAATGTGTTCATATCCATTACAGGAAACGACGCAAAAACGGTTCAATATCCCGATATTGCGCATTATATTTCGCGAATCCAATAAGAAACGCAATATATTCATGAAAGCATCGGTCTGTTGACTGTTCCGCTGCGATTATTTCAAAAACGATTATTATATTTGCATTCAACAAACACGAGCAGCTTTACTCTGCAGAAACTTATTGACGAAGTCCTCAAGCCGGAGATGTGGAGCCAAGCTAGATGTACAAAGGATGGCGGCATTCACAGATTTTATATTCGTTGTAGTTGCGTTGGTTTATATTTTTTTATGTTGTTGTGGTTTCTACCGACTGCTATGGAAAAAAGGCGTGAGTATAACAACGTCTTCGATACTGACATTGTTGCGAGTAAAATATGGATGAGGATGGCACAGGAACTAAGAGATTCCGGACACCGAAAAAGAGTTTGGTGCCCGGAGACGGGTTGCTCTGGATACGTCGCGAACGTCGTGCGTAGGAGCATCTCGCGGCACATCCACCATGGCGACAGTAGGCTCACGGCGGTGTTTTTTAGAGGATGCAAGCTCCCACATAACCAAGCCACCTCTCCGAACGGTGCGGTATACGTCAGGCATTTTTCAATGCTAAATAAAAAAAAGGAACTAAGAGATTGGCACAAAAATAGGAAGGCCTAAACTCGGTGGTGGGTGAATTCAGACAGTGAATGAAGACGATGACGATGATAGAAGGTATTAAAAGGGTCTCAATGACTCAAACTTATTTAACCACTACGAACACCAAGACTTACGCACGTACTGACTATAATTCAAACTATAACTATCCCAGCGGACGTTGCAAACCCTATAATGGCCAACTATCGCAGCTATTTCTTATTCAACTTTATAAGGAAGCCTAAGAAATGTTTCTTTAACAGAAGGTATTATGCTACTTCTTAATCGAAGCTTTGAAAGGAAATTCTGATAAATAGTACGCCGCTCTAGAAGGACTTACCGTCTTCACCATATTGCTGATGTTTTTCAGAAAGGTTAAGTGCGTAGTGCTGGCAACCGGCGCCGGCGTGAGTGTACTGATGGATATACGAAGGAAAATGAGCCTTATAGGACCGTATAAGTGCATTCTGCTATATCCGTGATTGAACAGTTTAAATAAAAGTTTCTGAGCTTCATAGGGTTTTTTATTCCGTAATTTGGTTCTCTTTAGTTATTACTAGCTGACCCGCACAACTTCGTCTGCGTATGGAATTTTCCCCGAATTTACAACATTTTTTATTGATGCCCCACTCCTATTAGTCGTAGAGTGATGTTATATAGCTTATAGCGACCCACCCTGGCTTCGCACGGGTAGTAGTAAATTACGCATTGTACGTGACCATGTTTTTTGGAAGTAGAATGGGTACAGAAAGCTATCCTTAAAAGATTGATATGTATATGCCATCCCGGAATTTTTTGTAGATCTATAAAAGAGGAATATCCCACCGTGCATTGTCTTCTTATATCTCAAAGGGACGCTACCTAAGCGTTTTCGATGAAAGCCTGATCTATTGGTAAAAACCGTATGAAAATCCGATCTATAGATTTTAAGTTTATCGCAAAACAGACAGCTGTCTTTCTGTTTCGCGATAAACTTAAAACTAAATTATTATAAAACAAAGTTTGTTGTCAGAACTTTGTTTTATAATAATATGTAGTGATTATCACAAAACTCTTTTCCTCGAACTCATTCTTTCTTTATCGTGTGGTTAGTGGCTGTGTCAGAGTTTGTATGCCGCCCATGAGCCTCTGACTTGACTTTACACGCCGTCGAGAAATATCATTCAGGCATGCTGGTTTCCTCACGATGTTTTCCTTCACCGAAACAAGTGGCAAGTACCTGATAGAAAAACCCAATTACACTGCCGGGCCTGGGTACTGAACCGAAGTCCTAAATAATAAATAGCTCCTAAAAATAAACACCCGCCTCTAAACTTGTCCTATTTTCTATTTAAGACTAAACAAGTAATTGTTGTTCAAGTACCTACTAACTTAGTAAGTGTTAAGTTGGAGCTCAGGAGGTAACTTGTTGTAATGAAGTCAATGATACTTGATACCTATTCTTGGAGGCCAGGCAGAGGTAGCTGTGTAGTGGAAGCGTAGCTGAAGATACTAAGCAAGCTATAGATTTAAAGAAACGCTGGATGAACGGTTTGAAGGATAGGTAATATGCAAGATGGTGACGGATGATGAAGAGTAATAGAAAAGTATGGGAGAACAAGACATACTGCGCCGACCCCGAATAAATTGGGTTAAGGGCAATCGATGTACTAAAATTTGTAGAATCGAAAGAATGAAGAGACTTTTCGGTGAACGGATGTCGGTGAACTAAAATAGCCCGGAGGGTGCGACTTTGTAGCGTGCTTTCGGTTTTGGGTTATTTCAGAATTCGATTCGGGGCTCAGTTTGATTTCACTGTGTTATTGATGTCATTATTACCAAAAACGATAAAGAAAATAAAAAAAAGAAAACCACTTTTTTATTACTCATAACAGTTACGTTTGTTCGTATTACCCAGAACTAACTGGGTTGTGGAGGTCAGATAGGCAGTCGCTCCACGTAAAATACTGGTATTCAGCTGCATCCGGTTAGACTGGAAGCCGACCCCAAAATAGTTGGGAAAAGGCTAGGCAAATGATGATAATGGTAACGTTTGTTGGCACGGCGATGTGTTTTGAGAAAACTACTTTTTTATTGTTTTTACTTCGTAATTGAAGCCCTTCTTTAGCGCACAAATGATTACGTCTCGTAGCCCTTTTTACCTAAACCTATGCAGCCAATTTAATATTGTGCAATATTAGTCTTAAAATTAAATTTATGGTCTCAGGTTTTAAGATGCAAAATACGTTACAAAATTACTTAACATAAATCACGCCGGTAAACCCCAAAGGGTTAGGCAGAGGTGTACCTAATAGTAACTAAACAGTGGCGTGCTTATTGTGGGGTATAAAGAAATGCTTGACGGAAAAACCCAATAAAAGTTTTCCTGACTTGGGAATCAAACCCAGGACCTCATTGGTCAGCAGTAAAATGCAATTCGCCTCAAACAGCAACAACAACAGCAGATAATTAAATGAAGCGGTTGGTCGTAATTGTGGCGAAACAAAACATTGTCGTGATTATCGAGCTCTCAAATATACCCGCCAGGCCGCCTGTGCAGGCGAGGCATAAGTATCGGTCTATGTTGACAAACGGTAGCGGGCGCGGTTACGGTAAATCTTCTCTCTAATTATGAAATTTCGTGTAAATGTTCACAGAATAATTGTAAGTGGTGGTAAACTGACAGGAAGCGTTACTAACCAAGCGATTGAAGTTGAATTTGTGACTGAGGGACTGTGTGCACATCAGCTACAAATGTGACGTGGATCGACCTAGCATAAAATATAATATTTCAAGAATTTAATCTTAGTTAGGGTATGCTACAGTATTATTCATAATTGTGCTATTCGCGTTTGCCGTTAGGCCTACAGATCGCGCCCGCTACCTCCCATGTCTCGTAAACCTATCGTATGATCAACCGCTTCAAACACGCATTGTTCGCGCTTCGCAAATTCGCAAATATCACAAATTGACAACTTTAATTAAGTAGGGAAGTAATGATTACTCCGCGGCTTGTGGCTGATAGCAATAATATAATGGATACAGCTACGTGGGAACTGGCTACCGTAACGTAGTGACACGTGAAGGTACCTTTAGAATCGGTTGTTTCTTGTTACCTGTGTAGGTTTAGGACATGGATAGTGTGAGGAATGATATGAAAGAAAAAATGAGTAAATGATAGCGTGACGGTTGTCAGAGGAGAATGGAAGAATAAAACGTGTTGCGCGGACCCCGAGTAACATGAGAGAAGGGCAGGAAGATCATGAGTAGGTATAGAACACTGTGTGGTAATCGGTTCATGGTATGGCACGTGATGCGGAGGAATGAAAAAAATGTCGTAAGGAAAGTTTGGATTACGAATCTGGATGGCTATAAGAGTAGAGGAAGACCAAAGAAACGAAGAATAGTTTTTCAAAGACGATATGGCTAGAAAAGGAAATCACACATTTACCCATAGGTAACATGATTACGTATACCGCATAGCTGTGGCTAAAATCCACGAAATGCTTCCTCTGCCACTGACTCACAGCAGTCACAGTGTAATTGTATTACAAAGTATTACTAATGAACGAGCATAATATGTTCTATGTTAGGGATTTGGTTTCCGCACTTAGTCCCTAAAGTGGACCATTGTGCGTGAGCCATGGTGGCCGCTACTCCAGCCAGCCCACCTCCCTCCAGAAGCAGATCAGACTTCCCGGTCTTCTCAGGGCATCCGCAAGAGATCTTGGTGTTCCAAGAGTCTTCTCGCGTATCTGGGTGACGCCGGTACACTCAAGGAGTACGTGCGCTATCGTTTCCTCCGTCTCCATGCACGCCCTGCATAGGGGACTGTCAGTGATACCTAGGGTGTGGAAGTGCTTGTTTAATGAGCAGTGTCCAGTGATGGTCTCCGCCACCAGTCGCAGGCTATCTCTATCCAGGCGTAGAAGACGCTTGGTCAGCTTTCTGTCCAGGGATGGCATAGCCTCCTTGGATTGCCTGCACCCTGGTGTCGAGGTCAGCTTTAGCCAGCTTCTTAGCTGCTTGAAGGGGATGGGTACAATGGGTTCGGGTCCGAAGGCTTTTGTGCTGGATCCTCTTCTGGCGAGTTCGTCAGCTGCATCGTTCCCAAGTGATCCACTGTGTCCTTTGATCCATTGTAGTGTCACCGTGTGGCGGTTTAGTACCGTAACACGTTCTAGGGCATTATGACATTCTAGTATTAGTCTCGACGTGATCTGGTTTCTCTTTAGGGATTGGAGAACTGAGGCACTGTCGGAAAGTATACGAATATGGGTATTCGTAACTTCCCTGGCCTCTATGGCATGTGCTGCTTGGATAATGCCTACGCACTCAGCTTGGTACACAGAGTTGAGCATTCCCAGAGATCTGGATATTTTGATGTTTAGGTCGTCAGAGAAAACTCCGACACCTGTCCCTTCGTCGGTTTTCGATCCATCGGTGTAGATCCTTAGTTCTTTTGGACCTGAGTAGTCACACATCTCCGCTGTGACTTCTATGTTGTAGTGCTTTTGGAAGCAGTGGGTCTTCAGGGTTCTGTCGCAGGGTGATGCCATCATGGGCTGTTGTTTGATAGCATCATCTTTTATGCGCGTATGTTTGATTTTGGATGAATGAACGAGCATAATTTGATATCGAAAATTAATCTAGTCATAAGCAGAAAAGCGCTAAAGGTTTAAATATAGTTTCAGAACTTTAAGCCTAGATTATTCTAGAAAACTTGAAAATAACATCTTACATTCGAGGTGTAAAGCCCCATTCATCTAAGTATAGAACTTTTAAGCGAACTAATCTTCACATTTTCTTTGAAAAAGTTGTCTGTGATAATTTTTCAAAGCTGACACATTCTTAATTGCTTGTCAACGATATAGGACGGCTAAAATGTCTATTAAGTTTAAAATATCGCAGTGACCTTGTACAGGCGTGTTGTTATTGAGATGAGGACGTCGTTACAAAGTCACTTTGCGGTATTATGAGATGGTGAAGTTTTTAGACGAAGCCGAATTTCGAAAAATATGTTTGGTCTGGAGTTTTTAAATGTGAAAATACGCCTCGTATTAAGTTTTTAATTTCGGTACAGATTTGAAATGTTTTCGGTAAGTTTCGACGTAGCAGAACGGGCGGTTTGTTTTTTCTTTAATTTCAGTGGTTGCCCAAATTTTACGTAACTTTATACACGAGTTATTCCCAATGGATTTGCAAGAGGTTTCGTTACTCTAAATTCACGAATGGCAAAAAAGGTCAAAAAAATATTATGAGATTGGTTTTTGTCTCGCTGGATTTTCAAGTGGGCGCAAAATTCTTGGAATTCAATTTCTCCAGCCCTCAATCATCTTGACAGACATGTTTTCCTGTAGTTTTCGTAGAAATCCGTTGGGGTTCGTCGTCTGTAAAATTTAAAATAAATATAACTGGCTTCCAAGCTTTATCTTGATACAAAAGTAGATGTAGCAAAGTCATTATAATATAATAACATACTTATTTTATCAAATCTGGATCAGCTCCATCCCTCAGATTTTTTCACACGTATCATTATCTTCTTGCCCTTGTCCCATTTTACTTCGGTTATACGCGACACGTTTTTTCTTTGACTTTCCCGTCAGCCGTTACACTTTCATATAATTCTTTTTCTTTCATCTCATTCTTCCCACAACCCATCAGTCCATTCTTTGGTCATCCTCTCCTTATCCGAATTTCCTTTACGTGTTCTGAAACTTCTATTATTTGCCTTTAACGCCCCAAATAAACCCCAAATGCTACAATCAAAGCTCCAACATCAACAACAACAATAATATTGTAGTTTCAATATCAATGAGCACACACATAACATTAAACAATTAAACACACGATTCAATAGAGCCAGTGTTTGCTGTTGTTTCAATACACGCGGGTAGTGAACACATAAATTAGTCGGGCGTGAATATGCATGAGAGGCTTCCCGATACTGGGGTAAGCAGTGTTGACGGTGGAGGGTTACCTATATTGATTTGTGGGGAAAATGGAATCAGTGGAGTACGTAATAAAGCTCATGGACTACTATAAGTTGAATATTTTCTTCAGAGCTCGTCCAAGCTTCATTGACTTTCTGATGGTTGTGACTGTTGATTCTGGCTTTCAGGTGGTGAATAGTGTGACGGGCTTGTCATAAGCACCACACCGGATGGATGTCATCTCTTCTTATTGTTAATAGTTGGTCACGATTCAAGACCATGCTATGCCTCGGATTGTGTTACGATTACGATGCTTAAGAGGGCAGTGCCAGGGTAGCCCGCGAAATTCAAATATTCTTAGTTTTTTTGCAATTTCCTGGTCAGTCTCAGGCTGCATGTTGAACAAAATATGATCCGCGACCGTTAACAATACGGCTTTACTAAGTTATAATCATAAAAATTAATTATCAATACAACCATATAAATTCACTTAATCCCATCGAATGAGTTTGTTTTTCATGAAATAATCAATTTTAAGTTGCGCCGGCTACCCAGGCGCTTTAATGCTTTTACGATGATTTGTCATGGTATTACAGTGGTGTAGTTTGTAGGTGGATGGCTTGAGTTGTGGAGGTGCTGATCCAGTAAAGTGCGTTTACGTGTGCTTTGATTGTAACGGAATTTTATAGTAAAATAAACGAAATGTATTCTCGTTTGAATCAACACGGAAGAAGGAAACCTAACCAGAAAACATCCAACTCGTAGAATTACAACTCTTCCATGTAATATTATCTTTTAATTTTGTTAAGTAAAAGAAAACATTACCTACATAGAAATAATTCGAAATAACCTTGTTTAAAACAACACAGTTCATTTGTTTAATTTGCTTCCAATTATACAGTTAAATTAATTTTGAATTAACAACACCATTAGAAGAAACGTAACTCTTAAATTATGCAATTAGTTAATCCAATTAGCATATTCAATGAAATCTCTCAAATTAATCAACCGGAAAATGTTGGAAAATTTAATTAATGTGAAAAAAGAATCTTGAGGTCAGCTTGAGGCGGTTTTGAGTACAAATGAATTTCTTAAAGGTCACCAAATCCTGAGTATTTGTCAAAAGGAACCTTTTTTTTCGTGTCTTTCCGATCTGACCCCCGGCTGCGAGTGTTTTGTGTTGATTCACAATTGATTTCCGGAGGTTTTTGATGTGTCTCATGTTGTTTGTAATCAATATCAGCTTAGTTAACGAGGGATAAAGCTCAATGCTAGCTAAAAACATTATATTTTTAAATAATGGGTCTTCTGCTTTTTAATAAAATGACGTGATTGTTATGTTCAATCCGTAGGTATATAAAATATAATAAAACACGGTGCACGATTCCAAAATCACCTATGCATGTTTTATCGAACTCAGGCCAATACTGCTAGTTCACATGGAGCGACTGCCTATCTGACCTACCTGAATATTGTTACATTACTGGGTTGTGGTTGGGGCTGGGGCCGTAACCACTGCCAAAGGTCTAAGAATGTCAGGCGGGACCGGACGGGAACGTAATGTGCTCTCTCAGACACAGAAAGGTATTGCTGTGTAATGTATGATACCCATCCACGGACCAACCTCGGCAAGCGCACCTTAACCTTCGATTGACCTGTCTGGGTGTTATTATTTTCGTCAAGAGAGTATTTTAATGAGCTTTGCAATTATTATTCTACACAGAACACAGATACGCAGAAAAATATATTAAATATGGGATTTTAGCTTATATTTTGTAAACAAGAACGCTGTTTACTTCAAATAATTTCTGAACAAATATGTTTCTAAAATGAGATGCCTATTATTTTCGAATACAAATGATCTGGATTTTAATATTAAACCCATTGTTTGCAGTTCGTTCGCATTACTTACTGCGTACAAGGTTGTACTCATATTATTTTCAAGATCGAAATGAAGAAGATCCACTGCGTCCTAACCAAAGCGACCGCCGCGCTCATTATTTAAGGTCAACCGATACCGCTCCTTTCGTTTTTCCGAACAAGTGCGAGACACCAATATTTAAAGATAGGCGCGGTCTATCTCTTTGGTTAGAACACTAAACTTGTCTTCAGATAACAGTCTAGACTCATCTCAGTCTTATCCCATTGAGAGAGATAGATGACTTAAGATAGACTTTCTGTTAGGAGATATCTTAACTTTTTAATTATAACTCAGTATGAAAAGTAATGAGCTTTTACCCAAGAGGTTGGATTATAAAACTAATTTAAGAACAGTCAATTAAGATGTTGATGAAAGAAAACGTTGCGCTAGAGAACGCTATTCTTTTAGTTTGTAAAAGAAATTTATGCATGATGCTGACACATACATGGATTGACATGGTATGGAGATATACTACAATAATAAATGTTCGATCAATATTTAAACTAAATTCTAATGCCTATCGAAGAGCATTTAACATTAGCAGTATTACTTTAACCTCCCCTTTTCAAGACATCGGAGTTCAAAACTTCTTGCAAGCGCAACCCGGACTCTGCATTTGTACCCGATTGATTGCAAAAGGCGCGCCCCTTAGGGCGATACCCTTTGGTGAGACTGGTTGTCAGACTTTTGGGCCACTGCTCTTGTAACGACTTTTAAAGATCTACAAATGACAGCCGGGACTCATGGCTTAGCGTGATTTCCGAGGCACGGATGAAACTCGGTATATAATGGGTGGTCACCAATCGATGGACCAACCTAGGCAAGCGTGGCTTAACTTAAATATCAAAGGCGGCTGCGGCTGTTATTACTTAGCCACGAGCTCTTCTCGTGCTCCTCTCGTGGTGTTATGCCTATCAGCATCAAATTAACTCCAGCCTGTCTTCTCAAACGTCCAATATAAACCCTCACATACTGACCATATCCACTACATTTTCAACAAACGATCGATACATCAGTATCACTTAAATGAATCCATCCCTCTTGCCCGTCGGAACAGATAGCTTCTTTCAGTCGCTCCGGCACATACACCTCGTGGTAGCTATACAGTGTGATTTTTAAACTGGGACAGAATGGGAAATTCCGAAACTGTATACGATACACGGAATCTTGCTTGAACTTTAGCTCTTTATAATAATAATTTTGTGAAATTAATTTATGTGTTCAAGTGTGACCATTTCGTTCGTTCTTAAAAATCGGTAAAACTTATTATTTTTTCTGTTTCCTGTTGGATTAAGCTAAAGATAATTTTTCATTATATTGGAAGAAATAAATCATGTAAGATATTTTTTTTATCATTTTTATGGACTACTCACTACTGACCGGAAAATCAGAATGACATACTGATTTTTTGGTCAAGTGTGAGTTGTGGTTATGGCTTATTTAATGTCAGATTCCGTGTCATCTTATACAAGGTATAACCCGAAATCGTCAACGAAGCATTCTGTACGGCAATCTTATTATCATATTTCTTGCAACGATTTATTGTCGGGCCTATGCTGTCCCCCCATACTTGAGTACTAATGCTGTAACATGATAATATTGTAAAACTAATCATTTTAAAAGAGTAACCATGGAGTTTCTTGCCGGTTCTTCTCCATAGGAAACGACCAACCCGAACCGTGCACCTTTTTGTCGACGTTTCATAAGTGCCCATGTAGGCCTATGTGAAATAAAAATATTTTGATTTTGATTTTGATAACATACCTATATAATATCACGCCTGTAAACCCAATAGGGCTAGGTAGAGGTGTAACTAATAGTATACTCTCATTTCACCAGTTATGTTTTTTTAAGTCATATGTAATAGGGGGCGAGCCTATTTCCATCAACCGGGCACAAATCCAGACTCCGTGGATGCTACTGAGAAATTTCCGATGGAAAAACCCAATAATACTGCCCAACCCAGGAACCGAACCCAGGACCTCTTGCTCAGCAGTCACGCTCATAACCACTAGGCCAACGAGGCTGCTGGATGATAAATCACGATTTATGGTAGGACTCAATGTAACGCACTCAAAATATTTGCTAACAGATGCATTATGTTTAAAGTACTTTACTTTAAATAACATTAAAAATCTGTATTAAAAAAAAAAACCTGTGGAAACGTTGAAACTTTGACCTTCAATATCTCCGTAACTAGAAGGTTACCAGGTATGGTCCAGAACAAAAAAAAATGATCGCAATGACGGGGAGAACAAGTTCAGTGCCTTTCGGCTTCGTTGAGGGTCTTTAAACATCCATTAGATTCGGATTTCCCCACACTGTCCCAGTTAAATGAAACACTCTGTATACGACACGTAGATAGCAGGTTTATATAAAAAGTAGCCGCGATTGAACTAGCACTTGAGGTGGGCAGTTGGCCTGGCCAGGAGCTGGGAATGTAAGTGCGCTCATTTGATATGGCAAAATGTTTGGTTTTACCAGTATTAGAACTGATCCTTGAATCCGTCTCAAGCAGCAGATAGGTTGTATAAAATCTGTATTTAAGTTTGATTTTATACTCTAATATTGACACAGGTGCACTCTCATAATCCAATGGGAAAGAAACCACAACCGCAACACTACCGGAGAGAGATCAGGCGCAGGACTAACGGCTTGACGTCCTCTCCGAGGCACGGGGGTATCATACCGCCAACTTTCAAACTCTGAGCTGCTACTGAGAAATTCGTAATAACACTTGGGAAAAAATCAATAACAATTTTTTGCTGACCCGGGAATCGAACCCAGGACCAAAAGTATATTGCTTTATGCAGCCAGAAAAGAATGCTACTTTACCGTTTTCATCGTTGTTTGCATCTATCTAGATTATAATAATTACTGTGCCGGAAATATAATATGGAGAATCCAAATAACATTCCGACATCGATGTCCCCGTGCGGCGAGTAGCGACACTGATCGATGTTCCACCGCAATCTCTTCACTGATGGATCGCGCCGAATTCGCTGCTACGCCCCGCTACGAGCGCTCGTAGCGAAGCGAGCTACGACGTAGCAATGCTACGCGGCTACGGGTCGTCCGGGCTATAGGCAATTTGCTGACGTATTGATGATTTAGTTCGCCCATCTATTTGAACGGGCTGTGATTTGCAGCAGTTAACGTTAAAATTAAGGTCTTGGTTAATAAACCCGCTTCTGTCTGGCGATTTAAAGTTGATTATTGTCTATTGAGGACGATTTGATTTATAAATGCGATTAATTTCAAACACAAAGGACCGTTTTCGTTGGTATAGATATGTGATGAGAAGGCTGAAACACATGTGACTATGAGAGTGATGAATATGAATGTTGATAGATGGAGAGGGAGAATAAGGACGAAGAAGAGATGAATGGATTGTGTGAGGAATGATATGAGAGAAAAAATGGTATAAATGGTAGTGTGACGAATGACAGTGGAGAATGGAAGAAAAAAACGTGTTGCGTCTATCTCAAGTAATATGGGACAAGGGCAGGAAGGCGATGATGAAAGAACTTACCCCACTATAATATAATTCTACAGGAATGCGAAGATTTAGACAAGTAGATTTAAATAAATATCTTCACGTACTTAATAAACCAGTACATCACAGTAAGTTATAGCGTACAGCCGAACGTGGTTCTGCTGCGACTGATATATTTCATGTTGATTCACGGTTTAACCGCTGCAGTTAAGATAAAAGTTCAAGTAGTACATTGAAATACTAAGACCGGAATTGTTAGAAAATTCTGACTTTAATTTCTAATTACCAAGCCCAAATTACCAGAGTGTCTACCTTTTTGGAAGTGTCAAAATACTGCTTGACATTTGTGAATGAGGCCTAGAACGCTCAGTTGCACGAAATATGATTAAACTAAAGTAAAAAATCGTGTTTCGAAGTTAATTTGACTATGTTATATAGTTGTTTTTGTTCTTTTTCATGCCGGATAAATTACACAAAGTTTAGAGCCTGTTTGGGTTAGGAACCAACGACTTACGACACGTCGGAGCCGCTAGCATTGAGCCCACAGCTCCTTCAAAGGTTAATAGCATATTTTACTATTATTAAACTCTGGGCTTATAATCTAGCGTTAGCGCGCAAAATAGTCAAGGTATAAGTTAAAACGATTTCACTTTGACGTCCACATTCTTCGAGTCGAGAAGATATTCAAACCTAACGCTCTGTAGCAATAAAATCATTTCAGCTGACGACAGAATTCTCGTCACTCAGCTTATATTTCAATACGGGCAAAAATATTCCTATTATATCAGGGGTGGTGAACCTGACGTAACCGACCCGATAGGTCCAAACGTTTAATTTCCATTCGAAATTTAGAGTTAAACTTCGAATTTTGAATTAACTACATCGATCCAATTTTAATAATATGTGGCACGTTTTTCTTGTAAATACAAGAAAAACGTGCCACATATTATTAAAATTTTTAAAACATCGAAATTAATTATAACGTTGGCTTGTCACTATCTGCATATAATAAAAAACCCAGGAAATTGGCGCATGTCAAACGTCCACTTTATGTTCATTCAAGTCGTATCATCTGTAGATCGAGTGAATTTGAATTCGTTTGTAACGCACTTAGTAAATCATCAACATCATCATTGGCAGTCTCGTTCCACTTACTGCTGAGTATAGGCCTCCTCCCTTTTGTGCCATTGTTCCCTGGTCTGCGAGAGCCTTAAACACTAACTATATAAACGGCCTTTACACAAAATACCGATTAACTTCAGAAATATTTCATATCTGCCGCCACATCACATATACCTGTCAATCTCAATGTAATGTTACGTGTAAACAATTGTTGGTTTACCAACTTGCTTGGCTTAAGTAAATAAATAAATTATCTCCTAGGTAGACGTGTGAAGGTTGGCCTCCCCTGCTCAATACCGGCGGAGATCCTGCGAGACGAGTCCCGAACGAAGCGAGCGCGAGTCAATACGGCGTGCATTTAACTTGCATCTGTTGACGTTATGCAATCCCTAAGAATGGATAGGGCTACCCACATTTGATGAAGGCATTTTTTGATATCTTACTTTCTGTTGCATCTGAAATATTCAATAATCAATCATACAAGACATAATATGGCCCTCCCAAACTCCGCCAGAACACTTGGACCTCCGTCTTCCCTCTAGTCTGCCTCAGCGCCCTTTCTCGGTTTAATGGTCTGCTGGCAGTAAGGAGATATTATAATAGTAGTGCTAGTGCAAATTTTTGATGTTTTTTATTTATTTTCAATGTACAATTTAGAATCGATTTTAGTGTTTTATTGATTACGGTAAGCACAGAGTTATTAATAGTCAGCATAATACATAACAGCATATGTTTGACAAATAATAACCAACTCAAACAAACCGACGTTTATTACGAAAACTGATACGATCTAGAATTCAATAGTGTTCATTTATTTGTATCGTTTGTCAAGCAAAATGTCAAACATATAATACACTTCTCATCAAAAAAATCGAAACACTTTCGTTTTTATTGTTTTTGTCCTAATTTTTTACAAAAGAGAATTAATTCCATGAAAAAAAAAACATTATTGTGTAGCTGGCAGTTTGGTCATTACAGTAAGAAGAAAAAAAATCAAAATTCGAAATTAGAATTTCATTTGTTTATCCTATAAATGAAATTAATCACTGTTTTGAGACAAATGTGTATTTAGGGTTGGAGTACGTTTCTCGTTTAAAAACTAAAAATTAGCGCTTGTCTTTAAACTTTTTGTTTCTTATTTCATTTACTGTGTCTTTGGGACGTCTGAAAAAACTTTTTTTTCTAAAACATATGGATACTTCGCCCGCAGAAGCCGCCCAAGTGGTGGCATTGCTGGATTCTGGACTTAGTCAGCGTGTTGTGGCTGCAAGATTGCATCTAAGCTTATCATCTGTTCATAGAGTCTACAAACGCTATCGGGAGACTGGTTCGTTCACGCGCCGTTCAGGATCTGGCAGGAATCGGGTCACTTCTGAGCGAGATGATCGATTTATTGTAACAACTTCTTTACGAAATCGACGCCTTAACGCTTTTCAACTGCAGCAGCAGCTTCGCGTTGTACGAAGAGTAGCTGTAAGTGACTCTACAATAAGAAGAAGGTTGAAGGAACGCGGATTGGCACCGCATAAGCCAGCGAATGGGCCGAAATTAACTGCAGACCGTCGAAGAGCGCGCCTTAACTTTGCACGCGAGCACCTAACTTGGTCATACCTTCAGTGGAGCAAAGTACTGTTTTCTGATGAGTGTAAAATTATGCTGTATGGTAACGACGGAAGGAACAAGGTCTACAGAAGAGATGGAGAACGCTTTGCACAATGCTGCATTGAAGAAAAGGTCAGCTATGGTGGCGGTTCGTGGACGGTTTGGGGAGGAATCAGCGCCGACGGTAAGACAGAACTTGCCTTTGTGTCTGGGCCACGGCTGCCTGCACTAAACTCTCATCGGTACATCGAACAGTGTCTTGAACCTCATGTGATGCCCTATGCACATTTTATTGGCAACGACTTCATATTCATGCACGACAATGCTAGAGCTCACACCGCGGGCGTCGTACGAGATTATCTTACCGAAGTCGGTATCTCCATTATGGTATGGCCAGCAAGAAGCCCGGACATGAATCCCACTGAACATCTATGGGATGAATTAAAGAGACGAATTCGAGCAAGAGATCCAGCCCCAGAAACACTTAACCAGCTGCAAAATGCAATCCAAGAGGAATGGGATAATATACCACAACATGTGATCGTGACTCTCATCCGATCGATGAAGAACCGTATGGAAGCAGTAATAAGAGCTCGCGGAGGGAATACAAGTTATTAAATAAACGTTTCTTACATTTTTTTTTCATTTACGCGTGTTGTTTTACCCATTTCCTTCATATTCCATACAGGGTAAAAATTACTCATTATACAAAATACGAAACCTATGAAGACTTAATTTGAATTTAGAACAATAACATTAGGATTTAAAAACCTCATACTACTCACTATTAAATGACATTTTACATTTATTCCTAAATATACACATTTTTCTGATAATCCTTATCAAATCATAAACTGCGAGGTGTTTCGATTTTTTTGATGAGAAGTGTATTAATTTATTTCATCAAATAGCTGTAGTTTGGCTTCGTCAAATATTGTAATATGTGAAATTTAAATGTCACATAAAATGTAATATGCATTCTGATTATTATTGTGATAATAAATTTCAGTGAACTTTAGTATCGGGCAAAGTAATTAATTTAAACTATTATCTACGTTTTCGCAATGATTCTAATATGCAAATTATGTTCCATAGTAGCAGTTAAATTAAACCGATTGGAACTGAAATGGTAATAGTTAATCTGAAATAGGTTCAATTGTTTTCAGTTGTAACTAATATTAACTGTCGAAATTATATTCGTAAACCGATTATACAAATTAAATAAATCGAAAAAACACATAAATGATGGTACTCTTTAGCTACGACGTAAGTTGGACTCATTGGTCTAGTGGTGACAAGCGTCACCTCAGAGCATGATATCTTGGGTTTGATTACCATGTAGGCTAAAGTGTTATTGGGTCTTTCCATCATGTCAATTTTTCAGTAGATGCCTGGAGTTTCGATTTACGCCCGGTGATCTCCTCGCCCCTTATTACATGGGATTTAAACTCAGCTGGTGAAACTCTCCAGAGGTTACAGATATTGGTATTTTTCATTATGTAAAAGTTAGGTTTTTACGTTTTTTCTTACATACATGTCGTCCCTAACATCCGTGATCCGGGAGGCGAGCTCCGAAATGCAATAGATTTAGCTTTTGTGCGCCGAATCGTGATATAATCCAATGCAGACTACCCCCGCTGTCTCTCTACGACGTTTATTAAACTAGCAAGCACTGTTACTGGGGTTTCATTTAGTCCACTTTGATCTCTGTTATTGAAGAAGGGATCAAATTCAGATACGATAAAAACATGGACAGCGCTGCACGTGGTCAAAATGTGTTTTTGGGATGAAAATCAAAGGATATGTCAAATGATCCCATTGA
Organism: Eurois occulta; assembly: GCA_950022335.1. NCBI lineage: Eukaryota > Metazoa > Arthropoda > Insecta > Lepidoptera > Noctuidae > Eurois > Eurois occulta. The sequence goes on along the minus strand of OX465494.1, from coordinate 618,706 downwards.
CTGTTCACATAACAGCCCTGTTACAGGCATAAGATGTAGTGGCAGATATGGCGGTAGAATATAGTGGGACGAGCTGGATCAAAATAGTTGGAAGTCATCGGGCCTTTCCCAAGTAGTTGGAAGAACCAGGCTAATGGTACCCAGTAACTAATATCAGCAGTTGGCATTCGTATTATTTCTGTCTTTTAATCGGTTGTGAGCGTTCAACCGGTTAATAATGCATTCCAATTCAATTGCTAGACTGAAGGACTCATACTGATATGAACAAATCATGGGCCGGCTGCGGATGTCGGGCTCTGACAGAAACTTCAACAGTAGCTAGCTGCATAGAGCTGTCCGTGTTTTTTCTAACTTCGAATAATAAAACAATCGAATTAAGTAATTTATATATTTTATTTTACATTGTACTTCACATAATTGTATTATGTATTTGGCATCGTACACAACAGAAGCATTTAATATTTATAATTATTACAAGTTTAACATGATTCGTAAAATTTGAGTTATATTTGAACATTATTAAATATTTCTTACTTAATTAATAAAATTTGAGCATGGCTTGGCAACGAGAGCTTTATTATTAAAATATTCTACTCGTAATCATTATGAGATGAAAGAGAATTATATAAGGAATGAGTTATTGAAAATTTATTAAATTAGTTTGTCTGATAAACGCTTAGAGTATTCCAGAGGAAGTCGTTGATGTGGCTTATTAAACTATGTCAAGAACTTTGGGATAATAGTTGAGTTAAATGCGAGATTAAAATTATTATACATCTTAGCAATTTATCGGTATTATAACGAAAATAGGTTTGCTTTCAGATCTAGGTTAAAACAATCTTCTTTTTTAATTTCGATCTCAATCCTGATAAAAGTTAAAGTTCAAAATACAAAAACTGGCTCAAAGACTCGAACCTAAGTTAAAATTCGTTAAAACGGTATGAGATCGATTCTAGGACGTATAAGACAAAAATACTGAGATGACTTTTTCAAAGAAAAAAAGCTAACAATCTATTTATCACATTTTCAAAATCAAAGCTTTAATTTCACCGAAACATCCTTAAAAGTACCAGCACCCTCCTGAGCTGAGAGCGTCAGCACTCTCAGTTAAACCTGTTAAGAGCACTTAAGCGCTTACTCTTCCCTTTGTGTAAGTTCTTATCGAGCAGTCCGAAGGCTTCTTATTTGACAATATAACGTTACGTTCTCAAGGACTTCCCAACTTTATTACCGTGACCCCGGAGCTCAAGAAGTTTGGATGTCGAGTTAATTGAATGGTTTATTTTAAAGGAGTGACCTCTGTTATCGACGTGGAATTGATTTGAGCCAGTCAGAAGGATACTTTACATGAAATAAAAGAAGATTGTCAGACAGTGTCAAGTTGAATCGAAAGCAGGTGAATGACTTTTGTTGCTTGGGCATTAAATTAATAGCTACGAGTATTAATCGCTCTAGAAAGCACACATTATTTAAACCGTTTTGTCGCACTTTGGCGCAATTCACCTATTTAATTATACACCGTATTCTGACGATCCTCAACGCGATCGAAGCGACCCACCCTGGATTAGATTTGTATGCTGATGACTGGAAGTAGGGTTCGAAATTATCAAAAAAAATATTTTCTTCAATAATTATCATGATAATTTGGATGAGTTATTATAAATGATCAATGATAATTTTCACTTCGAACCCTGAATGGAAAAATCGTGTTCTATTGATGTTGAAATGTTTGCGGTTCTGTGAGAAGACAGAGTGATACGATTAATTTAAGCTCTCTATTCATACTTTTATGAATAGCTAATTACATTAAATAAATAATAAATCATGTTCTTACAACTGATACCGCGTCGATGATTGCGGTAAGTTACCAACAAGAAGTCGTATGTATTACATCATTTGTTAAAGGTCAAAATATGTTTTATTTTGTATCGATTGTATAAAACTCAAGTAAAACGTGGATCTTATTTCATAACGACAAATATTTTTTGTTTATTTTTATTAGCCTGTTTGAGTGCCGCACTGCTGGGCCAAGGCCTTCCCTTCCAAACCTCTTTGTCTTGTGCGGTGTCTGGCCATGTTCGCCCCGCAAACGAGATCAGATCGTCACACCACCTTTCCATTTCCTCCGCTAGGCGTCCAGTGAGTGACGATCGTCGCCAATCTCTCCGGGCGCATTCGTGCTACGTGGGCAACGACTAAGTTAGATTGTGAAAATAGATCTATAAAATTTAAATACAATTAATAAAATATTTCTTAGGCAATTATTAAATTCTTGGTTGAAGTTTAAATTGAAACTGATTTGTAATTAATTAGTACTTTACATAGTAATTACTCTTAATGAATATTATGAAATAATATCTTGGTACTTTAATGAAGGTAAGATTAACAATCTTGGATTTTTTTAAGTATTGTAAAATCGGTAGCGTGAGAAAGTTCCTTAACCTCTATTGTAAAGAGAGAGTACCCTTCAACTAGAGGGGTGTTGTGTCGGGGGACTATTTCTCGACGAAATGTCGTACTTAGATAACTCTGCTAGTACGATATAAAATTCTGCGTGACTTGACTGGTGTGTCCCATACGAACGTATGGGGCGTTTTAAAGGCTGCCACAATTGTAATGCTAACATTGCATGATTGAATGGTTCATTCATAAACTTACACTCTTTTCCTGGTCCTTACATATTTTGCTAGAAAAGTAAACTATTGATTATTTCTTTGAAAGATAATTTGTTAGGTGGTCGTTTCATGATTACGTGAATATTTTTTGTTTTTAACTAAGATATGATAAGTTTAAAATCTTTTCTTAGCAGAGTGTCTCCAATATGTTCAGATTTGATACTCCTTGTAGTTCCAGTTCCAGGTCTTGTTGACGCTGTTGTAGTCGTTGTTGGGACTCATCTGCAGTTTGATCGTGAGGTCGGGCTGCAACAACAGATTGTTATCATTACGATTGTATACAGGAGGGAGAGGCAGAGATGTTAATTCAACGATTCACATATCACAGAAGGCGAACTTTTGCCACATACTGAATGAAAATTACACTAGATAAACTATTTATCGCTTACAATGCGTACGTACTAATTTATTTATGGCTCTACTCAACAACAAGACAAAAGGCAAATTGTATAAGACAACAGCTCTAAACCGCTCTTTACCATTTCCTAGTGTTATAGCTAAGGGAAGAAGTTTCGGGACAAACTCCTCAGCATCACACCTCTCTTAATTTAGAATTACTTGATTGCATTCAACTTTTTTTGTAAAGTCATAAACATGACAAAACAAAAAACCAAAACGTTTTCCCGAACACAGGCATCGAACCCGAGAACAGATCTTATGTTCAGTAGGCCGATTACATCAATCACGCTAGAATAAGGCATTGTTAGATTTTGAAGAATGCTTGCTTTTATGTGAAACCATGTTTAGTTTTGGTATAAAACATTGTTATAAAGGAACTTATTTCATTAATTTACGAACTAAAAGTAATAAGTACACCAATGCTTTGTTCTCTTTGCTACAACTTTTAATAATCCTGTTCTATCTTGATGTTCCATTGTGTCAGAGAAAACAATTCAAGTTAAAACATCAGGAAGAACATCGTTGTAGGTAATTACAAGTTTTTGTACTGACAGCTCTATTACTAGGAAATGAAATAGAACTACCTTTGCTTTGTTTATAATACTGTCTCTACGGTTTTCAATCCGTTTTCATATACATAAAAGCGCACTGGTGTGTTATCAACGAGCCAAAGTTGGAAATGCAACAGTGCCATGACATTTAGGCAATATATTGAAGTGGCGCCAAGAGTTAGTGAAAATAAACGGGCATTTGTCTTTAAAATGACATGCGTACATCACATACTCACGCCTGTCCCCGAGGGGGTAGGTAGACACTACGGAACGCCACTTGCTTCTTCTTCTCGATGATTCCCATAGTAAAATTATTTATTTATATTTGTTTCGACCAGGACTCGGCCGCCTGCTACCATCCTTATATATTCTTCTGGCCTCGTTAACGTTCATATATAATAATTCTTTATAATTACACACAACATCACGCCTGCAATTCCCGAAGGGATAGGCAGAGGTGACCCTACAGCCAGGTTTCATCAGTTATGTTTAAGTTCAATATAATAGAGGGCGAGCCTATTGCCATCAATCGAGCACAACTCCAAACTCCGTAGCTGCTACTGAGTAATTTCAGAAGGAAAAACCCAATAACTCTTTGCCGGACCTGGGAGTTGAACCCAGGACTTCGAGTTCAGCAGTCGTAATTCTTTATAATTATTTCAGTACATATAGGGTCTCAGCCTTCTATCAGTGTTTTTGCTGGCAATATTAGGTATTTTCTAGCTAAAACGCTGATACAAGTTGTCGTTCTCCAGCAAATTTGAATAATCAAAATCTCTGCTTCAATTTGATTTTCATCCGCACGCTACGTCATCCTCGTTTTTAACCAATCTCTACCAAAAATATGAAGCCGTTCTTCCACTGTTCAATCCTTGTAACATATAGCCATTACCGTTCAAACAATCTGGCCTGCGACTCGACAAAAACGCGCAACTCCACAAACAAAACAGGACGTGATGTATGGCCATGCTGCACCCCTGCACAGCACAGACGTGACGTATCGCAGCGCAGCACGGCAGAGTGGCGTAACACCACATAAATCGTGACCCCACTCAAGTTTGACCTGATTGTTCGGGCTACTGTGTTGATCAGAGTCGCCTTTGTTTTTAAAAGGGATGATTATGTATATATGGCTGTTATTTTTTTTAGATTTACGTTTTGGTTTTCGCTCTTTCTACAAGCAACTTGGGTATACGGTCTCTCGCATCCACCGTAGTAGTATATCTTTCCTTCATAAAATCGCATACATTTAAGGTTAGAGGGATAAGATAAAATAGGGACTACATTATATCGGTGATAAGGGTGATGAAAAATTCACTAATATTATAGTTTGACATAACTATAGTTGCAGAAAGTCTTTTAGTGAATTCTGTTGAGTCGCTTTGTTTACGAGTGTCAATAAACGAAGATGATTTCACATGAAATGGTACATAACAATGGTTTCATAATTATCCGATTACCTTGTAATCATTGTCATGATTGAAATAATCGCGTTGATATAGAATCGTCGTTAGCCCCACTATAGGAGGCGTCGGTATTAGTCGATAGTTCGCTAAAGTTGTGTCATTAAAGCGACGCCGACGCCTGCCCGACATTATCCCTCCCAGTTTTACAAACGTTTTCAGCAAGGTGGCAAAGCTTTATGTCGTAGAAGGGCCATTCTGGAATAGTGGAATTTGTTTTAAGGACATGCATTTTGCTCAGAGTCTCACTTGTTTTGTAATTTCTTGTTCTTTATGGACAGATATTTGAAAATAGGCCTACGAAAACTATACACGATTATTAAGTCAGTTTAAGCGGACTTCAAAACTATTTAAGTTTTTAAACTGTCATGGTCACTAACATTATCATTAATACTAGAAACGGGATATTTACCACGTCCACTCAAAACAAACAGGACATGTGGTAAATATCCCGTTTCTAGTGTTCAAAACTATAGTAATAGTTATCATAGCATTGTAATTAGTTTTATTCTAGATCCTTCTGTTTGCCAACGTTTTTCTTTAGCTCAAGAAAATCGCGCCATGCGCCAACTTCCTGGCTACCCTACCCACTCGGCTAATGCCGCAAGCTTCTTACCCACTAGTTCTTTCAGTGAATTTGAAATTTAAACTCCGACAGCCATTAGAAGTACGCCAAGTGTTACACCAAAGGATTATTTTTAACTGCCTCTCAGCCAGTTTTTTTTTTTTACTTTGGCCTTTAATTTTTCAAACACTCATTGCACCGCCATTATTTTTCAAGTTTATGTTTCTTTTTCATGTTTTATTTAATGAACACCAGAGGTTATACATAAATGTGTAATGAAATAATATTACTTGGCTGTTGATGATGAATAAAACTAATTATTCGTCCGTTTAGCGGATTAGTAATATTCGAATAATATTTTGCCTCGCCGTGTTTGATTTATAATCCAGTTATGAAAAAAAAGGTAATTTCACTGAATTTTTAAGCTCTCTAAAAAGAGACACCGTCGGAATTAAAATTTGTTTAAAAAGTCCATTAACGAATTTGGGAGGCGAATTATTTTAATGGAATGGCTATAATTTCTAAAGGCTTTTCTTAACGCTAGCGGGGATTTTATAAGCTACTGGTTATTCTTATTTATGATAAAGATTTACTTTGAGGGTAGGGGGCTACACAATCGGTTTCAAAGAATTTCGATGTCTACAATAAATTTCAACGGGACTGACTTCAGCTTTTCAGTAGACTGAGCCAATTCCATGCAGGGCTGCGGTCTCGGGGGCTCCAGGTGGAGTAGGGCTGCTGCTGATGTCTCTCACCTGGGGCTCGCACACGATCCCGGGCGGCATCTTGTCCTGCATCACTCGCGGCAGGTTGGGCTGCGGCCCTGGTGGCTCTAGGTTGAGAGGCTCGTACTCATCAGACAGGCCGCTGTCGGGGGACTCGGGCAGCTGCAGGTGGTTCTCGTACCCCTTGGGGCCTTCGCGGCTCTTGTGCACGCAGTAGTCGCCGGTGAACGGGTTCTGGTACGCTACTACTGTCCTGGAAATGTGAAAAAAGAAAATAAATGTATGAATCATCTTAGTTTGGGAATAATTGATATAGGTGCAGCATATCAGTAAGACAACGATGGCAATTGGAAAGGTCTACATCTAGCAATAGATTTATGATGAGGATAAGCATGGATGATACTTTTGTAATGGAGTAATAGGAAGAGACAATTCGAAAATAGTTCAGCAGTTGGGTATTACTACATTCTTTAAAAATAAGTGAGAACGCGAGTACTCTTTGTCTTTCGTACATAAAAGCGTTTGTAATTTCAAGGGCTTAAGTCTGCTGCATTTGCTGAACCGCTGTGTGTGTTAAGTGAGCCAGATTTATGAGATATCATTTTCGAATGGAAACATTCCTGCTCCAGTCATAAAACTTTGAAAACAGTTATAATTACAAATTGACCTCAGTTCCTCAGTGGCTTCCCCTTCCTTCTTATGCGCAAACACAACCTTCGTCGGTCTCAGCAGTATCGCAATCTGAAACCAACAAGCGAATTTAAACTTCTTAATATTTTGATATCCCAATACAACTTGTGTAATTAATTCTGGAGACAAAGCAACGCCCGACAATTCGCGAAGATTTAGATTCGAGATTGATTCCAAATTAAATTACGGAAATAATTACAACTTGTAACTGAATAGGCAATTTGTTTGGTAATTTGAAACTGGTAATGAAGTGGCCAATTATGGCTTGTCATTTATTTGTTTTGAAGTTGATTGTTACATAAAAGTGTTAAGCGGGAATAGGGTCTGCGAGGTAAGTGTTTGAAGAAACTATTGCAGTCGCGCTGCGTCAAGCCTGCCCCGTAGGGAGCGATAGGGACAGCTGCAGTTGACTATTAGTATATATGATTCGAATAAATGACTTGCGAATGTTCTCAGTGATTACCGATTTTGAGATATAGTGAGAGAGCTAACCATGGTGTATTAAGGCATTAAAGAGTTAGGCACTCATTTAAAATACTAAAGCGTAGGCTATGCCATCGGCTGAAATATAATCCATAGTATATGTAGAAATACACAATCCAAAAATAGGAGCATACCAAATCAAAAACATGCAAATATTCTGTTTATCATTGAAATATCCCGAAAGTCGGGATGGCATAATATTTTATATTTTTCCGATGTCGATTGGGCTTATGTGGGCGCTCAGCGGTTTGTGGGGCTCAGCCAAAGCCTGTGGCTTATGCGTACTGTATTTTGTGCAGTAAATTATAATCATGAGATTTTATTCGGTGGTGTGGAGATACCGATCAAACGGTAGGTAATAGTTTTAATTGGTTACGAAAGTTTTAATGTTGTGTTTTAACTTAAAATAAATGTAAAGAAGAGTTAATGTTCAATAAGTAAAATAGGCAGAGGAAACAGCATGCATTAGGTGCAGAGGAAATAGCACCAAATCTTATGAAATAAAAGTAAGGAAAGCAAATCTTCTTCTTTTATCTTGGGGTAAATTTTGTAGATTTATAAAAAAAAAACAAACATTTATTTCAGTCAAAAAAGTCCATAGGCAAGGTTGACAGTAACAAGAATTTTGCTTACAACTAATATTAGTAATTAAAAAGAAGAAACTAGACACACCGTCTACCCCTGCACAGTGGGCTGATTGCACATGCAGTTCAGTGAACCCACTGAGCAGAACAGTATCGCTTCTCTCGCCAATCATCATGAGGACGCTCTCCGGGATTCCCAGTACTCGTCGCACCACTGACGCAACTTTTTGCAACTTTTGTTTCTTTTTCACTTTATAACATTGTGTCTATTTGTGAAGGTTAATTACCTGTCCTACTAAATATTGTTGCCTTCATATAAGTAGGTACTGGGATATAAATGGTCATGATTTTACGATGAATATACTTACGTGTAATGGATGTACTTACCTCTCCGTTTTGTCGCATCCTGTTAACTCGGTAGAAACAGTAGCCGCACATAAATATTGTCAGACATAACTGGAACAAAAAGTAATTATACCAAAGTCACTCAACCTTTGGTTTTAACGTCCACCAGTAAAACATATACGTATACAAAAACTCACTGGGCACTTTCGGTTTTTGAATCTTAGTAAATTAGTAAAATATTTATATAATTGAAATCAGAACAGAGGAGAAACGAAAAAAACAAACAAACAAGAGTCCTATTCGTCGTATAGTAAACAAAGCCTCTACTAGGACACCGCTACGGCGGCGGACGATGCAATATACATCAATTGTCACTTGTTTCCTTCGTGTGACTACCGTCGTTCATCGCGATGACATGTGGCATGCTGTAAACCACTTCTTTGAACGCGTGTAACGTGACCAAGGGGTAATTGTCATTAAAGAAATTGTTTATTGCTTACTTTTGACCGTTTTCTTTGTACAGTCGACAGCAGGTGTTATCCGTATTTCTTTCCCGCCGATCTCGAGAATGGCACATTTAAATAAACTAGCGAGTAGCCAGGTAAACAGGTGTCGCAAACGACAACACGTTTGTGAACGAGAAACAATGAGAATTGGACGCCAGGGGAATTGAATAGAAATTTAGTATCATGCAGCTGTTGTAGCAATGGTTTTGCATTAGCGATGCAAACTGATAAATTGTTAATAACACTTGACATAATGTGCAACCATTTGTCTATTGTAGGTTAATAATTTAAACATTTGAATGCAAATCATTAGGCAATTTATTACTTTGAACAGTGGGACAGTACGGTCTAATAATATTCAAAGCTACCCAAACGCATGTTTAATTTCTCTGTTTTCTTAACTTGCAATAATTCTGCAGGAGCCGGGGCTTGGCCTTGGGTGCACTTTGGTAACATTACATTTAAAGTATCAGACGACCCCCAGCAAGTTAGATACCGACAAAGTAAATTCAAATTAGAAAGCTTAATTTAACATTAGCCGTTGGTAGGTAGTTGAAGTACTTAACACCACACTAGGCTACCGTCACAAATGTTTTCAGTACTCGACCCGTACTAAACTAACTCACTAAACCGATGTAAACTCGACTTAAAGTTCTGAAAGTTGTAAGAACTTCATCCCAGTGTTTTCTAGTTCTAATGCTAGGGCTTAGAGAGACTTGCCAAGCGCACCGAAACTAAAGGATTTTAATTTTAAAGTTAGCTCTTTAAATACGAAAAGAATTTTGTGAGTTACATATGTAGGTATAGAGTTATCTTGGAATGAAAATAATGACCCCTACTTGCTGAACCCATTCTAATAGTTCAAAGAACAGCTGTATGGTGAACCAGGTGAACAATATGTTATTATTGCCTCAATAGCGCCAATACTGAGCTGGAGCCTTTGGTTTGATTCCAGGTCGGCTAAAGTTACCATCAGGCCCTCAGGCCATCACGTCTTTCCATCTGGATTTTCTCGTGACCCTTATTAAACGGGACTTGAAAAAATGTAACCATAAAATGTGGGTTTGTAATATTAATAATTCAAACAACTAGTAACTTGAGGTCAGACAAGCAATCGCTCCATTTAAAATATTGGTATTCCGTTGCATCCGGATGAACTGGAAACCGACCCAAACAAAGTTGGGAAAAGGCAGGCAGATGATGAGGTATATCTCTACCACCTTCGACGATTACAGGTGGTTATTGTCTAGGTATCTCCCTGCACTTTCTGACAATGAAGACTATAATCTTTTACTCCAATATTGATGCATTAATAATAATGCCCTATTTCAAGCCTTTATTTTGAAGGTACAACTAGATGCGCCCTGATAAAAGAAATCTACACGACGATGAAAAATTTTAATCACCACTGAACTGAACATGTCGTGTCATAAATAGCATAGCAGTGCACTTATTATTCAAGACATTCATGTGTTTCTTAGCTTATGAATACAACACAACACCAAAACATATCTCATGGGGGCCTAGACAAGAGACGATCGCTTTAAAAGCGTGTCGTGTTTCTGCCACGACTTCAACAGGATTGATTTAAGCTAAGCTTTTCGTCAGCTGATGATGACTCCAATTTTTTGACTTTCCCATCATAGTTACTGCTGATATAATGTCACTTTCTCTAGACCCGATGAAGTTTTTATGACTTCTTAATAAGTACAACGTTATTTACAAATAGAGAACCGCAGTTGAAATTAAGTCAGAACAAACTTACCAGTATGATTAACAGCAATATATCAATATAAATAATGATCATATTTCACTACAACACTTTACACCTTATAAACAATCACCTAAGCATTATATTAATATAAAAATAAACTATTTTACTAAACAAAACACTGACTGACTCAGAATATTGTAAGCTGAAACTCTCTGACACACCATTGGTTTATAAAAATAATGTTGGTATTTTTCTCGTTCATGATTGGTCCGAATGTTTTTTGGCTCTGTGCTCATTGGTTGAGTATCGATGTGAATCTGGGGATGCCAATGGAGTTGCTCTATAAACAAGGGATGATTCGTCTGCAGTGAGTTTGGTACGGAGCATTTGAAAATGCTGGACAATTTAATGCCTATTAAGTTGTATGCATCTCTGAGGCTGACCATGATGTCTGTCTATATTAGGCTGTTGCTTATTATTTCCAACAAACTGTATTGTTTTAAAAGAACATCGTATTTTTAATGCCATTAAAGGTTATCTCTAGGTAAGCCATAAAACGCGAGTGTGCTGTCTGCTCCATAGTCTCTTTCAGTCGTTTGATTATTGCTGAACTTATGTCTACTCGTAATCCCTTGACCACGATTTCCCGATGCTCAACATTCACAATAATGTAACTGAATAAACTTATAAAGACTTCAACCAATTTGTGCAAATCTTTGGCCCGTTGTGGTGGGTCGACTACGCTCAACCTATTCATTGACTTTCTTACAAGTGATCACGTGACACCGCCTATCATCTTCCCTCTTTCTACCTTCCATCCCATCTGCACCACTATCCTACTCTGTGGCACGCCAGTGAGTGCTGGCGCCAGCACTGTCGCGACGTCTGCCGCCACCGCTGCGACCTAGTTACGTACTTGCCTGCTAACTGGCCTCTGCTCATACCTGTGGTGGCATAGCGCTAAGTTAACTACACAGATAAGGGTTTTTGAAATTGAAAGTGCAATATACTTTTGTAGGGTTTTAATCTGGATAATGTTCTTTATTTAATCAAATGGAAACCTCAAACAGAATTCCAAGAAAGCTCGATATTTTTTTAAGAGTTTACCGAGATAGATCAAAGGCATAATATATGATTTTTATAAAAAAAAACAATTCTACGTCACTTTTATGAAACCATTAGATATAAGTAAGTTGTACATATTACAGTATTGTACATTACCACTAAAGATAATAATTATGATTGGTGGAATGACCAACATCTTATATTTCTGCGCTTTGGTTCAAGAAATTTATGAACTTCCAAAGGGGAAACACATTTAATTATCTATCCATTGATTTCTATTGCTCCAAATTCAGCAAATACAATAAATAAAACAATCACAAACGTTGTACGTGCGTTTTTACGTCAAAAGTTTAACGCTAAAAGTTCGCCATTTAAAACTTTCTCTATGGTATTCCAATATCATAAATAGCTTTCATAAACCCCAGAAACATTTTAAGAAACCCACAGCTTTCCAAACAGCCATAACACATGTCAACCCCTTAAAATATATCCCCAAAGGAAAAAGTTTTGGCACGAATTTCCCTTACCTTGGAAATAAGGCGATAGGGTCGAAAGTGTTAACTAAAACAAAACATTGTCGTATTAAACGGCAGGAGGAGAGCAGTCGGGTACCTTGGGTGGTAAACATGTTGGGGCAGAAGTTCAGCTTAATATTTAACTTCACTATACAAATCAAATCAGCATAATATTTTGACTTTGATAAACGTAGTAGTAGGCAAAGGAACAGTAAGGTTGCAACAAAAGTACAGAAGTTCAGGTGATTTGTAGAGAACGAAGCAACCACTCAAATCTGGCTTTAGGATGTTGTTGCAGCTTAGACGTTACTGTAGTGCTTTAGAAATGTTTTCCGAAGCTCACACATTGAAGGTTTCAATAACATCTTACGTAAAAAGAATGCTTCTATTCTATGATGCGCAGAGCGTGGGAGCGTCAACGACATTTTGAAGGTCATCAGCAAAAATGTCACTTGACGCACCGGGTACATGTACCCAATGCGCCATAATGATATATGAATTAAAGTCTTTTAAAACATTTGTTCTAGTAGTATGTATTACTATCAAATAATGGATTAAGGTCCAAAATAGCATTTTTTTAATGTAATTTTTACGTTCATAAGGTGATGTTTTTGCCTGATTTGGAATACATTACTTCTGATATGATTTATCAAAGATTTTCTAGAGAGGAAAAAGGTAGTTGTGGAATGTTGTGATAGCATTATCACCACAACTACCTTTTGGTTTGGTTGATGCTGGAGCCCGCCTGCTTTACTTTTACAGTAGACAAAATTACGACCAATTTTGTAAGCATAATGTGCTTTCGTTCGTCAACGTTAGAGTTTTTAGAAGTTTGTGTATTTTACGATTATTTTCGGGAGTCAGAACTAGTGTAAATTCTTCTCCTTACTTCGCAGTGTCAAGACAAACAGCGTCCCGAATACCCGATAACGTTAAGTTGATACTCAGCTACCTGAGCTAAGGTTCGAGCTTGTTCAGGCCGTGTACTTTTGAATCTGCTCAATAATACAGCAGCCAACTATGTGCGTAATATTTATTGTTTGCAAGACGTATGAATTAGTTAGCTGTTCGGGTTAGTTCGTGAAAGTTGCTGTAATTAAGGAATGTGGTCAAGCGTGATGGTTCCGGTATACTTAACTGTTAGCTTCGGTTTTATTATTGGGGAGGAAACCTGATAGATTAGTGTTAAATAAGTGTTTGTTAATTTTGTTCAGCTGACACTTCCAAAGGTTTTTGATGAAAACTTTTCCGCGAGATGGCGCTAAATGTTTTGTCTTTTGGTCGATAGTTTGCTTTTAAATCAAAAATACTTTTTCAATTGACAGGAATTCAGCTCTCTTGCGGCTGAGCTCCCGGAGAACCACTCTTTATTTACACTCAAAACATACACAACTGTCGGTATTTTCCGAAGCGATGGAATGGTTTATACTGTTGTTAGTATTTTCAGTGTTGATGAATTGATGATAGGTCTTTTAGCCCGATAGTAGAATGGATTACCTCCTCAAAATGATCCTTTTAAATGTTGCCTACAATCAACTCTGCTTATTCCTGAAATGTAAAAACCGTGATGGATATGCTTTCATAATGAAAAGTTACCAACATCAGGTGTTGGTTATATAAAATTGTTAATTTCCGTCTGCCTCAAACGACGGTTAAATTAGACTTCATTAATAAACCGCTAAAAATAACGGTTAAAAATAACGGCTATTTTTGGTCTGTTTACGTGCAAAAGTGCTTTTTATAACGGAGGGTCAAAGGATTGCTTGCAATAGAAATGAGGGTGAGTTTTCAGGTACGTAATAATGCGGCCTCCTTTTAAATAAGCGAGATATTTTTTTATTTAACACCATAAAAGATTATAAAAGGTAAAAAAAAACATTTCATCAACACCTGATGTCAATAGGCTAGTAATTAACCCTAAGGGGTTAGGGTTAATTACTAGCCTATTGACATCAATCGGGCCCAAATCCAGACTTCGTGGCTGCTACTGAGAAATTCCGGACGGTATACCTCGGGCCATCTTTTCTGTTGGGCACTCGGGGTAAGTGCCCAGAGCCCCACGATCCAAGGGGGCACAGTTCTTGTAAGTCTCATAGCTGTCAAACGAAATTTAACTTAACTCAGTCGGGATACTAAAATTTTCGAGCTTGTTTAGCTCGATTTTGCATCCTACGTTCTTACAATTATCTAACCTTTCAGCAAAAGTCCTATTGACTTTTAATTCTGTTACTTATATATACTACAAATTTTACAAGGACCCCATTTTACTAAGTTGCCCAGAACCTTTAATTGATTAGAGACGGACTTGGACACCCCAATATCACTTTACCCGACCTGGGAATCGAGTCCTAAACCTAATGCTCAGTGTAAGCTCGTGCGACTACTACACCAACGAAGCAGTCTAAAGATGATAATTATCAAAACAATAATATTGTACTTGAGGGAATCCTCTGACAAAAGTAAACGATTATCACCGAATCGAACAATTGAGAACAAACCAACTTCTAAACAATCATCGACACAAGATCGAAACTCGAAAACTATCGCTTTGTATTCAGAATTAAGTTAGAATCACCTCACAATTACATAACAACACAAACAGCACTCGAATGGGACCTAGACCGAATTCAAATTAGATTTTAATCTATTTTATTGTTCTACTTCGCTCTTGTGCCGCCAAGTTTTAATTGATCGTAGGAATTAATGGCGTAATAAGCCAAGAGGTAAGATTTATCGGGACCGGTATAATGTTTACTACATTTACCGGTACGGTACTAGGACTAAGTATGACACGTTGGGACTTAGGTCTTGTGATTTGTTGTGTCTTCTGAGTTAGTTCTAGTAGTTAATAATGGGGAGGTTAGTGTAGGTATGATGTATGGTTTTGAGGGCTAAGGGACGTAATTGTCTATGTCAGTGCCTGTGTTGTACCTACGGACATATGTTGGGTATCTATCAGAGGCTCTAGCAGGAGCGCGCGGTGGAAACGTCACGTAATTACGTCAACTTTGAAATTAAAAATATTCGTTTCACATTATTACATTATTTTTATAATTTATTCATAACCATGGACGATACCGATTGTATTTGTTGCAAAAATGTCGTAAAACCGTGCGAGCTAGAGGTCTACGATATATTTCAGTTACTGGAAAGGTTATTATATTAATAACTTTACCAGGGAAACACCTGTCAGATTCAGTTGCTTTAATTTATTAGAGCAAGAGCACTATAAAATCAAGCACCAAATAAAGAATATTCGAGAGAATAGGGGGCTATTTTGACCTGTAGTGGGACGAAATAGACTACATTTAAAAAAATGAAAATAAATAAGATCGACAATCAGAGAGTCCAAGGCACAAAGCAGGGAAAAACGTACTTATCAAATCAGTAACATACTCGTAATACACAAAATGATGACGTTAGCTTTAATTATAAATGACCCACTTTTACCTTTCCAGGTAAAAAAGTATCTTTTCTAAACAAAAAGTTCAACAAAAAGGGTTAAATTTCAAGAATAAATTAAACAGGATATGAAATAATTAAGGGTAGCATTTTCCTGGATTAATTAACGGTGATTTTTTTATTGCTATCTTTATTGGGACAAGGTTAAGTTACTGTTTACATTAAAGATTTTTGATCACTTATGTTTTACCTAAGAAAACGTGACTTTCTTGTTTTTTTTTTAATATTAAATTGGCCTACTCTTGACCTCAATCTAGTCCTGAGGACAGAGATGAGGTCGACGATGGAACGAGCTTACTCAGAAGAAGCCTATTAACTCGCGACTTAAATAGATTGGGGTCATATGAACTCGGGAACACCGATGAAAGCAGGGAATTCCACTCTTTGGCTGTGCGCATAATAAACGATGTAGCAAGCGCTTCGTGCGAATGTGTGGAACATCGACAAGGAGTGGGTGACCCGCAGTACATCTGGACTCGCGATGGAAAAAGGGAGATGGTGGAATGATCTCGTGGAGCTCTTGGGCACACTCACCGAAGTACAGCCTGTAAAAGACCGACAGACATGCAACCTTGCGCCGGTGGGCCAGGCTATGAAGCTTGGTACCCACCAGCTTATCGTCAACAATGAGCCTCTTGGCTCTGCGCTCAACAGAGTCGAGTGTGGCTAATTGGTATTTGGCTGAGCCATCCCAAAGGTGACAACAGTACTCCATGCCGGACCGAACTTGAGGTTTATATAGGACTAAAAGCTGTCCTGGCTTGAAGTAACGCTTAACCTTATTTAGGATACCCAGCTTTTTTGCCGCTGTTTGAGCTTTCGACTCAATGTAGGCACCGAAGTTGAGATTCGTACTCAACTTCGTACCAAGAAGCTCGAGGCTGTCGGTAAGTGGTACAGATGTACCCTGGAAAGTAGCAGCCAGATTGAACGGACTCCTTTTGTAAATAGTAGTGTACTTCTACTTTATAATGTGAATGAATATTTCATAAAACTCCATTGGCAGCCTCTTTGGTCTAGTGGTTGCAACCGCGACTGCTGAGCATGAAGTCCTGTATTCAATTCCAAGGTAAAACTCAAACTCAAAGCATTTATTTCAATTAGATCATAACAGGCACTTTTGAATGTCAGAAAAACAAAGAAAACGAAGCTACAGTCACAGACACAAGGCATAACAACTCGTGAAAGTAATGTAGTTGCCCATGCCAAAACGTAGATCTCTATGGAAAATAATGGGCAAGAAACTCCATGGACACTTTTTCAAATGTTGGTTAGGTACATCATTCATGTTGAGATTATACTTATATGTGAGAACGATGTAGAAAGACGTGCACTTTAAGATCGTCCAGAGTAAAAGATTAAATCAACAGTTCAAAAATAAAAATAAAGTCAAACGAAGTGTTATTTGGTTTTTCCATCAGGAATATCTCAGTAGCAGACACGGAGTCTGGATTTGTCCCCAGTTGATGGCAATATGCTCGAACCCTATTACATGGGACTTAAACGTAACTGGCGAAATGTGGGTGTACTACTAGGTACACCTCTGCCTTACCCTTCGGGGACTACTGGAGTGATGTTATGTGCTCATTAACATAAGAAGCTGGCCACCTGCTATACGTTCAACCCTACTTGCGTGCTGCGACACCAACTACTAAGTAAACAAGTCAAAGAAATTGTTTAGAATATGTCGTGGGTCTTCACAATACGGCTTGCAACGTGATGATGGTACTCACGCTAAAGAAACCAGGAAGTAGCATCGCCTGAGGTCGTGGCACGGGGTGTTAACGTTACATTTTATGTTAAATTACTTGTACCTAAGATCCATTGACCCAAAATCTTTGAAACAGGCTTCCTATAAAAAATTCTACAGATAACTTAATATAGACAAGTATCGATTTCTGCTCCATAATATAATACCTTTTATCTTTATTTACAAATATTAGGTGTTAAGCCAAGAGCTGGCCCTTAACAATTGGACCCGAAGAAACTCGATCAGCGCACTAACAACGACCCCGGGGACTTCGCAACACGATATTATTTGAAAAGTAATCCTTTTAACAACAGCGGGGGAAAATTTGCCGGTAGGCACCGGTACGGGAATGTTTATAAAGGTATTTTTATGGGGCATATTTTTTTGAAGTTTTTATTTGACTAAGTTTTGGAGGTTTTATAATTGATGTTGGGTAGTTGGAATTATTAATATCGTTTTAATACAATGATATATTAAAACGGCAGCTTTTTAACATTAAATGAGTTATGACTCATCCCGACACCGATATCAAAATGTATTGTGATTGTGATGACCAATAAAAGATGGTTACATTTTCTTTTCATATCTCTTTTATATGAAAACTCTAAGAATAAAACTCATATCCCCATAAAAGACGTGCAATTTAAGAAAATAAATCAGCGATAGACGTAACATTTTTACGATAACCGATGATAACGCAAATGGAAACTTTTCCATTTCAGGTACAATGTTGCCAACTCAAATAAACATCCAACTTTTAAAATTACGTTTTATCTGTCGTGCACTCAGCTTGCCAACTTTTACGACAAAATCTCCCAAAAAAAAAGAGCAAAATGTTTCACGTCGAAGTAAAGTTACACCCTTAATTATTTCCTCATTTCAGCACATCGGGGAAATTTGTGGAAATATTTCAGTTGGAGAACAATTTTCTTTAAATATTCTTTTATAAGTTTATTTAATAAGGGCTCTTTTTGAGACTGAGTAATTGAAATGTAACAAGAAAGCGGGATATGAATAATTGTGCTTGAAAATGTAAAGTTCAAGGGCACTTTCGACCAGTCTTTGATGTTTAGACACGTTCGTTTAGAAGGAAGTTTACAATGCTTTAGATTACTACCATTTTAGATTCTTTAGCCTGAAAATACGAAAGAAGAACTTCGCTTCTTTTAAATCAGTTATCTGGAGAAGAACTACGACAGGGTCTAGACAAATGGCAATCAGTTTCAAAGCGTTTGCTATTTCTACATCCGCTTCAAAATCAAAATCAAAAGTCATTTATTCAAATTAAGCTGATAATTATCAGCACTTTTTGAACGTCTAAGTTTACAAGAGACAGTCCACCAAAACGCTTGCCCTTCGACACTTCCTAGTGTTCTGGCTGGGAAGAAGAAGTGGCTGAACAAACTCCCCAGCCACACATCTGTCCGTTAGGTTAAATTATTCAACAGGATTGAAGGTTGTTGTCACTATGTCACTTAGTCTATGCCCTTTAACCGACTTTAAAAAAGGAGGAGGTTATTGTTATTTGTTTTTTTAATCAATATTTCTGACCGATTTTTTTTAAATCCACTAAATTTGTAGTTGGTTATAAGTTTTTAAACTGTCATGGTCACTAACATTTTCATTAACACTTGAAACGGGATATTTACCTTGTAGTTGTTGTTGCATGGTGCTTGCAACAGTGCCGACATATCTGGAGCTCATAACAAATAGTAAACATGGTAATTACCCGTTTGTAGTGTTAATGATAATTGTAGTTGGTTAGTCATTTCCTTGAGGTAAGTTAACTACAACGTCTCCCAAAATATTTAGATCAAGTCACATTGATAAAACATTAAGCAAACCCAAAAATACACAAGACAAGATTGCTAAACAAACTGTAATATCAATAAAATTGACTCGTTAAGGGGCATGTTCTTAAAGAGGGCCAAGAAAATTGATTACCGGCAGAGTAAGATTTATAGGGCGAAGGATATTAGCAAATTATGATGGATGACTGGAAAGGACTTACTTACGAAAGCTTTATGTGTCGGTTATACGAGATTGATATGTTGCGGGCTGACCTTGAAGTTGATATTATGTTATCATCAGTATTCATTTCGTAAGCGGTTCGCGTGTATGCCTAGATGAAAGGACGTGAATAAATCAAAAAGTGTATGTAGGAGTCGTAGTATGGTGTCCGATAGTCTCTGTCTGAGGGTTGTGGGTCATGAGGGTAAAGGCATGAGTTTGTAAGTTTGTATTCCTTACTCAAGAAACTAAGAAGCTAAGTGGGTGCTTTTGTTACAATAATAATAAGTGACCAGAAGAAAATAAATAAAATTAGAGAATAGAATCTGATGTTCATACGGTTTCAATTTTAATGAAAGTATTCTTAATCATAATTTGGGTAATCTTCTTAATCAGATGAGCTTTATTTTTCAGGGAGTATTTACCAAATCGTGATTCATTTTGAAGCATCATGCAATTTTGTTATTGCTCCGTATACCTACTACAAACGCGAGACGCATAACTTCTAGTTTCTGCTAGTATTCTTAGTAATCTAAAACTATTTGTACCCTTAAACATAACATCACACCGGTAATCCCCGAGGGATTTGGCAGAGGTTTACCTAATGGTGCCCGCATTTCGCCAGTTATGTTTAAGTCCCATGTAATAGGGGGCGAGCCTACTGCCATCAACCGGGCACAAATCCAAACTCCGTGGCTGCTCCTGAGAAATCCCTGATGGAAAAACCAATAAAACTTTGCCCGATCTAGGAATCGAACCCAGGACCTCATGCTCAGCAGTCGCACTTGCGATCACTAGACCCACGAGACAGTCAAGTCGAGTGTATCATTAAGAAACCCTCATTATTTTCTAAATACATTCTATCATTCAAAACCAAAGCATGATCCTCTAAGCATGATCACTCAATACGAAGGGGCAGTCCCTAATTCATCCGACCACACATTGTCCCCTTTAGGGACAGCTTTATAACGATATATCTACCGCAAATAATTGCTAAACATATACTTCGACATTAGGAACCTGCCCGGAAACAGGGGTGTCCCGAAAAAGGGTGTAAATATACGCTTTTATATAATGCTGGACACAGGACTCGTCCCTGAGGGATGAACGACGGATCGCAGAAACAAGGTTTTGCAAGGATGTGGTGTGTCGCTCGGATACGAACAAATTGTGCAGGATACTGTGACGAGACGATCGAGAACCGCCAAAATCCTAACCTTGCTGTTAATTTACGATTTACATGAAGTAAAATACCATTTTATCTTTTTTGATAAAGCTGCTCAGCTGCATTCCATCAAAAATTATTATTGTGACGACTTGTTATTTTATATCAAGCTTTTGACTCCTTTGACAGTATCGGTTCTCTGTGTTTGAGAAATCACGCAAGACAAAAGCTATAGTGACTTGTATTTAATCGTCAACTTTTGTAAAACCCTCAGACTTATGCTGGGTATTGGGAAAGGAACACAAGTAACATACCAGAGGCCCTTACAACTGTTTTTCCTAATTTCATGATTAGCTGTGTAGACCCTCCGTCTCTCAAGGGGCTATCCACTATGTAATCGGAAAATGTGGCGCGTAATTAAATATTGGGACTTGTTTAGTGAATTAGATTCAAGGTTGTTTCCCCAAGGGCAAGTGGGGTTCAATTCTCAGGGTTATTATGGGCGAAATGAGGAAAGATACGCCTTAAGTTGATATCAATTTCCGCGCAGCACGTGTAAGTCTCTGGGTGGTTCTACGATCTGGTGAAGGTCGCCTGGATATGATGGATGTGGGAAGCATGGGACTGAAATAAAGTTTATATGTTCAGCAGTGGACATCTTTTGGCTGAATGATGTTGATTATATCAATGATAGAATAACTTCTACCGAGAGAGTTACTATCACCTATTAAAATAACTGATCATTGCACTTACCTACAGCTGTTATTGTAGATCTGGAATAGTAAACAATCAATCCTAAAACAATTATTAATGCAAAAGTTGGTCGGTCAGCCACCTTTTTACGCCTTAACGGCTGTACCGATTTTGATAAGCAGACCATGACCAGGATAAGGAATATAGACCAGGGTCGATAATTTTTAAAACCAAAAAAAATAATAGTAGGATGAAACCCATTAGAAAAGGAGGGCAATATTATAAAAATGAAAGGAAAAATAATTTACGGGCGATCTGAGGTCGGGAAGGGGATGGGGGTGAGTCTTTAAGGGTAAAAAACGGTTTTTCTCGATTTCCGGCAAAACTAAAAGTCCTATCGAAAAAAGTTAAATGGCAAAGTTGTAGGTAAAAAAAGATCTAAAACTTTTGTATTTACAATTTTTTCACATAACCTCAAAATTTAGGAGAAAACTTCAAAAAACCAAGTTTTTGGTTTTTTATTTTTATCTTTTACAAAAATTTTATTTTTTTAACGAAATTTGGTGAAGACTTACCTTTTTATGTCCCAAATACGCTGTAATTTATTTGATTAAAAATATTTATTTTTTCACCTCATTTTGAATTAATATCGAAAAAGCACCCTAATTTTCAATCGAAAATTCACCCGTCAAAATATCAGCTTTTTTCAAAAAGTTGGTATGTTTTCTGTTCGTTGAAATCTCTACTTTCCGATGGTGAAAAAAAAAAAATATGTTACCATAGTGAATCTTCTCAGAAAATGCAAAATATCGAAAAAAACTCGAATTCGAAAATTCTTTTTTAATTATTATAAATAATTTTGAGCTATTTATTAAAATTTACACTTTAATTACTCGAAAAACGTTAGATTACATGCTACATTAATTAAAAAAAATTGCAAATCAAAATATACTACTATAAATTAACAAGCAAATAAGTTAATAAAATTAATATTTAATAAGACATCTACAATATTTGGAGAAAGTTGTCGAATCTTTTTTAAATTATATGCGTAGATGCCTATTTATAACTATTTTAAGATAAATTATATTACCTGAGTGAATAAATAATATTACCCGCCTAGCCCCTTCCCCACTTCTCCATGAAATACCTTTTGATGGGCTACAATTTTTCGTAGGTCACTCAGGTAATATAATTTATCTTAAAATAGTTATAAATAGGCATCTACGCATATAATTTAAAAAAGATTCGACAACTTTCTCCAAATATTGTAGATGTCTTATTAAATATTAATTTTATTAACTTATTTGCTTGTTAATTTATAGTAGTATATTTTGATTTGCAATTTTTTTTAATTAATGTAGCATGTAATCTAACGTTTTTCGAGTAATTAAAGTGTAAATTTTAATAAATAGCTCAAAATTATTTACAATAATTAAAAAAGAATTTTCGAATTCGAGTTTTTTTCGATTTTTTGCATTTTCTGAGAAGATTCACTATGGTAACATATATTTTTTTTTTCACCATCAGAAAGTAGAGATTTCAACAAACAGAAAACATACCAACTTTTTGAAAAAAGCTGATATTTTGACGGGTGAATTTTCGATTGAAAATTAGGGTGCTTTTTCGATATTAATTCAAAATGAGGTGAAAAAATAAATATTTTTAATCAAATAAATTACAGCGTATTTAAGACATAAATAGGTAAGTTTTCACCAAATTTCGTTAAAAAAATAAAATTTTTGTAAAAGATAAAAATAAAAAACCAAAAACTTGGTTTTTGGAATTTTCACAAAGTTTTGAGGTTATGTGAAAAAATTGTGAACACAAAAGTTTTAGATCTTTTTATTACCTACAACTTTGCCATTTAACTTTTTTCGATAGGACTTTTAGTTTTGCCGGAAATCGAGAAAAACCGTTTTTTACCCTTAAAAACTCACCCCCATCCCCTTCCCGACCTCAGATCGCCCGTAAATTATTTTTCCCTTCATTTTTATAATATTCCCCTCCTTTTCTAATGGGTTGCATCCTACTATTATTTTTTTTCACTTTTTATTATTTTTAAAGGCTTCTACCCTGGTCTAATAGGATACTTTTTTTGTAGGATAATTTACCCGCGAGTGTAGTCGTGGGTGAAAGCTAGTTCAGCGTAACATAAATTATAATTATTACGAGAAACACAAAATCAGTTGCAACATAAATCGCAACTCTCATAATTGACTGTCAGTGGAGATATCGTAAGTCAGTGGAGATAATATCACGAAGTTTCCCTCTTCCCCCTGTCTCGTAACAGATGTCTCTTGTAATGTGACGGACGTGACGTAATTTGACGCGGAATATGGCGGTAGTATGATTACGTGATTAGTTACAAACAGAGAAACAATTGTATCGATTGATATTAGTTTCCTGATGATAAGTAAATAAAACTGCCTCGTAGGTCAAGTAGTCGCAAGTTCTATGCGAAGCATGGGGTCTTGTATTCGATTTCTCTGTCGAGCAAAGTGTTGTTGGGTGGTTCCACCAGGTAGGTTCTGACTAGCAGGCCGGACTATCGATTTGTGTGCTGTTGATGAAAATATTCTCGCTTCAAATACATGGGACTTCATAACTGCCTCAATGTGGGTGTACTGTAGTTACACCTCTGCTAAACCCTTTGGGGGTAACAGTCGTGACATTTGTTACGTCGCTAATAGTAGTAGTACAACGCAGTGTTAAGGAACTCGTCTGTAGAAGAATTAATACCACTATAATTTATACGTTCCAGTATATGTATATTAGAGGTTACCGTCTTCAGGGATATTCCTATTACAACAAACATCAAAAACACTCATACCTACAACGATTAACGCTGCTCTAAAGGACTGGTAAGTTTTTCACGCAAGACAGAAAATGCTAGGTCACTTTTTCCCTAGACCTACAAGGAAAATCTCCCCTTCAATATATTCCCGTGCAATTTCTTCTGAGTTACATAAATATATACACACTCAACTTAATTGAGTGCCATAAATAAGTACCTCTGTTGTTTTTACATAATTTCTGCTATGTGTGTTGACGTAAATCTCCTCGATTATGATGTTGAACGACATTGAAGCATGTAGATATAACATCATGATCATGATTGATTATTGATTTATCATGTCTATCTCGCTAGCTAATTTAATCTGACCTTGTTCAGGTACTCCATAACACAGGCCAGGCAAAGAATGAACCATTCACACTGAAATATATCGACAACTTCGAATCGAACGTAACTCGCAACTAAAAACCCGTAGGTGGACAAAGAAAAATAAACCACCCCTGAATCCAGCACTTTCGATCGACATAAGTAAACGGAGTTCCCAGCTGAACTTACATTCAGGGTTCAGCAAGATAAAGTGGCCAAAATAAAAATCTTTCGCAGTTGTCAAATGAGGGCAGTTTGTCACGCGGCAGAAACACGGTTCCGTATATATCATTACGAGGACAACGAATTGGGAATATTATTAAAAGTCCCGACTAACAGCTAGTACAATTTGTTACTTATTTTTGGAACCTTTTTTGTTGAGATTTCGTGTGTTTCTTTATTAAGAAATACTAGGCTTGTACGTTTATCATATTTTACTGTAATGTTTTTGTGTACCTTAATGGTTCTCACTGAAATAAAGTGACTTAAACTTCATAAATAAAAAGTATACTATTTTTAATTTTATTATGCCACTTTCGTGCCCACTTTCTTATTATTTTAATGCGCAAGATTGTTTCAACATACAGTCAGCCCCAAAAATATGTAAGCACAGACTAGGAACCATTTCATTGTCTACAACCATTCTTCCATACTGTGTCTACAATGTGAACTACAAAACTTAGTAAACAATTTGTGTCACCAATACCTCCAACACAGGCTGGATAAATAATAATTTAAACACTCTATGTGCAAAACAGGGCAATCTACATAAATTTCACAAATATGTAAACAACAATCGTTCCAAAACCAGGTAAACAAATCTAGAAGACTGATAAAAATAAGTATTTTCAATCAATTTACTCTTCTTACGCATCAGACAGACATAAATTATTAATTGTCACCACCAGTTTATTTATAATTATAAATAAGCTTTTAGGACAGTTAACATCACGTCTACCAGTGGCGAAGGTTCCATACTACTCGAT
The DNA here is from genome assembly GCA_950022335.1 of Eurois occulta. NCBI lineage: Eukaryota > Metazoa > Arthropoda > Insecta > Lepidoptera > Noctuidae > Eurois > Eurois occulta. The sequence continues at coordinate 593,197 of OX465494.1, read as the reverse complement.
TCTTGTAGCGGCTTCCCTTTGAAAAATGGCACAGTCAGTATTCTATAGACAAATAATATAATCACATTAAAGATATGTACTCCGGCTTACCTCTTACCAAAATTGACCCTTCGCTACTGACGTCTATGGTAGCAATTTGACATAGACAACCACTGTAGGTACACGGTACAGTCAGCCCCAAAAAGATGCAAACACGGACTAGGAATCATTTCTTTGTCTACATTCATTACTTCATAATTGTGTCTACAATGTAATGCTACAAAACATAGTTAAACAATTCATTTCACCAAAACACAGGCCGGATACATAATAATATAAACACCCAATGGCCAAAATAAGGTGCACAGACTGACAATGTTGATTCTCGCTGAAGACTAGCCGTCTTCATTAGCTGAAAAACTATCAAAATAAGTATATTTATTGAAATTTACTCAGTTCGGCTCTTTACACAGTTATGTTTTAAAACCAGCGTGCGTGGTGCATGGCGGTGAAAGCGCTCTGATTAAAGGGCTTGCTCTGGGACAGTTCACATGGCGACCGCAGTCCGACGAGCCATCATATCTGATACTAGGATTGTATACACTTGGAATGGAAGCCAAATATAATTAACTATTTTGATTTATCAGATTGTGATATCTTAAGCTGTTGGACGTACTTAAATCAGAGAGGTCATATTAAGAGGAAGGCAAAAAGTTTCAAAGTTTTAGGCCCAAGAGTACCTCATAGTACCTACTCCCACATTTCACCAGTTATTTTTTAGTCCCATGTTATAGCCAGCTTTTTGCCATCAACCGAGTACAATAGACTCGGGGCTGCTACGGGTCTGCCTTGTTGACTTACTGGTCGCTACTGCTGATTATGAGCTCCTAGTTTAGATTCCCGGTCGAGTTAAGAGCTGTTGAATTTTTTTTCCACACGGAATTTCTATGCGTGCGTGCTAACTAAAATATATTTTTATCGTTTATCGTGGTAATAACGTTAACTTCAGCACCATTCCCTTTAGAAAAACTGATTACATGGTCATTTCGTTACCGGTATAATCAAATCTCCAATTTAAAGGTCCTATGGTGCGTAACAGACGATCCTAAGGGAGTCATAATTTACCGCTTGTGGCATTTTTAGGGCACGTTGGAATAATGTGCTCAACCCGCAAACGAAAACGACGTAAAAAAGATGAAACCTTCTGATCTTTTCCTTAACATTTGATATAAATCTCTGGATGATTCTTTGCGGGTCTTATCGTGTGAACGGGTTTGAAATATTGCTGGTTGTGCTGTATTCTATTTGTGGACGTGGTTTCATTTGTCAGCACTACTTTCAAACAGTTCAACCGTCCAAAATGTTTCATGAACTTCCTGGTATGCCTACAAACAAGAATACAAACAGGTTTACAATGTTTGACGTTATCATAAATCATCAATATGACATCTTTGACGATGATGATGTTCTGGTTTTACGTTGGTCATTAGTTCTAGTCCAGTTTCGGCTAATCCAAGTAGATGGTATCGAAACAATAGTGCTGCAATCAGTGTTGTGGCCGGTACTCGCTGTACTGACTGTTTGTACATTTTGTTACAATCACAAATGGTTCAAAATGAATTGTGTTATGAACTATTTTATTTGACACAAGCGTCCTGAGCGGTGCCTTTATCCAGGTTTAAGTATAAAATAAATACTATATCCAGAAATCTTTAGTGTAAAAGTAAAACCACTTAGCTTGCAATTAACAATAACAGATAGGTATCCTGGCACCTTTTTTTTTCGGATGGGAAATCATCAAATGACTCCTCCCGCTCTGGGCGGAGCGGAAGAGAGTGTCCGACTTTTACTGACTGAAAACCATCCATGTTCCTTCTTTTACCCTTTATGTTTCAGGGCCGCGGTATCTCTTTCGAACAGTCCCGCAGCCCTGGAGGTATCCTGGCACCTGGGATCAACATAATTAAGCTACTTTTCGTACTGTATATTTGTAAAAAAAAAACACGCGATACAGTCACAAAAGAAAGAAAGAAAAGAAAACATATTTATTTGGCACATGCCACAAGTGCACCCAACATAAAAGAAAACTACACAATAAAAACTTAAATCTAAACAAAAAAAAAAAGAAAAACACGTTGTATATTCCTTCGTTTACGACTCTGCTAGTGTCAACATACAGGTTTAATATAAACGTTTGAGTTTGCTACTTTGCAAGATACAACCACCGGCACCTCTCAGGATTTAATTGAAGCCAATGTTGGAGCTGTGCAGGTAGCCACATACTGATCAAACAACATTTGTGTGTAATCGACACGTAACTAAGAAGATGAACAATATAAAACAATTAGGTAAAACTTTTACAATATGTAAAAAAAAAAACCTGTCCGATCCTTGAGGGTACTATTAGGTGTCGAAATAAGATTGTATAACAAAGAAAAAAAAACCCCGAAAAAAAAAACTACATTGACAGGGACGCGGATGGCGACACTCCAGTTGCTTCTCGGGTATGACCTCTTAAACAAACAATTGACGATCGAACATACTATGTACTTAATACCGAAGATGGTGTTGTCATCACGTTTGAAAAGTTTATTGGATTTAGGGAAATGGTAATAATTTGGAAAAAAAAAATACATTTTAACATTCCTTCAATTTGGTTACGTTCATGAATATTTCATGTGTCGTATTTTATTTGGAAATGACATTGGTGTACCTTAAAACCCCTATTTACGATCATTTCGGATCGGACAGGTGTTTTTTAACATATTGTATGGACAACAAATTAAAACTGCATCCACTTTTAAGTTAATGAACTTGGAACATCGGACTGACACCGCTATAAACATGAAAGGCCGTTAACGCTGGTTATAAAAACATGCATTCATACAAGTCACTGCACCATAAAGTTCAGTAATACCACTCATTACCATGCATACGAACTTCTAATGTTCCCACTGCTGGGACACAAGTCTTTTCTCTGTAAGCGGAAGTGGGCTATTATGGGTGTAAAAAGACCCTTAACGAAGCTGAAAGGCACTAAACTTGTTCTCCCCGTCATTGCAATCATTTTTTTGTTCTGGTCCTGGGAACCTTCTAGTTACGGAGATATTGAAGGTCAAAGTTCCAACTTTTTCACAAGTTTATTTAAATACAAGTTTTTAATTTTGTGTCGTTACTATAAATACCACCATGACTATTTAACAGTGTTTTTAATGCTTTACACTGAGTTCTACAGTAAAACGTGATTTTTCACCCAAGAGAAGAGTCATTTCCCAGCCAAAATTTTTGCATCAGGTACAGTTACTTAGTTTGATGTACAGAATGCTTGGTTGACGGCTTCATGAAGGGTCCGTTTACACCGTGTATTATACCGAGTGCGGGTCGATGGATGTCACACGTCATCGATTTTGGTTTAATGACATGTTTCTTCACGATGATTTCCTTTACTGTTTTGAGAGCATTGGCGATGAAATAATTTAGAGACAAAAAAAAATTGGTTTATTTGGCACATGCCACAAGTGCACAAAACATCAAACAAAAGAAACTTAAATCTAAACTTTAAAAAAGACATAATGATTGTTTGTCTCACGGCTCAAGCAACTAACGTGTGTTCTCCATGTGCTTCATAACAACCTCGTACTTATTCTGCTATGGGTCTTCTGTACATGTCGGCCTTTTACCATCAACCCCTTTTCCTGGCTCAATGCCAAGCTGTAACCGAATGAGCCACGCACAAGGCACGCTAGATATATATCTCTACTAATAAAGCCAGTAATCATAATAAAATATTGATAATAGTATTACCACAATAACTGCAATAGGGGAATATTGATGTTATTTAGGGGCTTCATATGTTTGTGGAATTGCGGATTTGTATGATAATATCGCGTTGTGTTTGGGAGGGTTTCTAATTGTTTTTGGTTTAAAGGATAATAGTGTGGTTTGGTAGCTAGCAACCATCATGATTATTATTGGCATCAGTCTCCTGCCCTTTTCTCAATTGTATTGGGGTCGGCGCAGCATGTCCTCCTCTTCCATACTTTACTATTAGTCGTCATCTCAACACTCACCTATTAGTTTATCAACCTCTACAAATGATTGTAGGCAATAAGAGAATCGAAGTCAGAACCAGCCAGTTTGCTCGCAGGTAAACTTAAATGTTGGGCTATTCTATAAGTAAACCCCCCCCACACAACAATAAGAATCAAATTCATACATTCAAAAAATTCCAAGGACAAAATGTAGGAATTTTACATAGGGTGACATAACAGGCGGTCTTAAATCAATAATAACATAGCCTTGAATCAGATCCATACGCGCTTAAGGAAAAACTGGAAAAAAATAATAATCCGCCATCGAAAAAATATTGGCTTACGAAATTGACTTTGTCGTATGTCAAATAAGTGGCTAAAACGAATCAAAGTTCGCGGATTGATGAGACGAAGCGAATAACACCGTAATGATGGTTTATAACTTTCTTCTCCGCATCTAAGGTGCTTATATAAATTTATTATTTCGTAAGTAGTAGAAAGAAAAATGCGCCCTAAACCCTAAAATTTATGGTTGACTTTCAGAAATCCACGTTAGAAAACGCTGTAAGATTAGTTTGCAGGCTTTTATATCTTTGTAAAATATTCGCGGGCAGCAGAAAATTGCATGAATCTGTTGATGCCAACACATAAAAATATAATGTCTGCAATAAACGAAGATTTTTGTGGTTCCTCGTATTTTTAATGGTATAGTTATGGTTCTGTACTTATTTTTTCGCGGGATTACTATCTACTTATTATATTGGTAAGTCAATAATATTGTTATTGGTGGTAGTTAATTAGATTTATGATGTTTTGTCATTCTGTTACTAAGCCAACAGTTAATTTATGGTATTAGTATAGCATAGCACACTAACATAATATGCCCGCTGGGTGGGACACACGTTGTCATTCTATGAGAGGGAGAGGGTCAATATTTACTGCGCGTATCTATAATGACAGGTGACTCTATCGGTTAGTACCGACTGCGGACACGTACATTGACAGATACTTCAGTACAGTCACGAGCACCAATATGTATATGTTACGGCTAAAGATGGGTGTGTACATCAACTTAAGATTAGCCGGCTAAACTTAACTTAACCTAAACCTAACACCCATCTTTAGCCGTAACCGATACACTTTCCTAAATTTAAAAGCAAGTTTCTCGAGAAATAACGACTGTAACTTGGACATAGGAACTTTTGCATAAAAATATGAGTTCCAGAATACTATGTTAAACGTGAAATTTTAATCAGAACAGTAGGAGAAAAACACTTTAAAAAGTTGTTAAGTGTTTACATGTTGGTGCTCGTGACTGTACATGTAAGAGTCCGGTGTCTGGAGCAGCGTCCGCAATATGTCCGAACCTGTTTGGCCAAACCATTATCGTACTAATATTTTCAAAAAAAAAAACTTTTCAAGAAGGCGACTCGGCAAACGTCGCAGAAGTTGGCCGGGCGAGCTGGACCCAACGACTAGTTCTGAAATGAAAAACTGGAAGACCAGTGGGGTAATATAGGCTAGCAGTAACAATAACTTACTATTTGTAGTAACTTACTAAACATCATCAAAACAGACGCAGTATCATATATTTCTATTACCATAATTATTTTTGGGGTAATCCCCCCCATTTCACCCTATACACAAGATTCTATGAACCGTATATAACGTACCAGCCATTACAGACACAAATCACATACACACATCCTCTTATGAATATTAATCGTTTGAAAGTCTATTAGCCTCAACTGTACAGCCGGATTTGTACCAGCTCTAATAGTTAGATGGCACAGGCTGTTTATACTGTGTAGTTTCTTGTTTGGAAGGGCACACACGCGGGAAAATGATGAACATTGGATTAGGCATTTGGCTGTCTCTGTCTGTTATTAAGAACGATGGTGACTATACTTGTGAAAAGATGTTATTGCCTTTCTGTTATCATACAACCCACGTAAATCTATTCAATAAACTATCATCTGCTTAGCCTTTTCCCAACAATATTGGGGTCAGTTTCCAGTCGATCCGAATGTAGCTAAATACCCTATTTTGCATGGAGCTATTTGACTTCCAAAACCCAGTTAATTCTGGGTAATACGATATACTTAGGTAAGATTGGTTGCAAATCATCAATCATTATTTTGCTGAAATACATTATGTGCGCTGTGTACGTTCGTAGACTGCTGTATATCATCCATATTTACACATAGTTTTACCAAGCAAAACCTTTAAACGTAGCAAATTATTTTGAAACGTAAAAATCCAGCAACTATTCCAAGTAAAACCGCAGAGAAACCTGTTGTATCAATAAATTAGCGTGAAACGGATCGCGCCGGGGGGGGGGCGGTGCGGTACGCGGGGCTGGGGGGGCAGCACCGTACAAAGCGACCAAATAACTCAGCGGCGACGTCTGAAATGTGAAAAATTTAAATATTTTACAAAGAAAACTAGCGTTTTACGGTTTTTTTCGCGGAATGGGTTACTTTTGTTCCTATTGTAGTTGTTATTTATAGCGAGAAAGATGCGGCTGAATGTTAACGTTATTCGTTGAGGACCAAAGTAGTTAAGTCAAGCCGGAGACGGAGAGAGACGAATGGTTATTGAGGTTTTGTTACAATATACAGAAAATATAAAACAGATGAATGCGCTTGACGGTATGTCTGTTGTGGGCGGGTTGAAAAGAGTACCGATGTAAGATCGTAGCAGATGGTGTTCTGTACAACGAATGATAGGTTTATCGACAGTCAATCTGTCACAGTTAAGCAGAGGTGTACCAAATAGTAGACCCACATTTTGCACAAACCACACGCCGTAGCTGATACTGAAAAAACTCAGTAATACTTAGCCAAGGAAATCGCTTTTATTTGGTAATCGAAGCAAGGACCAGCAGGTATTATTTATTTGTTTTTTGTTGACAAACGATTATTATATTATTTTATTGTATTTTCTCAATTAATTCTTAGTGGATGATGATTTGTGTTTTATGCTCCTGTTAAAGTATACTAAAATGATTTGTGTTTTTATTTTATTCAAACATGACATGACGTAATTTTGATTATTAATAAATAAACTAAACTAAGCAGTCGCGCCCAACAACGCTGTATACATCGAGGAATTACTGCTCGTGCTGCTGTCTATAAACTTTAAATTTTGTTATCAATATTTGAAGTTTAGGTTAACTGTCTACAAACTTTAAATTTAGATAACACAATTTAAAGTTTATAGACAGTCAACCTCGATTGGCCACTTCAATATAGACGCTCGTGTAAGCAGCTCTTACATCGCAATCATCTGGATTGGTTATTGTACTAAGTTCATTGAACAGAGATAATTTTGCTCAAACATTAACCCAATCCATGATTTCTCATCAAGAATTTCTTGCTAAAGCGAACTTAGGCGTCTAGTATTGGCATTAACACAATGAGATTTTATTTTGCCCTTTCGGATAACTAGGAAGGAGAATGGCGAAATCCTATCGGACACGCCGCCGCCGGTGAAATGTTATGTTGTGTTTAGCAATTGCTGTAACTATTATACAGAGTGTCCCGTAAATAATGGATCAAACGTAACGGGTAGGTAGCTCACCTAATTTCCAACAACTAATTTGAATATTTAAAAAAAAACCGTTACAGTAACCAAGATAATTATTATTTTTTTTTTCGAATTTTACCATTTTGTCTTCCAGAATTAAGTTTTTTTAATGCTGTTGCTGCAAATGATGACATTTTTAGGTATGATTTTTATCTAACATTTCTGAATAGCTTACTAACGTTATAAGATACCATTTTTTTGAATACCGTTTTATTTGCCTTAGAAAAAAAATCTTGAGTTAAAAAGTTTTTTCTTTACGATCATCATCATCATCTTCCTGCCCTTGTCCCATGTTATTTGGGGTCGGCGCAACACGTTTTTGAAGTGAAAACTTCTTTAGCGGCGTTGAGCACTTTTTCTGTAATGGGTATAAAATCTTAAACTCGCGTCAGGACACGTGACCTGATCGAAAAAGCGTAAGACGGAGGGAGTTCTGAAGTGTTACATTTTTAATGTAATATAAATTGTCATGTTTTCTTCCATTCTCCTCTGTCAACCGTCATGCTATCATTTACTTCTTTATCTTTCATATCATTCCTCACACAATCCATCCATCGTTTCTTTGGTCTTCCTCTCTCTCTCCATCCATCAACGTTTATATTCATCACTCTTTTAGTCACATGCCATTCGTCCCTCCTCATCACATGTCCATACCAAGACAGTCGATTCCCTTTCAACTTTTCTGTGACTGGCGCAACTTTTAAACTTCCTCTAATATATTCGTTCCTTACTTTATCCATTCCTGTCACACCACACATCCACCTCAACATTCTCATCTCCGCTACATGCAATCTTTTTTCATCCATCTTCTTCACAGCCCAGCATTCCGATCCATACAGTACGACAGGTCTAATCACGGACTTGTATATTTTCCCCTTTAACTTGAGGGGCATCCGTGGGTCGCAAGTTGTTCCAGTGACCTGTCGCCATTTCATCCATCCTGAGTTGATCCGGTGTGTTACGTCTCGGTCTACTTCGCCATCCCCTTGGACAAGCGACCCGAGGTATCGAAAATCGGAACAGATCGGTATGGGCGTTCCGGCAAGAGTTATGGGCACAGGACTGGAGAGACCGCCGAAATCACAGAATAGGTATTCTGTTTTGGTCCTACTGACTTTCAGGCCAACATTCTCCAGTCTTTGCCACCACACCTCCAATCTGCTCTGGACCTCTAGGCCACTCTCGGCAACCAACACAATGTCGTCGGCAAACAGCATACACCAGGGAGCCTCTTCCTGTATGTCCGACGTAAGTGCGTCCATTATCACCAGGAAGTGGTAAGGGCTTAGAGCCGACCCTTGGTGCAAGCCAACAGCCACATTGAAGCTGCCGGTAGTGCCCACTGTAGACCGGACTTGGGTACTACATCTACTGTACATCGCTCGGATCAACTGCACATACTTCCCAGGCATACCTTTCTCTTTCAGGGCCCACCACAAAACTTCACGAGGTACCCGGTCGTATGCTTTCGAGGTCGATGAACACCATGTGCAACTTTTTGTGCGCACTTCTGTATTTCTCGCACAGCTGGCGGATGGCGAAAATGGCATCTGTCGTTCCCCGACCAGGCATAAAACCGAATTGATTTCGTGAAATTTCACTCTCTTCTCTCAGTCGTCTTTCAATAACTTTCTCCCAAACTTTCATACTATGCGCCATTAGCTTTATTCCTCTATAGTTATTACACTCCAGCACATCACCTATATTTTTAAAGATGGGCACCAGCGAACTGTTGCACCATTCTTTTCTTTACGATGTTAGGACCAAAATTGAAAAAAATTCTCCTGTAAAAAAAAAGTATAACACCGAAGACCACCATTATTTTAAAAACTTGTACATTTAATAAAGTTTGCAAATTCGTATAAAACTTACGTCTAGTCCTTATCGTTACAAAGATATTGCTATGAATGTGATGAAGAAGACAGAAAATAAATTAAATTGGTACTATTCCAATTTTTTCCTTTTCGTAATGGCTTATGCTTGAATGCTTGTAATCGAAGCAGGTAGTTAAGCGGCTAGCATAATTCTGACCCGATGACGTCATCTGTCCGGAATTTGGGACCGCTACCTGGGCGGAGTTGCACCTCAGTCAGTGTGAAAGGGATAGATAGCGCCGCTTTTTGGTAAATCGGTATGAAGTTGCGCAGGTTCTTTTGTTCTTTCCTGCGCCCTTCACTCGTACAAGCTTCATTGTTGCTTGATTTTATTAGTTTAGTTCTAACTAGTCTCTCTTCGAGTTGCTACGTCAGACAACTTTCGCTCCCGCTCAGTGGCTCGGTGTTTTCTTCTGTAAAATTTGACTTGTGCTGTATATTTGGACTTTGCTTTGCCTATCGATTTGGAACTCTTTGCGTATTGGACAAACGACTTGGCGATCCTACGGACTCCGAAAACATTCGTTTGTGTGTGCTTGTACGTGTGTGCAGTAGCGCTGAAACCTTATTCAGCCCAATGCCTCGTTATGAGTACACGCCACGGCAGTACACCGAAATGCATTTTATCTACGGAGAAGCAAGAGGTAATGCCAGGGCGGCTGCAAGATTGTACCGTGAAAGATACCCGAACCTGGTTCGTTATCCCGATTATCGCGTTTTTATTAGAGTGCATAACGCGCTTCTTGAGGGCAGAATTCTTGGCACCGGAGTTGGTGGTACCAGTGAAGGACGACCGCGACAAGTTAATGACGAAGTCATTCTTCGAGAAATCGAGGAAGATCCGTCAGTCTCCGTTCGCGTCATAGCGCGACGCGTAGGAATTTCTAGATCGACGGTGCATCGAGTGCTACAACGGTGCCGATTGCACCCATATCACGTGCAACGTGTTCAAACGCTGACGTCACGTGATTACCAGCCAAGAATAGAATTTTGCCAAAGGATGCTTAGAATGATTCGGGCGGACCCGCAGTTTTTTAACAAGATTTTATGGAGTGACGAGTCTTCATGCCGCCGAGATGGATATTTAAATTTGCATAATTTGCACAGTTGGCAGCTGATAAACCCACATTTGATGCGAGAGGACAGGAGCCAACATCAATTTAAAATAAATTTATGGGCGGGAATAATCAATGGGCAAATAATAGGGCCCTTTGAACTACCAGCTACTCTAAACGCCGAATATTATCTCCATTTTTTAAGGAATGAGTTGCCAAGGTTATTAGAAAACGTTCCAGAAGACGTACGGCAAGCAATGTGGTTGCAAAATGATGTGTGCCCCGCTCACTATGCGACGGCAGTAAGGGCGCACCTTGATGAAAGTTATCCGGACAGATGGATCGGCCGATTAGGACCAATTTTGTGGCCTCCGCGATCTCCGGATTTAAATCCCCTAGATTTTTTTTACTGGGGATGTTTAAAAGACAGGGTCTACAAGAAACCAATAACGTCGGAAGAAGAATTACGACAGCGCATCCAATCTGCTGCATCAGAAATAAACCAAAGCCGTTTTGTCCGTCGGATAAGAGCTTCCTTTATTAGGAGATGCAGACTTTGCATTCTTGTAGGGGGAAGGCAATTCGAACATTTATTGTAAAAACCAAATAAAACGATTTATTTGAACTAACTGTTTTTTTTTAGTACGGCCTCCTAATTCTTTTCATACGCCTCAATATTTCAATGAACATTGCCTCTGAAATACTACAGTTACACATTTTAAAGAAAAAAGTTTTAATGTACACACTTTTTTTTTATTAACGTTGATTTGGAGCACCTCTCAGATTCATAGCAATTATCTTTGTAACAAGGACAAGGACTAGAATGTACAACTTCATACCAAGTTACCAAAAATACAAAAGCGGCGCTATCTATCCCCTTCACATTGACTGAGGTGCAACTCCGCCACAGGTAGCGGTCCCAAATTCCGGACAGATGACGTCATCGGGTCGGAATTATGCTAGCCGCTTAACTACCTGCTTCGATTACAAGCATTCAAGCATAAGCCATAACGAAAAGGAAAAAATTGGATAGTACCAATTTAATTTATTTTCTGTCTTCTTCATCACATTCATAGCAATATCTTTGTAACGATAAGGACTAAACGTAAGTTTTATACGAATTTGCAAACCTTATTAAATGTACAAGTTTTTAAAATAATGGTGGTCTTCGGTGTCATACATTTTTTTTACAGGAGAAATTTTTCAATTTTGGTCCTGACATCGTAAAGAAAAAACTTTTCAACTCAAGATTTTTTTTCTAAGGCAAATAAAACGGTATTCAAAAAAATGGTATCTTATAACATTAGTAAGCTATTCAGAAATTTTAGATAAAAATCATTCCTAAAAATGTCATCATTTGCAGCAACAGCATTAAAAAAACTTAATTCTGGAAGACAAAATGGTAAAATTCGAAAAAAAAAAATATCTTGGTTACTGTAACGGTTTTTTTTTAATATTCAAATTAGTTGTTGGAAATTAGGTAAGCTACCTACCCGTTACGTTTGATCCATTACTTACGGGACACCCTGTATGTGTATGAGAAAGATAAGAATCTTTAAGCTAAAATCAAGTTACCTTTTGATAAAAAAACAGGATTTTCCCAAATAAGAATAAAACATTTACCATGATCTTGAACTTCGTCTCTCAAACATTCTGCAAGTAATTTAATCATAGAACTTTAAATAACTTACGATTATAAATGTGGTTGACGTCAACAATACCACAGCCTCCTACACTACAACTACAATCATGTAGAGCAACAACTATGTACCATCGCAAACTTTGTTCAAAACGTTAAGGTCAAGATAGTCCGTTTGAGAGGGTCAATTGACCCGTTTTGACCCGTTATGGGGTGCGGTCCGATATGGCAGCTATGGGTAAAATGATTTTGGGGACTGTTTATAGGCTATTTGAGTTATAGTTTGTGGGTAGCTGTGATTGTGGCTGGCCGTGTGGTGGCCGAGGGAAGGATGACCCTTTCTCTAGCCGACTGTGTCAGGACAGGTGGTTATGAGGTGTGAAAAAGATGGGTAATGTCCTTCTGTTTGCTGTTGACGATAAATAAAGGTTAAAAGTTCTTTTGGTAAGCTGGTGAACATGTAGAGGTTAAAGTGAAGGCTACGTCTGAGCTTAGTGTTTTCTTCTTGGTAAATAAGAAGAAGTCAACCAAGTTATGGATATGATGGATTTTGTTAGAAATAAAGTTTTGAAGATGTGTGACGTCCAGCAACCCGCACGGGGGAGGACCCGCTCCCTCTCACAATAGAGCCATGTGTCACGTTACTGGTACAAAGAAAGAAAAAAAAGTATTTATTAGTCCGCATAGGAAAAACAAAAAAAAATAAACATAAGATGGTCTGTACGAGGAGGTACGAGGCAAAAAGGCCCCACCGCAGCATGGTGCTGTAACATTAAAAAAAAACAGTGGTAACGTTATACGCTGATTAAGAGTTATTACACGTACCTATTAAAATATGAAATAGAGTCTCTTTTTAGTCAATTAAAGCTCACCTCTCATTACTCCCTCTTTTGTAAATTACAAAGCAAAATTCTTTTCAAATCGTAATTAAAAACGCGTTCGATCACAATCGACTGAGCTTCACCCGCAGACTTTTTAAAAACTTATCCTTTTGAGCCGTTTGGAATAATACAGCAATCAATGGGAGAGGCTCGCTTCTTTATTGCAGCCTCGACGAGGAAGGGTCAAATATTTCGATTGCAAAATTGTCGACTTTCGTTCAAGTTTGAAGTTAGACGAAACGATTTGACTGGTGTCAGAAGTCAGGCGTGGTAGCGTTTCTGAATAGTGACCGTGGCAATGATATACATCGTGGGGGAATACAAACAGTGGCGTGTAATGAGTAACGACACACACCAAGCCGTAGTAATTTTAAAAACAACATACATGTAGGTTTCCCTAAAATGTGATAAGGGTAAATAAGGACAAACAGCACAATACTAGCACATTTTTAGGATTTCCTTTTTTGTTCCAACTCAACATTTCGCTCTGGCGTCTACTCTATTAGATTATATTCCAGTTAGACTTATGAAATATTCTCACAAGTGACTCGCAAACATAAATAAACAACAATCTTAGCAAAAATGTGTCATCCAAAGTCTTTACCTTCGACTACATGTCGACACTTCCTTGTTAGTCAGGAAGTGTCGTCTATTACTCCACTCTATTTGACTCCTCAGTTTCGTAGTTTCATTTATTTCGCTGTCAAATGCTAATTTAATTAACGGTAATTGATTGAGAACAAAATTAAATGGCTAGAAGACAGCTATTTAGATTTTTTCTTTTTCTAAAACGCGAGGTCGCACTGTAACAGTAAAGCCGGACCTGCTTTTCGACTTAATAGTATTTTGTACGATGTACTTACATCACCAAAATGCGAAGGAAGCCGCGCCCTTAGCATAGGCGTTAGTTTGGGAAATAGAACGTTTTCCCCAAATAATCGCGATGTATCCGATCCAGTCAATCTAAGCAGTCGATCTTATCTAAGCGGTTTTTGTTTGAACCAATTCAATTGGAGGAGGCTCAGACAGTTCTAGACGATATTTGGTTTACCAAAAATCACGAATTCACGAGTCTACTTACATTCAATTGTTTTATTTAGGTCATGGTCCAAGTAATACTTCACGCTTCAAGTAAATTATTTTTTTATTCCATTTTGGTTCCTGATGACTGACAATAGTGCGCCTTTGAAAGATATCGTAACGTAGTGCTCATCGATTATTCAAAGATATTTCATGATGTCAATTAATAAGCCAATGAGCGCTTAGTCGACTGTGACCAGTTATGGCTTTGAGGTCCAACTCTCAGGTCGCAGTCGGGGTTACACTGCGTTCAAAATTAAGCTCTCGCTGGTAAGCATGACGTTGCCACTTAATCTTGCTACCTGCATAAAAAGTGAGAATAAAAGAGTTTTTATGTAAGATAAACAAAGCAAAAGTAAATCGTATCGATTTACTTTTGCTTGCACTTTCCGGTCACGGCCAATCTATAGGGCATCATAGTCGATTAAATACCCACTGTTTATCGAAAAGCTACCGCTTATACCTTGCACAGCATCCAATCGAGTAATGTTCAGACGCGGCCCACTGAGTCATGAAACGGATATTTTGTTTGAGGCAACTCTTTGTACACTCAACATTGTGAATTTTGTTGATGGCAACTTTCCGATATTTTCTCTTTAGCTGTCTTTAATGGCGGCGAGTTATCGGCTTTTAAATTCGTTGGGACAATGTGTTTAGTGAATTGAGTTTCTACGTAGTTTCGTGGACAGAATTATGTTTGGTAGTAGAGTTATCTCACATTTAGGTGTTGATACTGGCACGCATTTTAACAGGTGTTGCGTTCAGTGTAATGAACTAAAATCCATGCCCACTGCCCGGATGCCTGCACACTGCAGAAATTGATGGATGCTAATGATAGCGCAAAACTCATAGCTTAGTTCTGGACTAATTCAGTCAAAATTGCCATCGACACGCTCAAAAGAAGTTGAAATAAAATTAAATGAGAAAATTACAGAAAAGTTAAAACTCGCATTAAAATTATTAGAAACCATGCCATGTATGGTATACCTAAAAAGTTAACAAAATTACATTTTTAAACAAAAGTACGTCAATAATAAATAGTGCGTGAAACAACGACAATTTAACAAATATTATATTCCATATTGGAATTCTTATTACCATAACAAACAAAGGGTGCCAAATGTTATTAAAAAAATACACAACCAATATTTTTTTGTAACATTTTTCGTATACCATTTCCCTAAAATAAATATCACTAACATTGTATACAAAAAAACTTATGCGGACTTTCGGCACCAAAATAATAGGGTCACCCCGCAAATAAAATTGAAGTTTTATAACAAAATAAGAATATCGAAGAGAAAGGTTGTATGTATCTTTACCCCTATGTATCTTGTGTGATATTTAGCCGGGCTGCCGGGCGGAAGGGACGAACACTACTAAATAATCAAGGGGCAGCCATAGGAACTGCGGACAGCCCTGACCGGACAATGCCTCGGTAGGGTTACCCGTTGTACCGCACTTTTAGGGTTGCCCCTGACTATAAGATAAGTTGGATGCGTGCAGTAACTCGGCACGTAATAGTCGTCGGCGTTTAGTCTTGATTGGAATTCGGCGATTTGTGTGTTCCCAGTTGTCTTGAGAATTGTTTCTGATTTGTTTTTTCGATCGACGGGTTTTTATTCCATCAACATTCTCTTTTTATGTAGGAAACATAAGTAAGGTTTGAAGTCAAAACTGGTGCTTAAAGGAAAATCACAAGAAACAATTATTTTAATTCTGTCCGTTTTAGGCATGTTTTAGGCTTTGAGAAACATCAAGTAGACACTTAAGATCTGGCAGCTGTCAAGTAAATCTTGATTATTATTAATATGCCTTCGTGCTACCGAGTAAGAGAGAAATTAGTCCAAAAAAATATTTTCTACAATCCAGAAAAAGTCTAGATCTCATGAATAAGTTGATAATTGATTTGTGTCTCTTTAAATATTCTCTCTTATTTACGTAAGTGAAAGTTTTATACCGACCACTACACTGACTTTTTGGTTGTTTTCAGTCATTTTAATTACGCCTTGTATTTGATTGATATCTGTACTTCAATATTTCAAGTTCTTTTTCAAAAGGATTACTACTAACATGTATATGTTTTAACCTGAATTATGGTATTAGAACATAATGAAAAGTTTTTACTATGGTACTTTGTAATTTCAAATCGAATAGTTCGTTAGCTAAATGCATATCGCTACTTACTTCATTTGAACTACGAATACCGCTGCTATGCCTACTAATATAAATAAGACGCTGTAAAAGTCAGGGCGCGATGACAGCTCCATACATTATAGGTACAGCTGTTCAAAGATCTCTTGGCGCTTGACCAAATTCGAAACTAACAACTAGCTTTTTCAAAAAAAAATACAGTTTTTTTTTTTTTTACTTAATATGTTCACCAACAGCGCTTCTCTGTCAACATCATTCCATCGCCAAAAGTCCCTCGTGTCACTATACGAGTATCATGGAATTATTATTTTAGTACTTGAGTAAATTTTTCAATGCATATTGAAACTTCCGAAAATGCCCTCATAGCTACAACGGTTACATACCTGCCTCACTGCCCCCTCTCAAAATAAATTCCACCTTATATTGTTTGCTTCCGAACCAAACATGTACTCGCTAACACAATAAGCTAACCGACAATCTACTCGTATCTACATGTAGTAAACCCATAAAACCACTCTACAATACATTTCCAGCATAACTTTGTTCACTTTATTCCGACTACCCGCAATTTGCAAGACAAATTACACAAAGGCTATCTCGCTGAGAGCCAGGTGAACTTTGGCTTTTAAATAAATAAAACTGCTGGCTCGACTCTGCGTCCGCTATGTCCTGTAGGTGTAGCTATACATAAACGGCCATTTTTTGTTGCGGTCAAGACGCGCGGTCCGGCTGCCCAGTATAAATCAGGCCTTATTAATTTCATATCTAGTCTGTGTTTTGCAGTCTCAATTTAATTTGTTTTCTCTTTATATCGTTTCAAATTTAAATGTGTGGTTTCGCATAATGATACCTTTGTAATGAGAGATCAAGGCTTTTTTAACCGTATTTTCGTGGAAATATTTCATTTGTTGGATTTCTTTTAATATGAAAGCCCGCAATTTAAATTCTCGCGTATCAAAGCGTAGGATAACAAACATGAATGTCAAATGCATCCACTCTGTCGACATTAAAACAAATTATTCCGTGATAAGATAATAAATGTAAAGGATTATTTAAATCCAGTCATAACTAGAATTATTTAGGCATCTATGCTGCCGCCGACGATTAACGATAAGCTAAGAGAGCTAGCAACTGAAAATAAATAGGCGAGTGACAAATAGCGCGTGTTTACGATGTTGTCGCTGGGCCATGAGCCAGAAAGCGAAGGCGATGGGCGAGTGTTCTGCATCTCAAGCGAGCGTCGCTAAGCGATTCTCTCTCTTTTGATAGCTCTGGTCGCTGTGACATACGAGCTCAGTAACAGTCAGTGATCAACTACTATGTCTCTTTTACTTACAAAAGACCTACCTACAATTTTTTGTACATTTCTTGAAAAAAATTGTCGGCATGGCGTTTCCTCGTCGGCGAAGGCACATGTACCTAATGTGCTAAGCATAGGTAGGCATTATCTACTCATAGCCAACAACCATACCTAATTTGGTCTTATCTTTACATCATCTGCCGTCTGAAAAGTATCAGTCAACCTGGCCTTTTAGAGTGTTCGCCCATTAGGGGTGTGTTCAAAACAGTTACTGCCAAAGTTGAGCCACGTTGTACATAAAATGACAGCGTTGGCAGATAATTGACGTGAAACTTTACACTTGGTTGAAAGCCAAGTTAGTGTTATGTTAGAATTACTTATGTGCTGGAAAATAATGTGAATATACTGACAGGGATATTGCTTGGAGAATGATAAAGTCCTTTAATGCTGAATTCTTGACCATACAGAATCAGAATCAGAATCATTTATTTGTAAACATAGGTAATAATTACAAACAAGATCTTAAAAATCAGGTAGTGCGCTATGTTTTGCCAATGGACATACAAATTACAAAAAAAAAAAAACACCAACAACGATTATATGAGTGGGTTTACAATAAAATTATTAACGTAACTGAACATCCTAATAATATTATGATTGTATTAAAACATATGCAAACAAGTTAAATTTTATTATTCATAATCAATTTCATTTTCATTTCATGACAAAATTTAAAGTCATTACATTTTCATTTCATGTCAAAATAAGTCAATTAATTTAAGATTAAGATAAAAATTAATATTAAAATTTATGTCAGTTACAGAGATGCGTCATTAAGAAATTCGTCTAGAGTTTAATAACATTTTTCAAGCAGTAACCCGTTAAGCGTTTTTTTAAACTTCTGCAATGGCATACATTTTATTTCATCGGGTATTTTATTATAAATTTGCGGTGCAACACCAAAGAAGCTTTTCTTCATTAGAGAAGTTTTACATTTGACAAGACACAGCAAATAGACTTTACTATTAGACAAGACATCACTGTCAGGTGAAGCATGACGTCGCGTCGCGTCGTCGTGAGTTAAACTAGATTTTAACCCACTTCAAAAAAGAGGGTTCTGGGTTCGACTAGTTTTTTTTTAATCTGTGTTGATTGCTCGTTACAGGTCCAGGCTAAAACAAAAAATAAGCAAGTTAACAAGTTATCAAATATTTTTAATAGCTCATCGTTGCGACGATGACTGTACATGTACTGTGTTTGTGTACTGTACAAATGATTGAAAATTCCACAAAAACGGTTATTTCGATAAATCTTATTCATGTGAAACATGAAATAAAAGCCAACTTTGTCAAATTTTCAACCGATTTACTTACCCAAGTGTAAAAGAACATAACTAAAGCAAAATAAACATTGAAAGCGAAAATAAAATTAACTGTAATGGAGTGGTGCCCGGTCACTCGCAGGCATAATTACTTGCAGGCGTTTCGAATAACTGGCATAATGTTCGAATAACTCGAATAATTGGTGTCACTTCATCGCCAGTGCTGTTTCCAGCATTTATTGCGTAATGACATCAAAGGCTTTTGGTTGTGTGTGTTTTCGTCGGGCAACTGGTAATTTTGCCCTGGTTTATAAGAGCTATTAATATTATTCTCTTTATCCATTTTATATGTACCTACAAGGTGTAAAAAGACCCTTCCTGAAGCCGTCAACCAAGCATTCTGAATATCAAACCAAGTAACTCTACGCAAAAATTATTGCTGGGAAACGACTTTTTTTTGGAGGTGTAAAATCACGTCTTACGGTGGGACTCGATGTAACGCACTCAAAACATATACTGATGGAGGGGTCATGGAGGTATCTAAAGTAAACTTACAACATTAGAAACTTGAATTTAAATAAACAAAAACTTGTGTAAAATTTGGAACTTTGACCCCCAATATCTCCGTAAACAGAAGGTTCACAAAAAAATATTGCAATGACGACGGGGAGAACAAGTGCCTGTCGGCTTCGGTAAGGGTCTTTTTGCACCCTTTATTGGCAGAGGAATAGTAAAAATACCTACCTATCTGAAGTGACCGGATCCGCATCATTGGACTCAGCAGTCACCTTGCTATGCGGGTTTATTCATTACTTGCTATGTCTGGACTATGCAGTACTAACTATGAACTTTAACAAATCAAAAGTTTTAAATATTAGGCTTTAGCAGAGTAGGATTGCAAATTTTGACAAAAATATATTTAGGATTATCATATTTTGGCATCGTTCAATATAACAAGAGGGTAATCGCTTTCAAAGCATTTCGCATTTCTACAACGACACAACGGTATGGGCAGAAGGTTTCAGGTACTTAAATTATATCAAACCAATCTATTACTTGAGTTTTCCATAATCGTTATCACAGAGATAGAATGACACTTTACCAACGCCCTTGTGTGGTTTCACTTAAATATACCTAGTTAATGTAACGGCATTCGCTCGTACTAGACAAAAACACACATCCTCAATCATAACTAATTTGACCTTCGCAATTAAAATCCATTAAAAAGTTAGTACACCTCGGCGAAATCAAATCAATCAAAGTGCGAGCGAGCGGGCGGTGTAATGAGAATTTTGAACTAACGACCGATGTGAACGGGCCTTAATTAATGGATCCTGTGTTAAGTTGCTGATAATGATGGATGAGTGTGCGGTGCCAGCTCAGGGGGATGTGCTGTGTTCTAGAAGATGTGAAGTGAAGTTTAGTGTTTCTTTCTGCAGTTGCTGAGATTGGCATTTGGTTAAAAAACATATTTTCTTTTCAATCGATTACATTTTAGATACGTCTTGGTTCACGACTCTGAAAGCTGACGGTAGAAGAAGTGTCGGCCGGCCAACAGCCAGAGGTGGATGACATTCAGAAGAACGCGGGTAAAACTTAAATTAAACTCGCGCAGACCAGGGAAGAATGTCACAAAAGGTAGGAGGCCTGGATGATGACGGCCATGCATGTATTGACAAAATACTAACAATTTTTTTTTTTTTCCTTTTTGTATCCTGCCACTTAGCAATCTGTTTGGTATAAACAATAATCTAATGTGCTGTCTGATTTTCTTCCTTCACAGTTCGCAGATTTAAATTTAGGTTCACGTATTTATTGCGTGGTGGAATATGGAACATTGCTCTTATTGTTTTGTTTTGAAACACAGAGCTGAATGCCGTAAGTCCATATAGGTTTATACTAACAATATTGGTAATAGAGTTTTCTAAAAACTGGTATACCATACCAGTTTTTGGAACTACTACCTGTCAAATAACCTCTCTGCCTTCTACATTTCCTAAAATAATTATGTAACAACCGAAATCTACCCATCAAGAGCTATTTACACTCCCACCAACGGACCAACCTTTTTTACCTGCATCGCGTAATCCTAAAGCTGAACTGGTTTTCGGGCTAAAAACTTTATTTTCCTGTCCAACCTTTTTTACCCAAATCTCCAGAATTTCAGCAGTTATAAATCTCTGCTTAATTTAAAATTCGCTCGCAGAATAACTTTGAAACTTGCCTAAAATAATTACAATTTAGTATTTAATACTAAAATATCTTTACTTAAAGGCCCAAAAGGTTTTTAACTAAGTTAGGAATCTCGGAAGCTAAGAGAATTAAACTGGAGTTTAGTTTACAAATGCCATTAATGTGAGAGCACTTTGTGTTTGGACGAACGCTTTGAATTTGATAAATTGAAGCCTTTGAAGACCGGAGATTAATACCAATGAGCCTCTTAAATTATTATGTTTGTTTGAATTATGTACGCGTGAACTTTCAGCGTCAATGAATGGAGGAGTGTTAGAAATCGGCGAGGTTGATATTATGAACGTACCAAAGTGGAAATTGCTATTTATTAGCGTTACTTTATTTTTTAGGAGGACATTGAGAGAAAAGTATTTTCTAAAGATTGACAACCACACCATTATAATTACTTAAGTCTGAAATGGCACCGTAAGACGAATCATAAAGGTTGATCGAATCGTTAAGATGAATTGTAAAGGAAAATCGTGGGGCAAGCTTCCCAGGCCGCACTTTGACTTCACAAACTAAAGCATTTTTTTCATCCGAATAAAACTTTATTCATGCTCTCATTCTGTTTTCATCTACAAATTCTAACATAATTGATATTATAATTTAAATCATTTTCGATTTCCGAAATCACACGCGGTAACCACAATTTTATCAGGGTTATTCCACAATATCAAGATAAACGCAAGGGATTAAGATACTGATAACTAATTGGATAACGACAACAAGTATATGACAGGAAGTCAGTAGTCCGTGGTGATGGAGACGAAGCACTTGATAGTTCTGTGTGCGGCTGTGGTGGGCCTGGTGGAGGCAGGGAAACATGATATGTACTCCAGGTAAAAAAAATTCTGGAAGTGTTTTAATTAGAAGTCCTGGTGGCCTAGTAGGGTCAAACCAAATAACCCAAGCAGGCGCTTTAGTTTGTACAATTTATTCATCAAATCCGGTGTAGGTAAAATATTCAGAGGAAATCGTCCTAAATCGTTTTACCAAACTGCACTGCACCCGCATGATCATCACAAAGAGGTTCGTGTCCCAGCAGGTGGGAAGGTTCTAAACTGATAATGGCAACAAGTCTTGGTCACGTAAGTCTGCTAGCTTTGAGAAGCACAGGAACACTCGTTGTGTCTATAATAGGAACGGCCTTTTTGAGAGATTGTTGATAACAGTTATCTTTCAGTAATATTTATTTGACGTGTCAATGTGTGACGTTAGCATGAAACACTGCTCACCAATATAACCTCTGCTACTTGCACAGATATTCAGTCTATAATGTCCAAGTCCGCGACAAATCCGACCAGAAGCTACTACATGACCTGGAAGACCAACTGGACCTGGACATCTGGCAGCACGGCGTGGCCGGCATCAGAGAGGCACAGATCATGGTGAAGCCGGAGAAGAAGGCGGAGTTCCTGATGGCCTTGCATATTCATGGAGTTGATAACACTGTGCATTTGGAAGACGTTGCTGAGTGAGTCTGAGTTCTCTTTCTCTTTCTCTTTCGTGTTCAGCGTTTGTCTTAGAAGGATATACACTGACGGACTGGTGATGTTCTTCAATAAGTTTAGCTGTGTATTACTCACAGCCCGAAAAAGGAGTATGTACGGATCGTGGCAGGTGGCGTTCTGTATATGCTGCCCCTTTGAGAAAAAGACGTAACTTTAAGTCGAAAGGGGCATATTATACTAATGACATTACCAAATAAAATACTAAACACAAAATATGTATGAAATTAAACATATGAATGAATTTTAAAATGCATGATTTTAGTGCCCAAATTACCACCATTTCCCTAAAATCTAATAGTCTTTTTAAACGTGACAACACCATCTTCGGTACCAGTATGTTCGATCGTTAATTGTTTGTTTATGCCGTAACTACCCGGTAAGCGACCAGTGTTGCCGCCCGCGTCCCTGTGTTGCCATGTAAGTTTCCTCATTTTAGTACATCTTATTTAATTTTCATCGCGGTCTTTTTAAATTGTTATCCAA
This sequence comes from Eurois occulta, assembly GCA_950022335.1. Taxonomy (NCBI): domain Eukaryota; kingdom Metazoa; phylum Arthropoda; class Insecta; order Lepidoptera; family Noctuidae; genus Eurois; species Eurois occulta. Next base: position 570,066 of record OX465494.1, on the reverse strand, counting down.
AAAGGATGACAGAAATGGAATCTAATCTCGACACCTAATAATACCCTCACGGATCGGACAGGGTTTTTTAACATATTGTATATCTTCAGTCCGTATTACTTAGGACAATTTTGGACGCACCTGAAATATTTAAAATATCCGCTGAGAGTAACCACGTTATAATTTCCAATTTGTTTTGTAGAGCCTTCGAGGAGCACGATCGTCAGATGGCCACGTGGAGGTCCACGAGGACCAATAGGATGATATTCCAAGACTACCCGCGATATGCTGAAGTAAGTACATAGTAGAAATTGCCTTCTTCAGTTTTATAATTATGAGCCTGTTGTGTCCCACTGCAGTTCAAATACCTGCCTGTCTTTCCAGTTTTCTTTTACTGGTGCAATTTGAGCCCAATCCGTAAAATAGGAGTCTAATTAATCACCACCTCTTTGGTTAAATTGAATGAAATAAAATTGAGCTTCTGTTATAGGTAAGAAGATACCACTCTGTAGAATGAGCCACACTGATTCAGTAGTTCCGATGCTAAAATATCATCTTCATTTTGTAAATGTACCTGAAACAATAATCCTACTAATCTTATAAATGCGAATGTCTGTGAGGGTGGATAGATGGGTATGTGTTACTCTTTCACGTTAAAACTACTTAACGGTTTTGGATGAAATATGGCACATATATAGTTTATAACCTGGATTAACTCGTAGAATACTTTTTATCCCGGTAGTACGATCCCTTGGGTTGGGACAATTATTGAACTCCACGCGGGCGAAACCGCGGGCATAAGCTAGTAAATTATAAGTATTCTATTACAAAGCATGCGCCATCGCGTATTTAATCGTTTTAATAGAGTATATTACACTAATCAACTAAATTGCTCTCAGTGGGACCCTATTTATTATTGTTTTCAGAAACATGTTCATAATTTCATAAATAAATCAAAAACCAACTAAATTCACTAATACTCCCCTAATCCGATGTTTGCGTGATTTAACCCCAAAACGGAATAAATAATAGTTCACAACTGAACATTATCTATTAATTTGTTCGTTAAAAGCTTTGCGGGTTATTCTGAACTAATTTGTAATAGGATTCCGATGTCGCGTGGACAATACATTATGAATGTGTTTCTATTATTTTATTACAGATACACTGGTTTAGTTAAAACTAGTGTTTTAGTGAAAACGGTTTTGGCGCTTCAATAAACCTAGCCTAACCTACTGTTGAATATTTTAATGAATAAATATAAATATCCCTGGACATTTTCACACAGCACTATCTGTCCCAAGATAAGCAACTTAATGCTTGTGTTATGGTAGCGAGATGGCTGATAAACTACATAATACATTTTTTTTTTTTGTAAATACATACATATTATAGATAGAAAAACACCCAGACCCGGAACAACTACTTGTAGGTCATACAAATATTTGTCCCGTACGGGAATCGAACCCGCGACAAGCAGCGCAGCAGTCAATCGCTTGACCACTGCGCCAACCGTGTCGTCAATGGTTAGTCGTTCATCATATTATGAGCTAAAATACATTTACTTCAGACCAAAATCCTCCCCAAAGCGTCGCCACATAGCCTCCTGGTGCTCTTTAAATCCAACAGATTCTCGCGTTCTTCACTAGGTGGCAGGCCTTCCTCAGCTGTGCCTATGTTCTATGATAAGGGTTTCAGCACTTAGTCCCTACCGCTGCGCCTTCCAGTACCATGATCTCCACCCGAGACCCTTCCTTCGTTTCCTCGTCGGTTATCTGTTCTGCGAGCAATGTGTCCACTTTATAATTGCTTGTCATTATCATTCTCTAATATGAACTAAGATTATTATTGTTTCTCAGGTTGATGCGTATTTGGACAGAATCGCTGCTCAGTATCCTACCTTGGTAACTCTAGTGAACGCTGAAAAAAGTTTCGAGCAACGTAACATCAAGTATTTAAAGGTTTGTAATGAGTTTTTATATATATTATATGGAGTTATGGTCATTATTCTTTTAGCAGTGATTTGCTTTGAGAAATATTTGTATGTAGTAGTACAATCCTATAATAACACTTCATTAGCTAAATTTCGTATAACACCCTAAAATACCACACTACACCCTTTTTCCACCGTCCCCAGATTTCGACCACCAACTTCGAAGACAAGAGCAAGCCTATCTACGTGATGACCACGATGATCCACGCGCGAGAGTGGGTGACCACTCCAATTGCCCTCTACTCCATATACAGGCTGGTAGAGAATCTGAGGGCCGAAGACAGAGATGTGCTGAACGATGTGGACTGGATCATCTTGCCATTGCTCAACCCTGACGGCTATGAGTTCACGCATACTAATGTAAGTATTCTCCACTGCCTCTTTGGTCTGGTGGACGCAAGCATTACCAAAATATGGGTGTATGAACAATAGGGTTCTCTTCTAGCTTACCTTTCAAGAATTATTTTAATTGAATGTTTCCTGCATTGCAAAAGCATTGCAAAAGCATTTAAGCAAGGTTCAAAATATTAAATTGTCAAACTGTCACTTTTTCTAGCAACGTCTTTGGCGCAAAACAAGATCATTCAATGCTACCAACCACGCGACTTGCTATGGAGCAGATGGCAACAGGAACTTTGGCAAGGACTGGGCTACCATCGGAGTCAGCGCAAACCCTTGCTCTGACATCTACCCTGGACCTTTCAAATTCTCCGAAGTGGAGGTCAGGAATGTGAAGACCATTATGGAGGAGTATTTGGACAGGATCCAGTTGTTCATGGACATCCACAGTTTTGGGAAATACGTGACGTTTGGATTCGGGGATGAGAGCCTGCCACCCAATGCTGCTCAGCTGCACCATGTTGGATCAGCCATGGGCGCAGCGATCGATGTGAGGAAGCTGGCTCAAGCTAACTACTATCTGGTGGGCAACAGTGCCACCTTGATGTACGTTACGTCTGGATGTGCCCAGGATTATGGACAGGTTAGTTGCTCATATTGTTATTATAGCTGTGAATGATGTGAACACAGAAGAACATGGCCATGTTCTTATTTTCACTTAAAGCGGAGAGAGACCCATTGATAAGCCAACAACGCAACGACAACGAGCAACGACTTTTGGCCGCAGAAGCTCCGACCAGGCAAAAAGTTTGGTCACACGACCGGGTGTAGGATCAACTTTGTTCAGGGCCGGTCATGCGATGCGTCGTGGTCGTGGCCGCGTTGGGCGTGAGGTCCCTAGAGCACTAGCAGACAATAAAGGCTGATAAATAACAATATTGTTAAAATCTTAGTTTGCTTTTAAATTACAGTAGTTTACAGTATTCCCCCAGAAAATCTATTTGATTGATATTGTCATTATTTTATAAATATCCAATTAACTGCGTCAGACATTTTTAATCCATTTATCATCATAAAATTACTGCAAGAGTTCAGATTCAAAATTATTGTTACGAGCTGGGTATGGGACAAATTAATTACTACCGATTAAACAACAAATAACTTTATTAATTACAAAACACTTAAAACTTAATCACAAATACACTACTGATCACTATTCATACTTAGATATCGCACTTCTTCGCTTCGTCGTGTAGTTAAAATCAGACTGACTCCTCCCGCGAACACGTCGTCTATTTATATACCGACCGATCCTTCAAGAAGGTTCGGTAACTTTCAGGAACCTTCTTCACAGTTCGTAGTCGAACATCATCTTTCGAGAAGGTTCCACAACTATCTCGAATCTTCTAGAAAGCTCCATAGTAGAACATTGTCTTTCGAGAAAGTTCTACAACCTTCTTGAATCCTCTAGACAGTTCTATAGTTGGAAATTCTATACTCTAGTCTTAAAGACGGGTCCTTACTAGAACATTCGAGACTCGCACGTAATCTGGAATGTTCTCGTAAAGCAACCGACGAAATATTATAATTAATACTAGTCTAACAAACTTACTGTCGTGTATTTCACGTCTTTGATAATATTATTAATAATACGATAATAATAGTTTATCAGGCCTCACCCATCTTCTTACCGCTAGCGTTAAGATATCTAAACGGATTGTACCTTTAGATTATTGCAGGGAAAACAAACTGGCAAAATGGGAGATTATAGACCAGTTCGACACTCCATGTCAGTGCGGTGATGTTCAGAACATTACCCACTTACTAGAGTGTTCCAAGTGTTCATACAACTTCATTGTTGAGGAGCTAATGATCGCCCCTGATGCTGCTAGTAACTTAACCGCCTACTGGGCTCAATCGATCTAAAGTGTTAGGTCCACAGAGGAGGGTTATGTGTTTGACCGGTATTTACGCGACTGCGGAGACAATGGAGAAGGCACAAGATACTCTGTGGACACTCTTTAGCCTTCTTGAATCCTCTAGACAGTTCTATAGTGGAACATTCTAGACTCTAATCTCATAGACAGGTCCTTACTAGAACATTCGAGACTCGCACATAATCTGGAATGTTCTCGTAAAGCAACCGACGGAACATTATGATTAATACTAGTCTAACAAACTTACTGTCGTGTATTTCACGTCTTTGATAATATTATTAAGAAAAAGTAATGTAGCGCTATCTATGACGCAATTGAAGAATTCTCTGCGAGATATAAAGAAAACCCGACCCCACCAGATACAACGCGCGTCGGGTTGGACGATCATCCTTTTTCAACGGGGAATGAGGAACTTAAATCCTTGTTTCTAATGCCCCTAAAGTTCAATTACTTCCTACTAATAATCATTTCTCCTCCAGCACATAGGCATTCCGTTCTCCTACACCCTGGAGCTGCCGAGCTACGGCTATGACTTCAGGGTGCCTCCGCAGTACATGGACCAGATCAACGAGGAGACCTGGCCCGGTATCGCCGCCAGCGCCAGACTGGCCAGCGTCTACTACAAGGCGCGGTACAACGCTGCCACTACCACTGCTGCTCCTACCACTGCTGCTGTTACTGCGGACCCTGCTCCTGTTCCTCCTGCTGATCCTGCTACTTCCCCTCAACCTTAAGTCGCAGACCCCAGATCAACGAGGAGACGTGGCAGGTCATGGCTGGCAGGGTTTACTACAACGGTGCTGCTGCTGCTACCTCCTCCGCAGAAGCCTGGCTTGCACGAGTGAGAATGAATGAATGTGTGGAGGATGACCGAAATCGTCGTCTACAACGATTCTGTGTTATTATTGTTTTAAGATTCGCCGGAGTGTCACGCGGCCGCTTTGTGAATTAAGTTATTGCGATAAGTTTTTTTTTCAATAAATTTGTATTTTTGTTATTCATTTATTAAACTGGAAGTTGGGTTTATTAAATAAATGCCTAAAGGTATATCAAATAAGAAAATAATTATCTTTCATGGATTATATTATATTATAAATTATATGGTTAATAAAATCTTGCGATGTCAAAATAAAACAAGTTAGCAATTTTTTATTGGTTTAGTAATCAAGTCGTATCAATCATGTTAGTGGACCAAGGGACCTTAATCTATCAATTTTATCTGTCAATTTATGACAGTTGTAGCGATCTCAAGAGATTGGTTCAGTTGCAGACTTTTCTTTCAAAAAGATAAATGAACAAACTGCTCCTCATCTAAAGACTAAAACTGGTATATATTGCCTTACACTAATTTAACTTTCACTAGTACTTACTTTTTCAAAACCAGAACACAGTAAATTACCTGTCACGAAATAGTATAGTTAATCATCATTTTCCTAGCTTTTTCCCAAATATATTAGGGTCTTAGGGGTAGGTAATTATTATTGTAAATGGAGCGACTGCCTGCCTGACCTCCTGTTAGTTGTTAAAAAAACACACACACCACACTAAATTGCCATGTTACAACATACAACTGTCCAAAAAAGACAGTTATGTAAGTTGGCAGTTTGTTTATGGAACAATTACATGATCACCTCGTCTTCCCCAAACGAGGAGGTTTCCAAGGAATATTATCTACTATCAAAAACGATTACTAAAAGGGACATAAATGACACTACTGGCGATAAGCACTGGTTATGATGATAACATTATCAAAATGTACTTATGTAGTTGCTAAAAAACCGAATGAAATTAAACTGATAAGGGTGATAATTAGTGTAGTAAATATGTGTATTCAAAATGTTTATCTTAATCTACAAATAGCCAAAATAGTGATTAACTAGATTATTATAAACTAGTACAAGATTCAAAGCATAGCAGAATAGTTATTAGTAAGTGCAAGCATTTATGAGTATGGACTCTCTCTACCAAAAAAAAATATAACGACTCATTAGATTTGAGATTTTGCAATTTGTTTGACAGGTCCTTGGGTCGACAAGATTGAACCTCCATCGAAGATTGACGAGTATCAATGATTCTTTATTATAATACTTAACCTGTTGTCGCCCACTTGTTTGTCTTTTCTATGCAACACTTCCATATTTGTTAAAAATTACATTAATTTATCAAGATAAAGAGATGTTGTGTTACATATTGTTATGCATATAACCAGTCTGACAACCCGTCGTACCAAGGGCTGTCGTGTTGTGTCGCTTTCCTTATGTGGCTAGAAGTCCGCAGGAACTTCTCATAGTCGGCTCTCGTTAATGAGATACTAAAGTGCGTTTTCGAACAGATAAGTTATATTCGAAAACGCACACGAGTGTTACAAAAGGCTCATTTTTAACCGACTTCAAAAAAAGGAGGAGGTTCTCAATTCGGCCGGTATTTTTTTTTTTTTTTTTTTATTTATGTACACCGATTACGCCGAAGTTTCTGAACCGATTTACGTAATTCTTTTTTTGTTTGATGCGGAATAGTTTCGAATTGGTCCCATAAAAATTTGATTCAGGTAGGCCCATTAGTTTTTATTTTATGAGCATTTGACTCTGAAGTCTGTTACTTGTTTGTTGTTGTGGAGTTACTTTCGCATTTATAATATTAGTAAGGAAGTAAAAATAAGCCTATTACCATGAAATGTATGGTTTACAATGTAAAATGAACGCATAGAAAAAATTTGTATAGGATATTGCAACTAAAAATGAAAAAATAAAAAAAACTTTTTTTGCAAAAAATAAAACCGACTTCAAAATCACAAAAAAGTGAAAAATAATTTTAGCTTCAGAAGTCGGTGCCAAAAAACTGAATCAAACAAACTAAAGTCACCGACTTCTGAAGCTAAAATTATTTTTCACTTTTTTGTGATTTTGAAGTCGGTTTTATTTTTTGCAAAAAAAGTTTTTTCTAGTTATCCGTTTAAATTAATTCTAAAATGTGGTAAAAGGGTTTATGATTAAAAGTATTTCAACTTTCAGTACAGTAGTTTGTTTTGATACTCAGAACTGGTTTTGATTTTACCCCATGTGTGTAAATACAAGACATAGTTTGTTTAACATGATCAAGGGTAAGTCTTTGTTTTAAAGTAGCTTCTAGTGCATGGAGGATAAGGTCTTCTATGGAATAAAATATACCTCTGATCCTTTCCTTCCTTGTTCTATCCTTATAACGCGTAGAGCACGTGTAACTTGCGGGGGCGACTGGTGGAATTTTAAACAAAGGACATAGGTATTAAGTACCTACCACAGATTAAAAAAAACGCAAGATGAGCGCGTGCGCAGCTGTTACAGATGACGTATGTGTGCGACGTTGCCGGTTTGTGCTTGACATGCCACGTACAGTGTTCCTACTGTTGACACAGTGGAGCACAGTGCCTTCACTTTTAGGGTAATTTTGATTGAATTTGTTAACTATGTATCTGAGAGATCTCACTATGAAATCGGTGACAGAGACAAACATTAAACATCAGACATTTACGAAATGCTTATCTCAAAAAATGCAAAGCACGCAGTGAAGGACGGAAATACCAGTGCTCTGTCTCTTTTACTCTCACGCAGCTCACGTAAGTCCCTCTCTTGCTCGCTTGACAAGGAATGTGAGCAGTCTGTAGTGTTGTTTATCCATGCTACACACCTGTGCACAGTGTTTCTGTGTGTCACAGCTCAGTCTGTCAGGTCGCAGTGAGTGCACAGTCGCGTGCGCACCTAATGTTTACGTTTTTTATATAGTTTTGCTGTGTTTTGACAAGTAATAGTGCAAAATGTTTATGTCATACGAAGTTTTTGCCACTTTCGGGATATCTGCTGTAAGTAAAGTGTTTCTTTTTTCATTGCTTTTTGGTTATCTTTGTTTCAAGACATTGGTTCGGATGTTATTGGTCGTGAATAGTAATGAGGTTCGATTTGATGACTTGATCACGTTGCCTTCTTGTTTCAAGCAATGTGTCAAACTGATACAGTTTTTTTAACTATTGTAACGAATTATTTTTATTTGTAACAGTTTCGTGAAATCTCTTTGTTTACTGAAAAAGTGGGCGTATTTGTAAAATGTAAAGTGGGAGTTCTGATTATGTTTTTGGGATTGAAAACCTTGAAGGCTTAATGAAGTGTCATTCATTGCCTTTAATATTTTTATGAATAAAATGCTGGATAAGCCTAAAAATAAACAGCCAGGGATCTAAGGAAGATCGAACCAATGATATAGTTTTAATACACGGCTCTGTTAAGTAACTTGCTGAGGAAAAGCGTAGCACATAAATATTACATTTTAAGCACGAACTTGTTAGGTAGATAAAGATTATACACTCATTCAATGTTTTCAACTACATTTTGCAAGTCATGAGTAGTTTTGCAACACATGATTATTTCATAAAAATAGACGAGAGCTATACGCGGTTATACCTAAAACTAGCCAGACAAAATGTTAGTACCTGAGGACCTCCAGTCTCTTCTAGAAGCAATAGGCAATAATCGTATTCCTGTACCGGAAGATCGCCCTTAAGATGACCCTCTATTTTAAAACATCTCATCATTCAATTCCAGATCCTGTCATTCACACTATCAGTAACCCTGCTACTGATCCTGGCAGCCAAGCGAGGCCTCCTCCGCGTGGGTGCTGGCAGCAAGCCCGCCAAGTTCAACCCTCTCCTGCTGCCAAGCGCGCCCATCACGGCCAAGATCGTCGAAATGACGCCACTGAAGGACCATCGAGCTATTTAGATAGAGACAGGGATATGTAGAAAGAGAGCGCAATATTTTTTTAAATTGTTTCAGGTTCTATGAGTTTGATACTCAAAAAGTTTTTGATAATTTTCCGTCCATGCTCAGGATAGTCACAAACATTCCAAAAATTAAAGTATAATAGACCTACAGCATGTATCAGAAAGAAGACCACAGAACTGAACAATGTCGAGTACTTAGATATTGAAATTTTGTTAAGGGGCAGTTGATTATTTGTTCGCGATTAAGATGTTGATCCCATTATTAAAGTAATTCAGTTTGATGGTCTATACCTAACGTGTTCTTAAATATGCTACACGCTGTATCAACGTATCAACTACACATTTCTGTGATGATGTGTGATCGATAAACTGATTTTTATTATTTGTTATCTTCTGATTAGACGACGAAAACGAAATTGAGGCGGCTCTTAGACAGCTTAAGAATGGAAAGGCCCCTGGTGAGGATGGGATAACGACTGAGCTCCTGAAAGCGGGAGGACGTCCTGTATTAAGGGAGCTTCGGGAGCTTTTCAACTCGGTCCTGTTCTCTGGGAGAACACCAGAAGCGTGGAGAAGGAGTGTGGTCGTTCTTTTCTTTAAAAAGGGGAACAAGACCCTACTAAAGAATTACAGACCCATTTCGCTCCTTAGCCACGTGTATAAGCTGTTCTCAAGAGTCGTCACAAATCGTCTAGCGCGAAGGCTCGACGACTTCCAGCCACCGGAGCAGGCCGGGTTCCGAGGAGGATATAGCACCATAGACCACATCCACACAGTGCGGCAGATCATACAGAAGTCCGAAGAGTATAATCGGCCGCTGTGTCTTGCATTTGTGGACTATGAGAAGGCTTTTGACTCTGTCGAAACCTGGTCAGTTCTGGAGTCTCTGCAGCGATGCCAAGTCGACTGGCGATACATCCAAGTGTTGAGAAACCTTTATGAGAACGCCACAATGACCGTCCAAACTCAAAATCAGCAAACGGAGCATATCCCATTGCGTCGGGGGGTAAGACAAGGGGACGTAATTTCCCCGAAATTGTTCACCAACGCACTGGAGGATGTGTTCAAGACGCTGAAATGGGAAGGACGTGGCATTAATATCAACGGCGAGTACATCTCACACTTGAGATTTGCAGATGACATCGTCATACTGGCTGAATCGCTGCACGACTTGCAGCAGATGCTGGATGGCCTAGTTGATTCTTCTATACGCATTGGTCTCAGGGTGAACTTGGACAAAACCCAGGTTATGTTCAACGAACACGTCACCCCAGGACCTATTTTTGTCAATGGCGGTCCTCTCGAGGTTGTTCGAGAATATGTGTACCTCGGGCAAACTCTGCAGTTTGGTAAGAACAACTTGGAGAGGGAGGCTAATAGAAGAATTCAGCTGGGCTGGGCAGCATTTGGGAAGCTTCGCCGGGTCTTCTCGTCGCGTATTCCACAGAGCCTAAAGACTAAGGTCTTCAATCAGTGCGTCCTGCCTGTTATGACTTACGGAGCCGAAACGTGGACACTGTCGGTACGGCTAGTCCATAAATTTAAGGTCGCTCAGCGAGCTATGGAACGGGCTATGCTTGGAGTTTCTCTGAGGGATCGCATTCGGAACGAGGTGATTCGACAGAGAACCAGAGTTGCCGACATAGCCCACAGAATAAGTAAGCTGAAGTGGCAATGGGCCAGTCATATTAGCCGTAGGACCGATAACCGTTGGGGTAGACGTGTTCTTGAGTGGAGACCGCGAATCGGCAAACGTAAGGTGGGACGCCCTCAGGCTCGGTGGAGTGACGATCTTCGCGGGGTGGCTGGTAGCAACTGGATGAGAGTTGCTGAGAATCGAGTTGAATGGCGTGCGATGGAGGAGGCCTATGTCCAGCAGTGGACTGCTATAGGCTGATGATGATGATGATCTTCTGATTTGACTAGTCGAATAGTTTCCTTTTCAAAAAGTTCTTATAAAGAGCAAGATATAATGTCTATGTATTAATGAGTATTCTGTTCTAATGGAGAATCTCTTTTATCGTGTTTTTGTAATCCTAGTTAATTCGGGACATCAGGTTCTGTTCATTTATTAGGTTATTTCCCACTGTGTATTTTAGTGGGGTTGCGGTAGACAAACATGTTATTGTTTTACCCAATTGTATTGTATCCATTCCCGATGATACTTTTTAATATTTTGCCTTCCATTTTGATGATTATGTTTTATAGTATTCAAAACAGAAAGATAGAATGCCAATATTGTTACACAGCTCATTTACAATATTTCTAATACTATCGTTACAATAGCGGTCTTATCGCTAATAGCGATATCTTCCAGGCCACCTTTGGATGGAAATTATTTTTTACGTATTTCAATAGTATTACTTACCTTGTAGCATCATCGTCACGAACTAACACATCTCTTCATAACCCTTATTTATAAAATAACAAATATCAAAAAATATTTTTGTCTGCGACCCAGGCCCACCGACATTTCTCAAATGTGGTGTCTATGTAACTAGCTATTAGGTATAAAATTATATCTATGAAAGCATCGAATAACTGATAAAGTTTCCCGCATCTAATATGAAAATTACCATCAGTATTTAACCTAAGTTAATTACCAATAACGTTCGTTAATTATAATTATATTACGTACTTACCGGGAAGCGGAATAACTTAATTATTAAATTAACATACAAATTAGTTTGTAAGTGCCATAATATCATAATGATTTATCGATATATCTAAATGTTTCTTCTTTGTATTATATTTGAACAAAAATTTATTGAGGTTGATGATGTTAATAAGATCATTCTAAATCTAGATTGTATACACAGATGTAACATACAAGATTTAACAAAAAAAAAATTCAAAATCTACATTTTCTAGCAGTGGGAGTAAAATATTGATTTAGGTACAGCTCCAAAATGTACTGATATTGCGTTGTTGCCTTTTGCTTTTAGCTGAGCAATATTTGGTCGATTCATGAAAATACGAATCTTTTGATAATGTGGCTTCTCAATAATAGCTACTGTTTATTATATTGTATCAGAATGTTATTTCTGTTTTAACCAAATGAATTTCAGTAACGTATTAAGTATTTAACAAATAAAATAGCATAATATGTATGTATATAAAGACTCGTTAAAAATAAACTTGTAGGTCAAAATAATAAATCGTTGTTATTTTTTCTCCCGGAAAAACTAAATGCTATGTTGTATTTATTATTTATTTAGGAGCTTTTCCTTACCACTGTTCTAAGAATACGGAACTGGCGAAATGTGGGTGTACTATTACGTACACCTCTGCCTAACCCTTCAGGGATTACAGGTGTCATGTTATGTTCTAAGAATAATTCCGACTGTTGTGTACCTACTAATAAGCATATACCTAACGCCACTCCAATGACTTTTGTAATGAAGCAAATTGCTAAGAATAGGTATTGAGAAGAGTATAGTAATTATCACGGAAAATAGGACTTTCAGCACTTAGGGCCTCAAAATGATACCGAGTCCAGGCCAATTATACCGATATGCCTCGAGAAGAGAAACTTAATCGAGTGGAAAATGTTAATAGTAAATGGACAATAGGTTTTGGTTTGTGAATACAGCTGCCTACAACTTTATGCTATAATACCTATATATAGGCTATAATAGGTAAGGTAGGTAAGTATGTATTTGTATTTTGCTACACTTTTCGGGTACACTGCTCTACACTGGAGTCTATTCAAATACTAGTTACCAACTGATGTTATTGCCACCTAAACAAAAGTCAACTTTATACTAGCGTAAATTAAGTTGATTGTACTATTTAATTGTGTACTAAGTGTGGTGCAATCTGGATCTCATGTGTGTGCAGGTATTAAAGTTATTACTTCAATTACAGTCATGTATGTTACGGACGCAAAAAGCATGTTAACATTTAACTGGTTTCCACTATTCGCTCTCGTCATATCATCTCCTGAAAAGACAAATTACAATGACTTAACTACGGATAGGTCTAACTGTGTCCGCTAGGAGGCACCGCGCTCTGAGGACTAAGTACACCACTTTAACTCCGTGTGACTAATGCGAGAGAAGTTCCCCGTTGTTTTCCAAAGGGTAATGCCACGGCCGCCATATATTAAGAGAAGATGATAAAAAACTTTTTATGTGCCGTCCCTTGACATCGGGATCTCTCCGAGTTATGGGCCAGGGGCATGTTGCTACCCATATTTCATTTTTGAGGTCGAAATCGTCGGAACTTTACTTTTTTGGGCACATATGTTCTCACTGTATTTTTGTTTTCAAAACTTTTTATCAAACCTAAATAACGACCTGAATTTAAATTGGTTTAGGGAAAAACTGTAGGTAAATGCAAAATACTCGTACTGTTTTGTTTTCAGCACGTTTTGAAAAACGTTTTTGTTCTCATTTTTCCGCTGTAACTAACGACCATTATTGACGCACAATTATTCAGCTCTGTTCGAAAAACTAATACAAGCTTTTGTCACGTAAAATGGAAGAACTTATTTTACAAAAAAATTACACCAGAAAATTAAAATAGAAGAGAAAATGTGTTGCCAGCAGTTATTGATTAAATTAGAGGCAAATTGATTTCTGCGCACTCTCCGCCGACGTCGCCATCGTCGGTACAAATTAAGGGTCGAACATTTCCTCGAGACGTCTCCTAGACGTCTCCTCGGCGTTTCAACCCAATTTCCTTCAAAAGCGAGGCGATGGAATTCGATTGAGCGACGTTTTCCGCTCGCTGGCAGTCGGCTTGATTTTATTACAGCCTCCGTTGCTCCGCTAAAGCTCTTTAGTGGCTTTTTAAAAATATTCACGATTGGAGGGAAATGAGGTCCACGAGGCTCGCGGAATAGTTGGAATTGGTTTACGTTAGGAGGTTGTTTAGATCCCTCCCGAGGGAGGATCGCAATCTTCTCGAGTCGGAATGTCGGGGAAAGTAAGCAATTGCGTCGTGGTGGCAGAATTATCTAGTTATGCTAACTGTGATGCTGTTGAGGGAAGTGAAGGTTGAGAATAAAGTTGGTTTGTTTACGTTGTTAGGGACTTTATTTCATAAATATAATGAACAAATCAGCTCCTGCAAACCAACTATAAGGATAACCCCAAGAGAGTTGGTAACAATGTCTTCTTGATTTATAATACAGCAAATTGCGATAGCTAATTTATCTGCCAAAATTGGTGGTTGAGACAGTTTTCCCTTCTTCATTGTGAGACAATAATTATTTTATGCTGAAATGATTATTTACCATCCTGCGTAATCTGACCGCTGGAAGAAGTGCTCCCCCGATAACTTCCTTCTGAAAAAACCTTTGTATCCTGTCCTGCACCTCAAAAAAATACTTAGTAATAATTCCACACTATCGCCAACCACTACATTTTCTGTTACATAAACAACGCTACAACAAAGCAGTTTACCAAAAAACTAACCGTGTGTACAAAATGACAGTGTATCCAATATCGTAACTAACTTGATAAAATAAACAAGCCTGATCTGAACTACGGTAGAAGGCCTTCTTTGAGATATAATAATATAACTCAGGTCTACCAGTGTGTTAAATTTCATCGATATTCGTTCTGCCGAGAGGTAGAAACAGAACAGACAGAAGGACAGGCAGACAGGGTCACTTACTTTCGCATTTATAACATTCGATAAATTTAACGTTAAATAGCTGCTGGGTAGATCGATCCGTTTTCATAGATGAGTCGCCAGTAGCCCGCGGCGACCACACTGAACTGAACTGTTTTCGTTTTACATTTACCTCATAGTAAAACTAAAACAGTTGCTCACAGCTATCGGTGACTTTAGTTTTCACATTAATTATATTCTCATACATATATCAAAGTTGTTTCAACTTTCATAGTCATAAGCCTGAAAGTTAGGCAATCTGTTTGAATCCTTACATTATAGATAGGTGCTATTAACTAAATGATTGGATATCGATTGGAATTAAGCACTTCAAAGCGTATAAGGGAGTTAGATGAGTCAGAAATTAAGGAATATGAATACTAGCTTCGTCCTAGCTCTCATGACTCGCCGAGTGCCCTAAATACTAATAAAGATGCCTTCAGGCAGTGAAACGTTTCACTAAGTCGAAGCTAATTTATCCGGCAATTAGTCTATATGGTTAGGAACCGGGCAAGATCTATATTAATCAATGTCGCGGAGTAAGGTCCAACTTGCTTTAACCTTTTGAAAGCCATTGACACATATACGTGACAAGCAAGCACGTGCTCTGTACGCCATACGACAGAAATATGTGACAAAATGGTTGGTGAAATTGTGGCTTCGCGTGGAGGGCACGCGCGTGCGTTTATGTTCTCAGTCCAAAAGTTTAAACAATAACACAACTGGAAAAGGTGCACGCGTGACTCACTACATTTGTTCACATCGTTCTCTGTATGAGGATCATCCTCTGAGCTGCAGTAGGGACATTACATTAGGCTTAAATATAAAAAAACCGGCCAAGAGCGTGTCGGGCCACGCTCAGTGTAGGGTTCCGTAGTTTCCCGTCCGTCACAATAAGTGTTCCCACTTATGAGTTTAAAGGTGGGTATCCATACTATCCATTATGTTCGCGATCCAGCAGCGCTCCGCGCTCCTGCAACAGCTACCGGGCAAATGAAACTTGACCTCTGGATTGTATAGGCGCTCATACGATTCAGGGACCAAATTATATTGGTTAAGTGCAGTTTCCATCTGTTGTTTCCATCCAAGTTCAAAATAATTTTCCTAGAAAGTCCTTATAAAGTTCTACTTTTCAGATTTTTTTCGTATTTTCTAAACTTATGGTTCAAAAGTTAGAGGGGGGGGGACGCTTTGTTTTTTACTTTTGGAGCGATTATTTCCGAAATTATTGACATTATCAAAAAATGATTTTAGTAAACCCCTATTCATTTTTAAATACCTTTCCAACAATACATCACACATTAGGGTTAAAATTAAAAAAAAAACACTTCCCACTTTACATATAGGGGGGCTACCCTAATAAAACATTTTTTTCCAATTTTTATTTTAGCACTTTGTCGGCGTGATTGATACACATATTGGTCCCAAATTTCAGCTTTCTAGTGCTAACGGTCACAGAGATTAAGCGAGGACGGACAGACGGACAGACAGACAGACAGACAGACATGGCGAAACTATAAGGGTTCCTAGTTGACTACGGAACCCTAAAAAAACCTTTTTGACCTTTTAAAAGGTTTCCAGAAAAATAAAAATGAAAGAAAAACATTAAAATCTGAATTAGAAATCTTGTTTTTAAAACAAATCACAAAATGATTACTTACAGCTTTGGACTTAGGTTTTAATTAAACTGATTAAAAGAAAATGTTTTGGTTTTCTATAAGAAGTCTGAGTGGTACCTACCTTATAATAACTTCAAATAACTAGTTTCATAGCAAATTAATTTGTCTTAGAAGTTTTGAAAGTAGACTTTAATTCATTGCTTAATGTACTTAACTTTTATTTGGGATACATTCTTGAGTTTTTTTATAAATTATCTTAAGTATGAGAGATGACATTAGGTACTTAGATAGTTATGTGCTGTCAAAGTTTCTTTTGATTTCTTAAGTCTTAACCTACCACCCTAATGAAACTTTCAAGATAATTAACAAGAAAAACTTTTCGTAATCGATCTGTAAATAAGCTTGTGAAGACGTAGAAAGTTTATTAAATATTTACGAATGTTATTATAATAACACCTGAAAATTTTAGTAACGTGATCTAAGTAAATGAAGTAGCTATCTAGTACGATTTAAAATAAAACATGTGTCAATCAACGGCAATCGTTCCACAGTTGTCCCCGTCATCTCACATATAAAAGTCAAAACTCGATAAAATTTACTTTCAGCCATGAAAAACCCTGAAAAATAATCCGACACACGTAGTTGTCGCCTATTTACGTCCTGCCCCGATTTACCGCCATCCTGCGATCCATCTAACCCTCCGCCGCTAACGGCCCACTTGCAACCGACCGATGAAACTGAATTAGTTCGGGACGAATCGTACCCCATTGTTTGGTGCCAATACACTTACTGTTTATTCAGTGGGGTCGCGACGACCCGCGGTATTGACGGCTTGGGGTCTTGTTCTTGTTTAGTTTTAACGCAACTTCTGAATGAGGGTTATCTACAAGTTTCTATGGTTGTTTTGGTAAGTCCATTCGGAGTTCGTGTAGTGGGCTTTTGTGTGTGTTTTATTTTATCGATGATCCTGGTATCTCTGTAAGATGCTATCCTGGTGTTTATGGTTTCCAATAGACATGCAATATTTTGAAATGAGGTGTATTCTAAGGTGGAATGCTGCTAATCTTGTATCTCGTAGTTCTTTTAGAACTTAGATTCATTGTGAAATGACTACTGTACATTTTTAAAGCAACTTTTAAATAAAGATTGTTGGTTGGCATTTTTTTTTAATAAGACTTTCTGCTGTCTTGAAATTTGCGTAACAGAAGCTGCTAGAGATAAAAAAAGCTGAAAATTAAAACTTGATCAGATTCCCTGATAAGCTCGGAAAATATCAACACTTTTTTAAACAAAAAAATCTGGCAAAACAATCTGGCCGACGATTATTCTTTCCACTTTTAAAGAACAGCCATCTTTACAAAAAAGGACAATGCATACATTTTTCCCTACATTTTCTTCTTTGAAAGTCCGATGTCATTTAAAAAAGGAGTGCCTATATAATTATGAAGAAAGGTATAAAAGAGCATTGAGCTAAATAAAGTTCAGAAGGCTCACTCACTATGACAAGGAAACTTACAAATGAATGTTTTGTTGAACACTACACAGGCTTGCGTTTGGTTCTACTCGCTTGATGTGAAGCGACGATGCTCTCGATTTACTCAAATCGTCAAAGGCAAACAGGTATTATGGTTATCATTGAAGATTCCATTTAGAATGATTACTGCCAAAGATTTTATTTGTGACGAGATTCCCAGACAGCTGAGTCAATAACAACTAATTACCTTTACAAACTTTTGCAGTGATAAACAAACTCCCCTAATACCCACTCTTCAGACTTTTTAGGTCTAGTTTTTTTAGGCTTTTTCCATGTCCAGCATAGCAAAGTCATGGTAATAGGTTGGTCATATTATTATTAGTCTTTAAACCGGTGACAGTTGGATAGACGTGTCCTTGAGTTGAGACCGCGAATCGGGGTAGTGTGGCTGGTAGTAGCTGGGTGAGCGTTGCAATTGAAGAGGCCCTTGTCCAATAGTTAACTGTTGTGAGCTGATGATGGTGATACGAGCAAACTCTGATGGATCTTCTGTCCCTTCTTATACTTATATAGTAGAAAGGATCTCACCGGCCAGCGAAGGTAGTTTAAAGGAGAATGTCTGGCGAAGGTAAAGCTCACGGAGACCGATTAAAATTACGGATAGCTTAATTAACTCGGCGCCCTTGTCGGTTATTTAAAAGAATATTACAGTAAACGGGCGGCTAGGACGCAGGGTTTTAAGTACAAACGCTGTGCTGTGCGTTTTGATGTGGACAAGAATTACTGTACACGCAAGTAATTGTGTTGTAGAAATTGTTTTGTTTTTGTTTGAAAACCACATCTTTTTGGGAGTATAGTAATATAAAATATTTTTAGCAGTATTGTTAGGATCGTAAGTGACAGGGGAATCAACCAAGTTTCTCTTCGTCTTCCGCTTACAAAACTGCGGTCAAACGGAGAAGCCGAGCGGGCCGGACTGCGGACTGCTTGCAGATACCGAGCTTTAATAGATATTTCAGCACGTAATCTGTATAAGTCCAGTGTCCGCAGTCCAGTCCGGAGTCCAGTCCGCTTGGTTTGATCGCACCTTTAGAATGAGTTTCTGAGCGTTCACATATCTGCAGCGTTTCACCCGCCCGTCTGTTCGCCCCAAGATTGTAACAAAACCGTTAGGGGCCGCCACTCAACGGCCATCGCTCTCATTTTGCCCCGACTTCGACACTCAACCTTAATAATAATCTAGATTCAAGAATATCATGAAAAATCAACTCACTAACGTGTCTCTAAAAGACAGACAAGATATTTTTATAAAAAAAGGAACTCAATTTTGCTCAACGGAGCCGATTTGGTTTTTATTCTGTAATTTTGGTAAAAGTTTTTGTCAAGTAAACTAATGGAAAATACAGGTCCGTTGTTTTTATGAATTTTTTACACGGCTTTCATGAGTTAACGATGTTACGGTCTAAATCGTAGATGGCAAAATTAATGAGTTTTTTTGGAAAATGTAGACAGTTATGAACATACAACGTAAGTAAGGCAATCTTTTCATCATTAACGAAAGGTAAGTAAAGGAAACTACAAAAATATAATAGTAATAAATAATATGTACAAGTAGAAAAGGGTTACAGGGCGTTTCCCATCGACGCGTGCCAAGCCATTGGGTTCTAAGACAGCTGGCACCCCGGTGGTGGCAAGAGCACGACGGATGAGGTCATTAATACTAGCGTACCGCGCAATTCGACCTGCACTCTTACTGCAAGAAAGGCCATGGTGTCCGAGGCAGTCGACTGCTTCACCACATTGACAGCGCTGTGGAGCTCCACAAGGAGCGCCCAATCGCAAACACGTAGCGAGCTGGAAGGTTGTGTCACCTAACATAGTGCCTATATTAGGTGACGGTAGTGCCTGAAGCCAGAGGCCCGACTCCCACTCACCCACAGCCAGTAGGCGGGCACGCTCAGCAGTATTGGTAGACGTATTAATAAGTTTATTCCGTACCAACCTGCAGAGCGGCTCATCCCACTGTCTCTGGGAAAACGGGTTCTCGGGCCGATCCGTATCCGGGCAAGCCACTTTCCATTTATATAATCAATTAATAACAGCCTACGTCTGGACACGGGACTCTCCAATAGCATACCATTTAAGTAAATTTTAGGAGCTCCGACCTATCTGCTTCCAGCCACTCTGCTCAAATTAATTAAGTTTGACGAATCGCGGTCTCCACTTAAAAACACGTCTGTCCCCACAGTCATTGGTCCTGCTTGTATAGCTAGTCCCTTTCATCCCTATTTTTCTATATATATTATTTTATTACAAAGTAATAATTGTGGTGTAAACTGAAATACGCGAAACCAGAAACCGCGACATAGCAAAATACTCCTATTTGTGCCCAAATTGCGGATATATTCATTAAAACAACATAATAACAGTTGCTCGTTCGTTAATTAAAACATAAATCATATGACAAAGCCTGCACACGTCCAGTGCGCTGTTGTGTAACCAATGATTCAGTAACACCACAACCGGTACAACACTTACTGCGCCCGCGTAGTGCAATATAGCCTACTCCCGATATACCTACAGAGGGGAAGCGATATCGACGCCCAAACCTTACCACGTGCTCAGTACATTATTCCGAACCTTAGAAATTTTCATTTCCGAATGCGCGGGAACCGTTTGTGCGTCGGTCTCCCTTCTACCATATCGTTTACACATTCATGTCATGTCGTTTACAAAAATCTTAAAAGAGCCTCTCACAATATATATACATCTTTATAATAAACGCAGTCTTCTCGCTCCCCCCCCCCCGCCCCGCGGCCCAGCTCCCTTCGCCTCTCGGGGGTCGTTATAATCATGACAATAGCAGCTTGGTGACGTCATTAGCAAAATGGCGCCGAATTAACTTGTTCAACATTCAGCCACAGATTAACGTAATTGGCATTACAGACATCCTAATATTTCATTTATGCTTGCTTTTCATTAAGTTTGGTGGAGGAAGAAAACTCAATGAAGTTTATTTTCTAATCTTAGGGACGGTTTTAAAATGCAGTGGTAAATAATGTTATCATTTTCGTAGAAAGAAAGACCTGGATGAGATTTGCTCAAAAGAGAAGAGGTTACTCAGCAGTGAGCTGACAAGGCTGCCCATGAAGGTGCTTATGTGTGTATGCATATGAGAGCATCCTGGACAGTCCAGAACCCGTCTATCATCTTGCTAATTTTCATAAACCAGAAACTCTTGTTCAAAGATTCCCAGCCGTTTAGAATGTGTCAGTTTAAGATGTTCAAAATGTAGATGCTGATTTGTCGAAATGAAACTGCTTCTCACTCCCTTACTATTAATATCTTCCAAACGCTTCATAACTACATCATGCCTCTTACACTAAAAGCCAAGGAAATAGAACTCTCTACCCAAATACTACTTTAGTAGCAAGAAGACATTTATCGAATAAAGCTAATTACTCAACTCACATTACATGGAATATGTATGAACTACGAGTACGTGTAACATCACGAGATATCAAATATCAACTGATACACTTATGTCAAGTGTCAAATGTTGTTGTATGTGTACTGTACATTGTCGTTTTGTGTCTCTGTTGTGTGTCGCATTAATATTGATGGATGAATAGTGATTGTCATTCCTTTAAAGATCTTTGAATCAATTATTGGTTTAGCTTTAGGTATAACGGATTTTGATATGAAATTGAAGAATGCTGCTTTAGTGCCTTACTTTGTAATGTTAGACAGGTAGATATTTACAAAATCAATGTTAAAATAAGGTAATTAGTGAAAGTTCACTAACGTAATGTTGATATAGATACCTAATTCTGATTAAGTAACTACAGCTGATACATTTAGGGGGCAACACCGCTATTGGATAGTACTATTACTCATGGTCCCAGTTATAATTTCATAGGGTTGTCATGTAGTGTGATCAGGTCTCTAGGTTGGAAGACTTGAAATGAAACGTCTGTTTGGTTTCATGGTCCGGTTTAATGTGTTAAAAATACTTACAATTTATTGTAATACAATATTGTTGAAGAAGCACTTCAAATAAGGCTGTCTACATACATGCTTTGTATTATTGCTTACACACTACAAACGCGTAACATTTAGATTTTGAAGTAGTAAGTAGTAGGTTTTAGCCAGTCAGTATTGTTATTCTAAACTTATTACTTTAGGCAAACTGTGAAAAGCAGATAAATTTCTCATATTTGCTCTTTCTAGAATATCGCTTTCAATAAGTTAACCTTCAATTAGCGCGTCCCCAAGTTGTATCTCCACCAATTTGGAAGTTCTTCGTGTAAATCGTTCCAGTGTTACGGACAAGTCTTAGTTGTTAATCAAATATTAATATTTCTTCCGTCCAACTGAACGTGAACGTTTGTTAACTCGACAATTATATAAATTGATACTACGGAGATTTACAAATTGCTGACGTCTGTTTTGAGTGATCATCGAATATTACTTGTAATTTAAATTTGTGCTGTTTTACAAATAATATGCTTTTCTTCTTCATTTTGTTAGATATACAATCAGCTTATGGCCTCCACACTGTTGGCATACAAGCGTCCTCCCCGCGAGAGGGACCGGGCCTAGTGATTGAAGTTCGATTCTCATCTAGGACCATCATCTCATCATCTTTCACCATTTTGAGAGCAGGGGGGGGGGGACGCCCTAGAAAAACACACACTGATCTTGTTGGTGAGGTTCTTCAGAAAGGTGCGTAGCACTCGCAAGCGGCGTGCGTGTGTGCCAAGATTTATGAACGTGAACAATGCGAAGTGCGTATGTAAGGATCGTAGCAGGTGGTGTGCTGTGGTTTCTGCCTACCACCCATAGGAAAAAGGCGTGAGTTTATGTAACGAAACAAATTACACAAAGATGAAATAAATTATATGATGTTGAGTCTCGCTTCTTTTCAGTTGTCAGTGACAGCTCCGAGTCTGCTGGATTATGGCTGGTTGATTGCAGGAGAGATTCACCCCTTATAACGAAGTACTAACACATGATTGGCGAAATATAATATAGGCGGACTTCTGCCTATCCCTTCTGGATACGGGCGTGAAGTTTCAAACGACTTTGATAAATGCTCATTTCTCCACCGTACAAAAAGGGGATATCGAAAATCGTTTGCTATTTTTGACATTATTTAATATTCAAGATTACGTGAACCAATAGAAAAGCGTCAACAACACAATAAGCTCCTCTACGTATACCCCCAGCAAGAAACACGACTCACGCTTGAAGTATCTGTCCGCCCACGTAATAAATAAAAGCCAATAACGTAACCTAATATCATTTACATACAAATTGGAGAAAAACATCAAACAATTTCTGTCGTTCCCTCGTGAAGATTATGATTATATATAAAAAAAAAACAAAAACCCGACTGCTTAAAAAAACCCCAGCACAATATCAATGGCAACATCGCTCTATGTTACCCTGTCCAAAGTACATCGAATTCTATCATTGATGGTTCGATTCTGACTCCTATTCTAGGAACATTGTTTTTGAATATTTTTTTCGTTAAATTCTTTAAAAACAGACTGTGACAATTCTCAATTGTACTTATAACATTGCTCCGTTAACAAGACCGTGGTTAACATTCAAATTTCATCTTAACGTAACTCGTAATCCTAAACCGATTGTCAAATATTTAACAATTCCTCCAGTGTTGTTATCAATTTATATTATAAATACTTTACATTAATCCTCGCGGAATAAGGGCAGAATAACGAAACACTAAAGTATATTTAAAATTAGCGAGAATGGTTGTTTTAACAACATTAAATCGTTATTCCTAAACTGTTATTTTAAATAAAAAATGATTAAAGGAACCTAAAAATCATTTTTAAAATAAGTTTTCAACGATACCCCACTTGAACTGACCTGAACTTGACGAACTACCTCGTTCGTCGAGTTTTTCTTTCTTAATTCTGACAATATGGCGTCTGGTTGTCGCTGTGGTGAATTTTTATTAATGTCATGTCTTTAGTGACACTCGCAAGGTTAAGACGAATCGATTGACGTAAGAATCATCAAAATCGGCCGCCACGTTTGGTCTCTACAATACAACGCCCCATAGGAATAAACAAACATAGACTGATAAACATATTACCCTCCTTTCGCGCAGTCGGGTAAAAAATCCTTGTCCAATCCGTGAGGGTATTATTAGGTATCGAGATTAGATTTTATTTATGTTTTCTTTTTTGGATAACAAGTAAAATAAAAATACCCCGATAAAAAATAAATAAAATGTACTAAAATGAGGAACCCCAGCCGTTTCTCGGGTGGTGAGTGTAGTGACGTCATAAACAAACAATTGACGATCGAACATACTAAAAACACGTATGCAGAAACGTCCTCAGTGTAGAGCATGATGCCGATATCTATGATTATGATGGGAGGGGGAAGTTGTGTAGAATGTAGAAATACAATTTCTGTGCCAAAGAACAATCCTCTATCAATGTTATATGCGATAATTTCATAAATAATAAAAACAAACCCAACTGCGTAATCTAAATAAAATATAAGGAGTTTATATTACTCGTTCAAACTTCGTAATAGGATATCTGACGTATGGTGTGTCACGTGTCACGCAGACACGGATCTGTGTCGTGTCACTCGTGTCAAGTCGTGTTAACTCGTGTCACTGGACACGAGTACTTTATATTAAATCTCCGCCATCCTACACACACGCTTATTGAAATGGGATTGAAGAGATTGAAACCCCTTGTGAGGCTTACTGTTTTTTTTTTTCAATGAATTTATTATTACGTTCATTTTGTTAAGTATTTACTAAGAAATTTATACGATATATCGCGATTATTGCTAAGTCACGGAATAGAAAAAAGCTCTCGTTGTTTCAAAATTTTTTCTGCTGAATTTAGAAAACTAAAAATGTACGAGTATGTTAAAATCTGAATCCGAAGTTGTCAAAGACATTATACCAGTCGTAAAAATTGTTTAAAAATAACTTGTACCTACATTTTTTTTTTAAATCTGTTGTTACCATAAATAAAAATGTCACAAGCAAAACTCAATGCTTGGAAAACATTTTTGTTTCAATAACAACGCCAAGCAAGCGAGACAACGAAAAAAAAAACATCTCAACGTTTATCGGGACTCGACAGAATTGAAATCGAGAACCATTCTTAAAAAAACAACGTTCTTTTAAAGAAAAATATTCAAAGCTTCACAAAGTATCGAATAATAACAATTGAGTCGATATTCGTCCGTCCAATACTGGTGGAAAGAGCTCCAGATTGCGTTTATAGTCGCCATGCCAGCAAACGACTGACTATATAAAAATCGTAACTTCTGTATGAAGACGTAAAAAGCTTTTATATGACACGATACGAGATCTAACGACCACTTAAATACTACAAAAGGCGGAGAATCGGGTCGGGGAACGTAATGCATCCCGATTTTTAGTAACTGTACTACAAGCTGTTAAAAATGGTGAGGTTTTTGGTGCTGATTATAATTTGTTATTCAAAGAAATAGACGCAGGGATGTATCGTGGATTGTGATGTGTCGTGTTGTGTTGTCGTTTATTTTTGCTGCAAAACAACATTAATTCGTGTTAGTTTATGTGACATTGGCACGCAATATTTATTTTGTCTTTTTTTTCTCGGTCCCAAAATCACATATAACTCTTCCAAATGCATTTTGCCCTCCCAGTATATTCGATCTGCCAATAACACAAAAAATGGATGTCTCTATAATTATTTAGTGATCTTTCTTCGTTTAAATCTGTCTCACAACTCAATGAGCCCCGCCACACGACGTTATCATCTGACAATAATACAATCAGCCGATGGACGTGCCGCATCAGTCTCAGTCCGCACTAATGAGAGACAAAACATCACCTTACGTGTACGTGTACGTGTACGTGTTTAGCTGTCAAGGTGATGAGACTGTACTTGTTCCGCTGTAACTGCCTTGTTGGTCTAATGGTCGCCAGCTATTCTGCTGAGCACGAGGGTCCTGGGTTCGATTCCCAGATAGAGCAAAGTGTTTTTGGGTGCTTCTATCAGTTTATTCGTTAAGACATTGATATCAGGTTTTTCGATTTTTGTATGACCGGAGTTGTACGTGTTAGAAAATGGATGTAAGACTACATGTATTATGTTTTAATATCCACTAGTTATTATCAATCTTTGAGTGTCAGGATGGTTACTTGTTATTTACCGTGTCTAAAAGTATCTCTAAAAAGGTGTATAGGGAAAAGGGTTTTTATCAAGAAAAGCACAGAATAATCAAGTACGTACCTTGACAATAAGAATAATTATACATATCTATATGAAGAAGTTCAATCAGGCGTTACTTTGCAGAAATCCATGACATTAAATGGTTTCATGGCATTTAATGTTAAAATAAGCGGTTTAATATGCCAGAAATTTGTATCTTTTTAACTCCAGCTTTTTGATTAGCTGTGACGAGTCTTGGATAACAGGTTCCGGTCACGGTTATTTACATCAATAACTAGGCAGCGATGTCACTTCGCTTTTGTATTAATATCATTGGATTCAGTAATGAACAGTTGCCCAACATTGGCATTATCTATAATATGTATGTTTTTAGAAATATATAAGTATGTTTATCAGTTTGGGATTAGATGGCGGTGTGTTGGTTGTCCCAAGATATACAGCGTGTAACGGAAGGGGGTATCAACCCTGAAGGAGGTGAATGTGCTCATGAAACTAAAAAAAATTGACCCTCCCATAGTAAATCAATCAGCTGGTAGTCAGTTTTGTAAGGGAGGGCCAAATTTTTTTTTCATATTTCGACCTATGTTCTTTGGGGAAAGTTGTTGAGTTTCATGAGCACATTCACCTCCTTCAGGATTGATACCCCCCTTCCGTTACACGCTGTATATTGGCAAATGCCGCTGGCAACAATGTCGCACTCTGCTTTACTCTGTAGGTAAATCAATCATGATATTAGTTTATAGGTAAGTTTATTAACTGTTTTTTTAGATTGCACTTCTTCAGACGAGAGCGAGATAGCGGTACCTCCATCCAATCATAAGCTTGGTAAGCCGTCTGAGCTCCGCTGTGGAAAACCTAAAATAATTCGCTTTCCAGAGTACGACCCTCGTTTAGCCACCCCTAGGTGGTCATTGAAATATCCTGAGTGTAATTATAAGGGACGGATGGACCTTATTGAACCTAAGCAAGGAAGACAGAAGATCGGTATTTCTGTGAATCGTCTATAAAATCGCCATCCTATCACACTGCGCTTCAAAACACAAATGACTGACGATGCTCATAAAGCCGCTGAGCTGAAGTGGGAATGAATTGGCCACAACTGCCGCATGCCCAAAGAACTGTGGGCTATCTTAGCCACTTTCTGGAGCCCTGACACAGCAAGAAGGCGTCGTGGCAGAGTTCATAGAAAATGGCGGGACGAGCTGGACAAGACCAGCGACCAGTGGTCCACATTGGCCTTGGATCGAAGCAACTGGAAGTCATGGGAAGAGTCCTTTGCCCAGCAGTGGGATGACGCAAGCTAACAGTATTAATTAGTATTTGACAATTAAAATTTTGAGAGAAAATGCTTTCAATCGATTAGTCTTCAAGTAGGTACAACAAAAGACTGTTTACCATTTTCCGAAAAAGTCACGTCGATATTATGTTTATTCCGTAAAATAGAAACGGAATCCTTCACAGTCCGTATCGCAGCGCGTAAAATCCAAATTGGGTCATATCGCCCATAGCCCCATATAGCCCATACATAGCCGTACATAGACCTGGTATAAAGGAGCTGTGTCAAAGCGCGGAGGATATCTGTCACGGCGGCAGGCCTCAAGACAAATGGCCTCTCGGGGGAAAAACTGCAAGCTATAGCATTCGTAGTTCGTTCTATTGTGAGGTTGGAGTGAGGAAGGGCTTACTGAATGAATAGGTACGTTTTGAAATGTGACCCTGTTTGTTAAGAAATTAGCATCTGTTGTTATTATCATGTATTCAAAGTTAAAAGAACTGACAGATAACGGGGAGCCTAAACTACTTCGTCCAGAAGCATATAATTTTGCTCATGTGTTTCTTATAATAATAACGAAGAAGAGCAGTAAGGATAGATTTTTGAAAATTCATCCCCTGATCATCACCAACCTCCGACCGACCTTCAATTGTACGCTAATTGTATGCCACTTAGCACACGTCCCATAAAATACTGAAAAAAGGGAAATGTCTTTCCAAAGCTGCCACATGGCCTTTTTCCAACTATGTTAGGTACGACTTTCACTCTTACTGGATGCAGCTGCATACTGCATAATTTCCGTTACAAATTCCATTCTTGTCATCTATCATCTATCCATCTAGCAGCTTGCTACCAAATACAAACAACACGATCATTATACATTCAAAATCAATCAAAATCAAAATATTTTTATTTCACATAAGTAGGCCCACATGGGCACTTATGAAACGTCGACAAAAAGGTGCCCGGTTCGGGTTGGTCGTTTCCTATGGAGAAGAACCGGCAAGAAACTCCATGGTTACTCTTTTAAAATGAATCAATGAATTATAATAATATGTCATTTTTAGCCATAATTTTAAAGCAATCGCACCTGTTCTTGTTTCATATCTCTCCGTTCAGCTTCCTCTCCATTCAAGTCAGTGACAACGTCGAAGCATATAAAAAGCATTCCGTTTGAGAAGCCTTTCTACGTCCCCTGACGTCACTCTTCGTTTGACGTCACGTCACGTCACGTTAGATGTCAGGCAGCGGTGTGTACTGAGCATAGAATGAGTATATTTCGATCACAATGAATAAAATGAAGACGTAAATGACAGGGATTCATCCTAATTACAGGAATAGTGTAAATACCAAAAAATGACGGGACGGAATGGTCACGGAGCTTTGGGCAAGTGGACAAAATTGGACGTAACGACGCCATCTTGTGTTCTCATTACAATTTTACGAGACTATTTCCGAATTGTTGACCAACAACGGCCCACATTTGACATTGACATGTCAATCAAGTGCCGAACTCCTTGTACAGTATGACCACTTTAAGCTTGGAGTTCAAGGTGGCGCTGCTTGTCAAGAAAAAATGCATCAATATGTACACTTGGTACATACATTTATTTTAGTTTTGTGTTTTCCCGCCTGCACTGATATGTTGGTTGAAGTGTTGCTTTACACGTTCCCTTGACGTTACAGTCACAGTTAATTTACCTCAGACAGCGTCAAAGTTTGCTATAGTATTATTGTGTTGCACAATAGTTATAGCAAACTATATGTAACATATGAAGGTTACGAAGAATTCAGACGAATTGTAAACCTCCTTTTTTGGAAGTCTGTTAAAAAGAGTCCAAAAATTATGATAACGAAACATGTAATCTTGATGTTCCTGGTTCAATATATTTGTTTTGACGGAAACCATCTTGATAAACTCTTTTTTGCTGCGATAGATTTTCATTTTGTTCTGCTTGCTCATATTTCTCGGAGCATCCAATATTGGCTGATAGCACAAAATGGCGGTGCATAACAATAGGAGTATCAAGTAAAGTAAACTTTTTCTCCGCAATAAAATTGTACGGCCCCGCGACCGTAGAAGTTTATAGTGGAGAAAAAGTTTGTTTTGAATTTGGTGAGGACAAACCATAACCCACCCGTGTGGGTTATGGTTTGTCCTCACCCAGGCACATTTAGCAAAAGTGGCGCAACACAATGTACATATTGTGCTTTGTGCTATAAAGTGTACAATTTCGAGCATTAAATTGACATGAGAAACAAGAACATACTCTCTTCTATCTTTTTAAAGCAGCAGATGAACTGAATCTTTTGCGGCGCATTTTGGGGATACACTTTGTTCGGCAGAAGAGGTCAATTAGCTGGAAAAGTGACACACAACACCCTGACTTCCGCTTCCTGCATCTTGTTAGCTCATCGTTCAGCCAACCAGCTACCGGCAAGCACACCTTAGGGCCCAAACAGTCTGCTATTATAATTTTCAAAAAAATGTTGTTGAAAATGACTTCCCAGGACTTCTAATAAAAAGTTGAAGGCAGACTAGATCAGAATGGGAATTATTTTTTTTGTTAGCAAAGTTTATTTCAAGTTTTTTTTGTTTTGTTGTTTTCTGTGTTGTTTGTTAGTTGTTTATGTTTGTTTGTTTTGTGTGTGTGTGATTATTTTTTGTTTATTTTTGTTGTTTGTATATTTTGTTTGTTTTTATTATATTTGTCATCAACTTCTTTTTAGCCTGTAGATGATAATTTAAATTGAGTCAAACATCAGGCGAAGACTTTGGCACTATCAGCAGCGTCCAACAGCTCCTGTGATATGCAAGCAACAGGACAGACACGACACGATATCAAGTGTCACATTTACACTTCAGGGCATAGTCTATGAGTCAACTGTCATCAACTTGTTTCATCTTATTAATAGATCTATCGCCACTTTCAGAGTTAAGTAATTCATAAGCCTTGTCTGATCCCAGCCTTATTTCTTGAATTCTGTATTCTTAGTTCTCGCGACAGCGTGCAGCGTCCCGGTACAATAAGACATGTAGGTACTGTTCAGTGTTCATGTAAGTACATACCTAGTTGCGCTTTGTTATAGACTACAAAGTACAGGCAAACAGTACAAGAACTTCTTTCACGTGTTCGTACGAAGTTTACTGAGAATGTAAAGTATCTTATGTGGTAATCCAAGATATATACATTTTGTTTTGTTGTGAAGGGTTTTATTATGGGATACAAACTCTTCATCTCAAAACTCTGATGCCCGTTATCAGCGTCGAGACTGAAGTTCCAACAGTTCAAAATTGGGTATGCCTTTTCATTAGCCTGTACCTAAACCTGTAGGTTTGGTTTAAAGAAACCTTTCGGAAACTAATAGAGTATCAAAGGTATTTTAATAATACCATATTGGAAGGAGGCATTAAAGACTTGTTTAATTATAGCTGAACGTTATGTTCTATATACAGAATAGCCAGGGTGTCCACTGACATTATATAAAGAGTCAATAAATAAAGCTCCAAAAATATTAATATCGTATGATCAGTGAATTACCCCATGATTTCCCGCCGGACCGACGGCGACGGGCAATTGAGAGATGATACCACAGTAATGAACAATGACACTGGCCTGTTATATGGGACCTCGAATAATGTTATGTGATATTATGATAATAAAGAATAGCCACATTGTAGGCATTATGACATATTGATAATATTATGTATTTTTACTGCTTTAAGTGTTTTTGAGGTCATTCCAAAGAAATGAAACGGAACACCAACAAACTCCAATTTGTAATAATCAGGGTAAAAGAGGCTCTAGTCTGCTCAAAATTAATATTATAACAAGAGGTTGTCTGAAACTCCGACTGCAAAAATCTACGTGTAAGTGTAAGTGTAAGTGCCATAGGATACTTTTAATCTTCTACGAGGATGAAATCGCACCCAATCATCTGCCTAGCCTTTTCATAACTATGTTGGGGTCGGCTTCCGGTCTTACTGGATACAGCTGAATACCAGTATTTTACATGGAGCGATTGCTTGTACAGGGCAGGGCAGGGCTACACCCCTTGGTAAGACTGTACCTGTAACGAGTGTCGAGTAACGTGTTTTCCGAGGCATGGAGTAAAATCGGTATTTTACGGATGGTCATCCATCTACGGATCGACCTTGGCTTGACCCGCGGGGCTGTTATTATTGAGCCACGAGTCCGATATTGTTCTGATAAAATGTCAAGCCGATAGGAAATGTTATCTATAAATTCTCCTCCATCTATCCAACATTGTTGTACTAAGAACATAAATGAAATTAGCACATTACGCGACGTCACCGCTAATCAACGCGCTGACGTCGCGACATCGACGTAATGACAAAGTTGCTCCGCTCTCAGCTCGAAGGTGCGTCAAAGCGAAGCGAGCAAAGAGCGGGAACTCGATTTAAGTTGACGACCGACGGATCGCGATGTACCAGGGTGGCAGTTACACCGAGAGGTATCAAAGAGAAGGAATTTGTGATGCTTTGTTTTATGTGAGTAAACCTACTCATCATCTGCCTAGCCTTTTTCCAACTACGTTGGGGACAGGTTTCAATCGCACCGTATTCAGTTTGGTAGACCAATTGCCTGTCTGTCCTCCATAACCAGCTACTGGGTACTACGGTAACCTAAAACTGTTCTTCTTAAAACGAAGAAAAGAGAATTAAAAGAGTTATCTTCCATTGCTTTAACTGTTTGGTAATAATACTCGGAACGTTTTCTGATTTGAATCTGACGGCACTGAGCAAAGTTCAGTGCCGTCTTCTAAAGGCAACCTTTAGAAGACGGCACTGAACTTTGCTGGGTTCCAGCTACAGATCTTACTGATCCATCATAAATGCCCTGTATTCTTAACAAGATAATTAAGTTTGCCGAAAGACACCGTGTTATCATGTAATTAGGTACTTTATTAACTTTAAGATCTTTTTTTCTCTCGCTATGTGCTTAAAAAAAATACGAAAGTAAGTTCGCTACAGTGTAAAAGACAGCAAGATTTATCTTATCGTCTAGTCATTAGTAGAGTTAAGAGAAAATGAAGAGCCTTCCTTTCTCCGGAGGATTAACAGTCGCAGCTCTCTGCCGAGCCCCTTTGTCCACCGGCGTTAGCGCCTCGCTGTTATTGCCGGAGATACAACTGAATAGGTGCCGCCATATTTCAAGGAATGGAAGCTGCTGAAATATTTCAGGGAATTATGTTTTATGCCTTTTTAATAGCTGGCCGTTGTTGGTTGAAACTCTTGTGTTCTGCTTTTATACCTATGTTCGAGTTCCAGTGGACTTTATCGCGCTAGTGCCTAGATTATTATAACTTTTAACTTATTTTTAAAGTACCGTTTGTGTGGATGTGCTAAGGGAGCCTGCAGAATTAGAATTTTCTTTCGTTTTTGCTTAGATCAAATCAGTATCAGGTTGTATGTTGATCAAAATATGATTTCACCCAAATATGTGTTTACAGAATTAAAATCATTATTCATGAAATAGTCATTCGATAGGATATTTTGCATTATATAAATTTTCAGCCACAATGTTACCTCATTACCTACACGATTTAAATCAGGCTGGTTTCGGCAGCAGCCAGCAAGCGGTGAGTTTGACTGCAAAGCGAGTTTGTATCATAATAGCACTGTGGAACTTTGTTGTCACTTGGCTGTACTGTTTTGTGTACTTTATACGCCCGGCAAGTGAACAATGTGTGGCCGCACTAAATGCGCTGCTCGAGTGTGGTACAATGAGTTACGTACTGTAGCAGTGTTAGGGCTTTAGAAATGAAACCAGATTGGAAGAGTAAGATACTGAATATATTTCATTAAAATTACACAGCTTAAGTGATATTAAGAAAGCGCGAGATAGTTCATGTTCCACCTGCCACAATACCCGTTGACCAATCAGCGCACAGCACTGTTGATGTAGCACACCGTTGCTCCGAGGTACCTTGCGAAAACAGGACACGTAGCTGTGCGAGCGAGATGGATGCGCGCAGAGATATACCCCGTCTTCGGCGCGCGGGTGGCAGTTTAGAACTTGAGAACGAGCGTTCGTGCCGCGTGCTTGTCGATGCGCGCGGGCACTCACACGTACGAATGAAACGTAACTTACCTGCATTTAAAACTACGAGTGGTTTTGCTGTTTTTTTTTTAATTTATCATAGGCGAGACTACTAAAGTTCCATCAAACCGGCTCCGGACATCACGGACGATTCTGTCGGATTCCTCAGTACATTATTTTTCAGAGTTCGGTTCACGATCGCAATATGTCTGTACCGGTTTAATCGAATCCTAGCTGCTTGATTAATTTCAAGAATCTTCCAAAAATGATCAGGCGTGGTCGAGGTCAAGAGCAGGCCCATTTTGTAATAAAAAAAAATAAAAATAAAAAAATTAAAAAATGCTCAAATTTTATATCAATAACATTAGAAATTATCAAGTTTTCTTTTGTAAAACTATATTTGGCATAAACTGAAAGTTATTTTACAGACAATCTTGATGAGCTTCGGCTATTTCATTGAGAGGCAATCACGTGTCGTTCGTATGGCACAGTGCTCTAGACAGTGTATACAGGGTTATTTGTAAAACACCAGAAACCTCTTAAGAGGTCATTGTACTCATCACTATGAACAACTTTTACTATGGGACCAAACCTGTAATCGCGAAAAAAAAATCAGCTGTTCCCTACATTTATGATCGATTAACTCGTCAAA
Organism: Eurois occulta; assembly: GCA_950022335.1. Classification (NCBI taxonomy): domain Eukaryota; kingdom Metazoa; phylum Arthropoda; class Insecta; order Lepidoptera; family Noctuidae; genus Eurois; species Eurois occulta. The sequence continues at coordinate 536,144 of OX465494.1, read as the reverse complement.
ATGTAGGGAACAGCTGATTTTTTTTCCGCGATTACAGGTTTGGTCCCATAGTAAAAGTTGTTCATAGTGATGAGTACAATGACCTCTTAAGAGGTTTCTGGTGTTTTACAAATAACCCTGTATATATCTATGTGTTAAGCCTCCAAGTTTTAAAATGTTACACTGCTACAACATTGAATTCGTTACGAATAATCTAAAGAATACTTCAAAAAGAGTTCATTTTTGTCGAACTAGCCAGCGACTTCATATGAATTGCAATAAAATTGTTATCTACTATCATCCGATTCACTTTATCTTTAGGTCTCTGTCTAATCAATTGATGTTATAATTTGAGGGTATTTATTAATTTACTTACTTACGTTTTCTTTACAAAATTAATCCATAACCTCAAGTTATAACTACAACGTTTGATGTGTATGTTCACTTGAAACGACGAAGAATAAACAACTACGATTTACCCAAATTATAATGAACAAAATGTTAGCATAAAAGGAATTGCGAGACAGCTTGACCGCTTGATAAATAATAGCAATAATAAATTATTATTAAATGATTACTAAAGTACTTTATTTTTCTTGATTTTTAAATTCTTTATAAATATTACATTAATACTTTACATTAAAAAATATAATGCATCACAAAAAGCACATTTCGTGCCTAGGATTTAAACCTCCAATCTTATGCACGGCAAGCGGTCTTGAAACCTCCGCTCTATTTAGACATTGAATAACAGTAACTTTTCGTAAACGTTAACCCTATTATTGCTTATCGTTCTAAACAATAATAAAAGTACTAACTATAAAAGTACTTTTAAAAATAAATACTATGTAACAAACTTATTAATTCACCAAAACAATACATTAATTATAGCAAAATGTTTTTGCAGAATACAAAAACCAACTTGGTCCTGTCACGGATTTGAACGCCCATGTCTTTTGGGGGGGTAACCACTTAATGGAGCCGTGTGTACAAGTATATAATTGGGTTAGAAAACTCTTGTAACAACCGAGCTAAGATAATAATTGAGTATTTTTCCCCCATAGTCTCATATGTACTTTGTATCTGGAGTTACCTACTTGTTAGGTTTTTTACGAAAACTTATCGCAAAATATACGAAAACATTCTCTTATATTTTCGCAAGCATAACATGTGATGTTCAGCAATATTTCTAATCTACCATCTATCCTCAGGGCGTATCTATGATTTACAACTAGCTGCGTTAACTGTATAAAAATATTAAAAGAATATCTTCTTGGGTAGGTACTAGGCGCGCAGAAAATAATTGGAGCTAAATGATTCAAAGATGTTGGGGCAAGATAAAACGCTGGAAGCACGCGCTGTGCCGGATATTGTGTGTAATGGAAAAGCGCTTTATGCTGGAGGTAATTGAAAAAGCATGACACGTCAAAATTGAAGTTACTTATCATGAAGCGACTTAAGAAACGATTAAATCATTTATTTAAAAAATACTTTACTTATTAATGCTTGAGTACAAAAGGCACATTTATTTAAAAGTTTTTGTGTGTACATGCATAACATTTTAACAACTCCCATGTGCAAAACAAATTATTTTCCACTGCGACCTCTAAGTACCTACTTAATATTATCTGGAGCCGTCTCCTCCACAATCTTATGCTCTTCATCATATACCGTTAGTACGCCTCCCTCGGCACCGCTCGGCAAACTCCGGCAATGATCGGCTGTTATCGGGACTCCGTAATGTTTACATGTTTACGTTAACTCTACACTTATCTGCTTGCCTGGTATAATATGAAGAAAGAAAGAAAATGAAGGGGTAAATTGTGATGTTGTTTTAATATGTCTTTTGGGTGTGTTTTTGGCAAGAATGGGCTTTCCCCGTCGTAACCTCATGGGACCCATGGGTATTGTAAAAGGCAAAAGTTATTATGTCAAGACAAAGATAGAATCTTCTGGTCTACTAATAACTACAAAGATTGCCCACAAACATGAGGAAAGTTTTGAGTGAATTTTAAGTAGATTTTGAGGGACTGTTAAGGATGATAAGGCTAGAAAGGACTCATGTGATAACGAAGTGTGGAAAAAGAAGGCATGCTGTGCCAGCCGCGAATAAATTGGGATAAGGACAGGAGAATGATGAGGGGTCAGGGTCAGTTTATAAATCGCGCATTAGTCATTTGGGCCTAATGCACAGTTTATAAACTGCATAAATAAACTTATCCAGTTCACATTCTCGCTTCTTCCATCGGGAGTCCAGACGTACTGCCGGTTATCACCCACTCCTTGTCGATGTTCCACACATTCGCACGAAGCGCTTTGCTACATCGTTTATTATGCGCACAGCCAAGGAGTGGAATTCCCTGCCTTCGTCGGTGTTCCCAACTTCATATGACCCCAATCTATTTAAGTCGCGAGTTAATAGGGCTTCTTTTGGGTTAGCTCGTTCCATCGTCGACCTCATCTCTGTCCTCAGGACTAGATTGAGGTCGAGAGTAGGCCCATTAAACATAAAAAAACAGTTCACATAATATTCAGATTATGATAAATCCATTAATACTAGTTACGTATTATTAAAGCCACAGCTCCAACATATCGAACGACTATGTGAAACTGCCTGAATGTGTTGCAAATTGATTTAAACCCCATTTGCGCGAGCTAGCCGCCGCCGTTAGCGAATGTTTATGAGCGATAAAAAGGCAATTAAATAATATCATTATAGCCGTTCAAATATTGTCATGAATTGTGTCCTCAGATATAATAGGCTATACAGTATTTTTGGGGTTTTAGGTTCCTGAATAATAGGTGGTTCACAGATAACAGCATTTTCACTGTCTTAAATAGAATTTATTTCGGAACGATTGTAATATGCATAATACCTACTCTTATAATAAACTAACGTAAAGGAATCCTAATGTAAATCTGTTGTTCTATTTTAGTGTATGTAAGACATATTGTCCTTACCGCGACTCAAAAATAACTTATTACAAACATTCCACCGCTAGTGAACCAATCCCTCCCCTCCCCCACTTTAGAGTCTTCTCTATAATAATTATTTTCTTCTAGCATCTTCTTTATAAAACTAAACGCGATGTTAGCAGCGCACAGCTGTTCATCAGCATATTTTTCATTTTCCTCGTGACGTCACATTTTCCACTAAATCGCCACTCTTTGACACTTCTCTGTGAAAGTATTCAAGTCTCGTTTATTATTCGCAGCAACAGTTACTCCTTAATATACACTCTAAAGCCCTCCTCGGGGAAGCGCCAACTATCCGGGGCACACTTTAAAATCTCGGAGGCTCATATTTATTTCATAACGCTACAGTCATGAGCCGGGATGAATCGTTTACTGATAAAGTATCGGATGGATGTTTATGGGCTGTTGAAGGGCTTATTTTTCTGTTTTAAAGTACACAGTTTTGTCGTTGGTTGATTGATGGATTTTGTAAAAGATGATAGCTAGAAGATGCAGAACTAGGAGATTAGACTGAAAGGAAGTTACTACTGAGACGACGAATAGGAGAGATATATGGAAGAAGAAAATAAACTTTGCTGACCTCGATAGAATTGGGATAATCGTCGGAAAAGTTTTTCAAGTTCCTAGGAAATAATTACTTGTGCCAGCGAGAGCCAACTATAACCATAAAATTTCATACATCATTATGTGAGAGCAAAATCCATGGCTACCAAATTCTTTAAAACACCAACAAAATAGGTCCCAAGCAACAAAAACCCCATCCCTCACGACTGCTAACCCGAGTTTAAGCCCACTGTGCACAAACAAGGCACTCTGACAGACAATTAATCGCGTTGGGCTAATCCTACGTTATCTCAGAACATGCTTATTTCGCTCCTCCAAGAAATAAACATGGCTTTTTACTGTACTTGAAAATTTTCGCAAAGATTAATAAAGATTTTGGAGTCTGTAGGATTTTGTAGCTGAATGAATGGTTTAATCCTGGCTAAGGAATAACATCAACACAAATAGAGAATCAATCGTCTTTTACTCCAAGGTTATGGCAACAACAAAACTAAGATGTTAATTTTATCGTTGACAAGATTAAGTATGAACTCCATAGGGGAAAACCCTATGGAGTTCTTTAGGAATTTCTCAGAATCAGCCACGAAGTCTAGATTTGTGTAAAACATTTCTCGTAAACATATTACGCACAGACTACATGGCGGTTAGATATATTATACCTCTACCTAACCCTTATACGGGCTTAAAATACAGTTTCCCTGCATTAGACCTGATTCGGAGAGCACACGAACACAACGCATATAGCTGAGTGCATGGAAAGGTTGTCAGATAGAACCCAATCCATCGTTAGTTACACTGTGGATATCCCTCGGATTGGCTCGGGTTTATCCGGAAGAGTGTCGATAATTGTCGGCACGTAAAGGGTATGTTACAACATTATTATTAGATCAAAATATCAGTTCCCATGATTTCTTGGCAGACAAATCTAAATAAACTAAAAATACAAAGTTTTATTAAAATTACTTTTAAAACTGATGGTATTGTCATGGTGTATCATATTACTAACTGGGTTGTGGAGGTCGGATAAGCAGTCGCTCTTTGTAAAGTACTAGTATTCAGCTGTATCCGGTTAGACTGGAAGCCGACTCCAAAAACGTTGGGAAAAGGCAGGCAGTTGATGATAACTTTTAAAAATGGTAGTAGTTATGTGTTGATACCTTATTCTTACGACAAATCTCAATGAAAGATATTAAACCATATTTGAATTTCAAGCTAATTACATGTGTTTTGTATTCTAGACACGTTTTCCACAACAATCAAATCACGCATATAATAGTGTCTCCGTCGTGTGAGACAAAGATGTCAGGCCATTGTCAGTCCAGACGCCACCACGCTGAGGCGAGAATGCCTCACACACGAAGATATAAGAGATCTCTTCACGCCTACACGGTTACCGTTGTGTCCGTGGTTTCGGTCCTCATTCAAAAGAAGCCTTAGCCATGAATACTGACATTCGTACCTGGTGAAAGGAACATCGTCGTCTAGATATACAATAATGTGTGTTAAATTCACGATGTCCTCAGACCGTGTTTAACTCAGATTGTCATCTTCATGCAAATATACATCTATATCTATAATATTATCAAGATATGCCTATGTTCTTCATTTTCTAAAGACTGGTATTCGAAATTGTATAAAATCGGTCCTGATTCAGCGGCGGAGCTTTGATGGCAGTTGAAACAAAGGAATGCCATTCATTCCCTTTGCTGTAGACAGTTCGCATCTCTATAAGGTTTATAGTGTTTTAGACGAGTCTAAAATATCTCAAAGGGTTTGGTGAGTAAGTAACAAATATATGTATGATAAAAGGAATACTGTATTTGGTTTAAAAAACCCTGAAGGTACATTTAGTTTGCTAACAAAACCTTTTCCTTAAGTTCAAAATTCTATAGTTCCAAACAATAGGTAACAGATTTTTGCATTATTTTATTTTTATAAGATTGAAACACGTCAGGAATACACATTGACCTCTTTCCGTAAGTCAGCCGTTGGCCTAAAAAAATGGCATTCAAAATTCTTAAGAGGAGCTCAAGAATTAAAGCCCGACTTTAAGATTCATAGACTTGCTGAGTACAAAGTGGCAACTGGAAACAGTGTTTTACTCTATAAATAAAACAGAACTAACACAAATCCAATTTATTTACATATTAGGTTAATAAACGTTGCTCAAGTAGTGACTAACGTCTGCTTTAAGTTTGTCTAATCAAAAGTCATTTATTCAAACTAGGCTGAGAATAATTCCAATTCTAACAACAAAATTACACAAGGCAGTCTCCGGGGAAAAAGTATTAAAGACTTACAGACAGACAGTCCAACCTTATTTACCCGTTTCGACATTAATGCATAGGCCGACGGTTCTCAGTCTATCTAACGCCGGTCGCTGAGGCCGCATGAATAATACACCGATTCACATTCGCTAATTCAATGATGTATCGAACGCCCTTCCAATTACATCAGAGGTCAGACAGTCGGAGGTCGAGTGTCGTGGGAGAGGGCACTAGTTGACTTAGGGTCCATTGACAGCCAATTATGTTCATGTCATTCGTAGCTTGACGTATCCAGACTGATATTAGAAATGTGAAAGAAGTCTGTCTGTGTGTGTGCCTGTCTTACCTTTTCACACCTTATCGGCTGAATGAATTTTGACGAAAGAACAATGGCAGAATTTGGTCTGGACTTTTTTATGGCATCCGTAGATTTCATGTAGATATATGAATCAAATTAAATTAATTTTCTACGATTTTTCAATTATTCACACCTTCTCGTAAAGGTCGGAATTATTTCATGCTTGTAAAAGCTTTTCAAATGATGTGTCCATTCGAAATGTTACCATTAAAATAGTTTTAGATAACAGTAATAGTTATATGTTTAACAAAATGTGTTTTTTATTTACCCTAGCATTAGGTATATATAACCCTTTTTTTTCGGGTAGGTATTATAACCCTCAGTTTTAGTGTTTACGGGGCAAGTGCATTTTTTTTAAATACGAACTCAGCTTTCGTAAACATACAATTGAGTACTACTGTACTCCGAGGGCTAGAATTTATTTGGGTTTTTCTTATTTCATCCGTAAATACTCTTATCCTTACTTAGACCACACCACATTATCCATTTCTTTATGATTTAATTTCAATCTGCGATGTTTTATACGTAATTGTTGTTTGACGTTCATTCATAACCTAAAATGGCTTTCCCAAATAAAAATAGTCTCATTTATAGATTCTGGAGTTAATGCTAAATCTTTTAACATATTTTTCATTACGGGACGCTTCAATTTGATCCCAGACAATTCTTAGTATCGAGACCTGCCATTGTTCTTTGTCACACTGACAGACCATAACCTTAGTTAACTCATAGGATACTTTTTGTTCTTGTAGTACGTTGCCGTGGGATCATTTTCAACCTTTAATGAGGGTGAAACCGCGGGCAAAATATAGTTATTAATGTGTGAGATATTTGAATTTTCTGTGAATGTAATGAAATTATTGAAAGTGTTAAGGTGCTTTATTATAGACATTTGAATAAGAGAAATAAATTGAACGCTGTTTTGTCAAGGTGAGGTTAGGTTAGACAGGTCACATTTCATTACATTTTCTTTTAATGGTGGCAGTTTGCTGAAATGTTTTCTTGGAAAAATATAAGTGATGAAGTGTCGGTTCATCTAAGACTGTCTTTCATTTTGCACGGTCATGTTTGAAAAGTTACCTATCTGCAGTGTTTAATACAACAAATCATTTAAATCAGGCCGGTTGTCTCGTATGTTAAGTCGTTACCCACTTTCACCCTCATCATCATTCTCTTGCCCTTATCCCAATTCATTTGGGGTCGGCGCAGCATGTATTCTTCTTCCATACTTTTGTACTACTCGTCATCTGATCAGACACCTCCATTCGTGCCATATCATCATTCACACAGTCCATCCATTGTTTCTTTCATATTCCACCCACTAGTGATGTATCAAATAACCGTTCATCGTTAACAGCGAAGAAATGTTCTTCTCATGAAATTCAAAAATACGCGTTAGGAGATTTTCACCACAAGTCCTAAAAGGGAAAACCCTTAAACGTACATAGTCACTACATCTAATGGATCAAGGATTATGATAATATTGTGTTAACACCTTTACGGCAATCCCATGAAAGTTTCTGAAGTGTTAACACCCCAGCGATAGTTCTCAGAATAAATAAAGTGTTATTTTATTACTGTTTTACTCTCTATAAATCTTTCGGCGTGATTTTTATGGGCCCTCTCTATCGCCAATATACTTCACTTCGGAAAAAGCCTTTATGGTTGTTGAGAGTGTCATAAAATTATTTGTTCACTATAACTAAATAAAGTGATGAAGAATATTTGAAGTCTCTCGACTTTCATCTTATGTGCTCTTCATTTTCAGGTAGGCGTGGATTATTGGGTAGAGAGGCGGTATTTCAATAAAATAACACTAGTCACAATCACTCTACTCCGTTCAACCAAACGTTTCACAAAATAATTATAGATCGCTTAAATTAAAAGAGAACGACCCCCGAGCACGTGGTTGCGTGCGCTTCACCGGAATCCGAAGTTAACTGACCATTTTACAAGATGGTAGCTTCACCAGGGCCGGTAGTCTCGACATAGATACCGACACTTTCGCAAACTTTCAATCACTTTATTATAACGATCAAATTCGGTTGCAATAACATTGTCGGTATCTATGTCGAGACTGCCGGCCCAGTGCCCGGTGTTCGTTTTTGACGTTGAAGTTTGTACAAGATATTAAACTTGTTAAATGACAGTCTAGAAAAGCGGAAGCGCCGACATATTTAATAATCAAAACGAAATTGGTAGATTATGTAAATAATACCTACATGCCATCTAGTTTTTTGTTTCAAGAAAGTTTAAGTGTGTACCAATACCAATGAATAAAAATATTATGTCATTTCATTTATAAATTACAAATCGTTAAAATCCGATTACACTTTGCCCTCACGTCTTCTACTCCATGACAAATAAAATAAGACGTAAACTCACACAACTCTAAATTAAATTAATTTAAAATTTCCTTTTACAAGCGAACACAATTCCATTAAGCGAAGTCTTCCTCATTACCATAGCAAAGCATAATGCTCCTTATGCTCATTCTTCCAAAGCAACCAGGCTTCCACCAACAATGATTAATGAAGACGAACGACTTTGAAGTCGCAAAGACAAAGTCGCAGAGACAACTTCACAAAGAACACAAAAGACCCACAAAATATTAATGTAGGTAAGCGCTGTGGACTGTAAAAATGACGCGCGTAAAATGACGTGAACCAGCGTCATTTGGGTAATTGCGTCACGGCGTCATAGCGTCATGGCGTCATGGCGGTATGACGGCTAACTTGCGGTTGTAATGAGCAATTAATTCGACGCGAGTCGCTGCGTCAGCTAATGTGGTGATATCTTGTGCTGATTGTGGGTGTTAAGGGCTTAGCATTAGTCGGTGAGCTTAGTAACAGTAGTAAATAGGTTGTCAACAACGTTATTACTGGTTCAATTTATTGTTGTTTTGTGTTATTTAAATGATGAATGAGCGGAAGACATTCAAATGTTGTAAATTGATATTAAAATTTAAAGTTCCTGAGCAATTCAGGAATACCTAGACACAAAAAAGCCGTTTTCAAATAGTTTATTTTCTATTTTAAAATAGCTAAATTTTCTTATTATTCTACTATATCAAATTTTAAAGAATAACTAATGCTAGTTTTATAAGCATAATGAATTACAAATCGTCTGTATTATTTTCCCTACAAGGTCGACAATAAATAGTGTACAAACATTTTAGTACTAAAACCAGGCCATATATTGAGCCAAGAAAATGTGTATATAAAGCGAGTAAAACCACATCATCTGTCATCACTAACAAGGTATTTTAGCCGACATTACACCGCTAAACATCACGGTATTAACTAAGTCAATGTTTCTCAAACTATCGGCGGAATGACGCAACTCTTTTCTTTGAGAGTTACGATGAATTTTGCCAGTCATCATCATACATCATAAAATACTGCTTTGAAAGGGTAAGATAGTAGGCGATGCTATTTCTACTTACCGAGCAGAACGCACAAGGTCAAGGTCATCGGACCTATTACCATTGACTTCCAAACTCTTACTGAGAACTTAATAACAGAAAAAACCCAATAACATTTACCCTAACCGGAATCGAAACCCAAAACCCTGCGCACAACATCCACTCGAACCTTCAAAAGCAGGCTACTGATCCACAAACTTTCACAATCAAAATCCTATGTTAAAACTTTATTCTGCGGTTCATCGTCGACAATGAACCGCAGAACAAAGTTTGAGTGCGTCAGTCCTAAGTAATATGTTGTGTAGGAGCTAATCAATTCAGTCGCTCATAAGACACTCGATCATCTCCCAGCCGATATCGTCGAGGTCGGAGTTAAAGACCACGGGTAATTACATGTGTTGTATGTATTATGTTAGTGAATTTAGATTAGTAGTGCTTTGTTAGGAAATGTTTTTTGTATACTTGTTTTCGACAAGTTTTATAAGAGACTTGTCGTCAAAAACTTGTATTATCATGCATTGATTGATATTATTTCTGACATGTACTTGTACAGTTTACTATTTTGTGCATATTTTTTTAATTTTTTCAGAGTTTTATAAACAACTAGTTTTTAGTAGTAGTTGTTTAAGGTATAAACGATACACAAAACAAGTAGAACACATGTATTGTACTTCAGTGTAATAAACTGAGTAGAAACTTAAGAAATAACAGTGTTGCGATCAAAATATTCGCAATCTGTATGCGGGTAGAAATAATGTATATCTACGAACTTACAATAACTGACTAACGGTTAACTCTAACAATATTATGTTTTTATTTGCTTCGAGAACTGTGTGGAAATTGATTTTGATAAAATTTCTCAACATAACTTTGTCTTCTACATACGATGGGAAATATTTAATGTAACTAGCTTTTGTGCGCGATAGAAATTATCCTACGTCATAGTCCACCTGTCTGCCGAATCAGTGAGAAAATCGGTGAAAAATTAACAGACAGATAGACCAATAGATAGAGTTACTTTCGTATTTGTAATATTAGTTTGGATGTTTTCAGATTGTACATGTTCCCAAAACATTTTAGACTTGTTTTTACGTTTATCCTCGATTTCTGAGATTCTTTAGACAAAGCTGGCAACAGGCGTAGGTAATCCTTTTTACGTGTATCAAAATTGTTTTGAAAAGTTTCAGCTTAATTCTTAAGCAAACACAGTCTTTCGAAATAAGTACTTATATATTTATCTCCATAGTTCGTTCAAATAAGGAGGAGCTCGTGGCTAAATAAGAACAGCCGCTCGGGTCGATCTTTAGGTTAAGCCGTGCTTACCTAGGTTGGTTCGTGGATGGGTGACCACCCATTAAATACCGAGTTTCCACCGTGCCTCGGAAAGCACGTTAAGCCGTTGGTCCCGGCTGTCATTTGTAGATCTTTGACAGTCGTTACAGGTAGTCAGTGACCCGAAAGTCTGACAACCAGTCTTACCAAGGGGTATCGTATTACCTAGTGCTAACTGGGTTGTGGAGGTCAGATAGGCAGTCGCTCCATGCAAAATACTGGTATTCAGCTACATCCAGTTAGACTGGAAGCCGACCCCAACATAGTTGGGAAAAGGCTAGGCAGATGATGATGATGATGAATTCGTTCAAATAACTCTTTTTTTTTTGGGAATCATTATCTCTGTGAGAGAGCGTGTTATAGTTCTCCACACGTGTGGCACGTTAGTGAACGCCACATATTATTCGTTTTTTTTTTTTAGAAAATTTCCTACTGAGAAAAGTTTCTTTCAGTTCAGCTCAAAATTCCTCAACTGTTTTTCAGTGTCTGTGATTAACCCATCATACGTTGACTTAGGAGACCGAACACATAAAAAATAAACTATAGTTGTGAGATCCTTGGGACCTTTCATCAGCGGTTTTTTTTTCTACCAAGTCGCAGGCGTAAACGCTAAGCATGAGAACATCGTGGGTTCGAATCCCGGGTCGGGCAAAGTATTATTAGGTGTATCCATCAGGAATTTCTCAGTAGCAGTCGCGGAATTTGGATCTGTGCCCAGTAGATGGCAATGGGTTCACACCTGTTACATGGGACTTAAAACATAACTGGCGAAATATGGGTATACCATGAAGTACACCTCTGGCTAGCCCTTCGGGGATTACAGCCGTGATATTATGTTAACTCTTAATAAAGTTTTGTGTCAAACTCATAAAACGCTCACATCGCTTCATGAGTGCAGCATTTACAGTTCCAATTAAAACGATTAGTTAGTAAAAGTTATGAAACGTACTGCGTCAGGCAGGCGGCAGGCGCGCTGTTAAAGTGTTAATGGCGACAATGTGCCGCAGGACGAACTTTAGAGTGCTCCTACACTTGCCTCTGAAACTGCGAGTAGCACACTCTCGGATAGTGTTACGAGTTAGAACAACTATTTACTATATTCAATGTTGGCGCATGATTTTACTGCGCTTCATGGAACATAATTGTGAAAAAGTTTAATTGAGTTTCGGTTTAGTTCCAGTAAAATAACTGAAACTCTGCGCCACTTTAGTAAAACTATTAAGTGAGGAAGTTAATGTGTTCTGTAGTGTCTTCCTACTCCCATGGAAAACACGTCTCTTTGTGTGAGAATTAATCGCTTAATATTTTAGAACTTCTAATTCGGACTAAGAAAACCAAGCTACGAGACAACGTAGCAACGAAAACTCGTAGCAACACACGTAGCGGTTACGTAGCAGAAAACGCTATGAGCAATAAATAATACACGTTTGTGCAAGGACGCTCAAACTGGTTCCAGTTAATGCAAGAAAATGAAATATAGCACACGAGGTACCACAGTCACTAAAAGCCGGTTCCTATATTTTACTAACCGTTTAATTAATGTACTAACAATCTATTCGTACTATTATTCTTCTTTATTAATTTTTTAACATATTATTTACATTTTTATATATTTTGATTAACAAAAAATATATACAAAAAAATTATAACTATTATTAATGTCTATTACCGTGTTCTGCTTAAACGATTGATTGGGTTTCGATGAAAATTGGCCCACAGAAAGCCCATGTCCTGTGATACTTTGAACTTTATATCCTGAGAGTAAGTACGTTCCCGTGGGACAATTTACAACTTCCAGGAGAAGCCTCGTGCAAAAGCTCGTAAGTAATGAAATCAATTCGTTTTTATGCAAAACCGGACATAAGCCTACATAAACCAGCGCATTTGCCATGCTAAGTCAGTCGGTCAATTTATTCCGCCGTTTCCCGAATAATTCCAAAAATTCGTAACAAACTCATGCAAAGCGGGTATTAGAAGACCTTTTTATGTACTTTCTTGTTGCGTGTCGCTGATTTACATACTAATCCGGGAATCGGAGACACGATGTCAGCTGTTTCCATACCAAAGAGTATATTAATTTATAACCGACAAAAAAAGACGGAGGTTCTTAACTTTTTGCTTAAATCATAAGTTTGAGGAGCTGCTTGTCACAGTACAGTATCGCAAATTATTAATCAGGTTACCTGTTAACATTCAAAGCACCTTAAATGTATGTCGCCGGTGAAGTCCGGTTTTCTGTGTGCCTTGAATAAATTACAACACTGGTTTTTTTTTTACATTTAGCCAAATAATGTTATAATTTTTGTTTACAAACTAACTGACAACAGTCTATTCTCATTTTATTTAGGAAGTTACGTAGCTACTATAGTCCCTTCACAGTGATTTTAATCTGTGTTTTTGAATAACTGTCAGTGGTATTTATACTGTTTTAGTAAGATTGGTGCTGTCACAGGTAAAATAACTAGGACTGTACTCGAATCATTCAATCAGTTCTCCCGAGACTTATCGGTACTTACACCACACGCAACTGCAGTACCATCTCCACCAATCATACCCGCTTTACAGTGGTCATCCCTCACGCGGCGTCCTACCGTGACGTCACTATATGTCGCGTGTCGTGTGACGTCACCGTGATGAATTAGCGCGCTTATTACAAAGCGTTGCATGATTTACGAGCGCCGATTGCGGTGGGCAGGCACCGGCCTAATATGCGTTGCGTCTGATGCATCGGGTGATGAGTTTAATTGAAATTGTAGGAATTTGATAGGAGACTGAACATTCCGTAGTGTGCCGGTGATCATCACATCGGCAGTGTTATTCGCTTTAATAATTATGAATTGAGTTGTAGTCGAGTTACGACTATCTCAGGCAGAGACGCTACTTTCTATCATCACCACTCTGAGTACGGTGAAGAAAAACATAACGAGGAAACGATTTTTTTTAAATATATGACATCTTAGACCAGTACTTGGACCAATTGGGCCCCAGTGGTGGATTATAGCCCACTCCTTCTCATTGAAAGTAGGTCTGTGTCGTAGCAGTAGGAACACTATCGGCTGATTATGTGTCATCATGTTATGTTAAACATAACTAACGAAAAGGGTGTGCCTTACTCTATCCATCAGCCTATTTCTTGAAGCATTATTGAAATATAGGTACGATGTTAAGCATATTTGTATTTTAGAATCGTACCAATAACAATAAGCTGGAGACATACCTTGGTTTTAAAAATATGATTGTTTAAATTAAATTTCCAAAAAAAAAGTTATAAAATAGCAGTTTAAAAAAAAAAATGTTTAAAAACAGGCAGATTTAATATATCGATGGCAACAAAGTAGAAACGGACATGTACAAAATCACAATTTTACAGGATAGCTGATTTAGTAAAAAATAGTGGCCATTTTGAGAGTTATTGACCGATTATCATGAAATTTTCTATGTTGCATTAAAATAACTTTCTTTATGAATTGTGTAACAAGTTTTATCGCTATATCGTTGTTTTTCTGAAATAATGTAGATGTCTTTTTTACTCTGAAAAAACTTGAACGTAGAAGAAGATATCTGCCTGTTATCCGTTTATACGTTGTGATAAAAAGCGCCCATTTCATTTAAAATATCTAATAAACTAAGATAATAATCCCTAGTAATACTTTTAAGGATATTTAAAGAAAATCTAAGCAACATGCAAACAGTATTCCTCTTTTTTTACCAAATTTTGCAGATATCTTTATTTACTTTTTTTTAGTATTTAACATTTTATTATTATCAATAAATGAGTTATCTACCACTAAACTCCATAGGTATCTATCAGTTAAATTCATTTATTTAGTTACCAAACCACGTAAAATATATATTTTTAAATAAAAATGCTATTTATTATTAGGTTTTATTATTATCAAAAGCAGATTTAATATTTATATATTTTTAAGTTAAAAATTAAATCTGCCTGTTTTTTGTATGATAAAGAGAAAACTAGCATACTAACTACTAGCGCCAAAGGTTTTGTTTCTACGCGAACCGTTTACTTCTACAAAAATAAAATTAGCTAAAACAAATTGCTCAATGAGTAACTGGTAAAATAATACAGAATACCCGTTTGAAATAATTCTGTCAAATACACATTTATTTTATTCGCAATTAAAACATTTTCTTGTTCGTAAAAGAATGTAAATAATCTTATTTCGTTTGTTTTTACATCGACCATGACAGTCTAACTCTTTTCTTTCTATAAAGTATATTAATAATGTTTTATGAATTAAATATTTCCAAATTATTCGGTGTTATGGAATAAGATAATTTGCGAAATGAACGATAAAAATGAGATTTGTATAGAGAGGCCATATTGTATTATAAAATAAAAAGAATGCCTTGCAGCAAAATTACATCACACTAGACCTAAACAAACGAGCAATAACTAGTTGGCTGTTACTAGCAGATATTGACTATGCGCGTGGTCCCTCTAATGTAATTAGTATATTTAACTACCTTTGGTCATAATTATCGCAACAGACGGCTTCTCTTCACCTCAAGAACCTCGCAGCTTCTTTTAAAAGGAAAACAAAAGAAGATCTCAACGTCCCAGTGTAATTTATTTGGTGTACTTGAGAAGTCGCGCAGCCGCGGGACGTCCCGTGAATATTGTAAGTGCAATATGTCTGCAATATTCATAAGGTAGTGCAGGCGGTACAGCGGGGCAAACATCTGCAGACGGGCTGGGCTTTACTACTTTAGACCTTGGTAATGTGCCGCTGGGTTTTATTGCACTGTCGCATTATATTTTGAAACGGCTTTTCATAGTTTTATACGAGTATATTGCACTTTGTTGATTGCTAGATTTGTAATAAAAATTTAGAACAAAACGTGATTTCCTGCCGTTTACGAGGGTGATCATACACCAAGACTATTCCGACATTAATTAGAATAGCGTTTCATTATTTTAGCCGAAAGATCCACTGCTGGACTTAAATCTTCTATATTGTTGCGTGCCTATATTATTTATTTCTGTAACGTTTATGATTACAAATATCTACTCCATAATCCTTGTCCTTACTATCCTATCCTTACTTATCCATACTAATATTGTAAATGCGAAAGTAAGTTTGTTTGTTTGTTACCTTTTCACGAATAAATCACTGAACCAATCATCCTGAAATTTTGCATATACGTTGTCAGGTGAACAGAAACGGACATTTGTTGGGGTAGTTTTTATCCCGAAAAAAAGTACTGTTCCCAAGCAAACTGTTGTTTAAAACTTGTTGGCCACGATTTTTCATTGAATTTATAAGATTGTTTATCTAATCCTGTGGCAACCGCTCCTAATGGAATTTGGTTCTCTAGAACACGTCTCTGGAGCATGTCCTATGCGTGCTCGATAGGATTGAGGTCTGGCGGTTGTGCAAGCCACGGCTATAGCCGGATGTTTTCCATTGCCAAGTACTCTCTGGTCCTCCGAGCTGCGAACGCGCATTGTCATGCATCAGCGTGAAATCTGAGCCAAAACTTTGTGCAAATGGGTGAACATAAGGCCCGACGACATCTTCAACGAAACTTTCAGCATTCAAATTGCCAACAAAATCGAGCTCAGTTCGTCTGTTCTTCATAATACCCGCCCATACCATCACTGTGGAACTGCTGTAAAGGTGAACTTCCTGCACGCATCTCAGCCGTTCAGCATTTCCGGGACGACGATACACTCTGACCCTTCTCGTATCAGGCCTAAATTAAAACCGGGACTCATCGCAAAATAAAATTGTATCCAATGCTCCTGGGTCCATGTAAAGTGCACCATTCGTTTCGATGGGCGCGATTCCCATGGCGTATAGGTGGGCACCTAATTGGGCGTCGTGCTCGTAGGCCGTATTCATGCAGCCTATTTATCACGGTTTGGTGGCTAACAACAACACCGCTTGAGAATTGTAGCTTTAAACCTATCTCCCGGGCGGTTAACATCGGCTGATATCTTGCAGTCAGTTGTATGTACAGGTCCTGTCGAGCAGTTGTACTCCTTCCACGTTGTGGATGCTCCTCAGCAGAATCCCCTGTATTAACGTAACACTGCCAAAGACGACCAACCACTCTCCTATTGATACCAAAAGGCCGATATACCTGGAACTGATTTCATCCCGCTTGTAGCATACCTACAGCTATTAGCAGTCCAATGGCGTCGCTACATGACATAAAAAATGACTCACCACTCAATTTTTTCAAGAACTGTATACTGTTCTTGAAAAAATCATTCAAATTCATCATTTCATTTAAATCATTCAATTCAAATACCAAATTTATCAATATCAAGCAAGTAAAACACATGAAATCGGGACAAAATAATTAGCGTTTATTTTAATGGAAACAAAACACAATCGAAAAGTTTCTATTTTTAAAATCAGCCAGTTTATGTTGCCGAGAACGAAAAGATTGTATACCAATCTGATTGGTTAAAAAAAAGAAAGTATCAATTAATAAAACATGCAGTTGCTGTAAATGGTGCGTGTTGCTTAGACTTTTTGATGTGTGAAGATGGTGCCACGTCTCTTTCGAATCATGACTGAATTATGTTATTACAAGCAGAGTACAATCCGAATTTAATGTCAAATTATAAATTAACGTGAGCAAAACCGCGGCAAAAGCTAGTAGAAATATATTGCATCGTAATTATTTAGTTCCCAGAAACAGTAGATGATTGACAAGGTAATTTTCGTTCACCTCTTTGAAACATTTTGACCTTTGGAGAGAGAATGTCACGTCAAAACAAATGAAGCTTCAAAATATTCATGAGCTAAAACTTCTAACGCTAAACTCAGTTCTCGAGTGATTCGCTTTTCCTAATTTCATTGATTCTGAATCGAAATTGATCGCGAAAACCTGTTAAAATCTTTGTAAAACTTGATTATATCAAACTTGTGTAAATTCATTACATGAGAAGTCGCTGCTTGGTTTTAATTCATCACGAATTGTTATTTTTAGTCAGTGCCCCAAAAACTACTACGACGTTAATGTAAATTTAAATTTGTACTGAACCTAGCTAGCGCAGTCTGGTGAGAAAAATGAGAAACAGTAATTCCATTCAAATAAAAGTTTACTTCGTTTGTCGACTAACTTTGTTATTTAATCAGGAAGCAGGAACTGAGTGTCTTTAGCTATTTTATGTTTTCATGTAGTTTGCCCGGGGCGTTTACCAAACGCCGGCATTGTTTGAAGACTGCTGTGCCAACAGAGAGCGCACATGGCCTGACACTACGTCAACACGATAGCGTTCAGCTGCTTCCAACAATATACTACGTGTTCCACACTGTTAATGCACCGCTCCACAGCTACCCTTGAGTAAGCCTCGCAAGGGAAGCTTTAGTTGTACGAATATGTGGGTAGGATTGTCTACTGCGGCCCACGGCTACGCACGCAACAAATGCTGGCAAACAAATGAATCGCATTTGTTTTACTTTTGGATAGCGGCGAATATGTTCTAGAACCAATGAGACATTGATAAGACCAAAAAATGATTTGAAGACATGTGACATTAACTCTCATTGAACGCCTGTAGTGCATTACGAGAAACCTCTCACAGAGAGGAGGCCTGTACCCCCGCAGAGGGAATGTGATGGTCGAGTACCTACACATGCTACGTAGCACTGGACGTTGGACATTATAGTTGGCGTTTGCTTACAATTATCTAAAGTCATGGGTCCGAAAACACAAATACTCGATGATTAGCTATTACCTCGTTATTCTACAGTTTAGTACTTTATGTGGATTTAATAATAATAAACAGAGGTTACTCTGTTTATTATTATTAATTCCACGTGGACATAATTGACGATTCATCGAGTTCTGCTAATTGTCCCGTAATACATGGAACTTAAACGTAACCAGCGAAATATGGGTATATTATAGTGACACCTCTGCCTTACCCTTTGGAGAAATCAGGCGTGATGTTAACAATGTTACATCGATCTAGTATGGTAATACACGTACCGATAGCCGTAAACTAGACAATGTGTGTCCATTAACCCGTCTTTGTCTTCCCGATAATAAAATTTCCTAACAATATACAAAGTACCCAACATGTCTAAACAACATAGTACCACATAATGCACCTCTGATACGGCTGATATATTCATTCCTCCCTATTTCCCCCAGGTGGCGCTTACGACAATTTATCTGCCACCTACGCGCGACGTTGTACCGACTGGGAATTGCAATATAGATTTTAATCTTATGTTTTACTAATATGATGTAGTTTGGTGATCAGACGAGGTTTACCTTATTATTTTGTTACGTAGTAGGGAGAAGACAGTCCTTACAATACTCTTACGTGTGAAAGTGACAAAATCAGTGATAAAATAATGCTGGATAACTAAGCGGCTGATTTATGCATTCAAAGCATAATTATATCAATCTTGCTGTACCTAAATAGAATAGACTGCCGCTTGTCCTATTACACCTTCAAGAGTACCTAACTACTGTTTCGATATCAAACTGTTCATACAGTTAAAATCTTTCATTTCAATCTTTGAATGAACTATAGTTGCCAGCAATGAAAATGAAAGCAGTGTTATATAATACCTACCGCAGGATCTCAGTTTCAAGGGCATTAACCGAAAAAAATGTGGCTTAGCAGCTTTACTTATTACACCTAAACAGTTATATAGCTCCTAATCAAGTCAGTCGTATAAAACCGAAGCCTATTTGAAACGACGAACCACAAACCGATCACCCTTTCAAAAATACCAATAAAGCTTTCTAAATAGTCTCCTTCGTTCCTCAAACCTTCGTTTATCAAACCTTTTACCCGTGCACCGATCGCGTGTCGCATCACTCGCGTCGCGCGTCGGTCGCAGTCGCGATGTCCGGCGGCGCGACGCGACATGAATATTTCATGCGACAGGCCGCCGCGCGCCGCCCGCGCCCCTGTACTACGCACACACCTGCGACAACACGACGCGCGACGTGTTGTGAGCGAGACAGCCCTGAATTTTAACAAGCTTATTTCTTTTTTAAAGCGTTAACGCAACAATTGTTTATTCATGTTGACTTAATACAAATTTTAAAAATTATAATTATGTACATACCTACGTATGTATGGTATATGTGTATGATTACCTATTTTCCTTATGGTGGCGTCAATATAAGTATAATAGGATTTTGTGAAATAAATCAGGTCGTAATTTTAATAATACACTTCTCATCAAAAAAATCGAAACACTTTCGTTTTTATTATTGTTTTTGTCCTAATTTTTTACAAAAGAGAATTAATTCCATGAAAAAAAAAACATTATTGTGTAGCTGGCAGTTTGGTCATTACAGTAAGAAGAAAAAAATCAAAATTCGAAATTAGAATTTCATTTGTTTATCCTATAAATGAAATTAATCACTGTTTTGAGACAAATGTGTATTTAGGGTTGGAGTACGTTTCTCGTTTAAAAACTAAAAATTAGCGCTTGTCTTTAAACTTTTTGTTTCTTATTTCATTTACTGTGACTTTGGGACGTCTGAAAAAACTTTTTTTTTCTAAAACATATGGATACTTCGCCCGCAGAAGCCGCCCAAGTGGTGGCATTGCTGGATTCTGGACTTAGTCAGCGTGTTGTGGCTGCAAGATTGCATCTAAGCTTATCATCTGTTCATAGAGTCTACAAACGCTATCGGGAGACTGGTTCGTTCACGCGCCGTTCAGGATCTGGCAGGAATCGGGTCACTTCTGAGCGAGATGATCGATTTATTGTAACAACTTCTTTACGAAATCGACGCCTTAACGCTTTTCAACTGCAGCAGCAGCTTCGCGTTGTACGAAGAGTAGCTGTAAGTGACTCTACAATAAGAAGAAGGTTGAAGGAACGCGGATTGGCACCGCATAAGCCAGCGAATGGGCCGAAATTAACTGCAGACCATCGAAGAGCGCGCCTTAACTTTGCACGCGAGCACCTAACTTGGTCATACCTTCAGTGGAGCAAAGTAGGGGAAACCGGGGCAATGGGGGCCCCTTAAGGGAAATCTTGAATAAAATCTTAGAAAAACAAGATAATGAAAAAAATCAACAACCATTTATTAGTGTCATTAATGTTCTCTAAACTTAACGTAAAATAATTATCTTAGTCTACCAGTCTTTGGCGCTAATCAAACTTAAAAAAAAAGAAGAAACTGCCTGTTTTGCCCCGTGTCCGGGGTAAAATGGTCATATGCGGGGCATAATAGGCATACACAGGTATATTCACTCGAATAAGTTTTAATTCGAGCACAAAAGGACAAATGTGAAAGAACTCGTCATCATTATTCTCTTCGCCGTTGCAAGAACAGCGGGCCCATCTGTGGCATGCACGGCAGGTGACCCTACCCTCAGTAGATTCAGAGTACCAATATGTACGGTGCAAACACTCTACATCTTCTTCCTCCGATTCGTTTTCCTTATTTTTTTTATTTTTCTTCGTCCATCCATTCCTATCCAACCTTTCATCCATCCACCAATGCATCCATTCTGTCCATTGTTATCCAACCTTTCTCATCACATTCTGCCCAAAATTGGGAGGAGCTCCATCAGTTTAGAGCTTTCGCTGGCCAAATTGCATAATGCCTGTTTCCATTTCCTCCAAGCTCCATTTGGCATGTTCCTTTGGTAGTGGCGAACCATACTTGTATCTGGAGAAAAAAGATCAACTTAATACCTATACCCTACCCGAGGCAAAACGGGCATCCTACCCGTTTTGCCCCGCTCAAAATGCCCCCGAGGTCAAATAAAATAAATGTTAACCTAATCAAACGAATTTATGGTAGTTAATTCACAACTCTTTCTAGTTATTTAGTCACATAATTGAACGTCGCAATTTACTTAATATCTGAGCATTTAACACAAACACGAATTAACTACAACGCAGACTTAAAAATGAAAAATAATATCAAATGCATCAACTCACGTATTTTCGTTTTGTCGACGAACGACGCGCATCTACACACACAGAACTACTTTTCTAGCTATCGCGAAGTCGACTAGAACGCGATCTGACTACTTCCAACCGTCTCAGTTTATTATCTTGCGGGGGAGAGGGGGTGTCCGTCTTACCCCGGGAGCCCGTAATGCCCCGGCTTCCCCTACTGTTTTCTGATGAGTGTAAAATTATGCTGTATGGTAACGACGGAAGGAACAAGGTCTACAGAAGAGATGGAGAAAGCTTTGCACAATGCTGCATTGAAGAAAAGGTCAGCTATGGTGGCGGTTCGTGGACGGTTTGGGGAGGAATCAGCGCCGACGGTAAGACAGAACTTGCCTTTGTGTCTGGGCCACGGCTGCCTGCACTAAACTCTCATCGGTACATCGAACAGTGTCTTGAACCTCATGTGATGCCCTATGCACAT
The DNA here is from genome assembly GCA_950022335.1 of Eurois occulta. Classification (NCBI taxonomy): domain Eukaryota; kingdom Metazoa; phylum Arthropoda; class Insecta; order Lepidoptera; family Noctuidae; genus Eurois; species Eurois occulta. Next base: position 513,901 of record OX465494.1, on the reverse strand, counting down.
TTTATTGGCAACGACTTCATATTCATGCACGACAATGCTAGAGCTCACACCGCGGGCGTCGTACGAGATTATCTTACCGAAGTCGGTATCTCCATTATGGTATGGCCAGCAAGAAGCCCGGACATGAATCCCATTGAACATCTATGGGATGAATTAAAGAGACGAATTCGAGCAAGAGATCCAGCCCCAGAAACACTTAGCCAGCTGCAAAATGCAATCCAAGAGGAATGGGATAATATACCACAACATGTGATCGTGACTCTCATCCGATCAATGAAGAACCGTATGGAAGCAGTAATAAGAGCTCGCGGAGGGAATACAAGTTATTAAATAAACGTTTCTTACATTTTTTTTTCATTTACGCGTGTTGTTTTACCCATTTCCTTCATATTCCATACAGGGTAAAAATTACTCATTATACAAAATACGAAACCTATGAAGACTTAATTTGAATTTAGAACAATAACATTAGGATTTAAAAACCTCATACTACTCACTATTAAATGACATTTTACATTTATTCCTAAATATACACATTTTTCTGATAATCCTTATCAAATCATAAACTGCGAGGTGTTTCGATTTTTTTGATGAGAAGTGTAAATTGCTCTTCAAAATTTTTATACCTACTTGTATTTTTTATGGGTTTTCTCGCATGTCACAATTGAACCTACGTGTTGCCCGAACATACAAAGTTACTTCTGAGGGACCTGTGGCGTTTTAGGAAACTTAAGTTATAACAGTTTTTTTTAATACTAAATAGGCTTGCGTTGGGCCGCAACTCATCTGATGTGAAGGGAGAAGCAGCTAGGCTAGAGCTTTGATGCTTAGTGCTTACTTGGTTTTTATTGAAGCAACAATATGATTATGGCAAAAAATAAAATTTTATCATGCCTGTAATAGGCTTGCATCCTATTACATGGAACTTAAACATATCTGACGATATTATTATAATATTAGTATATTCTCATCATCATCATTTCAGCCGAAAGACGTCCACTGCTGGACATAGGCCTCCTCCAAGTGTCGATACAGGTCATCGGTCCACCTAGTGCGAGGCCTTCCAACGTAACGTCTCCTGGTTCGCGGTCACCACTCCAGAACTTTTCGATTCTTACAATGCGTATATTGTGGGTAGGTACAATCATGAGCAATAAAATGTACTTGGAAAACTCAAAAGCGATTTTCTCGTGAAAAATCGGTTTCTATTGTGACATAAGACCTATTTCCTAACAATATGACTTCCAAAAGACAATGTTGGTAAACACGTAAAACGTTAATAATACAATAGAAGAAAATCACTTTTGAATTTTGCCAAGTGTCTATTTATTTCATTGCTCGCGACGGTTCACCTCTGCCTTGCCCTTCGAAGATAACCGGCGTGATTATGACGGAAACGCTGTTTTATCCAAATGCTAAATTCCACTCCACAATTCTCCTATAGTTTTCTCCACACACTTCTTCAAGATTTTCCATTCGTTAGTGTGTGCGTCACGTGCCGCGCGACAAACACGACTCGACACTCGACAGGCGGGACTGCGACACGACACGCGACGTTTGCGTTTCTCATATTGCGCCGTTTGTTTTGTGTCATCACGTACGAACTGTGCCGCGGCGCCATTGTATGTTGACGGAACGTTTTACACCGAGAAGGAATATTTTTGTGATGGTGTATGTATTTTTATTATGTTATCTTTTGAGTTTCTTAGTGGATATTTAGGTTTGCTTTCCAATTAGCAAGACTGTTTTATTGTCTGGAAAAGGTATGGTTTTACTGGAATCTAGGCGGAATATCGCTTTATTCGGAAATTTTTGGGAAATATGTTTTAAAATACACGGTGTAAACGGACCCTTCACGAAGCCGACAACCAAGCATTATGTACGAGTATGTCAAACTAAGTAACTTTACGCAAAAATTATTGCTGGGAAATTACTTTTTTTTTGGGGTGAATAATTACTTTTCTCAATATAACGCACTCAAAACATTGTGCTGATAGATGGATTGAATAGTGGTCGGGTGTCGTAGAGGTGTTTAAAGTAAATATCTTACATTAAAACATGGTATTTAAAAAAAAATTGTGGAATAAGTTGGAGCTTTAACCGCCAATATCTCCGTAACTAGAAGGTTCCCAGGTATGGTTTAGAACAAAAAAAATTCGCAATGACGGGGAGAACAATTACACCCTTTATAATCCAGATGGTTTATACATGTGACAATAGTTTCAAAGCGTTTTGTATACCTACAGAGACTAAATCCACGATGGATATAAGCTTTACGGTAGTTAATGTCAATCCAAAACATTTTTGACATTTTCAGTATTTAAGTTTTTCAGTACAAAATACTGGCATGAAAATATCCTCATATCATCCCTATATTATAATGACGTATGCTCAAACGTAATACGACTCTAATCTATGCCCATCCATCTCTATGAAACCTATAATCCCAAGAACACCTGCTCCTAAATCCAAAAATAATTCCGCACTTCTAAATCGGTTCCCCGGAACCGGAAACGTTTGGTAATGAAATATGGCGGCCGCATAGGGTCGGCTATAGAACATAAAATGTATATCGGATAAAATACCTTAGATATTATGGAGAGGCTCCGCCATCCCTTCGCATGAGTGAGGACCATCGAAGGTAAAGTGGAATCGGTGGAAGTATTTATAATGCAGGGGTTTGGATGCCAAGATGTTTGTTATTCTATTAAGCCGACATGTCGGAATGGATTTGTAATACGAAAATAAAGAAATGGTTTATCTTATTTATTTTTAAATAAACCATTTACTCGCATGTTACTCAAGAAATCAGTTCATTTGTGAATGGCCAATGTAAAGTCGACCGTAAAATAAAGTATGAAATTGAAGATTTGACTGACAATTATTTGCTTTGTAAAACCAAATAAATCGAGATATATTAACTCCAGCCTGGAGTGCAAATGTGGCGCGGTTTCACAAACGATAAGATACCTGATATCGTGTTCTGCTTGCCCAGATGCCTGCACACACCGGGAAGTGATGGAAGCTAGTGATAGCGTCAAGCGTGTACGTAAGTTCTGGGCAAACTCAATATAGACTATAGCGAAACGCCAAGAAGGATAAATGCCTAAATAGAGCTCCTTCTGAGTCATTTTCAGACCAGAAAATAATTAAAAGGGATATAATTGAATACTTTTAAACGAAATAAATCGTCAACGCTGACATCACACAGCGACATTCACATAATTCTGTTGTATTTCCCTCGCAAATCTTAGAGGAGACCATTAGGGGCTTACAAGATTAGCGTCAACTGCTTTCAAAGATAATATCATTTCATTTGATAGCGCAGACGATTACCCCTAACAAAATGGAGGCTCGATTCAATTTACTGGTATTATGGCACGGTTAATTGTTTGATGGACTCGGCTCTGTAATTTAACTAGGAAGGTAAGGTGTGCTTGCTGGGGTTAGTCTGGGGATGGGTGGTTTTTTTACGAATTGAGACTACTTGATCCTTTATCACGGTCATCTACCAGTTACTGTCACGGTTATCATAAGTAAGTAATTAAGTAGTAAGTTTAAGAGTTTTAAATAAATAAATAAACATTAAGTTTGATTTCCTTGACGGTTAAGTAGTTATTGTAGACACAGTTGCTGTTAACTGAAATATCTTATAGAAATTATTTTTTCTCATCTTTATAATCCCAATAGCTTCTACTGCAAATCCAATATTTTTCTCTCCGATAGCTACAATGATTTAAAAATAACATGAAATTGAGTCCGACACCAGTAAAATTTGACTGGTCAAAAAAGCCGTGTAACAATAATTTTGGTGTGCAATAAACATCTATTATTTTTAAAAAAGTAAGCATTTTGCCAAACAAATGTTTTCCCGTAGCTCTCATGTAAAGGATTCCCCCATACTGACCTAGTTAAATAAAACACGGTAAAATATCGCTGAAAATCGGAAAGTCTGTCTGTTCCTCGTCACAGTCTCCACGGAGAGGCGTTTGACGATGGAACTTGTCATGGGGGACTTGGGGGAGTACTCCAACAACAACACAACGTTTTTTACCCCCAACGAGCTGCCAGTCCTCGGGGGAACGAACATGGCAGGGGAAGACATGGCCGGAATATGTGTAAGGAAAAATGTTTTAAATAATAAATATTTTGAACATGGAAATGTGGCATGACATGACATGAGTTGCTTTTATATGAAACTAAACCCAGAGAACTACGTCCAGCTTCGCATGGAATTATCAACGAAGAAACATTACATGATTTACGAAATTCTTAAAATGATGGTAAAAACTCCATCAAAATCCATTGTAGCATAGAAGAGCAACGAGAAGCGACTTTATAATATTTATAAAAAAAATATGTGTTTCCGAATGTTTAGGTACAGGTAGGTGATTGTGAATGGGAGCAGGTACACGTCTGCCTAACTCTTTGGGAAAAGTGTATTTAACAGTACAAGTGGGTATACGGCTGAAGAAAAATAAGCTCAAAAATGCTTTTTTATGTTGTTACATAAAAAGGCATTTTTCAAAATAAGATTCAGTAAGTAAACATTTACACAAATATTTTCATCCAGCTAAGCCAAGATTCCAGATTTGAGTAAAAAGCTATGTTTCTTATCTAGATGTCTGTCTCGCAAGAATGATTTACATAAATATCTGATGTACAAGACATATTTATGTAAATACCGCATAAATATGCTTTGTATACTTACAAATATAGTCCTGAACAAAGGCGAAGTAAATAAATGCGGATGAGAGGTAAACGGATGATGCTAGATCTCGTTTTGTTTCAAAATAATGTAAATTCTTCGCAATCCTTTCTGACAACTAACTGGGACTAAAAGAAAGAACTGAAAGAAACTGCTCCAGTATAAAAATATTCATCCACATTGCTACCAACACACAGGGAATGTGCCAAATAGGCAGTCAGTGTTACCGCGTGGGATAGTTATGCTAATCGACATATTTCATGAATAAGCTTTGCCCAAAAGAAAGGTCAAGTTTGGTTCCTATACATTTATTGGAATTCAATTGACGTCTGTCTTTATCGTCTGGTTATTTTGTGCTTCTGGTGAATGGCATTTTTTCTAAATTTCCCCTTTACAATCCTCATCGTCAACATATAAGAGCCAACTTCTGCGGCTAGACATAGGCGTCCCCCAAGTGATGCCACATTGACCGGTCCTATGTTGATAGCTACTGGTAGATTCCAGCAGCCTTCACCAAGTATTTGATCCACCTTGTGGAAGGCTTTTAAACGCTGGTCCCTCCAGAACCTTTTGGCTCCAACTGTGCCTTGTCCCATAACCAGTACCACTTAAGATACAATCGTAAAACATGACCATAGTTTTAGAACTGCATTGGAATTGAGAGTTTTTAGCAAGAATCAAATTAAGCGAACGATGTATCTTTCTTAAAAACACGCACAAACGAATCTAGTCCCGAATGATATTCCCTCTCACAATATTATGCCTGCGTGTGTGAAAACAGTAATATAATTAGGTTATTTTCATTACGCGGAAGCTTACACATTTGGCCGTAATTAACGCAGCAAATTGCCAATGAATTTAAAATGGATCCCTTCAATATGGAATGAGCCGTGAAGGGAGAACGCTCGGTATAATTATAATGTCATTATTATATTCTACGTTACCCTTTGTAGGAGGGAAGTTAGGGAGAGGTGTAACTGTATACATTAGTTGCTAGGTATATGTATAGGTACCTACTAATCAAGCGTTATTGCAAAACAGTTGCCATGTTTTTGCGGAAAAAATCAACGTAGTAATCGTTTTATTCGAAAAGAAAAACAGTGATTGTAAGACCACAAAGTAATCGATTTAAGAGAAAAAATCCGAATATGTACCGCAGTAACACTAAAGTGATTTAAAAGAGTTATAGAGCAGAGCGCGGCGGCCATTTGGAATATTGTCAAACAATTTTGATCTCGAAAAATGTTTATTTTGAAACGTGAATGCTACCTGACAAGCGGGCGTATATGACCCTAGACAGACCGACTTGTTACATAGAAGTCGTAGACTAAAATATCCAAAAACTGCCTATTATGGTTGAGAAGATGGCGTCTTGTGGAGGACCAACAGGCAGACAGTCAAACTAGCAGACGTCGAGTAGGCTTAGTACCTGTTCAACATTCTTTAATTAGATACGGAATCCGAAAATACTGACATACTATTTTCCGAGCTATAACGTTACATGGCGTTTGCCCATGTTACAAAGGCTCTTTTCTCAGAGGCAGACAGATCTTAATCAAAGTGCCTTGCCCTAAATAACACACGATATGAATCATATTCCTGCAGCATCACAATCCGAAAAGAGCTCACTTTATTTGGAATCTGATCTGAGCGCAGGAGTGAGTTATATGAAATACTTTCTGAGATTGATTGGCTTTGTGAATATAATTATAATTTACACCACCGAGCACCGAGGGTTAAACTTTAGGTATTTTGTTGTTAACTTTAGCTATTTGCTACATATTTACGGTTTTCAGATTTTTGCCTTTACCTGTGCTGTAAGACATTGCTTCTTGCCAAATTTCATGATTCTAAGTCAACGGGAAGTACCCTATAGGTTTTGATTCCCTTGTGCTATCACAAAATATGCGACATAAACGGTCATAAATTTTGATCGCATTGACTTACAAGTTTGTAAGTATCTCCAGAGAAAAAGGGTCTTGACAGACGGACAGACGGACAGACGGACAACAAATTTATTCCATAAGCGTTCCATTTTTGCCGACTGAGGCATGGAACTCTAAAAACGTTTGGCGTTCTGTAGTTCATGTAAGGATTCAATTGAATTGGATTGGATATGCAGGTGTCTGTATCTTTCCATATTATTATAAACCATGGCTGTATTGCAAAACGCTTTCGAGTCAAAACAATTTTTCATTTGGCAGCCAAAATAATGTTTTTTTTTCAGTAAACACACCAATTTATTGCGAGATTTTTTACTAGAATTGGATTGATGCAGGTTCAACAAGCTATGTTTATGACTACAAGATTAAATAAAGTAGTCGACATAAACGAGATTTGTCATAAACCCCGCGAAACTAAGTCAGTCACTACTTTCACTGCTAAAATCACCAAGAGTACTCTCGATACATCGATTCTGTAATTGCTGAACAAGGCCACTGGTTCATACAGCATCCGCAGTGATCGCAATCCAAATGCAACTCTTCCTCCCCAGAGCGGGCTTTCAATGTAGAACCAAAGCGTGTTATTTGGGAGCCAACAAACATCGGTATCAGTGCCGGAATTTCTCCCGGGAATCGAACCCACCACTTTGTAAGTTGCTCCGCTCCAACCGAATCTTGGATATTGCTGTTTCATTGCAATTTGGGAACCTTCAATCTTTCCTGTCAGGGTAAATTCAACCACGAATCTGTTAACACAAAGTTGAATTTAGATTGGAGTTTCATATGTGGAGTTTTGAATAGGTTTCGACAAGAGAAAGTCGCAATTAGTGAAAGCTCACACTCAATGGGTTGCATGAAGAACGTTTTAAAGTTACGTTCGTTTAACTATATGCATATTAGTGCACAAACTGTCGTGCATTAGCGTGGGATGTGGATCAGGGTTCATTATGCGGGGCGCATCTTAGCTATAAAGACACGAACATGAACATGAACTATGGGGTAACTAAGTTGTCCTCATTTTGGTTTAATGCAGCAAAATTTTGCGTTTACTTTAGAATATTCAGCTTGGCTTACATGATTAAAAATATGCTTGTTTAGAACGAGAGCCAGCGTCTTTAAGACGACTTTATTCTAGGATTATTTCTCTTTTAGATGATATAATATAAGCATATATTAGCTTCAGGTTTTAAAAGCTGTCTTGCCTAAAAATAAATTTATTTTCTAGAGAGTTTAACGTTTTCGTGCAGACAAAAGGACATGATTCATTACTGCTGTGCCATCCTTTGTGGAATAACCCAAAACACTTCTACATGTCTGTAACTTACGAATTAACAGAATAACTATGAGATATCGTAAAAAACGACCGGTAATAACGACACGGTATCATGAATCCATACCCTTTGCAGAAAAATTGAAATTTATAAAAGATTTTTCATAACTCTACCCCTGAGTGGAACAAAGACAGTTTAAACTTTCAAGCGAACAAACTCGCGGGAAACAATAGTGTTGTGTAAAACCTTTTGAGAAGTAACAACTTAAAAACAAGTACAAGTATACTTGTTACGGACATCGAGACAATCCTATAACAAAGCGCGGGACAATAAAAGCAATCGCGAGAGCAAGTTGGAGGGGAAATTGTAACGATAGCCGAGTAGGAGCGAGTGTGGACCGGCTGGGTTGTTATCGAGATGTGGAGGAATTGAGCTGGCTATGATATGGTGCAATATTTTACATCGGTGGATTTAACATTTTACTTTTTTTATAGCAATAAAAAAATACGATGTCCAATTTGCGCGGATAACACGCATGTTTTGCCCAGGCAATATTTTTATGTTCGTGTGCTTAATTTCAATGCAACATGTTTAGCGCAAATAGTTAATGTTTTTTTTTTTTTTTTGCAAGCCTAAGGAATTCTCCAATTCGCACTTATGGCTATTTGACCGCTTATGGCGGTCTGATAAACGCGACTACTACTTTGGGCGTCATAATATCACTTATCATCATGTGAGTTGAATCGTATCGTCTAAATTACTTGAGCGCTCTTTCGAGGAAGGGCTGACGAGTTTTGGATCATGTTTTAAAAATCGACACATACAAATTATTATAACACTCACATCTATAGAATCCACCTTCCCAGTATTGCAAACACGAGGGAGGCTGAGAAGTATTCTCAGAACACAGATCTAAAGTGTGTTAACAAATGTAGGCACAAGACGCGTCGAGAGCCCACTAGAGCAACCGTGTACCGTGTTACTGAATATCATGAATATGGCTTTGAATATTGATACCTATGTTCTTTGAAGAGCTCTGACACTTTTATTGAATTTAAGGTCTGTGATTTTTATTTATAATATGTTGGAACAAACCAAAGGTTCAAGGACTAACCAGAATTCGGGTTCAAAAACTAGAACGAACATACGCGACTTTATTCATTGTTATTTAAAGAAAAAAAAATAACGTTTAAACGTGCAATTTACAGTAATAATACTAGCCCATTATTGTCACGTATTTTTTATATTTTTATTTTGTAGTTTGAGTCACTGAGATAAGCAACTGATTTCAATATGTTTTTATTCCAAGCTATAGTTCATTTTGGTAAATTTCCAAAGATGAGGCTGAATAGTTCGATGTCTTTGCCACGTATAGTTACAAGAATTTTTTTTTTTTTTTTCTATGATAAAATAATGTTTATTTTGCAAATATTCTCATATTGCTATGTACATTATATACAGACTACAAATAGAACTAAAATAAATATAAAAAGAAGACTAAAATAAAGTACCTATATATATACAACGATGACAATATGACACGTCTTAGGCGTCAAAGTACTCCTCCGCATCGCTATCATCTGGAAACGTGCCCAGAAGACTGGCAGCATTGCCACGTTGAATGGCAATGCTAATTCTTTGCCCAAAGAAAGACCCAGCCCTCTGGTCACGCGAAGTGTCGACTAGTCGGCGAGAGATTTCCTTGAAAAGGAGACGCGCACTCGGGCCCCATGACCCGAGCGTTTCGACCCCAAACGGCTCAAAACTGTAGTTACCAATAAGGTTACAGTATTTGCGCCGCTTGAGGATCTCAGCAGCCGCAGCAGCAGCGCCCGCACAGCCCGCCGTGCTTGAAACGTGGGATGGCGCAAGGGTGTCGACACAAGTTGCGTCCCACACCAAAGGCCTACCCACCTTCCAAGGCACCAACGTCATGCCGTCTGGTCTCTTCCCATCGTCACGTACCAAGCCGTTTGGTTCTAAAACCGCTGGTACGCCGGCGCTGGCAAGAGCTCGACGAATCAAGTCGTTAATGCTGGCGTGCCGTGCAATGCGACCTGCGCTCCTGTAGCAGGACAGGCCATGGTGTCCGAGGCTGTCGACAGCTTCACCGCAATGACACCGATGCGGAGCAACACAAGGTGCGCCTAAGCGTAGACTCGTAGCGACCCGGAACGATGCGTCATCCATCATAGTGCCAATGGTGAAAGATGGAAGTGCCTGAAGCCACAAGCCCGACTCCCATTCCCCCACGGCCAGCAGACGGGCACGCTCCACAGTATTGATTGACGTGTTTAAAAGGTTATTCCGTACAATACTGCAGAGCGGCACGTCCCACTGTCTCTGGGAGGACAGGTTGTCGGGCACATCCGTATTGGGACAAGCCATTTTCCAGGCGTTCAACGCATCAGTCAAATACGGCACCTCAAAATCGACCAGTGAGGACGTCAGAATATCCCTGGTTAATTTTTCGGTACCGTAGACCGAGGAGAGGAAAGCTGGTAAACTTATACTTGAAATTTTGCGGAATAATAATAGAAAACTTAAATTTGACGTTAATTGCTTTATTATAAACTTAAATTATAAAAACTTTAAACTTGACACTTGTCAAGTACATCGAAAGTAGCCTCAATCAGCCCAACGTGTGACAAGCACGACAGTTGGAGGTGACATGAAAGTCAAGTGGGTTCAATTATATGTTAAAATAAACGCTATCTCATAATTTTAAGAGCTCAACGTAACCAAAAAAGGTTTAGAAACCTAAAATCACGAAACGGTTTCATCAAATTCATGATCACTCATTACACGATGCTCTTTTAGAAGCGATATTTTCCCACAAGGGGACAAATTATAGGCTAACAGTACAATTTCTTTAATTGGTCAAGAAATTAGAACTGCTAGAAAGATAGGCTGGACATCATGACATGGCGACTTATAAAGAAGGAAACCATGTTGCGGCCTCAAACAAATTGGGATAAGAGCAGGAGAATGAAACCGGGCAAGAAATCCTCACATACTGTTTCTGAAGCTCTTAGCTCTTCTTTTTTTCTCCCTGTCCGATATTATTAGTAAGTCACAGGTACTTGCGACTCGAGATAAAATAATAATGTACGTTATTTATCCCGAGTAATCGAATTAGGTATAGCAACGGAGGGAAGGGATCATTCTTTGCCAACATCACAGTAATACGGAAATAGCGTCACAGAATATTGTAACGTCTTTGGAAGTGCTTTTATTAATAATTTAGCAGCGATGCTGGCTCGATAATATTAAGTTAAATATTTGATGAAGCATTGGAACGGATGGCTTTTCTTGTTGAGAGAAAATAATATGTACCTACCTGCTTAACTTGTTTGGGAATGTTGTTCCTTTGTTGGCGTTTTATTAGAAATTATATTTTTATTTAATTCCAAGGCGGAAGGTTGTAATTGTGTTCCCAAGTAACTTGAATTTGAAATATTAGTTGTAAGCTTGGCTCTTATTATTGTGTTTAGACTCTGACGGACTAATTTTATGTCCTTAAAGTTCATGTGACAACAAAACACTATCATGAACTGTGGACTTTATAAATCACTAGCTGACCCGTGCCCACTTACTTGGGCGGTTAACAGTTTTATTTGAGATGAAAGAGTGTGGATCGATTAGTACTGAGTGCTATGATCGCGTTGGCCGAACATTAATAAAATTGTACCGCGTTTTTATTATTGTAATTATCTCTTAAACTATACAACCAAAAAAACATACTGTAAAAACGAATTTTATCTAAATAAAATTTTCTTGATGATGAAGCATTACTAAATAGATTGACGTGTTGTACCTTCTATATGAAAAATCTAATAGAAATGTCACTCAATAGATTACGACACGGTCGCGGTCCCAGACCTATGTCGTATTATCTCTTTAATCATTCGTCTAAATTATATGCAGTAGATAGGAAAAGTCTTTTTTTTTTTAAATACTTGAGTCGATAAATTTTCTTATTTTGATAAGAATTCATAATTGTTGATAATATGACCAATAAATATGATCTAACGATTTAAATATATTTTTTTAAATATAAAAGTTAGATATCTCTCATCGTTAATGCAGCGTTCGCAAGAAACATTTTTGTGAAAAGCCAAAAAGGGTCACAAGAAGTGCAAATTAAGTTTTTGAAATTTCCCATTAAATTCAACTGAAAAAAATACTAAAGTAAAACTAAATAAAATAATTGGAAAGTGGCTTATGATATTCTTATAGGCGTTTGGAGAGCCAAACTAGGTTCACCCTACCGACCAAGAATAAATACACCTCGTTCCCCATGTCCGAAGCAAAACTTTCGCTCGCGCAAATATACGAACGTTGCGTTCACATGTCACTCGTTTGTTCTTCCGATCTACCGGTTTTCCGACCGACCGGTAGTACTTAGTTTCCCGATAGATCTCCTATCGGGAATCTATCGTGTTTGCTGAACAAAATCTATGCTAATCGTAGTGTTCGCGACCTTCACAAAATCTGTCGTAGAAACAGATACAGAATAAAATGGACGCACAAAAATAAAACTGTCTTCGTCAAAACCTAGTTCTGGTAGTTTAACTAGGAGGGTACTCTGGTTGGGCTCGTGCGCAAAGCACTGCACGCCACCGGGCGCGAGCCACGACAAACAATACACCTTCAGTCGGTTTTACGAATAACCCATGATAACAGTTCGGTGAATAGTTTTGATAAAGCAAATTTTTTTATAAAAACCTTTTTTAATCAGTTAAGAAAATGAACGTTGTTCGGAGAACGTAGAACTTATAACTACTAACACAAATGTTTTGACAAGTATTTTAGATCCGGTTTACGGCGGTCATCTTTCTTCTATAAGAGTTTGGGCAAACCAGTATGTGCAACCTGCGCCGCTCTAACACGGTTAATATCTTAGGTTATCCAGGTCTTTATTAGGTCACGGTAAAACACGTAGGCACTGTATCGGCACAGCGGGTGCTACATGTGAGACGAGACTACTGAGTTTCATTAATTAAATGTTTTATTTGGAAAAATATAGAGAAAGTGAACTTATTATGAGGTGTCCATTAGGCAACAAGAAAATAGTGTGAATTACTAAGTTTTAGCTGACCTTATATTTTATGTCAAGTTACAAATATTTCAGTCATAATAGACCTTCCATTGAAACATATCAGGGCATCGGAAAGTCGTGCTAGAAGATTTTTCTGTATCGCCAGTGTTTCATATAGAAAAATCTTAAGTACAATTGATTTTGCAAATGCGTTTATTTAAAACTTTCCCATCTCAAATTTTTCTCTACATTTTTTGATAATTAATATTTACGTATATGGCATATTATTGGGTGCAATCCCGGACTTTTCCGTAGGCTTTCGTCAACATTCATAAATCTTCTTATAGATTATGGAGACGTAACGAGCACTTTGTTACTGAAAAACAGACAAAATCCCTTTGTGCAAGACGAAAACCTCGGCTTAAAGTAAAACTAACGAAAATACCTTGTGGCTAGAAATAGACTCAAGAAAACTTCCCTTTTCCCCATTTTCTACATTCTACGGTATTGACAATGTTATTCCACCCATTGCTGAGTACAGGCCTTCTCCATTTTGGGCTATGCTTAGTGATCTGCACGAGTTTCAACCAGGTCTACCGCAATCTCCTGGATATTATTTACCCACGCGTCTGTTGGGCTGCCAACATTTGGAAGCACAAAAAAATAAGACTTCTTTTATCTCTCGGCTATCAGACTTATACTGTTATAACGTACACTCTTTCATAGCGCAGTTTCTTTTAAACCAGAACATCCAAACAGACACTGGTCTCAGATCGAATAATATAATAGATCGCTCTCAAGCTCGACTCCTTTCGGACTCGCTAGTAATCCGACGGTGGGTAAAGTTGCGCGACTAATGAGCAGTCTTTGCCCCTTTGACATCTAGACAGGCGAGCATTACACTAACTTTCTTTCCAACTTAAGAGTTAAGTCCTGTTGTGTAAGACTGCTTAAATAATGTTACAGAATAGGTAAATAATAGAATAGAATAAAAGAATATTGTCACCAGTACTACTTCGTTGGTCTAGTGGTTGCAATCACGATTACTGAGCATGAGGTCCTGGGTTCGATTCCCGGGTGGGGCAAATTGTTATTGGATTTTTTCATGAGGAATTTCTCAGTAGCAGCCACGGAGTCTGTATTTGTGTCAAACAGGGCGCAATACAATTATTTTACCTAAAGAAACTAGTCGTGGTGACCACAGACCTTCAGACATCATCATCATCTGCCTAGCCTTTTCCAAACTAAGTTGGGGTCTTTCAAATTATTAAAGATGTCTCTATAAAAAATACCCGTTACTATACTTGAGACTAGAAGGTTCCCAAGTGGTCCAGACTAAAAACTGATCGCCAATGACAGGGAAAACAAGTGCCAATCGATTTCGTTAAGAGTCTTTTAACACCTATAAAATCGTTTCCCAACAACGATTTTCGTACTGCTTTAGACTTCCAAAATGCGTGGATGACGTCTTTGAGATGGGTGTTTTCAAACCCTGTACGAACCCTGTCCCCTGGATCATTTCCTGAGTATGTCCTGTTTTAAGATGATTAGTAATCATCTTAAAACAGGACATACTCAGACCGTTTTTTTTTTGGGATGGGAAATCATCAAATGACCCCTCCCGCTCTGGGCGGAATGGAAGGGAGTATCAGACTTTTACTGACTAAAACCCATCCATGGTCCTTCTTTTGCCCTTTGTGTTCCAGGGCCGCGGTATCTCTTTCGAACAGTCCCGCAGCCCTGGCAGGAGATGATTACTACCTAGATTACTTATCTGGGCCTAATTAAAGTTAAATTAAAGAACCTCCAAGAGTACCTGTAGATAAGTACCTAACATACTTATTACTTAAAACATTTCTTTTGCAACTACATACTTCTCATTATCTGACATTTCATGGAATTTGTAATATTTTATTCAACTAAAGTCTCAGTGTATTAGCAAATTAATTTTCTTTGACCCGAAAATGATGCGGAAAATCTCTCAATTATAAGTTAAGGAGAATTCATTAAACAAATTAACAAGTTCCCAGGTTTGTGGAGTTTACTTGCTCCTCACTTGTTGTCACCCAAAATGAGTTATTTTCCGAAGAAATGTTTTTCTTGACATTAGAGATGATACTGAAAGTTATTATGATATTGCCAATCCGGCTCAATCCATCATCATCTGTCTAGCCTTCTTCCAAATATGTGGGTGTCAGTCTCCCGTTTTACCGTATGAAACTAGATATACTGGATAATTAGTATTTTACTTGGGGTGACTGCCTATCTGACCTGCACAATCCTGAAACTGGATAACGGAAACCCTGTAAAACTGGTCGTCGACTAATTTCTGACTACTAGTAACAACTGTCAAATATCTACTGACGGCAGTTGGGAGGAACTGCTTAAATAGTGCTTTACTGAAGAGTCCCAGGCATGCAATGGATGGTCACCCATCCACGACCCGACCTCAGCAAGCGTTACTTAACCTTGAAGTTCGACCTGTACGACTTTTATTATTTAGTCATCAGCGTTATTAATTCAATAACATGCAAATGACAAAGACGGGTAATGTTTTCGCTCATTTACAAATTATGAATAGGGGAACAGTATGACGTACACTGACCCCTTATTCAGCTTATCTCAAGTTTATCCCAACGTTTAGCAGTTTATATTCTAAGCTTTGAACCTAGATCAAAGTGGATCCATTCTCTGAGAAATAAATGAACTAAGTTTGATTAAACTTGGATCACGAATGTGGATGCTTTATAGGAATGCATAAAACTAGATGAACAACTACATTATTTGAAGTTTCTCGTCGTTTTTATTACTTTATCAACATTTTCAAATAATGTTATCATCACAATTTTGTAGGTTGTCAAATTGTGAAATTGTGAAAATAGAGTAGATTATTTTATCTTTGTGAAAATGGTGTGATAAAATACCCAGAGAGACATGCAATCTGTGATTTAGATGTCATGGTTTGTTGAGTAGGTAACCTAAGGCCTAGAAATATTCTCTGAAAATTCTCTGCCCCTTACTAAAAATTAGGTTGAACCAGCATCTGCCCACGAGTTCGTCCACGTGGAGGTCAACCATACCGTTTCGTTGAAAATGAAATCTGAATGGTATTGTATCTATTACTTTCCCTGATATCGTACTACCCAGTATCCAATTGGGTTGTGGAGGTCAGATAGGCAGTCGCTCCATGTAAAATACTGGTATTCAGCTGCATCTGGTTAGACTGGGAGCTGACCTCAAGATAGTTGAGAAAAGGCTAGGCAGATGATGACTTTCCCTGAAAATTATATCAGTTTTACAACTTTTTAAAGCGACCAACTTACAAATTACGTAGAGTGAGAGCACATTCGATAGATCACAACTGTGTAGGTATTTTCCGAGTGTGCCATAATAATGTGGCAATGTCGTCGTTTCAAAACAACAAGTAAATGACAAATAATATCCTAGATACGAAACAATACAATGTACTGAAACCAACTAAACGGTTTAGTCCAGAAAACGATGAACAAAACCTCTCGAGAGCCTCTTAGACCATTGTATCCTGAAAACCATTATCTAGAAAAGTGCATGTTCGGCTACCCTCGGCCAACTTCGTGCATTGTCGGGCATGTCCGTGTATTGTCGTGGCCTTTTGTATTGTTATTGGAGCACTCATTAGTCAGTGCCTGAATATCCGCCATTTTGCTCGAGTGTGCTCGAGACTCGAGCTTTTAACCGGACATTTTGCGATCAGGTGGCTCATTTGTGGTTACTAATAATGCTAATGAACGGAAAAAAATGTGAGTTGTTATTGTATGTTTGTAGTAAAGTTAATGTTTTTTTTTATGTATTAGCAAGTGTGTGTTATTTTTATTATTGAATTGTTGACTTTTAATTCCACAAATGTATTTCTCTGATCAAAAAACAGTGTTTGTATAGATAGGGATTTTGAATCTTGAGTTATTTGCAATATTCTTCAAGAATTAGCAAAAGATGGTTAGGTACGTTTTGAGTTCGTTGAAAATGGTATCCGAATTGTATTAAGCGTGAACATTTATATGTCTGTATATCCGAAAAGTACAATGATTTTAGCCACGAAAGTGCCACAGTATACAATAACAACACAAGTAGCTTCCCATTCGAAAATAAACGACTAGGGCAATAACGACGTGTAGGTAATCTCCTAATGTGGCGTTCATCTCGCTCGCCGGCGGGCACACGGCCCGGGACGACCCCGGCTTAGATCGGCCCGGGCGGCCACAGCTTGTGGGAGCCACACGATACCATCGAGCAAAAGGCTAAAGGAACAAAACACTATGCACACGGGTCATTTCTACAAACCCTTTGGCCTTAGCTTACATGCTCAAGCAACACGTGTCTTGTGACAGCGACTGTGGAGGAAACCAATAAAAGAAGATTTGTGCAGAGCGTGCCACAAGTCAATACGACACGATTCCGGTCACACCGGTACAAACTAACTGTGGACGTGGTGCCCGACACGGGAATTTGATAGATAATGTACGGAAATAATTATCTGTCCCTATACAATGTCCATAGCCAGTTTAGTTTAGGCCGAAACTATTTTGCGTGTGAGTGAAGGAAATGCTAAGAGGGTGTCTGGAACGTTGTCTGGCAAGTCGCCGTCACCACTGACGGATTGTGGACTGGTATGAAGTAGCGCACGAATGTCACTTGGCACAAATCGCATTTTGAATCGCACTAATTTTCTCTTCTAAATTAAAACTAACTACAGTTGAAGATATCATCGGCCACCCTTAAAACTCCTAAAGAAACACATTTTTTTTCTTTGAAAAAGTGGGTCTTGTGAACCTTCTTACATTGTGCTAAGTAATATCAATAAAGTGCGATCGCTATGCTAATACCTTTCCAATACTACACGTTGTTTAACAACTTACGAGTATAGGTAATACGGTACGACCCACCAACAAACTGATCAGGATAATAAAGGGAAAATATGCAACATTCTCAATAATGGCAGGCATTATCAAACTATGCAATTACATCATCACATTCCTAACGAGATGCATAACTAATATCTACCCAAACAATTGAAGCAAAATCAATCTTGAGATGTGTAAATAAAAATCCTTACTTTAATATTATACATGCGAAAGAAGGTTTGCTTGTTTGTTTGTTACCTTTTCACGCCTAAACCACTGAGCCGGTCATCTTGTTTTGCATATACCTTGGCAGGTGTACAGAAACGGACATAGGGTACCTTACATCCCGAAAAATAGTACTGTTCCTAAGGAAAACAACAATAACGTTCAAATAATAGATGTCGCCACGTGTTTCGCCGAATTGATTGTCAAATTCTAAATTAACGAGAGCAAAGCCGCGGGTAAAAACTAGTGTACAGTAAAGTTTTAGCTGTCGTTACTCATTAACATTACTTACAATGTGAAGATAAACACATAAAGACGAACTTTACTGGTTTCAAAACCTATACTGAGGCTAACTCGAAGAACTGCTAAAGCAAAGATAGTAAAATTGACATGAGATCATTGTGGTAGTACTTTCTACAAAAAGAAAAGAATCATGTAAATCGACCCTGTAATCACTTATGAAATCCAACGGAAAAAACTAATGTTAAAGGATATCATTAGGTTTTCCCGTTGGATGAAATAAAAAACTGATCTAATTCCTGTTATTTGAAGTCGTTTAAAAAATAAAACGAAACTAAAAGAGTTTCTTTCACATTTTAACACAATGGCCAATAGGATCGTTTCGCTAAACATTACAAAGTATCACTACGGCCTACGGAGCAATAACGATCACAGCCACCCGGCAGTTCGCGCTATCTCACATATTACGACACGACTACGTAGCGGATACGGATCGGGTACGGGGCAATGTAGTCCATTACGTATTAGTCCGTTTATTGGAAAGCAAAGACGTCCCTTTGCAGAGATTTAGAATTTATTAGAAGAACAATTTCTAGTACAAGAACTACATTTATGGCAATAGATGTTTTAAACTTTGGCTTGTACTGTATCGTTACTCGACTTTTGTCGAAACGTGTAACAAAGAGGTGTATTGTATGTGTATTTCCTCAGTTTTGCAAAGCGTTAATTCAAATTGAGATTGTGAGATATTTAACTCTTATCAAAGTTAGCAAACATGGTAGATAACTACTTATCCTATTTTTATAATGTAGATTTTCTTGCTTTTGTGACTGGCAGATATTTTATTTGAAGTACTAGTACTAGTTTTAATACCCATAATTACTTTTTATCGTCACCTTGGCACCCGGTAAACCTTTACACATATCAATCTGTAAATATTTAACAAAATCATAGCGTAAAAATCAGTGTAGCATAACATAACGCATATATAGAATAAGATGAAGTCCTATGTAACAGGGGACAAGCCTATAGCCATCACCATCATCAGCTTAGTTTTTTCCATACTACTCTGAACTAGTTCCCTGGAAGCCAACCCCCAAGCTTCCAGACAGCGGAACATCATTATCTTACCCATGTAAAGTACTGGTGTTCTACACAACCCAGTTACTGCATGTCATGGTACGATATCCCTTGCTATGACAGGAATATTTCTATCTGAGAAATTCCTGAAACAAAAACAGCAGTACATTGGTATTAATAGACGGCACAAATAACTGCACTGTGGCCTAGATCTCTGTCCTCTTGTCAGTTTGCAAGAGGCCTTAATTTAGCTTTAAACGCGGCCAAAGCTTTCTGTTCGCTGGTTGTTCTGTCGCGAATAGAAGACCTTTGTGCTAAGCTGTCTTTGTACAACAAGCAACAAAAATAAATGTATATTTTAAGGTTTGTAAATGTTTGTATACTTTTTTTTAATGTGGTATCGTTTTACTTAGTAACTGGATTGTGGAAGTCAGATAGGCAGCCTCTCCATGTCATGTATTGGTATTCAGCTGCATCCAGTTGGACAAGAAGTCAACATCAATGTTATTGGGAACAGGTAGACAATTTGCATGCATGAGGATTCTCAAAAAACTTGGCTATTCCAGACATGCTACCAAAGGTGAGAAGCAGACAGTGAGAAGAGAAGCACCCACTGCCTCCCGATTTCGTTATACCCCGGAGCATTTGCCTCCGGGACATGATCTGCAGTGGCCTGTTTGGAAAGCACCCATTTAACCGATTGCGCACACAAGTAAGGCGCTGTAAACACTATTTGGTAAAATGGGGAAAATATATGGGGAGCCCCCATCCATGGAACGGTATTTTTTATTTTTATTTTTGTATATAAATCGTAAAGCCGTTCACAATAGTTTCGGAATAAAGTGACAGACAGACATGACGAATCTATAAGGCTTCGGTTTTTTGCCATTCGGCTACGGAACCCTAAAAACGCAGTCTGGAGTTTTGCCGGGTGCTTGACAGTAGGCTCGTTTCCTTGTCTTTGGAGATCACAAATGGAGAAAAAAAATCAAAATTTTCCTCATTTCGTCTTATTTCTCAAGAAATTTCTGCCAGCAGACCTGCAAAACGAATAATAAAAAGAAATGTCAACAATAGTGTGTGAGAACAGGAAGAGAATTGTTTATGTGTCTTACCTAACTTAGCCTAAAATATTAAGAATAAATACACATTATAAGTAAATATTAATTTAAACATTAATAAATACATAATGCTAAGATATATAAGGTAATAAATATGGTATATATATATTGATATACTATATTTGTATATAATAAATCATAATTGAGAGAAAAGGTAACGCTCTTTCACTCTGGTTTTGAATAATGAAATGGTCTACAAAGAGAAGGAGTATGAGTAGTAGCTGGATTTGTGGATTTGTGAGGATGGGATTTAAGAAGTGATCTAAGGTGCGATCTACACGGTGCGTCAGTAGGGTGGGCATAAGACAAACGCTCACGCAGGTAAGAAGGATAGGACGGGTTGTGTAGAATATTGAAGAGGAGACATAGGATCCTAGTGTTCCTGCGAAGGCGGATTGGGAGCCACTTGAGTTCTTTGCGAATGTGAGAAACGTGGTCATATTTACGGAGGCCAAAAATAAAGCAAATACATAAATTTTGCAAACACTCAAGCTTATTTAATAGTTCCTCAGTAGCATCCAGGTAGCAGGCATCGGCATAATCTATTATCGGCTGAATAAGTGTTAGAGCCAAAGAAATTTTAGTCTTCAAAGGCAAGAGACTCTGAAGGCATTTCAGCGAATGAAGAGAGAAGTGTACCTTACGGCTTACCTCATTGACTTGAGCTCACCACGACAGATAGGAATCAATAGTTACACCCAGATCTTTAGCGGTATCTGTATAATCGATGCGAACACCATCGAGGTACAACGACATCAAAGATGCAATAACGGCCGCACCACGAACAAATCGGCTGCCTATGACCATGGCCTGAGATTTAGTTGGGTTAATTTGCAGTCCAAATGACTTAACCCAGGTGCTGATACAAGCCAGGTCATGATTCGTAGCAATGGCGGAATCCGCATCAGCCACAATAAAATGCCGGCAGAGCTGCAAGGCATCTGCATAAAGATGGAAATTGGAAGAGATTGCACTGGTAACCATGTTTATGAAAATTGAAAAAAGAAGAGGAGAGAGAACGCTTCCTTGAGGAACACCCTCGGTGAGGCTACACTAATCAGAGAAAGTATCATTAAGGCAAACACACTGAGAGCGAACCCAAAGATAAGAATTGAACCAACTAAAGCAGAAGAAGACAAATTTAATGATTTGATTATACCTAGCAAAATGTCGAAATCCACTGAGTTGAAGGCAGTGGCGTGCCCGCAATGAAAGGGAGGCAAAGCCCAATTAACCAACTGACGACATTTGGGGAAAAATAAAGTTTCACTCTCTGTTCGTTCTGACATTGGTTTTTTATAACGCCGGTTTTATTTCTCCTATCATTTAAACATGCCTAAATATAAAAATACAAATAGTGGTGATTAACATTTCGTATTTTATATCCCTTCACAAAAGAAGTAAATGATATAAGAGCCATCTACTGACATAAAATAAAAATGTAACAACAGAACTCTTCAAATCAATTCGTAATTATTTCCTCGCTTTGGCGAGAGATGGTGCTCAAATAAAAAATTGGTTTCTACGACTGCAAATTGTTGAAAATGTATGAATGTGGTATTCTTATAAAAACTTTAGAAAGAAATGGAAGAATAGAAATAGGTATAGCTAGAATATGGAACTATTTATCATATCATATTTTTTAATTTTCTAATTTACCCCCCAAAAGTGGCTCCATGTTTAAAATTCATTAATTTACCCGTCCTTTTTACGGTCACCGACTTACATATGTGTACCAAATTTCTACTCAATTGGTCCAGTAGTTTCAGAGTAAATTGGCTGTGACTGACGGACAAACAGACAGATGTGCGAGTGATCCTATAAGGGGTTCCGTTTTTTCCTTTTGAGGTACGGAATCCTAAAAAGGAATGGGCAATTAAGCACCAGCGTTTTCTCCATCAGGCAGTAATAACAACTGCAAAGATTATTAGCAAGGCATAAAGTAATTGCCATTTGATGAGATAAACATTCAATGTTTCTCGTTCACGGAAGGCAAAGAGCTTTACTTTTCTGCAGTATATGCAATATACATAATTGCGTGAGGTTACATATTTATATGTATTTACTTTTTGAAAAACAGAAAAATCTCGCATTTGTTTAAACATGCAAATGCAGTAGTATAAGCATAAGCATATAATCAGCCTATAATGTTCCCACTGTTGGCTCACACGGCCTCCTCTCTATGAGAGGGAATGAGCTATAATCTACCACGCGGGCCCAATGCGGGTTTATAGATGTCACATGTCTTCGAATTTTTGGTTCTAAGACCGGCTGGCTTCCTCACGATGTTTTCCTTCGCCGTTTCGAGAGCAGTGGTGATGAAATAAATTACACAAAGTAATGTGCCTGCTTGGGTTCGAACCCATTTTAGTCATTACTGTTCGTAAGTCGGGGCCGCCACCACTGGGCTACCGCTACTCTCAAACGGTGAAGGTGTCTGCAAATGCAGTGCATGAACATTATTAAATACCTTATTGTCTAGGAATAGGAAGCATCAGAAATTAAGAGATCCGCAGGAGAACCAAAGTAGCCGAAACAGTCCTAAGAATTGCCAGACTCAAGTAACAGTGCACATCAGGGTACATTGCACACAGAACGGGTGAACGATGGGGTGAATAGTTTTGGAGTGGCGACCACTTATCGATATGAAAATGACCTGGTGAAAGCCGTATAAGAAGGCGGTGAATGTGAGAAACGCATGACTGATCAACGTAACGACGCTTGGGAAGGCATATTTCCAGCTGTGGTCTTTCAACTGTTATGGACTCTTGAAAACAATAATTAATTGTTAAGGAAGTGTTGGATATCCATCAAGCTTCTATCAACTCCTTATTTTTTGTAGAGAAAAGATAGGTACTGTCCTCACCAATCTTTTGACAAAATCTATTTATATAATCATGTTTGTATGGTTGCTAAGCTTGATAAGCAACAGAAAAATTCCAACAGCAAATAAAGTTTATCGGTTGTTATGCCTACAGCTCTGCTTATCCCCATCGATCCAATCTTCAGCTCATAAACAGCAATATTACGGATTTAGATTACAATAAATATTACACAATAATTTATTGTTTTGCCTCAAACAATTTAAGGTTGTTAAAAACGGTAAAATCTGGTTGGAACTGGAAAGTATGCGTTTATTCCGGTAGGGATTGGGAAAATTACCACATTTTTCGACAATCGGTCGTAGCTAGTTTGTAATCAGCACGCATTCGATCATCATCTGTTCATATACGTCAACAGATAAGAGGCATCTGTAATCAAAATATTATATTTTGAAGGTGTGCGCTGTTGTTATGAGTAAATTCAATGCGGTGTTGTGCAACATATAAAATGATCATGGAATCTCTCTGTCATTTGTATTTTCCAAAAATCTTGGGATCGGCTTCCGGGCTAGCCATCACAGACCACAACCTTTTTTTTTGTCTTGGGATGAGAAATCATCAAATGACCCCTCCCGCTCTGGGCGGAGCGGAAGGGAGTGTCAGACTTTTATAATTTGGACCCCTCAGGTTGGGCAAGATCCGCTTGAAGGCAGCCCCGGCCCATTCCAGTTTGGGAGCCAAACGTTGGAAATGCTCCACGAAGTTCCACCGACTGTCGAAGACGAGTCCTAGGTACAACATCGACTCGACGCCGATGGGAACCCCTCCTACCGTCAGCATGGATCCCGACGGTGGCGCATTCCGAGGCCCATGAAAGCACATGGCCTCGGACTTGTGCAATGCCACAGACCACAACCTGCTAACTGTGTAAAATGGTAATCTTATTCTATGGGATGCCTCTGTCTGGGGAGAAATCTATTTAAGCGTGGATTGTTGACAAAGATCCACGATTAAGCCTGCTACCTTACCTAATGGCGTTTCAGAACAATATGAACTAATTAATCTCGGTTCATAAAGTGTGCAAACTGCGCATACGACAAAACTGTTGATGTTGACTGTTGATAAAGTGGGTATAAAATCACTGTCACAACAGTTTAGTATTGTTGACTAAGAACAAGATCTATAAACGTCACTTAGCACTTGCTTAGACTTAGACATTAGACATGTTCCGGTGTTACCGTCTCTAACTTAAACTTGTTTAAAAGTTTATTGATCCTTAAAAGAATAACCTTAAATACAAATCGCAACAATCCTGTGATTTGTGTCTGCTAATATACAAATATAATCACTTGTTATAAATACCTGTGTAGGTTATGCGGTTGCTTGATCTTGACTCACACTGACCTCCGTACTAGTGAAAACTGTATCACGGCAGGTCAGTCTTCCTCGTTCAGAAGCACTCACACACTTTCACAATTACAGATAACTTGCAGTTTACTGCTAAATAAACATAGATTTATGAGTATGAATAATAATACTGATACTCACTCAATAATCGCGACGGTAAGTATAAAATATTAAAAGTTTATGCAAAATTGACTAATATTAACAAAAACAACCAAATAAGGTAAATACAAATATAAAGAAAAAAACCGGCCAAGTGCGAGTCGGACTCGCGCACGAAGGGTTCCGTACCATTATCTATAAAAACGGCAAAAAAATCATATCTGTTGTATGGGAGCCCCCCTTAATACTTTTTTGTTTAATTTTTAGTATTTTTTGTTATAGCGGCAATAGTAATACATCATTTGTGAAAATTTCAGCTTTCTAGCTATCACGGTTTAAGAGATACAGCCTGGAGACAGACAGACAGACAGACACCGAAGTCTTAGTAATAGGGTCCCGTTTTACCCTTTGGGTACGGAACCCTAAAAATGGTGTATGTGTGTGAAATATATGTCAGTGAATGCGTAATATGTTTGTCTTAAATGTATTATGTTTTTTTTATTTTATAATCTTTATTGAAACACAAGGATTTGATCCTGCATGATCATGTCATCCCTATAGTTACAGACGTCTTACATATATTCACATCTTATCTACGCTTTAAAGCACAATCGACCATTTTATTTACGAAACTCGCTTCCTCGCTGTATGTTAAGGATGTTAATAGTTGTTGAAATGTTCTGTTTTATTATAGTTAGTTAGTGTTTATAGTTAGGTCTTTAAAAATGATACTGATGTTCCTAAAACCATTTTTCCTCAAGTCAATCATTTGAAAAATAGACATTTCCAAAGTGGTAAAATGTGTGTCCACTCCTCTAATTTCTAAAGTAATATTAGGAAAATTTTGAAAAAATTTAGGATTGTAGAACGTAAAAAAACTTTCAACGAAAATAGGTTTGAATAAGATTTGTTTTTGCGACATGGGACTTTTTCTTCAAACTGCAGCAGTAACTATTTTTCATTAATTACTATGAAAAACAAATTTAATTTTGCTGTTGATTGTAATACAATATAACATTTATGAATGAGCCTTCAAACTATTTTTATTATATTGTTTGATGCTACGGAACCCTGTGTACGTGTGAGTACGACTCGCACTTGACCAGTTTTTATCATAATTATGCACAGGTTTCATGTTTTTTATGTATAGGAAGTACTTTTAACAATAATATTAGGGGTTAAGTATAAAATTGCCGATTTGTATGGAGGAATTCGAAAAGTGATATTTCCATAGTAACTTGTTTTTTCTTCGATACGTTGAACGATTATGTAATTGTGATGCAATCAAACTATAGTTAGAGTGAAAAAAGCTGCGCTGCACTGTGTATCTTAAATTCTCAAAACACAGTCTATGACAAAAATATAGGTACTTACTTGAAGTTGTGAAATCGACGGAACATTGAAACAGGTTTTTATGATACTTATTTTTTGACACACTACCCTATGAAGTAATATGCAACAACTAGTACAGTTTTTAAACTTTAAAACGTACGTAATTTAACAACTAATCCAATAAAAATAGAATTAGGAAAAAATATAACCATACGTCAAAGTTACAAACAGAACAAAGTCTGGGAAAAAAACGGCAATTTCATAGTAAAAGACCTATTATAAACCTTTGATACGATTACAGTATAGTACATGCATCCCACATACTTAGGCCTTTGTTCCATACGGTTCTATTTATTTCTGAAACTTAAGTGTACTTAATTATACTTTTCGTTTGTGTAAACTGAACTACAATACATTGGCTAAAATTCTCGTGGCAGAGGTTATCACACCACAATTACAATTATAACACAGTTGTGATAATAAATTATAAAAGAACTGTAGTATTTTGATCATCTTTGAATAAATACTGTGTTGTTCACAAGTAAAAAAAATATTAATTTCATTGTACGTAGATTCATATTTAATAAAAAAAAACATCTATAAGCAACGAAAAATCAACATAATTTTATTATTATTGCCAAAAATATGTTCATACCCACTAAATCCCCCCACTCAATCCACACCACACCTACGGATCCATAATCATTGTTTTGATGATAACAGAGATACAAACATAGTATAATAGCATTAGCGTGTGCAAAGTTGTGATAAATTAGTAGTTTCTACGCTATCCGCGAGCCAGTCGTACGCGCAGTGATCAGTGCCACTAGTTCTACGATCGAAACAACTGTCAAGGTAAGCGAACACCTCTTTTTATCTCATGTGGCCCTGGTATTTAGTAGTGATAAATGTTTTCAGTGACAGTGACATTAGGTTAGGTAGATGTTTGTAATATTTTTCTTGTTTATTTAGGGCAGTAATGAAGTTTCGTGCATGATTTTTACAATGTTGTCATATGGCAGTGTTCTGTAAATACTTAACTATGAGAGGACAGTGTTTAACAGAATTTTAATTAAGTATAACATAATTATGTACCTTGTTATTGCACAGTCAACCACTCATATCAAGGTCGCATTTTGACACTGACGGCGCCTTTATAATTATGTCGAAGCATTATGGACGATTTTCGTAGTGCAAGTTGCCACTCATGTGTGGTTGGCTGTATCTATTGAATCACAAGCAATCATATTTGTTTTATAATAATAATAATAATAACTGGCAACCCTCGTTTATCAGTCACCTGTGGTTTTATCATCGAAATTTTTATTTTAATATAAATATTAGTTTTATTAGAAAGATATTTACAGTTCACATATAGTTCTTCAAAAACATTTCAAATAGACCTTTTTTTAATGAAGCAAATACAACAAATTTGGAAAATCACAAAGCAAAAAAATTAAATATGAAAATGACGTCTGTCAACGGCGTCAACAATAAAATACGGAACAAATCAAGAAAAAATTAACAAGACGATGATCATAACCAAATAATGATAACGAGAGCTGCATCCCGACGTGCACGCCTACCAACCCCGGACTCGTCGCTCAGCTCCGCCTCGCCGCCGCCGGAATCCAGCCCCGTCGTGAGTGCTGTGACACCGGCCGTGGCAGTTGCGTCGAGCTCGAGTGATGAGTATTTCTCGCCGCCGACGTCGCCAACACCTGTGCGTCGGCAGGGGAGAGGCCGGCCACCGAGGAGCTTGGGACTTAGGGGCCATCCGGCCCCGAGCCGGGTCCCCGCTGCCGGTGGTTGTGTGCAGCGCATGAGATGGACTCAGTCCATAAACGAGAACGTCATGCGCGCATATTACGGGTCTACAGAGGGGGGAACTAACCTCACTGCGTACCGTGTTAGGATGCTGTCTCTGTTCCAGGAACTTGAACCAACCGTCAACGTCTCGGCCCAACGACTGTCGGATCAGGTGCGGGTCATCCAACGCAATCACATGTTGGACGACGCCGCACTTGATAGGCTGCGCTCAGAGGTACTGAGCAACCTTATCGTCTTGACTCCGCCACAAACCGTGATGCGAGCGTCAGCTATTGACGCAACCCCACCGCGGTCCGACCCTGCTGTTGTAGAGGAAGATGATAGGGTTGTCACGGTAAGTAGCCAGTGCAACGACCGATTGAGGAGCGCACTGGAGGATGCGCTTCGTAAGTATCGATCCACTCCTACCGAACTTAGGCCCCGATTACCACGGTTACCCATGCATAAGAAAAATAGAGCGCTGGTGTGTGCCTTGGACTCGCAACTCAAGAATATATTCGAGAGTAGCGAGGACCTCGTTGATACGCACTCGATCCTGTACTGTGGGGCTGTTGCGGCATGTCGCCTAGCTAATGTAAAATTCCCAAATTGTAACTTAGCTAGTCGACCAAAACAAGCCGTACCAGCCTGGCAGCGCAGGATTGAACATCGTATTGACGGGGCCAGGGTACTCATCGGCAAACTATACTGCTTCAGGGAGGGCAATACACGACCACGTGTGATGCGCTTTGTGAGGCGGGCCTTCTCGGGGACTGAAATCAGTCCTCAAGAATACATGTCCCGTGTCACAGAGCGCATCGACTTCCTGAAGCAGAAAGTTTATGCATGGGCGAACCGTATTCGGCGGTATAAGCGGAGGGTTGATCGATACTCGCAGAATCGCATGTTCCAGAGCGATGAGAGGTGGGTATACAGAGCATGGGAGCGACCCGAGCAAAATATGACAGACGTGTGCCGCCCAGATGATGCCGTCACGAGTTCTTTTTGGCGCAGCATCTGGTCGGTGCCCGTCTGTCATACTGAGGCTGACTGGATGCGTGATGTCGAGCGAGTGTGTGAACCTATCACAGAAATGGAGCCAATTTTAATAACAGCAATAGATGTAGCCAGAGCAGTTCGTCCGTTACCGAATTGGAAGTCACCGGGACCGGACGGACTGCACAACTTCTGGCTCAAATGGCTTAGCAGTTCACACACTTGCCTGGCATCCCAATTCCAGTCATCCTTAGAGTCTGGGTCCCTACCGCAATTTCTAACAACAGGCATAACCCACCTGCTCTATAAGTCAGGTAGTCCCGCGGAACCCAAGAATTATAGACCGATCACGTGTTTGTCGACGGTCTATAAGCTTCTTACATCCATTTTGAGAGTGAAAATTAATACACACATTGACAAAAACTCCATTATGTCTGCCTCTCAAAATGGATGTAAGAACGGGTCCCGTGGTACTAAGGAGCTACTCCTCATCGACATGGCCATTAGCCAACAGGTTCGTCGATCCCGCAAGGATCTTTCGACATGTTGGATAGATTATAAGAAGGCCTACGACTCAGTGCCACATACATGGCTCATGAGGGTGCTAGAGTTGTACAAGATAGATGCAACTCTACGCGCCTTCCTTGAGTCGTGTATGGGGCAATGGAGGACGGTCCTTCGATATCCAGGATGTCGACAGATCCAGGGGAACGATGAACCTGTATGGATTAAACGGGGAATATTCCAGGGCGACAGTCTGAGTCCACTTTGGTTCTGTCTAGCCCTGAATCCTCTAAGCACATTGTTGGAGGATTCAGGTCTAGGCTACCGGTTGAGGAGAGGTGGTCAGGTCATATCTCACCTTCTTTACATGGATGATCTGAAACTCTTTGCCCCCAACAAATTGCAACTGATGGAGCTACTGAAAGTAACTGAAACTTTTAGTAGCGCCATCAGGATGCAATTTGGTGTGGACAAATGTGCAGTCATGCATGTAAAGCGAGGGGAGATTATGGAATCCGAGGGAATTCAGCTCTCGGATTCCATACACCTCAGATCCCTCTCCTCATCCGAAAGTTATAAGTATTTGGGTATGTCGGAAGCGTTAGGCATTAACGTTACTGACATGAAGCAATCGTTGAAGGAGCGCTTCTTTGGACGCCTGAAGAAGGTATTAAATAGCCTTCTATCAGGCGGAAACAAGGTGCGTGCCTTCAACGGTTGGGTCATGCCGGTTTTAATGTACTCTTTCGGCATACTCAAATGGACTCAGACCGAACTCGATGCCCTGGATAGGAGAGTTCGTACACTGCTGACCGCAAACCGGAAGCATCACCCACGATCATCGGTGATGAGGCTGTACATCTCGCGGAAGTGTGGGGGTCGTGGCTTTTTAAACGCGAAGACCCTCCACAACCGCGAGGTGTGCAGTCTCAGAGAATATTTTTTAAAAGCCGAAGTGGGTATGCACCGAGATGTGGTCGCAGTGGACAAGGGACTCACCCCGCTGTCCATGGCTAAAGAGAACTGGCGCAAACCTGTGGTACTTACTAATGATGACCGCAAGGAAGTATGGCAAGGCAAGGAGCTTCACGGGCGCTTCTACCGGGCTCTTCATGGCCCGGATGTAGATTTCCTAGCGTCCGTGTCCTGGCTACGTTTCGGTGACCTCTTTGGGGAAACTGAGGGTTTTGTCTGTGCGATTATGGACGAAGTTATGTTAACGAACAACTACCGGAAACATATTATGAAGGACGGGACGGTTGACGTGTGTCGGGCATGCCACCGTCCGGGTGAGTCCATCAGACATATTATTTCTGGTTGTTCTCGTCTAGCTAACGGCGAGTACTTGCACAGGCACAACCAAGTAGCCAGGATTATTCACCAGCAACTTGCCTTGAAATATAAACTTGTGGAATCTGAGGTACCGTACTACAAGTATGTGCCCGACCCAGTTCTCGAGAAAGACCATGTCACGCTGTACTGGGATCAGTCTATCATTACTGACAGGACTATTGTGGCCAATAAGCCTGACATTGTGGTGATAGACCGATCAGCGCGCCGCGTAATGATAGTCGATGTTACCATCCCGCATGACGAGAACCTCGTGAAAGCTGAGAAAGAGAAACAAATAAAATATCTCGACTTGGCACACGAGGTTGTCGACATGTGGAATGTGAACTCGGCTATCATTGTGCCGATTGTCGTGACGGTCAATGGCCTTATGGCCAAGAGTCTCGATGACCATCTATCGAGGCTCTCCTTAGGCGGTTGGATCAAGGGCCTGATTCAGAAGGCAGTACTCCTCGATACGGCTCGCATTGTGAGGAGGTTCCTGTCTCTGGAGCCCTAACCACCGGTAGCTTGGACCCTGCTCCCGACACCGGCGGACTACTATTTTTTATATTTTTAAATGTTTTTTATATATTTTTTGTTAATAAAAATATTTAAAAATGTAATTAGTATGTAAGGATAATGAATAAAGGAAATAATAATAATGGCAACACTAGAGTCAACACGTAGCTCAAATTTTATCCTCGTATTTTCGGCAATTTAATTAATATAATACATTTTTAAACAGTTCACTATCCATTCTTTTTAAATATAATAGTTTATAATAAACATAAAACAGCAAGATGGACAAATATACCCATAAACAGAAAAGGAAAAAATTGGAATTGAATGACATAATATGTCATTTATGTGAAAACTGAAATTTATTCTGAATGATCAAGACAAAAATAAAATGTTGACTCGTGCAGCAGCAAACCGCGCACGCCTTCCGCCTCCGGACCCGTCGCTCAGCTCCGCCTCGCCGCCGCCGGAATCCAGCCCCATCGTGAGTGCTGTGACACCGGCCGTGGCAGTTGCGTCGAGTTCGAGTGACGAGTATTTCTCCCCGCCCACGACGCCACCACCTGCTCGTCGACGGGGAGGACGCCGGCCGCCGGATTGCTTAGGACCTCGAGGCCCACCGGCTTCTGATAGGGTCCCAGCTCCCGGCGGAAGTGTGCAGCGCATGCGATGGACGCAAGCCATTAATGAAAACGTCATGCGCTCATACTATGGGGCTACAGAGGGAGGAAACAACCTGACCGCGTACCGTGTTCGGATGCTCTCTCTGTTTCAGGTGCTTGAGCCAGCTGTCAACGTGTCGGCGCAACGACTGTCGGATCAGGTGCGAGTCATCCAGCGTAATCGTATGTTGGATGACACTGTACTTGATCGCCTGCGAACTGAAATGCAGAGTAGCCATGTCATTACTCCGTTGGCGCAGACTGTGGTACCACCACAGCCTAGCACAATACCGAATCGCGCTAATGACGTAAGTAATGACATGGTTACTAATGTAAGTACCCAGTGCAATGAAGAAATGAGGAGTGCTTTGGAGGGTGCGATTCGAGAATATCGGTTCGTGCAACCCGATCTTAGACCACGCATACCTCGTTTGCCCATGCATAACAAAAATAGGGCGCTGGTGGCTGTTCTGGATTCACAGTTGTCAAACTATTTTGATAACTGCGAAGACCTCACCGATGCCCACTCAATCCTGTATTGTGCAGCTGTAGCGGCATGTCGTGTAGCTCACGTCAAATTTTCTGATGACAGGGCTACACGACCTAAACCAGCCGTACCGGCATGGCAGTACAGGATTGAACGACGTATTGGTGGGGCCAGAGCACTCATCGGCAAACTGATCTGCTTCAGGGAGGGCAATACTCGCCCTAGAGTGATGCGTTTTGTGAGGCGGGCGTTCTTGGGGACTGATATCAGTCCTCGAGACTACATGTCCCGTGTCACAGAGCGCATCGACTTCCTGAAGCAGAAAGTGTATGCATGGGCAAACCGTATACGTAGGTATAAGCGGCGGGTGGATCGATACACTCAGAATCGCACATTCCAAAGAGATGAAAGGTGGGTTTATAGGGCTTGGGAGCGACCGGACCAAGGTGTGGCTGACGCGCACCTGCCGGATGATGATGCCATGTGTTCGTTCTGGCGCAGCATCTGGTCGGTGCCTGTTAGCCATACCGAGGGTGAATGGACCCGGGGGGTCGAGCGAGCGTGCGATCAGGTACCAGAAATGGGGGCAATCACTATCAGCCCCCAAGACGTAGTTCGTGCAGTCCGTCCGTTGCCTAACTGGAAATCCCCAGGGCCGGATGGGCTGCACAACTTCTGGATTAAATGGTTTACTAGGTCGCACGCTCGCCTGGCGACCCTGTTCCAGTCAGCCTTAGAGTCAGGGTCGCTGCCCGAGTTCCTAACAACAGGTATAACCCACCTGCTCCATAAATCGGGTAGTACTGCGGAACCCAAAAATTATAGACCTATTACCTGTCTCCCGACAGTATATAAAGTTTTTACATCCATTTTGAGAGCTAAAATTAGCAAACATATTGATGACAATTCTATCATGTCCGCTTCTCAAAATGGATGTAGGAACGGGTCCCGCGGTACTAAGGAGCTACTCGTCATTGATATGGCCATTAGTCAACAGGCTCGTCGTTCCCGAAGGGATCTGTCGACATGTTGGATAGACTATAAGAAGGCCTATGATTCGGTGCCTCATACATGGCTCATGAGGGTGCTAGAGTTGTATAAAGTTGATGCAACTCTGCGCACCTTCCTGATGTCATGTATGGGGCAATGGAGGACAGTCCTTCGCTATCCAGGATGTCGGCAAATCCAGAGGAATAGCGAGCCGATAAGGATCGAGCGAGGTATATTTCAGGGCGATAGTTTGAGTCCACTTTGGTTCTGCTTGGCCTTGAATCCCCTTAGCACGCTGCTGGAGGATTCAGGTCTAGGCTATCGGTTGAGGAGAGGTGGTCAAGTTATATCTCACCTCCTTTACATGGATGACCTGAAACTCTTTGCCCCCAACGATTTGCAACTGATGGAGCTACTGAAGGTAACTGAGACTTTCAGTAGCGCCATCAGGATGGAATTCGGTGTGGACAAATGTGCGGTTATGCATGTAAAGCGAGGGGAGATTGTGGAGTCTGTGGGAACCCAGCTCTCGGATTCCATAAATCTTAGATCCCTCTCAGCAACCGAAACCTATAAGTATTTGGGTATTTCGGAAGCGCTGGGCATCAATGTTGCTGACATGAAACAATCGTTGAAGGAGCGCTTCTTTGGCCGCCTGAAAAAAGTATTTAATAGTCTTTTATCAGGCGGAAATAAGGTGCGTGCTTTCAACGGTTGGGTCATGCCGGTTTTGATGTACTCTTTCGGCATACTCAAATGGACTCAAACAGAACTAGATGCCCTGGATAGGAAGGTCCGTACATTGTTGACGGCATATCGAATGCATCACCCGCGTTCTTCGGTTATGAGACTGTATATCCCGCGGAGGTGTGGGGGTCGAGGTTTTTTAAACGCCAAGACTCTCCACAATCGCGAGATATGCAGTCTCAGGGAATATTTCCTAGAAACCGACGTGGGGATGCATCGAGATGTAGTCGCGGTGGACAAGGGCCTCACCCCGCTCTCCTTGGCTAAAGAGAACTGGCGCAAACCTGTAGTACTTGATACTAACGACCGCAGGGAGGTATGGCAGAGTAAGGAGCTTCACGGGCGCTTTTTCCGGGCCCTGCATGGGCCCGATGTAGACCTATCAGCGTCCGTAGCCTGGCTACGTTCCGGGGAGCTCTTCGGGGAAACTGAAGGTTTTGTCTGTGCAATTATGGATGAAGTTATGATGACGAATAACTACCGGAGATTTATTGTGAAGGATGGCACGGTTGACATATGTCGGGCATGCCACCGTCCAGGTGAATCAATCCGTCACATTATCTCCGGGTGTTCTCGTCTGGCTAATGGAGAGTACTTGCATAGACACAACCTTGTAGCCAGGATTATCCATCAGCAACTTGCTCTTAAATACAATCTTGTCGAATCGGAAGTTCCGTACTATAGGTATGTGCCCGACCCAGTTCTCGAAAATGGCAATATCACATTGTACTGGGATCAATCCATCATCACTGACAGGACTATTATAGCCAATAAGCCTGATATAGTGGTGATGGATCGATCAGAGCGGCGCGCAATGATTGTTGACATTACGGTCCCGCATGACGAGAACCTCGTGAAAGCCGAGAAAGATAAGCAAATCAAGTATCTTGACTTGGCTCGCGAGGTTGTCGACATGTGGGATGTGGACTCAGCGATCATTGTGCCGATAGTCGTGTCAGCCCATGGCTTAATTGCCAAGAGCCTCGACCAACATCTCAGGAGGCTCTCGTTAGGCAGCTGGATCAAGGGCTTGATTCAGAAAGCGGTACTCCTGGACACGGCTCGTATTGTTAGGAGGTTCCTCTCTCTGGAGCCCTGACTGCCGGTAGCTTGGACCCTGTTCCCGATACCGGTGGGCTACTATTTTTTTTTTATATTTTTAAATGTTTTTTTATATTGTTTTATATTTAAATATTTAAAAATGTATTGAAATTGTGAAAAAATGAATAAAGAAAATAATAATAAATAATAAATATCCCTGGACATTTTCACACAGCACCATCTAGTCCCAAGCTAAGCAACTTAATGCTTGTGTTATGGTAGCTAGATGGCTGATAAACTACATATTTACATATTTTTTTTTTAGTAGCACGTCTATTGAAGTTAAGAAGAGAGGTGGTTCGTAACTATAAGATATTGCCTCCCTGGTATGCCACTTAGATAATTATGTTTTTTATCAATTGTAAAAAGAATCAGCTGCACAAACATTTTGACCGCATCGGTTGTTATGTAGGTAGGTATTACACTTGTGTATGAAGCAGCTTATTCTTATTTTTAATAACTGACCAAATATTATTATGCTCTAAAGATCTAAAATCATATGATGATTGATGAATTAAAGTTCTTTCGTTCATATGAAATAAGGGACATGCCTTATTTAATGATCAGTGCAAAGCAAAAGTGAAAATGTTTCGCTATGCTACCTACTATGTAACAGCCGCCAACTTATCTCTTATCGTATAATTAAAATTGAATGTTACTTAATATCAATATTTTTCTGTAAAATCCGCCAAAAACTAGATCCAGGCTTGGATCAATTTAAATTGTTTATTTTATTTGACTGTATTAGTCAAGTTGTTAAACTTTATTTTATTTGTTGACATAATCTGCTCATTATAATGAGTTTTGTAATATTTTCAACATCAATTGATGATGTTATTCCTGAATAAACAACCGGCTATAGTTAAATGCTCCCTGCATTTAGATGTAGTTGCTTGTGGTAGCGCCGGGGGTCGGGTTGCCTCCTTCTCTCAAATATGGCTTGCTATAGTTATTTCTTCTGAAACTAACTCATTAATTCATTATACTTAAATATTTGTTAGTTAACAAGCCCACTTACCCACACAAATAAGCCCACCGGTATCGGGAAAAGCGTCCAAACTACCGGTGCGGTGAGGCGGTCAGGGCTACAGAAAATAATCCTCTAACTCTCATGTCTAGAAATATCGCTTTCTCAATCAAGCCAGCCAATCCAGCTGCCTAACAAGCGCCTCCCAAAGTGCTGGTCGAGGCTCTTGGCGATTAAAGCATTGGCTGTGACCGCTATTGACAAAATTATCGCTGAGTCAAGGTCCCACATGACGACAAGCTCGCGAACCATGTCAAGATACTTGATTAGCTTATCTTTCTCGACCTTCACGAGGTTCTCGTCATGCGAGACAGTTAAGTTAATTTATTAATGTTATTAGGTACCTACTAATAATTGATTTAACAACAATATTTTTAGTGTACCATTTGCTTCGGTTTTGATTTGTAATTTCGAGAAACAATTTCATACGAAAGAATCCAGTGTTGCCTATTTAAACGAGCACGCTCTTTGTGTTGGGGTTGTTACTAATCCAGTCTGCCTTCTATTTTATTGCATCTGAGTATAGTGGTCAATGTATTTAATTTTGTATAAGCTAATACTTATTAGGTACCAGTATTTTTTACCCTCTAATGTATCACCTCGCATAGTAATAACAGTTCGAAACTTTCTGATTTTTTTTTCTTTCTTTTCTGTTTTTTTTTTATAATAGTAGGTACCTAGATACTAATGCGTAGAATCGAGTTATGCTACAGACAGCTGTGCTTGGGAGTTTGTTGCGTTGCTTTTTCTCCTCAGTTTAAAAACACAAGGAAGTCGTGAAGAGTAGGCTTTGTACAGGACAATCTTTGTAATTTTCGAACATCAAATAATTGAAATTGCGAAACTTCATCGTTGGCATCAGAAGATGCAAAACCAAATACAGCCATGTCGCTTTGGTTTGAGACGTACTTGCCAGCATATTATTATTTGATGAACTTGATGGAATTGCAGTACCTACTCAACATTCCAATGCACTTTGAATGTTTTGGAAAGCAGTGCCGAATACGGAACAACCCTGCTGTTGTCAACGACAACGTACTAATTCTTGACTCTCAACGTTATGGTACTGCCTTTATCCTCAGCAGAGCGGCGACGATACAGGGAGTAGCCGTCATTACCTGTGGTTGTGTCAGCCAACAAAGCACGCGGATAACGGAGCATTAGTTTTCGATCATACGTGGTGGTTCCCGGTTGCGATTGCCACATGGTCCATGAATCATAATTATTAATTTATTGTTACAACTTCATACAACTCAGGATCTGTTTCCTGATCTGGAATGTCTGCGGATTGGTATAATGGCGTCAATTTCATTCAGTCTTATTTTATCGAACATCTACATCCACATTCATTTTCTGCCATTCGACGGAGTCCATCACAAGTCTCCGAAGACATGACTCACAATGAAGTTCTGAAGTGCATTGAGTTTCTGCTTGAATACGATCGTGCTGCGACCTAGATAACAATAGCGTCACGAATGTCATGACCGTCATGACGCTATTGTTATCTAAATCAAAAAATGATATCCGACCTATCTTCGGCAAAATTTCAGCAGGTATTGTAATGCATCACACTAACAATGAGTTTCTCTGACACGCTGTACCAAAGTATCGTAAGACTCCAAATTGTCATCCACAACCACAATGGCAACTTCATTCAACGTCAGTCCATTGAAGATTTTTACAACTTAACTATTTTTTAAATCTTACAGCATTAAAAAAAATCAAAATAATAACCGGTTGGGAATCGAAATTGCGAACCAAAATCTTACACTAATAAAAAATCTATATAAATCACAAAAATAAATAACTGGTTGGGGTTCGAACCTGCGGACAGCGGTTTACGGGCGGCTTGGAACTATTAGGCTATTCGTTTCACTGACGGTTTAGTCAAACCGTCAGTGTAAAATAGCTATAGACATGCATGCGGTAAAACAGTTGACGACTGTGGACATACTGAGTTAATTTCGTGTTTTTTTTTAATATTGCCTTTCATATAAACCTTGTTCTGAGAATTATCACAAACACAACAAAAAAGAAATCAGACAAATCGGTCGAGTTCTCAAGTGATGCTTCCTCATACATTTGGGCAATTGATTTTTATTTATATAGTGCGATTGTTGAAATGAAACTAGAAACCCAAGAGAGAGCAGCGGTGGCCCAGTGGTGGCGGCCCCGACTTACGAACAGTAAGTAGTGGGTTCGAACCCAGGCAGGCGCATTACTTTGTGTAATTTATTTCATCACCACTGCTCTCTAAAATAGTGAAGGAAAACATCGTGAGGAAACCGGCATGACCTAGAACCAAAAATTCGAAGACATGTGACATCTACCAACCCGCCCTGGGCCCGCGTGGTGGATTATAGCCCATTCCCTCTCTAGAGAGGAGGCCGTGTGTCCCAGCAGTGGGAACATTATAGGCTGATTATGCTATGCTTATGCTAAGCAACCCAAACTAAATAAATATTGAAATAACATATCATTTGAATGTAATGTAATGCCGCAAAGTAACGCCTGATTACACTTGTCTTGTCTATCGTATATTCATAAATTCTTACGCAAGTATTGCAGTGGAGGCCCGATAGCGGAAAAATATACTAATTTGATAAAAGTTTATGTTTAGTTCACGACTCTCTTATCAAAATATTATTAGATTAGATCAATAAAACGATGTCCTAAAATAGAACTATTATAAAGTCTTATCAACCTAATCTATTTGTATTTAATATTTAGTTATTATCTGCAAAAAAGTGTCTAATACTACATTCTATAGTAGAGTAGTACAATGGTATAGAATCTTGTAATCTTTTGGAGTCTATCTACTAAAAACAATATCATTAACACTAGAAACGGGATATTTACCATGGTTACATAAAGTTGTTTAGGCTTTTTGTTTTTATTTTTTGTGTTTGTTTGTGTTTCTAGTGTTAATGATAAAATTGGTGACCATGACAGTTTGTAAACTTCTACCTATCAATCTAATATATTTTGCTCATTTTATTTATTTGGGCGAGTTATGTTGGGTGAAATACTCGTGTACCTTATTGTACTTTTTTGAAAATGATAAGCCACTGCTTTTTTTATTTCATTGAAGCAAATGTTAGAGCTGTGCAGGTGGGTATGCATTTTTAGTTTTATCGACACGTAAAGGAGAAGTTTGTTTTTCTAAATAAAGATAAAAAAAAGAATTTATTACCTTCAAATAATTGTACATGAAACTCTTATCTAAGTACTATGCAGCGTTACAACTAGGGAGAGGAGTGTTTACGATGAGCTCTGGCTCCCATCATGGCAAGATTTAACTTGTATTTAGGGAATACAATTTCTGCAGACGACATCTTTATGCATTTGAAATATTATTCAGCTCTGCCCAAACTGAAGCTAATCTCGCATGAATTAGCTAACTTGTATGGAAGTGTTCAACCTGACATGAACAGCGGCTAATTGCGAGACTTACTAATTATAAAAACAATAGAGCTGCGCAGTCGCGACCTCGCGTTCAATTCATTCCATCATATTTCATGCTTCACATATTAAAATCATGGTGATGTCTAACATAGAAACGTGTCTAGACTTTTGATGCACTCCAAACGATTACTTTCAGTACATTAAAAATATGCTAAGTCACTAATTACATTTTTAGTAGCTCGATACAGTATTATCTTTTCACACTGACATTCATGCAGAGTGCAGAGTAATGGTGGAAAGTTTAAGAAAGAAATAAATAAAAGACGAATTTAGTCGCTACAGTGCCTACAGTCTGATATTAACACCTACAAAAGTACACTTAAACACTATTGTAAAATAATTATGAATTATCAACCGTGGACATATAAAACAAAAGCGCAACCGCGCGTGATTCGCCATTGACATTGTGTGTTGATTAACTAGTATATGGGAGTTCAAACTTACGTGAATAGTCGCATGACAATGTTAATCACGAGCTGAAACTAAGCGCACAATCACGACCTGCGTCCCGCGAGGTAGTCGCTTCAGTATGGCCAGCTTTAAAATTGTTTGTTAAAATCAATCAAGCATTATCAGCAATTAGTATTAAAATGCTTCTAATTTTTCTTGTTATGTTGTGTCTTCACGTGCTAAACCTAAATAAATAATCTAGAGATCATACGTCGTGGACAACAATCAGATTCGTTAACAAAAAAACACTTTCAGCAGCAATAGAAAAAGTTCAAACAATCATGATTAAAAAAAAAGAAGTGACCTTTTTTTAGCTAGAAAAAAATGTATGAGCAATCGCATAATTATTTATGAATCAAAACTTTATGCAAAAGTAAAATGACCAAAAAATGCCCAAAAACACAACATAATTAGCCAGCATCATTCCCACGGCTGGGAAACAAGCCTCCTCCCCGTGAGAGGAAGTGGGCCATAACCCGCCACGCGGGCCCAGTGCGGGTCGGTACGTGTGACGAGTTATCAAACAGCTGTAGAGACAACCCAAACCCGTCTATATTTCATAAAGATTCTCTACAAAGAACCTGATATAACATGTTAAACGTCCGAGTTCTTTGCCTCGAACAAATAAAATAGTTCCCAGAGGAGAATTTTTGTCTTATCAAAAAACGTAGTGCCTTCGGGGCGTAATATTTCCAGCCGCCTTCTATATTACGTGCACGAATATGTACGGAATGTCTTAGTAAAAGCATAAGGTACAGCTAGCGCTGACAAATAGGCATTTTGATGTAATATTTGGGTAATTTATGTCTCTATTCAATTTAAAAGGTATTTTAGGTTTCTCAATGTTTTTGGAAGGTGAAATAAATAGGTAAGATTAGTTTATTTATTTATTTATTGCACAATGTACACACCGTTACAAACTTGGCTTAAAAACAAATGAAGGCGCACTAAAATAACTTAAGACTAGAATATAATAATTACAAAGAACAGTTTAAAAAATTATCAATATCATTTCTCTAATACTCTTACTTTCTACCATTTCATTGTTATTATTTAGTACCTAATATCACATAGGAATACACACTAATTTGGAATTGTCAAATAAAAGGGCAATCCAGTCTGTTGGCGATCATCTCGAAAATGATAAAATCAATCGATCGAAATGGTTTATTTTATATGAGATAGGGGCGCGCTAGAACCATTTCACATTGTAGATGATGAATAAAAGGAAAAAAATTAAAAATAAAACCCACCGACTAACTCATAGACACAGGTACTTGTGCTACCATCGATGAACAATCAGAGAAATTTTTATTTTCAGAACGATACGCTACACTAAATTATATTGTATAACATTGTACAACAAAATCATACAAAAAAAAAATTGCACCATTGCGTGATTTGTATGAGGATAGTTTTCATAGCAATTTGCTAAACAATATCTGATATACTTTTTGTACATAACGATGTAAAATTAAAATCTATGTTTTTCTTTTTCCTCAGATGTCTCACATAGTATTAAGAGGAAAGCCGACCCCCGCCCAACTGTACCTCGATGGGGTCCTGGACGCCATTCTGATAGAGAAAGGGATCAAACCGGATCCCACGACCAGAGCGAACGTTACGGCCACTGAGATCTTGCTCCACTGCCTGAAGGAAAGACCGAAGGACATTTTCATGGTATGTTTTAAAACGGCTGTTAAAAAATGTTTGAGGTTAAATACAATCAACCGGTTGTATCGTAATATTAATTATTGTCTGCCCAGTTGGTGTAGTGGCCTAGCGAAGTGCTGCTCAGCATGTAGGCTTGGGTTAAATTCCCGGTCGGACTGTGTTATTAGGTTTTTCCGTCAGGATTTTCGCAGTAGCAGTTTGAAATCTTGATTCATGCCTGGTTCATGGAAACAGGCTTGCCCCCTATTACGCATACATACAACATACAACTTTAAAATGCCAAGCAAAATGTGAGTGTTCTATAGGCATACTTCTGCCTAAACCTTCGGGGCTTACAGACGTGATGTAATGATACGTTCCCTCTGTCCCCTTTAACGGGGACATGGCCTACGGGGACAACGGGAATACATCGATTTTTCCAGTACCTTATTTCGTAACATTAAGTTTTGTTTGTTCAAAAAATAAAACGTTACCTTGACTACTTATCATGAAATCTCAAGATAAGATAAGTACGACGTGAACGTTGAAATACTACGATTTCAAGAATAAATAGTAGCCAACGAAAAATGTTTGCTTGTCATCATCACATGCCTGCCTCTTGCCAACGATGTTCAAGTAGCCCATTAGTCAGACCATGCGGACATGCAGCTGAATGCTAGCTCCGCTGGATGCGAGACGCACGGGACCGGTAAATGGTATCGACACTTGGGGGAGGCATGTGTCCAGCAGTGGACGTCTTTCGGCTGAAATTATGATGATGATGAAACTCCCATTACGACTATCAAAGATTTAATAAGGGAAGAGCCTATTGCCAACAACCGGGCACAGATGCAGACTCCATGGCTCCTATTGAGAAGTTCCTGATGGAAATCCAAATTACACTTTGCCATATTTATAAATATATAACAGCCGTGACAAACGGCTCAGCGCGCTTTCGAATGACCCCTCCTCTCGAAATGTTATGTATAGACACCCATCCATGGACAAGCCTACGCAAGCGTACCTTAGCCTTCGATCGACAGGATGACAGTGCGGCTGTTATCACTCACGAGCCCCTTTGCCGGGCCAAGTTTGTTCTTATCACAAACAATATTCAAGTCATGTCTGTGGCATGCCAATAATCTGATAGCTAAATTAGATAATTACATCACAATTCGAATACGTAAATTAATAATTGCATTGTCATCTTCGAAATAAATACTACATAATACGATTACAATATACAAGATAGTACAAAATTAATAGATAGTAGATTCTTACCTTATGTTTCAATTATTATGACGATTGCTATGCGTAACAAATTATTTTAAACAAGATAAAGAAGTACAGTTATGTGAAAATTGTAGTAGGTAATTAACCAGTCTGTAACCTAGCTGGGCGTTTAATTTTAAGTCAGTATGAGCTGAATCTGGGACATACACTGCAAAGGGTCGTGGGTCAGCGCGTTGAAACGGGCCTACAAAAGAATTTGGTTTAGTTGAAACCAGGGTATAAAGTCTATTGTTCTAGCTTTACGTGCGCTGGTCATGTATTGTTTGGGCAGTTATAAACTGGTATTTATTCCTGTAAATTAGTTTTATAAACAGTTTTATACGTCAAATGAAACACGTTTTAAAACTAGAATTGTTTTTCCTATACGACTACTCTACGAAAAAACACCGAAAAAAAACTCAGAGGTCT
This sequence comes from Eurois occulta, assembly GCA_950022335.1. Classification (NCBI taxonomy): domain Eukaryota; kingdom Metazoa; phylum Arthropoda; class Insecta; order Lepidoptera; family Noctuidae; genus Eurois; species Eurois occulta. Next base: position 470,289 of record OX465494.1, on the reverse strand, counting down.
TAGTCACTTATAAAGTCCAGAAACCTTTTAAATTCCAGAAGTATTATCTAGACAATAAGTTACGATATTTCTGCAGCCTTTTCCACAACGATATCAATCGGATTATAATCCATCCTCCCACCCAAAAATAAAACTATCCATTCAGCACTAGCGTCAAAGCCCGTGACGTCAGAGGTTCAGTCAGATAGCGTTACAAATTGGCCGGCCGGCGCGGCTATTGAGCAATTTCCTCTGTTTGCGGCGCTCAATGGAAATGACGTCACAAAAAGGATCGCAACGGATTGTGGCTTGTCGCTCTATGATATTTTTTAATTGAGCTGCTTTAGAAAAATCTGCCATCTAAACTGGGCTTAGGTTTTAGACGAGTTTTTAATTTAAAAAGATTCTGAGGTAATTCTTACTGTTGACTTCTAGTAGGTAAGTGATCATTGGTCTAGTGGTCCCAAGCACTACTACTGAAAATAAAGTCCGAGGTTCGATTCCTTGGTTGGGAAAAATGTTATTGGGTTTTCCATCAGGAATTTCACAGTTGCAGCCCGGGGTCAGGATTCGTGCCCACTTGTTGGCAATAGACTCGTTCAAATCACATGAACTATTGGAGTACTTTTGGATATGCATTTACATGTAATACGGTCTCTAATGTTGATGATATTATTATGAATAAATAATAAAATTAAAATATTTCACTGTCAGGCATCAAGGTCAAGGTGTTAGTATTACATCTTACTTAAAAACTATGTTAGTAACATGCAGGAACACTAAAAAGAAAAGATAAAAAGAAACTCACTCACATTCACGGGAAGGTTTAACAAGCTTTGTTGCCAACATGTAGCTTGGTAAAACTCCCGATTGTAGGCCCATCCAGCCTCTCTGCAAACACCTTCAGAATGCTGTTGCTACTTCCCCTCACTCGGCATATTACTGAGGCAACTTTCTTCCGCATGATAGCATCAGTGTGCGCATCAGCGAACATACCTGACGCACTACGGTGAGGTGGAAGCCTCAACAGGGCCCTGAAGGCATTGTTGTATTGAATGCGCAGGGCATTGTCTGCTTTTAGGGTATGGCTATCCCAAAGGCTGTTGGTGTAAAATGTTTGGCAGTATACCTTAAAAAGAGTTAGTTTTACGGGAACTGAACAACCATGAAACCTTCTGCATATCATATTTCCCTTCACAGCCAGTGCCCTGCGCTCCCTTTCCATATCCAAGTCGTCTTTTAATTCCTCAGTAACAATGTGGCCTAAATATTTAAAGTGGGTAACTCTCTGCAAAAGTGAACCATTTAGCTTCACAGGAGGGACAAATGTTGGATTTTTATTCCTACCTCGAAACACCAACAGCTCACTTTTTGTAGGGTTATATTTTAGCCCGTGCTGTTCGGCATATCGTTCACAAATTGAGAGTAACTTCCTAATTCCACTGATTGTAGGGCTCAGCAAAACCATGTCGTCTGCATAACTTAGGTTATTTAAACACTCCATCTATATGGCAACCCACATGAGTGCTATTGAGTTCAACAAGCAGTTTATTGACGTAAATATTAAAAAGCCTCGGGGAAGTTAGACCTCCCTGCCTAACGCCGCACTCGAGTTTATACGGGTCAGACAAGGCATTAGACCATTTGGCGAAGTTCCTCTGCTTGTCATACCACAACGACTATCGTTGTGGTATGACAAGCAGAGGAACTTCGCCAAATGGTCTAATGATGCAAAAAATGTAGACACTTATGCAGTAGGAACGCCCGCCTCTAGAAGCTTCTCCCATAACAGATTATAAGAAACCAGGTCGAAGGCCTTAGAAAGGTCCAGGAAACAAGCATACACGGGTGTTTTCCTGTCAGTATATATATTAACCCCGACAAATTATTATCAACCAAACCTTCTCCTCACAATCCAGATCAACGCCGCGACTGGTGCAGAAATAACAAACGAGCAACACCTCAAGAAGACCATCTCGCTCTCACGTGCGCTCACAGCCAAGAGTGCGAAAGGGAAGCATGCTTTGCTACTGATGAGGAACCACGAAGACACGGTTGCGACTTACTTCGCTACTTTGTTCACAGGATTGATTCCGTTCATGATGGATCCTAATGCTACTGTCTGTAAGTACTCATGCTTGGAAGACCATAGGGCTTAGCCATACTAAGAATTATTCTACCAGCGATAAAGCAAATGGAAAAAAACGAAAAAGTATCAAAACTACCGAAATTAATGTTCAGGTTAATCCTCTTGAGTGCCATTATAAAAATACAACTCGCTTTGGAAGCGATTAGGCCCTCACATAGTTCATATGTTTCAGCACTTATTTCATAGTAACCAATGGTGGACAAGATTAGGATATGTGTAGTCACAGCCCGGCTTTACCTGAACCTTTATCTCGTGTTCTTCTTGAGAATCATCATCGAAGCAGTTAGTTGTTTTTCATGACCTACACTTTTTTATGTTTACCCATAACAAGGATAGTGGTGTAGCATTAAAATGATCAACCAGCTCAGCCTGTCGCAGTTCACTGTTGAGGATAGGCGTTTTCCAAGCTGAACCACAACGCTCTGAACTCCTCCCACTGCGTCCAGCCTGACCTAAATGCTCTAAATTTATAATCCTGACAACAATTTGCCAAGCATGGTGATTATGGTTTTTTACTCTTGTAGTTGAGCTGACCCATTTCCTGGAACTGGTCGAACCAAGTTTCGTCTTCTATGACCAAGAGTTCGACGAGGCTCTTAAAGAGGCGCGAAAAGGATGCAAAGACCTGAAGACTGAGGTGTTGTTGATGGTCAACGGACCTGGAGTCTTGCAGCAGTTTACTGACGGGTTCAGCAATGATATCGACAGTTTTCAGTGAGTACTCTCTTTTGATTTGATAGTCCAGTGGTTGCAAGCGCTGCTATTGAATACGAATAGAATATAGGTTTTGATTTCTATGTCAGGCAGTAATATTGGGTTTTCCCAAATCACTCAGTAGCAGCCTGGGGTTTTGATTTGTGGCCGGAGTTTAGTTGATGACAATACCCTCGCCCCCTATTTTAGAGTATTTTAAAACAAAATTTTGGTGTACTTAGAGTACACGCACATTTCATTATTATGTTTAATCTTATTCAGAGAAAAATGATATGTAATAATTGTCTTAATTAATGTTTTCTCGTGCAGGGTGTCTCCAGCAGGGATGGATGATGCCACTCTGATGTTGCCGACCAGTGGCTCCACGGGAATGCCTAAAGCCGCCATCCTGACGCAACGGGGAATCGTGTCCCATTTGCCTTGCCCGTGGTGAGTACTTGGTTACTTTATAGTAACCAACATAAGAACCATGTAGGCAGAAACTATAGAACGCCATCTTCTATCATTATCTTTACGAACTCATTTTGCTTCGTCCACGTAATAAATCATGCCGTACCTGTAGGGCGTAGAGTCGGTAACGAGTACTACTCACCTGATCTCTGTGTAGTTTCTGCCTGCCCTCATGCGAGAAAGGCGTGAGTCCAGCTTTGGATTGCAATAGACAGACAGAGTTAGAAAACAAACAATATTAATCCTTAACATCTTCGACAGGACTTACCACTCGAAGTTCCCGACGCCGACCGCGAGAGTCATGGTGCTGACCAGCATCCAATGGGTGACATTCACCATGTTCGTGACCTCCAGCGTAGTGAACCACGTCACCATCATCACGACGCCGAACAAGATCACAGCAGAACATGTTATAGAAGTCCTGGAGAAATACCGGGTAAGACGAAAAATGTATACCACTGATTTAATTCGTTAGATTCGCTCTACCATCTAAAATAGTGGTCACTTTTCTATTTCGTTGATAATCTTATATATATAAAAGAAAGTCGTGTTAGTTACTTCACTTATAACTCAAGAACGGCTGAACCGATTTAGCTGAAAATTGGCAGGGAGGTAGTTTAGAGCCAGGAGAAGGACATAGGATACTTTTTATCCCGTTCGACAGCATTCCCGTGTGGCTTGACATGTAACGTCAGTCACTATAAAACGTGGTATAACAAAAAAGTGAATTCATGAAATCCTGGTACTTTTTACATAAAATTATGATTAAGATCCAGTACTGTTAAAATACCACCTTGAATGCATGCCAGCCTGGTACTTTTAACAGTTCTGAAATAGGCAAGTGGTAGGTAGGTGGTAGCTGGGTGGTAGGTAGGTGGTAGGTTGGTGGTAGGTAGGTGGTAGGTAGCTGGTAGGTAGGTGGTAGGTAGCTGGTAGGTAGGTAGTAGGTAGGTGGTAGGTGGGTGGTAGGTCGGTGGTAGGTGGGTGGTAGGTGGATGGTAAGTGGATGGTAGGTAGGTGCTAGGTAGGTGGGTGGTAGGTCGGTGGTAGGTGGGTGGTAGGCAGGTGGTAGGTGGATGGTAAGTGGATGGTAGGCAGGTGGTAGGTAGGTGGTAGGTGGGTGGTAGGCAGGTGGTAGGTGGATGGTAAGTGGATGGTAGGCAGGTGGTAGGTAGGTGGTAGGTTGGTGGTAGGTGGGTGGTAGGTGGGTGGTAGGCAGGTGGTAGGTGGATGGTAAGTGGATGGTAGGCAGGTGGTAGGTAGGTGGTAGGTTGGTGGTAGGTGGGTGGTAGGTGGTAGGTGGGTGGTAGGTAGGAAAAGATGCATTGCAACGCATGCCGGGCACAGCTAGTTATTAATAAAATCATAAGAACAAATATGCGGGTTGTATGCGTGCTTCGTAACAGCCTGGACACGGGAAGTTCGCTGCAGCGATAACAAACGGCGAAGCGTCAAGCGACTAAAATAAATCAAATCAAATAATTTATTTGGTTACACCTCACCTACCCATAGGTACGAGTAGGTACATACAACAGAAGTTCTTTAAGCTATTCCTACCTTAACAGGTGTGCAAATATCTATTATAATAAAAATAATAAATCTTACATTAATCGTGACATATTTAACTATAGCAAATATTATTATTTGGGTATTTATGTCATTAATTAATTAATTAATAAATGTATTTATCCCGTTCGACAGCATTCCCGTGTGGCTTGACATGTAACGTCAGTCACTATAAAACGTGGTATAACAAAAAAGTGAATTCATGAAATCCTGGTACTTTTTACATAAAATTATGATTAAGATCCAGTACTGTTAAAATACCACCTTGAATGCATGCCAGCCTGGTACTTTTAACAGTTCTGAAATAGGCAAGTGGTAGGTAGGTGGTAGCTGGGTGGTAGGTAGGTGGTAGGTTGGTGGTAGGTAGGTGGTAGGTAGCTGGTAGGTAGGTGGTAGGTAGCTGGTAGGTAGGTAGTAGGTAGGTGGTAGGTGGGTGGTAGGTCGGTGGTAGGTGGGTGGTAGGTGGATGGTAAGTGGATGGTAGGTAGGTGCTAGGTAGGTGGGTGGTAGGTCGGTGGTAGGTGGGTGGTAGGCAGGTGGTAGGTGGATGGTAAGTGGATGGTAGGCAGGTGGTAGGTAGGTGGTAGGTGGGTGGTAGGCAGGTGGTAGGTGGATGGTAAGTGGATGGTAGGCAGGTGGTAGGTAGGTGGTAGGTTGGTGGTAGGTGGGTGGTAGGTGGGTGGTAGGCAGGTGGTAGGTGGATGGTAAGTGGATGGTAGGCAGGTGGTAGGTAGGTGGTAGGTTGGTGGTAGGTGGGTGGTAGGTGGTAGGTGGGTGGTAGGTAGGAAAAGATGCATTGCAACGCATGCCGGGCACAGCTAGTTATTAATAAAATCATAAGAACAAATATGCGGGTTGTATGCGTGCTTCGTAACAGCCTGGACACGGGAAGTTCGCTGCAGCGATAACAAACGGCGAAGCGTCAAGCGACTAAAATAAATCAAATCAAATAATTTATTTGGTTACACCTCATCTACCCATAGGTACGAGTAGGTACATACAACAGAAGTTCTTTAAGCTATTCCTACCTTAACAGGTGTGCAAATATCTATTATAATAAAAATAATAAATCTTACATTAATCGTGACATATTTAACTATAGCAAATATTATTATTTGGGTATTTATGTCATTAATTAATTAATTAATAAATGTATTTATCCCGTTCGACAGCATTCCCGTGTGGCTTGACATGTAACGTCAGTCACTATAAAACGTGGTATAACAAAAAAGTGAATTCATGAAATCCTGGTACTTTTTACATAAAATTATGATTAAGATCCAGTACTGTTAAAATACCACCTTGAATGCATGCCAGCCTGGTACTTTTAACAGTTCTGAAATAGGCAAGTGGTAGGTAGGTGGTAGCTGGGTGGTAGGTAGGTAGGTGGTAGGTTGGTGGTAGGTAGGTGGTAGGTAGCTGGTAGGTAGGTGGTAGGTAGCTGGTAGGTAGGTAGTAGGTAGGTGGTAGGTGGGTGGTAGGTAGGTAGTAGGTAGGTGGTAGGTGGGTGGTAGGTCGGTGGTAGGTGGGTGGTAGGTGGATGGTAAGTGGATGGTAGGTAGGTGCTAGGTAGGTGGGTGGTAGGTCGGTGGTAGGTGGGTGGTAGGCAGGTGGTAGGTGGATGGTAAGTGGATGGTAGGCAGGTGGTAGGTAGGTGGTAGGTGGGTGGTAGGCAGGTGGTAGGTGGATGGTAAGTGGATGGTAGGCAGGTGGTAGGTAGGTGGTAGGTTGGTGGTAGGTGGGTGGTAGGTGGGTGGTAGGCAGGTGGTAGGTGGATGGTAAGTGGATGGTAGGCAGGTGGTAGGTAGGTGGTAGGTTGGTGGTAGGTGGGTGGTAGGTGGTAGGTGGGTGGTAGGTAGGAAAAGATGCATTGCAACGCATGCCGGGCACAGCTAGTTATTAATAAAATCATAAGAACAAATATGCGGGTTGTATGCGTGCTTCGTAACAGCCTGGACACGGGAAGTTCGCTGCAGCGATAACAAACGGCGAAGCGTCAAGCGACTAAAATAAATCAAATCAAATAATTTATTTGGTTACACCTCACCTACCCATAGGTACGAGTAGGTACATACAACAGAAGTTCTTTAAGCTATTCCTACCTTAACAGGTGTGCAAATATCTATTATAATAAAAATAATAAATCTTACATTAATCGTGACATATTTAACTATAGCAAATATTATTATTTGGGTATTTATGTCATTAATTAATTAATTAATAAATGTATTTAAATGTACACTAACCATGTCACACGTAGCGGCGAACGGCGGAACGTAGCATGATTATAATATAAGTCGCTGAATGCTTCGCCATCCCTACCGCGTTAATGATTGATGATTGAAATTTTTGCTGCAATGTATGTCCCGTGGAAAGAGTAAGGGTTCATTTGGAGATATGCATCTTTGATTATACTATTCCCACAAACAATTTTGACCTGTAACCTTTTATGTTTGGCAATTCTAGAAAAACAAAACGAAGAAAATATGCTTAGCGGGTATCGACTATTATATCAAAATGTTTGTAGGATTGCAAGCCAGCAACATTAGGTTTACCTGGGCTATATAAAAACGTGCTTCTAAGAAAATTGAGTCTTTTATCCCGCGCTTATGTTAATGAATACCTTTTTTTAATATCCTGTTTATTATTCTAAGGGTCTGTGAAGTTCTTAAAAGAAGCAATTTGCTGAACTTTGAAAACGTGACGAGTCCTAACATTAACAAAGATTAAGGTTTTATGTAAAGACAGTCATTTGGACTCGTTCCTGAATACTTCGGTTTATACTAATTACTACTTTTACTTACAATATTTTAGATACAGACAACTTGGGAAGAAACTTATTCAGTTGTTAGAGTTGTTCATTGTAGGAAGTTATAAAATCAGTTATAAATTAAAACTTTGTGAATTCATGAGTTCAAAAGGTAAAATTATTTGATCTCAACATCCTACACAGCATCATCATCAATACAGATTAAATATTATATTATTTAATTAACCCGCGATGGTTTGTGATGGTATGTTTATGTTTTTTCAAAATGCTTTGTAACATTATGGTTTTTGAAAAATAAAAAGACAAAACACACCATTGTATTTCAACAAAAACGGTCGAATGGAAACTCAGTGGCGATCCGAATGAATGTCTAGTTCAATTACCATGAATATTGAGATTGAATACGGATAGTTATTTTTGGCTTTAGTATTTTAAAGTAACAATAATTGTATTGTTATTTATTTATTTACACCAATAAATACCATATTATTTTCGTGATTTCACCAAACGCCCGCAACTAAACTCGACCCGCAGTTCCAATATTAAATGATCTAAATCGAATATTTGATTGCAGCCAACGTGGGGCTACCTAGCTCCTTCATTCGCTGTTGCCCTGGTACCACTAGTACGATCAGACCAGCTGAGCTCATTGGAGACCTTGTTCCTGCTTGGATCACCCACCACTCTTGAACTTATGGATTCGCTCAAAGTAAGTACTCTTACTAACAATACACTATTGCTTTGTTTTACAGCTTCAGAAAGACGGCAGGTTAAGACAATATTGAAGCTGCAACCAAAGAGCAGCGGCAACCCGCTGGTAACGGTCTCGTAGGCCGTGAGTTCGAACCCAGCCACGCACTTTACTAGTGTTATTTATTACATCACCACTGCTTTTGATATGGCAAAGGAGAACTTCGTGAAGCAACCGTTAAGTCCTAACCAAAGATTCGAAGATATAGTGGCATCCACCAACCTGCATTGGGCTGGAATGCGGCTGGTTGGGATTATGACTCACTCGCTCTCACATAGCAGAGGTGTATCCCAGCCGTGGGAGCATTTTTATAGGCTGAATATGCTTAGGCTAAATAAGAAGAAATAATTTGTTGAAAACCAACAATTTGTATGCAAATTATAAACGGCAGTCCAGTCCTGTCATAAACCAAATTATTAGAAGATTTCCCGCAGAGAATTAGATAACTAGTTATTTTTCAACTGTAATTTGTAAAATAATCGTTCAACTACACTGTGCTGGTCATGCAACATCCGTCTACGATGTTAATTGTTTTGAAGTCAGACCGTTCAGAAAGATTAATTGGTTGAAAAACCAATTTAGTAGTAAATACATTGTAATGGAACAGTAAAATTAGTTGTACGACCATAAAAACAATTTGAGGCCAATAGGCTATCAATTAAGATCCACATTTAGATAGCTTTCCAATTGCCTTTCTTGGCAAAGGTCACTTGGGCTGTTGTCTTAATAGACCCGATGTAGTCAAAACGCATTGTTTCAGAGTAGGTTCTGCTTAGTGTAATGTCAAATCCATATCAATACACAAATAAACATCTGATTCTGATTAGAATAAAATAAAAATATTATGATACCACCATTTCAATTGCAAAATGTGGTGGTTTAACAATATCAGCCTATGAAAAGGTCGCTCAAAACTCGGTAGTTTGACATTTTAACGAGTTTCGAAATAAAAAAAATATTCGACTTCAATTTGGTATCAACCACATTGAACAAACTGTATCAAAAATCGTTGCCGGAAGATTTTTTTTTCCACCTACGTTAGATAGATGCAGCTGTCCCACTTTCCATTAGCTAATATTATTAAAAACATAGTGCTTGCAACATAAGGTCCTGGGTGCACTTACCAGGTCTGATAAAGTTTAATAGTTTCACTAAAAATCTCCCATTACTAGTCTGAGGTTTGGATTTTTACCCGGTCCATGGCAGTAGACTCGCCAGTATTACATGGGACTTAAACATACCTGACGAGTGCCGAGATATGGTTGGCTATTTGCTATACACCAACCCTTTATAGAACAGGATATTTTACAAAACATTTTAAACTCAGACATAATTATCCTTTTCCAACGGGGGTAGACAGAAACTAAGCTTTTTACTATAATTATTTGTTTTTATATTTTAAGGAAAAGCTGCCAAAGAACATACACTTGTGTGACGGATATGGCACGACGGAGACACACGGCTTCATCGTCATCCCCGACAGAGAGGCGCCCCAGAAGTGCAACGGAAGGGTCTTGAACCATATGATTTACAAGGTATTCATTATAAACTGGGACCAGTTATGAATTGTCACCTTGTGACCATTTTACGAATTTAAACGTAATTCATATTATTATCCTATTATGATTCTGCTAAAGCGGCCATTTTAGACCCCCAGCTAACATCTTGTGTTTTGCGTAGTTAGATAAACCATAATCAATTTATTACTGTTTCTAGCAGACTGAGATCGTGTCCTGAATAAAAGTGATAAATCGCCCGTTTCAGGAATTATATTTTTGTCTATTCAATGAAAAGCAAGTCGACAGCAAAACTCCAAAAAATATAACGACAATTTTATCTCGCTAATTCAAATGGATGGGCTATTTATTGAGCTGGGAACATTTGTGTCAATGTAATTTATACCTTGTCGCGACCCAAATAAAAACTAAATTACATTTACCTAAAAGGTATCTAGAGATGGAATATCGAATAAGTAATATAATTTCAGTTTTCCTATTCGGGATAAAGTCTGATCTAGTAAATTGAAAACCGGTAAGCCTATCTATTTATTATCAATTTCTTCATTTTTATCGCGTAATTTATCATCCTATAATAGTTTCGCCATTTTAATCTGAACGATATCAACGTAAAAGCCATTTTATTTCAATTTTCATTCTTATTAAAGGTAAATTTATGGACACTTTTCAGATTACTAGTATAAGAAAAGTCCTACCCAGTAATGGGTCATTAACATCCTATCCAGAATTCCAGACAAGATTAACTTGTAGATTGTCTCAGGAATCATCTAGAATTTCTGGCGGTTGTAAAAAATGATGTGTTTTTCCAGATCATTGATGATCAAGGTCAGGAGGTGGGACCTAATGGATACGGAGAGCTCTGGGTAAAGGGCGACAATGCTATTAAGGTAATACTTTGATAACTAACTGATTAAGGTAAGAGCATTTTTGGTGCTTTCTCTTCCAATCAAGAGATATAATCGGAAAGAGCTGTTCGGAAAAACAAATCTGTACTTACTGGCCGAAAATAGGCTTTTGTTTTTTTCTGTGTCTCAAAGATGACTATGGATAAGATGGATGAATCTTGTAACATGGAAAGGTGTTTTATACGTTACTGAAATCTTAAATGCCTTGTAGTACGCTCACTAAAACAACGCACAGATTAATACGTTGAGTAAGCTTGATATTTGGTATAAGAGTTCCTTGTAAGGCAAGGTAAAGTTGAGCACTAAAGATGGATTTTAGAAAGACCATCCTCTAAGTTAAAGATTGTGATTTTTGCCGGTAAAAAATATCATTGAGCTCTCGGCCTGTCAATTAATTTTGAAGAATTTATTAACCCCATTTAAATCTATTTTTACATAATTACGTACCACGATTACAAAGTACCTGATGACTTCCATATAATTGCAGGGTTACCTGAAGAACAACAAATCGTATGAGGAGTCGTTCACTCCCGACGGCTGGTACATGACTGGAGACGTGTTCCACATTGATGAAAACGAGAGGCTCACCTTCACCGTCAGGAAGAAGTTCGCCTTCAAGTTTATGGGTTCTCAGGTACACGACTACTAGAATAATTACCATTTTAAACCAGAGTGATTTAGACTACCTCCGGTAAAAAAATAATATTTGAAAAATAACCTTTACAGGAAATGCTGTAATTTTAGAACAAATCGCATTTTAATCTATCTTTATCACTACATATTATAAAACAAAGTCGCTTTTCTGTCCCTATTTCCCTTTGACCGCTTAAATCTTTAAAACTACGCAACGGATTTTGATGCGGTTTTTTTTAATAGATAGAGTGATTCAAGAGGAAGGTTTATATGTATAATAACATGCTTAATATATTAGAGAACCACTGATAATTTCAAGATTTCTATTGTGAAGTCGTAAATAATTTCATTTTTTTCCGCTTATATTGCAAACGCAGGCTGAACCCTACGAGATTTATCAAAATAATGTACTAAGTATTGTACACATTAAAAAGGTCTACAGAAAACTCCGCGATGGTATATGTCTATCTCTTATGGATATCCCACAATAACATGTTTTTGTCATTTACTTTTTACGCCAAATAATGGCTAATTTCCGAAGCGATTTTAACCAATACGGCATTAATCCTTATCCAATTAAATACCTTAAATACATTGTTGATTTAATATAGATCTATATGGCCCTTTACAGCATATGATTTAAATGAATATTTTCGAAGATATTACAGATTTAAAAATTGCGGGACGTAGCGTTTGCGCCGGCACCGGCCGGCGCGGCGAGGCAAATTTAACGCGTGCGGGCCACGGGCAGTAATGAATAAATCAAAACTACTGGATCAATTTTAATCATTTTTTCAGTGAGTGACATAGGCTATATATTTTACACCCGAAGCCGAAGTGGGCCGCTATGTTTTTATATACAACGTTCACAGTTTTTCTGTAGTGTATTTAGTATCAGCATTGCACCCGTGCGAAGCCGGGGCGGGTCGCTAGTCTATCAATAAAATTCCTCTAAATGACCATTATTTTTGGCAAGTTGTTTACCTTGATTGTCGCTGCTATGGGATTTCTAAAAGATTTTATATATTTTGTAAATATGGAATTGGCTCAAAATCCAATTGAACAATATGCATTCATACTGTAAAGACGCCATTCGTTACAGTTTCTCGCTAATAATAGGCCTACATATATCTCAAAGGGATGGAACTGTCTTAAGAGACTTCTATTTCCATCGTATAAAGGAAATGTCAGATGTACATACCTCGTAGCTCAAACCTTCTTTGTGAATAGCAGCCTACACGTCAGTGTAGCCGACTCACACTCTTACCTGACCCTACCTAGATATTTTAGTATTCTCTTTCCATGCAAAGAGAAAATATAGGCCGTCAAGATTACCTAATATGTAGTAGAATGTTCGCACGAATAATTATATTATGTTAAGCAGGACGACCCTCGTTACTTCGTGACGGTTTATTACCATATTTTGTTAATTTCAAAAGAACTCCGAACACAAAATGAGTACTTCTAATATAGATTAAAGTCGTAACTAGCCTCCCAACTGGAGTATTGTGGGAGAGCACGGGACTGTTGTACAATATTGGATCTAATTTGGTTTAATTTTGTAGCTAGATGTTCTACTTTTTGGGGATGTTCGAACATAATTATACTGTAGTCAGCTCGTAATGAGTAGTTGAAATATAGGGTATTCAGATCATAGATCCGAATACCCTATATTTCACAGTTCGACCATTCGAGTATCCCTATATTTCACTATTCAAAATGAATGCTGCATTCAGATCGAAATGAGACATCTTTTCATAATTGTCTATTTAGAATACTCAATGATAGATTTCTTACATTTCTAATTATTTTCATTTTTCACTGAACTAAGTAATAGAATACAGGTCAGTTTATAGCTTAGACATTCACACTTCGATTTATAAGATTATTCCAGTAAATCATTTCAGTTTATTCCTCTGTAACCTCTTTATTTAATAATTATTCAAAATGCTCATTTCAGTTTATACCTCGTACTTTCAATCCAAGCCACTTGTAACCATCCTTTCTTCGTCAAGTCTTAAAATGGTCTAGTAACAATATTCTAGAGTTGCCTATTCAAAAACATTTTTTTTTTTAATTAAAATCCTGTATAGTAGTAGTGTAGCATACTCATCAACTACATACGTTCGTGTGTGTAAATAAACAGAGCAGTTCAATATGAACTGCTCATTATAACAAGCTGTTCAGTATGAACTGCTCTATGAACTGCTCTCGATGTCGAACTATTACATGCGGTTGGCAGGCTGTTAACAGTTGTATTAATATTGTTAGTGTTTAAGTAATAAAACATATAGGTCAGGTTTAAATATTTATTTCTACATAATTATAAAAATATTATTTTGTACACATCATTTTATCAGTTTTAGGTACTGGTATAAAAGCAATGATACATTTCTTACATTACTATTATTTACATTTTCACAGAACTAAGTAATAGAATACAGGTAAATTTATAGCTTAGACATTCACACTTCGATTCATAAGTAGGTTTAACATTCTATATTCATTAATATCTACTAGGATCGTTTTTATCTTATCTTACTGACAAAACACTTTATTTTCTTCACACCATTTATTTAGGCAAAACACATTTTTTAAGGCACATATATTGGTGTGATGTAGACAACTTATAATCTCAGATGAATCTGAATAATTGCTATATAATGTTACCAAACTTGGACAGTTTTTACTTTCTAAATTGTATACATTATTAATTTGGAATATATCTTTTAACCATAACACTTTTTCGTTTCCTTTAGTAAATATAGATTTATTTTTAAAAAAATTGCCAAAGTTTGCTTTATAATTAAAATATGGTACAAAGCCTTCGTCCCAGTTTATTCCTCTGTTTTTTTCAATCCAAGCCACTTGTAACCGTTCTTTCTTCGTCAAATCATAAAATGGCCGTGGTGGTTTTATCAACAGTACTTGTATATGTCCTTTGTACATTATTGCTATTTCTTTTGGAATAAACTCGTTTCCTTCACTCTTAAACCCTTGAACATCTACGATGACATTCATGATAGTTTTCTCACAATATTACTTAATGGCTTGTATTCGAACAGTCGATCGTTTATTATTAAACAATAGGCAGTTGTATTATCTTGAATATCTTCAGAGCATTCAATTTCTAATCGCACGTCAACTGGTCCAGTTTTAAGTGAATCGTTTTGTCTTGAACAGTCAATCACAAAAAGTGGAGCAATTTCTTTAAACTGGTTTAAGCTAAGCAATGGATCAATGCCTAAGTTGTAATACGACTGACGAAAATTAGCATACATTTCATATAATATACTAAATTTACCTTCATCAAATTTCAAATTAAGTGAGTCATACGGATAGTATTGAGAATTCAAATATAATTTAATATTGTTTACATTGCAGTGATCAAATATCGAAGAACTTCTAGTTTTATTATTTTTTCGAGCTGTTTGCAAACCAAATATAACAAACCTCGGTTTTTCTAGCTGGGAAGTTGTCTTTACTGACCAGGAATGTTTCGTTGTTTTTGGTAGTAATGGATATTCATACAAATCCCAATTTCTAAATGCTATCTGTATAGAACGATCTCTCTCCAGGCTTTTAAGCAATAACAATTTATTACGATCAGAAACTTTAATATGCGGCACACGCCATTGTATCTTTTGTATGTCCATTTCTACGTTATCATTTTTGTCTATAAGCACACAGTTCAATGCTGAGCTGCTTCGTTGTAATATAAGTTCATGTTTACAATTGATTATTATTTTGTTATAATCTTCTGCAAATCCCAGTATTCTGTTCAATGGCACGATAACACTAAAATATCCGTTTCTTAGTTTCGTACCACCTAAGTTCCATCCCCAGACTGCTGCAGCTTTACTTTCACCTTCATTCATAGAGACATACGATTTTAAGGTTGTTGTAATGCCAACATTTTTAATGCGATCGATTTCAACACCATTTATTTCGTACCTAATATCTTGAAACAAATATGAAATTGGATTGTTTATAAAGTCGACATCTTTTTTTATTAATTTTCCCGCTGCATCTCTAGTTGACACATTTACATATCCTTCTATATAAATGGAACTACCTGATGGCAATACATATAAATCTTGCTGTTGTATGGGTATTCTAATTTCATCATTTTCTTTAAAGCTATTGTTATATGGATTGTAGCTATGGATCTCATAAGCCTCAATAGAGGTCTCATATTGCGGTAAATCTGTAATTTGAAGCATGTTATATTTTAAAACCAATGTCTTGAAGAAATCTTTTGTTTTCCTTTGAAACTTTTTTAATTTTCACTGCACCGGCACGTCTCACTTCTTTGGATATTGGTAGTCTTATGTTATATTTCCCTCTCTCACTAGGAGTTTTATTAAGAACTAGCATGGTTAGTACGAATAAAACGGAGGAGGTTACTTTAAATAATAATTAAATACTTTTCCAACTCTCACTAGTGATGGTTATCACCAACAACCGAAGAATGCACGTGCATGAACTAGCAACGTCATTTATATTTTTCTTGTTTAACGAAAGGAGTCGTAAGAAATAAAAAATCACTTAATTAATTAATATGTTCCTTTATTACTTTTCCAAAATAACTTAAGAAATTTTAAACATAAGTGCCCACAATTATACAAGTGATCATGTTGTACATTTTCATAATTATACTGAATATTGTTTCCTAAATATTTTATAAATTCTTTGGGTGGTTTTAAGTTACCATAACTGTCGAAGTATTCAATGTGATCGTATATTTTGGCATAGGCTACCCAATGAGTGCCAGAGTTTTTAGAAATATCAAGATTAATCACTCCACATTCTAATGGTAATGGGTCATCTGGTAATTCATCTCTCATAAATACACCTCGAAAGAAGGGGATACTATTTGAATGCTTCAATATATCAATATTAGTTAAAGCTCTATTGGGTAGCCGACAATTTAGTTTTTTTTCTTTGTAACATAAATTCCTAAACCTTCTTTGTACGACTTAAGATGTAATCCTTTTCCAATCATTAAAGCTTCTATTTGCTTGTTGTGACGTTCCGATTCAAGCAACTGTTTCTTAGCTGTTTTATATGTATTAATAGCTTTTGCAATCCCAGCAGCACCCCCAGCCAAACTCCCAGCGGCAGATAAACCAGCAAATATTGGCACTAAAGGAAGAAATCCTCCAGTTTTAGGTACTGGTATAATTCTGGGTAATTTTATGGGTAAATCAGATGCAAATTCTCGAGCTGCAGCGCAGGCTAATTCCATTAATGCTTTCTTAGTGGTAGGTTTTAGTTTCTTGATGTGTTTTTTGGTATGTGATACAATATTTTTCAGTGTTTTTCTAAAACCCGCTCCAGATCTTACTTTGACAGATGATAAACCAGCCATTTGTTTATTGCTTGTACTTCGTGCTTTCTTCATTGTTATTTTTTTTTTAAGAATTGTTTTTACATAAAATTGAATTATATTTTATGTCTTTATTGCAATAAGAACAAAGTGGAAGTGAATAGATAATTATTTGTAAAATGCTTAAATATCGTTCAGTCAGTAGTTATAATACATTTAATTTATCAATCCAGCTATTTTCACTGGTCGGCAGCCCCAACCATTTAACGTATACTTGTTTTCCTTTTCGTTTCAAAACTTTTTCAACGAGGTATATGTCAGGATGATGTGTTTTCTGAAGTTCTTGTGCATAAAATGCGCCTAGTATTGGTCTACATCTAACATCTTCTATTAAGTAAGTAGTTGGATTTGTTTCTTGGATTTTTTTTATTTTAAATATTTCGGTGGACCAGTTTGGATAATAACCTTTATCAAAACATCCTTTATATTTACTTATTCTCACAAAATCTCCTACACTAAATTTCTTACACTCCACTTTTTTTCGGGACTGAGCTGCGTCTAAGTATCTTTGCAGTATATTTGTTTTATTCCTTTGATTTATTGAAGCAGGTGGCTGACCGACAGTTCTGTGTACATCATTATTGTATTCATGTAACTTTTTATTTAAAATACCGTTAAACCATTTATAATTTCCATTCAAACTAAATTCCTTGTATAATTTATTCTTTAACGTTCTTATTAATCTTTCAACAATCGAGGCCTTTTTAGTAGAATAAGTAGAATAATGATTAATATTATACTTATTAACCAAACTTTTGAATTGATCATTATAAAACTCTTTCCCAAGATCGGTTTGTAAATTTTTTGGGACACGTCCTTTTTCAATTACTGTTTTAAATGCTTCTGATACCTGTTGCTTATTTTTTTGTTTTAGTGGAATTGCCCAAGCATATTTTGAAAAAGTATCTATAATCACCAGTATGTATTTAAAACCCGCATTCACTTTTGATATTGCTTGCATATCCATCAAATCTGCTTGCCAAAGGTCATCTATATCTTTAAGAATTACATTTCTTCTTGGAAAATTAACTCTAGCATTTTTATGGATTTCATTTATGACGTCTATTTTGCTCATAATGCTTGCTTAACTTCCCTGCAATTTCTTTTAATTCAATGGTGTTTTCAACTTTATTTAATCTTATATTCAAACTAGTAATTAATTTGTTTAATTGTTCTATTTTCATTAATATTTCAATTTTGAATTTACTAGTATTTTTGCAACATTCGGTTTCGGTTGATTTGTCTATGTTCTCAATGATTGAGCTTATTTCGTTAAGAGACACCGATGTTTGTTTTGTATGAACCTTCATGGTCTACACGCTTTAAATAACTAAGTATAAAATAAGCTACAATGCTTTTTATTCTTTTATAACACCAGCTTCTTTTAACTCTTCAACAATTGATATAATTTCATTGTCATGATTAGTATTACCGGCGTTTTTTGAAGCAATTAACAGTCGTAATCTATCGATTAATTCATTAGGGTCATCCCAATAAACATAATCTGTATTACTCTTATACTTCTTTTTCAATTTAGGTAAGTAGCCACCACTTTTTGACTGAATGACTTGTTCTGCATGTTGAACGTAATTTTTTTCAGAAAATAATGGTTTAATGATTTGACGGTATTTCAAACCTTTGTCACCTTTTAATTGACCGTTTGGATTAAAATCGCGTTTGTGAGCATTTGTATTACTGAGCATATCTTTGTAAACCATTTTATCAGTTTCAGTTACCAGACTGAGGTCAGGTCTATTACGTAGTAAAAGTTCTTTTAGTCCAGGAGTTATTTCATAATGTTTGTCATTCACTGTGGCTATAATTGATTTGAGGGAATCGTTAACATTGTTTGTAAAAGAAAATGATACTTTAGAGTTCCCCATCATCAAATTTTTGTTTTCACTTCGAATTCCAAATGGTACATTCATGTTATTATCATAGATTTCAATCATATCTTCTTTATTAAGTGACATAAATGTATCGTTCTCGCTATCATTACCTGTGCAGTTATAGGATTCAGAATCATCGTTTGAATATTTCTCTATAAATTCTTTAAAATTTTCAAAATCTATGGATGAGCTACATCTTCTCATTGTATTATCGTCACCTTTACGCGTACCCAATATGGTTCTATTCTTATCATTAACTTTAATTAAGGTCTCTAGAGGATCTGTTATTGGCTTGAAAAGTTTCTTAAATTTTAAATTATCGACATCTTCTGCATTTTGTATTGTTTTAATTTTATTTTTTATACTATCTACCGATTTTATCAATTGTTCTTTTATATTGACCTCCATAATGATTCCCGACAATATCCAACCGTTATATAGAGGTAGTAGACTAAGATTGAACATTTTTTTACAGTAATATGGTTTATATTACGTATTTTCAAAAGTTACGAATATGTCAAACCCTCGTCTATATCTACCTTCATTTAGAGAACAATCTTTATTTATTAATAAAAAATCAAACCGATCTTGCCATATAGTAGAACAAAGTTTTTTAAATTGAAGCCACTCCATATCCGTATTTACATGTTCATTGTATATATGTTTTAAGTTTATGTCGTCTTGTTTAAAGATTAACAAAAGATTAACATTATCTCGTATTAGTTGCTTAGGTATTTTGGAATAGGTTTGTGATAAGTAAAAACAATCTATCTGTTTGTGTCTCCCCATTGCGAAGTAGTTACGAATATTTATTTGATTTTCACATGTGACGTCATCGAAAATCATAATTGAATTGGTTAAGGCATCATTAGGATGTAGAACTTCTTTATTATCATGGAAGATAAATAAGTTTGCATTGGGTATGCAACGGATGACTTGTTTTAAAAAACAATATTTCGGCTGGAAAACTGTCTTCGAGTATAAATAAATATTCTTGAATTTTACTCCATTTTCATGTAATAGTAAATTAAGCATTATGTTAGTTTTTCCGCAGTTAGATGGACCACATATAATACATCTGATAGTGTTAGGCAAGAGTGTGCTGTGTCTCACTTTTTGTGAATGGTTTTCTAATTTTATATTATTGACTTTTAAAGTCTGTGATTGCTTGACGAACTTCATTGTGAAATGTGAGGTAATAATAAATGACCTGAGTATATATACTTCTTGACTAAAAGGCGGTATGTTTTATTTTTATATTAATTAATTCTGAACTTGTAAGTAAAACTTGAGGAATATTGTGTAAATGGAAATTAAAATAAAACGTACATGGTTATTACACATTAGACATTTATTAAACAGTAATTTTATATTAGTAGGTACTTACAACAAAGTAAATGTTTAAATCTAATTTGTGTGCAAACAGCGTAAAATTGTTTACTATTGGTAATCAAAATAATACACATTTACAGATTACACATCACTGGAATAATCTACAAACATAGAATCACAATGCCCCCAGGGTAATGTATGAATTTGGTCCTGTAATACTTGAACTTTGTCATCGTTTCTTTCTAAAACTTGTTTATCTACTTGCTGAGTGTATAAAACATGTTTAATTGATTTGATCATATTCATTTTACATCTATGCGCTTTATTTGTCAGCAGTGCATTGTTGTAATCATTCAATTCTAGGTTACAAGTTACAGACTTAGAAACACCTTTGGCTTTTTTAATTTCAGTCTTCAAACTGTTTATAAAATATAATTTAGCTCTTAAACCAGTAAATTCTGTAATTAAATCGTCACCAACCTCATGTTTCCATAATCCAGGAATTTTAGCATTAAGTTGCGGTATGTGATATGGATTATTTATTCCAAAATTACTGGTATCAAACTTGGTAAGATCATCATGCATATCATGATAAAAATCATCTGTATAAATTAAATATAATAGGCTATCAGTATCTGTATAGCACAGCTCAGCATTGTTTCCGTATTTATTTTTAATAACGTCATAATGAAATTGGTATAAATGTTGCTTCGAATATTCCAAAACGGTAAATCCAATATAAATAGGTCTATCTAAAACGACCTTTTCACGGTACAATTCCACAGCTACGAAATTTTCTGAAAAAATTGATATACTTTTTAAATTTGGTTTACATATCAATTTCTCAGCGTCAAGATGCTTATTTGTTTTATTTCTGTTATCTGTCCATTTCGTTACTAATTTTACATCGGCTTGCTTGCGTTTATTTTCGATAGTTTTTCCGAATATGGCATTATTCAATAATTTAAAAAAGTCCTTCTCGAACGCAGTTTTGGAATTTTGACGAAGACTAGTATTCAGATCAATATATTTTTTGAGAAAGCATTCTTGTCTGAAGCTTAGTATACGATGAATCTTTTTTAAAACCAGACCTTTTTTCAAACATTCTTTCAAGTGAACATAATGAATTACATAATTTTGCTTATCATAGAGATTTGCAACCAATTTTACTGATTTTCCATAAGGAGGTACTATTTTTTCAACTGCGAAAGGTAAGTCTCTATGCTTGGAATGTAAATAATTTGGATAATTTAAATCTACTTCCAAAATATATCCATAATCATTGTCATCTGACACATCATTTACATCAAACTTGCTAATTTCTTTCAGACTCAAGAACTTAAATTCTTTAATAGGAAGTTTCTTCATCATAGCATAGCCATATAGATTATTACAATCAAGATATATTAGATAACTACTTGGTTCAAACTCATTAAAATGTGGTAAATATTTATTGTTTGCTACAGCATGACGTAGAGAACACTGTGCTAGTCCACCACGAATTCCTTTTTCTAATAACTCGTACATTTGTAAATCACTTATCAACTCAAGTTCAGTGTCGGTATATAAAAGCATTGCATCCCAACTTAAGCTTGGAGACGTTACATAATAAGCCGGATCCAACTTATAGTAATGTAAGCTTGTTTTTCTAAATTTTTCAAATATATCACATAGTAAAAGAACATCACATTTTATGTATAAATCTGTATATTCACCAAGAGATTTTATTTTGAAAATATTCCAAACTGTTTGAGCGTGTAAATATTCTTCATTAGTTATATGTTTTTCACACAGACTGTTATAAAAATTATACTTTAAGGGAAGTTTCGTCTCGTCAAATTTAGACCACGAATCAATATAATCATATGGATAAACACCTTTTTTCCGCATTAAATCAAATTGTTTTTTATCAGTAAACTCTCTTGATAAGTTTGAAAAATCGTCTTCTGATAAACTTTTACTTAGTGCATCTAGACTAGAACTAAGAAACTGAAAGGAATCAATAAATTTGATTTGTATAGGGTGATTGTTTTTTTCTGTATTTATAACTTTTATTATTGAAAGGTATTTTTCTTTAGTTTTTGGGATTATATTAATAGAGCCTTCATACTTTGCTAACTCTTCAATGAATAAATGTGAGTCATATCCAGACAAATTATGAAAGACAACGGGAATGAATGAACAAACTCTATACATCAAATTACAATGGGAGTGCGCTGCTCCACGATACTCAGATGTAATATGATCATGATCTCGGACTTTATCATTCAATAATAATTTTTTGCATATGTGACATGTCTTCGAATTTTGATAATCCATCTCTTGTTCTGCTGATAATGGGGTCATTGGCTTTTTACTACTTAAAATCTTATGTATATATTTAACGTCTTCTAGTAAATATTTAACAAATATTTCCACACAATCTGTACCTCGATACGTAACATACTTGTTTAATTGATCATTATGTGCGCAACAAATATAATAAGCGAAACATGAAGGTTGGTGTGTTTTTAGTTTCTGAGTATTCAAAGTATTTAAATTACTTTCATTACAGTCTATTAACATACATTCAAAATCAGCATAAATTATGAAATTAATTTTTTGCTTCCTCTCATAATGTTTGAACTTTAGTACAGATTTATTTTCTGGTAATATAGTCAAAATCTTAGAGCAGTTATGAGTCTTGTGTCTATTTTCGTTACTAAATAGTTGTAGACATGCATCACATAAATAAAGTTTTCCTTTAGAACGAGTCACTTGACGTCGCACTAGACGTATTAAATCTTTAATTAGACAGTAGTGTGCGATAGATTTTTTTTCGATATAAAGTAAATTAAAATGATTTTTTCTTTTATTTTGTGTTACATAAAGAGGTCCAGTCACAATATTATTTTGTATACCATATATATTTAAACTGATGTTGGAATTATTTTTTTCTAACGTTTTAATATCATTTATCGTAGGAGGAAATGACATTCCCTCAATATTTAAAACAGAGGTATAATGAGGGTATGAACTTGTTCTGCATACATTATGTTTAGCTGGGTATAATCCAGCAACTATACTCCATAATAAACAACAATTATCATTATTTTTAATATTTATACAACTTTTCGAGTGCTTAATATCTGAGGGCAGTTCTATATAAGACCCACCTCTCATAGGGGAATACTTGTTTATATTAATTTCGAGATGACTCATAGAAACAAATGTCCAACCAGATTGACAGTGCTGGAACTCGGTTAATTTATTATTTAGTTTATTTATTACTCCGGTTAATAATTCATTCAAATCAGTGCTCTTATATATAATTTCATATTTGGTATTAAACGACTTTAATTGTTGTTCGTCTGATTTTGATAACATAAAAAAGGCAAACAATTCAAAACTCAATTTTATGCAATTGTGTTCATTAAGTGACATATTTATCAATTCTGTTATATTCATGAGATGATCACCCAGGAACGCCTCTAAACCGAGGTACTCGTCTTCCTGAGTAACATTCAATCTGTATGTCATTAATCTGTTTTTGAATGCTGTTGCAATAATATGAATATCTGTGAACTTGGTATTCAATAAACAATTTGCTTTGTGTATATTCGTTCTCATATGATAGGAATACTGATTTTTTGGTATTTCAATTTTACATTTATGACAGGTTATTGACTTTCTAGATCTCGATTTGCTGTTGAGGTGTGTAACTGTAAAAAAAGAAATCCAATGACGAAATTACTAATACAATATTTATTTATACTACAACATCATACTTATAAAATATAAAACAATTATTAATAAGACATATTATTATTTAAAAAAAACAACTAAAAAGAAGATACAATGTAAAGAAAGATTAAAAGCAAATATTCACAGACAAAAAATCAAATAAAAACACACGTTAAACATCATAGGCACCCATGTGGGTGATGGCACAGTTTTTAAAATCATTTTGAGTTGATTTAACAAACTCCTTTAAGTGGACCCAAGATTCTTTACTATCATCTAGTTTCGTCTTGATGGTAGTTATGGCCGAGCGCCATCTATTTATAGGCAATATTTTTTTAATTTCTTCTGTATTGTAAATTTTCACCTCTACATAATATTTTCCCTCTTTAGTCTCGCTTATCTGTCGAGAATATCCCTTCGCCATCCTTCTTGTAAAATATGAGTAAAGTGGTGGTATATTACCAGTTTTGCAGGATCTCGGTGTGGGGGTGACGCTTTCTTCATTACCGCTGTCTTCACCGAATAATTCCTTAGCTGTAACTCGAGCTGGCAGTGTTACTGGCGAAATGATCGTTTTCGATTTTTTTGGTCTTGATGGCTGATCTTCACTCGACTTGCTGGACCTTTCTCGCTTCGTTTTTCTTTCCTCTGTCTTCCTCTTCGACTTCACTTCTTGATCAGAGTCATCGCTGGAGAGGAAAAGGTCGTTGTTGAGTAGTTCCGACCTGTGAACAAAAAAAAAATAGTGCATTACAATCAATCCGTTTCCTTCCTAATTCCTACATTTTGAAAAAAAAAAAGTGATCATGACGAAGATAAATAATTGACACATAGTAATATCGTTTGATTTGTGCAGGAATCGAATCCAGGACACAAATGCTTACAAACATCGATCAGTCAGCCTCTGCGCTGACTGTGTTAAAAAACAATTTTTATTAGATGAATATACATACCATTCTATATGTGCAGGAATCGAACCTGCAGCATAGAAAAGCAACACTCAGTCTCTGAGCTAAGCGTGTACCGAATACATCAATTAATACATTACTCTAACCATTCAATAGTTAGCTAGGATTATGAATAGGTACTTACATTCTTGATTGATGCTTAGACTTGATTGATGCTTAGCTTGATTAGGGAGCTCGGAGCGTTGATTCCTTGCAGAGTGGATTCGTTCCAGAGAGGAATTGTACCGGAGGCTCATTTGTGAAGCGTTTTTATAGCCCTAAAATCACGTCATTCAATCCAAATTTGTAAAACTGCATACTTGCAAAAATTGTCAATTGTGTACACGGGTACACGAGCGTACAAATCGTAGCGGTTATGGTTTTAAGTTTACAGCGTTTTTTATAAGACGAATGTTAAGCGATTTTGAATCTTATGTAGGTACTTACTTAAATCAAAAATAGGGGAATTTCATACTTAGGTACTTAGAAAAAAGTTCGTAGGTTGTTGTTTTTGCTGAATATTTTCCACGCCGGCGGTACAAACGCTGCGGTTTGCACGCTCGCATGTAACTCCTAGACACGTTGAGGAGTGGAAATATGACGAGTCAGAATCTCAGATTTCGGTATAAGAGTAAGCTTCTTTTTTATCTTATAATTTTGTGATGTGTTTATCAACCTTTATTTTAAGCGAACATTTCTATGATCACTATTGTTTTGACTCAAGATCTACTGATAGATTTTTAAACAGTTTTACAGTCTTGCTGTAATAATAAAAGCAATATTTATAGTATACAAACAATTCTGTATCGGGATATCTACCAGTAGTTAATTTTAAGTTAATTTTAGGTGACTTTAAAAAATATAAGTTTGAATAACGACATAATAATAGTAGGCAAAACCAGGAGTAACGATAGTATGTCGATTTGCTATTTTGTTTTGATCCATCTCCATATAAATAATTACAATTTTGCAAAGTCATCATCAATGACATACTACTAACATACGATGATTTTGCCTGCTGAATTTTCTAAATAAAATGTATGAAATAATACTAATAACAAACGTACAGTAGTATTTATTTTATCAATATAACTTTACGGTAAACAATAAAATGTTTGGCGCCGAGATGTCTTGAGGTTTCAATTTCACCATACCATTTTGTCCGAGGATATCAAAATCTAGCAAAAAAGAAAACGTACGACTTTGAACTCTATTGATAAAAATTAAAAGATATATAAATGGAAAAAATAAAATAAAATCGATCATTCAATTTCTGCACCTGAGTCCTGACTGGGTTGGATCAGCTACAACAAATTTTCATATAAGTATAAAATAAAAAATAAAAAGATACAGTTTCACTTTAGTTCTTTATTTCTTTTAGTGTGCTACTAATTCTACAATGTCGGTAAGTGTCCAAGTTTAAAAAATAAATACTCTGAATTATGTTATGGCCTTAATAATACCAGTACTGCAACGATAATGTGTTCTGTTTCAGACACCAAGCTGGGTTTATTCACCAATTTCACCTCCATTAATGATAGATCCTGATATGGTTGATAGAGCCATCAATTATTTGGATATGGATGAACGACGCAGAACCCCACCTACACTAAATACAACTAATGAAAACAAGAAAGAGTTAATGAGTTTTTACAAAACATTTTCCATCGGTGGTGCTAAAGTTATACGGATCGAAATCTACGATGCGAACCAATTTCAAAGTAATTCTATGTGCCAGTGCAGTGCGGAAATATGTGTTCAGCATATTGTGAAGGATATTCACAATGATAACATATACTCACGTGTCAAAGACTTGCTACCATATTTGAATAATACTTTTTATCAATCCTTGTAAAAGAAAACTGGAAGGGATGTTCCTTTAGTGTATTAGTTCATAAGTTGTATGCATCATATGTATGTGCCTTAAAAAATGTGTTTTGCCTAAATAAATGGTGTGAAGAAAATAAAGTGTTTTGTCAGTAAGATAAGATACGAACGATCCTAGTAGATATTAATGATAATAGAATGTTAAACCTACTTATGAATCGAAGTGTGAATGTCTAAGCTATAAATTTACCTGTATTCTATTACTTAGTTCAGTGAAAAATGTAAATAATTAGAAATGTAAGAAATCTATCATTGGAGTATTCTAAATAGACGATCTTGAATAGAGTCTCATTTCGATCTGAATGCAACATTCAATTTGAATTGAGAATTCTGAATGCAACATTCATTTTGAATAGAGAATTCTGAATGCAACCTTCATTTTGAATAGTGAAATATAGGGATACTCGAATGGTCGAACTGTGAAATATAGGGTATTCGGATCTATGATCTGAATACCCTATATTTCAACTACTGTAATGAATTTGAAAGTATGAAAATAACGATGCTTTCAATTTGAAGACAACAATGTCTAGCATATTTTTTACTCTCATAAATAATCTTTAAGAGCGCTTCGTCTCGAAGGTCTAGTGTGACAGTTTAATATTCTGTAGCTACTGGTTTTCGCCCTTTTGGGCCTTCCATTTCTTATTAATGGTAATTTATCTTGAAATCTCCTGAAATATTCTTAGTGGCAAAGTGTTTTAACTTTTATCATGATATTCAAATTCAGTATCTTAAAATGCATACTTGTTATCACAGGTAGCACCAGAAGAAGTAGAACGAGTAATCGGCTCGGTACCAGGAGTGTATGAGAGCGTAGTATGTTTATCTGACAAGGGACCTGTAGCAGCGGTAGTGTTGGAGCCCCAAGCTGCCGTCACCAGGGAGCAGATAAAGAATGCTGTTGCTGGTGAGTTACTTTCATATCTTTATTTAGGTAAAGTACCAGGAGACCATGGGAAGTAGATGGTATGGATAGTAGTGGGTTTATGTAAAGACAGACCAGTCATAAATGAGGAGTGGTGTTGCGGTGTCTTGTTTAGGTCACGAGCGATAATATACACAAGGCAGCTTGTGAGTCACTCTTGTTTTCGTTACCAAGAGAATAGGAGAACGAAGTGGTACCGATTCCAATTTACTTCTTCGCATAAAGGTAATAAAAGACGATATATGGGTGAACTACATGCCTTAACCTCCCCCTTGGAAATATAGTCATGATGTTATGTTATGTTTGTGTGTTTGTTTGTTTGTTATCAGAAACGTAACAATGTTTTCTAATATACGTGCCTGTTAACGAGACAAGGCTTGTAAGAAAAAACGTAATAATGAGTACAGCCCGTAATGGTAACAAAAATAACTTGGCTTTGGGAAAACATCCCGCATCGAACATTACCGTCATTAGGAGATAAGGCTATCCAAAGATATAGATATTGCCACAATTATGCGGGCGGAGTTATATTAATCACTGGAGAACGTAATTAAGGTTAAAAGATGCTGCTATTGAGTCTTTTATACTTCGCAATCTTTTACATTCTTTTAATAAAAATCTCGGGTAATCAAAAGATTCTTAACAGAACAGTAACTAATTTATTTGTTCGTACTAGTATTATGATTCTATGCATTTTAATTTTTTTGTCAAATAATTATGTTATCAGTGTCCTGAAATAATACAAAAAGAACAATATCAAACATCTGCTACATACAATACAAGTAGTTGCAACAACTTGCCAATTTCTGAACTTCTGTGATATTGAAAATGCTCGAATAAAGTACGAAACAGGAATTGCTTGAAAGACTAAAGTCAAGAGAGAAAATATAATATTATTGTTAATGTAATTTCATAAGAACATCGAATGAAGAAAGTAATTTTAATGTACTTATTTTGTTATTAACAGCCACAGTCAGACTTATTACAGATTATTTTACAAGCCTTGGAGACAGACGCTGCTGTAAGAAATATTATTTCGAAGATTTGATCTAGTAAATATCTATCATATTCAAGTTTCAACAGCGGTAGATTTCATCCTAGATATTACTAGCTCAAAAGATCTTCCTGTTCTCAGAAATAAACGCTTCATTTATAATATTCAGTATCCCTTGCTCACTGTGGCAAGACTTCACACGTCCTTAGGCATGTTCGACCGTCAGCTTTTCATAAGCCAAACCTCTTATTGCGGTTTAAGTCTTGGAAACACCTTCTTTGACATGAACTATTTCATCTACACCTTTGAAAAATAAAGCTTGTAGCACCACTGTTAAAGTTCCCTTTTCTTTGCGCACTTTTTTCTGGTCGAGTAATTCCATATGGTTTGCATGTCGGTTCGTCTCATTCAAAATGTAACCTTTCTTCTTTGAACTTAAATCCTTATTTCGTTTTCAGCGGCCCTGAGCGATCACAAGCGGTTGCACGGAGGCATCGCGTTCGTGCCCGCCCTGCCTCACACGCACTCCGGAAAACTCCAGCGAAGTGAATGCAGTGAATTGATTGCCGAGCTCTATAAGAATGGGGAGTGCTATTAGATATGAGACTGTTGTGGTGTTACTGTATTACATGTAGTTGTTTAAGTATTTTGGTGTTTGATTGTTTAATAACTTGATGGCAATGACTGTTTAAATTACTGTTTAGTCAACATAAGGGCGAACAGACTGTTCAAAATGAACGACAAAAAAAACCTTTATCTCAATTTGATAACCATCAGAATTTTACGTAACACACTCGCATTCCCAATACTTCTCCATTTTAACAATTCAATAACATTCATTCTGTTTTAAGGTTGTCGAGTTGACGATTTTTTTAAGCATGAAAGAAAATGCAGTATGACGAATTTCTTAAAAACACGGTGGAAATGTGTGTAACATGATAGGGGCAGCACTGTGTTCCGAATAGAAAAAATTAAGCGCTTAACAGCTAAAGAGAATATAAAAATCATTATACTGGAAAACGTATTGTTTCCCGTCGTACCTTTAAAGAAACTTCCAAAGAATTTTGGCTCAAGCTTGGCATCCCAATATCCATTTCGTTCTTTCTACATTGTATAATGACCTGAATAAATTCATATTTATCGTGTCGTGACAAAAAAGAATTTCTTTTGAGTCAAAACTTTTATACAAAGATTTAATTTACAGGTGTGAATAAAATGGTTAGTATAAAATATACACATACTTCATAAGTCGCTTTAACCCTTGATCTGTGACGTATATCAACCAGACACCCGGACAATAATGACTAGAATAATACAAAGTTTTATCCAAAACAAGACTTAATATCCTATAATCTTCTAGAACATTTTAAGGACATTAAAATTCCGCTTCATGAAACGGATATTTCCATCTTTTCAGCGCATAAAGAGCTCATTTCTATCAATGTTAAATTGACACATTTCCCGTCTTACACCAACGCCTTACTTTTCTGAATAGGACGTTTAGTACTCACATATTCTTCCTTTAGCGCCAGACTATAATCTTGGAGATATTCAGAGAACGCTCAAAGAGATCGTTTTCGATTTCTGTTCACGTATTTCTTTAGTCGGTTGTATGCCAACACAGAAAATTACTTGCATGTTCGGAGCAATCACGTGCGCTAATAAATTTATACGTCTCTTGAAGAGGCGGGACCTTTACTGCCACATTCACCCTATCTTGACTCCGTACGCTGCAGTCTAATCAAATTTTGGACACATCGCTTTACCGAGAAATCATTGCTTTTCATATTCTGCATTCATTTCTTTCATAAGAGTAAAAACCGCAATGGACGTCGTAGCAAGAGATGTAAAGGAAGTTGTTTTTACAACAGGGTTCATAGAAGTAGTGCATGGGGTAGGGGGGTGCAGTAATAATGGCTCATGTGCTTGCTACTTTAATTAAGGAGGTGCCAGTGGTTGCTCCACGTAATTAGTGTTGGGACACAAAGGTGAGTTCCGAAAAGTTATCGCATAATCCCATTATGGAATTTTGTGAAAATTATATATTTATAACTTAGGACGGTAAAGCAATTGTAGGTTCATTAAAATGAGAACGGAGGATTGTGTGGTGACAATGAAGGGGAGCCAGTTGTTCATTGTTATTAAATGTGAGCCGTGAGTAGTTGGCTTACTGTGCTAATTAGTGGAGTTTAATGCCACAGACCGCCGTTATAACTTTATTATTTTTGACGACAAGTTATCTATATTTGTGAATTAAGGTGAAAATAGTTTTTGCAGTATGTTGTGATGCAATTTCAGTCGGACCTTGAAACATTTAGTTAGTGTACCAGTCAACACCTGCCTCGCCGGAAAAGGGGAAGTTCCTCATATTTCGGAGCTGGCTTCCAGTTTAACTGGATGCTGCATTCAGCTGCATTAGCTTTTCCCAACATTATTGGTCGGCTTAAAGTCTAGCCAGATGGAGCAAAATACCAGTATATTACGTGCAGCGACTGAACTGAACAACCCATTTTCTGGGTAACACGATACGCCTGTTGTGTACCTGGGTATACAGGTAAGTAGGAACCTACCAGTAATGCGAAATAGAAACAATAGTAAAGAAAATATCTTCCGTATTAAACTATACCACACTTAGTCTCTCGTGATATATGAGTTTCGAAACTAATTAACTGAGGACTGCAGAAGCACGTAATAGAGCAAATACTAATTAGAAAGAATACGAATATAACCAGGTATAGCTACAAACTTTGTTACTGCTATTGTATGCAGCTTTTGAGATAAAAACTGCTGCTGAATCAAAGTTTGTATAGAAATGAAGGGGACGAGTTGAGAAACCACTTTGCAAATTGCATTTTTAACGTAACATTTTTGAGTAGAGATCGAGACGACAAGCGAAGGCGAGGTGGAAGGGAGGCACAGTGTAAATTCAGCGGTGGACAAGGTTGCATCAAAAAAGCGTCTACGTTCAACATACTTCATGCTTGGTAAACAGTATGACTACAACCCACAAGCTTAGGCTTATTGTAGGTACGTCCAATTCACCTTGGGCAGTCTACCCATTAAAAAGTTTCCCCCATGAAAGGTCACAGCACAGGGCCACCATCGTCCATCAACACAATAACCCATGTACATTAATTAGTATATCGGTTGCAAAGTAAACAAGTGATGCGGCCCAAAGTTGTGACGTCTAAACAGGTAGCCGCACCGGTTACCGGCCAGGGGTAATGCATAATTAAGGTAAATTCACCAACTTGCTAATTCACTAGTTGTTTGTTCGCCGCCATTGCGGAAGGCCCTAAAGTAAAGGTACTAAATTGATATTGTCTTTAAGTTTTGATTAGGTTTTCGTGATGGAGATTTCCTTTGAAGGGTAGTTGCGGACTTTGTGCAAAGTGTTGTTGGGGAATATTTACATTAAGGCTATTGTAATGGCTGGTTTTTGCTTCGAGCTAGAATTTTCGTGTGATCGTCTGATTGAAAGGGGTTTGTTTTATTGGTATGCATACTATGCAAGTATGCAGCGGCACTCGAATGAAACGTTGCATCGTGCAGTATTTAATGAACAACCCAAGGGTTTCCAACTTTTAGAAATATTGTGATTAATTTATTGAAGTCAATTTTATGCTTGGATAATTTATTGTACAGTGGCCTTCAAAAGTCAGTTGATTTGTTTTCACTTCAGTTTTATATGTTTTAATTGTGTACTATATAATAAGGATGTTAAGGAATAAAAATTAACCGTCATTATCATTTATCATTTTTCAACCGATTTATAAAAGGAGGGTACTAAATCAAATCTGCTCCTTATAAGGACTAAGTGATCATTTAGGTATTTTCCTGGCGTACCACGCCTCGTAAATTAGTTCTCTAATCTAATAGTAATGAAATAAATTGAACTCCCGGCTTTTATACGGTGTCATCAAAACATAGCAAATCCGCAGCAATTCCGGTAAACCCGGTTGACTTGACAATCAACAAACTACAATTTCATGAAATCCCTCATCATTGATAGTTGGTTTAGACCGTAACAAAGCCAAAGTGTACAGTACAAACAATCAAAACTAAGATTTGAGATGATAAAGCTACGAAAGCTTGAAGAAGTGAACATTTTTAACTAACTTTTGGAGGTTTTAGATATGTATAAATAATATAGCATTTATTCGATTCCCCTTTTAATTAAAAAAAGTAAAACTTAAGCAAAGGACAATGACCAAAGTTGGTACCAAAAAGTCTCGCGCCTCAAAACCAAAATATTATAGTAATTAGTTTCATATTTTTTTACGGCATTACGCGTCGGGGATTTGATTTTTGAACTGGAATTATACTTTTCGAGTTTAAAAGTACGAATATTGTTTTACTCCCTTTATATGACGTTCCGTTTCAACTGAATATAAATGACGTTCCGTTTCAATTGAACAAACCCTTGTCTGTCGAGCGGACTCTAAAATTAATTACAATTAAGTAAGATCAGTACACCAAATCGATTTAGTTTGGTTTATTGCTATTTGCAACAAAATAGATTTTCTCAGCCTAAAGATTTTGATTTATCGATTACATCCCTAAATCCCGACTACTTTATAGCACTTACTATACTCTATGGTTTATAGTTATCTTATCTGTGGCATCTGACATTTGTACTGTACTGACTGACTATTGGCAATGTAAAGGTCTAAAATAAAATCGAGTTTCAGTCAAGCATACTGTGGATGTTACTTTAACTCGTAATTCTTACTAATATTAGTGTATTACGCTGTTTTTAGAGCAATAATGTAATGTATGTGTGTTAAAATACGTCGTTGGTAGCGTCGAAAAAATGGCCTACTTTTTAGGTTAGTTTCGATTTTATAAAATAACTCTGAAACGCGGGTTTTTTTTTCAAAAATAATTTTTGTAGGAGTTAATACGATCAGTGTAGTCTATAAAAAACAAGGTTTGATTTTGATGCAGCATGGTACGGGATTCCATACTTCCATGAGCATTCTCTTTTCAGTAATTTTAAACAGTCATGACACAACATCTTCGAGCTAGGTACTATATATCTCTAGTTATGCGCAAATCAAATAATTGACATTAAAATGACAACAGAACGTAATTGCTTGAATTCCAACGTTCGGAATTCGAAACTCGTAATTTGAATTCTACCAGCAACCGTTACAAGCGATCCAAAATGGTGGACGATCACAACTAATCCGCTCACATAAAATTCTGTTTGATAGCAACAGCAATTTGCGTCGGTCTAAAACTAACATTTTAAAATTTCCAAAATGTTAATTGCAACGTATCCTGTATTCGGGATGTTTGGTTAATTTGCATGTTTTGAGCGGAGGGGCGGTTAATAGTGGCCGCAAATGGTGAGCGCCAGATCAATTTTTAACTTTGATGTTCTATTTTGGACGCTAAAATGTTTTTGCTTTGGTAGACTATATTAAAAACCTTTTCCATTTGGCAGGCAAGGAGTATGTGAGGATCGTAGCAGGTGGCGTTCTGTAGTTTCTGTCAACGCCCATTGAAAACAAATTGCATTAACGGAACCCTTGTATTCGGTCTGTTCGTCTATCCGTCCGTATGACACAGCCACTGTTGGCGCCACACAGGGGTTTGGAGAGCAAGTCTTCCATGAACTGATATCCAAAAATGACGCGAAATTAATAAATTCAGATATGGGGCTGTTTGTGAAACTGCAGCAGTTACTTTGTTTTTTTATTAACATACTATGTTTTTTATTAATATACTATACATAATAAGCAAATTTAGTTTTGCTGTTGAGTGTAAATTGATCCCCAAATGACCAATAAAAATATGGTTTGGTGCTACGGAAACCTTTGTGTGCGAGACTGGCTCGCACTTGGCCGGTTTATTTGTAGTGAAGGTATGATTACTGCCATTTGGCCGGCTTTTCAATTAATTAATGCTATAAATTGCAGAATATATCAAAATAATCGATTGCTGCATATCCAACACAATATTCTCTGAAGTATGTACATATAAAAGCACTCAAAGCCTTCATCGTAATTGTATGTGCTCCGGTATATCCTGGTTCCCGCGTTTACCAAGGCTGCCGGTCTATTAACTTAGCCAACGGGGCGCCAGTGTACGTAGCGTTGGCCGAACATAGGCACTGTGGAATTGCAGCCCTCCGCCTGGAAATAGGAGACATTCTTGACGTAATATGGACACGCTTGTAATGGAACAAGGATGGCTGTAATAGATTGGTGGCCTGCTTGTTTCCGATGGAAATATGAATAGGTTTTGGTATTCTCAGGCATAGTTCACTTTAATAGTCGAACCCCGAAGATGCATTGACTGATTAAGTCTATTTAGCAATAGACTTAATGAGTCAACGCATCTTCGGGATGAGAGAACAAGAAAAAAAAAGTAAGAATACATACCAACGAAACATTACAATCGTTTTGGACTCCGCCGGGGTCCCGGTCGGGCAAAAATCGTGATTAAAAATATTTATCGTTGAAAAGAGGGTGATTATCATTATTACAATATTTTTTCAGGCATTCAAACAATCGTTCGAAAACAAACTTTTCCTAAAAAGAAAAAACTTTAATCCCATTCCAGTCGAATAAAATCTCCAGAAAAACGTCTTTTTTAAACCAAAAAACGTTCTTTTCCCGCAACATTCTTTCACAAATTACTTTGTGAACCCTTTCTTGTTTGAATTTATGACCTCCCAGTTGACGAGTTTCAAACAGTTTTAAAGTGAATCGAGTTACGGCTGGCTCGTTTAAAGCCGCACTGTGCCGCATACTAAACAACTACACTACGTTGTACTATATTCTGTCTTTATCTCTTTACGAGAATATAGCCGTTTTTGTTCGTCTTGTTACCCGGGCTTAGAGAAAATGTTTGCAATAATCCTCTTTGGGCCTATTCTATTAATTAATGCCCATTTACAGTTGGGTTACAAGACAGATCAAGAAACGAATTTTCTACAGAGGGCCACATTTTGGTTTAGTGAGAGACTATTTTTTTAAGAGTATTCATGATGTAGTGATAAGTACGTATTCATTACTTTCAAGAAAAAATAATTTTCAGAAGTGTAGCCAATTTTTAACTAGCGGCAAGATGGAGTTTCAGTAATAGAAGAACTCATTAAAGGTACTGCTCGCAAGAAGTGTGCTCATTAAAGAAGTGCCGGGATAAGTACTACCACTGTACTTATTCCTGCCACCAAGCTGCAATGCTGTTTCAGTTTAAAAATAATGGATACCTTAAAAATATTGGTGTAGGTTGGTAACAGTTGGCCCATTGTCAGCCCATAAAAAGACAAGCTTATTCAAGGGTCTATACAAGCAATTTCCTAACGTAAAAACCGTTTAGAAATCTTGTATAAAGGCCATAAGGGGATCCCTTACGTAACTTGAGGATTATATTTTTATTTGACTCCTTGCGGCCTTTGTGCGCCTGGTAGCTAAGGTAAACATAACCTCATTACGGAAGGTAGTTTTCTTTGAGATATTTACAGCGCTCTTCTTCGTGTAAAATGTGTTTGACATGAATTTATTATTTGACAAAAGATGTTCTTGGGAAAACGGTCAGGTGGCTATTTTTCTTTGGTTTACGAAAGTTATGTTCGAGTATGTTAGTCATACTAAGTTATTACTCTCTGCGAAGGTAAAGATTTACTTGCAGGTGTTTTCCAAATAGGTACTGATGTCGTCTCGATCGTTGCAATTTGAAGCTTCGTCATTTGTGAAGATAATATTATAGGTTTTAATAACCAGTGTTTGGTTATCGGTTACTTTGGTTTACTATATACGTTCAGGAAATGCCAAACATGTTCGTGTGAAAACGATAATTATGCTTACCATGATAATGAATAATTCCGTGTCAGTACAATAGGACAGCGGGTCGTGTGGTCACATAGCACAATTCTAGCTGAACACAGGTAACTAACCCTCATTACTATGTAGATATCGTACTTCCTGGTCGTATTTACATTGTGGTAACTACACTTTACCTTGGTCCGACTTCGGGTGTATGGTAAATGAACAGCAGCATTTGTACCAATCCTGGTAGAACTTGTGTTATTTACTGGTTATTTCTACATTCGTGTACATCATTGGTTAAAATACGGAATGAAAATGGTTAAACGGGTCAATTATGACCTTGAATGGCTTCCTCATAAACTGTCGAGAAAAAGCATAACATCGAGAACAATGAAAGGCTTTGCCCAGCAGTGGGACATTAAGGCCATCAAAAAAAAGGGCAAGAAATTCGTCATATTTTTCGATGGGATATCGTGCCGTAGAAAATACAAAACAATGCGAATAATATAGTTCAAATGTAATAATGCATAGTCTCTACATTGTAAGAAGCCATATACAAGATAAAAGAGAAACTTGAAGTTAATCGGTGCACTTCTAACATAACCTCACGCTACAAGACAAGAC
This sequence comes from Eurois occulta, assembly GCA_950022335.1. Taxonomy (NCBI): domain Eukaryota; kingdom Metazoa; phylum Arthropoda; class Insecta; order Lepidoptera; family Noctuidae; genus Eurois; species Eurois occulta. The sequence continues at coordinate 433,361 of OX465494.1, read as the reverse complement.
AAGCCAAACAAACAAAAACACGGCGTGATGGCAATGAATAGTTCTGCTTCAATTAGCGCCGTGTTCCACCCTTGTCAATGTGGCCGGCCCTAATATAACTCCCGTGATGCCCCTTGATTAATGCGCGACGAGCGAGCACTGGGAAGATAGCAGAAGGACCGCTGTTTGCTTCGCTTGTTTCAGAAGTGCTAGCAAATTTAGATAGAAATGATTATTCGAAACAAACCCTCTTTAGTTTAGGTTTTTTAAGTTTTGTGGTTATTTCATTGTTCTCTTCACGTGTTTTTCTATCTTCGTAGTCTTATTCTTCTTCTTTCTTTTGACTTTAGTCATATCTTGGTATGAGTGGAAGTTCTGGGCCTATCTATAAGGTGCTTCAAAGGGCTAATAATAACAGGCTTAATCGCCTAATATCGCTTTATGTAAGGGATTGAGAGGGGTCCTTGTATCTAAGGTGTATGAAGGTAAGGGGTAAGCAGGGTGACGGTATTACCCGTTAATGGTGTCGTGCTGGACGGTATTATAAGTACGGCCCGCTGAATGAGTCATGAGTATTGGATATCTTCATTATTTTGGAATTTATCTGAAGCTTATAATGAATCATCCATACTTTTCTTTAATAATATCATAAATGCGAAAGTAAGTTTGTTTGTAACCTTTTCATGTCTAAACCATTGAACCGATCATCCTGAAATTTTGCATTTACATTCTCACGTGTAGGTACAGAAACGGTCATATACCTTTCATCCCGAAAAAAGTACTTTTCCCGAGAAATATAACAATAACGTTCTTTTGGTGATAGGTGGCGCTACGTGTCTTTCAAATCATGATTGGATTATATTATTATTGAAACTTTAGTAGATGTAATAAGAGTATTTTTATTTAAGTAACTTGTACATTTTGCGAGGCTAGAGTGTCGATAGACCGATTTTTCATCTTCCTAACTATAATGATACTATAAAGATGCGAAAGTAAGTTGCTTTGCTTGATACCTTTACACGCCCTAAACCACTGAAGCGATCATCAGGACATTTTGCTTATATACATTATCAGGGTTACCGAAAAAAAAATCCAAATTTCATCCAAGAAAAAAACACTGTTCCCGAGGGATAAAGTTATTAAACAAACTCACTTTCGAATTTATAATATTAGTTAGGATAAGAAATACATTTTGTGAGTCGAGTGTCAATACAGCGTTTGTGTAACATAATTTCAACAGTTTCACAATTTGCTTGACAGATGGCGTTGCACTGATGACGTCATTTTCTGAATCGTGGTGTTAAGATTTTCTGTGGAGGAATGACCATCGAAGGTTGTTTTGTTCATAATTGTCGTTAGTAAGGTTGTTAAAGTTGATTATTCCGATACTTGCTCTTGCCCGCGGCTTCGCTCGCGTTAATTTAGAATTTGACAATCAATTCGGGTTGTACTCTGCTTGTCAATAATAACTTAGTTCCAATAATATTAAAAAGCTCGTCGATATAGTGGTCGCCACCGCTAATGCTGACCATGAGTCTGCGACGGGCAAAGTTTCGTTGGGTTTTCCATCATCAGAAATTCTCAGTAGCAGCCACGGAATTCAGACTTATGCCCGGTTGAGGGCAATAGGCTCTGATCTGCCTAACCTTTGGGGATTACAGACATGATATTAAGTTAACATTTAATACTCCTTTTTTCCAAACAACAAAGGTACATTTTTGCGAAAGGATTTTTACAACCTTCAGCGATGCAGTAAGATGGTACGTACTTGAGTCATCTGTCAAACACATTCCCGTTAGTAATGTGTTTTCAGTCCAATATAAGTAGCATTATATCAGAAATCCTATTCTTGAATACATTATTGGATTCAATAAGCCATTGACTACGAAATAAAATAAACAATGTCACGGTTGATTGACTCAGGCTCGTAAATAGCTGAGACATTCAATATTTTCCTTTTATACGCAAACATTTGGAGAGGCAATAAGAATAAATTACATTTTGTGAGTAAGGTAAAAATAAATGTTGAAGTAGATGGATTGACGGCCCGTCAGGTACACGTCGCCTTACCAGACTCACACTTCCAACGCCGTCTTCCCATTGGCTCACAAATACACGGATCTATAATAATCACTCGATTAAAAGCAGCGAAGGCTAGCCCTCTTGTAAAACTTCCCCAAGTCTGTGTAACTAGTTGGAAATGTTTCCAATTTCTATTATTAGTTAGTCGGAGAGTTTCCAGTGTAATATTGTAATGAGTTTGCTATTGCCGCCCCGTTACACAAGTTAGTTTTATGTAGTGATTTACATTAGGAATTGTTAGGTATATTAGTTGAATTTGCTGCGTAGTGTTTTAAAGTTGTGTTAAATCACAATTTGGGGCATTTACCTAACTATTTGTTGATTGAAACATAAATACGTTTCAGTAATATTAAGATTGTACACTTGTTCACTACCGTAGTGTAAATAATAATAATATAACCATTCCGGCATTGCTCATGGCGAGAAATTCGCTAGAACGACATGTTTGTTACCCCTTTGGGTATCGTAAAAGACGACAACTTACCTATAATGGGTAAGTTGCTAACACTGTAAAGGTGCACATCATGGCTCTAATAATGTTAACTGCATTGTGATAAATATAAATGTTTATAGATTTGTACAGATTGTGTAAAGAATGATATGAGATAAGAGGAAGTATCAGTTGACAGGGTAGAATGGAAGAAGAAAACGCCTTGCTACGACATCAAGTAACATGGGACTAGGGCAGAAAGACATAGGTAATATAAAAAACCAGCCAAGTGCGAGTCCGACTCGCCCATGAAGGATTCCGTACCATTTATTTATTTATGTACACAGATACTTAACAGGACAATATATTAACATAGAAGAGCACAAAGGTACTGCTTATTTCATAAGAAATTTCTTCCAGCAGACCTGCGAGACCATCGTAGTAGGGGAGCCCCCTTTAATTTTTTTATTATTTCTTGTTATAGCAGCAACATAAATACACATTCTGTGAAAATTTCCACTGTCTACCTATTACGGATTATGAGATACAGCCCGCTGACAGACAGACTCATGTAGGGACAGCGGAGGCTTAGTAATAGGGTCCCGTTGGTTACCCTTCGGGTACGGAACCCTAGAGATAATGGGCGACTGGTTTCCACTCATAATGATTTGTATGAAACAAAGAAAATACATTTATTTGCAGGTGTTTGATTCAAGGAATAAGACAAACCTCTCCTAACACCCGTAATGGTGGTAGTTAAAGTAATTAGCAGGGCGTAGCGGGTTCAATCCGAGCGGCGGCGGCGGCTGCACAGAGGGATGCACGGATGTGACAATTAGTTGAGACTGGTGAGCTGGGCATTAGGGGAGGAAATGCTATTTTAAATAAACGTGAGTGAAGCAAGAAAGTGTACCGTAATGTTTAGCAAGGCGGAGTGTCCAGCCAAAAAACGACGGACTTAACGGTATAGCTTACAAACTAAGCAAGCTGAAGTAGCAGCGAGCTGGCCACGTTTGTCAAAAGATCTATGGCAGTAAATGTGTCCTGGAGTTGAGAACGTGCATCGGCAGGCGTAGTGTGGAGCAGTCTGCAGGATAGTCCGACTTCCTCAAAAATGTGGCTGGGTTCTGGATGCGGATGGTGGAGGAGAAGGCTTGTCCAGCAGTGGACTGCGATAGCAATGTAGTGCCCAGTATGTGTCCAACTATCTGATGTTCGTTGATTGACAGATAAGCGGTACCGTGTTCACTAATTCTCATTCCTTCTCTGTACTTATGGAGACCTTTTACCTGCAGTGGCAAAGTTGTAAAGTATCCTATAACAAGATTAACGAACGTCTTAAGAGTATTAACACTTCATTCATATGATAGTTAAAACCCCTTTCAAGTCCTAATTAAAAGCTGAAAGTAGCGATAAAATGTACCTTTACAGAACTAATTAGCAATGAAGTGAAAACGTGCTACTTATAGTTATAAAAATGAAATAATTATTTGAGATAACTTCTTCATAACTGTAATGAATACTTAAGACGATATTGTTCCAAACTTATCTCTTAACATAACGCAGTAATCGAGTTATGAGAAAACTTTAAGTAGATTGTTTTGAGTCGAGTTAAGATTGTTAAGAAAGTTAGTCGCATGTATCTGCAGAGGAAAATAACTTTAGTTTGTTTGTGTTATTTCGGTTTTCGGCTCATCTTTATGAATATGAGAACTTAAAATTAAGAATGGAAAGTATGATCAATTCCGTGATGAGATCTATATTGAGCTGTTACAAATCCGTAATAACATGTGCACGCAAAGCGCGATAACACAAAACTTGGCGTCCACAGGTGGCGGCTCTCACTAACCGTATTCGAAGGCTTATGTATATTTTTAAGAGGCTCAGATCTACTGCAGATGTATCTACATTAAACATGGTATATACTGCCCTCTGCCAATCTATACTAACCTACTGCATACCTATATGGGGTGGTACCTATAAAACCCTATTTCTTATGCTGGAAAGATCGCAGCGAGCAGTCTTGAAGATGATTCATCATAAGCCTCGATTTTATCCAACCACCAAACTATATGCTGAATGCCGCGTACTGACCGTGAGACAGCTATACATACGAAATACCATTCTCCGACGACACTTCCGGCTACCTCTAAATGAAAAAACAAATAAAAAGCGCTCCGGTTCAGTTGTATGTCCCGGTGTTAGCTGCAGAACAGCTTTTGCAAGCCGCCAATATGAGGTCGCTAGCTCAAGACTGTATAATGAGGTGAATAAAATTCTGGCAATATATCATTTAACCAAACGTGAGGTAAAGCATAAGTTGAACAATTGGTTATTAACTTTGACTTATGATCAGACAGAATTACTTTTAATAGTTAAAAAGTAATTAGGTAAGTAGTTGAAATATAGGGTATTCAGATCATAGATCCGAATACCCTATATTTCACAGTTCGACCATTCGAGTATCCCTATATTTCACTATTCAAAATGAATGCTGCATTCAGATCGAAATGAGACATCTTTTCATAATTGTCTATTTAGAATACTCAATGATAGATTTCTTACATTTCTAATTATTTTCATTTTTCACTGAACTAAGTAATAGAATACAGGTCAGTTTATAGCTTAGACATTCACACTTCGATTTATAAGATTATTCCAGTAAATCATTTCAGTTTATTCCTCTGTAACCTCTTTATTTAATAATTATTCAAAATGCTCATTTCAGTTTATACCTCGTACTTTCAATCCAAGCCACTTGTAACCATCCTTTCTTCGTCAAGTCTTAAAATGGTCTAGTAACAATATTCTAGAGTTGCCTATTCAAAAACATTTTTTTTTTAATTAAAATCCTGTATAGTAGTAGTGTAGCATACTCATCAACTACATACGTTCGTGTGTGTAAATAAACAGAGCAGTTCAATATGAACTGCTCATTATAACAAGCTGTTCAGTATGAACTGCTCTATGAACTGCTCTCGATGTCGAACTATTACATGCGGTTGGCAGGCTGTTAACAGTTGTATTAATATTGTTAGTGTTTAAGTAATAAAACATATAGGTCAGGTTTAAATATTTATTTCTACATAATTATAAAAATATTATTTTGTACACATCATTTTATCAGTTTTAGGTACTGGTATAAAAGCAATGATACATTTCTTACATTACTATTATTTACATTTTCACAGAACTAAGTAATAGAATACAGGTAAATTTATAGCTTAGACATTCACACTTCGATTCATAAGTAGGTTTAACATTCTATATTCATTAATATCTACTAGGATCGTTTTTATCTTATCTTACTGACAAAACACTTTATTTTCTTCACACCATTTATTTAGGCAAAACACATTTTTTAAGGCACATATATTGGTGTGATGTAGACAACTTATAATCTCAGATGAATCTGAATAATTGCTATATAATGTTACCAAACTTGGACAGTTTTTACTTTCTAAATTGTATACATTATTAATTTGGAATATATCTTTTAACCATAACACTTTTTCGTTTCCTTTAGTAAATATAGATTTATTTTTAAAAAAATTGCCAAAGTTTGCTTTATAATTAAAATATGGTACAAAGCCTTCGTCCCAGTTTATTCCTCTGTTTTTTTCAATCCAAGCCACTTGTAACCGTTCTTTCTTCGTCAAATCATAAAATGGCCGTGGTGGTTTTATCAACAGTACTTGTATATGTCCTTTGTACATTATTGCTATTTCTTTTGGAATAAACTCGTTTCCTTCACTCTTAAACCCTTGAACATCTACGATGACATTCATGATAGTTTTCTCACAATATTACTTAATGGCTTGTATTCGAACAGTCGATCGTTTATTATTAAACAATAGGCAGTTGTATTATCTTGAATATCTTCAGAGCATTCAATTTCTAATCGCACGTCAACTGGTCCAGTTTTAAGTGAATCGTTTTGTCTTGAACAGTCAATCACAAAAAGTGGAGCAATTTCTTTAAACTGGTTTAAGCTAAGCAATGGATCAATGCCTAAGTTGTAATACGACTGACGAAAATTAGCATACATTTCATATAATATACTAAATTTACCTTCATCAAATTTCAAATTAAGTGAGTCATACGGATAGTATTGAGAATTCAAATATAATTTAATATTGTTTACATTGCAGTGATCAAATATCGAAGAACTTCTAGTTTTATTATTTTTTCGAGCTGTTTGCAAACCAAATATAACAAACCTCGGTTTTTCTAGCTGGGAAGTTGTCTTTACTGACCAGGAATGTTTCGTTGTTTTTGGTAGTAATGGATATTCATACAAATCCCAATTTCTAAATGCTATCTGTATAGAACGATCTCTCTCCAGGCTTTTAAGCAATAACAATTTATTACGATCAGAAACTTTAATATGCGGCACACGCCATTGTATCTTTTGTATGTCCATTTCTACGTTATCATTTTTGTCTATAAGCACACAGTTCAATGCCGAGCTGCTTCGTTGTAATATAAGTTCATGTTTACAATTGATTATTATTTTGTTATAATCTTCTGCAAATCCCAGTATTCTGTTCAATGGCACGATAACACTAAAATATCCGTTTCTTAGTTTCGTACCACCTAAGTTCCATCCCCAGACTGCTGCAGCTTTACTTTCACCTTCATTCATAGAGACATACGATTTTAAGGTTGTTGTAATGCCAACATTTTTAATGCGATCGATTTCAACACCATTTATTTCGTACCTAATATCTTGAAACAAATATGAAATTGGATTGTTTATAAAGTCGACATCTTTTTTTATTAATTTTCCCGCTGCATCTCTAGTTGACACATTTACATATCCTTCTATATAAATGGAACTACCTGATGGCAATACATATAAATCTTGCTGTTGTATGGGTATTCTAATTTCATCATTTTCTTTAAAGCTATTGTTATATGGATTGTAGCTATGGATCTCATAAGCCTCAATAGAGGTCTCATATTGCGGTAAATCTGTAATTTGAAGCATGTTATATTTTAAAACCAATGTCTTGAAGAAATCTTTTGTTTTCCTTTGAAACTTTTTTAATTTTCACTGCACCGGCACGTCTCACTTCTTTGGATATTGGTAGTCTTATGTTATATTTCCCTCTCTCACTAGGAGTTTTATTAAGAACTAGCATGGTTAGTACGAATAAAACGGAGGAGGTTACTTTAAATAATAATTAAATACTTTTCCAACTCTCACTAGTGATGGTTATCACCAACAACCGAAGAATGCACGTGCATGAACTAGCAACGTCATTTATATTTTTCTTGTTTAACGAAAGGAGTCGTAAGAAATAAAAAATCACTTAATTAATTAATATGTTCCTTTATTACTTTTCCAAAATAACTTAAGAAATTTTAAACATAAGTGCCCACAATTATACAAGTGATCATGTTGTACATTTTCATAATTATACTGAATATTGTTTCCTAAATATTTTATAAATTCTTTGGGTGGTTTTAAGTTACCATAACTGTCGAAGTATTCAATGTGATCGTATATTTTGGCATAGGCTACCCAATGAGTGCCAGAGTTTTTAGAAATATCAAGATTAATCACTCCACATTCTAATGGTAATGGGTCATCTGGTAATTCATCTCTCATAAATACACCTCGAAAGAAGGGGATACTATTTGAATGCTTCAATATATCAATATTAGTTAAAGCTCTATTGGGTAGCCGACAATTTAGTTTTTTTTCTTTGTAACATAAATTCCTAAACCTTCTTTGTACGACTTAAGATGTAATCCTTTTCCAATCATTAAAGCTTCTATTTGCTTGTTGTGACGTTCCGATTCAAGCAACTGTTTCTTAGCTGTTTTATATGTATTAATAGCTTTTGCAATCCCAGCAGCACCCCCAGCCAAACTCCCAGCGGCAGATAAACCAGCAAATATTGGCACTAAAGGAAGAAATCCTCCAGTTTTAGGTACTGGTATAATTCTGGGTAATTTTATGGGTAAATCAGATGCAAATTCTCGAGCTGCAGCGCAGGCTAATTCCATTAATGCTTTCTTAGTGGTAGGTTTTAGTTTCTTGATGTGTTTTTTGGTATGTGATACAATATTTTTCAGTGTTTTTCTAAAACCCGCTCCAGATCTTACTTTGACAGATGATAAACCAGCCATTTGTTTATTGCTTGTACTTCGTGCTTTCTTCATTGTTATTTTTTTTTTAAGAATTGTTTTTACATAAAATTGAATTATATTTTATGTCTTTATTGCAATAAGAACAAAGTGGAAGTGAATAGATAATTATTTGTAAAATGCTTAAATATCGTTCAGTCAGTAGTTATAATACATTTAATTTATCAATCCAGCTATTTTCACTGGTCGGCAGCCCCAACCATTTAACGTATACTTGTTTTCCTTTTCGTTTCAAAACTTTTTCAACGAGGTATATGTCAGGATGATGTGTTTTCTGAAGTTCTTGTGCATAAAATGCGCCTAGTATTGGTCTACATCTAACATCTTCTATTAAGTAAGTAGTTGGATTTGTTTCTTGGATTTTTTTTATTTTAAATATTTCGGTGGACCAGTTTGGATAATAACCTTTATCAAAACATCCTTTATATTTACTTATTCTCACAAAATCTCCTACACTAAATTTCTTACACTCCACTTTTTTTCGGGACTGAGCTGCGTCTAAGTATCTTTGCAGTATATTTGTTTTATTCCTTTGATTTATTGAAGCAGGTGGCTGACCGACAGTTCTGTGTACATCATTATTGTATTCATGTAACTTTTTATTTAAAATACCGTTAAACCATTTATAATTTCCATTCAAACTAAATTCCTTGTATAATTTATTCTTTAACGTTCTTATTAATCTTTCAACAATCGAGGCCTTTTTAGTAGAATAAGTAGAATAATGATTAATATTATACTTATTAACCAAACTTTTGAATTGATCATTATAAAACTCTTTCCCAAGATCGGTTTGTAAATTTTTTGGGACACGTCCTTTTTCAATTACTGTTTTAAATGCTTCTGATACCTGTTGCTTATTTTTTTGTTTTAGTGGAATTGCCCAAGCATATTTTGAAAAAGTATCTATAATCACCAGTATGTATTTAAAACCCGCATTCACTTTTGATATTGCTTGCATATCCATCAAATCTGCTTGCCAAAGGTCATCTATATCTTTAAGAATTACATTTCTTCTTGGAAAATTAACTCTAGCATTTTTATGGATTTCATTTATGACGTCTATTTTGCTCATAATGCTTGCTTAACTTCCCTGCAATTTCTTTTAATTCAATGGTGTTTTCAACTTTATTTAATCTTATATTCAAACTAGTAATTAATTTGTTTAATTGTTCTATTTTCATTAATATTTCAATTTTGAATTTACTAGTATTTTTGCAACATTCGGTTTCGGTTGATTTGTCTATGTTCTCAATGATTGAGCTTATTTCGTTAAGAGACACCGATGTTTGTTTTGTATGAACCTTCATGGTCTACACGCTTTAAATAACTAAGTATAAAATAAGCTACAATGCTTTTTATTCTTTTATAACACCAGCTTCTTTTAACTCTTCAACAATTGATATAATTTCATTGTCATGATTAGTATTACCGGCGTTTTTTGAAGCAATTAACAGTCGTAATCTATCGATTAATTCATTAGGGTCATCCCAATAAACATAATCTGTATTACTCTTATACTTCTTTTTCAATTTAGGTAAGTAGCCACCACTTTTTGACTGAATGACTTGTTCTGCATGTTGAACGTAATTTTTTTCAGAAAATAATGGTTTAATGATTTGACGGTATTTCAAACCTTTGTCACCTTTTAATTGACCGTTTGGATTAAAATCGCGTTTGTGAGCATTTGTATTACTGAGCATATCTTTGTAAACCATTTTATCAGTTTCAGTTACCAGACTGAGGTCAGGTCTATTACGTAGTAAAAGTTCTTTTAGTCCAGGAGTTATTTCATAATGTTTGTCATTCACTGTGGCTATAATTGATTTGAGGGAATCGTTAACATTGTTTGTAAAAGAAAATGATACTTTAGAGTTCCCCATCATCAAATTTTTGTTTTCACTTCGAATTCCAAATGGTACATTCATGTTATTATCATAGATTTCAATCATATCTTCTTTATTAAGTGACATAAATGTATCGTTCTCGCTATCATTACCTGTGCAGTTATAGGATTCAGAATCATCGTTTGAATATTTCTCTATAAATTCTTTAAAATTTTCAAAATCTATGGATGAGCTACATCTTCTCATTGTATTATCGTCACCTTTACGCGTACCCAATATGGTTCTATTCTTATCATTAACTTTAATTAAGGTCTCTAGAGGATCTGTTATTGGCTTGAAAAGTTTCTTAAATTTTAAATTATCGACATCTTCTGCATTTTGTATTGTTTTAATTTTATTTTTTATACTATCTACCGATTTTATCAATTGTTCTTTTATATTGACCTCCATAATGATTCCCGACAATATCCAACCGTTATATAGAGGTAGTAGACTAAGATTGAACATTTTTTTACAGTAATATGGTTTATATTACGTATTTTCAAAAGTTACGAATATGTCAAACCCTCGTCTATATCTACCTTCATTTAGAGAACAATCTTTATTTATTAATAAAAAATCAAACCGATCTTGCCATATAGTAGAACAAAGTTTTTTAAATTGAAGCCACTCCATATCCGTATTTACATGTTCATTGTATATATGTTTTAAGTTTATGTCGTCTTGTTTAAAGATTAACAAAAGATTAACATTATCTCGTATTAGTTGCTTAGGTATTTTGGAATAGGTTTGTGATAAGTAAAAACAATCTATCTGTTTGTGTCTCCCCATTGCGAAGTAGTTACGAATATTTATTTGATTTTCACATGTGACGTCATCGAAAATCATAATTGAATTGGTTAAGGCATCATTAGGATGTAGAACTTCTTTATTATCATGGAAGATAAATAAGTTTGCATTGGGTATGCAACGGATGACTTGTTTTAAAAAACAATATTTCGGCTGGAAAACTGTCTTCGAGTATAAATAAATATTCTTGAATTTTACTCCATTTTCATGTAATAGTAAATTAAGCATTATGTTAGTTTTTCCGCAGTTAGATGGACCACATATAATACATCTGATAGTGTTAGGCAAGAGTGTGCTGTGTCTCACTTTTTGTGAATGGTTTTCTAATTTTATATTATTGACTTTTAAAGTCTGTGATTGCTTGACGAACTTCATTGTGAAATGTGAGGTAATAATAAATGACCTGAGTATATATACTTCTTGACTAAAAGGCGGTATGTTTTATTTTTATATTAATTAATTCTGAACTTGTAAGTAAAACTTGAGGAATATTGTGTAAATGGAAATTAAAATAAAACGTACATGGTTATTACACATTAGACATTTATTAAACAGTAATTTTATATTAGTAGGTACTTACAACAAAGTAAATGTTTAAATCTAATTTGTGTGCAAACAGCGTAAAATTGTTTACTATTGGTAATCAAAATAATACACATTTACAGATTACACATCACTGGAATAATCTACAAACATAGAATCACAATGCCCCCAGGGTAATGTATGAATTTGGTCCTGTAATACTTGAACTTTGTCATCGTTTCTTTCTAAAACTTGTTTATCTACTTGCTGAGTGTATAAAACATGTTTAATTGATTTGATCATATTCATTTTACATCTATGCGCTTTATTTGTCAGCAGTGCATTGTTGTAATCATTCAATTCTAGGTTACAAGTTACAGACTTAGAAACACCTTTGGCTTTTTTAATTTCAGTCTTCAAACTGTTTATAAAATATAATTTAGCTCTTAAACCAGTAAATTCTGTAATTAAATCGTCACCAACCTCATGTTTCCATAATCCAGGAATTTTAGCATTAAGTTGCGGTATGTGATATGGATTATTTATTCCAAAATTACTGGTATCAAACTTGGTAAGATCATCATGCATATCATGATAAAAATCATCTGTATAAATTAAATATAATAGGCTATCAGTATCTGTATAGCACAGCTCAGCATTGTTTCCGTATTTATTTTTAATAACGTCATAATGAAATTGGTATAAATGTTGCTTCGAATATTCCAAAACGGTAAATCCAATATAAATAGGTCTATCTAAAACGACCTTTTCACGGTACAATTCCACAGCTACGAAATTTTCTGAAAAAATTGATATACTTTTTAAATTTGGTTTACATATCAATTTCTCAGCGTCAAGATGCTTATTTGTTTTATTTCTGTTATCTGTCCATTTCGTTACTAATTTTACATCGGCTTGCTTGCGTTTATTTTCGATAGTTTTTCCGAATATGGCATTATTCAATAATTTAAAAAAGTCCTTCTCGAACGCAGTTTTGGAATTTTGACGAAGACTAGTATTCAGATCAATATATTTTTTGAGAAAGCATTCTTGTCTGAAGCTTAGTATACGATGAATCTTTTTTAAAACCAGACCTTTTTTCAAACATTCTTTCAAGTGAACATAATGAATTACATAATTTTGCTTATCATAGAGATTTGCAACCAATTTTACTGATTTTCCATAAGGAGGTACTATTTTTTCAACTGCGAAAGGTAAGTCTCTATGCTTGGAATGTAAATAATTTGGATAATTTAAATCTACTTCCAAAATATATCCATAATCATTGTCATCTGACACATCATTTACATCAAACTTGCTAATTTCTTTCAGACTCAAGAACTTAAATTCTTTAATAGGAAGTTTCTTCATCATAGCATAGCCATATAGATTATTACAATCAAGATATATTAGATAACTACTTGGTTCAAACTCATTAAAATGTGGTAAATATTTATTGTTTGCTACAGCATGACGTAGAGAACACTGTGCTAGTCCACCACGAATTCCTTTTTCTAATAACTCGTACATTTGTAAATCACTTATCAACTCAAGTTCAGTGTCGGTATATAAAAGCATTGCATCCCAACTTAAGCTTGGAGACGTTACATAATAAGCCGGATCCAACTTATAGTAATGTAAGCTTGTTTTTCTAAATTTTTCAAATATATCACATAGTAAAAGAACATCACATTTTATGTATAAATCTGTATATTCACCAAGAGATTTTATTTTGAAAATATTCCAAACTGTTTGAGCGTGTAAATATTCTTCATTAGTTATATGTTTTTCACACAGACTGTTATAAAAATTATACTTTAAGGGAAGTTTCGTCTCGTCAAATTTAGACCACGAATCAATATAATCATATGGATAAACACCTTTTTTCCGCATTAAATCAAATTGTTTTTTATCAGTAAACTCTCTTGATAAGTTTGAAAAATCGTCTTCTGATAAACTTTTACTTAGTGCATCTAGACTAGAACTAAGAAACTGAAAGGAATCAATAAATTTGATTTGTATAGGGTGATTGTTTTTTTCTGTATTTATAACTTTTATTATTGAAAGGTATTTTTCTTTAGTTTTTGGGATTATATTAATAGAGCCTTCATACTTTGCTAACTCTTCAATGAATAAATGTGAGTCATATCCAGACAAATTATGAAAGACAACGGGAATGAATGAACAAACTCTATACATCAAATTACAATGGGAGTGCGCTGCTCCACGATACTCAGATGTAATATGATCATGATCTCGGACTTTATCATTCAATAATAATTTTTTGCATATGTGACATGTCTTCGAATTTTGATAATCCATCTCTTGTTCTGCTGATAATGGGGTCATTGGCTTTTTACTACTTAAAATCTTATGTATATATTTAACGTCTTCTAGTAAATATTTAACAAATATTTCCACACAATCTGTACCTCGATACGTAACATACTTGTTTAATTGATCATTATGTGCGCAACAAATATAATAAGCGAAACATGAAGGTTGGTGTGTTTTTAGTTTCTGAGTATTCAAAGTATTTAAATTACTTTCATTACAGTCTATTAACATACATTCAAAATCAGCATAAATTATGAAATTAATTTTTTGCTTCCTCTCATAATGTTTGAACTTTAGTACAGATTTATTTTCTGGTAATATAGTCAAAATCTTAGAGCAGTTATGAGTCTTGTGTCTATTTTCGTTACTAAATAGTTGTAGACATGCATCACATAAATAAAGTTTTCCTTTAGAACGAGTCACTTGACGTCGCACTAGACGTATTAAATCTTTAATTAGACAGTAGTGTGCGATAGATTTTTTTTCGATATAAAGTAAATTAAAATGATTTTTTCTTTTATTTTGTGTTACATAAAGAGGTCCAGTCACAATATTATTTTGTATACCATATATATTTAAACTGATGTTGGAATTATTTTTTTCTAACGTTTTAATATCATTTATCGTAGGAGGAAATGACATTCCCTCAATATTTAAAACAGAGGTATAATGAGGGTATGAACTTGTTCTGCATACATTATGTTTAGCTGGGTATAATCCAGCAACTATACTCCATAATAAACAACAATTATCATTATTTTTAATATTTATACAACTTTTCGAGTGCTTAATATCTGAGGGCAGTTCTATATAAGACCCACCTCTCATAGGGGAATACTTGTTTATATTAATTTCGAGATGACTCATAGAAACAAATGTCCAACCAGATTGACAGTGCTGGAACTCGGTTAATTTATTATTTAGTTTATTTATTACTCTGGTTAATAATTCATTCAAATCAGTGCTCTTATATATAATTTCATATTTGGTATTAAACGACTTTAATTGTTGTTCGTCTGATTTTGATAACATAAAAAAGGCAAACAATTCAAAACTCAATTTTATGCAATTGTGTTCATTAAGTGACATATTTATCAATTCTGTTATATTCATGAGATGATCACCCAGGAACGCCTCTAAACCGAGGTACTCGTCTTCCTGAGTAACATTCAATCTGTATGTCATTAATCTGTTTTTGAATGCTGTTGCAATAATATGAATATCTGTGAACTTGGTATTCAATAAACAATTTGCTTTGTGTATATTCGTTCTCATATGATAGGAATACTGATTTTTTGGTATTTCAATTTTACATTTATGACAGGTTATTGACTTTCTAGATCTCGATTTGCTGTTGAGGTGTGTAACTGTAAAAAAAGAAATCCAATGACGAAATTACTAATACAATATTTATTTATACTACAACATCATACTTATAAAATATAAAACAATTATTAATAAGACATATTATTATTTAAAAAAACAACTAAAAAGAAGATACAATGTAAAGAAAGATTAAAAGCAAATATTCACAGACAAAAAATCAAATAAAAACACACGTTAAACATCATAGGCACCCATGTGGGTGATGGCACAGTTTTTAAAATCATTTTGAGTTGATTTAACAAACTCCTTTAAGTGGACCCAAGATTCTTTACTATCATCTAGTTTCGTCTTGATGGTAGTTATGGCCGAGCGCCATCTATTTATAGGCAATATTTTTTTAATTTCTTCTGTATTGTAAATTTTCACCTCTACATAATATTTTCCCTCTTTAGTCTCGCTTATCTGTCGAGAATATCCCTTCGCCATCCTTCTTGTAAAATATGAGTAAAGTGGTGGTATATTACCAGTTTTGCAGGATCTCGGTGTGGGGGTGACGCTTTCTTCATTACCGCTGTCTTCACCGAATAATTCCTTAGCTGTAACTCGAGCTGGCAGTGTTACTGGCGAAATGATCGTTTTCGATTTTTTTGGTCTTGATGGCTGATCTTCACTCGACTTGCTGGACCTTTCTCGCTTCGTTTTTCTTTCCTCTGTCTTCCTCTTCGACTTCACTTCTTGATCAGAGTCATCGCTGGAGAGGAAAAGGTCGTTGTTGAGTAGTTCCGACCTGTGAACAAAAAAAAAATAGTGCATTACAATCAATCCGTTTCCTTCCTAATTCCTACATTTTGAAAAAAAAAAAAAAGTGATCATGACGAAGATAAATAATTGACACATAGTAATATCGTTTGATTTGTGCAGGAATCGAATCCAGGACACAAATGCTTACAAACATCGATCAGTCAGCCTCTGCGCTGACTGTGTTAAAAAACAATTTTTATTAGATGAATATACATACCATTCTATATGTGCAGGAATCGAACCTGCAGCATAGAAAAGCAACACTCAGTCTCTGAGCTAAGCGTGTACCGAATACATCAATTAATACATTACTCTAACCATTCAATAGTTAGCTAGGATTATGAATAGGTACTTACATTCTTGATTGATGCTTAGACTTGATTGATGCTTAGCTTGATTAGGGAGCTCGGAGCGTTGATTCCTTGCAGAGTGGATTCGTTCCAGAGAGGAATTGTACCGGAGGCTCATTTGTGAAGCGTTTTTATAGCCCTAAAATCACGTCATTCAATCCAAATTTGTAAAACTGCATACTTGCAAAAATTGTCAATTGTGTACACGGGTACACGAGCGTACAAATCGTAGCGGTTATGGTTTTAAGTTTACAGCGTTTTTTATAAGACGAATGTTAAGCGATTTTGAATCTTATGTAGGTACTTACTTAAATCAAAAATAGGGGAATTTCATACTTAGGTACTTAGAAAAAAGTTCGTAGGTTGTTGTTTTTGCTGAATATTTTCCACGCCGGCGGTACAAACGCTGCGGTTTGCACGCTCGCATGTAACTCCTAGACACGTTGAGGAGTGGAAATATGACGAGTCAGAATCTCAGATTTCGGTATAAGAGTAAGCTTCTTTTTTATCTTATAATTTTGTGATGTGTTTATCAACCTTTATTTTAAGCGAACATTTCTATGATCACTATTGTTTTGACTCAAGATCTACTGATAGATTTTTAAACAGTTTTACAGTCTTGCTGTAATAATAAAAGCAATATTTATAGTATACAAACAATTCTGTATCGGGATATCTACCAGTAGTTAATTTTAAGTTAATTTTAGGTGACTTTAAAAAATATAAGTTTGAATAACGACATAATAATAGTAGGCAAAACCAGGAGTAACGATAGTATGTCGATTTGCTATTTTGTTTTGATCCATCTCCATATAAATAATTACAATTTTGCAAAGTCATCATCAATGACATACTACTAACATACGATGATTTTGCCTGCTGAATTTTCTAAATAAAATGTATGAAATAATACTAATAACAAACGTACAGTAGTATTTATTTTATCAATATAACTTTACGGTAAACAATAAAATGTTTGGCGCCGAGATGTCTTGAGGTTTCAATTTCACCATACCATTTTGTCCGAGGATATCAAAATCTAGCAAAAAAGAAAACGTACGACTTTGAACTCTATTGATAAAAATTAAAAGATATATAAATGGAAAAAATAAAATAAAATCGATCATTCAATTTCTGCACCTGAGTCCTGACTGGGTTGGATCAGCTACAACAAATTTTCATATAAGTATAAAATAAAAAATAAAAAGATACAGTTTCACTTTAGTTCTTTATTTCTTTTAGTGTGCTACTAATTCTACAATGTCGGTAAGTGTCCAAGTTTAAAAAATAAATACTCTGAATTATGTTATGGCCTTAATAATACCAGTACTGCAACGATAATGTGTTCTGTTTCAGACACCAAGCTGGGTTTATTCACCAATTTCACCTCCATTAATGATAGATCCTGATATGGTTGATAGAGCCATCAATTATTTGGATATGGATGAACGACGCAGAACCCCACCTACACTAAATACAACTAATGAAAACAAGAAAGAGTTAATGAGTTTTTACAAAACATTTTCCATCGGTGGTGCTAAAGTTATACGGATCGAAATCTACGATGCGAACCAATTTCAAAGTAATTCTATGTGCCAGTGCAGTGCGGAAATATGTGTTCAGCATATTGTGAAGGATATTCACAATGATAACATATACTCACGTGTCAAAGACTTGCTACCATATTTGAATAATACTTTTTATCAATCCTTGTAAAAGAAAACTGGAAGGGATGTTCCTTTAGTGTATTAGTTCATAAGTTGTATGCATCATATGTATGTGCCTTAAAAAATGTGTTTTGCCTAAATAAATGGTGTGAAGAAAATAAAGTGTTTTGTCAGTAAGATAAGATACGAACGATCCTAGTAGATATTAATGATAATAGAATGTTAAACCTACTTATGAATCGAAGTGTGAATGTCTAAGCTATAAATTTACCTGTATTCTATTACTTAGTTCAGTGAAAAATGTAAATAATTAGAAATGTAAGAAATCTATCATTGGAGTATTCTAAATAGACGATCTTGAATAGAGTCTCATTTCGATCTGAATGCAACATTCAATTTGAATTGAGAATTCTGAATGCAACATTCATTTTGAATAGAGAATTCTGAATGCAACCTTCATTTTGAATAGTGAAATATAGGGATACTCGAATGGTCGAACTGTGAAATATAGGGTATTCGGATCTATGATCTGAATACCCTATATTTCAACTACTTAGGTATAATAGGTGCCTAGATATTGTTTTTGTGTTTAAGTAGTGGATATTTATTGATTTAATTTTTTATAACTTTGCAGTAGGTTTTTGTTTTTTTTTTTTCTCTTTTAGAAGCAATAACTTTGTTTGTTTTATAGTCACATATGTTCAAGGTTGTGTCGAAGTCAAACAGCTCACTAACTCCTATAATACAAGCTTGACTTAGTTTAGGAGTTAGAGAATTCCATAATTCTATGTGACAGCGTACAACCTCTAAACTAAGATTTCAAATTGTTACTAGATTAAGAAATTGTTGTACCTACTTGATGGAAATAAAAATATTTATTATTTATATTATTATTTACTTCGCAGCTTGCTGATTTGGAAAAGCGAAGATTATTGAAGTGCATACTGTTTCTGGTTTAACTGTGTATTAGAATAATAGACATGAAACCTCTACGATCAAGCTCAATGTACTAAATTAACAACCGCGTACAGTCATTCCATGTTATTACAGGTGACTAATAGGCAACCCCTTTGCTTAATAACTCGAAACACGGGCGTCGTAAAAGATAACTAAGGGATTAATAACATCAGGAAGTTAACTAGCAGTGTCCTAACATAAACATTTTACGATCACTAAGCTGGCTGTCAAGTGTTAATTGTTGCCATTAGGAAGAGGTTGTTCGGAGGTTTAAATACTTATATAGGTATATTATTCGTGTTTAAATTCAAAAGTAAAATGTAGTTAACTATAAGATCTCGTACGTCTGTTTATGAAAAAAAAATGTGATTGATCTTCTCAAGTGGTGGAAAATATATTGATGTTTTCTTTTGATTATCAGTAGCAGCTTGGAACCTGGATTTGTGTCCGGCCAGTTGATGGCAATAGGGTCTCCCTCTATTACATGGGACTTAAACATAACTTGCGAAATATTCCTCAGCCTAACCCTCATGCTAATTAGATTTTGCTAAACAACAAGTAAACAACATATCATTGATTGAGTACAGCTTGGTTATATCATAATTATTCCATTAATTGTACTGTGTACGGCCTAGGACTAAACCATCACGTGTCCATCCATACCTGAATAATCCCGTGTATTTCCAACAGATGTCAAATTAAAGTAGTTGGAAACGGATCGGTTATCAAGCAGTGGTCGGTCCTGTGAGACCTAGGTTGGTTGGCGCTCGTTTTCTATTGCAAACTGTGCAGAAAAGCAAAGGTATTGCTTCCACTTATTGATAAATCTCGCTCTTTGCAATTTTCTTCAGTGTATCTTTTCGTCTGTCACCAGACTGTATCTCATGAACCGTGGTAGTTAGACAGTTGAAATTTTCACAGATGATCTATAAATACTAAAAAACAGAATAAACACATAAGTATTTAAGTGGTATTAAAGTAATACAATAGACATGATTTTTTTGCCGTTTTTATAGATAACGGTACGGAACCCTTCGTGCGACTCTCGCATGGCCGGTTTTTACTATTACAAGACAATGTTTTCGGATTAATGGAAGTTAGGCCGCTCGTGGATGCTACGAGTATTTTAATACATTTGAGAACACCGTCAATCTCACTGATGGAAGTAATGTAGTCAACAATCCCAAATACGTCAATGTTTTCGTTAATTTTACAGGTATATTGATGATTATTAGTTTCACGACGCCGCGTTTACATAACAAGACGCCTGTTATCCCCTAAGGGTTAGGCAGAGGTGTATCTAATAGTACACCCACATTTGGCCAGTTATGACTCCGTGGCTGTTACTGAGAAATCCTCGGTGAACAATCCCAATTACAACTTGCCCGACGTGGGCATCGAACCTAGGACCTCATGCTCAGCAGTCACGCTTGAGGCCACTAGACCAACTGGATTATTATTTATCAATTTTAAAACAAACACAGTACTACTACTACATTCTCTAGCACGTCTCAAGTTATTACTATGAAGACTGATTATGTCTCCTTACGGCGCTCATGTGCGGTGCTGAACAAAATGGATCGGCTGCTAAGCCGAGCTCGCATAATGGAGTGGCCAGGCTGGCCCACTGTGTAATGAAACCACTATCTTACGTCATTGTCTGCCAAGGGTTGAAGAATTTTCATTGTTCTTGAAAATTGGAGTTGAAATTATGGAGGTAAATCAAGCGATTTCAAAATGTATTCAATCTTAGACATAATTTTTGCGTTTGATCGGTTTTCTCTGTGATTAAGTTTTCTGAGTTTTCACTAGTGGACAGATTTAATCGAATCATCATCTTTCTGCCCTTGTTCCAAGTTCCTTGGGGTTGGCGCACGTTTTTTCATCCATTTTCCTATGTTAAACGTCACGCTATCATTCACTCTTTTTTCTTTCATATAATTCCTCACACAATCCGTCCATCGTTTCCTTGGTCTTCCTCACCCTCTCCATCCATCAACATTTCTATTCATCACTCGTTTAGTCACATGTGATTCGTCCCTCCTCATCACATGTCCTTATGAAGACATTCGATTCAGAGTCAAGACAATTTAATCGAATCAACTTTAAAAAATTGGGTAAATAATACAATTATTACAACATCCAGCACCCAGCTACTACTTGCGTTTTTAAACAGACTTATAAATTCAACAGTCACATTATCCCTAGAGATGTATTTTGTAACTTCTGTAACGGACCTGTCTGACTGTTTACATTATGTTCAAAATTACAAATAGTTGATTTACATTTGGTATACAATAAACAGGATTTTGGTCAGTTAATCCATTTCAGACGAACACTATAAATCTTATTAACTGAACTTATTTGCACAAATTGAAGTGGTCGAGAGATGAATTGCTTATTAAGCCATCTTCGCCACGGCGCGGTGTACGATCGACCCCTCGCTGCTATTGAATGGGGTACAGAATCACCCCGCACCGAAGGCTGATTGATTGGGCCCCGTGAGCGATGGCGGGAGGCGATGGATAGTGTCTTCTTTATGGAGTGATGTAATTAAGCGTTTTGTGATTAATTTGAAAGGTAGGGGTTGTTTGGTGATTGTGAATAATGATAGTTGAGAGGGTTTACAAACAGTGTTGGGGTACTGATTTTGTTGATATGAATATATTTTGGATAATATCTGTTACATCGTAGTAGTCTGAAGGCTACCCTTTAAGGATTTTTGTATGTCTTAAACATGGTATTAGTAAGCACTGCTTTAAGATCGGGCAGAACCAGGGCAGGCGCCAAAAAGTAACGATTGTCACAAGAAAAGAGAGGCCATTAAATGATGAACTCCGGATTCAGAGAAAAGAAAAAAGTCATTAGCCCAAATAAAAATAACTCTAACTAAATCATAAAATCAACGACGTATCTTTGAAGTAATGTTCCATGTTTCAACTTCTAACCACTAATTCCGCTATCTACTGCCCGCAAACACACAAATGTTGCGCACAAACAGATGTTACCGAATCAAACTGTTTCTAATAATCGTCGCGTCACCGCCTCGCCGCAGATCGAAACCAACAAGGATTTATTATTATTAGCGCACGCATTTGTTATTCAAAATGACATTAGAATAATTTCTAAGGGCCGCAGAAAAACAAAACGGGGTAGTGACCCAATGTGGGTGAGTACAGTAGGTACACTTCGATCACATATTTATACACTTTGACCAGTCTTAGCAGAGTATGGATTTTCAATAAAGTTCGGGACCAGTTAAAGTATATGACAACATTTTTTTTAATTAGTTTTATTTTTATTTTAGAATGAGGAATGTTTAGTATACTCTGCTCGTATAACACTTATAAACTCTGTTAGTAGACACAAGCATAGTTTATAAGTGTTACTAACAGTTATATGAATCATTTATTTATTTAAACTTCATGTACAATATTGGTACATAGGCGGACTTAATGCCACAAGGCATTCTCTACCAGACAACCTTTAATCATGTGTTCGAATTAAATACATAAATTAAATTAAATGTTGTTAACACTCAGTCAGCATGTTCGGTCAACTGCACGTAAGTGTAACACTTGAACTTAAACCCTACGGTTCTGTTACGGAATAAAGGCACTCCTCAAGTTGAACTGTCGCTGGCACAGTGCGGTCGGCTGTCCCGTGCCAGGTAGTGACGGGTTTCAATACTTTGACCTACCTATCGTTCCACCATTTTATTTTACGTTCAAAAAAGCTGGATCACCAAAAAATTTACATTATTTTGTTTTTCACTTTTTATGATCAACGGGATAGGGACGTACTCCATCATCATCACTAGCCAGGAATCAGCTACTACTAGACACAGGCTTTATTTTCTTTCTGTCGTACTTCCGTTTACAAACTACCCTAATCCAGAAGACAGGGAGTGTTGTTGAACTACTCCTCAGGTACCTATACCCAATCTATAGCACTCTCTGCATTGTGCAACCAGCCTCACTGTTGTGACTTGTTAATCTTAACAACACGACACATCACTAAGCTCCTTCCGACATAAGTGTCACCCGGTTACAACAGCTCATGTTTAGTGCTGTTCTAGTGCATGTTGTATGACTAAATTAACAACGGCCAATCAAAGGTAAATAAGTTCGACTACAGAGCACAGATATACCTATCTAAGCCCGATGGTTGCACGCTATTAGACTGACAAACTGTCAGCAAATTATGATACTGGTTATTCGAGAATCTGACCTAAAAACTAACCTTCTTAATATTTCCCGTGATGCTATCTATGGTAATGATTGGCCGGTCGGTCGGGTTGGCGCGACCGACAGCTTGAACAAGGAAACTGACGGCTGGCTGGCTCGGCTCGAGCGAATTGAATTAATAATTCATGAGCAGCGGCTAAGATTCTCCAGCGCTAGGGTTGCCGAAACGCCCAAGGATTTAACTTCTTTATTCGAAAAGCTTTTCCATCCCGCACTTTTAAAATGAGATTTAAACTGAGAAGTTGAAAGGTAGATTGTAATGCGATGTGAGAAACGTTGGCAGTGGTCTGAGGGTCGTATACGATCTCCTGAAGTATGAACATTAAATGATTTTCTTCACAGAACATTTTACTGCAAAGCATAGCGTAATCAGCCAGGCCACTGCTGCTCCGCACCACACCAACACAGTCTTACTGCACACTTTAATAATGTTTAGTAGGTATAACAAGATAGCTCAGATAGCAACAGTTCGAAATAGAGAAAGAAACGTTAAATTAATGAGTTCAAAGAACAAATCTCACAAAGACAAACATAAATAATAAATAGTTTGTTAAATGTGTACAGTATTAGGTGAGTCCTTGTCTAAAGGATTTGAGCCTAATCCCCTCAGCCGGGATTAGGGACAAAATGTGGAACATCAACAACTGTGTGGAACAAATATATTGTTCTGTTGTGCTCAAGATTGGGGGAAAACGATAGCTAATGTGACTGTTTGTCACTTACTCCTAATTGTTAAGAAAATGTCTTGATCGTTATTTTAAAACTCTTCACACGATATCGCCACGTGCAAAACATTAAGTTTCTATTTTATGGCTTGACGGTCAAGTGACAGTAATTAACAATACTGCACCACTTAGAAATGCATAAATTCTTTACTTAATGGCAAATCCACTTGGGACAAAAACTATTAGCAGGCAATTATTGAGAAAAGATAAGAATATTCGATTTCTAAAGGCATTTTTGAATACGAGCACCCCATGAGGCCATGGGCATGGGCGCAACAATTGAGACGGTTGGATCAACAAAAAAGGGACGATGATGGTGTTGGAGACATTTTACGAAAAAAAAGGGGCAAAGGCCGAGGAGAGAGGTCGGTAACGAACGGCTGAGCGGGGCAGTCGGTTTTAGACCGCTATAGGATCCGGACGATATAAGCTATTTTTAGTTAAGTTAGGAGACTTAAGATAAGATAAGATAAGATTTATTTATTTCTGAGTATATGGTACATTCATTAAGATCTTAATATTAAAAAGTTTCACATACACTACCGTTGCCGGTGTAGAAATATTAAATTAAGTTACAAAATAACTCAGTGGCCGAGTTCTAGTCCGCAACAATATAATTATAAATTAGTTGAGATGAAAATAATTATTTTTTATACAATGGGCAACTATAACAAGTACAATTTTTAAATTTATTATATATTAATGAAATGTCAAAATTTACTAATTATATAATGTCAAATGTCTAAAAAAAAAAAAATAATTAAAAACAATATAAGTCAATAGGTATACACACACAAAGTATTGATAAAATGTAATGTCAAAATTTATAATTTAAGAATTCATTAACTGAATAGAAACAGTTGTCTAAAAGCCAGGCAAATATTGTTTTTCTAAATTTGATCGTTGGCAACACTCTGATGCGTGAGGGTAAATTATTAAAGATTTTGATTGCTTAGTGAATACCGGGAGTCTATGTCCAAATGGGTTGTTGTAAGAGTGCGATAATGATTTAATAAGTTAAATATAGTTGGGTTAAAAGCCCTGTTCAGACTAATCTAGTATGTGTGTGTGTTTGTTGGTGAGCGACTGGGTGAGTCCTTTATTACAATAACTATCCGGGGCTGATGTTGTAATTCGAGTTCTTAAAACTAAACAGACAGAAACGTGTTGCTGGGGAGTTTGTTGCTCCACTTCGACTTCCCAGCTCCAACACTAGGAAGTGGTGAAGGGAGGGCGCTTTTGGGGCTGTCTATAGAGTTTCAATAGAGTTGATCTCCAACTCTATTGCAAAATGGTTCTCGAGTTACGATTATTAACTCTATTCTCTGGTAATTCTTGAATTATTTATTCATTAGCTCTAACCATCAATTCAGCCAATTTGCCTTTTGAGTTTTGACTCTCAATCCTACTATGACCAACCATATAGTGATTCTAGAATAATATGATCTTACCTCTGACAGATGATTCGGTCAGGTTGACACAAACACGTGTCTTGCAGATGCGCTAACGGTACAAAACGAGCACATGATCCATGGGGTGGGATTGGAATGGTTTGATACCACATCTATTTTATAACCAGTCTAAGGACTGTTAGGGACCATGTCTACTATTAGCATGATGACTGACGTTCTGCTGCTGAAAAGCCGCCTTGTCACGTTCACCAGTTCGAAAGAACTGCTAGGGACAGTGCTCACTAGGAGCATGATGTCGACGCATTGCCGCTGAAAAGCGGCTTACGTCACTTATGGAAGTGTTGCTCTGAGTGCTCCAGGTGTAGATGTAAAGTATCGTGTGAGTCACGAGTGACCAATTACCTATTACGTTAGCGTAAGGGTTGTTTACAAGAGCTATTAGTAGTTGAAATATAGGGTATTCAGATCATAGATCCGAATACCCTATATTTCACAGTTCGACCATTCGAGTATCCCTATATTTCACTATTCAAAATGAAGGTTGCATTCAGAATTCTCTATTCAAAATGAATGTTGCATTCAGAATTCTCAATTCAAATTGAATGTTGCATTCAGATCGAAATGAGACTCTATTCAAGATCGTCTATTTAGAATACTCCAATGATAGATTTCTTACATTTCTAATTATTTACATTTTTCACTGAACTAAGTAATAGAATACAGGTAAATTTATAGCTTAGACATTCACACTTCGATTCATAAGTAGGTTTAACATTCTATTATCATTAATATCTACTAGGATCGTTCGTATCTTATCTTACTGACAAAACACTTTATTTTCTTCACACCATTTATTTAGGCAAAACACATTTTTTAAGGCACATACATATGATGCATACAACTTATGAACTAATACACTAAAGGAACATCCCTTCCAGTTTTCTTTTACAAGGATTGATAAAAAGTATTATTCAAATATGGTAGCAAGTCTTTGACACGTGAGTATATGTTATCATTGTGAATATCCTTCACAATATGCTGAACACATATTTCCGCACTGCACTGGCACATAGAATTACTTTGAAATTGGTTCGCATCGTAGATTTCGATCCGTATAACTTTAGCACCACCGATGGAAAATGTTTTGTAAAAACTCATTAACTCTTTCTTGTTTTCATTAGTTGTATTTAGTGTAGGTGGGGTTCTGCGTCGTTCATCCATATCCAAATAATTGATGGCTCTATCAACCATATCAGGATCTATCATTAATGGAGGTGAAATTGGTGAATAAACCCAGCTTGGTGTCTGAAACAGAACACATTATCGTTGCAGTACTGGTATTATTAAGGCCATAACATAATTCAGAGTATTTATTTTTTAAACTTGGACACTTACCGACATTGTAGAATTAGTAGCACACTAAAAGAAATAAAGAACTAAAGTGAAACTGTATCTTTTTATTTTTTATTTTATACTTATATGAAAATTTGTTGTAGCTGATCCAACCCAGTCAGGACTCAGGTGCAGAAATTGAATGATCGATTTTATTTTATTTTTTCCATTTATATATCTTTTAATTTTTATCAATAGAGTTCAAAGTCGTACGTTTTCTTTTTTGCTAGATTTTGATATCCTCGGACAAAATGGTATGGTGAAATTGAAACCTCAAGACATCTCGGCGCCAAACATTTTATTGTTTACCGTAAAGTTATATTGATAAAATAAATACTACTGTACGTTTGTTATTAGTATTATTTCATACATTTTATTTAGAAAATTCAGCAGGCAAAATCATCGTATGTTAGTAGTATGTCATTGATGATGACTTTGCAAAATTGTAATTATTTATATGGAGATGGATCAAAACAAAATAGCAAATCGACATACTATCGTTACTCCTGGTTTTGCCTACTATTATTATGTCGTTATTCAAACTTATATTTTTTAAAGTCACCTAAAATTAACTTAAAATTAACTACTGGTAGATATCCCGATACAGAATTGTTTGTATACTATAAATATTGCTTTTATTATTACAGCAAGACTGTAAAACTGTTTAAAAATCTATCAGTAGATCTTGAGTCAAAACAATAGTGATCATAGAAATGTTCGCTTAAAATAAAGGTTGATAAACACATCACAAAATTATAAGATAAAAAAGAAGCTTACTCTTATACCGAAATCTGAGATTCTGACTCGTCATATTTCCACTCCTCAACGTGTCTAGGAGTTACATGCGAGCGTGCAAACCGCAGCGTTTGTACCGCCGGCGTGGAAAATATTCAGCAAAAACAACAACCTACGAACTTTTTTCTAAGTACCTAAGTATGAAATTCCCCTATTTTTGATTTAAGTAAGTACCTACATAAGATTCAAAATCGCTTAACATTCGTCTTATAAAAAACGCTGTAAACTTAAAACCATAACCGCTACGATTTGTACGCTCGTGTACCCGTGTACACAATTGACAATTTTTGCAAGTATGCAGTTTTACAAATTTGGATTGAATGACGTGATTTTAGGGCTATAAAAACGCTTCACAAATGAGCCTCCGGTACAATTCCTCTCTGGAACGAATCCACTCTGCAAGGAATCAACGCTCCGAGCTCCCTAATCAAGCTAAGCATCAAATCAAGTCTAAGCATCAATCAAGAATGTAAGTACCTATTCATAATCCTAGCTAACTATTGAATGGTTAGAGTAATGTATTAATTGATGTATTCGGTACACGCTTAGCTCAGAGACTGAGTGTTGCTTTTCTATGCTGCAGGTTCGATTCCTGCACATATAGAATGGTATGTATATTCATCTAATAAAAATTGTTTTTTAACACAGTCAGCGCAGAGGCTGACTGATCGATGTTTGTAAGCATTTGTGTCCTGGATTCGATTCCTGCACAAATCAAACGATATTACTATGTGTCAATTATTTATCTTCGTCATGATCACTTTTTTTTTTTTCAAAATGTAGGAATTAGGAAGGAAACGGATTGATTGTAATGCACTATTTTTTTTTGTTCACAGGTCGGAACTACTCAACAACGACCTTTTCCTCTCCAGCGATGACTCTGATCAAGAAGTGAAGTCGAAGAGGAAGACAGAGGAAAGAAAAACGAAGCGAGAAAGGTCCAGCAAGTCGAGTGAAGATCAGCCATCAAGACCAAAAAAATCGAAAACGATCATTTCGCCAGTAACACTGCCAGCTCGAGTTACAGCTAAGGAATTATTCGGTGAAGACAGCGGTAATGAAGAAAGCGTCACCCCCACACCGAGATCCTGCAAAACTGGTAATGATGGCCACTTTACTCATATTTTACAAGAAGGATGGCGAAGGGATATTCTCGACAGATAAGCGAGACTAAAGAGGGAAAATATTATGTAGAGGTGAAAATTTACAATACAGAAGAAATTAAAAAAATATTGCCTATAAATAGATGGCGCTCGGCCATAACTACCATCAAGACGAAACTAGATGATAGTAAAGAATCTTGGGTCCACTTAAAGGAGTTTGTTAAATCAACTCAAAATGATTTTAAAAACTGTGCCATCACCCACATGGGTGCCTATGATGTTTAACGTGTGTTTTTATTTGATTTTTTGTCTGTGAATATTTGCTTTTAATCTTTCTTTACATTGTATCTTCTTTTTAGTTGTTTTTTTAAATAATAATATGTCTTATTAATAATTGTTTTATATTTTATAAGTATGATGTTGTAGTATAAATAAATATTGTATTAGTAATTTCGTCATTGGATTTCTTTTTTTACAGTTACACACCTCAACAGCAAATCGAGATCTAGAAAGTCAATAACCTGTCATAAATGTAAAATTGAAATACCAAAAAATCAGTATTCCTATCATATGAGAACGAATATACACAAAGCAAATTGTTTATTGAATACCAAGTTCACAGATATTCATATTATTGCAACAGCATTCAAAAACAGATTAATGACATACAGATTGAATGTTACTCAGGAAGACGAGTACCTCGGTTTAGAGGCGTTCCTGGGTGATCATCTCATGAATATAACAGAATTGATAAATATGTCACTTAATGAACACAATTGCATAAAATTGAGTTTTGAATTGTTTGCCTTTTTTATGTTATCAAAATCAGACGAACAACAATTAAAGTCGTTTAATACCAAATATGAAATTATATATAAGAGCACTGATTTGAATGAATTATTAACCAGAGTAATAAATAAACTAAATAATAAATTAACCGAGTTCCAGCACTGTCAATCTGGTTGGACATTTGTTTCTATGAGTCATCTCGAAATTAATATAAACAAGTATTCCCCTATGAGAGGTGGGTCTTATATAGAACTGCCCTCAGATATTAAGCACTCGAAAAGTTGTATAAATATTAAAAATAATGATAATTGTTGTTTATTATGGAGTATAGTTGCTGGATTATACCCAGCTAAACATAATGTATGCAGAACAAGTTCATACCCTCATTATACCTCTGTTTTAAATATTGAGGGAATGTCATTTCCTCCTACGATAAATGATATTAAAACGTTAGAAAAAAATAATTCCAACATCAGTTTAAATATATATGGTATACAAAATAATATTGTGACTGGACCTCTTTATGTAACACAAAATAAAAGAAAAAATCATTTTAATTTACTTTATATCGAAAAAAAATCTATCGCACACTACTGTCTAATTAAAGATTTAATACGTCTAGTGCGACGTCAAGTGACTCGTTCTAAAGGAAAACTTTATTTATGTGATGCATGTCTACAACTATTTAGTAACGAAAATAGACACAAGACTCATAACTGCTCTAAGATTTTGACTATATTACCAGAAAATAAATCTGTACTAAAGTTCAAACATTATGAGAGGAAGCAAAAAATTAATTTCATAATTTATGCTGATTTTGAATGTATGTTAATAGACTGTAATGAAAGTAATTTAAATACTTTGAATACTCAGAAACTAAAAACACACCAACCTTCATGTTTCGCTTATTATATTTGTTGCGCACATAATGATCAATTAAACAAGTATGTTACGTATCGAGGTACAGATTGTGTGGAAATATTTGTTAAATATTTACTAGAAGACGTTAAATATATACATAAGATTTTAAGTAGTAAAAAGCCAATGACCCCATTATCAGCAGAACAAGAGATGGATTATCAAAATTCGAAGACATGTCACATATGCAAAAAATTATTATTGAATGATAAAGTCCGAGATCATGATCATATTACATCTGAGTATCGTGGAGCAGCGCACTCCCATTGTAATTTGATGTATAGAGTTTGTTCATTCATTCCCGTTGTCTTTCATAATTTGTCTGGATATGACTCACATTTATTCATTGAAGAGTTAGCAAAGTATGAAGGCTCTATTAATATAATCCCAAAAACTAAAGAAAAATACCTTTCAATAATAAAAGTTATAAATACAGAAAAAAACAATCACCCTATACAAATCAAATTTATTGATTCCTTTCAGTTTCTTAGTTCTAGTCTAGATGCACTAAGTAAAAGTTTATCAGAAGACGATTTTTCAAACTTATCAAGAGAGTTTACTGATAAAAAACAATTTGATTTAATGCGGAAAAAAGGTGTTTATCCATATGATTATATTGATTCGTGGTCTAAATTTGACGAGACGAAACTTCCCTTAAAGTATAATTTTTATAACAGTCTGTGCGAAAAACATATAACTAATGAAGAATATTTACACGCTCAAACAGTTTGGAATATTTTCAAAATAAAATCTCTTGGTGAATATACAGATTTATACATAAAATGTGATGTTCTTTTACTATGTGATATATTTGAAAAATTTAGAAAAACAAGCTTACATTACTATAAGTTGGATCCGGCTTATTATGTAACGTCTCCAAGCTTAAGTTGGGATGCAATGCTTTTATATACCGACACTGAACTTGAGTTGATAAGTGATTTACAAATGTACGAGTTATTAGAAAAAGGAATTCGTGGTGGACTAGCACAGTGTTCTCTACGTCATGCTGTAGCAAACAATAAATATTTACCACATTTTAATGAGTTTGAACCAAGTAGTTATCTAATATATCTTGATTGTAATAATCTATATGGCTATGCTATGATGAAGAAACTTCCTATTAAAGAATTTAAGTTCTTGAGTCTGAAAGAAATTAGCAAGTTTGATGTAAATGATGTGTCAGATGACAATGATTATGGATATATTTTGGAAGTAGATTTAAATTATCCAAATTATTTACATTCCAAGCATAAAGACTTACCTTTCGCAGTTGAAAAAATAGTACCTCCTTATGGAAAATCAGTAAAATTGGTTGCAAATCTCTATGATAAGCAAAATTATGTAATTCATTATGTTCACTTGAAAGAATGTTTGAAAAAAGGTCTGGTTTTAAAAAAGATTCATCGTATACTAAGCTTCAGACAAGAATGCTTTCTCAAAAAATATATTGATCTGAATACTAGTCTTCGTCAAAATTCCAAAACTGCGTTCGAGAAGGACTTTTTTAAATTATTGAATAATGCCATATTCGGAAAAACTATCGAAAATAAACGCAAGCAAGCCGATGTAAAATTAGTAACGAAATGGACAGATAACAGAAATAAAACAAATAAGCATCTTGACGCTGAGAAATTGATATGTAAACCAAATTTAAAAAGTATATCAATTTTTTCAGAAAATTTCGTAGCTGTGGAATTGTACCGTGAAAAGGTCGTTTTAGATAGACCTATTTATATTGGATTTACCGTTTTGGAATATTCGAAGCAACATTTATACCAATTTCATTATGACGTTATTAAAAATAAATACGGAAACAATGCTGAGCTGTGCTATACAGATACTGATAGCCTATTATATTTAATTTATACAGATGATTTTTATCATGATATGCATGATGATCTTACCAAGTTTGATACCAGTAATTTTGGAATAAATAATCCATATCACATACCGCAACTTAATGCTAAAATTCCTGGATTATGGAAACATGAGGTTGGTGACGATTTAATTACAGAATTTACTGGTTTAAGAGCTAAATTATATTTTATAAACAGTTTGAAGACTGAAATTAAAAAAGCCAAAGGTGTTTCTAAGTCTGTAACTTGTAACCTAGAATTGAATGATTACAACAATGCACTGCTGACAAATAAAGCGCATAGATGTAAAATGAATATGATCAAATCAATTAAACATGTTTTATACACTCAGCAAGTAGATAAACAAGTTTTAGAAAGAAACGATGACAAAGTTCAAGTATTACAGGACCAAATTCATACATTACCCTGGGGGCATTGTGATTCTATGTTTGTAGATTATTCCAGTGATGTGTAATCTGTAAATGTGTATTATTTTGATTACCAATAGTAAACAATTTTACGCTGTTTGCACACAAATTAGATTTAAACATTTACTTTGTTGTAAGTACCTACTAATATAAAATTACTGTTTAATAAATGTCTAATGTGTAATAACCATGTACGTTTTATTTTAATTTCCATTTACACAATATTCCTCAAGTTTTACTTACAAGTTCAGAATTAATTAATATAAAAATAAAACATACCGCCTTTTAGTCAAGAAGTATATATACTCAGGTCATTTATTATTACCTCACATTTCACAATGAAGTTCGTCAAGCAATCACAGACTTTAAAAGTCAATAATATAAAATTAGAAAACCATTCACAAAAAGTGAGACACAGCACACTCTTGCCTAACACTATCAGATGTATTATATGTGGTCCATCTAACTGCGGAAAAACTAACATAATGCTTAATTTACTATTACATGAAAATGGAGTAAAATTCAAGAATATTTATTTATACTCGAAGACAGTTTTCCAGCCGAAATATTGTTTTTTAAAACAAGTCATCCGTTGCATACCCAATGCAAACTTATTTATCTTCCATGATAATAAAGAAGTTCTACATCCTAATGATGCCTTAACCAATTCAATTATGATTTTCGATGACGTCACATGTGAAAATCAAATAAATATTCGTAACTACTTCGCAATGGGGAGACACAAACAGATAGATTGTTTTTACTTATCACAAACCTATTCCAAAATACCTAAGCAACTAATACGAGATAATGTTAATCTTTTGTTAATCTTTAAACAAGACGACATAAACTTAAAACATATATACAATGAACATGTAAATACGGATATGGAGTGGCTTCAATTTAAAAAACTTTGTTCTACTATATGGCAAGATCGGTTTGATTTTTTATTAATAAATAAAGATTGTTCTCTAAATGAAGGTAGATATAGACGAGGGTTTGACATATTCGTAACTTTTGAAAATACGTAATATAAACCATATTACTGTAAAAAAATGTTCAATCTTAGTCTACTACCTCTATATAACGGTTGGATATTGTCGGGAATCATTATGGAGGTCAATATAAAAGAACAATTGATAAAATCGGTAGATAGTATAAAAAATAAAATTAAAACAATACAAAATGCAGAAGATGTCGATAATTTAAAATTTAAGAAACTTTTCAAGCCAATAACAGATCCTCTAGAGACCTTAATTAAAGTTAATGATAAGAATAGAACCATATTGGGTACGCGTAAAGGTGACGATAATACAATGAGAAGATGTAGCTCATCCATAGATTTTGAAAATTTTAAAGAATTTATAGAGAAATATTCAAACGATGATTCTGAATCCTATAACTGCACAGGTAATGATAGCGAGAACGATACATTTATGTCACTTAATAAAGAAGATATGATTGAAATCTATGATAATAACATGAATGTACCATTTGGAATTCGAAGTGAAAACAAAAATTTGATGATGGGGAACTCTAAAGTATCATTTTCTTTTACAAACAATGTTAACGATTCCCTCAAATCAATTATAGCCACAGTGAATGACAAACATTATGAAATAACTCCTGGACTAAAAGAACTTTTACTACGTAATAGACCTGACCTCAGTCTGGTAACTGAAACTGATAAAATGGTTTACAAAGATATGCTCAGTAATACAAATGCTCACAAACGCGATTTTAATCCAAACGGTCAATTAAAAGGTGACAAAGGTTTGAAATACCGTCAAATCATTAAACCATTATTTTCTGAAAAAAATTACGTTCAACATGCAGAACAAGTCATTCAGTCAAAAAGTGGTGGCTACTTACCTAAATTGAAAAAGAAGTATAAGAGTAATACAGATTATGTTTATTGGGATGACCCTAATGAATTAATCGATAGATTACGACTGTTAATTGCTTCAAAAAACGCCGGTAATACTAATCATGACAATGAAATTATATCAATTGTTGAAGAGTTAAAAGAAGCTGGTGTTATAAAAGAATAAAAAGCATTGTAGCTTATTTTATACTTAGTTATTTAAAGCGTGTAGACCATGAAGGTTCATACAAAACAAACATCGGTGTCTCTTAACGAAATAAGCTCAATCATTGAGAACATAGACAAATCAACCGAAACCGAATGTTGCAAAAATACTAGTAAATTCAAAATTGAAATATTAATGAAAATAGAACAATTAAACAAATTAATTACTAGTTTGAATATAAGATTAAATAAAGTTGAAAACACCATTGAATTAAAAGAAATTGCAGGGAAGTTAAGCAAGCATTATGAGCAAAATAGACGTCATAAATGAAATCCATAAAAATGCTAGAGTTAATTTTCCAAGAAGAAATGTAATTCTTAAAGATATAGATGACCTTTGGCAAGCAGATTTGATGGATATGCAAGCAATATCAAAAGTGAATGCGGGTTTTAAATACATACTGGTGATTATAGATACTTTTTCAAAATATGCTTGGGCAATTCCACTAAAACAAAAAAATAAGCAACAGGTATCAGAAGCATTTAAAACAGTAATTGAAAAAGGACGTGTCCCAAAAAATTTACAAACCGATCTTGGGAAAGAGTTTTATAATGATCAATTCAAAAGTTTGGTTAATAAGTATAATATTAATCATTATTCTACTTATTCTACTAAAAAGGCCTCGATTGTTGAAAGATTAATAAGAACGTTAAAGAATAAATTATACAAGGAATTTAGTTTGAATGGAAATTATAAATGGTTTAACGGTATTTTAAATAAAAAGTTACATGAATACAATAATGATGTACACAGAACTGTCGGTCAGCCACCTGCTTCAATAAATCAAAGGAATAAAACAAATATACTGCAAAGATACTTAGACGCAGCTCAGTCCCGAAAAAAAGTGGAGTGTAAGAAATTTAGTGTAGGAGATTTTGTGAGAATAAGTAAATATAAAGGATGTTTTGATAAAGGTTATTATCCAAACTGGTCCACCGAAATATTTAAAATAAAAAAAATCCAAGAAACAAATCCAACTACTTACTTAATAGAAGATGTTAGATGTAGACCAATACTAGGCGCATTTTATGCACAAGAACTTCAGAAAACACATCATCCTGACATATACCTCGTTGAAAAAGTTTTGAAACGAAAAGGAAAACAAGTATACGTTAAATGGTTGGGGCTGCCGACCAGTGAAAATAGCTGGATTGATAAATTAAATGTATTATAACTACTGACTGAACGATATTTAAGCATTTTACAAATAATTATCTATTCACTTCCACTTTGTTCTTATTGCAATAAAGACATAAAATATAATTCAATTTTATGTAAAAACAATTCTTAAAAAAAAAAATAACAATGAAGAAAGCACGAAGTACAAGCAATAAACAAATGGCTGGTTTATCATCTGTCAAAGTAAGATCTGGAGCGGGTTTTAGAAAAACACTGAAAAATATTGTATCACATACCAAAAAACACATCAAGAAACTAAAACCTACCACTAAGAAAGCATTAATGGAATTAGCCTGCGCTGCAGCTCGAGAATTTGCATCCGATTTACCCATAAAATTACCCAGAATTATACCAGTACCTAAAACTGGAGGATTTCTTCCTTTAGTGCCAATATTTGCTGGTTTATCTGCCGCTGGGAGTTTGGCTGGGGGTGCTGCTGGGATTGCAAAAGCTATTAATACATATAAAACAGCTAAGAAACAGTTGCTTGAATCGGAACGTCACAACAAGCAAATAGAAGCTTTAATGATTGGAAAAGGATTACATCTTAAGTCGTACAAAGAAGGTTTAGGAATTTATGTTACAAAGAAAAAAAACTAAATTGTCGGCTACCCAATAGAGCTTTAACTAATATTGATATATTGAAGCATTCAAATAGTATCCCCTTCTTTCGAGGTGTATTTATGAGAGATGAATTACCAGATGACCCATTACCATTAGAATGTGGAGTGATTAATCTTGATATTTCTAAAAACTCTGGCACTCATTGGGTAGCCTATGCCAAAATATACGATCACATTGAATACTTCGACAGTTATGGTAACTTAAAACCACCCAAAGAATTTATAAAATATTTAGGAAACAATATTCAGTATAATTATGAAAATGTACAACATGATCACTTGTATAATTGTGGGCACTTATGTTTAAAATTTCTTAAGTTATTTTGGAAAAGTAATAAAGGAACATATTAATTAATTAAGTGATTTTTTATTTCTTACGACTCCTTTCGTTAAACAAGAAAAATATAAATGACGTTGCTAGTTCATGCACGTGCATTCTTCGGTTGTTGGTGATAACCATCACTAGTGAGAGTTGGAAAAGTATTTAATTATTATTTAAAGTAACCTCCTCCGTTTTATTCGTACTAACCATGCTAGTTCTTAATAAAACTCCTAGTGAGAGAGGGAAATATAACATAAGACTACCAATATCCAAAGAAGTGAGACGTGCCGGTGCAGTGAAAATTAAAAAAGTTTCAAAGGAAAACAAAAGATTTCTTCAAGACATTGGTTTTAAAATATAACATGCTTCAAATTACAGATTTACCGCAATATGAGACCTCTATTGAGGCTTATGAGATCCATAGCTACAATCCATATAACAATAGCTTTAAAGAAAATGATGAAATTAGAATACCCATACAACAGCAAGATTTATATGTATTGCCATCAGGTAGTTCCATTTATATAGAAGGATATGTAAATGTGTCAACTAGAGATGCAGCGGGAAAATTAATAAAAAAAGATGTCGACTTTATAAACAATCCAATTTCATATTTGTTTCAAGATATTAGGTACGAAATAAATGGTGTTGAAATCGATCGCATTAAAAATGTTGGCATTACAACAACCTTAAAATCGTATGTCTCTATGAATGAAGGTGAAAGTAAAGCTGCAGCAGTCTGGGGATGGAACTTAGGTGGTACGAAACTAAGAAACGGATATTTTAGTGTTATCATGCCATTGAACAGAATACTGGGATTTGCAGAAGATTATAACAAAATAATAATCAATTGTAAACATGAACTTATATTACAACGAAGCAGCTCGGCATTGAACTGTGTGCTTATAGACAAAAATGATAACGTAGAAATGGACATACAAAAGATACAATGGCGTGTGCCGCATATTAAAGTTTCTGATCGTAATAAATTGTTATTGCTTAAAAGCCTGGAGAGAGATCGTTCTATACAGATAGCATTTAGAAATTGGGATTTGTATGAATATCCATTACTACCAAAAACAACGAAACATTCCTGGTCAGTAAAGACAACTTCCCAGCTAGAAAAACCGAGGTTTGTTATATTTGGTTTGCAAACAGCTCGAAAAAATAATAAAACTAGAAGTTCTTCGATATTTGATCACTGCAATGTAAACAATATTAAATTATATTTGAATTCTCAATACTATCCGTATGACTCACTTAATTTGAAATTTGATGAAGGTAAATTTAGTATATTATATGAAATGTATGCTAATTTTCGTCAGTCGTATTACAACTTAGGCATTGATCCATTGCTTAGCTTAAACCAGTTTAAAGAAATTGCTCCACTTTTTGTGATTGACTGTTCAAGACAAAACGATTCACTTAAAACTGGACCAGTTGACGTGCGATTAGAAATTGAATGCTCTGAAGATATTCAAGATAATACAACTGCCTATTGTTTAATAATAAACGATCGACTGTTCGAATACAAGCCATTAAGTAATATTGTGAGAAAACTATCATGAATGTCATCGTAGATGTTCAAGGGTTTAAGAGTGAAGGAAACGAGTTTATTCCAAAAGAAATAGCAATAATGTACAAAGGACATATACAAGTACTGTTGATAAAACCACCACGGCCATTTTATGATTTGACGAAGAAAGAACGGTTACAAGTGGCTTGGATTGAAAAAAACAGAGGAATAAACTGGGACGAAGGCTTTGTACCATATTTTAATTATAAAGCAAACTTTGGCAATTTTTTTAAAAATAAATCTATATTTACTAAAGGAAACGAAAAAGTGTTATGGTTAAAAGATATATTCCAAATTAATAATGTATACAATTTAGAAAGTAAAAACTGTCCAAGTTTGGTAACATTATATAGCAATTATTCAGATTCATCTGAGATTATAAGTTGTCTACATCACACCAATATATGTGCCTTAAAAAATGTGTTTTGCCTAAATAAATGGTGTGAAGAAAATAAAGTGTTTTGTCAGTAAGATAAGATAAAAACGATCCTAGTAGATATTAATGAATATAGAATGTTAAACCTACTTATGAATCGAAGTGTGAATGTCTAAGCTATAAATTTACCTGTATTCTATTACTTAGTTCTGTGAAAATGTAAATAATAGTAATGTAAGAAATGTATCATTGCTTTTATACCAGTACCTAAAACTGATAAAATGATGTGTACAAAATAATATTTTTATAATTATGTAGAAATAAATATTTAAACCTGACCTATATGTTTTATTACTTAAACACTAACAATATTAATACAACTGTTAACAGCCTGCCAACCGCATGTAATAGTTCGACATCGAGAGCAGTTCATAGAGCAGTTCATACTGAACAGCTTGTTATAATGAGCAGTTCATATTGAACTGCTCTGTTTATTTACACACACGAACGTATGTAGTTGATGAGTATGCTACACTGCTACTATACAGGATTTTAATTATAAAAAAAATGTTTTTGAATAGGCTACTCTTGAATATTGTTACTAGACCATTTTAAGACTTGACGAAGAAAGGATGGTTACAAGTGGCTTGGATTGAAAGTACGAGGTATAAACTGAAATGAGCATTTTGAATAATTATTAAATAAAGAGGTTACAGAGGAATAAACTGAAATGATTTACTGGAATAATCTTATAAATCGAAGTGTGAATGTCTAAGCTATAAACTGACCTGTATTCTATTACTTAGTTCAGTGAAAAATGAAAATAATTAGAAATGTAAGAAATCTATCATTGAGTATTCTAAATAGACAATTATGAAAAGATGTCTCATTTCGATCTGAATGCAGCATTCATTTTGAATAGTGAAATATAGGGATACTCGAATGGTCGAACTGTGAAATATAGGGTATTCGGATCTATGATCTGAATACCCTATATTTCAACTACTACAAAAAAAAAAAAAAAAAAAAAAAAAAAACCATCACCAGTCACCAGCCATATAAATATACTTTAGATCTCCTAGTTATGTGTTACCCTTTTGAAACCACTTTCAATATATTTAATTAACTATGAATTCCCTAATCTGATTTACTATATCTTTCAATCCTTTCCTTGTTCTAAGAATGATACGAGGCATTGGACTTCTTCATATTAAGGAATTCAGTTTTCTTAGTCAGTGGAAAGGTGACCAGCCTGGAGACGAACCTTACAGGGTCACGCGGATGGCGGGGCGTGACCTTTGCCCCTTAGGGGGCAACTGACCAAAATGCTAATATTTACATGACTTAGGAAAAACGAAAATTTTATCAGCCTAGGGTCTTATTGGAACAGTCACATGTGGTGCCGCGTGACCAGGATTCTCGTCATTAAATGTACTGATTCACTTCAGTACAACGAGAAAGAACAATAAATATGGGTTACTATAATAATAACACAACGTAATTTTATGGTTCTAGGAATTGTAAGAGACGGTTCGAGTTACAACGGCTACAACGATTTATGTTTAATTAGATAACGATTTTGTTGTCGTGATTAAAATCATCAACCATTGGCAGTGGGTTCAATTCCCGCATGATTTATCAGTTAAAATACTGCATTCTGTTGTCATGAAATTAGGGTTTGATTTCCGCCTAGCGCAATAGTTGATAAGTAATTAGATTCCTGTGTCATGGTATGTGGGTTCGATTCCCTGCGTGTTTTGTTAGTTTAGAGTTCATTGATTTCGATTTTAGAGTAAGTGAGTTACAATTTGAAAGATTGTTGCTTGTGTTCCTGTGCCACCTTATTGATGGGTTCGATTCCCGGTAGGTGAAGGTTTTGTGTCCGATGGTACACAGACCAATTTCAATTTATGTTTGCCATTTAAAATGTTTATATTTGTATGAGAAGAGAGTGAAAGTAGATATACGAGTAAGACACGCGCTCAACTATGGATAAACTTTATATTATTAGTGCTAAGATACCAAGAAGCGTAAAGTTTACTAAAAGACAACTAATTTACTAAGAGTTACATTAACTATTATTCTAGAAATTTAACCTAAATCTTTCCGACTCTGTAGCCTATGTCATATAATTGGACAGATACTCGTGTGGACTTATTTCAAATTCCAGGATATTTCAATCTTCGTTTGGCTGACATTTAACTTTGTCTAAACCTTTGGATTGTGAGGTGTACTCGGGTCAAAGTTTCATCAAAATCAAATTCAGCTGATGTCGCCTGACTCCAACGGCAGCCGTAGCGTGGTCCCAGTTGCGAAGCTAAGTTCCACTTTTATTAGACTCTATGGTTACCTGTAGTCATGTGATATGACTTTGTTATCTCAAAAATAATTGTATATTATTTTGAGCTCTAAGACTACATTGTAAACCTACCTAATCAGTTCCAAAATTGGGACCTACCGTATAAAATTCATGCCAATATTTTAAATACTAGCTATGGATATTACAATAATGTGTCCTAATAATCCAATAATTGTTTGGACAATCTAAGGTGTCTAAGTTTCAAAATTAGATCCAAGGTCAAGATTCTTATTTGCTCAATGTAGGTTAACCAAATGTATTGTGAATTTAATGTAAGATATAGGCTCTTAATATTTATATAAACGTGTAAAAGGTAGTGATTTCAAATAACATAACTTCGATTTCAACTACAATTTTCCAACTCGAAGTTGAATTTCAGAACTGCTCTTTCCTCTTAGAATCGGAGGGGGGCGACTAACTGGAATAAATCCTAATATTTTTATGGGCGGACTATTTCAGCTACTCCTGGATACAATTACGAGGAGCTGACTCAGCGATGAGGTGCATTGGGGAAGGCCTCTGTCCAGCGGCAGCTGCGTTAGGCTGAGTTTAGAACGAGAGAGCACCGTAGGTAGCGTCGCCCGATAGCACAAATACTCTTATAGGAGACTCTGGTATGTAAACTTAAATTATAAGCATGCTCAGGTCTCCTGCAATTACCTGAAACGGGGTAAATGATAGAAATATTTTGAGGGAGAATAATCTCAAATAACGGAATTATGTATCGATTAAAGATACTTCTGCGAAACTAAGAAAAATTATTATAGCAGACGATGCATCCTATTGGATTCATGTTCCAGTTGGAACGATTATAATAATCTGATTAGGTGAACATAGCGAGTGGGTGTACTTTTAAACTCTATAGTAATGTCATGGAGAGCCACAGTTCATTCTATTGTGAAAGCTCATACGCTGTACTGCGTCACGCATCTGATTTTCAGAGGGGGGAATGTGACTGTTTGTCACTTACTCCTAATTGTTAAGAAAATGTCTTGATCGTTATTTTAAAACTCTTCACACGATATCGCCACGTGCAAAACATTAAGTTTCTATTTTATGGCTTGACGGTCAAGTGACAGTAATTAACAATACTGCACCACTTAGAAATGCATAAATTCTTTACTTAATGGCAAATCCACTTGGGACAAAAACTATTAGCAGGCAATTCTTGAGAAAAGATAAGAATATTCGATTTCTAAAGGCATTTTTGAATACGAGCACCCCATGAGGCCATGGGCATGGGCGCAACAATTGAGACGGTTGGATCAACAAAAAAGGGACGATGATGGTGTTGGAGACATTTTACGAAAAAAAAGGGGCAAAGGCCGAGGAGAGAGGTCGGTAACGAACGGCTGAGCGGGGCAGTCGGTTTTAGACCGCTATAGGATCCGGACGATATAAGCTATTTTTAGTTAAGTTAGGAGACTTAGTGAATACCGGGAGTCTATGTCCAAATGGGTTGTTGTAAGAGTGCGATAATGATTTAATAAGTTAAATATAGTTGGGTTAAAAGCCCTGTTCAGACTAATCTAGTATGTGTGTGTGTTTGTTGGTGAGCGACTGGGTGAGTCCTTTATTACAATAACTATCCGGGGCTGATGTTGTAATTCGAGTTCTTAAAACTAAACAGACAGAAACGTGTTGCTGGGGAGTTTGTTGCTCCACTTCGACTTCCCAGCTCCAACACTAGGAAGTGGTGAAGGGAGGGCGCTTTTGGGGCTGTCTATAGAGTTTCAATAGAGTTGATCTCCAACTCTATTGCAAAATGGTTCTCGAGTTACGATTATTAACTCTATTCTCTGGTAATTCTTGAATTATTTATTCATTAGCTCTAACCATCAATTCAGCCAATTTGCCTTTTGAGTTTTGACTCTCAATCCTACTATGACCAACCATATAGTGATTCTAGAATAATATGATCTTACCTCTGACAGATGATTCGGTCAGGTTGACACAAACACGTGTCTTGCAGATGCGCTAACGGTACAAAACGAGCACATGATCCATGGGGTGGGATTGGAATGGTTTGATACCACATCTATTTTATAACCAGTCTAAGGACTGTTAGGGACCATGTCTACTATTAGCATGATGACTGACGTTCTGCTGCTGAAAAGCCGCCTTGTCACGTTCACCAGTTCGAAAGAACTGCTAGGGACAGTGCTCACTAGGAGCATGATGTCGACGCATTGCCGCTGAAAAGCGGCTTACGTCACTTATGGAAGTGTTGCTCTGAGTGCTCCAGGTGTAGATGTAAAGTATCGTGTGAGTCACGAGTGACCAATTACCTATTACGTTAGCGTAAGGGTTGTTTACAAGAGCTATTGGTTGCCATATAAATATACTTTAGATCTCCTAGTTATGTGTTACCCTTTTGAAACCACTTTCAATATATTTAATTAACTATGAATTCCCTAATCTGATTTACTATATCTTTCAATCCTTTCCTTGTTCTAAGAATGATACGAGGCATTGGACTTCTTCATATTAAGGAATTCAGTTTTCTTAGTCAGTGGAAAGGTGACCAGCCTGGAGACGAACCTTACAGGGTCACGCGGATGGCGGGGCGTGACCTTTGCCCCTTAGGGGGCAACTGACCAAAATGCTAATATTTACATGACTTAGGAAAAACGAAAATTTTATCAGCCTAGGGTCTTATTGGAACAGTCACATGTGGTGCCGCGTGACCAGGATTCTCGTCATTAAATGTACTGATTCACTTCAGTACAACGAGAAAGAACAATAAATATGGGTTACTATAATAATAACACAACGTAATTTTATGGTTCTAGGAATTGTAAGAGACGGTTCGAGTTACAACGGCTACAACGATTTATGTTTAATTAGATAACGATTTTGTTGTCGTGATTAAAATCATCAACCATTGGCAGTGGGTTCAATTCCCGCATGATTTATCAGTTAAAATACTGCATTCTGTTGTCATGAAATTAGGGTTTGATTTCCGCCTAGCGCAATAGTTGATAAGTAATTAGATTCCTGTGT
The DNA here is from genome assembly GCA_950022335.1 of Eurois occulta. Taxonomy (NCBI): domain Eukaryota; kingdom Metazoa; phylum Arthropoda; class Insecta; order Lepidoptera; family Noctuidae; genus Eurois; species Eurois occulta. The sequence goes on along the minus strand of OX465494.1, from coordinate 388,865 downwards.
CATGGTATGTGGGTTCGATTCCCTGCGTGTTTTGTTAGTTTAGAGTTCATTGATTTCGATTTTAGAGTAAGTGAGTTACAATTTGAAAGATTGTTGCTTGTGTTCCTGTGCCACCTTATTGATGGGTTCGATTCCCGGTAGGTGAAGGTTTTGTGTCCGATGGTACACAGACCAATTTCAATTTATGTTTGCCATTTAAAATGTTTATATTTGTATGAGAAGAGAGTGAAAGTAGATATACGAGTAAGACACGCGCTCAACTATGGATAAACTTTATATTATTAGTGCTAAGATACCAAGAAGCGTAAAGTTTACTAAAAGACAACTAATTTACTAAGAGTTACATTAACTATTATTCTAGAAATTTAACCTAAATCTTTCCGACTCTGTAGCCTATGTCATATAATTGGACAGATACTCGTGTGGACTTATTTCAAATTCCAGGATATTTCAATCTTCGTTTGGCTGACATTTAACTTTGTCTAAACCTTTGGATTGTGAGGTGTACTCGGGTCAAAGTTTCATCAAAATCAAATTCAGCTGATGTCGCCTGACTCCAACGGCAGCCGTAGCGTGGTCCCAGTTGCGAAGCTAAGTTCCACTTTTATTAGACTCTATGGTTACCTGTAGTCATGTGATATGACTTTGTTATCTCAAAAATAATTGTATATTATTTTGAGCTCTAAGACTACATTGTAAACCTACCTAATCAGTTCCAAAATTGGGACCTACCGTATAAAATTCATGCCAATATTTTAAATACTAGCTATGGATATTACAATAATGTGTCCTAATAATCCAATAATTGTTTGGACAATCTAAGGTGTCTAAGTTTCAAAATTAGATCCAAGGTCAAGATTCTTATTTGCTCAATGTAGGTTAACCAAATGTATTGTGAATTTAATGTAAGATATAGGCTCTTAATATTTATATAAACGTGTAAAAGGTAGTGATTTCAAATAACATAACTTCGATTTCAACTACAATTTTCCAACTCGAAGTTGAATTTCAGAACTGCTCTTTCCTCTTAGAATCGGAGGGGGGCGACTAACTGGAATAAATCCTAATATTTTTATGGGCGGACTATTTCAGCTACTCCTGGATACAATTACGAGGAGCTGACTCAGCGATGAGGTGCATTGGGGAAGGCCTCTGTCCAGCGGCAGCTGCGTTAGGCTGAGTTTAGAACGAGAGAGCACCGTAGGTAGCGTCGCCCGATAGCACAAATACTCTTATAGGAGACTCTGGTATGTAAACTTAAATTATAAGCATGCTCAGGTCTCCTGCAATTACCTGAAACGGGGTAAATGATAGAAATATTTTGAGGGAGAATAATCTCAAATAACGGAATTATGTATCGATTAAAGATACTTCTGCGAAACTAAGAAAAATTATTATAGCAGACGATGCATCCTATTGGATTCATGTTCCAGTTGGAACGATTATAATAATCTGATTAGGTGAACATAGCGAGTGGGTGTACTTTTAAACTCTATAGTAATGTCATGGAGAGCCACAGTTCATTCTATTGTGAAAGCTCATACGCTGTACTGCGTCACGCATCTGATTTTCAGAGGGGGGAATGTGACTGTTTGTCACTTACTCCTAATTGTTAAGAAAATGTCTTGATCGTTATTTTAAAACTCTTCACACGATATCGCCACGTGCAAAACATTAAGTTTCTATTTTATGGCTTGACGGTCAAGTGACAGTAATTAACAATACTGCACCACTTAGAAATGCATAAATTCTTTACTTAATGGCAAATCCACTTGGGACAAAAACTATTAGCAGGCAATTCTTGAGAAAAGATAAGAATATTCGATTTCTAAAGGCATTTTTGAATACGAGCACCCCATGAGGCCATGGGCATGGGCGCAACAATTGAGACGGTTGGATCAACAAAAAAGGGACGATGATGGTGTTGGAGACATTTTACGAAAAAAAAGGGGCAAAGGCCGAGGAGAGAGGTCGGTAACGAACGGCTGAGCGGGGCAGTCGGTTTTAGACCGCTATAGGATCCGGACGATATAAGCTATTTTTAGTTAAGTTAGGAGACTTAGTGAATACCGGGAGTCTATGTCCAAATGGGTTGTTGTAAGAGTGCGATAATGATTTAATAAGTTAAATATAGTTGGGTTAAAAGCCCTGTTCAGACTAATCTAGTATGTGTGTGTGTTTGTTGGTGAGCGACTGGGTGAGTCCTTTATTACAATAACTATCCGGGGCTGATGTTGTAATTCGAGTTCTTAAAACTAAACAGACAGAAACGTGTTGCTGGGGAGTTTGTTGCTCCACTTCGACTTCCCAGCTCCAACACTAGGAAGTGGTGAAGGGAGGGCGCTTTTGGGGCTGTCTATAGAGTTTCAATAGAGTTGATCTCCAACTCTATTGCAAAATGGTTCTCGAGTTACGATTATTAACTCTATTCTCTGGTAATTCTTGAATTATTTATTCATTAGCTCTAACCATCAATTCAGCCAATTTGCCTTTTGAGTTTTGACTCTCAATCCTACTATGACCAACCATATAGTGATTCTAGAATAATATGATCTTACCTCTGACAGATGATTCGGTCAGGTTGACACAAACACGTGTCTTGCAGATGCGCTAACGGTACAAAACGAGCACATGATCCATGGGGTGGGATTGGAATGGTTTGATACCACATCTATTTTATAACCAGTCTAAGGACTGTTAGGGACCATGTCTACTATTAGCATGATGACTGACGTTCTGCTGCTGAAAAGCCGCCTTGTCACGTTCACCAGTTCGAAAGAACTGCTAGGGACAGTGCTCACTAGGAGCATGATGTCGACGCATTGCCGCTGAAAAGCGGCTTACGTCACTTATGGAAGTGTTGCTCTGAGTGCTCCAGGTGTAGATGTAAAGTATCGTGTGAGTCACGAGTGACCAATTACCTATTACGTTAGCGTAAGGGTTGTTTACAAGAGCTATTGGTTGCCATATAAATATACTTTAGATCTCCTAGTTATGTGTTACCCTTTTGAAACCACTTTCAATATATTTAATTAACTATGAATTCCCTAATCTGATTTACTATATCTTTCAATCCTTTCCTTGTTCTAAGAATGATACGAGGCATTGGACTTCTTCATATTAAGGAATTCAGTTTTCTTAGTCAGTGGAAAGGTGACCAGCCTGGAGACGAACCTTACAGGGTCACGCGGATGGCGGGGCGTGACCTTTGCCCCTTAGGGGGCAACTGACCAAAATGCTAATATTTACATGACTTAGGAAAAACGAAAATTTTATCAGCCTAGGGTCTTATTGGAACAGTCACACTAACTTAGAAACAGTTTGAGTAACATCGGGATTTGTTCAACTTGGAGTAATGTAAAGTAATTTTGGAGAGGAAATTAACTTCGTGCTAAGTTATTTGTTTCCAAGTATAAAGGAATCAGCTTCTTTTAGTGATTTAGAATAAGCTGACTAAGTCGTTTTTAATTATAAAACATCTTTCCGGAGGTTTTCATTTATACTCATGCGATCAAAACTTAACGGCAGTAATCCTCGAAGATACCATGGCAAGAGTGATAGGTATAACTAAAAAAACACATTTTTTAAAAGTAACTAAAGCAGTGTACATAGGTAAGTAAGTATTCAATTAACTTTGCAAATTGGTCATGTTTCTCTGCCCACACAATCTTAGCGTTGAGCTAGAGATTCATTTCCTGAGCAAGTCGTCCCGGGTAATCTATCTTCGTTTACATTTTAATATTTTTATTTACTTAGGCTAACAGAGGGCTTAGCCTGTAGGCGTCTAGGCTAATTAAGCCCAAAGAAATGAATGGAGTAGCTGTATAAGAATTTAAATGGAAAATAAATTACAAAAGTTTTCAACAAATTATTTCAGCAAAATTGAATATCTTCATAATCTTAATACATCATCCTACAAGGACGGCAGAATTAAAAAAAAGTGAAGTGAACTAAAAGTCCAAACAACAGGATACACAAATGATGTGCGCTACTAACGGCAACAAAACACAACTGGGACCACAAAGGTAAATGCTATGAGGTAAGCTGTACAGCACTTTCTCTTATTACATCCTGTACAACACGGTAGAGGAATTACAGTACGTAATGAAACCAACCAAGAACCGACCAAAGAGAATTACGGAAACAACAAAACTAACCACGATGTTAATTAATTAACAAACCCAAAAAAACTTATCACAGTGAAAGCTTCTGAATGAACATTTCACATTCATGATGCTTTCTACTTACCAGGAAAACAGAAGTATACAAGAGAAGCTCTGAAAGAAAACCCACCACGTATTGCAATTTTGAAATTACTGGAACTATACATTCCGGTCTAAATAACTAAGCAAACTTGACGAGAGGCTTGCGTTGTACTAGTGTGCGGGTACCAGGACAGCAGCAGTGCGACAGAGCAACGAGGACCGATGCGGTCGTGTAATGAGTGGCTTCCTTCGCTTATTACTTGTTGTACAGAATGGCAGGGAAATTAAGGTCACTGTGTGTCACACCGGAGTCTACTTGCTACGTTGGATTCCTTACATCGCGCAGAAAAAAAAAAGAAAGAATAGGTTTATGAAGCAAACATAAGAATTATTCACTCGTTCCGTACAGGTGAACGAAACTAGCTCAGTCACCGTTCTCAACCTGCCGGTGTAACAAATTGCCTTTATTGTATTTTAAAATACAATCCACTATAAACTTCCAATTTATGTGGTTTCATTACCAGCGACTGCCACAGTAAGAATGACTTCAGTATTTGTGGTACACTAGTAGAAAAATTAACAAACTTTTGCGGAGATAGCTAAAGGGTGGTTTTACTAGGACCTGTAATCGCTGTCGATTTTGATCTGAGACTAATTATGAGCGAACATCGCCGAGGAAATTAGATAATTTCAACTTACACTACAGTGTGTAAGGCGGTCAATGTATGTTCGTTGATAATTGGACTCGTTAATTTTCATTTTTAAAGACCCCGTGCAAATGGCTTTGTAGTTGAGTTTAAATAGTATTTTTACAAGAGAGCATAATGGTTGCTTAATTTGCAAACATTCTACTTTAAAGCGGGAACCAAACTCTTCATTACTTTGTTCTTATATTGCGTGTTAATGAAGATTTATATTGTTTCATTATGTAAGTATCGTGTTGTCCAGTTACCGCTGTTATTGCTATGAAAACCACCAATGATTTCACCAAACAGTCTACCGTTTTATCTTTGGGCTATTGACACATCCAAAAAAAAATCGATCAACAGGTCCGTTAAACTACTTAATTACAAGGTTAATAAAAGTTACTTCAGAAAGTAGTGAAAAGAAGTAAAAGTAGGTAGTATAAGAACCAGTTCCAAAGTATCCAGATAGTTCTGTATAGAGAGCCCTCGTAGTTGAACTAGCCCTTAGAGATCTACGTTTATCTAACCTATTTGGTAGTTAAGGACTGGTTTAAGTAATGCGACAGTATGTGCAAATTATGATTTGTTGTGAAAGAAGACCGTTTTTCTTACCCGTGGATATTGTTCAAGTGTATTGAAGCTGCTTGCGCACTTCGATTTATGTGGACACAATTCAGCATTCTACGTTTACTTATATATTTATATAAACTCACGCCTTTTTCGTGTGGGGGTAGGCTCGAACACAGAACGCCACCTGCTACGAACTCCTTTACATCTATGGTTATGGATGGTGTTAAGAGGGATCCTTCAACAGAGGTCAATGAAGACGCCAATCTGATGCTCATCTCAATTTACAACTAGAGCTACTCCTTAGAAGACCGGTCTTCTTCCCTTTGAGGAACCCTGGACAGGCAATATCAGCAGAACTTGCCCTAAAATAGTACTTTCAAAATTAGGTATCTTCACAAATGACAATGTAGCAGTTTATAAGACGTCACCTTAACTCCGTAGGCTCAGTAATTGAGTTGAACTAGGGTTCGCTCAGTAATTGTGATAACCGTTTGGTTAGCGGTCAGTCCTCGGTAATCGCCGTAATACCGCGCCTTGCTGGGGGTAGGTCGCGAACTTCGTACTAAAGCAGGACATGCATGAGACGACTTTTCTATTTGTCGAACAATAATCACAGTCCACCATTAAAAAAACGAACAACATTGGCGCTTACTGCCTCTGGAAGGTATTTAGTAATGCATTAAGTCCTTCTTCGAACAGTCCGAACTTTTTAAAAGGAATTTTGTGGCACATTAATAACACCTAAAATTGATCGATCTGCTGATTTAAGTGGCAGTAGAAAATTGGTATTAGGCAATGATTGGATAGTCGAGGGAAAAATAAGATAATAATTTCATGTTTGATACTTATATTCAAATAAAAGGTTCTTGAGCTGCATCGTGAAAAAACGACCTCGTAGTTAATTTATTTTAAAATTATTGATTTATTGTGTTTAGTTTGTCTTAAATCTATTCTTTATATTAGAATCAAGCAAAAAAGTGACACGAAGTGTTTGTGACCTGTATAAACTGTGATAACTCATATCAATCGATATTTCGTTAAGTCATCTACCGGCTGTCAACGTTTGGACTGTGGATTTGAATTCTTCGAACCGGGGGAGTATTCTGTTTTAATTAACATAATATTGTGCACTTATTTACATACTATACATCATACAAACACTGCTCAGGGCTCTGAGTCGACGACGACGTCCAGTACACACCGGCTACGTTTATGTCTCATTTTGCTTGACAAATTGTGGAAGCAAAATCGAGGACGGAAACACTTGCCCAGACATAAAACACTTACTGCAAACCCTACTTCACACTTCTGGTATCCTGTCCATATTATAAGTAAACCATTTGGTTCATAATATAGATAGACTTTGTTCCTACTTAAACTCATGTTCTTACTAGTCCTTGTAGAAAAAAGTAAATCCAGCAATCAACTTAAATGTAAAATAGCCTCTGCCTTTCTTTAAAGTTTTAATTGTTATAAGCTTGAGAATATTAAATCAAATACCTTTTCTTTATCTTTAGTTTTTTTTTCTCTGATACCTCCATATTTTCATAAACTTTTCTAAAACTTTATCTATTGCTTTTATTTAATTATTTTTTTTTTGGCTTTAGATGTTCAAAACTTAAATATTTTATCTTTCTACTTTCAAAACCCCTCTTACTTTCTCAAGTTTTCAATTAAGGTAATATTTACTTTACATATTCAGCTGTTTCCTATCACATTTCAGGTGTCACTTGAGGTAATCAGTCAACATGATGACCCGTGGAGCTACTGTTCGTGACATGAGTGACAAACTGAAAGCAGCGCTGAGGGAGCTGGATTCATCTAGGAATGAGTGCAGCAAGCTGCTGCGGGAACGAGAAGAAAGTGAAGTTGAAATTGAGTTAATAGTGAACAAAAACACTCAACTCAAGAGCCAGCTTGCTGAACTACACACCCAGCACATGGATATACTGGACCAGCATCATCATCTCCGTCAACTAGTGTCAGATTTTCAGCAATGCCATGACACTCATGACCAGGCACTGAGACGTATATCTGAACTAGAAGCAGAATTGTGCAAGGCTCACAACACCATTACCTCCATCAACTCTCTGAAAGCCTGCGAAGAGGTTACTAACACCAATAACCTGTACAATGAGCTGATTGATGATGTATCCGGACTGAAGTGTAAGCAGCCCACCATCACTATAGATTTAACTGGGGATGATACCATAACTAAATGTCCAATTCTAAGTAGCCATAATAAAATTAAGAAATATATTAAAATCAACAAAAGTATAAAGAAGTATAAGAAACTTTTAAAAACTCAAAGTGTTTATAAACATAATGTTAACCTCAGAAGAGAATTCAGAAATTTACAAAACCAATTAAGTATATGTAATAGTAAGTTAGAAAGTAGTACACAAATGTATGATGTTGACATACTGAACCTTCAAAGGGAATTACTGAGTAGGGAAAATACACTCAAGGAAATATTTTCTAAATATGAATGTAGTCAACAGATGTTGAGTGAGCGCATGCAGGAGGCCTGTGAGTTGGTGGACTTGGTGAAGTATAGCGCAGAGAGGTATGAGTCACTGACTAACAATCTTACCTGTAGCTGTGCTGCCACTCCGCCACCTCTCATGTCACAACATGTTGTTCCTGCTGTTTTACCCATATTAAATCCCACCCAAAGTAATATTTTACTGTATTCTGATAGACTAGGAACTGGTTTTGGATCATTGTTAAATAACCGTTCTAAACATACAGTAGTGAACCATTGCCATCATAACCTGCATTTCAATGAGCTCATTCATAAAATTCAACACACACAATTGAATGAGGAGTCTACTGTAGTACTTTTAATTGGAAATAGCCTTAGTATATCAAAAAAGGACTTAGTTAATGGTATTGACACCCTTCTTAAGTTAAGATTAGGAAAATTAATATTATGTGCATTGCCATACTCTGACTATTTACTTGATGAAGAGAATGATTATATTTCTGGTATAAATAACCTGATGCATATTTTATCATGTCGTCATAGTGACCGTTTATTGTTTTTTGATACTAACAATTTTGTTAGAGATTTTGTTTTGATTCGGGAACATATGTTTCTTCCCAAAAAAAGTCAACATTTGCTGGCTACATTGTTAGCTTATAATATACACGCAGTTATTGATAATTTAACTGAGAGTAGGTTAAGTGATGACACAGTATTATCTCGTATTGCTGATAATACTGTAGTAGATTCTTTAAACTATTAGAGCCGACAAAAGAGAAGATGAATAGTAATATTTTACTTTATCATCAGAATATAAATCGCTTCTCCGGCAAAATTTTAGACGTGGAAATGTTAGTAGACAAATACCACATGGATATTTTATGTTTTTGTGAAACTTGGCTTAAACCAGATAGGATGTTGTTTAATGTGAATAATTTTTCAGTTGCCAGTGCGTACAACAGATCCACCGTGGGTGGTGGTACCCTAATACTTTGTAATAGCTGTTTTAGATATAAGGAAAGGAAGGATATCACTGCTTACTCTGTTGATCGCTTATGTGAGGTAGCATGTGCAGAGGTTGAAGGGCATACTTTCTTATGTGTCTATAGACCTCCAGCAACAAACTTGTCATTGTTTTTAATCACAATGGAAGAAATATTAAGTAAACTTTTCAGAGATAATAAATTAGTTTTTGTTTGTGGAGACTTAAATATTGATCTATTGGTCAATTCACCAGAAAGATGTAAGCTCATCTCATTGTTCAAATCATTCAATTTAAAATATTTATTTAATGAAGCAACCAGAATAACAGCAACTTCAGCTTCATGCATATATAATGTATTTACTAATTGTAAAGTAAAAGATTCGTCCTTAATTAGTGGTGTTAGGTCAGACCATACTGGTCAACTTGTATCTTTTGAGTTCGACAAAAAGTTAACCTTAGCCAAAACAATTCGATTAAGACCTCTTACTAAAAATAAATTAAAATCGTTTAAAAATAATGTTCTTTCGCTAGTTTTGATTCAAAAGACCCCAATATAAATTACGGTACATTATTTTCTACAGTTTGTCAAGAATTTAATAAAACGTGTCCTGTAAAAACAGTTAAAGTTAATTCCAAATCTAAATTTAGTGAATGGGCCACTACGGGAATAAGGATAAGCAGAGATATTCTATATAATTTATACCACGAAAAATCTCTGACTTCAGATCAAGCTTTTCACACTTATGTTAGAAGCTATTCAAAAATATTCAAAAGTGTCTGCGCTCAAGCAAAATATCAATTAATAGTCAACAAAATTGGTACCTCTAATAATAAAATAAAAACCGTGTGGCAGGTGATTAATAGAGAAACCGGAAAGACACATCAACGAGATCAGAATGAATTGTCTTTGAAAATAAATAACCAAACTATTTCTGATAAGCTAGAAGTCGCTGAGACTCTAGAAAATTTCTTTACCAATATTCCGTTAGAGGTTACGACATCTCTCCCCTCTTCATCTAAATTAGCTGAAGCACTTCTTAAAGAAAACTTTACTAAGGACATTCCAAACTTTAAATTTAAACCAATATGTATTGATACAATTATAAATGCATTCAAAAGTCTAAACATAAAAAATACTGAAGACTTATGGGGGATATCCGTCAAAGTTCTTGGGGATATTATTGACTCTATTGCTCCTCTCCTAACTGGCATATTCAATCAATGTTTGGATAGCGGCAAGTTTCCTGACTTAATGAAACATAGTAAAGTAATACCAATATTCAAATCGGGTTGTAAGGGTGACCCCTCTAATTATAGACCTATATCTGTGCTTCCAGCATTGAGTAAAATCTATGAAAAAATAATGCTGGACCAGATGCTGTCTCACTTCAACTCAAATGGGATTCTGCATAGTCAACAGTTTGGTTTTACGAAGGGCAGGTCGACAACAGACGCGGGAGTAAAACTCATCAGTCACATTCTGGAATCCTGGGAGAAGTCCCAGGATGCCATTGGTATTTTCTGTGACCTCTCAAAAGCGTTTGACTGCGTCGACCACAACACACTGATCTGTAAATTACACTACTACGGAATTCGTGGACAAGCTGCTGATCTTGTTCTCTCATATTTATCAAATAGGCAGCAAAAAGTAAATGTAAATGGGGTGACGTCCTCCGGGTCTCTAGTAAAGATGGGCGTGCCCCAAGGTTCAATTCTCGGGCCTTTCCTATTTCTTGTTTACATTAATGATCCAAATTATCGGATATAATTCTATTTGCTGATGACACTTCGCTAATTTTTAAAATAGATAGAAAGGATACGGATGTCTTACATGCCAACGAAAGTCTAACTGTTCTCTCGAAATGGTTCGCAGCTAACAATCTTTTACTGAATGCGAACAAAACAAAATGTCTAAAATTCTCTTTACCAAATGTACCTCAACGGGATATAAATTTAAATCTTGACGGCAAAAAACTTGATGTTATAGCGGAAACTGTATTCCTAGGGATTACTATCGATTCAAAATTGCAGTGGGGACCGCACGTTAGAACTCTTTCGGGTAGGTTAAGCTCAGCTGCATATGCAGTAAGGAAAATAAGGCAGTTAACTGATGCAGCTACAGCTAGGTTAATATACTATGCTTATTTCCACAGTATTATGTCTTATGGCATTCTGCTGTGGGGATCGGCGGCAGACGTTGACTCAATTTTCATTTTACAAAAGCGGGCAGTCCGCGCGATCTATAAAATGGGTCCTCGCGAGTCCCTCAGAGAAAAATTGAAAGAGATCGATGTACTGACTCTGCCTTCCCTTTATATCCTAGAATGTATTTTATATGTCCGCAAAAACCGAGGGCTTTTCAAAATTAGAAGCGACTTCCACAATATTAATACACGCAGTAAACACGAAATTGTAATACCCAAATTCAGGTTAACAAAAACTAGTAAGTCTTTTCTTATTAACAGTATACGTTTTTATAACAAATTACCTAAGTCAGTTATAGAACTGACCGATGGAAAGTTCAAAAATTACATTAAACGTGTCCTTATTAAAAAAGCATATTACAAAATCAAGGACTACGTTGAAGATAAAGAGGTTTGGCTTTAGTTCCTTCTGCGCATGCGGCTTCCCTGGTAGCTCATAAACAGCACAAATATGTGGATGTCTCTAACTATTCTCAAACAATTTTTTTTTTCTTTTCATTTTATTTTACAATGGTTTTTTTTTTCTTTTTTTACAATGGTTATCACATCACTTAAACACCCTTTGTTCAGAATAGTTGCAGCACTGATGACAATATTTTTGTCACTTGTTTAATTTAGTCTTTTATAATATTTTCTTGCCTTTGTATAGATTCTTTTTAACGATTGTTTGTGAATGTGTGAACAGTGTAGGCCTTGTAGATTCCTAGATGTGTGTTAACTTTTGTTAACCTCTTATCTTGTTTTCCGTTTTTCTTGTGTAGTAAGCAACGACTTATTGTCGGGCCTATGCTGTCCCCCCATACCTGAGTACTAATGCTGTAACATGATAATATTGTAAAACTAATCATTTTAAAAGAGTAACCATGGAGTTTCTTGCCGGTTCTTCTCCATAGGAAACGACCAACCCGAACCGTGCACCTTTTTGTCGACGTTTCATAAGTGCCCAGGTAGGCCTATGTGAAATAAAAATATTTTGATTTTGATTTTGATTTTGCAACACCAAGTACTGGAATTCACCGTTACAAAGCTTCCCACAAAGTGGTGAAGCCGGCGGGAAGCCGTTGGTTACGAAAACCACAGAACCGTTTGATGCTGCAACGTTTGGGGGAGAAGTAGACGTCTTTTGGCCTATATTAGACGAATATTCAGCTATGTGACTCATACTCATTCAAATAGTTCAACTGGGAATCGAAAAAAAAATCTATTGTACTTTCACAGTTTTATGCCTTGTGACTGGGACTATAGCTACATTTCATTGTTGTCTTTGTTTCGACAGTTCAAAAGTGCCTGTAACTGGCCTACTTGAAATAAATGCTTTGATTTGATTTGATTTGAAAACAAAGTCTCTACCTAGTTGTGTACGGTAATCCGACTAGTCGCCAGGTCCACAGCAATCTCTACAAAGGAAATTAGTTTAATGAACACGCCAGGGGTTAACGATGGTAAACACGCATTTAGTATAACGTACAACATAGACTGTAGAACGTATTACATAGAGCGTACCTGCGTAATGGCGCCGTCAAGTAATATGATAGTGATGCGCTAATGGACGTTTGCGGCCATGTTTAGTGATGTGCTTTAGGCAAATCGGTTTGGGTTATGAAGGTTTTAGTTACGTAGTTATGTGTATTAACAAAAGACTAAAATTCGTGTCTAATAAATTAATATAGAAGTAACATTCAATATTTGTTCACCTGTGCAAGGTATTCTGCCAGAAGAGTAAATTTAAATTCCAACAAGGTCCTATCGGTGAGATAAGGGGTTTTTATATACTGAAAATATTTTCACACATTCCAGTTAAACTTGCTATCAGATACAAAACAGCACGTATTCAATCCAGACCTGATTATCACACACTCCTTTAATTGCAGCACTTAGTGCAGCAGCGGGCAAGCTAACCACGTTATCATGGAAACCATAAGTCAAAGGGTAATCGCGTTAACCGGTCGTGGGAGCCCGTCCGGCGTCCGTCCGGCCCGTCCCGCCAGGACACGGGAAATTCATTTACTTAAATTAATTTTGCATTTTTGATGCTCACAGTTTTCACTGATTGTTTTAATTTGACTAAAAGAGTGAACTTTATTTATTTTAATATTGAATGAATTTAATATTTGTAAATGAATTACGGTTTATGGGAAGCACCTAGCGATAAAGTAAATTTGGGAATGTATTTTTAATGTATGTATTGCTTGTTAAAATTGATTTTAAATTAAACATTAAAATTCTTGGAATCACTACTATTTCATTCTGTTACAACAGCAACATTATCAATGTTTTTTTTTTAATTCGGAAAACTCAGAAGGTAATATTTGGCCAAATATTACATGAAAGAGAGGGTAAGAAAGAATGGATTAAGAAAACGTGTTGCACCGACCCCGTGATGTAGGAAAGGAGCCGAATGATTCCAACATAACATTTTATTCTTCCTTTCGTTTCATCGTTGTTGCAACAAAATTGAATAAACTGATCTAATAATTGAACTCCTGATGTATTGCATCGCTACGCTACAATCTATCTAGCGCTGGCACAAACTAGGATATTTTCAGAGCTGTTCCGTAATTTACTGCCGATAGCAGTAGTTCTACGTCTGGCATTGATGTAGCACATATTTTTATTAACTTTTTGGGCTCATTTGTTACCGTGATGCATGGTTACTGCTCTAAATGTGCAATTGTTTAGAGATGTATTGCACGGGAATCAATTGTTCAATGAGTTGTGAAATGCAAGCCGGACTTTTCGACTTCTTTGTGCACTGTTCTAATTTTGTAAATAAAGTTGGCCAAGGCACAGATTGAGCTTTTCAATCTCAATGGGTACTAGAACAACATAATCAGCCTATACTGTTCAGTGCCTGTAATGTCTCACAGGCCTACTCTCCGAGGGGGAGTGGGCTATGCACCGCCACGTGAGTCCAGTGCGGATTGCAGGGGGTCGTCACGTGTCTTTGAATGTTTGGTTGTAGGACATGCTGATATCCTTACATGTTTTTCTTCACTATTTTGAGATCGGGACAAACATGTTAGTGCCTCAAAAGATTAAAATAAAAATATCAATTTTCCAGCTTAGAAAAAATATGAGAAAACCTTAATATTATAAGTGGGGGACTTATAATATTAAGGTTTTCTCATATTTTTTGTTGGTGATAATTTCGACCACTGTTGCATTAGACTTAAAAATAACTGACGAAATGTGGGTGTACTCTACTAATACCTCGAGGATTAAGGCGTTATGTTATGTTTGTAATATGAAAAAAGTGAAGCTTAACCAAGCTACACGCATCAAGGAATACGAACAAAAGTTGCACAGAATCCGCCTCACAAAAACATAGTAATTTACGGTGAAATCTGTACCAAAATCCGCCGGCAATGGTTTCCAAATTAGCATACATGTAAATGGAAATGTATGAAAGTTTACCCAGGTGGCAGGTATTACGTACGACCGACTAATTTACTGCGATTTAATTAAAGGAAATTTAGTAATAATATCAGTTAGGTTTCATTGCGCGGAGAAGACGTAATTGTTATTGGACCTTTTACTTCGCCACACGAACCATGTAAGTTGTTCTTGTTCTCGTATCACCAGGAGCTATTTTGTAACATATTTTGGAAATAGCTCATGTTTTCTTATGATTTTTTACTTCTTAAAACCAAATCACAAACAACAAATATACACTTATAAATTAAAATAATCTAAAGTAACTAACTTGAAAATACACTAAAAAATGGCGTCATAAAACTCCTCTTCAACGCTGGAGCTGTCAACTGGTAATGTCCCCAAGAGACTGGTGGCGTTGCCACGCTGTATGGCAACGCTAAGCCTCTGGCCAAGGTAAAAGCCAGCCCTTGGGTGACGGGAAGTGTTGACTAAGCGTTTTGAAATTTCCTTGAAAAGGCTTTGAGCACTCGGACCCCACGGTCCTTGAGTTTCAACCTCAAACGGCTCGAAAATATAGTTTCCAATAAGGTTACTATAATGGCGCCGCTGGAGGTTCTCCGCAGCCGCAGCGGTAGCCCCAGCACAGCACGATGAGATAGGAAGATGGGATGGTGCAAGAGTATCGACGCATGTTGCGTCCCACACTAAAGGATTTCTTCTAATTGGATCCAATTTATCTGCGGAATTAAATTTTTCTTAAGTTTTCTGCGTAAGAAATTTTACATTAAAAATAATCTAATGCTTTCTTTTGGAATTAAAAATTTCAATAATGCTATACTTATGATGGTATAACAATTCCTCATCTTCAAATTCTCATATTCTAAAACCGGGTGTAGTCATTTAACCTTGCAAAGGCACACATCCAGGATAAAAATGTCCTTTTAAGCAGTGCACTATGGTTAGTACAACAAAAATCACTCAAGGCCACTCTGCGATTCTCTAAAAGTAATAATCGGTATAACATCTACGAAGTCCAAACTTAACAAAAGTATTACCTAAATAAGTGCACTTGGCTAATTACTTTCATTCCCATTTCGTCATCGAAAGTGTGAATACAGTAGGTGTCACTAGTGACTTACACATTTGTTCCGTGTTTTTGTTTACCAATTCCCGGAAACCTATTACACAAGTGATTTATATTAATGATGGATTTCCAAGAACATGGTATGTACATTTGAATTTGAAGATCATTCGTTTTTTTATTTGAGTGCTACGTGATGTACAGTTTTTCGAAAGCATTTTAAATTCTAGATAGATACTTCTCGAGTTTTAGTTTACATTGGAGCATAATTAGATCTCAGTTTTTTTATATGTTAGGTGATACCTTATTGTTTATTACTTCACTTAAACCTTTTCCAAGTTTTTCCAATATTTAGAGTTATTTAGGTGCTACGCGAAAGTTGTCTCTTCGTAGCATATTGCTACGAACAAGAAGTATTTTCAATAACGCTGTATTTCTTTTATTTTGCACATAATGTTTTTTTTTTTAATATTTTTCATCTAGGTGTAAGTCGGAAGTGTTTATTTTCGCGTTTAAATCTTTATATATATGTAGTCTTTGAAATTTGGTCGAAGTATGGCAACAACAAGAAGTTGACCGTTACTGAACAGGCTGAGCTCGTATTTCAAGATATACGTGACGCGCTTTCAATAGATGAAAGCGATAAAGAAAACATTGATTTCGGAAAATTGAAAAGCCGCATTTTATACATATGCCAAAGAATCACTGACACTTGGAAAAAAAATTACTGCATTAAAGATCAATTCTTGGGGAGTCGGAAAGATTGATCTTGACACTCGCGAAAGTGTCTTGTTGGAGGGATTTCAGCAGCCAATGCAAATGTTGGCAACTACATTCCAGGATGTTGGTGATTTACAAGCCAATACACGAGGGCGACCTAGAATCAGGAATCGATAAGAACTTAATAAAACGTTGTGCCACCATTTTGCAAGCTTTAAATTTTGGCTGTAAAATAAACTCGGACAAGTTTGGAGAGTTTGCTATGGAATCTGCCAAGCAAATTGTACAAGCCTATCCATGGTTCCATCTGCCAGCTTCTGTCGACAGGTTTCATTGCATGGGTTTGGCATAATACAACATATACTATTACCTATTGGCGAGCTTTCGGAAGAAGCAGCAGAAGCCTGAAATAAAGACATTAAGATGTTTAGACTTCGTCACAAGTTTTCGAGGGTTATGACTAGAGATCGGATATTCGGATGCATATTTACCTAAAGTACGTTTTTTCTCGGCATAGGGTACAAAAGTATGCGGGCCTGTGGACGGTGAGTAATGGGCTAGCTCGCCGTCCGTCCGTCTTATGACGACAGGCCGTGTCGACGGTGTGTTCCACGCGCGCCTCAAAAAGATGTCAGCAAACAGGACGGGCCCGCAAGGGCCGATGCCTGCTAGGGCTGCGGGACTGTTCGAAAGAGATACCGCGGCCCTGGAACATAAAGGGCAAAAGAAGGAACATGGATGGTTTTTAGTCAGTAAAAGTCTGACACTCCCTTCCGCTCCGCCCAGAGTGGGAGGAGTCATTTGATGATTTCCCAACCAAAAAAAAAAATCGTGAACTGTCTACTGACACTTCAGTCGCTTTCGTTGTCGATCGTTTTTTGATGTACGGTTTGTTTGAATTTCTTGAGTTATTTTTTAACTACCTCGCTTTAGTTTTCTGGATTCTGTACCGTTTCTTTTCCAGTATACTTAAATGACGTTGTGATTCTCTTTGACAATGTAATATGACAGAAATAAACATGGCAAACGTCAATAATGAATCAACATAACAATTTACTGCCATGACAGAGTTTTTTTGTGTGTTGCAATTTCAAATGTATATTCTTGTATTTTACTACGAAACAAAGCCTGCAGTATTTTTATAGTTGAAAACTGTTTAAGTGTGTTTCCCCATTTTTGAGTATAGTGTACAATGACCGGCCGGGGCTCCATACATTTTGAAACATCTCCTTTATCGGTAAATCGTGTAAGTAAGTGGTTTACACGATTTACCGATAAATATTCTAAAATGTTGTTCGTTCCACACATTCTATTAAATATTTTGACAGTTCTGACGGTTGTATTATTTCTATTTATTCATACCTTATTCAAAGGTATATTTTTAGTACGTGGAACAACCGCAAACCGTCAGACTCCATCAGTTAGCTGTCACCTGTCATCTTAATCTCATTCACACAGGGCACACTACCGGGTGCTCAAAGAAAACGCCAAGAAAAGGGAATTATTTACTTATATATCCCTTTACAAAATAATCTTCTTCACGTGTTACGGTTCAAAGGTGTTTAATTAGGGTTTGTGTTATTTTCAGCAACAGCTCATTCGCCTTTACAATGGATTATTAATGAAGATCTAGGATATTTTCAGCAGGATTTTGTATCCGATGGTGGCGAAATTTATACCCGTTTACATTCAAATTCTGATTTAAATATGATGTCCATTTCAACTAACAGTAAGCGATACCTTATAAGTGTCGAAATTAAAACTGTTGGATTTTTTAAAAGATTTCTTGACATAAAATACTTTTATTCAAAAAGTTTTTGATATTATGTAATACCTTAAAAGTAAAAGGGCAAGCTTAATTTTGATTATAAATTAACATTTTCTGAGAAAAGAATTATTATTGAACAAAAAACTAAGCACCACATAATTAACATAAAAATAATACCTAGAATTTTGCGTCTCATTCAACATCATCAGCTATTATTTTATAGCCGCGAGCTCGTCTGCCAGACGTCATTCATAATGTTCTAAAGTCTAATTTAATATTCTATACCTACTTAACTCA
This sequence comes from Eurois occulta, assembly GCA_950022335.1. Taxonomy (NCBI): domain Eukaryota; kingdom Metazoa; phylum Arthropoda; class Insecta; order Lepidoptera; family Noctuidae; genus Eurois; species Eurois occulta. The sequence goes on along the minus strand of OX465494.1, from coordinate 370,489 downwards.
ATATATTGGTATTTTTATACTAATACTAGACTAGTTTATTAGATGCCGGTCATCTTATTATAGTAAACCAGCTCCTACGTATGTATGTTAACATAATTATATGTTAACGTACTATATGTCATACAGGCATCGCTTCTGCAGCTGACGCAATCGACCGGTGTAGAATAAAATGTAGAGCTTGAATCGCTTCTGAAAAACTGATCCCGCCATTCTTTACGCGTGTTTACGTCAAAATGGGCATTCATCTTTTCCATATGGGATGTAGTATCAGAAATAGCGTTACCAACACCAGTATTCATATAACGTTAAGAGTCTTATTCATCCTAAACACGCAAAAGTGAGTGCAATGTTTAAACGAGAATTATTTAAATAGTTTTTACACATGAACAAAAGAGAATTTTCACTAATTTCAATAAAAACGGGGCGAAGTTCTCGCAAACACCGTACAACAAAGATTATGTAAATTAGGGTCGGCCCAAACTAACGCGCCAACTTCTACCAACTTGTAGTTTATTCAGCTTCTTGTTATTTCAAGTTATGCCAAAAATAACTCCGTTAAAGAGAATACGGTTCGCATTTAATCCATCAAAAGTCTTAGAGACTTGAAAAATGATTTTTTTTCTTAAGAAAGAAGTGTTTCAAAATGGGATCAATAAAATGACAGTTGCGATAAAGATGCTCTTCTCTTATCACATACCTATTTAATATACTTATTATCATCATCTGCCGAGCCTGTTCCCGACTATGTTCAGGTCGACTTCCAGTTTAACCATATGCAGCTGTACCAGTATTTTACATATGTGATGAGGAGCGACTGCCTATCTATATTATTACTACTATCTATATTATTTCTATGTTATATATGGATATGGATATCTACGTTTATTTAAGCTATTTTAATTTGAATATTATTATATTAAGCTCACAAAAGTAACATTTACATATTTATTCTCAATCTTTTATAATCTCTTATCTTCCAAAACACGTGTATGTTCTATTAACTTACAAAATAGAATATACAGATCTCTGCAAAAATATTTATAACGCATATTTGAAAATGTCATAAAGATTAAAATTAATAAATGCGAAAGTAAGTCGAGAATGTATCTATGTCTGCTAACTGGCCACGACTATACGGCTTGATGGGGTACGCAGGGTATGAAAATGGGACTCGTGTGGCGTCGTGGTTCACATTGCAGGAACCTAAGCTTGATTCTGTTTCTCCATAGAGGCGGTATCCGTTGTTTGTACGAGACGGCTGACAGTTCGTGCGAGTCTGTTTGCGGCGATGATGTTTCGCTTCCGTCGTTCGAGGGTTCGTGTTCATTTTTGCTTCTTGGAGTTTCTTCAGTCGGGGTCACCACTGTTGGGATACGCAGGTTGTGAAAATGAGACTCGTGGTGAGGTTGGATATGGTATGACCTGTATTTCCAAAAGTCAGTTCTTTTTATACAAAAAATAAATACATAGTGGGTACACATAAAAAGTTAGTTTGAACACAATAATGTCAATACTGTGAGAATGATATTCCGCTACAGGCTAAATGGATTGGTATAGACCATGATTTGTGTTACATAGGACATAGGCTACTTGTTATCCTAGTAGTATGTCCCGGTGGGATAAATTACGACCTACACGTGGGCAAAACTCGGATAAAAGCGTTTAAATATAAAACCCCACGTTAATGCCATCAGCGTAACGTTTTAAAGGACAAACTGCTAGACGCGGGCGGCAAGCGGCGAAGGGAAACGTAATTAACTAGATGGCTATTTTCGCGGTAATTGTGAAAATGTTAACTTGCCGGATTTTGGCTGCGCGCCCGAACGACGTGCTCCCGGACCCCTTTACATTTGGACACGGTAATCCAATAAACACCTCTGAATGAAGAGCAGTCTACTGGGAATACCATTAATCTAACATCACACCTTTATATCCGAAGGATTGACAGTGGTGTACCACAGTACACCCACATTTTGCCAGTTATGTTTAAGTCCCATGTCGGGTACGAAGATATTGTGCGGACCATTAAGTTCACACTATTGTATTATTCCTCTGGTAATTTCATTCATCACCAATTTTATCTGCTGATTGTATTGCAAGAGACTATATAAAACCATAAACATACCTTAATTAAATTACATAAAAAATAAATATTGTCTCTGCTCTCATGGTTTCGTTCAAATAGTTCCTGAATGGAGATCACGTACTCAAAACACTACCCGTATAAAAGCTACATTTTATAATTGCTATCCTCATTCACACTTTTATAACCTTTATACCTCACTTTTAAGGTTGAAAATTGCGTGAAAGTAGTCACATAATACGTTAGTGGGATAATTGCAACAGTCATTTACTCTTTTATGATCCTTATACAGTTGTAACAAGGTTGAAAATTGCGTGGTGGGGTAGATAGATTATGTGTGCCTGTATAGCGATGCGTCTGGAGTCATAATTTAGTTCTTTATGTTCCGTATAACGTTGTCATAAGGTTGGTTATTGCGTGAATGACGGAGGAATGGTTGCGGGCACGGCAATGTGTCTAAAACAATGGGAGGTCGTTAGCGGAGTGACGGGAGGGCTCTCATTGTGCTTGAGAGGTGTTCTAACCTTGAGAATACTAATGAAACACACTCGACTTCGGTTACACGATTGAAATCTTGTGAAGTATGAGAAGTGGCGACAGGGCTTGTGTTTCATCACGGAGTTAGAAACGACGTACATTTTTAAAGAAGGTAGTAGTTTTTTTTCAAGAGACGCTAGGAAGGGTTGCTCTTTCATAATTTGTAGGGATAGTCTTGTGTTGTGTGTCTTTTAATCGGTGCTAAATGTATTTCCTATATTTTTTCTCATGGCATTACTTAACACAACGTTTAATAGCTAACAGAGATTGGTTAAGTTGGCTCTCAAACCCTGATCAAGAAATTATCGTATGTTCGGTAAAAGTTATTAACACACAACTATTCGTTAACTCGTATCGTTAACTTCCCCGAAGAGAACGAGATAATACTTTTACACAGGTAAAGTAATAATGGTTTCCCAGAAAATGCCTGCATGCTACGCCGTAGCGCCTTTTAGAAACTACGACAATAGTTTTTTACTATTAAAATACCTAAATGCATGGTCTTTTTTGTGAAGGAGATTTGAAAACTCCAAATCATAGCAGAATGGTATACTCTTTGTATGAATAATGTTAGAAGTTTTTGCTTTAAACTAAGTACTAAACGTTTGTTCACAAAGAGTAAAACCTAATTCTATAAAACGATATTGTCACTAGTTGAACAAAAAAGGTCTAACACTCCAAAATGGTGGACACATTCCAACCAAAAAACTGCTGCATCACAGTCCGATACACTGCTCAATCGAAATCCATTCCACTCACCCATTAGAGCGCTTTCCAACTGCACTGTGTTGCAAAAAAACTGGGGGAAAACTGTTCAAGTGGTGCTTAGGGAGTAAAGCGTGTCGACTCAGCGAGACACGGTGTCGCTGGCACGGTGCCACCGAGTTGCCTAATTGATGCTGGGAGCTCTCGGCTTTTAGCGCGAACTACGTGTAATTGGTTTCTGCCGGTGACACTGCGATAGAAGGTGAGCTCGTGTCACCTAGCAGTAGCCACTAAAGTCTGCTGTCCGACACTTTTGATCTGTGACATATATGTATTTGTTTCACTCTTTTGTTTTTTTTTTTAATTAGTCATGTCCTTTATTCTCTATTCGTTTTCCAGTTTGTTATGAACTTGTACTGGTATAAATTAGGGTTTGGACATCGTGAGAGCATAATGTCTACATATTGAAATCCCCAAACATCGACAGGGATAAGGTGATGGTGTTAACCGATGAGAGATAGCAGTACTGACGTTGATTGTGTCTCTATAGACTGGAGCATTTCTTGTCAAATCAATCAAATCAAATCAAAATATTTTATTTCACATAGGCCTACATGGGCACTTATAAAACGTCGACAAAAAGGTGCACAGTTTGGCTTGGTTATTTCCTATGGAGAAGAACCGGCAAGAAAATCCATGTTTACTCTATTAAAATGTCTTATCAAAATAAAGGTCAACGAAAAAAAAACTGTTATTGAAATGAAAATACTCAATATTGAACCTGATGTTAGACTGGTGGCGTTGCCTCGTTGTATGGCAACACTTCACCTCAGCCGAAGGTGAAGTACAGCCCTTGGGTCACGGGATTTCGTTCGTCTGGTGACTGTTAGGGAGGTATCTCTCTATAGGTTATCTTGACGTGGCGGGGTGTCTCAGCACGGGAGTAATTCTGTGTATTTTTATGTATTTTTGTATTAAGTTTTGTGCTTAATTACATAAAAATACATTACATTCTAATGTATTTTTATGTAATTTAGATTACTATTATGATGAGCGTTGTCCTTTTTTAATTTAAGTACTAACAATAGTTTTTAGGGTTCCGTACCCAAAGGGTAAAACGGGACCCTATTACTAAGACTCCGCTGTCTGTCTGTCTGTCTGTCTGTCTCCAGGCTGTATCTCATAAACCGTGATAGCTAGAAAGCTGAAATTTTCACAAATGATGTATTACTATTGCCGCTATAACAAGAAATACTAAAAATTAAAAAAAAATATTAAGGGGGGCTCCCATACAACAGATATGATTTTTTTGCCGTTTTTATAGATAATGGTACGGAACCCTTCGTGCGCGAGTCTGAATCGCACTTGGCCGGTTTTTTCTAAGTCTTGTATTACTAACCTTTGGATCTAGTTGTCCTAAAATAAATAAATTTGAATTTGAAGCGTCAACTAGGCGTTTAGAAATTTCCTTAAAAACGTTGTGAGCACTCGGTCCCAAAGTTTCAACTCCAAACGGCTCGAAAATATAGTTTTCACAAAGGTTACTATATCTACGCCGCGTGAGGTTCTCCGCAGCCACAGCGGTAGCACTAGTACATCACGATGAGTTTAGAAGACCTTTGGTCGAAGCATAGAATAGGTTTCTAGGGTATTTCCGATTACCAGTAACCGAATTTAGTTTCCACAAATACATATTTCATTGCCACACACTACTGTAAAAGTTATTAATCACTGGATACTGGTTTCATGTGACACGGACCGAATTTCACGGTAGCTGGAAACGTAGAATAATTCAAAGTATACACACATTGGAATAAAAATAACCGATTTAGTCGCATAGAGACAAGTGGTTACGTTTTTGTATAGTGCAACATAACAAACAATTAGGTAGTCAACTGTAATTTATTTATTTTCATAATAAAAAGGGCCTAGTTGGTATTATTCTGCACAGACCACACCGCCAGCTAGCGAGCGAGCGAGCCGGGCGAGCATCGTTTCACCCCTTTTCATACTTTAGTTTACACCGCGATCTACAGAGCTAAGCTACGTCACCAATACAAACGATGCGAACGAAATATCTGATGATGCCAGCGATGCTATTCGTTCACCTCGCCCGCCTCGCTCGTTTATATAGTTTCCCTGGCGTCGCGTCGCCCGCTAGCTCGTACGGTCGCTCGCTAGCTGGCGGTGTGACCTGTGCTTTACTCTATGCCGGTACTGTTGCTTATCGCTTTTAGTTGTGTTTCGTGACAATGGCAGACGAATGATGAAAGAACACATAAATAGTTGTCTTCAGAACAATGAGAGAAATATGACGAGACGAGTTTTATTACCTGTCGCCTTACAGAAGCTTTTTGTTGTTATAAGTTGGGCGTCAGGCTGGATGTCTTGAATAAAATAAATTACGTTGAGGCACAATTTATTGTTCCTAAAATTACTGTAATACTAGTATTATCTAGATGATAATCATGGAATATCTAAAATGACGAGACATGATAAAATATTAGAAAGTGCTTTATAAGATTTTTCTTAATTTGTTTTGTTCTTTTGTGTAATTTCATACAAAATATTTAATTTTGGGTTAGGTTAGCGCGGCACATACATTCTAATAGGAACAATAAGCCATAAAACTATGTTATTACCTTGCCATGAATTTCCCATCGGCAAATATGTCGGAATTCCATACAAACTTTCAACCGCTATTTAACCTCGTTAGGTTTTTTTCTCATTAATTGAGAAAAATACTCCCCTAGTGCTCTTGAACTTTTGTGAACTCGTGAACTCTTGTGAAGTTCTTCATTCAGTGGTTTGGTGCTCTGCATGACCTATTACTGAATTTAACATTTTTGTAGTAGTTAATTAAACCAAAAGCTCATAATTATTTGAGCACTGTTATACTTTTCCTACTCAACTAGCAACTTGCCAAAAGTTATGGCGTTAAAGTTTCTGTATACCATTAAGCTTAAATTTTAGGTACTGAACCGCCCAGTACTAATATTACCAAGAGACACAGGCAATACTAAAAAGAATAATGAGCATGCAGTCCAAGAATTTCACCGACCAATATGTACTTACATAAGAAGCCTCAAGCCAAACATAGAATAGGGCGGGCCGCGATGCATCGCATTGCATTGCAAAAATCCTGCTAAATCAGTTTCTTACAACATTTTGAATGAAAAAATAACACATGACAGATGGGGGACCAAATGTGCGCATGCTTCATTGCTTTAGACTGGAAACAGTAGACATTCAAATTCAGTCTGACTGAAACTATTTGCGTTGCGGCACTGCCTGGCACGCCCCCGAATGTGCTTAATTTGCGTATAGCTTAAGGTTGAATTTCACGTCATAATGATGGGTTCTACCACAGTGCAGGAAGTTTTGTTGACGAAAAGGATATACCGAGGTCGACTGTATATATATGTTGCAGTCAAAACTCTTAACCAGTCAAAAGTACTTTTAACTGAATAAAATAGATAAAATATAATTTTGACTGAACATGTTCGTAAAAAGTGATTTTGACTTAAAATCATTGGTTAATAGTGCTTTTGACTGCAAATTTGTGGTTAAAAGTTGTTCTAACTGACGGTCTTAGTTAAAACTAGTTTTAACTGCTAAAGCATCAGTCAAAAGCACTTTTACCACTATTAACTAGTTGGAATCTCCTATTTGAATTCGGTTGGGGCCCTTATTTCTGTCTGCAGGGTTTACAGGGACCTAACTAACCGAACCTCGGGTTGCCCCTGACGTCGACCGTCTAGGGTTAGGGTTTCTGTCAGCATCTGTTAAATTTCAATTACGTTATATTAAGTCAATTTGTGTAATGTCTTCATTCCAAACGTTATTTATGGAATAAAATTAAAAAATAATGAATTGTTTGTCAAATAATACATTGTTAAATAAAAGTTTATCGGATAATTATTTTGCTAAGTGAAATATTTGGTAAACTTGTTGTTGTAGAATGATGAAATGACAAATAATGTTATTGTCAATCGTTGCTAGTCAAGTAAAAATTTTTTAATTAATGTTTGGTGTACTGACTGGTCACCGTCAAAACCACTTTTGACGGAATCAGTTAGTCAAAACTACTTTTAACCAGCTCCATTGGGCAAAAATACTTTTAACTGTTATTTCAGTCAAAAGTAGTATTGTCGAAAGCATACGGTTAAAATAAAACTACTTTTGACTGGTTAAGAGTTTTAACTGCAACATATATATACAGTGGATACTTATGGTACCTACATGGCATAAAGTGGTTCTGTAAATGAGTGTGTTGTTCCCTCTCTCGTTGGTTTGACTAATTGGCTCCACGGCGGTGGCGCGAGTGGCTGCACAGATTGCCGGTAGGTACACCTTCCTTAACACTCGGCAAGCTGCTGCCGAGCTCACGTTTGGCAGCTTGACTGTGCCACTGAGTAGTAAGTTACAGAAGATTCATTGTTGGTTTTTGTATCAACCATTAAAGAGGCTATTTTAATTGCTTGTGAATTTTGTTTGGCAAATGAGGGTCAAAATTGTGACATTAGTCATCAACTACTGTCACGGTATAATTCATTTACCTGCGTCATATTCACTCCTATAACTGTACAAGGATCTTTTAGCGCTTGGCCAAAATACTAACTAACTTCAACTATCTTATTTTTTCAATAAAATTTCGTAAAACACTCTCACAAATCAACAACGCCCTTGTCAACGTCATACAATTGCCAAAATATCCTTGAAAATACTAGTAGTTGCGAGTATTTTTGTCAGTGTCATTTTATGAGATATTTTTATATTTTAACCACACATAACATGAGAACCAGTCGGGGGTGCGCACGAATGAACTTGCATCTCCCGGCCCCCGACACAATACATGAGAGTACGTGGTAGGAACAGTGGGTTTTTAGTCTGTTAGAATCCAACATAAACTGCCGCTCGCCCCAGACGGAGGAGAGCGCCAGGATTTTCAACTAAAAAAAGGTAACATGAGAACCCCTCCGGCACATTTTGTATGGAGTGGATTCACTGTTTCCCTTCGACACAGTGCCACACACTTGGTGTTGGTTGAAGTACCTCTACAGTTACGAGGATATTGTGGTTAATATTTATTGTGGTTTTTGTTGCCTCAAGGAATATACGAGTATTTTTGTTGTACTTTCGGTTTTGTGACGAATTGGTATTTAGTAAAAGCTGGCAAAGTTCTTGCAAATAAAATCCAGTGTGCTTTATATTGTCTATAAAAATGTGTAAAGTATTTATAGCTATACCCTGAGGTATTTTTATTGAATCGCTCGTAATTCACGAATAACCGTCCAAAGAAAACATGCCAAGTTTAACACTTTCAAAAATCTGAAACTACATAGTTCGAATCTAGCCAAACGTAGCGACTTCACAACTAACGTTGTAAAAAGCCCGTGGCAAGCCAACAGCATGTTACAATGACAAGTTTACGAGAAACTTCGCGCGAACTGCGATACATTATAAATCGCTTAAAGACTGACCGAGCCGGGGCGATGGCCGCGCAATGCTAATACTAAGATGGTAGCACTTTTGGACAATATCATGTGACAAAAGAACGTCGACGGGTGGGGAAGGGCTTTTCTGTTCAAATACGGAGTTGCTGGTGAGACAATCATCTTGTCATATCTGTTAGATAAGAAAGAAGGAGATATAGACCTTGGTATGTAGTAGCGCAACAATTACACCATGGACCTGAATGAGACTTGCATACACAAGTGCAGCATGATACAAAAAGGAGTAGAACAATAGGTACTCAACAGTGATCTGAATGATTATGATGATGATGAGCGGCATGGGGCATAAGTGAACATTTTGATTTGGACCAGTAAGTTGTACCATTGGTATCCCACAGACAAACGCGAAAATTCACTTCTTTAGGAATCTTAAAAAAACTGACAATATAAACCAAAACCGTGTTATCCAAAACTCTTCTCCTAGCAGCGCGCGTTAATCGCCGTATCTGATCTCAGTGTTGCACTCGCCGTTCTCTCAAAGTGTGAACTAAAGGTTTTAGTAGTTAAGCGAGGTTTTAGTAAAAAGAACTTGTTCGTTCACCGACACCACCGTTATAAGGCTTAAGAATTCTTGAACTTGTTCTAGTTGCAAATGTATTTAAGTAAACGGTAAGCTTGTTTACGCTGAAAGGTGGCTCTAAGAACATTTTCATCGAGATGGGTATAAGTTGCTAAAGATTTGCGACTCTTGAAAACTTAGTGGAGTTTGAATTGACCACAATTTATATCTGAGAGTGCACAGTGTACTTAATATTTTAAAAGCAAATTTAATGTTTTCATAGTGCTGTCAGTATCTCAGTTTTATAATGCAAATGCTTTAAAATTGTAAGGCTTTGGTGAAGTTCTAAATTACATCAAGTAGCAAGATGGTCAAGTCAAGAAAATCGTATGTAGTACTCGCATCCAGCGTGTGTGTATATATGACCATATGTATCACCATGGACGATGCGAGCAGGCATAGGGGATGGGTGGGGATGTAAGGCTTTTAGCTACTGCTACGCTACGCTACCTGCGTTCTACAGTTTCTCTCTACCCTTGGGGAAAAGTCAAAAGAAAAGTGAAAAGCAGAGAGTTTGAAATCTTATGATATCGTCCAATATTAAAAATGAATTAAATAATAATGCAATAACTTAGACTACACTGTGGTTGCCCGCAGTGATCATTAAAATACGCGACTGCTAATCACCGCACAAACACTGCACGAGTGTGCGCTGACCGAGCGCGCAGATATTTGAGGCCGCTGCCTCGAATTTAGCGGGCAGCGGGGCGGCGGCGGCGGCGGCGCTCGTTGACTGGAGTGCACCGCTCGTTGCCCGCCCCCGCGCCGCTGTTTTCGAGAACCGGTCCATTTGATTTTACGCATAAGATCCTGCCGCTCCCGCTCCCGCGCCGCCGCCGCCGCCGCCCCGCTGCCCGCAAAATTCGAGGCAGCGGCCTGAAACTAGACGCGCTCACCGCCCGCCGCGCACACCGACAGTGACCACGCCTAGAAGCTAGTTATTAAATAAGATGAGTGGAAAACTGGTCCTGTAAGATCAGTCAAAGAAAGGTTAATGGTAAAAGACGTACACATAATATTTTGCGCAGTAACAACTTGATAATCCATGCTCACATACACTTTACTACTTCTGAGTGTGCTAATACTGCGGAGAGTAATAGTTAGTGTATATTACGCGTCGTGTGCAGTGCTCCACTAGTCCTCTTCTCTTACTGGTTACATCAGCAACACAAGAATATCGTTGCTAGTAGTTGCAATGTATCGAGAGCGTTGTTTAATTACGTGCTTGTTTTTTTTCTCGTCTCTTATAAGGTTCACGTGCACTAATAACGAAATAGGAGACCACCGTCTTGTTAATATTTGTCCCAATTTTTGAACATATTCCAGGTAAAAAATAATCACAGGAAGACTACTGCAAAATTCTTAAAATGGCCATAGACGTACCTACTATTATGAATTGTCACCTTGTGACCATTTTACGAATTTTAACGTAATTCATATTATTATCCTATTATGATTCTGCTAAAGCGGCCATTTTAGACTCCCTGTCCAACAATGAACTTAGTTTGTCCCGTTAGTTGGTCACAATAGCAATTCAAATTCTATTTCAATTCAGTTTACATTCATGAATAAACAAAAACAAACAAAGCTTTTTATCCATATACATACGTTAAACCAACCGCCGCGCCGTAAACAAAACGAGATAATAACATTTCAAATAAAACACGATTTAAATAACATAATAACAGTTGTTCGTTTAATAAATTAAAATACGAGTATAAATCATCCCACGGCTGCCCGGCTGCACCCGTGTGAGAAAATGTTTTACAACATTCAGTTGTAAGGATGTGTCTGCGGACTTATCTCGCGCTGTGAACTACTACATATGTACCCATGTTGGATTATATATAGGAATCAGTTACTCGTGTATTTTAAAGATAGAACGGCTATTGATAAACATGCTGTAATGGCCGCCGTTTTGGGAGAATTATGACGTAATCCAAATTGCTTGGACTTAGATTGGTGACCGCTGTACCAATTATTTTAATTCAGGTAGACCTTTCTACGTATTGAATTAATTCATCTCTTTCAGCATTCGTGAAAATAAGAGGAAGTTTTATTTAGATTTTTTTATCAAATGAGACAGCTTATAATGTTGGTCACGTTTTTAACGATGTCCTTCTTACGCTTTCTCTCAATACATTACTTAGTACGGAAAAGACGATTCATTAATAATCGCTAGCTAGCTAAACACCTTGAATTTTCATTGATATTTATTACCTTAGTAAAGTCAGCAAGATCATCGGAATACTTTAAGGATTTACATTACCTCAATATTGTATCGTCGGCAACAAAAGTAAAACTTTGTTTACAGATTATTAAATGGTTCCCATTGGCTATCTGCCTATACGGCGATCAGTTGTGTTGATTTGTGAACTGTGCCATAGGTTTGCTATTTTATAGTACAAATATTAACGAAGATGACTCGTTGGTATTATAGTGGTCCCAAGCGCGATGGCTGAGCAGTTCGATTCCCAGGTCGGGCAAAGTATTATTGGGTTTTTCCATCATGCATTTCTCAAAAACAGCCACGGAGTCTGTATTTGTGCCCGGTTGATAGCAATAGGCTCACCCCTTCTTAGATGGGGCTTAAACATAACTGGCGTAGGTACAAGTACTGTGGATGTACTATTAGGTACATTTCTGCCTAACCCTTCGGAAATTATAGGCATCATGATGTCTTATTTTTTCTATTTTCATTAACTTTGTCACCAAAGTCATCACTTTCTTCTTTCATCTGTATGCCGACGACTTGCAGCTTTATCATCATTTCTTGAGGGAAGATGCGGAAGCCGCCGTATCGGTCATGAACAGGGATCTGGATTTAATTGGTGAGTGGTCGCGGGTCTTTGGACTGCAGATCAACCCTAAGAAATCTCAGGCCTTGATCATTGGCGGCAGATATATGCGGAACAGGCTCGATGTTGCGTCGCTGTCTCCACTCAAGCTGAATGGAGTCCAGATAGAATTCGCAAATAAGGCCAAAAACCTGGGGGTGTTAATGGACTCCTACTTATCGTTAACTTCACAGGTTGCTGAAGTCGCAAAATAAAATTGAGCGTTTGCAAAATATCTGTATTAATTTTGTTTTTAACCTGAAAAAGTATGACCATGTTTCCAACTTTCGCAAGATACTTAAGTGGCTCCCAATCCGACTTCGCAGGAACTCTCGAATATTGTGCCTGCTTTTTAATATCCTTCATAACCTAAAACACCAACCTATCTGCGGGAACACCTTTTCCTACTCCCGTCCCTCTGATGCACCTCGCAGGTCGCATCTTAGGAACCTCCTTAAATCACCTCCCGACGCTACCGAGTTCTACTCCTACTCCTTTATTGTACACGCTGTGCGGTTGTAGAATTCTCTTCCGCCTGATATTAGGGACTGCCAAACTGTTGCAGTTTTCAAAAGAAGAGTTAAATGTGCTATTCCCCATAGTTGCATAGGTATTTATTCATCATCTTCCTGCCCTTGTCCCATGTTATTTGGGGTCGGCGCAACACGTTTTTTTCTTCCATTCTCCTCTGTCAACCGTCATGCTATCATTTACTTCATAAACTAAAACTGTTGCAGTTTTCAAAAGAAGAGTTAAATGTGCTATTCCCCATAGTTGCATAGGTATTTATTATTATATGTATATGATATGTATTATATTGTAGTTTATATTTGTGTTCTTTATTTTGTCTTTGTTAATATATAAGTATATTCTTATATTGTATGTTGTATTTAAATTCGTTATTTGCTTTATGTTTTAATGTATTCTATTTTCTCTTCTTCTTTTACACACTATCTCTACATCTCTTTATTTCTACTATCCTTTCGCAGGTATGCTGGAAGAGATTTTTTTAGGAATAAGCATCACCTTTGTACCTATTTTATTGTTCCTTTCTTCCTTTCTGTACGAGTATTTAGTGTGTACAGAAACTGTTAAATAAATAAATAATAAATAAGGTGAAAAATTGTTGTTTTATCGCTGCAGCTGTAGGTATTGTATAGTCGTCACTTTATAAGAGTACTCCATCGATCAAAACAAGAAAACTCATTTATTTAAAATGTTTATTTCAATAGAAAAATACAAAATGAACTAAAAAATTACCTTGACATAAGGTTTGACCGCAGTAGTGGGAACATCAGGACTAGCGGCTAGTTTGAACCGCGTGCAGTCGACGGCGCGCGCGAACCACGCAGTGGCGGTGAAGCCCTACCACGTCTTCTCGTTGATTTGGTGTCTGTGACCTAAAGTGCAGCAGTAGTAGGAACAGTATCACCGGTAGGAGCAGTATTAGTGGTTGGAGCGGTAGAAGCAGTATCAGCAGTAGGAGCAGTATCTGTGGTTGCAGCAGTATCACTGGTTAGAGCAGTATCAGTGGTAGGAGCAGTATCACCGGTAGGAGCAGTATTAGTGGTTGGAGCAGTATCAGCGGTAGAAGCAGTATCAGCAGTAGGAGCAGTATCAGTGGTTGCAGCAGTATCACTGGTTGGAGCAGTATCAGTGGTAGGAGCAGTATCAGCAGTAGGAGCAGTATCAGTGGTTGCAGCAGTATCACTGGTTTGAGCAGTATCAGTGGTAGGAGCAGGAGTAGTAGTAGCAGCGTCGTACCGCGCCCTGTAGTAGGCCCTGGCCAGTCTGGCGGTCACGGCGATGCCCTGCCACGTCTCCTCGTTGATCTGGTCTACGAACTGTGGAGGTACCAGGAACCCGTAACCGTAGCCCGGCAGCTCCAACGTGTAAGAGAACGGAACTCCCACTGACTGTGGAAAAGACAAAAAAAGTAGACATAATTCAAATATATTTATGCTGTTACTTTCCTATTGCAGATTTCACTCAAACAGGCAAAGAATCTAAAACCAACCAATAATTTACTGTTTGTATAATGTGAGCAAAAGTTATGACACAAGCCACTCACATTGTAATACATAGTATACTGCCCGTTTTCCAGGAAAAAGCATCAGAAATATAATAAATAATCTATTCATCGTGTTAACCCAGCCTTTTCCCTACTTTGTTGGGATCGGTTTCTAATCTAACCCAGCGCAGTTGAATACTAGTATTTTAGATGAAACGACTGCATGTCATTCTGACCTCCACAACCTAGTTAGTACCGGGCAATACTATACCCCTCGGTAAAACTGGTTGTCAGACTTTCGGGCCACTGACTATTTTGTGACGAGTGTCAAAGATCTACAAATGACAGCCGGGACCAATGGCTTAGCGAGTTTTTTGAGGCACGGAGGAAACTCGGTATGCAATAGATAGTAACTTATCCAAGGACCGACCTAGGTAAGCGTTGCTTAACCTGGAAAGACCGACCTGTGCTGCTGTTATTATTTAGCCACGAGCTCCTTAAAAGAAGACTTAAAATATGCACGTCAGTAAGACCGTCATTCAGACGTCAAAAATTGAATACAAAAGATAGCAGGCAACCCTACCATCCGATAGCTAATAAATAGACATCAGTTCAAGCCCCAAATACCGAACATCCTCATTACGGTGATCCTGTGTGTATCCCGGTAAAGCCCGCGCCCGATCACACCATGCCCGGTAATGCCCGCGTCTGATCACGCCGCGCAATTGGCTCGGGCCCGGCTTCACGCACGCTTTCCCTCTGCCGCGCCATTGACTGATACGCTACGTTGGGCTAAGCATCTGCTGTCGAAACGTTGCCGGCTTTTGTTTTTCCTTGTCTGTCGGGGCTAGTTTTATTGGCAGGTCCGTTAATTAATCTTTTAGGGTCGATATTGGAATCTTGTTTTACAATGACTCGTATATCTTGTAATCATTCAGAAATGGAAAGAAAATAACTGTTTTAGTTATTTATCGTACTTATGGCATTTTAATTTGATAAATAAATAGGCAGTAGAGATAGGGTAGACCTCCAGAAAAACATTGTCTTCGCGACACCTAACGTACTACTAGGCCACAATCACTTGAGGATAAATTGAAACTGTAAAAACTAAAGCTAAGTCTTTTAGAAATAGCATTTTAATTTATAAGCAACAATTTGTCGAAACACGTTATCAACGTTGTTAAGAAATCATGAGCTCTGATCACGACCAAGACGTTCATACCAATTGAACGAACTCGCGCACGAAGGGTTCCGTACCATTATCTATAAAAACGGCAAAAAAATCATATCTGTTGTATGGGAGCCCCCCTTAATATTTCATTTTTTTTTAATTTTTAGTATTTGTTGTTATAGCGGCAATAGTAATACATCATTTGTGAAAATTTCAGCTTTCTAGCTATCACGGTTTATGAGATACAGCCTGGAGACAGACAGACAGACAGCGAAGTCTTAGTAATAGGGTCCCGTTTTACCCTTTGGGTACGGAACCCTAAAATCTAGAAGTATAATAATAGTAAACAAAAGTTGGAAGTAGGCGGGGCCCATTTGAATATAAAATTCCCCGCCTGCTTCCAACTTTTGTTTAATTTAAAATGTGCCTGTTTAATGCTTTTCAGTTTTTTCAGTCGGGTATTTTAGTTTTGTCAACAAATTTTTTGATGTCCAGCTTTTTAGTTTAGTAACCTGAAAGATTTCGCAGACGATTTAACTTTTTTATTATACAGGGGGTCCCACGGCCATGCAACACGGAAGAAAATGTACCTTAAATATTGTACATAGCAAATTTTACTGAAAGAAGACTTCATTTTGATTTTAAAATAATTAGCAGTGCGTCCAAAGATTTTTAAATTATCACCTGGCTAAACCAAGAAACGTATCCGCCAATAATGTGAAAAAACCACATTTATTTTTTGATAACGGTCGAAGGGGTTAATCATAAAGATTTTTTAACCATAATTACACGACGCGCCACCAAGCCAAATCTAACGACGTATGATTCATCCAAATCCATTTATCCGTGTAGGAGTTACGAGGGAACATAGGAACGGACATACATACACAAATACAGGTCAACACATAACCCTCCTTTTGGGCTTCGCCGCAGTCGGGTAAAAACGTTCTTCGTATCTATCACAGCTACACCAATACAAGCCATGTTGAGTACGTGCTCAGAATGTGTGTCTACAATGAATTCGCAGTAATCGATGTCCATCATAACGTTGTTATCAAAAACACAATAAATTCTGAGCGATAAGATTAGTTCACTCGATTGTAGCAGACGTGCCGACGGACGATCGAGTATTCATCAAATACTGAATATAAATACTATATTAATATCAGGATTAAAAGAAAATAAAACTCTGATTGATTGCTTGCAAATTGAAACAAAAAATCCTCCATGTGTTTCCTGTTAAATAATGCATGTGTAAGTAGGATTACCTGACCATAATCCTGGGCACTTCCTGAACTACCGTACAAGATAGTCGCACTGTTTCCTACGCTGTAGTAATTAGCCTGAGGCAGCTTCAGGGCATCCATGGTGGCTCCCATGGCGGCACCAACGTGGTGCAGCTGAGCGACGTTGGGTGGTAGACGGTAGTCCCCATAACCGAACAGTACCCAGTTCCCATGACTGTGGATGTCCATGTATATCTGGATTCTGTCCAAATACTCCCTGAGTATGTCCCTGATGTACCCAGTCTCCGGCTCCGAGAAGGGGTGGGTTCCAGGGTAGGTCAAAGCGCAAGGGTTGGCTGAGACTCCAGTGGTATTGAAAGCGATGTCAAAGTTCCTGTTGGCGTCAACTCCCCAGCACTCTTCACCGAGTGCCGCGTTAACCGACCTTGTCTTACGCCAGAGACGAGTCTGAAAGCAATTGATTTTTAAGTGTTACGTTACTGTACATACTTGTAGACAGGCCTCCTGATACACGCTGATACATAGGCTTTAAATGGGATTCCACTTTTTTAGGTACGCGTGGTGAACTCACGGTTTCATGTGAGTACTCATATCCGTCGGGGTTGGCGAGCGGCATGATGATCCAGTCCACGTCAGTGCGCAGGTCGCGGTCCTGGTTGCGCAGGCTCTCCACCAGCCTGTACACGGAGTACAGCGCCACCGGGGTGGTGACCCACTCGCGCGCGTGGATCATCGCGTTCATGAAGTAGATCGGCTTGCTGGGGTCCTCGAAGTTTGTCGTTGATATCTAGTAGTACATTCACACACACAGTCAATTTAATTTTTATTGCTAATGTTTAAAATGTAAAAAAAAACTAATTCTGTAAAGCCAGATGAAGGTTTGATACAAACCTTTAAGTACTTGATATCTCGTTGCTCATAACTCTTTCCAGCGTTGACTATGGTCACCAAGTCGGGGTACTGTGCCCCTATTCTCTCCATGTAGGCATCGATCTGATAACAACAACACAAAGATAGTCAGAATGCTAAATACTATAACAGAATTAGTAACCGCCTCGTTGATGAAGAGGTCAGCCACGGAGTCTGAATGTGTTCCCAGTTGATGGCAACAGGATCGCCCCCTATTACATGAGAATTTAACATAACTGGCAAAATAGCATAAGCATAATCAGCCTTTAATGTTCCCACTGCTGGGATACACGGCCTCCTCTCTAGAGAGGGAATGGGCTATAATCCACCACGCGGGCCCAGTGCGGGTTGGTAGATGTCACATGTCTTCGGATTTTTGGTTCTAGGACATGCCGGTTTCCTCACGATGTTTTTCTTCACCGTTTTTGAGAGCAGTGGTGATTAAATAAATTACACAAAGTAATGCGCCTGCCTGGGTTCGAACCCACGACTTACTGTTTGTAAGTCCGGGCCGCCACCACTGGGCCACCGCTGCTCTCAACTGGCAAAATGTGCGTGTATTATTAGGAACCAGTAACTTTGTTCACATTTTCAAGCAACATACATAATTTCAAGTTTACATACTTCAGTATATCGTAAATAATCCTGGAACACCATCCTTTGAGCTCTTGTACTTCTCCACATTGCTAACTCTTCATCGTGTTCCTCGAGGGCTCTAAAAAGTAAAATAAAATGGAGAGCAGTGTGATTGAGAAGATGACGTCTGTCAATTGCTAAAGGTATGGTTTGTTACGACAGAATAAAATATTAATATTCAAAGCGATTTTTTTAATTTATTGCTAACGATTCGTGAAATTTTCACCAGTGTAGATGAAATAGTGCTGACATTTATGATTTATTTCGTTTTCATTTCAAAATATTTTATCAGTTAAGTTTTTTGTATTCCATTTTTCATAGACGATTTTTTTCACTATGTATAGGTTCACCGTTGCCTAATTTTTCGGTGAATATAGGCTTGATATTATGGTTTTACGTTGGTTAAATCATGAATCAGAAATCTTACTCACTTGGCGACATTGTCAACATGCACATAGTGCGTCAGGCCGGCATCGTCCAGCGCTTGCAGCAGTGACGGCTCGTGCGCGCGCCCCACCATAAGCAATGCCTCACGCTCGCCCGGAGCACCGCGCTGCCACGTGTCCAGGTCCAGTGTCTCCTCCAACCGCTGCAGTAGAGCCGCATCCACAGAGTTGCGCAGCCACACGCCGTGCACTCGGTAGCTGGAAGGTTACCTTCTTATTTTTTATATTCTACTTAGGCTAGGTTATTCGACGGTAAGAAACATTTTACGTAGATTTTCCACTTTTGGCGCTGAGGTTAACGTTGCAAATCGAGCAAATGTTTCTAATTCTTTCAATAGGATTGCCCTAAGGTTTTTGGTAGCTTAGGGAACCGTGTGTCCGGAAGATGGAGTGGTTTAGGTGGTAGTTATTGGTAGTAACGTGTGCTGCTGAGTGTTCTCTAGCACAACATGAATTGTGATTTCTGTGTGTGTTAGGTACCAATTAATTAAAGAATTTTATAGAAGTGACTAGAGGAACAGAAAAATATACAGAAATTTCTAGACATAAGTATTTTAATCTGATCTACAAAAACCTAAACTAAGCTAATATTTCGTTTCTAAATGGTCTAAGTTGGTTTGAAGAACATTATTAAGTAAAAGAAGGACAAAAAAATTGCGGTTAAAAACGACAGTAAAATAGCTAATAGCAGTAAAAATGTTAAACTTATACCTGGAGTACGCGTCATGTTTCCCGGCGAGCGCCAGGCTCAGCACGCCCGCACACAATATAAACAACTGTCTGGTCTCCATCACTGCACAGCCACAT
Source organism: Eurois occulta (assembly GCA_950022335.1). NCBI lineage: Eukaryota > Metazoa > Arthropoda > Insecta > Lepidoptera > Noctuidae > Eurois > Eurois occulta. The sequence goes on along the minus strand of OX465494.1, from coordinate 351,025 downwards.
ACAACCGTTTTACTTACAAAACGGTCTTGACAAAATTACTCCAGTTTTCTTTATCTTAATCTAAATTATTGTGTTATTACTTTTGAATTTTATCTAGATATTTACTACATCTGAACTAACCGATGAAAAGATAATAATTATAAATGATTTATAATGTCATTTTATTGTTAGGTAAACGCTGATATGTGGATTTTTGTTATGTCTACACCTACTGTAAAGAAGATTTCGTACAAAATAATTACTTCATACGTAAAATACTGATGTTTTTTTTTATAATGTCAAATGTTAAAAAAAAATATCTGTGGACGGATATGAGTATGAGTGAACTGTGAAACAAATTAAAATTGTGAACGAAATTGAATTGAACAGTTCAACAATGTTTTGCTATTAAATTGAGTATCATTGTTTGTAACAGAAACAAACGGTAGATAATTCTTTCTTAATAAATGTTACACATGTTTTATCGGTAGGTAATTAGGGTAAAGTAAGATACATCTGGAGCGGTTTACTTCAGACATTGTTTTAAATTTCCTCTCGTTGAAGCAACTTGAAACAATGTAAAAAAGATAGAGACAAATCATTTGAATGGACATTTTTTTATTTTATTTCATTCAAATAGTTGTGATGCGAACACTTTAAACTATTTCCATACAGAACGTAACAGAAGTCAATTTATCATCCGCCGTGTTACCGCGTAGCAGTGCTACGTGGCTACGCGGCTACGACGTGCTACGCGTGACAGAGCGAATCTCTGCGAGGCTGCGAGTAGCGAGATGCCGCAAGTAGCATCATCTACTATTTATGTTAGATTAAGTTATTTGTCGCGAGTGGAGTGAATACTAATGTGGGCGGAGATCATCTGTGCGTGTGTGTGAGTGAATTGTGGGCTTGTTGGAAATTGTTCACTTTCTACTGAATTATATCAATAGAGTAGTGGAAGTTTTATGCCTGACAAATAAGATGATAACAACACAGTTCAGTAGTTGCCATTAGTATGTCAATATAAACAAAAATAAAATGTTTCTGGAACATTATCATGAATACTGAAAACGTGATATTTACTGTGTTTACTATTTGAACTCAAAACAAATAGTAAACACGGTAAATATCCCGTTTTCCGTGTTAATGATAATGTTTCTGGAACGTTAAATAAAAGCATATAAACAATTAATGATTTTATGGAATGTTTTGTTGCTTTTAAATTGACTACAGGATCTGTATGCATAATAGAGCTAAACGAGAAATTGCTCATTAATTGAAATAAATTGCCTTAATCATGTTGTTTGGCAGCCGATCCAATGTTTCGGAATTATGTAACTACTTACATGATGTTGCTGTAGTAATGAAAATATTTCACGAATTTTCGTTACTTATATGTATAACCAGCATATTGTACTGAGAGTCTATTCTCACTACTGAATACACTTGTGAAGCTGCGGGCGAGCTTTATAAAGATAATTAGCTTACCTTAGCATTATTTGTGCTACTTCGCAATACTGCCAACTAAAACAAGACAGAGACAGGAACAAATCTTAGCCGCGCGGAGCAACAACATTTATCTAAAGAACAATGCCCACTTCCCATACATTTAAAAACCTGATAATGAAAGTTAATGTATAGTTATGAGGTATAGTAGAAAGAGTACCTACAAGTTTAGAAAATAATGTGTTAAAGTCATTTTTACGATTGAAAGTCTACGAAGACCAAAAAATATTAATGTTACTTTTTAGGTTAGGATTTGCGTTTACGATAGTTGACATAGTTTATTTACCTCTAAAAAGTCTAACTTTGTTCTTTTACTGTCAAAGTGATCACTTGCCTACTCATTTCATTGGCCGTAGTACATACATACATACATGTTTGATGAAAAAAACGGGAAAACAAATAAAACACTATGTTACAGTGAAATGGTTTATTAAATTATCATCATCGCTAATGCCAAACGCAGAACTGTCAAACGTCAAAAAATCCGTTTCACTCGTGTGAACTCAATTATATTCTGCAAGATTAATTTATTTAATTATTATTTTATTTTCAATTGATCCGTATTATTCACAGACTAATAAAAAATATTTATTTATTAAATAAAACGCAAAATAATGTATAAAACTCAGAAACTGAGTTGAATAAAGTCAAGTAGCAGTGTGTAAAATGGAATGTTGTAAAAAAGCGTATGAGATGCGTTCAGGGTAATTGAGATGCGTTCAAAACATGGTAATAAGACGTAGAGTAAGCATAAAGAAAAACTAAAAAATATTTTTTTCCTGACTTTCTTTTAGAATTCTGATTAGCGTAATGAATAAACAATTAAATTACTTGAATTTTAATATTTATTTCATTACTATACATTGTCAGGTGAAAAATGGGCATCCTTCTTTGGCCAGAAAATAGTTCTCACAGTATTATTGGGTAGTTAAAATACATAAAATTATATATATAAATACAATTCTGCCCACACCACAGTGAGCTTCTACCACAGAAAATATTAAAAACAGGAGAAGTGGCAAGGGGGCGTGTCGGCGACCACGTGGTGCTGAGCGCCTCGCTCAGCTATTGAAAAAATGGCCGTCACCGCGAGTTAGTGTGTTGTCAACCGCGTTCGTAATAACAACGATTATGCCGTCTTGTTCGGTGGTTTCGTGCAAAAATCGAAGCCAAGACAAACATTTTAGTAGTCATGGCATCAGTTACCACAGGAAATTACAAGTATTTTACAGTATTTGTCTTAAAAATCACGAAAAACAACAATCCCTAAAATATATCTGACTTGTACTACTTTATTTTTGTTTTCTTGTATTACTCCGACTGTATTGTTTGCATTAAATACATTGCTCTTTTACAACCACCTTAGTCTGTCACTGAGTGACTGAACAAGCAATGTAAAGCTGACATAACGAAACATCATTAAGCCGTAATGTCGCATGGTGCGTCCGCTGCTCACGTCCGCCGTATTTGAGCGCGGATAGTGATGTGCTCGTGGAGGTTTGACAAAGTCTACCGACAAGAAAGTCGACTGCGAGTTGTTATATTACTATTTTTATTTTTGTCGATTTTTCTTCAATATGTTAACTCTTGTAATCCGGTTGGAAGACCGATGTGGTTCTATGCATATTTACCCATTTTTATTATTTTACAGCGTAGTAGTGCGTAACCAAAGATCGTGAAATAAGTTCATTAATGTTGTTAAGTAATCTATGGAATGTCCTTGGGTTTGAATTATGAGCTACTTCGTCACTTTAGCTTCGTTTGCATTATAATAATCAGCATCTTAGAGTCATAATTATGTACTATGCCGCAGAATTTCTAAAGAGGGTTTGAAGACGCTATATTGTGACGTCATGTACGCTTTTTTTAACACTTGCACGCTCTAAAATAAACAATTATAATATGAAAATTACTTTAATATTATTAAAATTTTGGCAATGGGTCAACATTCATGCTATTTATTTATTATGCATGCGTGTGTCTTTTTGTCACATAAACCCCTAGTTGCTAAAGAAAGAAGAATTTAATTTCTTAAAAATACTGCTTGCTTAGGGGTTTTTTAGGAGCCTGCTTAACATACAAGTTTATGATTAGCTCCGTTTATAATTCAGTAAGTCACTAACAAATTGTAATTGTAGTTTCCCAAAATATTTTTATTAATTGAATAATGTTTTGTTGGTTTCATATTGTTTTTATTAAATTATTTCTAAAACCCGATATATTTATCGATAACTCTTCGATTTTGTCAAGCACTATGTCGTATCCGCCCCCGTGTCCCGACAACACACAATGATAATTGTTTTAGTGTGAGTAAATTATACGGAAAAAGTACGCTGTGCTTTAAAGAATAAGGTTTATATTTAAATGACAGAGTTATCGATGGCGCGTGTGTGCACTTGTTCGTAGTATTGTTTTGACAGAACTGTGTGTGCAATATTAGCGTCCTGGAGGGGCAACTGTGGCTTCACTGGTTTTTTATACATTTTGAACTCCACGCCATATCTCCTTCTTTATTATATCTATGGCTTCTACAGAGTCGTGATGTTTTGAGCTCGCAGCGAGGACGACATTCAGTGTCTGATCGCAGCGGAGTTGAGACGTCCTGGAACTGTACCCGATTCTACGCCCCGTATTATTGAGTTAAATTGAAATTTCAATTAATTGTTAGTTTAAAAAAAACAGTGTATCGCACACAGAGTGCAATGAAATTGCACGAAACCCATCTTCTGCCCACATGATCTACGAGCCTAACGGAATAAATCATGACAATCCGACGTATATGATCTGAAGTTTCTACAATGTAGAGAAGAGGTGAAATTGCAAGCTGCCGTTGTTATTACCAGTCTGCACAAGATGTAATAATTTCTACGTCAGGTACGTAATATAGTTCGACGAAGATAGAAGACTCCTTGCGGTAGCAACTTTTACCTCGTGGGAAATGTTATTATAGAGAAAACGTCACTTGTTGAAATTTTTCTCGTAGCTGTACCCCACGTGACTTGTTTTCTATGAAGCACTTTATTTTAATAATATTTTTTTTTATTGGTATGGTCAGGGGTTATACGTGCACTGTCATGATATCGTTATAAATATAATGTTTATCATTGTTCAATACAAAACTCTGTCATGTCTGTAGAAAATACAATTTTTTTTCTAAGGTAAAGCACACCTACCCACAGGTGCCTACAAATGAACTTGATTTAAACCTTGATATTTATCGGTAGCTAACAGATGACAGTTCAGTTATAATTAAACAAATCAGTACGCACCTTTAGAAAGATGTCTTTGACACTACAATATATTGAAAATCATCAACAAAACAACGTACTCACTAATGCGCACTTTCAACCACACGAACGACATCAAAGCAAGGTAACATCAACCATCATTAATGTTAGTCAGTAAATAAAGGAAATACCTCAGTGCGGCGGATCCACCGCGCACCGCGGCGACGAGCGCTGACAATCTCGGTTGAACGCGGAAGTAATCGTAGCATTTGCATAACTCAGTCGGAGCAAGCTATCGTAAATCGTTGAAGGCGGGGTGGTTGCACTGATTTGTCGTCAATTTGTTTTTATAGCTGTTTACAAAGTTACAACGTTTGCTCATATGACCAGATGTCTGAACGTGGATGAAGAAGAGGTAGGTATGTAAGGATCGTATCAGGTGGTGTTCTATGGTTTCTGCTAATGGGAAAAAGTCGCGAGTTAATACATTCGTGGTGTGTTCATACGAATGTTTCCATTGAATGGCTCAGCTTGATCAGTTCATCATATCATTTTTGGTCGACCCTTTTTGACTACCGCTGAAACGGGTTGCAAACCGCAAACAGTTGACCGCAGAAATAATAATATTTTCTAGTGCTCGCACGTAATGTGATAGTGCTACACAAGTGGAGATCACTTCCAAAACGTTTCGTATGTAAGGATTGATAGCTATGCTAAGCTTATTGGTTGCTCGTGTCAATCTTACAAGTTTGTGTATTTTTCATTTTACACTTTAGGCAGAGAGTATAAAGGCCTTATTCAAACAGTGGTTGGTGTAAATCTGAAAATTGATAAAAGCAAAGACAGTGTCGTCGGCAAGTTTGCGAACTCATATTTATATGTTTTTAGTAAGAGCGAGACAGTCGGAAGTTATATGGGACTCACGTAATTAATTAGTTAAAGTGAGATAATGCACGAGACGTAACTGAATAATATTATGTTGGTTCGACATAATTCTTTAATTTAACTTTAGATTAAAAAACCGGCCAAGTGCGTGGCGGGCCACGCACAATGTAGGGTTCCGTAGTCTTACAATATTAATTTCATCAACTTCCTACGATCTGATATACCATCGAACGATGATTTTTATTGTAATAATAAAAAACAAACTTACATTAGCAGTTGAAACACCTGTGCTCCCATACTCTCCCATCTTAGCTGTGATAGTTTTCCTTTTAACTTCCTTATAACTATCACCGTGATTTTTTTGACGCAAACACAACCGTTTAGCTGGTAGAGGGGGGGGGGAATTATTTAAACAAACTCGCAATATTACAAGCCAAATTACAGCTTTCTAGTACTAGGAGTCTTTCCAGGATTCTTGATTCTTCTAGGATTCCTTGTTTGTTAACTACGGAACCCTAATTAGCATTTAAACAAATCTGTTTCATTGTTCGTTTTCTGGCTTAGCCAACGTGATAGCATTTAGCTTTCTAGATTGAAAATTCCTATCGTGAAAGCTAATAGAAAATTTAAATTAAATGAGATTATTTAAAAGAGCCTTATTAATAGCGAAAAGTTTGAGATTAAATGCTCCTAATTAGTCGCTGAATTAAGTGTTACTCAGAGCTATAATAATAAAGTACGTTGAAATGCTTAATCCATAAAACGGCGCACAATTTCCAACTCAAATTACCAGAACATGCAAACAACAGAATTGCAAAAGGTCTTCGAAATATCTTACAACGCGGAGCAATGTACAAATTAACAATATAAGCGGTAAAACGGACGTAACGTACGGAATGTGTTTGTGGGATTCCGGGATCCCGGGCTAGCGCGGGATTTGAATGGGGATTGTGTAAAACTAAGCAATTTTAAGTTCCGAATGCTGACGCGCGGGATTTTGCAGTTGCGATTCGCAATTACGAAACTAACAGCATTGAAAGTTGTTCAGAGGAATATTTGAACGTGTTGTTTTGTTATAAACGTTGCTGACAGAGCGGAAAGTTCAAATTCGCAAACGAGAAGCCCGAACACAGATAAAAATGAATTTACTTCTGAATAAAGAAATATGAGTGATTGTAGAGTCCTTAGACTCTAAAAAGTAGGATTAGCATGGAAAACTGGGCTTTTTTGAAGCCAAGAAAGGAGTGTTTTGTCAAGTAAACATAACATATTAGTTGTCAACAGACTACTAAACAAACGTCCCCTCAAGCACCATAACATCGCCGCCGGTCCCTGTACGTCTGGCATCCAGTGGGAAAACATAACTGTAAAAAATATGTGTTTAAAATACCTTGGAATGAATTAAAAAAATGTATAAACTTAAACTAATAATCCATAACTACCTAACTAATGGTATTCAGCTCCATCCAGTAAGGCTTGAAGCCGACCCCAACATAATTGGGAAAAGGCTACGTAGATGCTGAATTACTAATATTATTATCCTAATTACTAATTAGCAAAAACCTCAGCTTGTAAACTATGCACGTACACCATAACATAAAGCTGGTAACACATCAAAGCGCGTCGTTACCCAGTCAACAGAAACCCGCGCCACCGCAGCTTCGCCCACAGTGAGCACCGGCCGTTTGAACTATAACACAAACCTTTATGTAGTAAGTACATGTTAAATGTATGTGTGTATATATATAAGCTTCAGACAACCGACAATCTGTCTCCGCACGACTTAATTAAAGTCCAAAAACGTTTCAATGTTTTGCGTAGGTATACAGATACTACTTGGGTACTTCGTCGTATTGTGTTAGTTGCCCACGAGAGGCGACGTGGTGGGAAATTGATGCGATACTAAACCTGCAGGCATTGTTATAAGTAAAATACAACTTAACATCATGCCTATAATCCCTGTGGGGTAAGGCAGGGTTTTTCTAAATAGCAATATTTGCATGCTGAATTTTAGTAAGCGGACCATATTTCACGTAAATAAAGATATAAATATAAAGACAAAGAAGAAGAAAGACATACGAAGAAGAAAGAAGAAGATATATATTCTATTCTATCAGGAAATTGTCACTAGAAGGCCGGAGTCAGAATTTGTGTCCGGTTAATGGCTATAGGCTCGCCCATAGTACATAGTCCATAAACATAACTCATTCAATGTGGGTACATTGTAGGTCACCACCCCCTAACTCTTCAGGTAACAGGCGTGATATTATGTTAACTTAATTTGCAAAATTTCAGAACAACAGGCTAGTTTATAATATAATATTTAGGACTTGCAAACCCTGCTCATATAAAATTAAGGGCCAATTAGGGTGAACGAAACAAGTAAATGTAGAGTTGATTCAGCTTAGTTAAGACTGTTGCGCGTCAGGATTACGGCAAGTGACACTTTATGTGTTTTGATTTGCGATGCCAGGGCAGGGAGGGTGGCAGAGGGTTAGAGGTTGTGTATGATAGACAGACAAATGTAGCGATGACTTAGATGGTCGGTGGAAAACTGGAGCGGGTTTTTGTACCTTTTCTTGCGTCGTTAAACTAACCGCGCCCCGCGCATTTATCCATGGCATGGAGTCTCCCAGAGCAAACGTAGGTACGTGTTTCTAAGAACATAAAGTTATATCATGTGCCATAGTGTGAGAATAGTGTTACTTTTTATCACAAAAATATATCATGTTTTTTCTCGTCCGTCCGTCCGCCCGTCCGTCCGCAGCTTAGCTCAAAGACTCTTAGTTCTAGACAGCTGTAAATCGGCATGAATATACAGACTAGTTACGCCGAAAAAGTGGTAAAATAAAATCTCGAAAAGTATTTTATGGGTATGGGTAAGGGTATCTGGAGTGCATACACGTAAAGTGGGGATTTTTGTTTCTCGCGTACCGCATAGTGTGTGCTGTCGTTGGATAGGTTAAAAATATTGCGAGTTTCTTCAAATAATTTTTCGATTAAGGGATTCGTTTGCGAAATAATAAGCTTTTAAGTGCAAAGTTTTGTTAGACTTAAGTGTCAAAGGGTTTTGTTTGGGTGCGTGAAAAAATTCACGGTGATTGTCAAAAGGAAGTTAAAAGAAAAACTATACTACTACTACACAGCTAAGGTGGCTTTACAAGTTTACGAGTAATAGTCGACCAACCTATAAAATCTACTTGACTAACATATTTTCCTAAACATAATGTATGGGAGAAAAGGTTTTTCAACTGCAAATGTGAGTTTGTTTTTTATTATTACAGTAAAAATTATCGTTCGGAGGCGAATCGCACCGTAGTAAGTGGATTAAATTAACGTTGTAAGGCTACGGAACCCTACATTGTGCGTGATCCGACACGCACTTGCCCGGTTTTTCAATTTTACGGAAGACTTACAGCCGAACAAAATTATAAATTTCTCTGAACAACACTGCACTATACCTACAAGCAAAGACAACAAACATTAAAAAAATATAAAAAAACTGTAATTTTTATGATATTTAACAATTTTAAACATTTTGCCCAACTAAAACAACGAGTGATTCACTGATAAACATTTATAGAACATTTCTTTAAATCTACTGAAACTATTTGCATAAAATCTTTGGTATTTTCCACTAAGTAATTAAATTGGTATTATCCTGATATTAAGATAAAATAAATGCTTCATTTACGCTATCGCTCTCGCTTCCGCCCACAATGTAACCTCTCTCTTACGGTCGTAAATACGCTTATTCACTGCGAGACAAAGATGGCTCGGTCGACCCTATGATTCCTCCGAAACGACCCAAAAAAACGGTTAAAAGCCTTTGTCTTAATACTGGCGAATTAAATTAGTATTTTTTGACGGGCTAAAATAGGACATTTTGTAGAAGATACAAAATTAAACCCTCTATCCAAAAACCAACTTTACTGCTTTAAAAATAGAGTAGAATTTAAAATGGTGGGTAGGAGATGGACCTCAAAAATCACAATGTAGAATAATATTTGTTTAAGAATACTTGAAGCTCAATCAGAATATCTGATTCCGACATTAAAAGGTCTTGGCTCACTTTATAAAGGATTCGCTTCTCATCGCGAGCACTTTTGTTCTCTCTTCAGCTTGTATTGAATTTCGTATGAAAGTAGAATTTTTAGATGCGATCTGGTTATAAAGTTCATTTGAAAGCTTAACCTAGGTTATTTTGAAATAAACATTCCGAAAATATTATGAAATGGTAAAAAGAAGATAGCTAGAAAGAATATATTGGTCCCGTTATTAAACTACGTATCCGTCTTAATTATCGTAAAAATCAGAAGACCTGGAATTTTCCGTACCACATATTACTAATTCATTCATTCTCCTATTCACAAATTCCCTGTGAACTAATATTTAAAAAACATGTTTTAAAGCAGTGTAATTATACTCTGGATAAAATATACTTACGTTTTATTAGGGTTACGTAGCCAAATGGCAAAAAAACGGAACCCTTATAGATTCGTCATGTCTGTCTGTATGTCACAGCCACTGTATTCCGAAACTATTAAAATTATACAGTTGAAACTTGGTTGTTAGATCTATTTAGTAAACCGCTTTAAGATTTATTTATAAAATAAAATAAATAAAAGATTATGGGTGGACTCCCCATACATGGAACTGACACCAAAAATGTTTTTCATCAAACCTATACGTGCAGTATCTATAGATAGGTCTTTAAAAATGACATGAGGTTCCTAAAACCATTATTTCTTAAAGTCGATCGTTTGAAAGATAGATACTTCCAAAGTGGTAAAATGTGTCCCCTCCCCCCTCTAATTTCTAAAGGAAGAGGAGGAAAATTCTGAAAAAATGTAGGATTGTAGAACGTAAAAAAACTTTCAACGAAAATTGGTTCTTCAGATTTGTTGTTTAGTTTTTGAGGTATGGGACTTTTTTCAAACTGCAGCAGTAACTTTATTTTTCATTAACACACTATAAAGAACAAATTTACTTTTGTTGTTGAATGTAATAAAAAACAACATATGAATGAGCCTTCAAAATGTTTTTATTATATTATTTGGCGATACAGCACTGTGTGCGTGTGAGTACGACTCGTACTTGACCAGTTTTTTAGCATATTTATGCCCATTTATCTATACAAAACTTGCTATTTCATATCTATAACGTGTTACGAAAAAAAGGAAAATGTTTTCAGTATTTTTAAAGCGTTTTACGAAAGTGGGTTCATTCATAATAAACTTCCTAAGGAAACACCTGAAGCCGCAGGATCATAAGTCCTAAACGTCAAAACATACGAGCCACTGCAAAGGTTCAATATTTGTGTCAAATCGTCCACAATAAAGTTTTATTCGCCGTCTTCTTACTACACTTCTTGTTCAGCATTGGGCTCGTAAATAACACACTCGTCTTCGCACTAAAAATATTATTTGGGGAACTTTTTTGGACATTGTTGTGGCAGAAGGTCCACTTCATGGAATGAATGAAGAAACGGGTTTGATCTTGCCGGCTGGCTACTATTTTTCCCACAGTCGACTTGAATTAATGTGGTACGTAATATAATATGTAAGTTATTCAAATGGCGTCAGGGTGTTTCTTTTGTGCTGGTGAGAATGGCAACGACGAAAAATTAGTCCAACCTCTTTCCTGATTGGTTTTAAACGTTACAAAAGCCATTTGAAATGTGTAACGATTAAGGAAGCAGGTCGGGTTGTTTTCGCTTTACTTTTTCTTGAATTTACGTGTGCCTCAAAGGAATAAACCTTCTGCATTTACTTGTCCTGTGTTGGTTCGTGAACTTGCTACTAAAGATAGGAATTTATTGTCAAAAACATTGTACAGCGGGGATAAGTACTTAATCCTTCGGGGGTCGTCTGTGAAATGGGAACATATCAATAAAAATATTGTAGTTTCGGATGAAACTTACTTTCAGCATTATTTCGCTCTTGTTTGTTTAGATTATTCTCTCGTTTCTCTACTGCTGCGCTAAGTTTTAGAGTAATGACCTAAATTACGAATGTTAAAATGTGTTTCTTTATATTTTCTTTTCTTCATTCAAGCCCAAAGTCGAGTTTATAGACCCAAGTTTGGGAAAAAAGGCCTGTGTCTATTAATGACCGTTTTATAGACTTGAAGACGAAAAACTGTGTTAGTCGCTATTGGGTTTAGCTGCTATCATCGTCATCATCAGACCATGGCAGTCTTCTGAGCTTAATTATGCCTCTCCAACCGCACATTATTATACTGGATCCTCGGCTACTCTTAGCAGTTACAGGTACCTATCTAAACTACCCAAGGGTAGGCTTACCAATTTCAGTCGATCCCAAGTAGATTAGAAACATACTTCCAAATAAAGCAATAAACTGAATGACTTGGAAACTGGACTGCCTACACTTAGGATTAAAAATGGCAGCAATTTAAATAGTTCACGTTTTCATTGGACGCAGCTGATGCCTTTTATTTTTATTTTATTTTAGACCCACGTTGACCTTCACTTAAACGTTTTGTTGTTTCAGGAGGGTGATAGTTTTTTAGTTTGTGCAGGTTTGTGAACTTTGCAATTTATTTAAAATTGCTAGCGGTTTTTACAGTCGTTGACATACAAAAAAAAAAATTGAGAGGAAATCTACTCAACTTTGTTTTGTTTTTTATTTGTAAGTTAATTGAGACTGGCTGGATGGGTTTTAAAATATTAACGTTTTTAAATTCCGTCTGGAAAAATTGGAATGTAAAAAAGTTAACCTTTTAAATCATACAATCTATTAATTTATTTTAAGAGTGTAATGCTAGTTCTATTTCAGGAATGCTTACTCTCGTGAGAGGGAGAGAGCCTCACGTCCTAGCCGCCGCGGGAGGAGAAGCATCGGGCGTCGGGGGCCACGCCGTGATGGCTCTCGGCCACCGTAGGCACGGGCCTGTGGACGGTGAGTAATGGGCTAGCTCGCCGTCCGTCCGTCGTATGACGACGGGCAGGCCGTGTCGACGGCGCGTTCGTGTTCCACGCGCGCCTCAAAGAGTTGTCAGCAAACGGGAGGGGCCCGCAAGGGCCGGTACCTGCCAAGGCTGCGGGACTGTTCGAAAGAGATACCGCGGCCCTGGAACATAAAGGGCCAAAGAAGGAACATGGGTGCTTTTAGTCAGTAAGAGTCTGACACTCCCTTCCGCTCCGCCCAGAGCGGGGGACCCTCATTTGATGATTTACCACCTACATAAAAAAAAAAAAAAAAGGAATGCTTACTCTATACATATTTCAAAAATTCCCATGTCATTAACCGCCGTGGATCCTTGTGGTAGATTACGGCTCAATCGCCTGTTTCGAACTTGTGAGAAACAAAAATGAATGACGTGAATGATGCTTATTTCCTTATGCGATTTTTTACACGTGAGAATTGTGTTTGAGTCTTTACGATTACACGACACTGAGGAATTCCTATATTATCCTTCAAATGATCGCGTCTCCCGCAAACAAACATCAACGATTATAGAAAAATCGAAAGAAACCTTCTATACAGAACTAATCCTTCTACAGCAACAGCTCAATACTCCTTCAATATCAAAGCAGCCATACAACCCTTCTAAATCGACGCGTCCCGCTCCCTCCGCCCTCGCCCCGGCAAGCAGTACAGCGGCAATACAAATTAGCCGGGTAATAAGACGCCCGCCATTGCGAGATATTGGACATTTTTGCTGGCCCACTGAGCAGAGCTACAGACGCGCAGGCTGGTTACACGCGATATTAACGTTTGGGAGGAAACATGGGAGATTCCGTTATAATATGTCGCAGTTTATTCACTTGATTTATTATTAAGAATAGCTTTTCAATTGGGAAGGATTTCAGTTTTTTAACAGAACATGTATTGAGCAGCCATTACTGGAACGACTCAATTAAATTATTCGTTATATGCAATTAGTTAGTGCTTAAATTGTGTTACTGGACTACGTAGTTTTTGTTATTTACTGTTATTTAATTAATTTGTAAATTAATTGCTGCTTTTGATAATAAGTAAACGTAAATTAGAAATTATAAACAATTCATAAACATTGTAATAAAATTAGTTTGAATCCTTGACGATTTTCATTCATCACAATTGTTTTTAATGAAAATACAAATTGTGTTTTGCCTGTAAAATATCAAAATAAACACGGGTCAGCCATTGTCTATTCCATACCAATGAATTTGAGAAACTCCGAAACTGACATAATTAAAGATATTAGCCAAATTATGTCAGTTAACTAAATTGGATCATTGACATTCTACTCGAACCTACTTTTATCAAAATATAATTTTAATTCATCCTTCTCCCTGGAGGGAACAGAATTTTAGGATAATTTCAGGAATTCCCTCAGCAGGTAAACGTTGGACATTGGCCAAATTAATTTTTGTAACTTCGCTGTTTCTACCATGTTTTTTTTTAGAAACTTTATTAGGAAAACGTTCGCATCGTGTGGAGGTTTGTGTTGTGTTTTTCTTTATTTGCAAATCTGATTTATGTTCCTTTATCGAGCTGTGCTCAGTACTGGTTCAGGCAAAATTGTAGCTCTTTTCTGATGACGCAGCTAGTAATTCCAATGAGTGCACTAGCGACTCTTGTTCGAGATATTCCTCATGGATTCTTCGCATTGCTAATAGCATACTCCTAGGTCTGTACGTCTTCTTTTGCAATGCTTTTACACACTAATCATAAAAAAACTTCGTACTTTGTCCATTCATTTTCAGTTCTGTTTTTTTTTTTTTTGTTATAGTATGACGAATAAGGAGACCGTATCTGATTTTCCGAATCCAATGAAAACATCTTCTTTTATGTAACTTACAGTTGTTATGTCGCAGACGAAGAATGAACATTTCCATAACAATAATACGTAGGTAATAGTCGAATTAAAAAAAAAAATATTATTCCTTCTAAAACACAAACCCGACCGCAGGTAAACAAGCGGACACGTAAAATAGAATTTAAATGGACCGACATAACTTTTTGGAAGTTTTCCTTCTTTTGAAAACAAATCCTCAAGGAAAAGGCAAATCTTGGATTTAAAAAGTTCAGCCATGTTTTAGGATGTCGACTTACAGTCGTAAACGTGGGGAGAGTCGGATCACTATTATTCACAAGTTTATGTTGAGCAAGATTCCAAGCTTCGGTAGTTAAAGGAATATTTGAGTTAACCATGTACCTACTTATGGAAACAAATTACCTCTAATAATACATTCAAAAGTTTCAACAGTTTTAATTTTGGTGTTAAATAGTGATGGGAAAAATCTGTTCATGGATGTTCATGGATTTTCATTCACAAATTCATCTGTTAGTTGTACTTCTTCTTCTTCGTCGTCACACTCTTGGCAGAGTGGTCGTGGTCGTCACATCAGGGGTGGTGGCAAGCTTCACAATCCGTTGCCAACGCACACTATGTAAGCAAGCATATTACAAGTTGGACGATTATATCTCTGATAAAAATGCTTGGCTCAATGCCGGTCCTGCTCCACATGGACAGGGGCGCATAAACATATAATGATTAATGGATAGCATTAAATAGTATTGTTGGAGCTGCTGAAGATTGTACAACTATCTTTGCATTGTATAGATTCAATTTCTTTTGGTATTATATAACCGCATAGCCCATATTATGTGAGTACTATGTAATAGAAAGCTATCCTTCGTTGGGAACCTACGTCATTTTTTTTTTTTTTTTGACTTGAATTTGCCCTGGCGGTTAAGTGTATGTCATGCTCACTCAAATGTCTCGCTGATGGTGGCGCGTGTGTCGGATCAGTTAGTTCCCTTCAAAATGGTTGAGTTGAATGGTGCTGATACATGCGTCATGTTCGTGAACGGGCGCTGTCAGTTGTGACTGGTCATCTCTTGGTTGCCACGGCTTATTTGAATTAATTATTTTATTTTTTGAATTGTTCTTTTCCTTGTTTTTACTATGGACACTTTTAACGTGCACATCTTGCTACATCGCTCTCACATAATGTACCATCTAAACATGAATGATGTAACCAAGGTTTTGTAAAAATATTCTGATTTAAAAGAGTGTCCATGGAGTTTCTTGCCCGTTCTTCTCCATAGAGATCTACGTTAGGGAATGGGCAACTACAGTACTTTCACAGTTTTTATGCCTTGTGACTGGGACTGTAGCTAAATTTCATTGTTGTCTTTGTTTCGACAGTTCAAAAGTGCCTGTAACGGGCCTACTTGAAATAAATGCTTTGATTTTGATTTTGATTTCTCCCGTACTGTGGCTTTTCTCTTACATTCGTGGAGTGGACCATTGAGTGCAAGTTTGACTTGGTCGGTCCAACGCATTGGTGACCTGCCGCGCGCTCTTGTACCTTCTGTCTGTTGTACTACATCAGATTAATTTGTGAATGAAAAATATTAAAGCTGGTTAAAGGGCACACGAAGATATGATACATACTTATAACACTTTGTGTTAAAGTTCATTAAAATGATGTACTATTTAGTTACACAGCAAGAAGGTCTAAAATGTGTCAACCAGTCTTACTGTGGGGTATCGTGTAACCCAATACGGGTTGTGCCAGTCAGCACGCAGCACGCATACGCAGTCGTTCCATGTAAATTAATGGTATTCAGCCGAATGTCGTATGTGGCTGCAACAGCAAATGGTTAGACTGGTCGCTGCCTTAAACAAAGTTCGGTAACAGAGCATAAATATATCTATAGTTCACCCATCTTTTCTGTTGCCTGTGACAAATAACACCAATATTTTCAGTTAATGTGCTGCATTAGCATACACATTCAAAATAATCAGAGCCTTCCTACAAGCCACAGGCTACGAGTAAATTACCCATTGGCATAGAATACCAGATTCAACCGTTACACAAACACGAAACGTAACATCAGTGTAGCCGCACTAATGCAACTATCAAACACAAACGATTCATAGTCTTATGCACTACCGAGCCGTAATGACAGCCAACAAATCCACAGGCCATGTAATAAAGGAACATGGCTCGCGTGAGACGGGCCTACCGCCGCTAACGCCAGCTATCGGCGGCGATTGTTAGTTACGTTCGGTGTAATGGAGCACCAAATTAAGTTCTACTAGGTACGAGATCGTAACTAGTCTGATAGGTAGGTAGACTTGTGCTAATCACAGTAATTTGATTTCGTATAATTGTGAGTTAAATTGCGGTTATAGTAGCCATGTCTAATGTTTTTTTTTCTCCTTTTATTTAAGAACTGAACTGTCAAAGATTTGAAGTTTGAAGTTAGTTTTGTCTTACATATGTCTTGACGTTAATAAAAATATTATAAATTTAGTAAAAGCTGTGATTGTTGACACATAGATTCCCAGAAGCATAAATGTTAAAGGAAAAATAACAAAAAACGTAATTAATTATAAAATTAAGCAAAAATGAATAAAGCTTCAGTATAAAATTACAATAATGAAATGACATCAAAATCATATTACCCATTTACCTTCAAAGCTCACAATTAAATTTAAATGAAATAAGCCTCACATTTGCCTCCCCTGTGATTCAACTGTACGATACAAAGTAAAATAAAATGCGATCAGTAGCGCAACTCAGTTGATTTTATTGCAATGACTACTGATTGCGGAGTGCAGGCAGTGTTGCACCATAGAGCAGGTAGATACAGAAGGCCAGTTGCCAAACACCGAACAGTATCACACACACACATGAACTCGCTTGACGTTTAAGATGCGGTCAAACTGAGGGGGCTGGCTGCGGGCACTGGACTTCGACAGATAGTCCAGTAGGTACATTATCCGCCAAAGTCTGGTTTCTGCAGTAGTCCGGTCAGCGCTCGTGTCCGCTAGGAACAGCTCTTTTTGCAGGACAAGCGCACTCACGGCTGTCACATGTTTGACATAGTCTGAAAGAGGTGCCCGCAATCGCAGTGACACGACTGGTTTATAATTATATGAAAACACGCCTTTTTTTGTGATGGGAAATCATCAAATGACTCCTCCCGCTCTGGGCGGAGCGGAAGGGAGTATCAGACTTTTACTGACTAAAACCCATCCATGTTCCTTCTTTTGTATTACAGGGCCGCGGTATCTCTTTCGAACAGTCCCACAGCCATGAAAACACTCCCTAAGATTGCGACATTGCTACTGGTTGCCGTTTTCATAGAGTTACAAAGAATGCGTGTGTGCGGTTTCAGTCGTTGTACGAAGCCGGGCTTCTGTACCGTGTTCTCTATTTGGTGGTTTTGTTCGATGTGCCTCCGGGCGATAAATTGAGTTGTTTCAATAAGTAACGGGTAGTGCCACCCGGCAAGGCTTGTTTGTTCTCCGTTCACTCGTTTCAGGTGATAAATATTTTCATAAATGAGATAAGTGTGATTCAGTAGTCCGTTTTGACCACTGCTCGTCGCAAACAATTTACTTAGTTACTGAAATCCGATGGTCCAGCAGAAACGTTGTTTGTTTTTACGACATACATAATGTCATAGGATCCATATGTTTTTTTTTGTAAAACCAGTATTTTCCAGTTGTTCTTGTCCTGAGCCACCCCGAACCAGCCCTTAATGATCGAATTACGAGTATATGTATATATGACAAATTGTTTCTGGTGTACCTACCCACTATACTACAGATAGACGCTGTTAAAGTCCATAAATGATGCCACCTTTAATGGAAACAGTACGCGTATATATTTTACCCCGAAACTAAACATTCAAATTCTCAAAACATGCAAACCAACATTTGGAAAACAATTAGCGCTGTTCTATTTAAAGCGGTCAGTGCGCAATAAGCAATAAACATGTCGGCCATGTTGATTTGTGCACGCATATTAGACGCAGTTAATCTCCGGCGGTCTCTGTGTGCCACTGCGGGTCACTGTGTCACTATTAGTGACGGACACAGCTATTGTTTTGTGGGATGCGACATCAAATTGTAGGCCATTCTGGATTTATTGAGAGGTACGTTACAGACTCGAAGATAAGATGTAGTACTATGTTAATCTTACTACTATTATAAATGCAAAAGTTTTCGAGTACGCATGGATGAATGTTTGTTACTTTTTCACGCAATAAGTACGTACTGAACGGGTTAGGATGAAATTTATAACCCTTTATTTTATAACCTGGTTAACACAGGTTACTATTTGTCCCGGTAGCACATCCCGTGGAACAATTACCGAATACCACGCGGGCGAAGTTGCGGGCATAAGCTAGAGGTAACATTATGTATATAACGTACATGGGTACATCTTTTTTTTTTGTTTTCGGTGGGAAACCTTCAAAAGGCGACCGGCCTTTGGGGAACAGATCGGGGTGTGTGGGATTTTTACCGCATTAAAACCACCCCAGTGGTCACCATCCGCACATGAGAGAAGGCACCGTTTCCTCTTAACAGACCTGTCCGCAGCCCCCTCTGTGCAACGCTTGTACAACGTACATGGGTACCTACCGTGCCGTCGCAAGTTGTTTCCTCAGGAACCACTGCTTCATTTATTCATTCACTGACGAGCAACGCGCCATATCACTGGGTTAAAACCATGAAATTTTGCATATGACATGCGTCATAATTATATTACGAAAGTGAGCACTGGCGAGAGATTTTCGAAAATAAATACCTCAAAGATGTTAAATATTGGCTGGAAGTTTGCCTAGAATATTGTCATTTTTAGTGAAGGGAAATTCCATAGGATTTGTTTCAGAATTAGTTAAATATTGGCTGGAAGTTTGCCTAGAATATTGTCATTTTTAGTGAAGGGAAATTCCATAGGATTTGTTTCAGAATTAAATATTATACGTTTTTGATGCTGTTACAATAAACCTGACTATAAACCAATTTACAAAACTAGTTCTTCCACTATATATCCACTGTTGTTTTGTTTAAAGAAATGATAACAAACTCGATCGTCTGCACACAAAAATATGTGCCTTATCATTTATGTATTTTGTGCGAACGAAAGGACAATGTTGACTCAACTGTCGCTGATAACGCATGGGGCCTGGAACACTGCCCGGCCGGAAAGGGAAAATGACGGCACAAAAAATAAACGCTTCATAATATTATTATTTGTAGCATCGGACGTACCAGGATAACATCTTTGTTAGGTGCTACCTACACAAACATCTCAGTTCCGAAACTCATAGATATTTCACGTTAAAGATAACAATCATATATTTTTAAAACCCATTTACAAATATGTCCAATAAAAGCACAAAAGACCATTATTCAATTTCAGGAAATAAAATCTCTGAAGCGAAAACGACACGTTAACAAAAAAGAGCAACTCAACAGCTTTCAACAACAGCAATGCAATAACTAGTTCCCGACTCAACGACTCACCGCAGCTTGTCAACAAACGATTCGCGCGGACGACCAAAGTTGGCACTAAACAGATTCACCAACTTTCAACATTTTGTCCAATATTTATCTCAATTTATATTAGGACTGCGTTGACAAATGCCTCGCGCCCATCCCTAGCTATATCTTACGAAAAACTTTTAAATTGCGCTCCTAACACTTAAGAACATTCCCCATCTCAGTCTGACCAGTGATATCGTCTACCTTACCTGCTCTATCGCAGATCGTGTCCGAAGCAAAAGGAATTGACCTAATTTAAAAAGTTGGTCGTACACTGTACTAGATACGGATTTTCATCGTATAATTGAATCATCGTTTTATTTCAATGTTTGCAAGCGACGTTTCAATTTAAAGTTAACGGCCATATATTGACAGAACAGACGACATAAAACAAAATGAAAAATATAATTTAAATGGAGTTTCATTTGAGTCGCGAAATGGCAGCGAACACTTCGGAGAGAGGTTTCACGTTTATTCATTACCTGTATTTGTATTGACACACACATATATGCACAATACATACACTACCCACATATTGGATTGTATTATTTTATCAACGCGTTGCTTTCTGACAGTTGTGAGTTTTATTTTGTTCGACTTTCACCTCGATACATTACTTACAACTCGGTGACTTGGATATGGTGGCTTGAAAATACATCACAGTTTTTATTTTCAGTTTATTTTGGTGGAACCCCTTTTGATTTTCCGACATCCTGTCGATGTATCATTATTTTTATTTGGAGTTCTTCACCATATCATTAAAGTACTAACACGACGTCGTAACAAGAAATGTCTTAGTTAAAAAAAAAAATGACAACAAAAATAATTGAGCTGTGGGCCGAACCAACTTCTATGTGGCGTCCTGATACAAGCAGATAGAAGACCGCGGGACGACCTGGACAGAACCAACGACCAGCGGTACACATTACTTCTGGATCGGAAGTCATAGTCACTTTTACCCAGCAGTGGGATGATACAAAAACAAAAAGTAAACTTGTCGAATGAAGTAACCTCATCCGTACGATATAAAGTATTTTTCGTTAAAATAAATTCTTGTGTGAAGTAGCGAGAAGCGCAGCAGTAGGAATATTTCTAAAGTTGGTAGAAGTTGAGCTGAGGGAGCGGAAGTGGGTTAGAGATTGCATTCCTAATAGATATTGAAGCTTGCGTGTCTTATCTCGAGCGGCGAACGAATATTTATGAAACTTTTAAAAAGAACTTTTCTAAATAAATGTTATTTTCCTACAAATTCAATGTGAAAGAAAATGCTTGAACTACGGACGGTGTTTTGATAACCTTTGACTTTTTTAAATATATCAATTTGAAGAAAAACATTATTTTAGTCAGGTGCTAAGAGGTTTGAGTATTAAGTAGACGAAAAGGTCGACAGCCAACTTCGAAGAAAGTGACTACACTTTTGCTAATTATAAGTTTTACCCGCGGTCTCGCCCGCGCGGTGGTCTGAAATTATCCCAAGGGCAAGTTTTAATACCGATTCCTCCCTAGATTAATTGCTCTATCGGTGTTAATCATTTCTTTACATTAAGGATAGAAAACGTGAGACCGACTGAAATACAAAGTTACTTTGTAATAATTAGTATAATAACAGCAACACCAAGGGATTTAACCTTCAAGACAAAGTTTAGAACTAGGTTTTGGCGACAGAAATTAGGTCAAGTGCAGTAGAACTCGCCAGGTTCATAAGACATTGAGCCACTAATAATCTCTATGACGTCACAAGTCTCAGCTTATTCGTTATTGAAGCAACTTATAAATAAACAAAGGATCATCAGTTTCGTAGCAAACGTGCGGCTCAGTGGAGCGCGGCTACCTCAGGGGTACGGAAGCAAGGGATGAGGAACAAAAGGGCCAGCTACGGGTACTTGTCCCACCGCTGACGATTGGCGGTAAACGAGGACAGCTATAACTAGAAACTAGTTAGCGAGCAACAAGCAGTGAGTCTGTAGCACGGATAGTGTTCTCGCTTGCCCAGGAGTGAGAGCGCGACGGCCATTGGCGATTACCCGCTAGTATGCCTATGTAGCAAGCGAGAGTATTTCAGCGAGTGTTCTGCTCGCCAAGCAAGCGTCACTGATCGAGTATGAGTAGATAATATGATAACTCTTGTCGCTGCAGCAAACGGGTGAACCTACTCGCCGGTGGTGTAAACAGTCAGCGATAGACTATTAATATGTATCTCTTTTAATTACATGAGAACTAAAATCTACGTTTCTTGAGCGACAAAATAGCGGATAGCACGTCGCTTGTCAGCGGTGAGGCAGGTGGCACAGGGAGCTCACTGGGAGGTCACAGGTCATTATTTGTAAAGGTACGTTATTGTACGTATTGTTCATGTTTGGCTAGTTTCCTTGTCCACGCTAATGCGTTCGCTATTAATGCGACTGTTCATTTACATTAAGGGGTTAAATGGACATTATGTGTGCAGTGTTAGTGTATGGGATGTAACTATTAATAGAATATTATTGTGCGTTCGTATTAAGACAATTAGTTATTAAGTTTAAGTGTACTTTCATTTTATGGTATCTTTGTGTTTACCTATTTTTTTCACCATTCGTTGTTTATTATTGAACATTTAATTCTTTTTCTTCTGAACTTACCACACACACACACGCATACTTGGAAATAATACAAGCGCAATAATTAAAGCAAACGTTACTGTTGAGGGTAAGGTCCTAGGTGCGATTCCAAGGTTGAGCGAAACACTTATTTGGCGCAGCTATGAGACACAGAATGACTATATATTTTTTTTGTGTTTAGGTTTAAGTTTTTTTGTTAATGTTGTGTGCACTTGTGGCATGTGCCAAATAAACCTATTTTATTTTTACAAGCTTGTATTTAACTTGCAATCAATGTATGTTTGTCCGGGTGGAATCTTGTAACTGAATTTTAAATCAATTATCTTCAACCGTTTGAGCTGAAATTTTACACACAACTTTGGTTCTGGTGACAATACACTTTTATGAAAAACATTACTTCACCCTGCCCAGGATCGTCTCCTCACGAGAGAACTCCTCAACGTTGATAGCACGGATACGAAAAAAGAGTTTTAAATGGTATTGCATTTTTCCATCATTTTCCATCGATGTTTTCAGTGGTAGTCCGGATACGGGATTTGTGCTCGGTGGATGTTAATACGCTCGCCCCTATTCTATGGGGTCTGAACGTATCTGGCCTAAATGTGGGTGAACTTTAGGTACATCTCTGCCTAACTGTCGGTTTACTGGCGTGATATTATGTTCTTTAAACTTTGTTCCCCTGACGACTTAACTCATATATAAAAGTGATAGTATATAAGTGCTGTGTCTCAACTCATTACCTCCAAGAAGTAACAACTGGGGCTAAGTTAAAGCTCGCATGAGGCGTCGCACTACCACCATCAATTACTAACTAGTACAACTCGGAAATTGCTCTGCACAGTAGCGAACATAGCGCCGCAGTGAAATAAGTTATTAAATAGGTCCCTATGTGCATTGCGCGTAAATTTCTTTCGTTAAGTATAAAACTGCAGGATTTGACGTTAAAGTTATGAATGAACGCCGAAGTGATAGCCTGGGTTCTAAAATGCCGCTTTAGCAGAATCATAATAGGATAATAAGGTGAATCACGTTAAAATTCTTGAAATGGTAATTATTACGAATTGTCACTTTTCAATTGTAACGTAATTAATATTATTGTCCTATTAAGATTCTGCTAAAGCGGTCATTTTAGGCCGCCTGGACTGATGGCCGATCAGATGGAGATAGATTGGAAACTTCTATTAATTCACTTATGAAACTTCACAGGCGGGATGAGAATCGGTATGTATAATAATGTAAAACAAAAAGAAACTAAAAATAAATTAAAGTAGCTGAAAGTGATTCTGGAGTCAAAACTTGTAAATTCAGCTCAAAACTATGAGTTGAAGAAAATCATTTACCCATCACTTCATTACTTCTTGTAGTGTCTCTTATTTAGAGTTACTTCTGTGAATATCAGCCAATTATTTTATTTCGCCTTTGTATTTCCAAACTCCACTGAACCTAACAAGCTTCTATCGAGTGCACACCGATTCACTGTAACGCGCGGTAAAAGTAGAAACAATGGCGCTCTCCAATAACAATCCAGAGCGATGTTCAAAAGTTAATAACGTTAAAAATATCCGGAACCTAGTACGGTGGGGGTAGAACTCGCTCGGACGCGGTTCAATATCGCCCATAGTTTATGTTGCCGACTGTACGGGTGACACACTGACAGACAGGACGACTAACTAATATCTCAACTTATATCGCTGATACCATCCCACTGTTGGGCATAG
This sequence comes from Eurois occulta, assembly GCA_950022335.1. Lineage (NCBI taxonomy): Eukaryota > Metazoa > Arthropoda > Insecta > Lepidoptera > Noctuidae > Eurois > Eurois occulta. Next base: position 326,812 of record OX465494.1, on the reverse strand, counting down.
ACCGCCTCTCTGCGAGCGATAAATTGTATGTAGTGTGTCTCTTTGGGTTCGAATCCGTACGTCGGGGCTAATACCATTGCAGACGTTTTCGAGAGACTTTTGTTCCCAAGGGTCAGACACCTTTCAAAGGTTTTTCCCAGATGATAATCGGAAAGGTAAACAAACAAAACAATAATCATGATGGAGAGTTGTTACCTGACACGTCAGATGTACTAATTATTATAATTATCATCAAAATTAGTGGATCGTGTGCGGTATCAGTGTTATCAATAAGATTATGATAGGAACATATAATTATAATCATATTTATAGATATGATAAAAACACGAAATAAACAAAATGCAATCAGTACTTTAAAAATGTAAAGGTTCCGTTTATTCCTTCCTACATAATATCTTAGGTTTCCCTAAGTAGCTAATTTTATTTAATACTCACACAAAAAAAAATTGGTTTACTGTAAAGTTGGTTTACGGACGATAGTTTAACGTGACAACGTTATAACAAAACATTGATAAAATGAATGCATACGTGCACGCGGCGCAAGCGTACAATGAGCGTAACGGGACAATGAGACATTCTTTTTCGTGCATGCAGCCGGCGTTCATCGATTTATTAGACGTTGTCACGTCAAAAACAACATTCAAAAATCCTCCTCGTTTTGTCTTTCAGCAAAGTTGCTGAACATTACTTCTAACCGGATTTGTTTCACTACCATCATCAGGTATACAGGGTGAAAACACACCGGCGCTTAAACGGTTACCACGTTTTCAGTACATCAGCTCTTCTATACATTCTGACCGTGTAGGTATTGCAGTTTTGTAGGAAACAGCAACCGGTGGTAACCGTATTAGCGTCGGTGTCCCTTCCAGCTTGCATAATTATAGTTCATGTCAGAGCGCAGCGATTTATAACACGTTACGCTAATTTGTTCTGCAACATGTTCGCGAACTCTCCTCCATTTCTGTGGCACGCAACTAGTTCGCGCACATGCAGCACGCTCACGTACGAAACGAAGACTTAGCAGAATTGTTTCAGCGAGAGAACTTTAAAACAATGCTCTAAGTAATACCGACCGAGATTTCTCTTATCTGCGATACCTGAGAAATACGTGGAAGATATATTTATATTTCTAGAATTTTCTACCGCTTGTTTCCGTTCGTAATGGATGGTACACGATTTTGATGACAAAACATTGTTTAACTGTTCTTAAATTGGGTTTACGATTGTTAGTTGTTTCAATTTTTATCTTTGACATTAGTAAAACATTTTTTGGTAACAAAACATCAAAAATAGTAGGTATGTTTGCTTATATTGTAGGTAAATGAAAAGTAAATCAAGTGATCATTAAATTCTCACTTTTTTGACTCCCTTGGTGGGTAGTTGTCTAAAATTAAAGTGGTCAGCTCCTCAGTTTTGTAAATACAGAACATAAAATCTCTGGTATACGGTTCCACTCACAATCAGCCTATAATTTTCGCACTGCTAGCAGAGTCATGCTCTCTATGAGAGGCCGTAACATACCACGCGGACCATTTCGTGTCGTTGAACCCTAACACGAAAATACTCTGGTCATACTCGGCTTTTATCGATCATTAATGTTGACACTATCATTGTAATTAATTTAAATCCAAAATATCTCGAAGATAAAGATGAAAGCTTTAAGGAATTCAGATAATGAACAAAACTGGAGCGAGTTGATGTTTTGACAGTGGTTCACAAGGTCGTGCAGTGATGGAGACCAGACAGTTGTTTATATTGTGTGCGGGCGTGCTGAGCCTGGCGCTCGCCGGGAAACATGACGCGTACTCCAGGTATAAGTTTAACATTTTTACTGATATTAGCTATTTACTGTCGTTTTTAACCGCATTTTTTTTGTCCTTCTTTTACTTAATAATGTTCTTCAAATCAACTTAGACCATTTAGAAACGAAATATTAGCTCAGTTTAGGTTTTTGTAGATCAGATTAAAATACTTAGGTCTAGAAGTTTCTGTATATTTTTTCTGCTCCTCTAGTCACTTCTATAAAATTCTTCAATTAATTGGTACCTAACACACAGAAATCACTCAATTCATGTTGTGCTAGAGAACACTCAGCAGCACACGTTACTACCAATTACTACCACTATGTCTATGTCTATGTTAGGGATTTGGTTTCCGCACTTAGTCCCTAAAGTGGACCATTGTGCGTGAGCCATGGTGGCCGCTACTCCAGCCAGCCCACCTCCCTCCAGAAGCAGATCAGACTTCCCGGTCTTCTCAGGGCATCCGCAAGAGATCTTGGTGTTCCAAGAGTCTTCTCGCGTATCTGGGTGACGCCAGTACACTCAAGGAGTACGTGCGCTATCGTTTCCTCCGTCTCCATACACGCCCTGCACAGGGGACTGTCAGTGATACCTAGGGTGTGGAAGTGCTTGTTTAATGAGCAGTGTCCAGTGATGGTCCCCGCCACCAGTCGCAGGCTATCTCTATCCAGGCGCAGAAGGCGCTTGGTCAGCTTTTTGTCCAGGGATGGCATAGCCTCCTTGGATTGCCTGCATCCTGGTGTCGAGGTCCACCACTTCTCCGCTTCTATTTGAGTGTGGTCCTTTAGCCAGCTTCTTAGCTGCTTGAAGGGGATGGGTACAATGGGTTCGGGTCCGAAGGCTTTTGTGCTGGATCCTCTTCTGGCGAGTTCGTCAGCTGCATCGTTCCCAAGTGATCCACTGTGTCCTTTGATCCATTGTAGTGTCACCGTGTTGCGGTTTAGTACCGTAACACGTTCTAGGGCATTATGACATTCTAGTATTAGTTTCGACGTGATCTGGTTTCTCCTTAGGGATTGTAGAACTGAGGCACTATCGGAAAGTATACGAATATGGGTATCCGTAACTTCCCTGGCCTCTATGGCATGTGCTGCTTGGATAATGCCTACACACTCAGCTTGATACACAGAGTTGAGCATTCCCAGGGATCTGGATATTTTAATGTTTAGGTCGTCAGAGAAAACTCCGACACCTGTCCCATCGTCGGTTTTCGATCCATCAGTGTAGATCCTTAGTTCTTTTGGACCTGAGTAGTCACACATCTCCGCTGTGAGCTCTATATTGTAGTGCTTTTGGAAGCAGTGGGTCTTCAGGGTTCTGTCGCAGGGTGATGCCATCATGGGCTGTTGTTTGATTGCATCGCCTTTTATGCGCGTATGTTTGATTCTGGAATCCTTACTTAGGGTGCCGGATACTTCGAGCCTGAAAGTCGCTAGGGCCGCCTCCTCTCTTACGACGAGGTGCAGAGGTGGTAACCCCAGCATTACCTGTAACGCGGCAGTGGGAGATGTTCTCATACTGCCGGTGATTGCTACGCAGGCAAATCTTTGTACCTTCTCGAGGTCCTTCTGGGCTGTGCTCAGGTTGGTCCTGGGCCACCAAACCAGGGAGCCGTATGTAATGATTGGTCGGATGACTGTGGTGTATAGCCAGTAGGTTATTTTGGGGCTTAGGCCCCAGTTTCTGCCGAGCAATCTTTTGCATTGCCATAGGGCTATGCTGGCTTTTGTGGTGATGTAGTCAGTATGTTTTGCCCAGTTCAGCTGTTTGTCCAAATAAATACCCAGGTATTTGGTTTCAGTCGATAGGCTTAGGGTGGTCTCAAAGAATCGTGGTAGTTGTAGGTTTGCCAACTTCCTTTTCTTTGTGAAAAGGACGAGTTCGGTTTTGGTGGGATTCACTGCTAATTTGTATTCCTTGCACCAGTCTTCCACCATCTTCAAGGCTTGGCGCATAAGGTTACATAGTGTGTTTTCATGTGTGCCATTTATTACTATGGTTATGTCATCAGCATAACCCACCGTGTAGTAGCCTCTGTCATTTAAACGTTTGATGAGGCTGTCCACCACGAGGTTCCATAGGAGTGGCGAGAGGACGCCCCCTTGAGGGCAGCCTTTCGCCACGATGGCTCTAGTGGTGTCGTTCACCGTAACCTGTACGGCTCTGAGTCTTAGCATTTTTGTGATCCATCCTCGCAGGGTCGAGTCCACACCGTGTTTCTCGAGGGCTGCGTTGATGCTATGGAAAATGGTTTTGTCAAAAGCCCCTTCTATGTCAATAAAGACAGCTAGTGAGGAGCACTTGTGGTCTACTGCACATTCGATCTTGGAGATCACACTGTGTAGTGCGGATTCTGTTGATTTTCCTGTGGAGTAGGCGTGTTGATTCTTGTGTAGTGGTAGCTCCCGAAGAGGTCCGTCCCGGATGTGTCGGTCACAGAGTCTCTCGAGGGTTTTCAGTAGGAATGATGTCAGGCTTATTGGTCTATATGCTTTGGGTTGTGTATAATCTGGTTTGCCTGGTTTGGGGATAAAAATGACTTTCACCTCTCGCCATTCAAGTGGTACATAGTTGTGTGCTAAGCAGGCTTGATAGATGACAGCCAGCCACGGTGTAAGGACGTCTACACCCCATTGCAGCAGGGCTGGGAAAATGTTGTCTAAGCCTGCGGCTTTGTATGGTTTGAAGGTCTTGATTGCCCATTCTATTCTGTCTTCAGTTACTATGGTACGGGCTCTGGACCAGTCGTGGTCGTTTGGTGTGTGCATTGGTTCATTTTCCCATGTTTTGTCCTCAGAGAGGTTGCAGTCTGGGAAGTGGGTTTCCAGAAGAAGTTTACTAGTTTCGTGGTCTGACTTTGTATAGGTATTGTCTGGTTTTTTCAGCGACCCGAGGGTACGATCCTGATCGGTGGATAGGATCTTTCTTGCTCGCGCGGCTTCGCTGTTTGACTCGATGTCCTCGCAAAATTTCCGCCAGGCTGCCCTGCTGGCATGCCTGACTTGTTTTTTGAAGGTGTATTGTGTTTTCTTGTACGAGTCCCAGTCTTCTGGGAGCCTGGAGTTTTTGGCTCTGTTGAATTGTTTGCGCATGGTTTGCCTGAGCTTACTGAGGTCTGCATTCCACCAGGAGCTCCCCTTGCTCTTGGTGTTTGGATCTGTTAGCTTGCAGCAGGCGTGATACGCATCAATGATATATTCTGAGAGTTTTGTTGCAGTATCCTCAAGTTGTTTGGGGTCCGTTAGAGTTAAGGGTATTTGGTGCTGCGCTAGTAGGGAGGCCAAAAGCCGTTTGTACCCGGGTACGTTAGTACGGCGTGGGTTGCGCCTAGGTTCGGGTATTTTTGTGTTAGTTACTAGTTGGAAACGAATCCTTCTATGATCAGAGCAAGAAGGCTCGTTGGATACGTGCCAGTTAGAGATAAGTTTTGTCGCGCTTTCTGAAGCCAGCGTTAGGTCAATGATTGTTTGACCTCTAGCCGTGACCCAAGTGGGTTCCGACCCGCGGTTTACGATGTTAAGGTTAGTGGAAAATAGATATGTGCATAATACCTCGCCTCTAGTGTTGGCTTTGTTGCAACCCCAAAGCGGGTGGTGGGCATTCGAATCCGTGCAGATGACCAGATCCAGGTTGTCGTCTTCACAGTATCTTACCAGGTCGGCCATTTCTTTTGGTGGGCAGTCTTCATCCTCGCCTGGCATGTACACCGAGGCTAGGACGATATCGGGTACATTGTCTTCGGTTTTAAGCCTGACAGCTGTCAGGTCTCTGGAACATAGTTGCGTGAGTGTTGTGGTAGGTACATCTTTGGGTATATAGGCGCAGGTTCGTGGTTTGTCTGTGCCCTGTGTGTCGAGGATTAACTTACCTCCAATATTGCCGAGTCCGCATATTCTATTATTTCGGATCCACGGCTCTTGGATCAGTGCAATGGTTCGGGGCTTCGTCTCCAGTGCCCTGCGTAGGCAAGCCGTAGCAGTCTGGCTATGCTGGAGGTTGGTTTGTATGATGTTCAGGGGGCTGGATGTGGGCGGCGGCGGCGGTGGGATGGAGTTAGGAGGAGACTGATCCATCGGATAAATCCCCTCCCTCCCCCAATCCGTGTCGGTCGTCGCTCAGTGACGGTGACGAGGTGAGCAACTGTTCTGTCCACCCTGGTGGTGAGGTTGGCATACTCCCAGCGTCGGCATCAGCCATCGCCGTTCTCGCCAGCTCCTCTTCCAGTTGCGTCATGGTCAGGTCATCTGTCGGTGTCGGTTGGGTCTGTGCGCTGGTCGTGGTCGTAGTCTGGGTGTCGGAGGGCTGGGTGTTGGGGAAAAAGCGCACGTATATCGACCCCAGAAGGTACGATACCCGCCGCTCCCTCCCCAAGACCTTCTGGACTTCCTCCGGTGGGATACCCAGGGTCAGATAAGTCCCGTGGTTATCACCACCGACGGATGTCGCCCTGTACAGCGACCACCTCCCAATGTCATACCAAGTATTCTGACGGGTCAGAATACTCTGGAGCCGCGCTATGTCCCCATTGTACCTGGGTACGAAGAGCGCTGCTCGGACACGGGTCGGCACGTCGGACTGCTTCATTACTTTCAGCGTCGCGTCTGTGTCAGGCAATCTTATTTTGGGCACATTTTCAGTCAGCCAGGTCAGGGCACTGTCGTCCTCACACCACATCTGAACCGTGCCATCCGCTACCCGTGGGTAACCGCGGAAGGCCGGGAGTGGTTTGGAGGGGTCGGCGTCCATGACGAGGTTCTCGAGGCTGACCTTGATGTGCTCGGTCTCGTCTGTGGTCATGTCACGGGATGGAGGCGAAAGGCAGATCGCTACGGCGAGCCGCGCAGGAATATCCTTTGTGGCCCGTGCGTAGGTTCTCTGCTCCCCCTGAGCAGTCTGGATTCTGACACGATTACTACCACTTAAACCACTCCATCTTCCGGACACACGGTTCCCTAAGCTACCAAAAACCTTAGGGCAATCCTGTTGAAAGAATTAGAAACATTTGCTCGATTTGCAACGTTAACCTCAGCGCCAAAAGTGGAAAATCTACGTAAAATGTTTCTTACCGTCGAATAACCTAGCCTAATCAACCTTCCAGCTACCGAGTGCACGGCGTGTGGCTGCGCAACTCCGCGGACGTGGAACTGCTGCAGCAGCTGGAGGAGCCACTGCAGCTGGACGCATGGGAGCACGGTGCGCCGGGCGAGCGCGCGGCACTGTTCATGGTGGAGCGCGCGCACGAACCGGCGCTGCTTCAAGCGCTGGACGACGCTGGCCTGACGCACTATGTGCATGTCGACAATGTCGCCAAGTAAGTTTGGGGCCTATTTTTCATGCTTTACATTAAATTCACAAATAAATCATTGCCTAGGCTCTCCTAATTACTTCGACTTCTAGCTACTAACCGGATGCCGCTGAGTCTGTCCGCCTGCCGGTCTGTCCATAAATAAATAAATAAATATTTTACAGAAGGCTACATTCACATCTCCATGCAGGCAGGAGCGAACAAATATCATCTATGAAAAATTTTGTGCATTTTTTTTTATTAATATTTATTTCAAAGATAATTCAATTATTTACAAACTACAAAACTATAATATAATATAAAATTAATTGAATTAGAACATTTAAAAACGTTGTAATCACTATCAGTATCTTGGATTACTCTGCTCGGCTTGTTCAGCAATTTGTTATGGCTGGTTATATACAAAACGCTTCGAGCGTGAAATTTTCTAGCTCTAAGTACTGAGGACAACTACGATTGTGTCATGAATCTTTCGCCCAACCTTAAGTCAGAGTTTTCCTGCTGGCAAAATAATATTTTAATATTAAAAAAATCCAATACATAGTGGTAGGTATGCTCTTGAAATTTTCTCAGATTCATCTCTTACGGGCTGGGGTATTTATTGCAATGGAGTACGTGTTCATGGTTTGTGGAGTGACAGAATCCAAAGAACAAATAAATCTTTTAGAATTAAAAGCAGCCCATAAAGGTTTACTGTGCTTTTAAAGACCTTTATAATAAGCAAATTCTACTTAGTATTGATAGCACTACAACAATCGCTTACATAAATAAGATGGAGGATATGGAGGCATCAAATATACACACCTTAATGACGTAGCCAGAGAAATCTGGCTATGGTGTGAGCAAAGGAAAGTCTTTGCTTTTACCTCCTACATTAAGTCTAAAGATAACACAGAAGCCGACCAGGAATCGAGACGTTTTAATATTGACATTGAATGGGAGTTAGCTTCATCTGTTTTTGATAAGATCACAAATACTTTCGGAACACCTCAAATCGATCTGTTTGCCACGCGATTGAACGCGAAATGTAAGAAATACATATCGTGGAAACGAGATCCTTCAGCTTATAATATTGATGCCTTCACAATAGACTGGTCGCCTTATTATTTTTACGCATTTCCCCCGTTCTCACTGATTCTTAAATGCCTAAGAAAAATAGTGACGGATAACGCCACTGGGATTATGGTAGTACCTTATTGGCTGACAGCTCTCTTAAACAATATAATGTAATGTTTTAAGAAAATAGAGATATTTTTTTATTAAAAAGAAGATTAATATTTTTGATAACAGTGTTCCTAATATCCTTGAATTTTTGGTGTATGAATACTCGTATGACTTAGGCGCAAAATATTCAAGCCTCAACACCTGTCGCTCTGCATTTGCATTACTACTAGGTAAGTGTATAAGTCAAGACGATAGAATTATAAGGTTTATGAATGGAGTCATCTACATGGGATTCTAATGAAGTATTAGATCATATTTCGAATCATTACCCAAACGAGAGTCAACCCTTGGCCTCTTTATCCAAAAAATAACTAGCTCTACTCGCATTGTCAACAGCATAACGTGTGCAGACTCTATCGCTGATACGCTTATCTAGTGTTAAAGTAAGTAGCACGAGGATAGATATAAACATTAATGATTTCATCAAAACATCGGCGCCAAATAGATCGGCGCCTAATTTAATTTTACTTTTTATCCCTAGTAGAGAAGAAATCTGTCCTGCAAAGACGTTGTCCTCGTATATTGAGGCGACTAAGATTTATAGGAGCTTACCACTAACTGATAGACTCATTTTTACTGCTTAGAAACCAATCCATAATGCTAGTGCTGCCACTACAAGTAGATGGATTAGAAACGTGTTGACTGAAAGTGGTATTGATACTGGGGTTTTTACAGCACATAGCACCCGCCACGCGTCAACCTCGGCGGCTAGTCGTAAAGGGGTTCCAGTAGACATAATTAAACGAACCGCGGGTTGGTCGGGCAATTCATTAACATTTGCCAAATTCTGTAATCATCCGATTACAGTTGATGATGACAATGCATTCGCTGAGGCAATTTACAATTGTTAATTTAAGGTGAAGATTTTGATTAGATAATTAGTACACACTTATTACATTATGGAGAGGATATAATTTTTGTTTGTATGTTAAAATTCCTGTGTTTTTTATTCTATTGTTTACTTAATAAACACATTTCCACTTGATTAGTCTAGTTTTAACAAAGCATATTTCTATTAAAACGATATGCAACATTTTAATTAAATATTCATTTTCTTTAACAGAGCCCTTGAGGACCACGACAAAGAAGTATCTATTTGGAGAAGTAGAAGAGGCCCGAGGCTGATATTCCAGGATTACCCGCGATATGCCGACGTATGTAACCTTGTAGTTGTCTATTAGCATAATGATGGGGTTTATAGTAAAGGGTTGCAATAAGTCCGGAATTTTCTGGACAAGACCGGAATTTTAGCTCAGGGTCCGGAATGCAGGGGAAATTCTTAAGCGTCAGAAATTTCCAAAAATGATTAAAACAACTCTTAACGACAGCCAATGACGTACAAATGGCGACCGCGACCAACGGCTTAACGTGCTTTCCGAGGCGGCCAAGGCACTAGGAAACCTTGCTGAGCACTGCTTAATCATAAAAATTGACCCGCGTGGCTGTTACTTTTTAATAAATACTTTTTAGTTTTGTAAAAACTGAAAAACCGGAAAAAAAATAGGAATAACAACCCTAGGATTAACTGATAAGGACATGCAAAAGTAGCATCGTGAGGAGTAATCAGTACTTGATAAATGTAGAGCAGATTATGTACATTAAAAGGTTAATAAAAATTGTTGGTTTAAGTTTATTAAAGACAGAGGCTTCCACTCTATGAGTGTGTTAGTATACCCTTATGTATAATTATGAAAATATCGGACTGTTTAACAACTCTCAGTATTGGCTACATTAATAATAATATAATCCAGCAACGTCGGCTGTCAAACGTAAAATAACATTGACGTATGGCGACGATGCATTTCAAAAATATTACCATATTAAAATCATCGTAAATTAATATCTTGAGAACAGAAAGGTTCTAATTTCAAATAAACTTAATATAGATTTTCCTAAAGGAAAATCTATTTATACCACGAGGTATTTTATAGAAATAGTTTTTAATATGGCTTAAAAGGCTTAGTTTCCGAACGAAAGATAGTTGTTACGTTTGAATGATCAAGTTAAATGTTTATTTACTTTAAAATGAATTAGTAATAATTAAGTGATATTTATAATGTCTCCCAGATCTTATTTATATACATAAATATATTATTATCCATGATATTAGTTATTTAGATAAAATGTACGACCATTTGCTTTATTATGGCGGAAATGATGTATTGAGTATTTGACGGGTATAAAAATACATGCTGACGCCAATTCGGGGTCTTTATGCTGCAAGTGTTCTAAGGGTTAAGACATACCCTGAGTGGTGTATTGTAGGGTGCCATGTGTATAGTATTACGTTTGAAAGTGACATGGTAATGAAGATACCAAATGTGTAAAGCTGGAACCAATTTGTATTACCCTAAAGGATCTGCAAGTTATGTAAGTTATTGAATATTACTATGAATGTTACTGATAACTATGTGTAGAAATATGTGTCATAATATGGTTTATATTGCTTATTGTTTACCTATACTGATAAAATGCTATAATTTGAAAATGGTACAGAACAACGTATAATGGTTCTGGCATAAAACTTTAAAAGATGTTTCCGTGGAGTTTCTTGTCCATTCTTCTCCACGAAGACCTAGGTTTGCGAATGGACGTAGCTTGATAGTTAATTAACGTTGCCTATAAATATCTGACAAGCCAAATCGAAATAAATCAATAGTCTTGTCTTTCTATGCATTTTCTTGATAAAACCCTTTTCCCTACACACCTTTTAGATACTTTTAAACACAGTAAATCACAAGTAACCATTCTGACATTCAAAGCTTGATAATCAGTGGATATTAATGTATATAAATACATATGTATAGGTATATATATCTATATATATATGTGTGTACCAGCAACTTTCTAACATCAGAAGTGAGGATAGTGCTCAGGCTTACTAATATGATTTATAATGCTTTTCATTTTGATATTTTCATGATCAATGTTGGAGCTATTGGTGTGATGCTGAAAGATCTGCGGATCGCCAGCTCGATTCAACAAGGACGATAACTACATGCTGCTGACTCTGACAGCGGAACTGAAAAGCTGCAGAAATAGTTTCGAAGTCATGTCATGGATTCAATGGAGCAGCAGTATGAAATAGCTTATGTCGGTAAGACATTTAGAGGCTCTGCTTTAATATGTTACCTGAAAAGCTAGAAATGAAAAATCCTACGGGAAACTACTGTAAATTATTAACTTAAACTATTTAACGAATTATTGTTTAAAAGTGAAGCTTCAGTTAAAAACTTTTTATGTCTGGTACTTGCATAAAAATATTTTAATGCATAATTTACACAAAAATAAGTTCCATCTTTAAATAAGTTAACGAGATGATGAAATTGAAGATGGTTAAATATTCAAAATTGGTTTCAGACTATTTATTTGAAGCTTGGCTTATGAATTGTTTAAATGATAATACCAATATTAGTTTTCTTGATAATTCTGTCACAAAAATGAGACTGAGAATAGGATATATAAACGTTACGTGGTACGACGCTTGGTACTCACAAAGATGAGTTGGGGAATAATATACAAGTAACTTATATTGGATAATTTCTATCTAATGTTAAATCGTTTTGAGATAAATTACAAAACTTAATGACTATTTAGTACTTGAATTAATCAAGTGGGTAAACAAATATTCTTTTAGTACGATAATCTAAGACATCATATTGTTTGTAAATTATTATGTCAAAGGTTACTGATAGTTCCCTTATTTTACTTTGGCTTAAAAAGAATTACTAAAAAAAAAAAAAGTTAAGAAGCTGAAGATTCTGTTCTGAATGAACAGTCAGATTGGCCGAACGTTCTGTGGAAAGTACAATAATCAATTAACACAACTGTACAAAAGTCCACAGGCTTTGCCCCTTTGCGATTACTTATCGGAGTAGACGCAAATATTCCCTTTGCCCAAGCTCGTTTAGACGACGTACTTGACGAAAATGATAGACAAAATCCAAATAACTTAGAGGCTGACCGAGAAATAGCTAGACATGCCTATTAATAATAACAGAAAAAAAATAAAAAAAAGGTTTCGACGCCAATCGTCGTAACAACGTAAATTTTAACGTAGATTTGGTGTATGTCTCAAAATCAAATTCATTTATTAGTGTGATTTTTGGTGCATTTTACATGACATCTTAATAATAAATAGTTAGTTTCTCAAAAATCTACCTTAGAGGTCACATAATCAGTAATTATTATAAAAAGAATAATGCAATCAACAAAATAATTACAAAAAAAAACACAACAAAACTTAAGACAGAAAATACAAGCAAAACATAACAATTGAGTATAATACATAATATCAACAATGAATGGAAATAAAGATGTATTACAATGTCAAAAATTAAATAGATATCAAAATCAAACAACTTACAATTTATCAGTAAAGATAAATGTCATACATCTGAAAGCTATCATGACTTATACTTATTGACTTAGGGTTATATATTTATGACTGATGATATATAACATGACTTACTGCTGGACAGTCCTGACGCTAGGTGTTAGTTTGGATCTCATGTACAGCAGATGAGAGCTCTAACACGCAAAGGTCAGAGACATATCACTTACTAAATGATTTATCACGACTTATGTTTATTGACTTAGGGTTATATATTTATGACTGTTGACATATAACATGACTTACTGCTGGACAGTCCTGGCGCTAGGTGTTAGTTTGGATCTCATGTACAGCAGGTGAGAGCTCTAACACGCAAAGGTCAGAGACATATCACTTACTAAATGATTTATCACGACTTATGTTTATTGACTTAGGGTTATATATTTATGACTGTTGACATATAACATGACTTACTGCTGGACAGTCCTGGCGCTAGGTGTTAGTTTGGATCTCATGTACAGCAGGTGAGAGCCCTAACATACAAAGGTCAGAGACATATCACTTACTAAATAATTTATCATGACTTATGTTTATTGACTTAGGGTTATATACTTATGACTGCTGACATATGACATATTACTTACTGCTGGACAGTCACTGATACTGGTGTTAGTTTGGATCTCATGTACAGCAGGTGGGAGCCCTAACATGTGAAGGTCAGAGACATATCACTTACTAAATAATTTATCATGACTTATGTTTATTGACTTAGGGTTATATACTTATGACTGCTGACATATGACATATTACTTACTGCTGGACAGTCACTGATACTGGTGTTAGTTTGGATCTCATGTACAGCAGGTGGGAGCCCTAACATGTGAAGGTCAGGAGCTATAATACAAATTACTTATGACTGAGAGTTAGTTAAAAGACATACTTGACCTCTTACTATTGAACTTGATCTTTGTTTTTTAAGGCTTGTACTTCGAGAGCGAAGCACAATTCAGTATGGCCGTGATAGATTATTTTCAAACTGATTACTGTTTTTGATGAATATTTTGATATACTATCTGTCGGGAAGGTACCGAAAAAAAAAAAAAATTCAAATGTAACTAAATCGAAACGAGTAAAACTATCAATAATACACACTAGATACGACCTAACTAAAAAAAACAACAACTTTGTATTTAATCTAAGTAACAGATGCAAATCAAACTCTACGCCAAATTGAAAAACAGTTATGCCAATCTAAAAACAACAAAAACAAACATTAAATTTGGATCCATTATGACAATTATACAAAAAGAATGTTTGTCTATTTTTGTAAATTATGCAATAACAGGTACTTAAAATCCGATTAGATAAACGAGATGATTCGCTATTTATTATATATTGTAAGAACAATTACAACAATGATAAACTAGCTTATTTGCAATGATATTGTCAGATTGACCGAGCGATAACTTTTTATTAGATTTTACAGTTAATAATATACTATTGATTACGATCTAGGTACATTTTATAATTATAGTCAAAGACATAATCAAAGACATAGTCAAAGACATATCAAAGCCATAGTCAAAGCCATAGTCAAAGCCATAGTCAAAGCCATAGTCAAAGCCATAGTCAAAGCCATAGTCAAAGCCATAGTCAAAGCCATAGTCAAAGACATAGTCAAAGACATAGTCAAAGACATAGTCAAACACATAGTCAAAGACATAGTCAAAGACATAGTCAAAGACATAGTCAAAGACATAGTCAAAGACATAGTCAAAACATAGTCGAAAATTGTATGATTAGTTTTGGTCACACTATTATTTATGTGTATTGATGATTGTCTTGTACTTCGAGGACGCAGTACTGTCAGTCTGGCCGTGTTAGTATACCCTTATGTATAATTATGAAAATATCGGACTGTTTAACAACTCTCAGTATTGGCTACATTAATAATAATATAATCCAGCAACGTCGGCTGTCAAACGTAAAATAACATTGACGTATGGCGACGATGCATTTCAAAAATATTACCATATTAAAATCATCGTAAATTAATATCTTGAGAACAGAAAGGTTCTAATTTCAAATAAACTTAATATAGATTTTCCTAAAGGAAAATCTATTTATACCACGAGGTATTTTATAGAAATAGTTTTTAATATGGCTTAAAAGGCTTAGTTTCCGAACGAAAGATAGTTGTTACGTTTGAATGATCAAGTTAAATGTTTATTTACTTTAAAATGAATTAGTAATAATTAAGTGATATTTATAATGTCTCCCAGATCTTATTTATATACATAAATATATTATTATCCATGATATTAGTTATTTAGATAAAATGTACGACCATTTGCTTTATTATGGCGGAAATGATGTATTGAGTATTTGACGGGTATAAAAATACATGCTGACGCCAATTCGGGGTCTTTATGCTGCAAGTGTTCTAAGGGTTAAGACATACCCTGAGTGGTGTATTGTAGGGTGCCATGTGTATAGTATTACGTTTGAAAGTGACATGGTAATGAAGATACCAAATGTGTAAAGCTGGAACCAATTTGTATTACCCTAAAGGATCTGCAAGTTATGTAAGTTATTGAATATTACTATGAATGTTACTGATAACTATGTGTAGAAATATGTGTCATAATATGGTTTATATTGCTTATTGTTTACCTATACTGATAAAATGCTATAATTTGAAAATGGTACAGAACAACGTATAATGGTTCTGGCATAATACTTTAAAAGATGTTTCCGTGGAGTTTCTTGTCCATTCTTCTCCACGAAGACCTAGGTTTGCGAATGGACGTAGCTTGATAGTTAATTAACGTTGCCTATAAATATCTGACAAGCCAAATCGAAATAAATCAATAGTCTTGTCTTTCTATGCATTTTCTTGATAAAACCCTTTTCCCTACACACCTTTTAGATACTTTTAAACACAGTAAATCACAAGTAACCATTCTGACATTCAAAGCTTGATAATCAGTGGATATTAATGTATATAAATACATATGTATAGGTATATATATCTATATATATATGTGTGTACCAGCAACTTTCTAACAAGTGCGTGTGGCGAGTGGCGTGTAATCCACCACGCGGGCCCAGAGCGGATTGATAGAAGTTCTAGTTAGCAATTATCTAGCTGCTATCTAAAAGTTTGCCGAGATTTGCTTTGAACTCATTTAATGTGTAATTTCTACACATACATTTATTAGAAAGTATACAGGAAGAATATAATGCGATTGACGGCGGTGACCTCTTGCGTCCGGCCCTGGTTCAAGCCATGGTCCGGGGCAAGAGGGAATGGGAAGCCGTCGCCTCCTTCTGCGAAGCAGTCATGCTAGCGAAGGAGGTGGTGGAACGTGAGAGGGAGAGAACCTCCGAGACGCCCCGGGCGTCGGCGTCGGGGGCCACGTGGTGGCTCTCGGCCACCGTAGGCGCGGGCCTGTGGACGGTGAGTAATGGGCTAGCTCGCCGTCCGCGCGTTTTATGAAGACAGGCCGTGTCGACGGCGCGTTCGTGTTCCACGCGCGCCTCAAAGGGATGTCAACAAACAGGAGTGGCCTGCATGGGCCAATGCCTGCTAGGGCTGCGGGACTGTTCGAAAGAGATACCGCGGCCCTGGAACACAAAGGGCAAAAGAAGGAACATGGATGGGTTTTAGTCAGTAAAAGTCTGATACTCCCTTCCGCTCTGCCCAGAGCGGGAGAAGTCATTTGATGACTTCCCACCCCAAAAAAAAAGGTAGAATATAATAACCAGATAATGTATATGTATGTATATGGATGAACTTTAACAACTCAAACTCCACTGCTCAAGCAAATTATTTACAGAAACCTGAATAAATGAATGTTACTTCAAGCCATGATTAAAAGTTATATTTCGGTGTGGTATTAAGAAATGAAAATGAATTTCGGTTTTTAAATGTCAATCTGTTCTGTGCCAATCAAAGTTCCGAAACCAAATCAGTATCAATTTTATTACTGTTGGACCTCTCTCTTTTGTCACAACATTCAATTTTAGCCCCATGTGTGTTCTAGTTTTCTATGAAAACATAACATTGTATTTATCTTTATTTGTTTGGTCTTCTAGATCAACGCGTACATGGAAAGGATAGCGGTGACCTACCCCGACCTGGTGACTCTGGTCGACGCTGGAAAGACTTTTGAACAACGAGATGTCAAATATTTAAAGGTAAGTAGTTCCATTCCGGTAATACGTAGTTTCCATTGATTCCTGTAGACTATTGATGTTTGGCATAGTGTTCAAATAGTCAAGTTATAAGCCTGTTAATTAAAACAGCTTAAAATAACTCCATCCATTGATGTTTTAATCCTTTTCATGGAAGTTAATTAATCAATACTTTCTGGTTCTTTCTGCTGTTTATTGCTTTGAGCTAAGTCACTTGTATGGATTAGTAATTCAACTGCTTTAGATTTTAATTGTTTTAGTTGCAACCCTTTGCATCGCCGATCGCGTATTAACTCTTTGCATTGTAATTGATTTATCGAATCTCACACACATGCCATACCAACCCAGATGATTCCCTTACAGTTTTTCTGTATCTGGCGCCACTGTCAAACTTCCTCTAACGTAGTCATTGCTTACTCTATCCATTCATGTCACTCCACACATTTATCTCAACATTCTCATCTCCATTAGATGTAATCTTTTTTCAACCATCTTCCTCACATCCCCGCGTTTTGAACCATGCAGTAGGATAGATCTAATAACATGAATTCCATCGTGGACTTACATTTGGCTGTGGTGTATGTGTACTAGATATCAACGACGAACTTCGAGGACCCCAGCAAGCCGATCTACTTCATGAACGCGATGATCCACGCGCGCGAGTGGGTCACCACCCCGGTGGCGCTGTACTCCGTGTACAGGCTGGTGGAGAGCCTGCGCAACCAGGACCGCGACCTGCGCACTGATGTGGACTGGATCATCATGCCGCTCGCCAACCCCGACGGCTACGAGTTCTCTCATGAAACCGTGAGTTCACAACGCATACCTTAACAGTGACATCTTATTTACAGCGTGTATCAGAAAGGTGTGTTCACTGTTCATAATTAAGGGCATGGTTATATTCTAAAGTTCTTCATCCCACATAGAAAAGGGAGGATCCTCCAACCAGACTGGTGTCATGCCTGGAGGGTTTCTGCCCGAGAGTTGTTGCTGGTTTTTCTATAATTATAGGCTTAACTGCGCGATTTAGAATTATGATGTTAGTTCATTTTTTTTTTGTGTCAAAGATGGCGCTGTAGTACTTTGTGTTCTATGTTGCTGTTACTGTACTGTACTACTGTACTACACCTACAGTACTACACTTACAGTACATACCTACAATACATACCTACAGTCCACACCTACAGTCCACACCTACAGTCCACACCTACAGTAAACACCTACAGTACACACCTACAGTACACACCTACAGTACACACCTACAGTACTACACCTACAGTACACACCTACAGTGCACACCTACGGTACACAACTACAGTCCACACCTACAGTCCACACCTACAGTACACTCCTACAGTACACACCTACAGTATACACCTACAGTACACACCTACAGTACACACCTACAGTACACAATGACAGTACACTCCTACAGTACACACTTACAGTCCACACCTACAGTACACTCCTACAGTACACACCTACAGTACACACCTACAGTACACACCTACAGTACACACCATCAAACTGAACCACTTTACCCATGGGATCCACATAGTAATCGTCAAAAAGTTAACAGCCTCATACATTAGGGAAGTGTAGCTATTGAAGTTTTATAAGGGATAACTGATTATTTTTTAGCGATTACTATGTTGATCATGACATCTGTATAGTTTCTTAACGCTTAAAAAAATGTATACCTTTCAGACTCGTCTTTGGCGGAAAACAAGATCGTATAATCCGGCAGTAAGTCAGGAGTGTTTGGGAGTTGACGGTAACAGGAACTTTGACGTCAAATTCAATACTACTGGAGTCTCAACCAACCCTTGCGCTTTGACCTACCCTGGAACCCACCCCTTCTCGGAGCCGGAGACTGGGTACATCAGGGACATACTCAAGGAGTATTTGGACAGAATCCAGATATACATGGACATCCACAGCCATGGAAACTGGGTGCTGTACGCGTATGGAGACCACAGCCTGCCTCCGAATGCCGCTCATCTGCACCACGTCGGCGCCGCTATGGGGGCCGCCATGGACGCGCTGAAGCTGCCACAGGCTGGGTTCTACCGCGTAGGGAACAGTGCAACGTTACTGTATGGTACCTCTGGAAGTGCCCAGGATTATGGCCAGGTTAGCAATTTATATGTTCACTTTTTTTGCGAGTCTATTCTTAATGAAAACACTTTAATATATGAACATTATTGCACGTCATGTTTAGATCCTGACGCTCTACTTAAAGTATTCTAGTATTCAGTATAATATGATGAATACACGATCGTCCATCGGCACGTCTGCTGCAATCGAGCGAACTAATCTTATCGCTCAGAATTTATTGTGTTTTTGATAACAACGTTATTATGGACATCGATTACTGCTGATTCATTCTATACACACATTCTGAGCACGTATTCAACATGGCGTGTGTTTGTTGATGTCATGGAAAAAACGACGTTTCATACACAGGGCATGATCATCTGATTACTGCCTTATACATATTTACAGTGAAAAACTTTTTAATTCCCGATTTCGTGTAAAAGTTCGATCAGACCAGTATGAACAGATTGCGGGCCGGTACTGACACCGGACACTGACTAATACGTCTGTCCATTATTTGTCCGTGTCCTGTTGCTGAAACCAACTGTTAGTGTTTTCTTTACTTCTGTTACAATCATACTGCCTTGTCTGCAGGACACCGGGGTTCCATTTTCGTATACGCTGGAGCTGCCGGGCTACGGTTACGGGTTCCTGGTACCTCCACAGTTCGTAGACCAGATCAACGAGGAGACGTGGCAGGGCATCGCCGTGACCGCCAGACTGGCCAGAGCCTACTACAGGGCGCGGTACGACGCTGCCACTTCCACTGCTGCTCCTCCTACTCTTGTTCCTACTGCCGAACCTGCTCCGGCTCCTACTGAAGATCCTGTTCCTCAATCTTAGGTCTCAGATACGTTTTAGAAGAAGAAAGTATTTTTTAAAGTTGATATAAATGGTTTCCTCACGATATTTTCCTTCACTTTGTCGAGGCGATCACCACTTAGACACTCCAATGTGGAGAACATTGGAGTGTCTCGTCATCATCTTATGCTTGTTGTAGAAACAAAAAGTCTATGTCCTAGCAGTGGAACATGATTGTAAAACACACGTTGTGACAATAGACGTAGATAATCAGCAAACCCCTAAGAAGTACAGTCCACAAATCAAACCAACTGAACGCCATATTGGAGGACCGCCAACCGATCACAAACGATGAGCAGTTTCACTTTTACTACCGACCGTATAATGTTGAGTCGAGATGGATCGCTGTTATTGTTCATTGGCTTTCTTGCTATAATATTTAACACCAGCCCACGTTAACCTTTGAAGTAACTTTGTCATGATTGCTGAGCGTGTAGTAATGGGTTCGTTTTCCGGATCAGACTAATACTTGTACCTATTAAAATGATGTCCGTTTCACAAATACATATCAATCAAAAAAGGAAGTACAGATTTTTTTTGACCTAAAACCGGTTACAAGATGTCGGCCTGTAAACACAGCTTCCATTATTACAATAAAGCCGCTGAATAAAAGCGCTATTTATAAACACAGTGGCTGCGGGCACTGCAGCGGTGACGTCACGCTACTGCCAACGCTGTAACTTTACGCTTACCCTCCTATTGAACTGCGACCTACGATGCTTTATACATACGTAATAACTACTGTAATGATTTTGTAAAATAATATTAAATAATTATAGTTCCTTCCACAAGCGACGGATGGCGGTAGTGGGCGCACGAATTTAATACATCCGTTTTAGCTATTATTTCTAGTTGAATATAGGTGATTAAGTTTGTTTATGTTTTATAATTACTAAATTGTTATTATTTAAATTAAACCATTTATTTACTATTAATATTAAGCGATAATGTATTTTAGTTGATCGATACTGTGTACTTTGCTCTGATTGGTCCAATAGCATGCTGAATGTTGACCTACTGTTAGAGTGGGGAACATTCGGCTTGTGATTGACATTTTTGGACAGAGCGAGCAGTCGTTCTTGAGGCGTTGAACAGTAATCATACCTTGTGAATCCGTAGTTCTGTTGAGTTATTTTTGGTTAGATATTAGATAATAGTGATTGTTACATAATTTATTAAACATATTACTTTTGATTACTTGAGTATTAGATTTCATCACATTTCAGAAGTGGGATTTGCCTACTAAAAGTGTTAATTGAGTGATTCCAGGGCCGCGGTATCTCTTTCGAACAGTCCCGCAGGCCTGGCAGGCATCGGCCCTTGTGGGCCCCTCATGATTGCTGACATCTCTTTGAGGCGCGCGTGAAACACGAACGCGCCGTCGAAGGTCATGTGTGCCTAAAGTGAAGCTAAGTGTGTTTATGAATTTAGCCAAGTGTGCTAATGAATTTAAGCTAAGTGTGCTTATGAATTTAGCCAAGTGAGCTAATGAATTTAAGCCAAGTGTGCTTATGAATTTAGCCAAGTGAGCTAATGAATTTAAGCCAAGTGTGCTTATGAATTTAGCCAAGTGTGCTAATGAATTTAAGCCAAGTGTGCTTATGAATTTAGCCAAGTGTGCTATGAATTGTTGGCCAGGTGTGCCAAGTGAAAATATAGTGAACATCAAGCGTGTAAGTAGAGCATGAATTTAAATTTTAACGAAAATAAGATTTGATTTAAATAAAATAGTATCAGGCCATGTGTGCTTTGAAATGCAAGATAAATAGATATGTAGAAAACATTTGAATTTTTTTCCATAGGGGTTCTTTATTCTGATAAAATATTCTGTAAATATCCCGAAGTTTAAGGAAATGTAGAAATAGTATAGAATGAGCTTAAAGTTTTCTTAAATTATTTTGCTGAATGACGAGACCACGTTCTTGTTAGGTTATTATTACAAAAGTGAAAGTTTAAAGTAAAAATTTTTAAACATTTGTGTTATGTTATTTCCGAGGTTATGGAATCCGATCGAGGCAATACTCCAGACAAAGAGCTGCCAGTTCAGCCAAGCAGGGTATTACGAGGAAAAGTGGTAACTTCTGTATCGAACAATGGAGACAAAAGGACGAAACGTGCAAAGAATTGATCAAGGAGGAAACGCAGGAGGTCTGATTCGACCTCCTCGTCTTCAAGCTCATCAACTGATACTCTGACTACATCACCAAGACGCAAACAGCAGAAAGGGACGTCAGGTTTGACAAAAAGAGAGGTACTGAATCGTTTGGTTGTTTTTCAACAAAGAACTCGTAAACGATCTTGTAGCTTAAACAATAATAATTTGAATAATGTAATTCCGGAGTTCGACCCTTCTAGTAAATCTCAGCTGGTTTAGGAAGGTTTAATGAATGTGCTGTAATATATGAATGGGACGAGAAGCAGACCATACATTTTGCTCTACATAAACTTTCTGTGCTTGCCAAAAAATGGTTTGAAGCCCTACCGAGTGTAGTTTTTAATTGGACGGATTGGCAAGCCAAACTTAAAAGAGCTTTTCCGAGTGAGCAAAATTATGGTCGGCTTCTGGAAGAAATGTTAGCTCGTACGACTCGTAATAATGAAAACTTAACTGAATATTTTTATGACAAATTAATGCTTCTACACAGATGTGACATAAGTGGCAAAAGAGCCGTTGATTGCATAACTCACGGTATTTATGATAAATCTATTAGAAAAGGAGCCCAAGCTTTAAATTGTCGTGAGCCGGAAGACTTATTGCATTTTCTCGGTTCCCAGCGTATTCCATTCAATTCAATTCATTTCTTTATTGCATATCACATGTGTTTTACAAGATTTTAAAAATAATAATTAATTTCACATGGAGGTTGTCGGGCACAACAATTTATACAATATTGATAGTAGCATTTGAAATATAAGTTTTAAAACTGTCATGGTCACTGACTGTCATATCGGGAACTCAAAACAAACAGTGGACAGGGTAAATATCCCGTTTCTAGTGTTGATTTATTATATTATTTAAAATAATCAACATTAATTAAAATTCATAAATGCATTTAAATAAATAAATAATTTCACAGGATAAAATGAAAAGATAGAATAGAGAAATAAAAGGTCAATAAAATAAAATTATAGTCCAATACATCATGTCATTAATTAATAGGCAAAATACAATCATGAGAAAATAATAATCAAATACAAAATGTCAATAAAATAAAAACAAAATTCAATAAACAAGTCGGTGGTAAAAGTCAGTCCATTTTTATGAATTTAAAATTATTGATTTTAGAATTATGGAGTACCACAAGGTAGTGTACTCGGGCCGCCCCTATTTATTGTTTATATTAACTTTCCGACAGCATCATCATATCCTATGACAATGTTTGCAGATGACAGCACTTTTCTTTTTAATAGTGACGAGATAAGCACATTAGAGGCTGAGATTAATTCTATCTTACTATCAGTTGTGAATTGGCTGCAAAATAATAATTTGGTTATAAATTTTGATAAAACAGTATTAAAGAAATTTCATCAAAGGATAAATTACAACCTGGATATTAAATACAAGGACAAAATTATTAATGAAGCAAATGTGACTAAATTCCTTGGACTAAACGTAGAAAACACTTTAAAATGGAATTCATATATTGACAAAGTATGCAGTAAGCTAAACCAATATTCCTATGCTTTGCACATGTTAAGTAAAACGGCCAATCGAGTAACAGTCCTAACGGCGTATCATGGTCTAGCTAATTGATAAGACGTATTACTCTATCGAAGAATTTTTAAATGACAAAATATGACATTACTAGCCTTTTATTATAATTGAACATTGACATACATGTCAAAATAAATTATTATTGATGAATTATTGATAATAGGTACATTTAGTTGACATTATTTACAAAATTATAAAATATGACATTACGAGCCTTTTATATAATTTACCATTGACATACTTGTACAGATAAAATCTAATTGATTAATTATTTATTAATAGTACACATTCACATTATTTATTCGAACTCGACTTTGTGATACAGATTCAGACATATTACTAAAAAACTAATATTTTGTACACCAATTATTTTGACATAGAGCTCGACTAAAATGTTTACATAAGACCTTTATTATAATACCTGTGTTTTTCACAAATAGATTGATTTGATTTGCATTAAAGAATTATACCATACTTAAACCAAGCGTATGCAAAAGCGTAGTAAGTGGATAGGCCAGTTTTTATATCTGTTGATTTTTTAAGCTCGCGTAGTGCGTACATAGATGGCTTTGATTTAATTTTTGTATGTGTGCTTTCCACGTTATATGAATATCTGGGTCCAGACCTAATAAGGTAAACGTATCTACACATTCCACTCTGATACCATCAAACGTAAAATTGATAGCTAGGGGTTTTTTTTTATAAGGCCTAAATTGCATAATTTTGGTTTTTATGAAGTTTATTTCTAGGTAATGGTCTTTCGTCCAATTTTGAACAGTAAACATGATATTGTTTAAAGTGTCGCGTGACAAGTAAAATTTAAAGAGTCCTGACCATGCTTCAGCATCAATATCATACGATAGCACAATAATTTGTTTTAATTGTCGTAGTAAAGGACACCCTTACTTAAGTGCACTAAAACCCTTGGAAAGTGTCACAGGGTAGGGCATTATAACGAAAATTGTAAACATACACCGTTGACCGTATTAGACCCTGGATAAATGTGCATTCCCTGTACCATAAAATTTCATCAAGTGATTTTAGTAGTTCATCTTCTAGTGGTGGAAGTAACAATGATAACAATAAATCATGCCCCAGCGAATCTGAGATCAATGAATAGCCGAATGTAATGATTTCTTGAAACATGTTGATTAATTTAACTATCATCAGAATTGTAAAAACGTGCGTCAGGAGATCGCACGATGTCGGATGGCCGAATGTAATGATTTTGTAAAATAATATTAAATAATTATAGTTCCTTCCACAAGCGACGGATGGCGGTAGTGGGCGCACGAATTTAATACATCCGTTTTAGCTATTATTTCTAGTTGAATATAGGTGATTAAGTTTGTTTATGTTTTATAATTACTAAATTGTTATTATTTAAATTAAACCATTTATTTACTATTAATATTAAGCGATAATGTATTTTAGTTGATCGATACTGTGTACTTTGCTCTGATTGGTCCAATAGCATGCTGAATGTTGACCTACTGTTAGAGTGGGGAACATTCGGCTTGTGATTGACATTTTTGGACAGAGCGAGCAGTCGTTCTTGAGGCGTTGAACAGTAATCATACCTTGTGAATCCGTAGTTCTGTTGAGTTATTTTTGGTTAGATATTAGATAATAGTGATTGTTACATAATTTATTAAACATATTACTTTTGATTACTTGAGTATTAGATTTCATCACACTACTAGTTTGTGGTTTTAGTTTTACTTGTTTTGTGTATAAATTGGCAAACAAATTGACGGCGCTGCTGATCGGAAGTGGTAACCGCCTCTGGAATTTGCCATTGTGTTGCAACAATATTTTTTTATTTGCACGCCTTTAAGATTTTGGAAAATTGATGCGAACTAATTACGGTGAGATAGGCAGACGACATCGTTGCCATTGCCGGAATATCCTGGATGAGGCTGGCACAAGAGCGTGGACCTTGGCACAAGCAAAGAGAGACCACACCTTCCGCCAATTCAGGCTGTGCCTAGTTTCTACTCTTTTAACAATAATTGTTTTTGTGTTCGTATGTTTCCTAACTTGTGTGAGTCAATAAATTGATTTTATTTTATTTATTTTTAATTAAATAACAGACATGGTTCTGAACACTGAACTGCCGTGTCCATAACATGGCAGTACCGGTTTGAACGAACCTTCAATAATGACAGGTGGGTATACTATGGGTTAAGCAGCGATAGGACTTATGATTGTCTAGTGACAAGTATTAAAATCAAAAAAGAATTACAGGGCTTCAAAAAATTCTTCCACATCGCTGTCAACAAGAAGAGTGCCCAGAGGGCTAGCAGCACTAGTCCATTTATGTCTTGTAGAGGCCACATTCAAACAACTAAACTATACTTTTGTACTGTCCAAAGAGTGGTTGTAGAAAAGCGTTCAACAATAAGCAGGCTGCTATTTCTCGGAACAAGAAGACACTGAAAACTGCTGAGCGATTTTTAGTTTGTAAGTTATCTCCGCACATTATTGCCCTTACAAAGCAGCGCATTACAATTCAGCGCTTGCAGCGACCATCCGCTATAATATGAGGAAGATTTTTGCATGATCTAATCTCTACGCGGCGCAGCGCTGAAGCGCTATCGAATGCTGCAGCCGTCTCACAAGACAAACGGTCGTTGGGCGCGGCTTGAATTATTCATACAAATCTGATCTCGTGGTGGGTACGCTAATATTTGTAGGAGCGCCCTCTCACCTGCTGGTAATGCTGGAGCAACTGCAGGTCTGGGACAATTTTTGCACTGATAATATTTGACGAATTAATGTCCCGGCTCTCTTTTGTAGCACTTTGACAATCGTTTCAGGTAGTCAGTGGCGAAAGTCTAACAACCAGCATTACCAAGAGGTATCGTATGTATGAAAATGTGGGTGTAGGTACTGAAAGGTACACTTCTGCCTATTCCTTCAAGAAAATACGGGCGTGATGTTATGTTGATATTCTGATATGCCAAAATCTGTATTCCTGATTAACTTTTAAAGATGCGACTTCGTGATGCGATCATTTGAATGAAGTTTGAAATTAATGTTGCACGCAATACATCTACTGTTGAAATTGGTATATTTTTAGCTGGATTCACTGTTCACAAGACTTGATTAGAGGGGCCATGTATCGATTGACCAGAGAGTAACCCATTTCTGTATGTTAGCTGTGCAGCGTTGGTGGTTCGATCTGTCGTGCGTGCAATTTATTTATTTATTTATTTAAAAATAGGAGAACCAACAGCTATAATAAATGAGTAACAATTGGATATGCAACACAGAGCCAATTACAGGTTCCCACGAGTAAACACAGAAAAGGTAATAGAAATCTTAGGATCACTAGTTAACAAGCACGATATAAAATAATATTATATTATAATAAGTACTATATTATTATATACTTTGACACCAGGTTAGGCATTAATGACACAGGGAAAAAAACAAAAATAAAAACAGAAATTAAAATACAGCACTACGCGCTTCCAAAAAAAATGGCATTCAGCCGAGTGCGTGCAGAATAGGTTTTGGTGGTAAATGGGTCAAATGAGAACTCTTTACAAAGTATATTAAAGTCCTTACACGCTCCCACTAAGTATGAGTTTTGCCTGTAGTTAGATGAGGAAAAAGGAATGGAGATAGGTGGATTAAATTGAACTGATCTTTGGGGGACATTGAAGTGCAGTTTATGCAGGAGATCAGAGCAGTCAATCTCGTTATTTAAAATTTTTAAAAGAAAAGTGCAATCTGCAAGTCGACGACGACCAATAAGCTGGCTAAATGGCTGTAAATGGAATTTCTTGCAGAGATTTATGTAATTATCAGAATGATATGGTATACGTAGCCGAAAACAAAGAAAACGAATAAATCTTTTTTGTATACTCTCGATTAATGTATTTGCCATAACATGGGTTCCAAATTTGTGACGCATATTCAAGATGACTTCTGACAAAAGAGCAATAGGGAATCTTGAGGGTTTTGGCCTTCTTGAAACACCCAGCGAGTCTCATGACAAAACCCAGTGACTTTGAAGCTTTTGCTACTATTTGCTCAATGTGCACGTTAAATAAAAGTTTAGAATCGTGAAAAACACCTAGGTCGCGTACACCGTCACATCTCTATAATAACTGCCCTTTAAGTATATACGACGTAGGGTGAGGGACGCGTTTCCTGCTAAATGAGAGTACTGAACATTTAGCAGGGTTCAAATCTAGTTTATTAATTAGACAATAATCATCAACACGCGCCAAGTCACATTGAAGAGCATCCATGTCGTCGTCCGATGATATTGTAGAGAAAATCTTCATATCATCAGCGAAACATAGTAGATTTGAGTTGTGGAAACACGAGTCAATGTCACTAACATAAATAATAAAAAGTAACGGACCAACCTTGTGGAACCCCACTGGGAGCTGAAACCCAGCTCGATATGTAGTTACTGATAACGACAGCTTGAGATCTATTTTCTAGGTATGAGGTAAACCAACGGAGTAGATCTCCTCTGATACCACTGTTGAAAAGCTTGGTTTTAAGAATGTTGTGGTCGATTCTATCGAAAGCCTTACTGTAGTCCGTGTAAACAACGTCGACCTGTGCTCCATTATCCATTCTGTCCGTTAAAAAGTCATTGAGCAAAGCCAGGTTAGATACAGTTGAGCGACCCTTAAGAAAACCGTGCTGAGAGGGGCTAAAAGATTGACTCAGTGCTGCATAAACCTGGTCGTAAATAACCCTCTCAAAGACTTTAGCTAATATGCACAGTTTGGAAATAGGTCTGTAATTGATTATTTCATTTTTGTGCCCCTTTTTATGTACCGGAGTTATAAAGGCTGACTTCCAAATTTGGGGAACAGAACATGAGGAGAGCGATTTTTTGAACAAAAGAGATACTGGCAACGCAATGGTTTTAGCACATCCAAGCAGCAATTTAGGTGATAAGAGGTCCGGACCAGCAGATTTAAACGGATCAATTTGACTAATTAACTTAACTATAACGTATAATTTGTCACGACTATTGCGTTATTTCAGTTTGATGGCGATTGCTGCTCTTCGAGTCATTGCAAGCGTGCAATTACTGATGTAATAATGTATAGCGATACGAATAGACCCCGGGTTTTGCGTTCAGGAGCGGTCACTCTCCATCATGTTGGGCACCAGTTGTGCGTTTAATAATGAGTAGCGCAGTGACCGTTGTGATAAGAGGAGAAGTCGCCTGAATGAACGTGTCTCTCGCTAAGATGACCTACGGACCGAAGCATTGCCAAAAATTGATTTATTAAAAAACCGCAAGATAGTCAACAAACACAGGATCTTTATGAGACGTAATTTACTCGAATTACATTAATTTATGCAACGTGTAATTTCTCTGAAGAATGTATTGAGGGAAAGCTTAGAAAGGGCATCGTTAACATGTGAACGATATAAAGCCCTTTCCTTTGATACATAAATCTTAATTATATCTTCGCCCTATCTTTGTGCACGTTGAAAGAACTGACTTAACTTGATGCGAAGTAGGGTACACCTGAGCGTTACATAATACAGCGGTCACCGATCTACCTCCAAGCAATTAGGATTACGTCATAATTCTCCCGAGATGAGGCATGGTGGCATGACAGCTCATGTTTATCAATAGAGGTTCTATTTTAAAATAAACCAGTAACTGATTTCGAAAATCCACATTGCGTCTCACAGAGCGGTATTAGCCTGCAGATAATCCTTAGATCTAAATGTTATAAAACATTTGCTCACACAACAACGCACTGGTCGTGTGCACGCGACGTCTAATGATTTATGTTTCAATTTATTAAACGAACAACTGTTATTATGCTATTTTGAACGTGTTTTTCATTGTTTGAAACGGTATTATCTCGTTTTGTTAGCGGCTGTTAGCTTTGCGAATGTATATATATTTTGGTGAAAATATTGGTGGTTTTTTGTAAAATTAAACTGAATCCTAACTTCCTAACTCTAATATTATTATATTAATATTAATTAATTATTAATTGATTAATAATTAATTATTAAAATAATTAATAATTTATATTATTATGTTAAGGCAGGGAAAGTTGTAGGAGGAATACTTTTCTCACCATCCACCATCGACGCCATCCACCATATTGTCTTGACATGACATGATTCTTCATTGTTGCTAGATAGGTAGGTGGGTAGTTGAAATCACACACAAAACTTGTCTCAAACGACTCTAAACGTTTATTTCTAATAAACCACTTAAAGGCGCTTGTAAACTTTCTAGAGTAGAACCACCCGTTCGCAAACATGATAGTCTATGAGGAGAAGAACGGCCTAAGAAACTCCTTACACACTCTTTTAAATCGTGTTACAGTTCTCATTTACACAATATTGTTCACTTCAAAAACCACTTTCAATTACTTAGTACTTCAATTATTTTATAATCGCGAGCTAACGAGACTTCTCGTTGCTCCCACGCCTCTTCTGAGTGGGCGAAAGTAACATACACACCCAGTACAGTAATGCATTACCTAGTAAGCTCATTAAAACTTACAAAAAATACTAGAATACTTCACAATTAATTATTTTAATAATTAAACAATACCAATATTCACAAATACAAAGGTGATTAAATTAAACTGAATTAGTCGCTGCATTACTTTTTACAATAGGTTAAAACCATTTCCGGCAGATGAAAGGACAGGTCTAATTTAATACAAAGAACAGCATAAGCATAATCAGCCTATAATCTTCCCACTGCTGGGACAGACGGCCTCCTCTCTATGAGAGGGAATGGGCTATAATCCACCACGCAGGCCCAGTGCGGGTTGGTGAACAGGTTGGTGAATAGGAACAGAGAACAGGTCTTCCACTAATCAATTGCTCTGTAAAATAATCTTGTTACTTTTGAGTTTATAATTAGTTACTCTCAAGCTTCGTTCTCAATATTAGCATTAACACACATGTAGTTTCACTTACAGACTCGCCATTTCGCATTGAATTTAGGAGAAAATACAAACTATTTAAAACTATAAATATGAATCCAATGTAAGGTAGATTCAAAACTTTGTTCTTGACTATGACATTCTCACCTACCCTGCTCATTCACGTATCAGTGCTTCGCTGTTTCGCATCAATTCTTTGTTTTCAAGTGCGTTTTCTTAATTTAGCTATAGAATGCCGAAAAGAAAGAGTGATAAGCGCGATAGTTATAGTTATTTAAATAAAAAACTTAAAAAACTAGAACGCGAAATAAAACGTGGGCGACGTACTCGCTATTATGACAGTGCATCGTCGTCGGATGGTGATTTTTCTACGCCTTACAACCTGCAGGGTGAGTCATTGACCTACTTACTTGGTGTTTATATTTCAATTGGTTACTTTTAGCATCGCAACCGCCTGGCTACTCCCATTAAATAAAGAACCGTTACGTAAAATTAGTACGTTGTGGTTTTGAATTCATAACGGGTTATAAGTAAAATTATAATACGGAAAATCGGATTGTCCTTTGGGGGCCTTCCACTTCCTAAGTTAAGTACTTGCTGCTCGGATCTACCTGTGGGGTTTTTCCATAGCATGTAACTACATTATTCCTCTAGGAATTTAAGTTGTTTCTTTAGAAACAAATAGGTATTAAGCCGCCTATTGGGATTGCGTGTTTCTCACAAGGAGTCTCACTTCCCACCAAATAAAGGTTTATTTAAGCAAAATATTTATTTTGCTTGCAGAGCGCGAACCAATCCTAATCGATGACGATTGTGCTACATATCAAGGCGACACAGATCCACAACCTGGATGCTCGTACTGGCAACCAGCCCCAGCGGAATCTAGTAATGAGGAGGAGGTCCCGGCCCCGGTCATCACACTGTCGCCTACCGCCGACAACACCACGGCACAAGTACACATACTGCCGCCGAGTTCCGCTACCGCCGCACTTCCACCCTCGCAAGTACTTACTGCGCCTGGCGTGGAATCTACCGCCGTACCTCTAGAACGGGCGAGAGAACCGGAGGCCCTTGCTCCTCAACAAGACGTTCCCGAATTAGATCCAGATTTAATGGAAATATTAGGTGAAGATCCCACCTCAACTAATGAATATGGCAGGGAAATTCAAAAGGATTTGGCAATTAGACTAAACCACATTGCGACCTCAGGCCTCTCGAAAGAGAACCGCAAGGAATTGAAAGACAGATATTTGGTACCGGTGAACTGCAAGTTTATAAAAGCGCCTACCCTCAATCCGGAGATTCGGGTATCTCTAATAGAAACTCAAGCAAAGCGAGACAAGGGTATAGAAGGTAAACAGGCACTAACATCCTGTGCTTTGTCCTCCATCAGTGAGGCCATTACTGCGCTGCTTTCATCAGGTCACAAAAACCCTGAGCTCCTCAAGCTGTTGATGGATACAGCTCGAATCCTCGGCGACATTCAGTATACGGACTCGATCTCACGACGTTCGTTCATTCTTTCAACTGTCAAGAAGGAGCTCAAAGATCAGTTGGACAAAACCAAAATAGATGAAATGCTCTTTGGCAATAGCTTAGCCGAAACATTAAAATCAGCAAAAACGATTATAAAATCTGGAGCTGATATAAGGTCATCTACAATGCAGTCTGCGGCTAATAAACCAGCTAAGGCAGTCAACAGGGCTTTAAACTACCGAGCCCCCCCGGCGCGTCGCCGACAGTTCCCACCACCGCCGCCGGGGGGCGCGAGATATGCGCGGGCGGCACCATCAACTCAGACTCAGAGGCAGCAGACGAGGACGACGCACAACAACGCTTACAGAACATTGTCACGTCAGCCGCAAGCAGGTCACCGACGTTAGAGCCGGTAAGCCCCGCGGGCCGTCTTTCGTTTTTCTATGAACAGTGGTGTTTATTGACTACTAACCCTGTTATACTCTCTTGGATTTCTGGCTATAAAATTATGTTTTCTGACCCTGTTATTCAAACAACCGTTCCATCAGAGCCTATTTATTCGCAATCCGAATACAAGGCCTTTAAAGCATCAATACAAGATCTTATTAGCACTGGGGCAGTGTCCTTATGTCAACCATGCGCAGGTCAATACATATCCAGTATATTTCTTGTTCCTAAGCCGAACGGTAAACAACGTTTCATATTAAATCTAAAACAATTAAATAAATGTATACCAACCCAACATTTTAAACTTGAAGATTTAAGAACAGCTTTAAAACTTTTATCAAACAATTGTTTTATGTCAACAATCGATTTAAAAGATGCCTATTTTTTAATAAGCATACATCCCAACTCAAAAAAATATTTACGTTTTCAATTTAATGGCAATCTGTACGAGTTTAACGTGTTACCGTTCGGCTTAAACACTGCTCCGTATATTTTTACGAAAATTCTTAAACCAGTAGCAAAGTTACTGAGGTCTTTGGGATATTTATCTACATTTTATTTGGATGATTTGTTTTTGGTTGGTCAATCGTATACTGACTGTTTACAAAATGTGAATGACACAAAACAATTATTAAACTCGTTAGGATTCATCGTCAACACAGAAAAAAGTTCTGTTGTGCCTACTAATTGTTGCAAGTTCTTAGGAAATATTATAGATTCAAAAAGATTTGAAGTAAGATTACCTGACGACAAAAGAAAAAAAAATTGAAACAGAATTACTAAGAATTAGGAAGCTCAAACGATGTAAAATAAGAGATTTTGCACGCTTTATCGGCCTTTTAACATCCGCATGTCAGGCCATAGACTACGGCTGGCTTTATACCAAAGACTTTGAGAGGTGTAAATATCTAAACCTCAAAGATGATGAAAACTACGATAAGTTTATGAACTTACCAATTGAGTTATCCCCCATCTTTGACTGGTGGCTTAATGCGATAAAGGAATCAGTGTGTAAAATTAAGGTTGACACATATTCCTTAGAAATATTTAGTGATGCCTCAACAACGGGTTGGGGCGCCGCCTGTGGTGACGAGACTGCCAGTGGACCTTGGAGTACACATGAGCAAACTCTTCATATTAATTATTTGGAAATACTTGCAGCTTTTCTTGGGCTTAAAGTTTTTGCACAAGATTTGAAAAATTGACAAATTTTGTTACGTATTGACAATACAACTGCAATATCGTATATTAATAGAATGGGTGGAATACAATTTCCCCATTTGACCGATATTACAAAACAATTGTGGAAATGGTGCGAAGCGCGCAAAATTATGGTTCATGCTGATTATATACGTTCTTCTGATAACATAGTTGCGGACACTGAATCAAGAAGATTACACCCCGACATAGAGTGGGAAATTTCTCAAACTGCTTTTAGTAAAATAACGCAACACTTCGGTGTCCGTTGCATTGACTTGTTCGCGAGCAGAACAAATCATAAATGCGATATCTATGTTTCTTGGCACAGAGACCCGGACGCTTATGTAATTAACGCGTTCACTATACCATGGACAAATTTTAACTTTTACGCGTTTCCACCAATTTCTATTATTTTAAAGACTTTGCGTAAAATTATCAACGACAGAGCCACTGGCATTGTCGTCGTGCCAAAATGGCCAACACAACCCTGGTACCCTCTTTTTAAAAGACTCCTCACATCAAAACCACTATTTTTAAAGTCACAGGGTGATTTAATTATTTCTCGTTATAGCGAACGTGCAATTAACCGGCAAATTACACTGGTTGTCGGGAGGTTGTCCGGGCATCTCTTCTTCGAAGAGGAATTCCACAGCCGTCCATAGTCATAATGCTAGCATCTTTGTCAGATAACACTGTCAAGCAGTATGATACTTGCCTTAAGAAGTGGTTTGCGTACTGTCACGAAAACAACATAGATCCCTATAAAGCTGCGACATCGAATATTCTTTGTTTTCTAACGCAATTGTTTAATACCGGAGCTCGGTATGGTACCCTAAATAGCTCGCGATCCGCTTTGTCGTTGTTACTTGGACACGATATAGTAAACAATGAATTTATACAGAGATTCTTCAAGGGAATCTTTCGATTGCGGCCTACAGTTCCTAAATACAACTTAACGTGGAACACTGATCAAGTTTTAAATTATTTGGCGGAATTATATCCCAACGAAAATGTAAGTCTTGAAAAACTTAGTAAAAAGTTAGTGACCCTTCTAGCCCTGGTAACAGCCCATAGAATGCAGACCTTATCAAAAATCCATGTTGAAAATATTATCAAATCTAATTCAGGGTTTATTATTAAAATAACTGATTTAATCAAAACTTCAAGAGTGGGTTCCTTACAACCAGTGTTTTCCTTACCGTATTTTTCACAAAGACCGCAAATATGCCCTGCCGGTACTCTCCAAGTTTATCTTGATAGAACCAATCAAATACGTCACGACCAACAATCATTATTTATTTCATTTAGAAAACCATACCGAGCAGTAACATCACAAACTTTGAGCAAATGGGTAAAAAGCATGTTACAAAAAAGTGGCATTGATATCTCTCTGTTTACTGCGCATAGCACCAGGCACGCAGCCACTTCTAAAGCTTATAGCGTAGGAGTTAGCCTGGACGTTATACGTAAAACTGCCGGGTGGAGTTTAAATTCTACTGTATTTGCGAAATATTATAATAGAATAATATCAGACGATATGTCTACTCAAGGTGATTTTGTCACTAGTGTGTTAAATGGATAATAATAGATATCTTAATTATTATAGTATTGTTATCATTGAAAAGCTATCCAATTATGTGATTGACTTAAATATAGTTATGAAATATAGTGAATATTTTATTATTTCCTTCAGTTCTTAAGCATAGATACAATATGTACCTATGCAATTGATTATATTTCACTAATTAATACTATCTCTCAACATCTACATGTGTGTTAATGCTAATATTGAGAACGAAGCTTGAGAGTAATTGATGATTAAACGAACTTACCTGTACGTGAAGTTCAATCACAATTACTCGAAGAGCTTCGTTCGAAGATATTAGCATCCCTCCCTCCCAGTCATGCTGAATCCCTAGTTGTGAAATAATAATAAAAATAAAACAGTTCAGCAAACCTCCAAACTAAATGAGCAGGGTAGGTGAGAATGTCATAGTCAAGAACAAAGTTTTGAATCTACCTTACATTGGATTCATATTTATAGTTTTAAATAGTTTGTATTTTCTCCTAAATTCAATGCGAAATGGCGAGTCTGTAAGTGAAACTACATGTGTATTAATGCTAATATCTTCGAACGAAGCTCTTCGAGTAATTGTGATTGAACTTCACGTACAGGTAAGTTCGTTTAATCATCAATTATAGAAACTGATTTAATAGTTGTTTGAAATTATAAACTGAGATAATGACCATTAAAATACACAAAAAAATTAAAGTACAACCCGAATTGATTGCCAAATTCTAAATTATAAAAAAAAGCTAGTAAGTAATAAATTGAGTGCAGTGATGGATAATTAGGGTTCCTATAAATTCGTTATTTGTGGAGTCTGACACGGGGCAAATATTTGTAAACCGGGTAACTACGCATGTCAATGCGACTAAAATCAAACACGTTACGGTATACAAGCAATATTGTCGATAGCAAGTACTCACAACGATATGCACGCGGCGCTGATCCAGTCAGTGATTGGATTAGTGGAGCACTACACACCGTCGTGTAACGTAAAATACATAGATATTTTCTTAAGTGAACACTGTTGATTCAATGAAAGGATTAAAAGCCTTTCAAAAGATCTTCAAACGTCGTTAAGTGGGGTGAGGCCAACTTATAGGTACTGGGTACGAGTGCTAAAAAACTAGTGGAAAAAACAAGATAACTTACGCCTTGTTTTAAAATCATCACATTTTTGATTAATCGTCAATAATACCGTACTAACTTTATCCTAGAGCTCATAATCAGAATCTCATTACACGTAGATGTGCTCTCTGTGTTCTATATCAGTGTGAGTTGCGTTTGTGAGCCCATGGAGTATCAAATATCTGCGCCCTCGGTCAGCGCTCGGCGGTTGTGCGGTGATTAACAGTCGCGTATGTTAATGAGCGCTGCGGGCGACCACGATGTATTCAATGGTATTGCATTATTGTTATTTTGTTTTTTTTTTTTAATTAGGTGTCAGTTGCTTAACTGAAATAGGACTGGGCAGGATATTTCAGCAGGTTCCGGACAAACTGTGGGCCAAAATAGTGCAAAACTGAGACATTGAGGGAGGGTCGCGGCCACGATGGAGATGGCGGGACGAACTTGATAATTTCCGTCATAACTGGAAGGAAGACGCGTGGGTTCTTGAGCAGTGGAAAAAGTGCAGGGAGGCCTGGGCTCAGACGTGGGACAGAACAGGTTAGGACAACAAAAAGGTCGAAAAATTACTGTACTTACTATGATTACTCAAACTAGTATGGTACATTTGTAGAATCGGCTCCAGGTACAGATACTGATAGGCCCGCGGGACCCACCCTCCAAAAAAAAAAAAAAAAAACGTACAAATACTGATAGATAGTGCCACTTCTTGAGCCGTAATTTGTTCGACAAAACTGACCAAATTTAGAGCTGGTTTCACATAATAGGTTTTTTATAAAACTACTCAACTAAGAAACATGTGCATCTAAATCATTTGCCTTTTACTCCATTGAAATAATTCAGCGTAAAGTGAAAAAGTCATCATCTACTTGCGGCATCTCGCTACTCGCAGCCTCGCAGAGATTCGCTCTGTCACGCGTAGCACGTCGTAGCCGCGTAGCCACGTAGCACTGTTACGCCGTAACACAGAGCGATTGACAAATTGACTTCTGTTACAGTTTATATGGAAATTGTTCCACTTGAAGTGCTGGCATTACAACTATTTGAATGAAATAAATAAACAAAATTGTGCATTCAAGTAATAATCTCTTTATTTTGACGTTTTCATATTCATACACATTCGTTCTTTTGCTTTAACATGGTCTTACTTTAACTCCAAAGTTACCTCAAAAATGCTTATTCATTTGCGGAAACATAGAAACTTTTATCCAATTTTTATTCAAATATTATATTTGACTAAACCTGCAGTTAAGTTAGTAAGTTTACTGTAGTTAACAGTACAGTAGTTAACTGGCCTTCAATTAGTTAAAGCTGGACGGAACTGGTATGATAATATAATAAGATCTGACCTCGCCAGCGTCTGTTGGCAGATGCAGCTGATAAGTCAACCAACAGTGTTATTAGCAGGATGTCTGTAGAACCGCAGGGATTTTAAATTAAATTATCTTATATCTGAGGAAACTCGTTGTAAGCTGGAATAATAAGGTTGGATTGAAATCTTTAATCTCGATACTTAGGTTTTGTACAGTACATATGTATACAGTGCACTGATGAAGCACCATAAAACATCGCTGCAAATCTTAATTTAAGATAATGCGAACATTATGGCGATTCTCCAATGTTTTACACGCCTTTAATGTGTTTATGTCAAAAACTATGCCAAGATTTAAATTAGTTACACTAGTAACTGGAATGCAAACATTTTTATTGCGACATACCGCATGAAAAGAATAACTAAACCCAATCCATATTTTACAGTTTCAAGAAAAACAAAACACCACGTGATCAAAACAAGTCCATTTGAAACTTTTTTAATAACAAGCGGATGATAACCGGTGCAGTACTGAGTTTATCCGTTTGACCCGAACCTCCTCTCCGGTAAGCCGTGTAATCCTTGCGGAGAAGAACGAAGAACTCTTAGGCTCTTCACCCACGGCGATGTTGTAGCGCGTTCAGTCGCATTAGAAACGCGCGTCAACATTGTGCGACGACGACGTAGTGTTTTTTACTGTTGCATACATTGACAGATAGATAGATCACATACTCTTCTTTATGTACACGTTAAAAATTACAAGTATTACAAAATAAAGAACTTATAAATTAATAGGGTGACACAATGGGCGTTCAACATTTCTGTATCGATGCTAAATCTCTTTTGCATCGCGACTCTGGCACGATAGTAACGCTATAGTAGCGATGCAGAATCGTGATTATGAGGGCGACGATAAATAGGCCAAAAACTATATACATAATGAGGATGAGGAGGAGTAGCAGAGAAATCCACAGAATTCTTTGACTCCTGCAGCAGTGTGTTGCAAACTGTGTTGTCGCAATCGCGACTGTATCGCGGCCGTTTTTCGATTGCTTCGCTTGATGAGCGAGTGCCCTTAGTAAGCATGTGCTCGAGGGGAGAGCGGGCAGGTTTAGACGTGACTTATCTTGTTTCGTTAAGTGTGTACTTAACGTGGAGACTTTTTGTTGATGCTGGATTTATGAATAATGTGGTAACCTTCAAATATAGAAGCATAATTTAATGATTCAATTTCTTCTTTCATACAAATAAAGTCACGGACAACTCGCAAGACAACACAATAACTGCAGCTGTCTAAATAAGCGCTTGTAAAAACGTGACACCGAAATAGCTCAGCATTCAGTTTTCCTCAAATATTTAGCATAAAAAGATTTTTATCTTTTATTCAGACGACTTGTTTTCCTCATTGTGTGTTTTTAAAAGATCGCATCACTTGCTGTTGCCGAGGATTATGTTTATAATTGGAATGTTTCGCTTTTCCGCGCATTTTTGGAGAAGAACTCAAGAATCTGACAAGTAATGCGATGAAATGTTTTTGTAAACGTGAACAGGAAAAAAATAAGATAACAATATCACATTTTATTTTGTAAAATTTCAAGTGAAATTTTAAAAGGGGAGGAGGAAAATTTTTATTTTTATTAAAGTAATTAAAAATCACGATACTAACAGAACGTATTTATTTGAGCGTAACAAGTACACATTTTTTTCTTTGGAAAAGCATTAGCCCTACCATTTCCTGTTACGAGATTTTGGGAAACTGTATTTATGTATTAGGTAATTTGAAGGTACAGAGCAAAGTGAACCTTAGAGCGTAAACAAAGGATCATTCTTTAAACAATAACTAAATGGAAATGACAAAAATCTCTTGTATTGACATTAGCTACCGAAACCTAATGTCAATCTTGTTGATAGTCATAGTTGAAATACGAAAGGGTTTCAAAGCGATTGACACTTGTCTAAACCTTCTTGTGTAGCGCCTGAGTGTTCATATAATCACAATTATCGAGCACTTCCTACGAAAGTGTAATGGCCTAGGTACGATATAGAATAATTACCCTTGGTAACCCCCGGCAACGCTCCGGCCGTTCTGAATTCCATAGCTAATAGAATGGCATTACTCGTATCGATACAGACGACACGAGGCCGTGCAAACGTGAAATAACAGCTATGAAATAGTCATAAAGGGAACGTCTCTGCATCATATTACGACTGCATTTATACGGGCACGGCAGAGGAGTTCCACGAGGCAACCGATATAAATGTGACATTGTTAGGTACCGCATACCATCACAAATATAATGTTATAAATGCGAAAGCAACTCTGTCTGTTTTTCTGTTACCTTTTCATGCCTAAATAGATGAATTTGATACAAGGATGACCATGCCCCGGTTTAGGAGGATACTTTTTATTTCGGTGGAACGTTTCCGTGGTAAAGATCTTCAGGTATGCTCGCCTGGTAACGGGGTTGTGGAGGTCACATTTACAGTCGGACCTTTTAAAATACTGGTATTCAGCTGCATCCGGTTAGAGTAGAAGCTGACCCCAACATAGTTGGGAAAAGGCAGGCAGATGATAATGAATAGGGTCTATGTTTACTACCAGACAGTTTGCATCAAGCAGTATAGGTTCTGCAACAACTACATAGATGCATGCTACAGTATAAATGAAGAACACCTTCGTTTCCGGTGATGTTGGTCGACGTAGAGTGTGACGTATGGTTATTTAGAGAAGGGATGACCTGAGTGCATGGTAGCTGAGTGAGATGTCAACATTATGAGATCCCATTGCATACACTCCTGGTGAGTTATGTTTGGAATTCGAGAAGGTTGCGTTTAATGCTTTTAATGTTTTGGTGAATAATTGAGA
Source organism: Eurois occulta (assembly GCA_950022335.1). NCBI lineage: Eukaryota > Metazoa > Arthropoda > Insecta > Lepidoptera > Noctuidae > Eurois > Eurois occulta. The sequence continues at coordinate 286,377 of OX465494.1, read as the reverse complement.
GAGATTATTCAGGTTAGATAATTATATACTTATGTAGGAATGTATTCAACGTTACATGGATGGGAATTCGAAATTTCATCCAAAAAGGAGTTTATTTCTTAAAATAATGTGGTACATTGCACTGAATATAAGAGGGTACGAGGGCACGAATGGCAATGTAATCTATCGGAGTTCGTCTACGGCGACGAATATAAAAACTGTATAATTATGGTTTTATTACTAAATCTAAATAGAGACTATTATTTTGGTGTGTTTTAAGCGGATTTTATTACGAGACCAAATCATTTTCATAAATAAGAGTAATTACCAATATCATGTTAGCTATTTAAATAGTAATACTATATGTATAGGTAGTTTTAAGATATTTACAGTATTTTTTAAATTACACCAATGTATTAGGTAAAATTAGTAAGTAATTTGATATGTTTAAAATTGCTAAAATGGTGCAAACGGATATTGCGATGTCAATTGACTATTTTAGTCTGGTAAAGAGAAGGGATATTAAAAGTTACGATGGAGCTCCATTTTAGCAAGGCAGTGGCCGTTGAACTGTGAAAGTGTAAGAAGCTATGTAATACTTGTGTAAGTACAGTGAATTTAAATAACATAATTATAAATGTAATGTTGTAGTTATTTATTTTGTACTTATTTTTGATGATGTGAACCAAATAAATAAATCATGCTTATCTGCTCAAATAAAAGCTTCTAGCTCTGGCTAGTCCTACAATCATAAATGTAAGTCACACTTAACAAATAGCGAAACCACAAATGGTCAATGAAACATGTTTATAATGAAGATAATACAGATATTATTAATTTTTAGTTATTTCCGTTTCAGTGGCTCGTTTCCAAACAATACGGGTTTTGTTTGAAGTCGGTATTGATTTAATTACTTCACTGAAAGGTAATATAATATCGCGGGTATTATTGTGTCATATTCAATGAGCTGATCATTTTGTGTACGTAATCATATTAGTTGATCACGTCATAAGGAAAGCTCGTTATTTAGTTAGTGTGCAACTAATTTGTCGAAAACATACCGGTCTAGTTTCCGTAAAGCAACGGTCACACGGTACGAGTGCCTCGCTTAATCGTGGAACGGCAATAATGACCGTGGAAGTGATCGCCGTGAACTGACTCCTTAGGTAAACGCGGCTTGTACCTTCAACAGCAACTTTCATCGTTCTATTATGTGGTCACGGCTGGGAAACAAGCCTCCTCTATGAGTACGAATGGGCCGTATCCCACCACGCGGGCTCAAGGCGGGCTGGTAAAAGTCTTCAAATTTCGATTCTAGGACATATATGTATGAATGTATCTGTATAATGTTTTCCTTCAGCATTTTGAGAGCAGCGGGAGAGAAATTATTTCGTTCTTCTGCTTCTTCTTTTCTTGTGGTTAGTGCCTAATCTGGTGATAGACTTTTTATGCCGCCCATGGGCCTCTCATTTGGCTTTACATACCGTCGAGAAATACCTGGTTTGGTTTCCTCACGATGTTTTCCTTCACCGAAGTGAGCAAGTGATGATTGACAGTATGCACATGTAGTTTAAAAATCAGAGGTGCGGTTCTTGGAAGCGAACTCCAGATCTATTACTTGGTAGGCCTACGGTCACACCACTCTATCACTGTTGCTATTATATCGTTAATTGATATCCTTGTCGTTGTCGTTGTCGTTGTTGTCGTCGTCGTTGTTATCGTTGTTATCGTCGTCGTTGTCGTTGTCGTTGTTGTCGTTGTTATCGTTTCGTTAAAGTTTGAAAGCCACGACCCACAACTCAGAGTCGCAGACATTACCACTATTAGTTCTGCACTGCTAGCCACAACTGCTGTGCCACCTCACTACATACAAAGCTAATTCCAGTTCACTCCATACAACTCAGGCACATGCTAATCTATCCCTAATGGAAGGCATACAATACAGGGTGTTGGCGGGCACCTCAACAAATCGTTAATGTCGGAGATTGATCGCCGCCACCTCGCGAGGGACTACATTGTAACGAAGGATGGGGCTGCACTACGGGGTAGTAGTTAGACGAACCACAGCGTTACTACAGGGGTAAGTTAATTGTGGTCGCTAGGTAATGCAACGAGAGCAAAATTTAATTAAGAATAGGCGTTTTTAAAGTCCGTGTTTTACAATATAATAATAACTGCTTCGTTCATCTAGTGATACCATGAGGTCCTGGATTATCAGATGGGGCAAAGATAGTATTGAGATTTTCCACCCGTTCCAGTAATTTCTTCTTAGCAGCACGGAGATAGAACTTGCGCCCGATTGATGGTAAAAGGCTCATCCTCTATTACATGGGACTTAAACATGACTGGCAAAATGTGTATGTACCTACCACTCTGCTGAACTTTTCGGGGATTACAGGTACGACTTATGTTCTGTAATAATAAAACAATTCTAAAAAGAAATTGATGCATAATTACAGCCACTGCTTTATTTTCAGTACAAAGAAAGGACATTTCGTGGTCGCACTAAAGGCAGAACTAGAAGTGATTTCTTTTTACTGCCGCCGCAAGACGTTGTTGTTCACTACTAAGTTCGTTTATAACGAGTTCATTCACTTGTTTATTTTGCTCTCTATAGCTTATTACTCCTGCGTGGTTGTGACTGATAGCATGACGTCATTATCTACTTAGAGTCGGTGAAAGTGACGAGGGATGACTTGATGATGTGTAACTATCAAATTATGTGAGTTTCCTCGCTGTAACAACTTTGTGCGGGTTATAAATAGCTTGTTGTGTTTAACTATGACATTATTAGTTTAACTTGGTACGTGTATCTATCATCATTATCTTCCACCCCTTGTCTCTTTGTATATTTATCTATACATATTATAACGGAAGTCCCAGCTCGTGTTTAACTTGTTTTTATGGCAGCGCTATTTTTCTAAACTATGGAATGGACTTTGATGCGGGTTTTTTGTTTGTATTTGTTACAGAAGGTGAATAATATTGAATATTAAATTAACATAATTATGAAGAAATCTAGTACCAAGTTACCAAGATGTACAAGAAGATTTTACTTTTTTAAGTTGAGGGCCGCTAGTTTCCAACATAAACGAAGGCTTGCTTAGCTCAAACCAACTACTACTCTTTAGATATTCACCCTTTTGGACTTCGGTTGAACAGAAAAAAATTACACTGACCTTGATTCCTACAGACAACCTCTAAAGACAACTAAACTAAATTAAAGAAATTTCATTGGTACATTATCCTTATCGAATAAAAAACATTATCTTCTATCATCTTTCAAAAATATCAGGTTACTAGCCCACCGGTCTATGTCCTCATACCCTTATTAGTACAAATAATACCTTGTTTTTCTATCGTTAAACCGAATATACCGAAGATTTATACATTTAAGCCGATTGTTTTTACTACTAAACCTGTTATTTTTACCCTGCCGTTACCTTAATTTAAATGTTGGAAACATCACCCGAACTTGTACAAGGTTACCGTAGGAAAAGTTACTTTAACACAATTTTAAAATCTATTGCTTCTTATCGTCGTGACGTTGAAGAAGAAGGAGAAGAAAACACACAATGGATGCTTAAAATTCCAAAATGTTTTGTAAGGTAAAGTTTGAGTACATGTTAGTATTCGAACATCAAAGTACTTGGATATTGTTTCGATATTTTGTGTAAATGGAGAGTTCGCACAAAGAGGTCAGTTTTGTTCAACAAGTTCCAGTCAAAGGAGGTTCAACCTCGACTTGGGTTTGATACAACTTGTAATTGAGTCGAGGAAGTCAAACGCTGATGTTTTGTGATGGCAACCTGTCTGTTTAACAAACTTTGCACTTTGATTTACTTTTGTCTGTATGTCACAGTCTAGAATCGGAAATGAAACAGCAATCCGCTCTGCTGACGTGTAAGCCCGTATTTCACGTTTAACAGAAAGGTCGGATTTTATCTAGACTTCCAGTAAGTACCTACTGACCCGGTTAGTACCTGGAGCACATGTGTGAGGTGAGCTTTATCTACTCGCCGAGAATGTTAGAATAAGTGCCTTTGTTTGCAAATCGTGTTTTGTTTGTGGAAATCTGCTTGGTATTGTATAAACCTCGTTATTTACGAAGTAGTCTAAAATGACATTGCTCAAATCTTTCTAAATGAATCTCATCAATTACTGTCTTTATCTTTCTGTACCTAAGCTATGTGTGTTATAAAATATAATTAATTCACGAGGATTATTTTGGTCTACTATAAAATATAAGAGTAGGTATTTCAAGGATCTAGTTAAGGAAAAGACGCAAGTCGTACATCGTTAAGTATGTTTCGTAGTTGAAGTCGAAAACGAGGTTGGAACTTTCAATTGAGATAGCTTCAATTTGAAGTTTCAACAACAGAGTTAAAATGAAGCGCATTGGCATCCTTGGTGGAATGAAATTTAGTTTAAGCTCAACAAACCTTGGATAAAACCTCATTTCTAGAGTTTCTTACCAAGGTTTATCGTATTACCCAGTACTAACTGGGTTGTGGAGGTCAGATAGGCAGTTGCTCCATGTTAAAGACTGGTATTCAGCTGCATCCGGTTAGACTGGGAGCTGACCCCAACAGAGTTGGGAAAAGGCTAGGCAGATGATTCTAGAGTTTCTTGTAACTTGGAAGCGGCAGCATGTTATTCATATATTTGGGTCTAAGTGTGCGTGACATCCCTATAATTTAGCTTTTCTCTCAAGTAACCCTTCACTAAGACCTAAGTAAGATATCTTTACCTTTGATAGTCTAAAGCAAGGTCGCCGTAAACCGGTGCTGTTAATAGACAGGACGGTACTATTTATAGCCTAGACTCTAAGCTAAGAGCGGAGTGATTAGGGTCCATGAATAAGGCACCGCGTCCAGTCAATGTTGTTAAGATTAAGGTCTATAGTCTACAGTGAATGAGGTCGTGACCGCGTGACGGACCTTACTGAGACATAGCCGATCTCAATGTGATGTTTAGTAATTAGGCGACTGAAAAAAATAATAATCGAATAGATTATTAGACAGTAACAGTTTAAAAAAACTGTTGTGATGTGAGAATATTCTTTGTCTCATCATCTTCCCAGCCTTTTACCAGTAATGTATGATTGAATCGGCTTCCAGACAAACCAGATGTATTTTACATAGGAGAGGAGAGACTGCCTGTCTGACTTTTATAATAATTCAGTTACTGGTTCGATACTTCTTGCAAATATGCGTAGTCAGAGTTTCGGGGTTCTACCGCTACCAGTACCGATTGTCAAAGATCTACGAATGACAGCTGGGACCTTTTTAAAGCACGAATGGTATTTTGTGATAGGTAATTTAGCTTGGTAGATCCTGAAATTATGGTTTTATTAGAGGCCATCCTCCATTCATTGATATATTTATTTTATTTAACAATTTATGTACACATTAAATATAGAAAAGAAGAAAGGAACAGAAAATAGTATAAAGGTGATGCTCATTTCTAAAGAAATCTCTCTTCCAAAATACCTGCGAAAGGAGATACTAAAAAAAGAGGTAGATATAGTGTGTAAAAGAAGAAGAGAAAATGGAGTGCATAAAACAAAAAGCAAATAACTATTTATTTCATCATCCATCCGGAGCCATCTTTGCTCCAGTTCATCATCTTCCTGCCCTTGTCCCATTCTACTTGGGGTTGGCGCAACACGTTTTCCAGTTGGCCTCCCAGAATTGAGCGTCCCGACACTACATTTTTCCATTCCCGCACAAATAAGGACAAACAGCCACTAGGGTACAATCGATAAATAACAGTGCCTCGATATAAATCAACAAATTGTATCGGTAATTGCTGCATAGCTGGCTCGCCAGCTAAGACCGGTGTTAATTGCGCAGCCGACAGATGGCGTTGATTGACGAGGGTGCGGGTCGCAAGGACCCCCGGGGGTCCCACGCGGTGGGGTCTCAGAGGTACAGGATAGATTCGATGTGACTAAAATGTGAATCGTTGATGATTTCGTAAAGACTTTAACGGGATTAAGTTTCATATCTTTCAATGAGTACTGCGCTTGCGGAATATTATTATATTCAGATTTATTACTCGTATTATTGACGTGAGGATTTCTGAGATGCCTGCGTACCATTGTTATGTCATCTTCAACTATTGTTGTCATCATAGTAGAAGGTAAACCAAGCTTACAAGAAGATACTATAAACTGTCGTTTTTGTAAGTAATCTTCCTTCAATTTCATGACCGATTGTACCTATTTCACATTTCGTCATAATAATGTAACAAAAACTTTTAAAAAGAGAAAGTAGGTACCTATTCTTAAATAAAACTCCAACAAAACACTGATTTGGTAACACAAAGAAACATTAAAAATAACAATATCCATCTTAAAAGGTGGCTTAAAATTAAGGTCAAACTTTATAACCCTATCTTTCTTAAACAGTTTATAAATCGGTGTTAAAAGCTTTAGCTGAAGGATGTAAAATGTTCTGTTCATAAAATATTAGCAGTTAGACCTTTTGTGTTCAAGACCTGAATGCTAATGTAGCCGCAATCCGATAATAACAGGGTGTTAACTTCTACGTAATGAAAAGCGCGATGAATAAATATGGAGTGCTTGGAGAATATTAATATTTAATATTACCCTTAATTTGTCTGCTGTTAACTTCTTTTCTTAAGGAAATAATGAAGATTGATCTCCAAACATAATATACAGCACAGAGTGCAGGCTTGTGTCCCAGTGTAGCCTTATTATGTTTTTGCTGTGTGAGGACCTCTCCGCCACCGCGCGCCGTCACTACACATACACGCTTTTCACCATGGCTATAAGAAAAGGCAGAAACTACAGAACGCCACCTGCTACGATCTTTTCAGACTCCTTGCACCTCGTCTACTTTCATACATCTTGTCATACACGCACGCCGGTTTCGAGTACTACGCACTTGATCTATCTGAACAACTTTACCAAAGACATCGACTGATCACCATTAAGTTATAATAGATTTAACTTAAAAAGAACACAATATCAACGTGCATATCGTTGAAAATTAAATAAGTTTTCACGCCCACTGAACTTGATGCATGAGAAGCGACACCGTAAACATGTACACAAGAAGCAACGCAAGAAGAACTTTAAGTAAAACTCGCGTCCCCGCTGAACCACACTGCTCGCTTGCAGTTTAGCCCCACAGTTGCATACAGTTGGAAAATACTAAGTTATAAAATACGACAAAGAAGGCAACTCAACTCGTACGGAATCCCGCAGCCACTGGCTAAAGAATACGAAACTCGGCATCCCAAGCTTGTCGGAATACTACCGATGTCAAACGGAGTTGGCCCTGTAAAGGCCTTGACAGACATGCTGCCCTTAGCGTCGGCGATCGGCGATTTTGCAACTTCATTAGTGCAGCATTGTGTTTTGGTGACTTGTTGGATTCGATTATTCGATAGAAAGATCACGCATTTCAGCGAAAGGTTCGATGCTTAATCGTGTAAAGATTACTCTATTGCTCTAGCGTTAGTTGCTACATCGAGTAAAACTTCAAGAAGTCTCTGACTAATACTAAAAATACGTGCGGTTTAAAACTCCATCGCTGCATCAAACTTTGGAAAAGCGACTAAACCGCTAATCGCCGATGCTAAAACCAGAATGTCTGCTAAGGCGCTAAAAGTTTTGTTGTGTCGCCGCCACATTATACAGCGGGGGTGGACAGAGGCTCTAAATTAAATAAGTTCCTTCATAAATATTTATCAGAGGAGGACGCGTTTATGCAGAGGTGAGCAACTAATAAAATAGTTGTTGTCACCGGAGGCGGAGGGACGCTTAGGGATCTGTAATTTGGTACAAAGAGGCAAGATAAACAGAACAACAGTGCGGGTCGGACGCAAACAAACTGTTACGGTGACGGAAAAATACCGGGAACTACCCGCCGAGCGCCGAGCGCCGAGCGCCGAGCGCCGGGCGCGGGACTGGTTAGACAGACATTAGTTTAGTAGTTGATTTGTTTTGTTTTAAACTTAAACTAAAGCGCTTTCATAGTACCTATGTATAATTATACTATGAAAGCCGCGCTTTAGTTTAATTCTAGTAACTAATGGCAGCAGTTAGTATACCTATTTTGTAAGTAGATATTTGTACGGTCCTCGAGTTATTATTAGTACCTATCAGGTAAACTTTTGTCAACAATATTGCGAAATCCATAACCACATAAATAGGAAGGTAAAACGGAGATGAATCTCCTTGGCGAAATATAACGAATTTATTTGTGAGATATTTGTGGGTAGGCAGCGAAGTGAAAGTCGGTAATCCCGAAACAATCTCATTGTAATATCCGGTCGCCAGTGGGGGGGGGGGGATGCAATATAAACACGGACTTACAAACATGATTGTATATACGTCGGATGTTATGGGAAACCGTAGCGGTAAACTTATAAAAGAAAGCGATGAGTTCAGTTTCTGTTGACCACTAGGTATCAGTAAAGTTCAGTTCACCTTTGTTTGACTTGTTACACTTTTCAATGTCAGATATCAAAATCCTGTCCGATGTGTCATATAATAATATGATCCATGGCAATATTGTGCCAACTATTATGTTTTACAGACAAGTAGGTGGTTAAATACACAACACAATTAATTCATAACATCACGCCAGTTTGGCAGAGGTGTACTAGTACACCCACGTTACAGGCACGTTTGTTATGGAGCCAAGAACTTCAGTGACAAATGCCCACGTGTATTTTACGACGTTTTTCAATACACTTATGAGGAATTAAAATAATAGAACGAAAAGTATTTTTGTCATTAATCATTATGAAACTATGAAGGATGCGAAGGAGTTGAACACGGTATTTTACATCTAGCGACTGCCCAGTAGCTAGATGTAAAATACTAGTTAGACTGGAAGCCGACCCCGACTTATTTGGGAAAAGTTTAGGCAGATTTTAGTTTAGGTTAGATATTTTTTTTAAATATTATAATTATGTTAAAATTATTGCTTGTTTCGACTATTAAGTCCAAACAATCTAAAAACGTCGCAGCTGTAAACTTTGAACTACTATTTCACCTTGTGCATTTCAGCACAAAAGGAAGTGCGCCAGTCGGCAACTCGGCGTGCTCGCCAGACGGACGGTGATCGCAGTTTATTGTTATTGGCTGCCTGGACGCCCTTTACGACATCCAAGGGAAGAGGGAGCCCTTTTATGGCCGAGAAACACGGCGTTTGTGTTTTAACGGAGAAAAGTATAGCCAATTGTGTGGAAATTGATTGGCTAAGCGAAATATAAATTAAAGTCGCCTTTTGTTAGACACACATTTTGATGCGGTTTTCGCCATCATTTAATTTTAATATAATAATAGTGTTCTAAGTTTGAATACAAAAATATAAATGTTTAAGTAATAATATAACAAAGAAATCTCGGTGTTCATGTGTCATACAAACCGTTTGAAGCAGAAGCAGGAACAGACCACTATTTATACAAATATAAACCAGTAAATAGCATTGTAAACAAACTGAATTGTTTTCAGAAATAAACATTTCAATGAATAACATCACAATGGACGATGCTATTCAATAAAATATTTCCTCCAGTGGCAGCCAATCACTGTCGCACACGGAAAATTATTCAACGGTTTCAAATTACTTATAAAGGAATTATATCGTCACAGTCATGTTGCTGCAAATTTATTTATTTTTAATACTTAATTTTTTTTCGTGGATAAAAATAATCAGATAGTGGATTGATTTTGGATAGGAACAAACTGGATCAAATCGAGGGTAATTGATTTCGACCCCTCTCCTACCTTTCACCCTTTTCGTGTCACGTTTTCTAGGCTTTCTTTTAAGACATTATTTGGGTTAGTAGGTACCCATGTCACCTGCGCCTCTTGTCTCAGGTGCTTCAAATGTAAATATAAGTAAACCAAAGAACAAAGCATCCAAGAGTTACTTTTAAATAGCTCACGTGGCATACTCCATGCTTCGTACAATGAACATCGTGCTTGGTTTATGGAGTTTCGTACAAGGTTTTGAGGGTTCCGTAACTGAATGGCAAAAAATGGAACCCTTATGGATTCGTCATGACTGTCTGTCTGTCCATCCGTATGTCACTGTCACTTTATTGCGAAACCATTACGACTACACAGTTAAAACTTGGTAGGTGACCTGTTTTACGACTTTTACACAAAAAAAAAAATTAAGAGATTTTTTTTTGTTTACATGTATGGGGGGCTCCTCATACATGTAACAGAAACTAAAAAAAAAATATAGGTAGGTCTTTAAAAATGACGTTGAAGTTTCTTAAACAATTTTTTCTCAAAGTCAACCGTGTGAAAGATAGACACTTCCAAAGTGGTAAAATGTGTCCCCCCCTTTTTTTTTTGAGATCTGAAATCATCAAATGACTCCTCCCACTCTGGGCGGAGCGGAAGGGAGTGTCAGACTTTTACTGACTGAAAACTATCCATGTTCCTTCTTTTGCCCTTTATGTTCCAGGCAGGCACCGGCCCTTGCGGGACCCTCATGTTTGCTGACATCTCTTTGAGGCGCGCGTGGAACATGAACGCGTCGTCGACACGGCCTGTCCTCATAAGACGGACGGACGGCGAGCCCCCCCCCCCCACTGGATTGTAAAACGTATAAAAAATTTTAAACGAAAATTGGTTTGAATATAATTTGATGTTTATATTTTGAGATATGGTACTTTTACATCAAACTGCAACAGTAACTTTGTTTTCAATAACATACAATGAAAAACAAAGTTTTGCTGTTGAATGTAATACAATACAACATAATATGAATGAGCCTCCAAAATGTTTTTATTATATTGTTTGGTGCTACGCACACTGGGTGTGCGTGTGAGTACGACTCGCACTTGGCCGTGAAATTTATAGAACCTTTTGAAGAACATTATATCTTAATAGATAAGGAGTATAAGGACATCTTCGTACGTTTTGTGTAGTTAGTTTATTCAAGAGGGATGTTGACATCATTAAAAAATAATTCCAAGACAGCTTCTCTCAAAGAAACTCTTTATTTTAGACCTGAAAACGCGATTATTTTTCAGTTAATTGCTAATAATATTTTTAGTTGCTTTGAAATAAATAAATAATTGAGTCATTGAGTTGACGAAATAGTGACGTCACAGCGTGCTATTGCCATACAAAATGTAAGGGGGAATCGCGTTTAGACAGATCATAAAAAGTATGTCAATTGATTGGTGTGTCAACTGCCATATTATACCGAACATTCATGGTTTGAAATCGATAAATACTAAATAGGTCAAAGTACTCGTAGCACTCAGAGGAATATAAATCGTAAGCTCACACGGCACTCATAAGAAAAGAAAGCTCACACAGACACACATACGGTTGATTTCCCTCAAAGCAAAGATTTTTTCCGCACGTTGGTTTGAAACGTGAGCGTCTTGCACGTAGCCGGAAGCCGGTCGGCGCCTGATTGTGCAGCGCCGGATGCGAACCGGATCGCACGTGACGCGAGAGAAGCAGCGTGATAATGAGAGTGATTGGCCTGATCGATGATACGGTATTGATCTTAAGTCTACTCTTTTGCGAAAATAACTACATATAAAAAAAAACATAACGCCATGCCTGTGTTTCCTCACAGGGCTGGCAGCCTACTCATAATACACGCACATTTCACCACTTGTGTTTTTAAGTCAGAACAATATTTTTGTCGACTAAGGTTGCACAAAAGTATAAATAGCTGATGTATCATACAATTTGCTGCTCATACTCACGCTCGGCTCGCTATGGATAATATTTTATTTATTTTATTTTATTCTTTACATTTTAGGAAAGCTTACAGACTAATAACATTTTAATAACAAAAATATATAACTAAATTGCTAATTACAAGCCTCCACAGATAAATACAAAAAAAAACATTAGTTCCTTATTATAAAGCAATAATATTATAATGACACTTGTGTATTCAGCTGGAGGATATCACGACAGCACTGTCGTGATATCCGTTCGCGTATCGTATCGCATTTCATGAGACCTGCGGTGCGTAAAATGACACACTAAAATACCCGCCTATCTTTTAACTTACACAAATAATGATGCATTCCAGCAGCGCATGCACACGTTCTTACCCGATGTGCTTGGCCAACTTGCATGCGACTGGAACAAACGACGTCGGAATGGCTTCAGTCACCCGCAGTAGCTGACTCTGACTGTGGTCTGTGCTTTTTTGTCTTGAATCTTTATGTCCGTCACATCACTATCTCAGTTGTAGTCCAGCGTCGGGTACTAGCCACTCAGCATTTTGCTTAACTGGGCCTATGTGGCGTAGCCGTTAGATACACAATATTATATTTTTTGTTAAGATTGTGGCATGTGCCTTATAAAGATGTTTTCTTTCTTTATAATAGAGGGGGCCAGGTTGTTACTCATTAAGAAATACCTAATCGAAAAAACTAATATCCTTTACCATTATTGACTATAAACACGACTACACTGCGATACCGGTCCTTGGTATGACTTCTGGATGAAGCAAAACATTCTTGGATAGTTCCTTATGAAGACTCAGAAGAGTTTGAAATTGTGTTCAGTAATAATTGGCAAGAAGGCTCCCCACATTACAGAAATCTAAATATCTTATTCCACAAATGCGTTCAGACTTCGGACTACCTTCGGCAATAACAAGCGAACTAACAATATTCTCCACAAACTCCATCGCAAGCTGGAAACAAAACTTCCCCATTTTAAAACAAGAAAATCTCATTTTAATATCATTGGAAAGGAAACGGAGGTAAATAAGGTAAAGTTGAGAACGCAATATAAACATCAGCGCGAATCCGGACAAACTTTACGGATTATCACGAAAATCCCTTTTGGAGAAGAATGGGAATAAAAATGTCTGATGCTTGTCATTCCGGGGACGTAAGTCAAGCGAGATGACGACGACGTTGAGGGGGCGGCGGGGGGGGGGTCATGAGAATGGTGGCCATGTAATCGGATTTCTTACTTAGGTTTAGCGTTATGGTGACTTTTTGAGTGGCTCGTGTCGGAGAATTGCGGTCAGATGGTAATGGCGGTCATGGCGATACGGTAGGCTTTGTAACTAAGAGTAGTAGGCAGTAGAAGATCCGAAGATTTGATCTCGAAGTATTTCATCTTCATCATCATTCACAGCCTGAATTCTGAATTCAGTGCTGAGTATAGGCCTCTCTTTTTTTTATCATTCCTGTGCCAGACTTCTCGAAGTATGTACTTGTCACATATTTCAAAAAATAAGCAACTGTGATTTAGTACAAGCTACATAAGTAAACCAGCAAAACCGTCCGTTAATGCAACTGAACATTAAACTTCACTTTAAAGGAAGTTGCAATTATGCCATTATATTTACGACTATTTACTAGCTGGGGTAGTCCAAAGCCAATTCTACGCATAATATAACTTTTAGGACGATTTGCATTTAGTGCAAGACTAAGTAACGAAATAACTAGCTACGTCCCATCCACAAACAAAACCACCTATTACTACCTTAGTTTTAAACCCAAAACTCCCCCTATTCCCCATTTCGCCCCTCTATAACCGTATCCGATTCGCTGACGCTGCCCGCGCGGCGCCCACGTCAACGCGACATATATATAAAGGCTATCATACACAGACAGACTTATTACTATAAATTGATGAGTCTGACGTAGCTATCTTAACTGGGTCCGACTTATTTCATGCAATGATATATTTTCCATCGATTCGAAGATCAGAAATTTTTTTTTTGCTAAGATAAGATCGAAGATAACATCTGCACTATCAGGCGATTGTTTTCAAGTTTGCGAAATTGTTCCGGTCGCGTATACAATCAGCCTAGATGCCGCGATGTCCACACACAGTATGAGTTTAATGAAACAACAGATAATACTGACCATATTGACAACTGCGCACTGCACTACAAAGCACAGGTTTCTGGCAAAGCTCAAAAAGTCAGAAGTTGAAGTGGGACTGGGCTGCTCACATCTGCCCATTGCATATCAATGAAAAAACATAGAGCGGCGGGCTATTGCCGCTATGTCAAGCCCAGCTAGAAGGCGATGCAGTGGACCTCGAGGAAGACGGCAGGGCGAGCAAAGACTAAACCAACGACCAGTCATCATCTTCCTGCCCTTGTCCCGTGTTATTTGGGGTCGGCGCAACACGTTTTTTTCTTCCATTCTCCTCTGTCAACCGTCATGCTATCATTTACTTCTTTATTTTTCATATCATAAATTGCGTAAATAAATATTATCATTTTGTTTCATTTCTCCTTTTGCAGGTCTGCTGGCAGAAATTTCTTGAGAAATAAGCAGTACCTTTGTACTCATGTATTATAATATTATTTTCCTGTGTTGTCTACTGTGTGTACATAAATAGTAAAATAAATAAATAAATATTATCATTCCTCACACAACCCATCCATCGTTTCTTTGGCCTTCCTCTCCCTCTCCATCCATCAACGTTTCTATTCATAACTCTTTTAGTCACATGCAATTCGTCCTTCCTCATCACATGTCCATACCAAGACAGTCCATACCAAGACAGACTAAACCAAGACAGACTAAACCAACGACCAGTGGTCTACACAAACCCTGGATCTAAATCCTGGAAGTCATGGGGAGAAGTACTTGCATAGTGGGATGTATCAGGCTACCAGTAACATATTACATTTAATCAATTTCATCGCATCAGGTTCATTGCCTGTGTGTGATAGCCCTAAGACGCTACTACTAGGTAGCTATAAGAAGTAGAAGCTATATAAAGTTCAGTGTACGTCGCCCTACATCGGCTACATCTAGCCGTTCCGCTTCGTCACACAGTTACGAGCGAACAATTCACGATCTATGGACTCCTGGTACCTTACTGTGTTTACACCTAAGACGTCCGTATTTTGTTTCGGGAGGTACCTGTACCGAATCGGGCGGGAGGAAACGCCCGGATGCTACAATTGCGAGGATCGACCGGAGGACACGGTGGAGCACACCGTGGAGGTCTGCTCTGCTTGGGCGGAGCACCGCCGTGTCCTCGTAGCGGCGATTGGCGGCGGCGACCTCTCGCGTCCGGCCCTGGTTCAAGCCATGGTCCGGGGCGAGAGGGAATGGGAAGCCGTCGCCTCCTTCTGCGAAGCAGTCATGCTAGCGAAGGAGGCGGCGGAACGTGAGAGGGAGAGAACCTCCTCACGTCCCAGCCGCCGCGGGAGAAGCACCGGGCGTCGGGGGCCACGCCGTGATGGCTCTCGGCCACCGTAGGCGCGGGCCTGTGGACGGCGAGTAATGGGCTAGCTCGCCGTCCGTCCGTCGTATGACGACGGGCAGGCCGTGTCGACGGCGCGTTCGTGTTCCACGCGCGCCTCAAAGAGATGTCAGCAAACGGGAGGGGCCCGCAAGGGCCGGTGCCTGCCAGGGCTGCGGGACTGTTCGAAAGAGATACCGCGGCCCTGGAACATAAAGGGCCAATGAAGGAACATGGGTGTTTTTTAGTCAGTAAGAGTCTGACACTCCCTTCCGCTCTGCCCAGGGCGGGAGGAGTCATTTGATGATTTCTCACCCTCCAAAAAAAAAAAAAAAAAAGACGTCCGTATTTTTCGTGCGGTGATAATATTATAATTATGACCAAAAGGAAAAGTCATTACTCTGCCCGAAAGTTCAAGCCAAATCAGTGCTACATTAAAAGAGGCAGCACAAGCGACAATGTTTAATTATAAACGTGAGTACTATGGAGTCTATACTCACGTTTCCAGTAATGATTGCAATAATAATCATTGCTGGCTAAGCAAGACAATAATGGGTGTTAAAAGACTCTCCTAACGAAGCCGAAAGACACTTGTACTCTCCGTCATTGCAATCATTACATTGTTGTGGACCATACCTAGAAACCTAGCCTACGGAGTTATTGGAGGTCAAAATGTCAATTTACTACTTGAAATACGTCCATAACCCGTGTACTATCCAATGCATCCATCCAGCGCAATGTTTTGAGTGCGTTTAAGTAAAAAAAGTAGTTTTCAATATTTTTTGCATAATTACTTAGTTTGATGCACAGAATGCTTGGTTGACGGCTTCGTCAAGGGTCCGTTTAATCCTTGTATTTAATGTAGCTCATCTCAGGCCAACTCAATGATTTTGGAAACCTATGTTGATCTTTTACGACCCAAGCGCTACAAATGAAAATTGAACAAAAAATCTCCCTCTCATCCGTTTATATAACACTACTCAGTAAGTTATGCAAGTCGCAAATGTGTCCATTCTTGAAGACATCGCGTTATATGGAGCGAGAGAAGTGGGAGCGGTGTGCGCGGTGAGAGCAGTGTTGTGTCGCTCTAAAAGCAAACGATAAGTACCTACTTGCATCTCAGCCGGCATTTATTTTCACTGGACCGTAAACTAGCTACGAGGATATTTTCCTAGATAATTTTACGTACACTTTATTTTTAAAACAAATCGTGAACAGTATATTGCTGAAAAGTCACTTAGACATCAATATTCAAAACATACTTAATGTAAAAAGTTCACCGAACAAAAGAATGCCCCAGGATTAAAACAAGTACCACACGCGCAATACAGTCGATATAGATGAGCGAAATATTGATATCTTAGTTGAACTAATGAGGCGAAAAGCAAAAAAAAAAAAACTAATAAGAACTCCAAAGTAACAAAACTATTTATAACTCGTTACTTAACCAAGTAGTGAACAAATAAAAGACCATAACACTAAACAGCCACACATTACATTCGATTATGCATGCATCATACAGGCATTTTGTTTTTTTTTTCGGGTGGGAAATCATCAAATGACTCCTCCCGCTCTGGGTGGAGCGGAAGGGAGTGTCAGACTTTTACTGACTTAAAACCACCCATGTTCCTTCTTTTGCCCTTTACGATCCAGGGCCGCGGTATCTCTTTCGAACAGTCCCGCAGCCCTGGCAGGGCTTCAACGCTACCTTACTCACACCCAGATTTGACCCTTAATCAATGTAATCTTCTATCCATCGCCCGACCAATACACGTTTACACAAACTTGCTAATACATCGAAGATTAATACAGCCTCACCTGGCCATACTATCAGCTAACACGTACAACTAAGTTGCGAACTCCCTCGCAGAGCGGCTCAGCTCTAACTAGGTGGCGTGAACTTTAGATCCGCCATATTATAGTGTTACGGGTGGCCGCCGCCGAGCTAGTTCACTTTAACTACGAGCTATCCGCGGGGAGGTATCATGTGAAAACTTTACTTTCAGGTGTTTCATTTTTAATATGGATAATTCCAACATTAGTTCTTTTTCATGGTTATTTAAACTTTGATCATGGTATGTACGTAGGAACAAACTTTTCAGTAATTTTACCTTTTAGCTACATTGCAGCGTTGTTATAAGGCTGCCGAGTGACCTCAACCATTCTAGACTTATGGCTTATGGGACCTAAAGCTTGCTGTGGAGCACCTAAACATAACAAAAAATCTAATAAACCATCCAGAGGAGCTCGTGACTAAACAATAATAACCGCACGGGTTGATCTTCAAGTTAAGCTGCGCTTGCCAAGGCCTTATCTATTACATACCTAGTTTCCTTCGTGCCTCGGAAAGCTAACCAAGCTATTGGTCACGGCTGTCATTTAGATCTGACATCGTGTCTAACTAAGGGGTACGGTATTACCCAGTACTAACAGGGTTGTGGAGGTCAGATAGGCAGTCGCTCTATGTAAAATATTGGTACCTATTCGGTTGTATCCGCAGGTAACAAATACTTACATCATCCATTTTTAAATACGCCTCAGCTTTTAATTATTTCTTAAAATGATTGACGTATGTTTGACATTAAGTTGATATGAATCAGTAATAGCCCAAAGCAGTGGTTGGAACCATAATGAAAACATCATAATACCTATCACAATAAGAACTCTGAACTCTTCTTTACATGAAAAACACGAATTTTGGGGTCAGCTCACTCATACATTGCAAGCATATACACTTGGTTCAGTTTAAGAAGTTCACATTTATATACTTCAAAATACAAAATAATAATCTACTTCCGTGAGATAATCACACACAAGTTTCAAAAGAACAGCTAAATGTGCAAAACGTTTTTAATTTGCGCTCAGTAAGCAGCTGCATTCAGAAAATAATATTTAAATTCTAATATTTAGTGGACGAATCCGGTGTGCAATGGGAACAGAGCCAAATATTCGAGCAATTTATAACTCTGTGGCTAATATTGCACGGGACAAACGGACTAACACTTTTCTTTAACTATGTTGAATAATTTATTGATACAATCCCAAAAATGAATAGTAAACCAGTTTCAAAAGATGCCACACATTTGCTCGGTTTAATCGATTCTGGCCTGTTAACTATTGATAAATATCAAGGAACTAATTGATCATCACTTGTTGATAATTGTATCGATTGACAACAACGGTCCATAGCAGCGATCGTCAAAAAATACTAGGTTGAGCATTAGTTGCAAAGCTTACGAATTTGTTTGATCACAAATTGTCATATGTCCATCGAAAATTCGATCAATTCTGTAGACACCTTAGACTTCGTTTAAAGTTATAGAAGGGGATGTGGTTTTCACATCAAGGGTTTCTCAATACCAGTACAGAGACTGGATTTGAGCACGGTTTATGGCAATAGGCTCAGCCCAGTCGGAAGGTAATTTTAGGGGCGGGATGAAAGATGTTTGTAGTACAGTTATAGCGTTGCCTAACCTTTCGTGGATTACAAGCGTGATGTTAAGCTAGTTCAGCTCAACTGAGCGTAGTGTAGTACATAAGCCTTTATGTACTCACTACGCTCAACTTGCCACAAAAGGGCCTGCACTCAACTAAATATTTCACCAGTGCATACATACATCGTAGCACTACTTAAGTCAACACAACATGGCCCGTACACAGTAGTGCCCATCACGCAAACAGACGCAGAAGGCTCCCACGAAAGGCTGGGCATACAAAGTCGGCTGCTTGCTCTGGGTAATGGACTGAAAAGATGCAAAGTAGCTACCTAAGTATCTGTGGCGACTGCGGAATGTTGCATTGTATAGCTAATTTTTTGTAGTAGATTTCTAGTTGGTTTTTGGTTGGGCGTACTGTGATCATTTTAAGAGAGTTCTTAGTTTGTTGCGTTCAAAAACATGTATAAATCTTAATTTAGAGGACCTGGTGCTTTAAATAAATTTTACTACTAACTAACTAGGTTGTAAAGTTCAGATAAACGGTCACTCCGTGTAAATAAAATACTGATATTAAGCTGCATCAGGTTAGACTAAAAGCCGACCTCAGCATAGTTGGGATCAGGCAAGGAACAAGGACACTGGATACTGTATAGTCGTTAGTTTGTACACGCCTCCTGTCTGTTTTATTTTTTCTCCCACTATTTGCTCAGCTTTAGTTACAATACAATGAATGTTAAATAGATGCTCTTTTTGTGAGCCCCCCTCCCTCTCCCCCCTCGTGTGCAGCGTTTAACTATTTTCGTTTAGAATATAAAACTCGCAGATTGTTTTACATTCCGTCTCCGCGTGCTGAAGAATGTGCGCATGTCAGTGAAGATATTGTGCTGCATGGAATAAGAAAAATGTTCTAGAAAATAACTAGCTCTATTGCTTGTTCTAAGACAATTTTAATTGTCTATGCTTGAGCCTGGTTCTATTATTGTAGAGCCAGGGTAAAAAAATACACAATACTAGACCAGGGTCTGCTATTACTCAGCTATACTCATCTAGAGTTAACCGGTATTCGTATACGGGTACAATTCTGTCTTTCCAAAAGCATAACTATAGGGAGTTAGACTATTGGAGGAAAATACTTTATCTAACAGCATTTCTGTGAGTAGTATTCTATCAAAGTACGTCATAAATCGTCTGATTCGTATTTGATATTATAAGACGTTTCTCCCTTTATCCCTGAGGATGCCTTACAGTGATATCGATGTTATGTTAAACAGTTAAAGGTTAAATGTCTATCATGGTTATTTTTGGTTGGCAAAAACATTTTGAATAAGAACATTATGAATAACAAGGTACATTATATCCATTTGGCATACAATAATAGGTTGTATCCTCAAGGAAAAATAGCGATAACCTGACCCAGTAATACGATAAGAAACAATAAACTTCTTGATCCGAACAATATCCAAGATTATCTGTCACGGAAGGCTTTAGTTTCCACAACTCAAATAAACTTGCTCAAATCTCAGTTTACTCACACATACTCGTATACAACTATCATTCAAACAGTATTTAGCGGGGAGGCAAAGGGATTCTTTCACGATGTTTTTTGTTTTCCGTATAAACGGCCAATGTCTATGGGTGAGTGAGTCTTTTTCGAATGTGGGAAGTTCCTTCATCTATTTTTAGTTCTCAACAAAGGTCGCCCGGCCAGTGTTTAAGGCTAGGAAGTAGATGGAGTAGGTTGCTCGTGTAAAGCGAGCCTGATTGATGACAACTCGACGGAGACGTATTGAGTGTCACGCTGTAGTGTCGGCACGTGCGTGGCGATGTCTCACGTAGGTATATCGTGAAGGGACAGGTTCGGAAGTATTCGCACGGGTCAGTGATTTGGTGACGAGGGGTCAGGGTTAGTGAACGTTTGACCTCTGGATCGATTAGCGAGCTCTCGAGAAACTGAATGTCTTCATTACCTAATTTCGAGAACTGTCTTCGATAAATGGTTATCTTCTTCTTATCTTTGCTTCCGTAAGCTCTGGCAACACTGAGGCGATTGTGTTAATGAGTATGAAGGTACGCGACTATGCCTGCTAGTTTGAACATACAAAATTGACGTAAGAAAATTTCGTTCAGCATTCCGCATGGAATTTGATTCGGTTTGTCAGCTGTAGATAAATTTTTGTCTGTGTCTGAGCATCCTTTTCATTTTTACAATATTCATATTGTTGAGTTATTATACACGTTAATTTAAAAAAAAAATACTTATACACTTATACTTATACTCATCATTTTCTCTTGCTCTTGTCATAACTTATTTGGGTTCGGCGCAGTATGTCTTCTTCTTCCATACTTCTTTATTACTCGTCATCTCATTTGACACCTCTATTCGCGCCATATCATTCTTCACACAGTCCATCCATCTAAAAAATAATAATACTTAATATATAATTACGGTTCCGCATGACGAGAACCTCGTTAAAGCAGAGAAAGATAAACAATTCAAATATCTAGATCTGGCTCGCGAGGTTGTCGACATGTGGGACGTGAGTACAGCAGTCATTGTGCCGATAGTTGTGTCGGCCAATGGCTTGATAGCCAATAGCCTCGACCAACATCTGAGGAGGCTCTCGCTGGGCAGCTGGATCAAGCGCTTGATTCAGAAGGCAGTTCTTCTAGACACGGCGCGTATTGTTAGGAGGTTCCTCTCTCAAGAGCCCTGACCACCGGTAGCTCGGACCCTGTTCCCGATGCCGGTGGGCTACTATTTTTTTATGTTTTTAAATGTTTCTTATATTCGAATATTTAAAAATTTAATCAATATTTGTGAAAACAAATAATATAATAGCGTAATATATTACGCAAATAAGATGCTGCCCAAGTTACGTGCTAACCCGTGTATTTATCGTAATGTTAACTATTTATTTGTTTGCAAGTATCGTGATAACTATATGGCTTTATTTGGCAACATTTTCACCCACACAAACTTAACAAGAGAAACGTTAATATTGTCAGTAATTAATTACCAATAATGAACATAAAGAAAACAATAACGATTATGAAGAGCCCTCCACGGAAGTTTCGGCTCATGGCCGAGTGTATTAGTCCGTCGCCAACATTAACCCTCCACCTAACGACGCAGGACATAAAACTTGTTATTGGAGAGCCGAAAAACTAACCCTGCGAACGAGACGCCCTTTTATTTTATATCTCAAAAACTGAGGTCTTTATCACGTACTTAATTGTTTAATCGATTATTTCAGAAAATCTCAAAATGGTCTCTTTTTACAATTAGGTTCTCAAATGTTTAACATTTTGTATTGACTGATTCATGGGTTTTTCATCCACTGATTAATTGGTCTACGCTAAATCAAAGAACCCCTAATGGCGGTGGTTAGAAGTTCTTATTGCCGGCCTTTCACTCACTCGAGGTGATCGCACGACTTTTGAGTTTAGAAATTGACCTCGCATGATATTAATGAGATATGCCCTTGATACTTGAACGTGTGATAAATTCAAGTTCGTAAAGATGTTAACGACTGAGGGTCCTCAGATTTTCAGCTGAGTTTTACGTATAGGAATAAAACGTGTGATAAACCACGAGTCTGATCGAGCCAATCAATCGACACGTGGACTGTCGCGTGACGGAGCGGCTCGGCGCGGCGGCGACACATATTTGCATCACAAACAGACATGTTTTCGTACGCAATCTTTTATCGATACTACAAACATTTTTTGTACGAGACAAAGAAAATCACTCACATAAACAATCCGTATTTTTGCCATAAAACGTTTTACGTTCGCGATTGAGTTCGGAGCTATTTGTCCGTATGCTGACGTCACTCACGATCGATCCGAATCAAAAGTTCGGCGTGATTTATCGCCGTGACGTCATCGCACACGCGCCTGTACCCACTGGCCCGGCTACAGGCGCGTACGGCGCTCGGCGGAGGAAATTAAAATTTTTGCATGAGTCAGCAGAGCGCCGCCGCCGCTCTAC
Organism: Eurois occulta; assembly: GCA_950022335.1. Taxonomy (NCBI): domain Eukaryota; kingdom Metazoa; phylum Arthropoda; class Insecta; order Lepidoptera; family Noctuidae; genus Eurois; species Eurois occulta. The sequence goes on along the minus strand of OX465494.1, from coordinate 263,771 downwards.
GGAAAATTACGAGTCGAGCTTAGAGCGTGCGATCGCGCCAAATATATGGACTCCGATCGGTTTGTAATGACTTCCACGGAACTCCCTAAACCCCTGCGGTCATCGCTTTTCGCCTTATTTATTTTTTCAAAGGTTTTTCCCCAATTTTACTTTCATTTACAGGCGTATGTTTGTGCGCCGGCTGGGATCGGATTACATCCAATTCAATAGGGAATTGTTGTGCGGCTATCAACAACATGATACGATTTTTCACAAATTCCATGTAAAGTCTAACTAGAAGTTTTTGTTCGTCTAAATATTTCCGAAATAGTTGAACAAAACAACTGTATGCGTTGCACGTAAAGCCTTTCAAATCGAAACTAGAAAAAATATACCGTCAATATCACTTACAGTTAGGATCGGACAGTTTACTAAACCTTTCGGTATTCGTAAAACGTATCCACAATTACTTAGTGGATATGTAATCGAATGAAAACTGTATTGCGGGTATTCTATTTCATTTAACGATACGAGAATAAGGTAGGCTCGATAAACAGGGTTACACCCTTGAGTATGAATTAGAAAATCTTAAGAAAATTCAAACAGCGATAACAAAGACGTTTTAATTTCCGAAAATATTCATTTATGTACAGAAGCTAGACAATAGCACAAAGATGTATAGTATTCAGTGGTTTTCCTAGTATAAAATATATAGAACGTGTTTTGTGCTCGAAAACTCACATGCAAATAAAGGACAAACGGTTGTTTAGCAACAAAAAGAGACATAACATAAAACACAATCAAAACGCTTGTCACAAAAAATAGGTCGTGTATGCACGAGTGCGCCAAATTGTCCAGTTCAGCATAACGCCAGACAAAGCGCTGCGATTATGTAAATATGCCTTATTTCCCGCCCGTTTGTTGTGGCGGTCAGATATTTGCTTTTTAGAAAGCCAATGTACAATAGCAATGTGGTGCTGTTTTGACTAACACTGTTATATTGTTCAGTCTTTGTGATAGATTGCAATACTGGAAATAGGAATAACAAAAATGTAATTGAACTAAAGGTGAGAGGTGCTGAGACATAACGGCCTCGCGTAGTACATTACAGTCCACTTCTTCTCAGCAGTGGGAATATTATAGGCTGTTTTTGCTTGTACGATGTTCAGTTTTCTTAGTATATCTTAATCTCGAGACAACTTACCGCTCTACATCTCCCTCCATACCCCGAGGTAACTCGTCACGTAGGCCGTAGAATCGGGAGTGCGGTCACGATCCGGGCCAATTCTATCAGCGCGCGTGACACTCTCGGCGCGTCGCCGACTAACCAGCCTCTCCAGAATACGGACGCTTACATATATGACAAATTATCATTTGCACGAGAGAATGGTTCGTGGCTAAATTGAGGAGCGCGCCGATTGAGTCTAAGATAGTGCCAGTATAAGGACACTTACGTTACATGACAAATTATTATTATTTTGCGAGATTGGAATGAGAAGTTCCATGACTCCATTACAAACCGGAGCGATTCAGTAAAAGTGATAAAAGTAAAATAGAAAAGCGTTTATTTAAAGACTAGCTATGGTTATTGTCCCGCAGTAGGTATCCTACTACAGGGGTAAAAGTGTTCAATGTGTTAGTCAGGGTTTAAACTAAACTGGGTTAAATGAAAAAGTGTACCACATTGCATCCACATCAGTTAGACAGTTTTTGCGCAAAAGTGTAACAAACATCCATCCATCCATCCTCTCTCTTATAATAGTAGTGAGATGTGATAAGCACAATGCTGATCATTGGAATTCAGTATTACTAGTTCTGAATTCAATTCCAAAACGAATACGAACAAAAGTTTCGCAAATAATTTTATTTTTTGGAATATTCGTCCGGAGTCTGGACTCGTGTTGTGCCGCATAAACATAACTGGCGGAATGTAAACACACTGCCTCCCCTCGTGGGAATAAAGGCTTCATTTTGTGTTTTTTTATACCCAGTAGAACCATCAGTACTAGCAATTAAAGCGAGCCTATGAGTTTAAACCATATTTATATTGATTTGGTACCAAATCAGTATTTTTAGAACACCAGCGACATAGGCAAATGGAGCACATGCAAGCTACCGAGCTGCACGGGCTTAAGACTAGTTTACCAATTCAGTATCGATACCTCACAGACATCACTCTCAACATGTCAAGCCTAAGTGACTCCTATCTGGAACAATAATAATCCACTTCCCTCCCCCCTCCCCCGTCGTGTTCTCAGCTGTAAGTGCTATAACTCACGGCGGCCGATAGTTCCGACTTGTTAAGCCATTAGCTCAGACTGCCACGACCTACCTACCTCTCTACCTACCCCCGCCCAGACGTACGCCGCTTGAACCGCTCGGTTAAGCGGAGATATCGATATTATAGGTGCGGTTGGTCTGATGGATTGTGTTTTAATCTTGTTTTGAAATGAATTGGGTTTCAACTTGTGATCAGAACCCGAATTTTGCTGTTGCCTTTGTTTGGAGCGGACGCAACACATCTTTTTCTTTCATCGCAGTCTTCTTTTTTACTTCATCTTTCGTTGTATCTCATTCAAGATTAGTTATCCACTGGTCTGCATGATCGCAGGAGGCATCTATCGCATCTAACTTACGTTCTCTTCTTTCTATTCTAACTAACGGTTTGAGTGCATGTTTCTATGACAACAGTTATTTTCTTTTCTTCTTATTCTTACCTTTATCACCAATAGTTTTGCTGACGCTTTGCCAATCTCAGTGACATTACTTTCAAACCAAAACGTTGATTGGGAGCAGTTCTGTAATTAGAAGACGTGCTTTAACTTGTTCCTTGCCGTTCGAGATCTTTCTCAATAATCTTTCATACCCTGAGTCGCTTAGGTATCAACATCACAACTCACCAACATGTTAGCGAGCTATTTCTCTCCGTAACTAGTTCTCCCATAAATCCGTCGCGATTAATATTTCCTCCTATTAAACATTTCACTACGCGACGCGGAACTAACGGTGTGCGCAGATTGCATTTTTTATCAAATTTTCGAAAGCCGTAGATTTAACACGTGCCTAGGTAACTACGAGTACATAAACATGAAATTCAGAAAAAAAAACTGATAGTTTGTCTTTAATTTCATTCGCTTTCTCCGAAAAGGTTTTTGTGTAATGCTTGAAAAAGGGTTTTCTTTAAAAATATCCTTTTGTTTACAAAAGGTTTGGCAGTTAGTCGTTTAGTTATTGTAGGACTTTCAAACAGAGTCTAGATTTAGTGGAACCTTTTTGTTATAGTGCTCGCAATTTACTTTAATCAAATAACTTGGATATAAATTATTGTAGATTTGTTTAAGTGAAGATTTTCGTGATGAGATATTAAAATAAAAGGGACTTAATTAAAACTAAAACTAAGTACCTACATAAATATATACAACGACCACAATAGGACACTTTCCTCCGCATTGCTATCATCCAGAAACGTGCCAGACTTAAAAGAAATAAAATCTGTTTATTGGCAAAATATAAACTTTACTCCTTTCGGCCCATAAAAAAATCATCGAACCAATCAGGACCAATTAAGCGAACAAAACAATAACTTGACGTTTGTTCGCGTCATTGATTACTCTTCTTTTCCGTTCTTATAACGTACAACACAGCGCTAACTTCGCCCATTACGAGGGTCGGCAGACTGATTAAAGTGCGCTTCCAAACTGACATTCGACAGGGTTGGCTCATTTCAATCAATTTGATTTGAACCAGACAACTCTGTTTTAAGAACAGCGATGATTTTCTCTTATAAAATTCGTAATTTATTAATATAAAAAAAATATTTTGATGAAAATATGGACGTTTGAGGATCGTCAGTTTGCTATATTGGAGCAAAAACAATATGATTTCATTTTTTATTATTTCTCAAGAAGAAAATCAATGGACAGGCAATTGTGAAACTAATGGCTGGCGCTAGAATAGCTAGTTGGAAATCTGTGAGGCTATGTACGCACTGACAGGTAACTCTCAGCCTCTGGTGGAGCCTAGTGACTTAATATTTGTTTAGAGAAGGTGCCAAGCGCGCAGTGCAGAGGGATGCAAACATTTTAGAAGGTTCGTTTCACTTCGCTAGGCTCGAGGTGCTAAGCAAGGCGCCTATCAGTGCGTACGTAAACTTTGGCATATTATATTTCAAAATAGCTTGACCTCGTTTGACAGATTAGAATCGCGCCATCTACAATGAGCTTTAGCAGACTTCCACCATAAACTTTAAAAAATGTTAAGAGCATTTAAACAGAACAGTTTCCCCACCCCTGTATTCAATTAATAAGTGAATGTTGAGCGAATCAATCACCCCGCGCTCGCGACCAAGTTTATACTGAAGCGGTGGCGCGTGACGGAGCTTCACTGCCCGCTAATAGATATCAATTTTTTACTCCTTTCGCTCTGACAAATTGACGGGATTTTTTAACGCTGGGATGAGTTTGAAGAAGATCAATGAATGCAAAGTTTGACGGATTTATTTTACGATTTAATACCTAGAACTTTTCCGTGGAACTGCAAACACATCCTATAAGTTCCTGTAATATAGGCGGGTAGTCATACAGGCTACGAAAACATTTAAAACAGAAAATCGCATATCGCCCTTCATACACTAGGTCGTTGCGGTGGCTCGTTACTAACTCGCTTACACTAGTTTTTGTGCGTGACTCTACCCGGTTTTGTCCCGCTGGTCCAACTTCGTTACATTTGCTACATATTGGACAATAGGGCCGCGCCCCGCGCTTGCGGGACTTCCACAAAAGGCAGCGTCAAAGTAATACGCGTATTGTGGGCTGTTGTTTAATCACATTTTTGTGAAAGCGAAGCGTGGGGGGGGTGGCTCTGTAAGCTAAACAGATCAACGACCTGACAGAGACTGGGCGGCGGTAAATGGATTTTGTGGTTCCGGTTCATTCGTGTCTAACTGTGAATTGTGATAGGCTGGACTAACCGATTGATTTTTTATTTAAAAATTCTTAACTAGTCAGCCTCACAAAAAAAATAAAAAAATAAACGTATGTTTATATAATTTAATCAGATATGCTTTTCAAATATTGATTTCTTTGCGGCAGCAATAAGTACATTCAGAACGGAGGCCCCAGTAGAAATGTTTCACAAAAAGCTTTCCTAATAAAAGTATAAATATAAAATGTTCGATACCACCGGCTATTGGCTCGAATCAAAGACAAGCCGTACGTAGCAGCACGCCAATCCTTTGTCTTATCGCACCGGTCTCGAGATTTATTTGAAACTAGCGGTAAGTACCGCACCGCTTACCGGTCGGTTCGGTCTGTAACATTCGTTTCATTTGTGCTCTCTCTGAATTCATTCTTATGCTACCGTTGCTAAACTTGTACGAAATATTTTAACCGGAACTTTGTATGAACAGAAATATTTGTGGCTGTCTAAATATTTTACCGTTTCACGTGTTTAGTTTTATATGGAACTTAAATATTACAACGTTCAATCTCATATATTTTGTTTTATTAACATTTGTTTTGGAACACTTTTATGAACACTGTTACCCAAAAATATGGTTAAATAAATGATATAGAATTTTAAAAGTGCACATTAGTATGCGAGACCCAATCGTACGGCACCACACTTTAGTACCGGTGTCCCACATATCGTCTGAGCTGCCACGCTACATAGATAGCGTGCGCTCGCGTATGGCCGAGTGCCAGCATCCACACATCAACTTCGAATTCAGCGCCGATAACCGGTTCCTCTACCCCACGGTTTGAGAAAAAGGTTTTTACACATCACAGATTTACGAAAAAGTTAAAAAAAAAAACTACCTGCCACTGTTTAGTTCGATCTTCTATTCAACAGATAAAAGATTACCCGAATACAGATAATGATTTAAAATATATGATAAAAAACATGTGCCGTAAAAAGTTTAGTTATTCAATAAAAAGTCCACGTCGCTATATTTCAAGACATGTAGCCACAATCAAGAATTGAGTTTCAACAAGTGATGTCATGTTACACTTGTTTATGAAGTCATCAAGACCTAAGGTGTAGTCAGGAAGGGCTGCGGGACTGTTCGAAAGAGATACCGCGGCCCTGGAACACAAAAGAAGGAACATGGATGGGTTTTAGTCAGTAAAAGTCTGATACTCCCTTCCGCTCCGCCCAGGGCCGGAGGAGTCATTTGATGATTTCCCATCACAAAAAAAAGAAGGTGTAGTCAGGAGCCTGATACTACGGCCAGCTGTACATTCTTTCATGTATTCGGTTTAGCCGGAAATAATGACTGTAAGCTTCAAGTTGCCAGAGCTGAAAACTTGTTGTTGTGCCGAACTTTAACAATACTCATTTGTGAGAAGCGACACATTCTTCAGAACTGACTTTCTGCACTAATCTACTCAGTGACATTAGTACAAGACGCTTTGAAATATCAGAATATTTTCTCACATTACGAGTCTGGTTCAAATAAATGCAAAGTAAAAGCACTTTTAAACTTTATCGTCGGGAATCAATTGTTTCTTCGGAATTTACTTTATTTAATGTTGCTGCAACTGTCAAAGAATACCGTACTTTATGCTTCAGTTTGACGTTTCACGTTGAATAGTTCGCGTTGTTAGCTGGCATACAGGAGCAGTTTACGTACCCGTTCGATTGTATGTGTATTTGTTACTGTAAATACCAACTACTGTTTATTTAAAAACGAGTTATTTTATTTTCGACACAAAAAAATTTTAGTCTTTTATTTTTCTGTACAACATGAAACAGATTGACTACTAGTATTCGACGTTACAGTCATTTGCCAATAAAACTTAACAGCGTACACACGTAATACTATTATTAATATAGAAGACTGTTGTTTCATTAGAACCTCTTAGTCGAACACTGCAACGCTCCGCTCAGATGGTCGCTTTCAGGATTGAAATTCGAACTTTTGAGTCGAACGTTAAATCTTACTTTTATGTCGCCTGCTAAAGTAAGAAAAACAGCAGTACAATTTTTATCTCCATGGCGAAGCTCATGCTTTAAGTATACAAGTTTCAGTTAAGGAACTGTTCAAGTTTGCGTGTGTTGTAATAATTTATGCATAATTATTGTATATCTCAAGAAGACAACATAAAGGTGAATCAACAGCAACAGCAGCAGCGTTCTGATCGTTGCAGCCTATTCGAATATTTACTCCAGGCTGCTCCAAAATGTGTGGAGCTATTATTCCTCGCACAACTGTGGTCTCTACCAGTCACAAGTGATCAAAAATCACAATGTGATAAAAAGAACAGAAAAGTGAAAACATTAACTGTGCGGAGTTTAACTAATGAAAAACACAAGTACTGTCAGCATCACAAATAAGTGTCTAAACGCTCATACACTTTAGTCGGCTGCGACTAACAACGACAAAGCGACAGCCGCAGCCGGCGACACCCCGCGACAGACATGATTCATTCGGCGACAATAACAACAGGCAACTCGTCCCGCGCGTGTCGGGATGTCGTGGATGTTAGCATTCATTACTTCACTCACTAACAATAACAACTACTTTTATATGTTTATTGCGGGAGTTTTCCCGAAATTCATATTACTTATAGTTTGTGATGTATTACGACAAGGTTAGATACTGATAAACCATTTTATACGTAAACTTAGGAGTCATTTGGTTCAGTACTATTATTGTAAGCGTATATTGGGATGGACCTTTTTTATTTCTTACATCACAAAAAATTCCTTGAAGAAGTTTCTTAAAGCCGCGTTTGTAATCCTAATACTTTCTCACCATACTTTTTATTTTGCCAATAGTCACTTTAACATAACACATACTTACACAACTAGTACCCGACAGTTAACCGCTTTAAAGCTATACAAGTCCAGTACTGAAGTTTAACTTCAAAGCGATACAGCTGCTTTGTGTGCCAACTGTGATAATTGGTAGCCATCAAGTTGCAGGCTTAAGTACATTGACTTTATAGTTGTCTGTTAATATTCTGCTACAGTTACTGACCAATTACAGTGCTAGTGAATACATACAGATCTGGATAGAACATACTTTTATGAACTCGAAAGAAGATTGTGTTTGTGGTCTATTGACGGCCACTGATAATAATTATACTACCCGCTTTGAAAAACATGAACGTTACAAAAAAGAACCCAGCATTGTAATCCATCAGCACGCGCTTAGTTTAAGAGGGGGCACTTACATTGTGAGCTATTACTGTAGTTCAAAATCTTATATGAAAATCGACATAGAAAATAAATCTAGGTCTGTCAACGGCCACTATTAATACTAGTACCAAATGAAAAGGCTTTTAGTAAACTGTAACTTTTCACAAGAAACCTTACATGAAATAATAAAAGGCACAATGGTGGTCTGTGGCTTTACAGTATAACAAAGTAATACTGTTAGATCGTTCTTTTCACAGATGTTAATCTTAAGGTATTGGAAAACTGACATTCTTGACTTTGAACTTACCAGGAATAATGTAAGTAGTTTCCCTTGACGAGAACTGGCGAACACCCACACGGCACGTCAAACAATACAAAGAAATGTTTCAGGGAATGGAACCCAAAATATATACCGAACAACATAATGGACATCAATTCTGTACTTCTTTTGAACGGGATATTTTTAACCAGAATCCGATTTTACGTTTTCTTAACGTAGGTGGAACTCTCCGGCCCTGGTTCAAGCCATGGTCCGGGGCGAGAGGGAATGGGAAGCCGTCGCCTCCTTCTGCGAAGCAGTCATGCTAGCGAAGGAGGCGGCGGAACGTGAGAGAGAGAGAGCCTCACGTCCCAGCCGCCGCGGGAGGAGAATCACCGGGCGTCGGGGGCCACACCGTGATGGCTCTCGTCCACCGTAGGCGTGGGCCTGTGGACAGTGAGTAACGGGCTAGCTCGCCGTCCGTCCGTCGTATGACGACAGGCCGTGTCGACGGCGCGTTCGTGTTCCACGCGCGCCTCAAAGAGATGTCAGCAAACGGGAGGGGCCCGCAAGGGCCGATGCCTGCCAGGGCTGCGAGACTTTTCGAAAGAGATACCGCGGCCCTGGAACATAAAGGGCCAACGAAGGAACATGGGTGGTTTTTAGTCAGTAAGAGTCTGACACTCCCTTCCGCTCCACCCAGAGCGGGAGGGGTCATTTGACGATTTCCCACCCTCCAAAAAAAAAAAAAGGTAGGTGGAACTTACGCAGGTAAGGTAGTGGTTGAAAATATGCATAAATAAAAAAGAAAATACTTTCAATTGGACCAAAAAGTTCACAGTTCTGCCGACACAGCTGTAGACTTTCAAGCAATCAATAAAATAAATATTCATTTCAACAATAAGTGCAGTCGTTTCTGAGAAAATGAATGTGGACGGCCAGAGCGCTGTCGACAACAATAGATTCCAATGAAGAGCTTTAGTACACGATACACACAAATAATGTCAAATAAAAACACCAGTTACCGTAGAACATCTACATATTTGGTCGAAACCGTCTCGTTTTAAACGTTGTTTCTATGTAAATATGACAATAGCAGCGCTGTGTGGTGTGTTTAGATTCCAGTTTGTTTTCATAAAAGTAAATAAAACTGAACGACTCGTTTCACACAAGTATGTCCTCAGCGGCGCTCCAATTGAAAACTTATTTTAATACTGTAACCATTATTTTTATGTGTTTGTTTTTAAAATTACATATTTGTTTTGTTCACTGTACTCTTCGAAAATGTTTTTGTAATAAAGTGAAATAAACTGTAATGTTATCTATTTAGAGTATCTATTCGGGTATAGTAAACTGTTATTAGATTCTTTTCTGGCCAAATTCTTAGTAACAGCCGGTCGTTTGTATAGCGGTGCCTAGTTCCTAACTAATAATGTGCTCGCCCGCTGCGCGCTCTTACAAAATGCTATAGTTAATATTAGTTGAAGTATAACAGCACAGGTAAAGGTTTACATAATTCAGGTTTCTCATTTCTATGTTGATTTTGTTCAAGAGTTAGTGAATGAAAATAGATCTACAAAAGAAACAAAGTTACTTTAGATATCCTACATTACAAATATAAATTATATGATCTAATATCCACGTCAAAATTGATCGAAAAAGACTTTGTGATTTCTAAGAAAACGAGATAAGTCAACAAGTGATATATTTTTTTCTGGAGAACACTTGAAATAAGACCTAAGCCAACAAGAGCCTGACCTCTACTTCTAGTGTTTACTTAGATATACGAACACTCCTCCCCTCTCGATGCCAAGCCCCCCCCCCCCCCCCCCCGGTCGGTGGCCGGGTGCTACATTATCGCACATTCGATCTGTTTCCATAATTCATACAAAAACATTCGCACGCTCAAACGGCTGCCCAACCTTTATCTATAACATTACCGATAAAATGCCTCATTCGACTTTCAAGGCAAACCCATAGTCGAGGCAGTAAACAGTGATGCAATTTCGAGGGAACAGACAATCTCAACATCCTTTTGTAAATCTGCTAAGGGAGAGATCCCGCCCGGAACGCGATCATCACAATTAAAATCGCGTTCAGAGCTGTCAATGTCAGCATTATAGTGGGATGTTTAAGAGTTGTCAGTGATAATATGCCACTACAATGTTGACACTTACAGAACACTTTAAGTTGCGCTCAGAAATATTTCATCGGTACAGTTAGTAATAAAGTAGAAAATATTTTTCAAATACAAGCTAATAATTGTTCTACTGCTCAGCCTTCACTATGGCAGGAGATCCGCAAGGTGCGTTATGGCTGTCGTATTCAAATGGATGGCTCTGATGGCGCGGAGACAATGAAGGGGTGTGGACGTTCATACGCGGACACGTAATGGGTAGTCGACGCCGAACGGATTCTATGGCGGTGACTTGAAATATTACTTACCGAAAGTGCTTATGAATTTTATCTTACTTCAGGAATAATTATTTTGTATATATAAAATTAAAAACTGCGAAGAATGTTTATCTATTATTACGCAAGACAATATTCATTGTTTATACTTAGATAAACCCTTTAAGTTAAGACATACAAAAACCATCTTATCAAACACACTTTTTGCAATTCACGAATTCAATAAAACTCGTGACAAACATCTCGGATTGTTTTACAAACATTTTATATTCACAAGACATATTTGGTGTTTTATATTGGAAAATAATGTAATTATAAGTCAATCACTTTACGTTGTTCAGTATTGATATTCCGTTATTCGAATGACGCATCATTCAAACCGGCGCGGACAAACATCCGATCGACCGCGGACACCAATCACTGCGAGATGTTCAAGTATCCGCCGCAATCTGGTGTCCGGAGTCACGCACGCAACTTGTCCGTTGACAGCACATTTATAAATGTTTATAGTATCTAAACTAAAACTATTATGCGGAAGAAAGATGCCTCAGTAATAATTATGCCGAGTGAGGGGAAGCAGCAACAGCATTCTGAAGGTGTTTGCAGAGAGGCTGGATGGGCCTACAATGGGGAGGTTTACCAAGATACATGTTGGCAACAAAGCTTGTTAAACCTTCCCGTGAGTGTGAGTGATTTTCTTTTTATCTTTTTAGTGTTCCTGCATGTTACTAACATAGTTTTTAAGTAAGATGTAATATTAACACCCTATGGGCCTTGATGCCTGATAATAAAATATTATTATTTATTTTATCTTAAACTCATATCACTGTCAAAAATTCAAACGCAAAGCGGATCAAAAAGTCCGATATAAGGCAAAGCTGTCGAATAAACACATACTAACTCACAGCTAAGACGAAAATAAAAAATTTAGCTGAAATAAAAATATGCTCGGAGTTTGCAAACATGTTAATATCACAAGCTTTCTCAACGGTCTTGAAAGATACCTTAAAGATTTGTATGTGCTTATGCTTGTGTGACTGTGTGCATGTACAATTGTACATATGTGTGTGTGTGTTCTTGTTACAAACGTGTAGGTTTTCTTTTGTAATAAAAGATGAAAGACATAAATATGGCGCAGTTAATGCCTGTTGACGTTTGTACTGACGGCGCCTTTGTTAGCAACATCAACGAACTTCCCGGTTAGACGTTTTTGTAAATATTCGAAACGTAATCAGATATTAATTATGAATATGTTTAAAAATAATTTGCTTTCTTTACTTTTATTTATGTCAGTAAAGACTTTAGAAGTTTATAAAGTACTTCGTTATCTTGAAACAAATGCAAAACTTGATACTATAATATCATTCTTGTAAATTGTAGCAATTTCATAATGTTCATGTTTTGAAGGATATTCATTAACCAATACAATATAATTTTTAAATCCATGAAGCAAATTAAATAAATTATTTGTGAGTAACGCCATGGGTTTTAGGAGAAGAAACCATAAAATACAAGATGACATTAGTACTGAAACCATCGACAAACTGACGTCAACCAACATTTACGTTCGCGCGGTCGCGGTGGGGAGTTTTTGTGCGAAGACGAAAGTCTGTGTAAATAAAAAATAGCGCGAATTCATAGAAAATAAATTCTATTCAGAGGCTTTAAATGCCAAGAATTCTCAGCGAAGTTGGAGCAAATACGTGAACATTTATATTTTGAGGATGTCGCAGGCATTTACTATTCATAGTATTTAATGCAAACGTCTTGTTTCTTTCGGCGTGTGTATTTTTACCAGCTAAAACCGGGCACGGTTTCCAAAGAAATCCATGCTATTTTAACTTCGTAAAAAAACGTACGTACTAAATTTTGTACTTTTACCTTTTTTATAAAAATCGCAATTCAAACATCTTCTAGCTATGATAATAACAGTTGAGTTTGTTTTATTTCTAGGTTTTCAAGTAAAATACTTTCCGTTTAAATTGTCTACAACGTTTATATCACGTAATTAAACGTTTATAAACATAAAATGTCTTGTTCAGTCCCCGGCGCGTAGTATTTCGTAGCCGTGCTACGCCGTGTTGCTACAAAACTGCTACGAGGTGCTACGAAAGTGCTACGGTATTCAAAGTCACAATGATAGAAGGCCTGTGTGTTTTTTAAATGGAAAATGAATTTATTTAAATTAGTTTCTGGCACTTCAAAGGTTTTGCGTGTAAACTTGTAACAAGATAATGGTGTGTTTTTATAATAATGTGGAAACATTTTTCACTAATTATTGTTCAATTAGTTCACCAATAGATATTACTGCAGAATCTATATCTATACTAATATTATAAAGCTGAAGAGTTTGTTTGTTTGTTTGTTTGAACGCGCTAATCTCAGGAACTGCTGTCCCGATTTGAACAATTCTTTCAGTGTTAGATAGCCCATTTATCGAGGAAGGCTATAGGCTATATATCATCACGCTATGACCAATAGGAGCGGAGCACTAATGAAGAATGTTTCAAAATCGGGAGATATTTTTTCCTATTGAGAGCTTCCGCTGCGTGCGCTGCGTAAACGGTTAAAGTTTCGCAAAAATCATGTATTACAGAATTATTCCTCTTTAAAAGTTCTAAAAAAAAGTCCGGGACAGCATATGTCTATCTTTTAAAGTTAGCTCACTATAACCTTTTTTATGCTAACCAAATTTGTTCTAAAATAATGCATTATTTACGAAGGTGTTTTTATAAACATGATATTAATCCTTATCCAAATAAATACGTTACTCATCACAAGTATTTCATTTAAAACAAAATTGCCCTTTACATCTTTCGATTTAAGTGAATATCTTAGGAGCTGTCGCAGTTTTAAAATAAAATCACAGCAAAATAATGATCGGGTACTGCGCGCACAATGTGCAAAGCCGGGCAGTCATGTTAGCCCAAAGTAACTATTACACGCGGACGAAGTCGCGGGCGGAAGCTAGTAACTTATAAAACGCGAATTCCATAAGTAACTATAAACCATCATCATCTGCCTAGCCTTTTCCCAACTGTATTGGGGTCGGCTTCCAGTCATGCCGGATTTAGCTGAATACCAGTATTTTACGCAGAGCGGCTGCCTACCAGACCTCCACAACCCATTAACTGGGTAACACGGTATTTCATGGCAAGACTGGAGTCAGATTTACTGGCTTCTGACTATCCGTAACGACTGCCAAAGATCAACCAATGACAGCCGGGACCAACGGCTTAACGTGCTTTCCGAGGCACGGAATCATCTTTTTATCAGACAATCAGGTGATTCAAGCCTGCAATGTCCTAACCAAACTGGAAACAACTTCACAAAGTATGCTTCCCGTAGGAATCGAACCCACGACCACCGGGTCACAAGGCAAACGCCTAAACCACTCGACCACGGAGGCAGTTAATACAATAGCAAAATGAATCATAAATAAAAGATACATCCTGAAGTAGATACATTTAACCCCGCATTCCGGAATTAGATATATATTTGGCGAGCTCGCCCTCGTGACATTCAAGGCGTTGTGTCGCGCTACTCGACGTCATCTCGCCCCAACTGGGTCAAGTTCTGCAGACGCCGCGCTGCTAGCTCGTACCGCCGCCGCGCCGTTGTGCGTATCTCGATACCACTTCGAAGATGAACGTAATACGTGCCGAGGAAAAGATAATTAAGTGGAATAATTGAGTTGAAACTAATTTAATTGTTAAGTGCTGTTAATTTGTGGTGATAAAAAATCTTTTGAAAAATAACGTTTTGTCTAAGATTTTTTGTTTTTGTCAAACAATAAAGTTTTTATGAGATGATCATAACAGGTTGTAAGCCGTAAACACAATTCATATTGTGACCATAAACTGACTTCAGGCGAAATGAAATTACTTAATAAACTCTTTTACAAGCTACCAACCTAATGCCATCAATCGGACACAAATCTAAGGTTCAAGCAAAGGATAAATTCCGGATGGAAAAACGCAATAACATAAAAAGCATACATAGGTACAGGTTACATACACATACGTTAACAGCGGTGCCTTCACTAAACTCAATGCTTGAAAAGGCAAAACTTTCCATACAAGCGTAGGCAGTAAAAAGTTGTTTGCTTGCGTGGGGTCGTGTCGGTCGTATGTCGGGCACTCGGGCCCGCCCGTCTCGTGTCGCGCGGGCAGAGTGCTGCCGCCGCGAATATAAAGCGGCCGATGCGTCACCCGCTCCCATGGCCATCCCTAGCAGTCGACCATAGCTGTCCATAGACGTCCATAGCTGTACAGTCACGGCACCACGAACTTTCTATAAAGCTGACGTATGGCAGTATATGGGTGGAAAGCAAAGGAGCTTGGAGTGGCAAGCTAATTATATAAGATACTATTGTGCTAAGAATTTACCCTTTTTAGTCTATAAATTAATATTATGGGCAGCCAGTTTCATTACTATTTGTACTTTAGAAAAAAAAAACAATTGTCAGACACGTGAGCAAAGTCACTTCAAATAACATTACTTAAATGTGCACAGACAAGAACATAAAAGGTAGAAAATCTAGAATCCAAAAAACATTACTCAAAAACTGTACGTTTTCCTTTGACTTATAGTTTGCCAAGCTCAGTATTAGGTTCCCATGTTGTGCCACATATCACTATTACTGGACAAACTGGGCATGCTTCCAACTTCAGTTAGCTTCACATTCTATATAATAAGAATACATATTCACAGCTTGTTGTCCGAACACATACTGAACTCAAAGCCTATTTAAAAGCGACAAATGTTAACAAAACCTTTCAGTAAGAACACTATACGGTATTTATAGTGAACTTAAAATATCTCATTTGTCTTACATTACGTAATTCTGTATCTCAAGCTTTAATTAGTCATCCTGCCATTGTTTGTTTGACCTGGGAACCCAACCCTCATAATAAGGAAGCCAGGTTTACAACCACTAACATCAACATAGCATAAGCCCCAGCAATATTCTAGTCGAACAATTACACGGCGAAATCGTTGACCTATATTGTGGAATTGGGCGGATTCACTTTCAGCATCGAGAACTTCCAAGAGATTTATGTTTATTTGATCAGACCAATAAAGTAGAATAAAATAAACAAGTTCCAATGTCATTGACTTCGTTCTACGTTATTCAATGTACACGAAGGACATTTGAACAATAGATGTGTCCGAACAGATGGAACAAAGCCATATCTATACACAAAACTTTATGCGGGATCCGATCTGATCAAAATATTTTATATTTACAGCTCCGCGTGATTTATTTTACGTGAGCTGAGCGAGCGGAGTGTTCGGAGCGCAAACAATGTATGAACACGTGTAACTGTGACGAACTTCTTTCCTAGAAATATATTTCAGGCGAAAAAGAAAAATAGGTATTATATAAAACTACATGAGGATTCTGTTATTCAATCTTATTTTTGTGGAGAATCCATCATTTGGTATCGAACACTTCCTTTTCTTGTTTCTATCAGTATGGTTTGGCTGTACACTGTACGTGATTTTTTTTCTTTTCTCTTTTTATAGTTTTGATTAGACTTTCTGTATCTTTGGCAGGTTTGTATGAATGAAATAAATTATTATTACTATTATATTTATACCGTAGTAAAGGGCTTGAAAAAAAATGACGGAACATAAAACTGTTTTAAGTACTATTGTTGTTCCCAGAGGACTCATCAACTAGCAAACTCCAATAAAAACCAATAACTCGCCCCTTGCCCTTGAACTCCACCATTAGGCAACTTACATTCAAAACAACAATGCTCAGTTTTTCCTATCATTCAGCCAAGCTGTGAGAAGTTTTTATGACATGGGTGTTACTTCGCGATCCCGTTAACTGAAAGAGTACTTACATTGGTGCCGCAGAGTATGTAGTAAATAAAAGAAGCGGAATAGCGCATCATACATTAAATGAATATACAGTGTCCTTTGACATTCTCACTTTGTGTTATAAAACAGTATTTTAACAGATGTTGCTTAAATTATTTAGTTAGTATTGCCTGTTAACATTGCTAACCTCCATTTATAAACAAGTGCGTGTCCGGCCACGCACAATGTAGGTTTCCGTAGTTGCCCATCAATATATGCGGACACTGCCTACGGTCCGATTTGCCTCCGAACGATGATTTTTATTGTTATAATAAAAACAAACTAACATTTGCAGTTGAAAAACATGTGCTCCCCCCATATGTTTAGAAAAAAAAGTTATCCAAGTACATTTTATCATCTAAGTTGGTCGACTATTACTCGTAAACTTGTAAAGCTTACTTAGCTGTAATAGATTTCCTTTTAATTTCGTTATATATACTACCACCGTGAATTTTTTTACACACCCAAACACAACTGTTTAGCTGGTAGAAGGGAAGACACTTGAGTCTAATAAAAATCGAAAAATTATTTGAACAAATTCGCAATATTTTTACAAGACCTATCCAACGACATCCCACACTAACGGGTACGCGAGAAAAAAAATCCCCACTTTACGTGTAGAGGAGATACCCTACAAAAATACTTTTCGAGATTTTATTTACTACTACTTAGTCGGCGTAAATACTCTGTATATTTATGCCAAATTACAGCTTTCTAGTACTAGAAGTCTTTGAGCTAAGATGCGGACAGTCAGACAAACGGACAGATATATTAATTAAGGCTACTTGTATCCGGCAAAGTTAATTAAAATCGGTAATCGACAAACATTTTGAATCACAGCTTTATGTCACGATTGCAATATTGGCAATGACAATGTCTCTTCTTGCACTTTGCAGTTGAAACTAGTACTACTCGTAAGTGTCGAAATCGTTTGCTTGTAACTCTCCGTTTACCAACTACTCGGTGGTCTATCAGTCTATTACAGGGGAAAGATTTGGAAGGGAATGGAGCCATAAACATTCTCGTCTCTCAAGGGTGCGGGGGAAGGAGTGGAGGGCAGACGGAGGCGGGGGAGGGGAAGGACTGGAAGTGAGGCCACGGTCACAGTTAATTGTTTAAACAATCTTTATGGAGCAATCGGCGGATCTCCCGAGAGCGTTCATTAAGGGGCCCCTGCGGATCTGTGCGGCTGCCTTCGAATCCGAGCGGATCGCGGCGGACAAAGATTCGGTCATTATAAATATTGCGGAGAATAATTAGTGGGCGGTCTCGGTGGGCCGGAAATTGAGAATAATTTGTTAAACAAGCCGCAGTATTGCTGGGCCGGACAAAGGACTACCGACTTTGTGGACTTGCGCACGATACGCGGCACGCGGGTCCGGCCAGGGGATGTTGAGTTTTATTTTAGGAAAAGTTAATTATCGCCCGAGAGTCTGATATGTGGCTTACCGCTGCAGCGAGGCAAGGAACAACGATTATTGTATTGTGCTGAACACTGCTGACCCTCATCCATCAGGCGTGTTTGTTCGTCTCCTATTTCTTAATGTATGAAAAGCGATTGTCATATTATTAATAGATGTTATTTTCTGGCTAAAATAAGACTCGCACCTGTGGCAGATGTGTGTCAATAAAATATGAGGCTCAGTAAAACAATAACATAATAATGAAATTCCAGCGGTTGATGACGCAAAAGATTCGCAAATTATAAATATTACGTGAAATAATGAGTAGCGGTCTCGGCGGAGGAAATTAAACATAATATGAACACACGCGGCCAGTGCTGGCTGCTCTTGTGTTGGCCGCTCTTGTGTTGGTCGCAAGTAATCATTATGATATTAAGTGGACTTTGCTAATGGGATATCAGTCCGTTTTTATGAGATGGCGTGACGTCACGCGAAGCTTTAGTTATTAGTCTGGGCAAATAGAGATCGTCTGCTCACGCTATTTAGGAACGGATTAATAAACTGCTTTGGTTTGGGTGTTCACGTAAATAGATCAGTCAGAACGTATTTCAATGTTATTAGGATTGCATTAGTTTAATAACTAAATCCTTATTTTAATAAAATTTGGGGCGTTTAATTTACAGGATCAATATATTTCATTTAACTTTTATTGTTTTTAGCAGGTTAGTGTTAAGGAACTCAAGCATCACCTGGTAATAGGCTTGATTCCTCAAGTTCTTTTACATGTACCTCATAATATATTAAAGATTTTAAAGAGGCTTACGTTTTAGCTTTTTCACTTGTGAGGAATTCAAACGTACGTATTCACGAGGCACGGGATTTGTGCGCCATCCATTTAGGTGACGCGAGAATTTCTCGGCGTGTCAAAAATCAGAATGGAAGCGTAATGATACAAATACACAATATCGTGATGCTCGATTCGTTTCGGTAATTGAACACTTTTACGATAAATATGGTCATTTTGAAAGTGCTATAATGTGAACTACCGCTTATGGTAATATTGTTAAATGAAACAATTACAACCAGTCGGCGACAAGGGGTGATTTGATTACACCCCTTTGTGAACAACAGAACTACACATTACCGACCCGTCATTGTACTTATTACGCTGTTCAATTAATTAGGACGGAAATCATACTCATTATCAATTATTTTATCTATTAATGTTAATAACGTGATACAAACTGATTGTGACACTTTTGGAGGTATATTTACACCGAGCTGTTTCTGTGAGAGGGAGTGGGCTGGAATCGACCATACCTATTGGTCCCATAAAAGTTGGAGGATGCTTTTAATACCCAGTTCTAAAAAACATAACACCCATTCATCAATCAAAACTGAAAAAGGAATCAATTTTTACCCAACTACGGCGAAGCAAAAAGGAGCGTTCTGATTTTGACCGGTATGAATGTATGTGTTTATGTATGTTCATAATTATGTTCCCTCATAACTTCTGAATTACTTATCATAATTTTTGACAAATGGGGTATCATTGAAAGCGTCTTGATCGCCCGCTGGGTTAGAAGCTTTGTGACGACACATTAAACGGGATATGGCGCCCTTTATAGAAGGTGATACACCGAAAAAAGGTTAGAAAACACACAAAGATCTCGTCTCCCCCACACATTCACATATAATTATGTAAAATATACTAACAGTAAAGTTATGTTCGTGTTCATAGGTAGACCGTACGTGTGTGGAGTGCGCCTTTTGGGTATGGACGACATGATGTAGGAAAATGAGATCATTTCTTGCGCACAACATCATTAATTTGTCGGTCTTACCTTTCTGCTGCCTGCTGTCCTATATAAAGTTTGTATGTGGGATAGCAAACAGAACCCTTTATTAAACCCCAGACTTGGCGAACCCAACAATATTAATATTTTTCCAGTTCAACATTGTTTAAATTATCTAAAGTTCTAAAACATATTGCGGTTAAATATTTCATTAACATTCTTGAATGTTAAATCTCAAGTTTTCATAATCAAAACTTTGCTGCTGAATTTTTGATTGAGAATTATAAGTTTGTTGATTTAGAATTGTTTGTGATTTTAGAAAACAATAAATAATTAGAAAGTCATAATCTTTTACAAATTGAATTATGGTTTATTCATCGTTACTTTTAAGATGATAAAGTACAAGACCTTGTGCAAGACTTTAAATATATGTTTATTTCGTAAAGTCTTTTATTATTTTACTATATTTTAACAAACATGAAGTACTTTTCGAAACTTTATAAGTAGCGGAATGTAATCTAACTATAGCATCAAAACTAACTGATGGCAGTAGAACCCCAAAAAGATCATCCCTCAGAAAACACAACTTCTTCAATCTTCTACACTCCTGGTACATTGCACAGAGTTCTACGAGTGTACGATAACAACTGAGAACTCTTCAGCGCTTAATACGAATTACCACGGAGTAGGAATTGGCCGAGAACTATAATAAAAAATATTTTTACAAACTGAGCCCCATTTCCGAGCATGATAAACATGGTACGTCTACAGAATGGAGCTAAACAATGAATAAAAAACCGGCCAAGTGCGTGTCGCACTCACACGCACACAGGGTTCCGTAGCAACGAACAATATAATAAAAATATTTTGAAGGCTCGTTCATTATGTTGTATTGTATTACATTCACACACAGCAAAACTAAATTTGTTTTTCATACTATGAAAAACAAAGTTACTGCTGCAGTTTGATGAAAAAGTTCCATAGCTCAAAAACTAAACATAGAATCTTTTTCTTTTGGAACTGTCTATCTTTCAAACGATTGACTTTGAGAAAAAAATGGTTTTAGGTACCTCAAAGCCCTATCTATATACACCCCGCACGTATAGATTTGACGAAGAAATAATTAATCTTCTATTTAATTTTTATTTTTGTGTAAAATCGTAAAGCGGTTTACAAAATTTATCTACCCACCAAGTTTTAACTGCGTAGTCCAAATAGTTTCGGAATAAAGTGGCTGTGACATACAGACGGACAGACAGGCATGACGAATCTTCCGTTTTTTTGTCATTTGGCTACGGAACCCTAAAAAGGCGTTTTAACAATGCTTAGCTTTTTCTCTTTCATATTAAAATTAAGAAGTAGTAACCCATGGAAGAACTATAAATAAAGTCGAAGTAGTTTTTCTAAATAATTAATTGTTCCCTGAACGACTTACAAGAAGAGTTAAGTTATTCGCCCACTCTTCACCTTTTTCTTCGTTATTCAGACATAATGAGCCATCTTTTCCCATGCATTGTTTGCTGCGTCTTACTTATGGAAGCTTTCTTTTGTCTTCTTCTTACCCCGAGACAGCTTGATTTCCTCTGGTCATGCAGTCAGTGCTGTTCCTCGTCCCTCACAACACCATTGCGCTGTGTGCGGAACATCGGTTATCGGCAAAGCGTTCCAACTCGTCTTATCGAACTACTTGGAACCCAATCGGTGCATATCATGGCTTCGTCTAAGTTCGGTATTGTTCGGAACTATTCGATTGCATTTCAGCCGCTACAAGTGAGTCGGAAACGCGGCGAGAATATCGAGTGGCTGGCGCGTGGCGGTACATACCCGCGTGCACTGTTCCGATGTACTGCGATATGCGAATGTATAGTTTATGAGGCCTTCGACACGAGTGCGCCATGTTTCTTGTCGAGAGATGAAAGGAAATTTAATATGGTTATTGATGGCATGTCAAAGTGCATAAAGGACTCCCCTAATAGGGTTTCGCGGGGGCATAATGGCAACAACTTTATTTTGATATTTAACAATTGCGCAATAAATATTTCATTGACGGGACTTAGTCAAATCCATATCAAATGTATTTTCATACTCGTAGAACATTATTGTAGATGCTCAAACTGTGCACTAAAACCTTTTACGCGTGTGTTGTGCTCAATCTCAATAACATTGTGTGTCACTTTCCTCCTTACATTGTCTCGGCATTCTGTTCGATTCTCGCTCACAACTCATTCCAATATAATCTCCCGTATATTGTCGCTTCTCCTCAATTCGTCATCGGTTGATATGGTTGTCATTGTGACGTATTGTCCCTACGACGCTTTTTCCCCAGGGGGGGGGGGGAGGGGCACGCTCGGCGGCGAGCAGTCTCGGGACTGTCAATTTATCTTATCTTTTAGGATTTTTTTTTATATTTACCGTCTACCTGGCTTGTTATAAATAGCTATTGGAAAATTGTACCTCGGTCTAAATAATATTTAATAGACTGTTAATAAATAGGTGTATTGTCTTCGATTCCCTAACGTAATTACTTTTTTTTGGTACTCGTAAATATGACATACACGACCATCAGAACCGGAACCTCTGTCTATATTTGCTATACAAACACTTGTCCCGAACGGAAATCGAATCCGTGACCTAAAACATTTCAACTGAGCGAAGGAAAAATAAGAAACTATTTTTAGCAATCCAAAAATAAAATGTCTATACAGTAACTGCTATTATTTATTCAAAGTTTCGTTATATTACTAGCCTTGGGGAGTAGACCAACAAAAAGAACTGGGGCAGTAAAAGCTAATAAAAGACGAACCTACTCGCAAAGTATCGCGTCCTACATATAAACACGCATACATGTAGCTGAAGTCACGCTGTATTTGTGCGACACTTAATATACACCTTACAAGAGATGGGGAGTGTTGCCGGAAACATATATAGCGGTGGTACTGCGCGGGGCAAGACGGTGCAGAAGGATCACTTCTTGAACCAACCACCAATGCAAGTCAAGCTGCTCTAACATGAGTTGATGAATCAGAAGGATTCTAATTTCTAACTCATGAGCCAACACGTTTACAGATAACCATTTGGTTGGTGGTTTTATTCTGTTATTTATTTTTAGGTATCAAACTCTTTTTTTTTAAGCCAATAATAAACCAAATAACGCGTCTTTAAATCGTGGAAAAAAAAGAATGTTAAATCTATACATATAATAAACAAGTAGGAACCGTAGTGTTTGTACATTAAACAATTTTTTTGTTCACGCTAATCTCCGAAACTACTGATCAGATATTCTTGAGGTAAGATTAAGCTTAGTTTTGAGCAACATTTAGTCTTTGTTTAATTAAATTGTTTGTCACCACTGAGGGCGTCGTTCATATGACGCACTTTTCTGAATCACGGTGTTAAGATTCTCCGCGTGTATATGACTCCTCGGTTTTTTAACTACTGAAAATGCATTGCATTCTCTGCTCCAAAATTTTAGTATCTGATTTTTGTAAGCTTACGTAATTGTAATTTAACTTCTTGGATAGATAGATGGTTTTACAAATTATGCTGTGATTTGGTTATTCAAATTTTCCATAAATTGAATTGGCCAGGACAACTAACTGGACAGATTTTTCTTTGGATGTGCCAAAAATTTGTTTTTAATCATTTAAACAGGTTTCATTGGAATATGGATCGAAAGAAATGCCTAGAAAAAGGTCTAAATTGTCTCAGTACTCCAGAGCAGCGAAAAGAATTAGAACGATTAGATCTCAAGAATCTAATGAAGAAAGACCATAGACAAGACGATAAACAAGGATGACCATAAACAAGAGTCAAGGACGGACCCTAAAGGAGGCTGGGTCCGACCTGAGGGCTAATTGTTTCCCACGGCCAACTGTATGTGCCTTGCTAGCGGAGTAGTAAAGCGAACTACCTATTTATATTAGCCCCAGAGAGAATAATAATCGATTTTTTTGTATTTTCTTCTACTATCTAACGACTTTTTCAAAGTATTATTAACGTTAAACGTATCCAACTATGCTGGGAGAAAAGAATATTTGTATTATTAACCAGAGCGTAATAAAACCGAATTCACGGACGAAGTCGCAGTCAACAGCTAGTTGGTTAAAAACTAGCCCAACCTGTCACCTACTATGACCGTGCTATGAACGTATCAGGCACAAAAAGAAACATCACACGCGGTTAAACCCCAAAGTTTTTTATTGAAAAGTATGAGACTATGCCCACTATGCATGGCGCGCGACGGTGTTGGTCGATGACGGAACGGCCTAGTGAGTATAGTACGCCCACACTTTTCATTTTCATTTCTCCTTTAATCATAAAGTTGTCAGTTATTCTTTATCAGTCGTATAAATGAACGTTGGTGATGGCGACAAAGTCGACGCTGAGTTTTGGCCTGACTCAATATAGATTGCCATTGACACGCTAAGCAGACGTCGACGCGTCGTCGTACGAAATAGCTTGGCTTTACGTAGGTAAACAATACATCTCTCTGTCTGTAAATGCGATAAACCTTCTGTACTCACGTTTGTCATGACTGCGGTATTTGTCAGTCGGTTTGTAGCTCGTGATATATGAGCACTGTCCCGCGCCGCGATGAGACCCCGGCCTTAGGACAGCTGTGCGGGATCCAAGCGAGATGCTCAGAAGGATGGCTCAGGAGGCGGGATTTATGAGTGAATTGAAAGTTGTAGCTTAATCAGTGAACGTTAGGTTTAATAAATTATATGAATTTATTAAAAAGTAACTTGTGTTGATAACATAAATCCTATCAAACTCAAAGTATTTCTGTAAAAATAAATCTTATTATTAAAAAAAAACAATCCCAATATTCTACAAACGTAAAGCAAAACATTTAGCTACTATAAATAGATTCGTTGCGAAAGGATTATTCTAATTCGGGACGTACATATATAAGTATAATAAAGTTGGACGTTAAATCTCTTTCGCGAGCAAAGCCGGCTGTTCCGCAAGGTTCAGGTTTAAGTAAAGACGGTTCTATCGCCAACCTTCGGAGGGGACCCTTGCCTTTGCTGGGAATTCTTACAAAACAGTTATATTTACTCGTGGAGCTGTAGCTACGAGTAGATAATTGATACTCAAAATTACCGATAAGGAAACGAGGAATGGCTGAAAGGTTTCGGTTTTGCTTACCTGTTGATTAGATAATACTACTAGAATTTGAGTGTGATTCAGTGATTAGCTGTGGTTTTTTTATTTTCAAAACCTTAATTTTTTTGTAGTTTAAACCAAACAAAAAAACTCCGACTAACAAGTAAGTCCTCCTAACGATGAACTATTGAGGATGCAATCTGATCTGCAACACACTAACGATACTTCACAGTTTCAGTTGCTCCTATTGACTTAGTTGTGGAATATTTAATATGAGTCAGCCCGCTATAGAGTCGAATGCGTCGGGAGTTCGGAGCGCAATGCAATATGAATGGTTATTGGAGGATGCCGGGAGGGTCGGAGCGACGTGGACAGAGAGAGGTGATAGATGACCGACATACGCGAGCACTTCTTAGCTCTTGGACACACGCTCAAGTGACGCGTCTAACGACAGCGACTACGGAAACAAAACAAATAAAAGAAGCTGCATAGAGCTTGCCACGAGGCACTGCGACGCAACTCGCGGAGTGACGGTACTCACGCAAGGATACAACTAACGCACGTGTCAGTCGCTATCAGTCGTTATCGACAGCAGAGTCTATTTTGTACGGTTTTTATGAGAATTGCAAAGAAAGAAGTACCGGCTAACAAGCCTCTCGATTCTACACTGGTACTTGCAAGTTATACAAAGAAGACCCGATATGTTTTGTAGAAACATCTCATGGCAGATAAAACTTGTGTAGAGGTTTATAAAAACATACCACCTATTCGCTGATACGGTTTCTCAAAGCAAGTAGAAGTTTTCTGTGCAGTTACTGAAAACCATGAGCGGTACACTACAGTAACTAAGTAGGTAGTCGACCTCGCCTGCGTCGACACCCTTGCGCCATCTCATGCTGCAAGCACGGCGGGCTGTGATGGCTGCTGCTGCGGCTGCTGAGAGCCTCAAAATACTGTCATCTGTTTGCTAGTTACAGTTTTGAGCCGTTTGGGTCACGGGGCTCAAGTGCGCGTCTCCTTTCTAAGGAATTGATAGAATGATTTTTAAGTATTTAATGAGCGATTGATAAGTCTTTAAATAACCTTTGTAAATCAATAGAATATCTACCAGAAACAGATTATTTTGTTGATGTGCTGAAAAATAATTGGTAAAAATATTCCCGTTGTCTTATAAATTCTATTAGTAGGTTGTATGATTTTTGTGGTTTTAAATTAGTGCTCGTTTTTTCTTGTCGTAAACTGTAGAAGTTATAGTAGGATTGCATGAGAAGAACCTCCACTGGTAATCAAATAAAAATACACTTACTTCAGTAACACAACTGCAAAACCAATAGCGTCTCTAACAATCGACCACAATGCCTTAAACTCCTTTGTGTGGTTAAGTACTTCCGTGCAACGGCAGTCCATCTAATATAAGGTGGCAGCGCCAGCGCCTGGCACGAGCGTGGCTAGCATGGCTGGCGTGCCAACTGTCTGGCAGCGTCGTCAACTAATGGCATTAGCCTCTACGTTCTCTATGGAGCAAGTTTCCCGCGCTCGCTTCTTGTGGGGCTGAGGAATTCAATTTTAGAGGCAACTTTTAGTCGCAACGGTTTTTGTTGGTCCGTATTAGTCGTAAGCTGATCCAGTATACTGTGAACTTGCAGTGTCTCCAATTGATGTACTTTAGAAGTTGGCCGTAACAGTTACGTCCATTATAATTTTATTATTGTTTGTCCGGGTGGAATCTTGCAACTGAGTTTTAAATCAGTTATCTTCAATCGATTGAGCTGAAATTTTGCACACACTTTTGGTTCTGGTGACAATACACTTTTATGATAGACATTACTTCAATCTGCAGCCAGGATCATATCCTCACGAGAAAACTCCTCAACGGTTAATAGCGCGGGCACGAAATTTTGTATACGTGTTCAATTTTGATAGATAAGAATGATTTATATCATGACCTCAACCTGCAGCCATAATTGTCTTCTTACGAGGGAACTCCTCAACGGTTAATAGCGCAGACACCAAACTTTGTATACGCGTTCACTTTTAATAGATAAACATGAATTCTATCATGCCCTTATCCTGCAACCAGAATCGTTTTCTCACGAGGAAACTCCTCAACGGTTAATAGCACGGATACGAAAAAAGTGTTGAGATAATTATGCGTGTTCATGTCGCGAGATTTGCATATTTTATAGGAAAAATTTTCTTTCATAGAATAATTTATAATATTATTATATATGTCAAGCAAGACTAGTTAGTACACAGGTAAATCTCGCGACAAGCTTTTATATCATTTAATAAATTGATTTTAGATTTTTTTTAATTTAAAATTAATTTTATTCTTTTTATCGTATTTCAATAAAAGCTAGTTTTTAAAAAGTTTTTACTTAATAATTATATTATTAAGTAAAAACTTAATAACTAACTTTAACTTTTTTTATTTTTATTAACAAAACATAACACGGCCTGTAATCTCCGAAAGATTAGGAGAGGTGTATCTAATAGTACTCTCACATTTCGCCAGTTATGTTTTAAGTCCCATGTTATAGGGGGCGAGCTTATTGCCACCAACCGGGCACAAACCGCTCTTTCCTGCGGGCGGTTTTCTCTGGCCAACTTGCTAAATGCTGAAATCAAGAAATGGCTGAGATAGTTAATGATAAGTGTCGGTCAGAGCAACTGCAACATTTCAAGAGTAAAATATTGTATTCAATTTCATTGTAGATAGAGTCAAATAAGACTACTTTGCTGCTCCTTTGTTTCATTTAGCCACATCTAACATTTAACTTTGGTTCTTACCGCAGTAACGTTACAATCCGTAAGATAGAAACATTCTTCAAACAAACTTCAAAACAAGTTTTCTCGCAGCCACTGGGAATTACCTTACCTTGTTATCTCACTGTAAAAACTGCAGCGAACCGACTGCAATACAATTTGCAACCTTCTGATTACAATAGCTCCGACCGGTACATTTCTCATTCTGAGTTGAGATAGTTTTTACTCAGCGGCTCTGTCGAACTCCGGCGAGACTGTAACTCAAGATAGGTACGTGTCCGTAATTTAGTGTGAAATTGTGTTACACATGTATCCATTGCGGACCACTCGGCGACTTGTCCCGCGCGCCCTAATCTAATTCTCGCTGCAGCGTGGGCACCGCTTCGAGCGTGCGGACCGTGAGGGTCGAGCGCCGCACGCCAATCCATGTGTATTCACTCGCGTGACACGATCGTACTTCACTCACGCGCCGTATTTTATTACTGGACGCGTTCCATTGCGGACCGCGTCAACAGTTGCACGTAATGATGTGAGTCCACCGATTAATGTAGAGTGCTGATCATTGCAGTTAGTACTGTCGTGCGGAAAATGTAATCGAATAGGGACGAGAGTGTTTGCGAGCCACACTCGAATTAAAATAATAATCGAGTTAGTGTGTACCAGTGACCGCTCGTGTATAAACTGTTCAAACAACAAGAACTGGTGTTGTTCGCGCGGGTTGCTGTGAATAGCTAAGTGAAAAATATCGCAGTTGGCAACCAACCACGCTTGTTACATAGTTTTTTTTTTTTAATTTTCAGGTCTTTTCTTTCACTTTAACGGGCACAAGTCCAAGAACATTAACAATTTCGCTTTAAATTACGAACATAACAATTTAGTTGGAAAACTTTTCTTTGTAAAGTTCGGAGGAAAGAGCATTTTTTTTTCTCTAGAAATGCGTAGTTCGTAGTCAACGAACATTTATTTTTGTTACTTCCCCATTTGTCTGAAAGAAAAATATTTTTACTACAGTCTGCAGTGAAAATATCCCTCATAATAAAATTGAACATCCGATAATATAATTACTGATCAAATGTGACGCGTCCATTATATTTAATTAATCGCTGACCGCCGCGCCCGTCGCCAGCGCCCGGCGTCACCCGCGCTGTCAAACGGCTGTCACTTCGTCACGCACGTATATATGACGTCACGTCAGACCGTCACTTGCATGCAGTGACAATGTAGTTCGCAGCGGTGCATGTTATGACATCAATTACAATAATTGTGTCGGATTTTTTTTTATCGAAACTGCCTTATGTGTTTATGGTATTCTGCATTTCATTGTTCAACAACATACCTATCTGTACAGAATACGTACAGTTATTATTCGAAAAGGACTAAAGAGTTTTCTAATAGCTTGGTATATAAAAGTAAATAGTATCATAGACAAATACAAATGACTGATACTATTTATCTTTAAATATTCTGTAACTACAAATATTTTACTTATATTCTAAAAGGTGAGTGAAATAAATGTTGGACATAATGCATATCAACTACAGAGTACAATTTAAAAGAACCTAAAACTTCCAAACATTCTGCATCATAACTCGTCGTCTCACGCCAACTAAAACAATAGTCTCTCAGACACCTGCGAACTTCGCCTGACATACAGAACGATACTGCGACACAAACCTCGCTACACACGGACAGATTGTGCGACACATAAAAGTCGTGGTACAGTCGCGGCCACAGCGCCAGCGGGCGTGCGCGGGGCAGTCATAGCGAGCGTCTTTGTGCAACTTATAACTGTCACGAACGCCACGCGCCGCGCGGGTCAATGGCGCTTGTTTTTCGTGCTCTGCTCCAGTTTGCTCATGATAACATGTTATTGGACTTTCTGTTGGTTTTATATGGGACGTTTTGATAGGAATCCGACCTCAGTTTTATTTTGTGGTAACTAATATTTTTGAAATTGTGATATTTACAGCTGTTCAATACCTGCATTAATAGACACTTACTATATGTTTTATGTCAGTTTTGTGACTGACGACGCTGAAAAGTATTGGTACATATTGTTCTTAAAGTCATTTGAGGTTCTTAATACATATGCAGGTAAGAATGACATGCAAAACTTAGCAATATATTTAATGTCTTAAAAATGCCGGTTGATGAATTTTGATTAATTATTAAAATTATTTATAAATTCATTAATAGAATGAAATCGTTTTCCAGCAGCTGGAATTTTATAAAAAATAAAAGAATAGGTAACTCTTTAAACTTCTTTGGTATTTTATTATGTAGATAAGTCCACACAAATGAAAAGAGTTCTCTTCACATGTATGACAGAATCTAACTATCTGGATCTCTAACTTTTCGAACCTTTTAAACAAGTCAAAGTGCTTTCGTACAAATTTAACGCGTTCTAAAATATACATACTGGGTTATGTAAGGAGTTTAAATTCAGTCAGCAAACGGGAGGGGCCCGCAAGGGCCGATGCCTGCCAGGGCTGCGGGACTGTTCGAAAGAGATACCGCGGCCCTGGAACATAAAGGGCCAAAGAAGGAACATGGGTGGTTTTTAGTCAGTAAGAGTCTGACACTCCCTTCCGCTCCGCCCAGGGCGGGAGGGGTCATTTGATGATTTCCCACCCACCAAAAAAAAAAAAAAAAAGGAGTTTAAATTTACGAAACTACGATTTACAGGATTTCCATGGTAGAATGCCACAAAGGCTTAATCCACATTTGTTGAGTAACCCCATAGTATGAGGCCGTATTGTAAAGTCGATGCAACACAGCTGTGATATGCAGTCAACATAGTACTCGGCGACAAGGTCTTTCGCAGTGTAAAGAACGTTAACGAATTTGTTTAATTTTTAACAAACTTTTTCTACTTGCGGTTTCCAGAAGAAGTAGCCGTTCAGTGCTACTCCCTGTAAAATGGTTTCCTGTGTCTCTAATAGAGGTTGTCCGTTATAATTAATGTCAAGTTTATCTCGCTTACGACCATATGTCCTAAAGTGAACAATTTTCTTTTTAAATTAATATTTACACGCATTATCGTTTAACCAAGAAATTGTTGATTTAATTGAGTTATTAATGTCAATACTGAAATTATTTATGTCAGTTTTAATTGGTGATTTCATAATGATAAAACTAAGTGATATAAATAAACCCAGTCCTAATCCTTGTTATCCTTATTACACGAACCATGAAAACCGTTTCATTAATTTGTTAAAAATACAAAAAAGCTTCGAAGACAGTTTTTCGCTACACCATCAGAAACATTTCAAAGATATTCTTATTTCTCCTAATTACACAAATAAGTTCAAAAACACGCGCCGAACCTAAAATATCTGTCTCGAATGCTTCACACAGATAAGAACATTTCCGTCCTTTCGAAGTAATGTTATAAACAAAAGTGTTCAGAAACAGTCCTCTCTAATCCTCCACTCGTGAACTTGTCGCAGATAAAGCAGCGATTTTAATGAAGTGCGACGTGCGTGAGTCACTTGTGTGCGCAACTGTTTACTCGGCTTGTTTGTTTTCAATGAGCGAGATTTGTATCGCGGAGAGATTGTTTGTGTTGCGTGCGCGACTGTACTCGGAGAGGAAGGGTGAGAGGGGAGGGGGCTGTGGTGCGTGAGGTGACGATGAGTCAATATGCTTTGGGCAAAATAAATGTCTTAATTGGTATTACATTTTGAAGGATGTAAATTGTCATGGTTTTATAGTATTATGAGAAGTACAAATTATTTAACAGAGTGGACGCTTTAGAAAATATCGGTTTTCTAAATTAAATCACAATTTTACTTCTTCTTCTTCGTCGAGACACTCTTGACAGAGCGGTCGTGGTCGTGTAGTGACTTCTGTAGGGGCAGATGTGATTTGCCTCACGATGATCAAATCATTTTAAAAGAGTAACCAAGGAGTTTCTGGCTGGTTCTTCTCCATAGGAAACGACCAACCCGAACCGTGCACCTTTTTGTCGACGTTTTATAAGTGCCCATTAGGCCTATGTGAAATAAAATATTTTGATTTTGATGTTTCGCCACCTCTCCCTGTTGGCCGACATCCTGGTGCACTCATGCAAGGGACCACCCATTGCTGACTTGATTTGGTCGGTCCATCGCATGGGCGACCTTCCTCGCCTTCTGCTGCCCTCCACCTTGCCCTGCACGACAAGGCACTCGATGGAGTCACTCTCGCGCCGGAAAACGTGTCCGAAGAACTTTAATATGCGACTGTGTACTACCGCTGAAGTGCGTTGTTTGATGCCGAGTTCTTGGAGTATAGAGAGAGAGTAGAGAGAGTATTCGGTCCACGAGACTCCTAACATTCGCCTCCAGCACCACATCTCCAGAACATCTATTTTCTTCTTCTCGACTTGTCGCAGAGTCCACGTCTCCGCAGCGTATAGAAATATGGGAAAGACGAGTGTTCGAACGAGCCGGATCTTCGTAGCTTTCATTACGTTTCGGTTCTTCATATCTTCTTCAGCTTGTCCACTGCTGTTCTAGCTATCGCCATATGTCGCTTTACTTCTTCTGTGCAACCTCCATTGTTCGAGATTAAAGCTCCAAGATATATGTAGGATTGGACGACTTGTCTTGACTGTTCACGATCTAAGTGACTTCAGGAGAAATGTTGTTGGCTCGGTCTACAATCATCATCTTGGTTTACTGTAGTTAATCTTTAATCCAAATTCTAGGCTCACATGCTCCATTTTGAGAAGTAGGTCTTCTATATGTTGAGCACTGGACACAAACAAGGTCGTATCTAGGCTTTCAAATCTGGGCTCTGTATTGGGAAAGTTTCTTGAGTGACTGTCCTGAAACAGAGACTGGCAATAACTTTTCCAAACGTCGGTTATGTTCAATTCAATAGCCCAGGTCTTGGAAGTGAGTGATTTCGGTATGGATTTAATTTTATGATAGAGATCCCCGAACTCATGTCTGTTAGAGTGAGCATCGTTTTTTTTCACATATCCTGCCCAGATAGGCATTGTGATCCCGCCTGCACCCCGCTTGAATTTGTGCTGACAGTTTATTCAAGTCACTGACCTCCGCTCCTGTTGCTTTCAATGCGCGTCTCCGTTCAACTAATTTCAGTGCGTCGTCAGTCATCCAGTGTTGTAGCTTCTGTGTTACATTTCGAAGTTCTGAATTCGCAGCAGACTCTGTGATTAGCTGTTGGGTTCGTTTCCACAACTCGTCAGGCGTCTCTTCGTTGAATTTTACGTCGCTCTATTCCGCCCAGATCTGTTTTGCAGCAGTATAAAACTTTGAGCTATCCCTTACTTCGAGTCTCTTCTGTTTTCACAAACCTCGGGCTGCTCTTAGTTTTATCATAATCTTCAAGATCAGCAGTTGGTGGTCTGATCCGCAGTCTGCAACGGGCAAAGTGTGATCATTTCTAATAGATGTTCTCCATCGCGAACAAGGCTATTTCCTATCACCTTTCCACGATCATTTTCAGTTCCAACTGTATGAGACACTCACCTCTTTCGTTGCGTGTTCCAAGACTAAATCTGCCTACACAATGGTCAAACTGGTAAGAGTTTTCTCCAATTTTAGCATTAAAGTCGCCCAGTATTACCAGAGTTTCTCGATTGAGGACATTTGTGATGGTGGTCTCTACTTCTGAGTAGAATTTCTCCATTATCTCATCACTCGTCACATCGTGCATTGTTATGTTCACTGGCGATGATAATCCAGTCATTTACTACCTTAAATCCGATCACACAGTCCACCTACCATACCTGCACACAAAAGTGTGCAGGTATTAAGAGAGCCATTCCATTCTGGCTGTTGTTGTCATTGCGAGAAAAGTAAACGGTAGTATTCAGTGAGAAAGCATCCATTACCTCTCTAATGAGTTTCACTGAGTCCACAGATATTTAGGCCGCATCTACTGATCTCTGTCTCTAAGATGTTAAGCTTCCGGGGTTAAGTAAGCCGCGCACATTCCAAGTCTCTATCGTTTGGTTTTGGCGCAACTTAATAGAGCTTGGTCTCCTGCTGCCCCGTTGCAGTAGCATATTTCCCACCGCTTGCCCCGGAAACAGAGTGGCGCCGGTTGCTAGGCGGATTGCATGGCATTCGTGATCTCTTTGATTTTGCTTCCATAACGACTGTCTTGGGAATATTAGTTGCAGTGATTTCCCCTTGCCTTCTGCACCAGTCAACAGGGTTATTTAGATCCTCAGGCTGCTGAAACCTCTTCTAACAGGTTGTCTTGAATCAGAATTAGAATCATTTATTTGTTAGACATAGGTGCCTGCCAGGTGTGAGTGGTTATCCCGCCACAGATCGGTCGCCAGAGCATCGTCTGTTGTCTGGCAGGGGATACCGCGTGCAGGTGAGGTTGACTTTTTGGGTCGACTAGGTGTTATTGTCGTTTCCCCCGCTTACTCACCAACTTTACTTACTGTACTGTAATTCCCCCCCCCCCTCCCCCGACGATCGTTTTAGCATCCATTGTTTACCTCCTTACATAGTTGACGTGGCTTCACACAAACAATTGAGCTCACTTCGTAATAACAACACCAATAAAAACACCGACAGTTTTTAACAAGATAGCTCACAATATATATAGAGCATCTAGAAAGTTCCGCGTAAACACCGACATATAAATTAAAAGACGACGACACATTCCTTTGAAACGGGTACTAATCATAACTTGCAGCACTGCAGCGCTGCAACTATGTGCAGAGAGCTGATCTCAGCTTGTTTGTTGCGGAAACGTCCGCGCAGCAGCGCTTTAAGTGTACGGGTATACTTGTTTGTGGACGCATCGTTGGCATCAATTTATGAAAAAACGAGAAGTTTTTTATAAATTGTTTCCCCACAGCTTCTTCTAGCTGAAGCAGCTTTTTTTTAAGGAAAATCTCCTCCTTTCGATTATAAAATTGATGGGTTTTCTTTAAAAAAAAAGTGATCAATTCCTTCTTAGCCGTTATTATTACGGCTAAGAAAGAATTAATCACTTTTTTAAAGAAAACCTTGTGCATGTACACATTATAGCATAGGATAGATTTTGACAAAGGTTCATCAGTAGCCGCAATCCATCCATCTCAGTGGCTTTCCATGGATAATAGACGACTTTCTATAACGACCCGGTTTTGGTGTCACCCACACTATGTTTAGCAGATGTAGGTAGATATGGGTATGGGTGGGTGGGTAATTTATTTTACTCTGTATACAGAGTGAAATAAATGTGCACTATTAATTGATATAGAAGTTGAGTGCGAATCTCAACTTCGGTGCCTACATTGAGTCGAAAGCTCAAACAGCGGCAAAATTTTTAAAAGGCCAAAACCTGATTAGAATGTGCAGATAAGTTCACTACAACAAAACTTTTGAAGAGCTGAGAGTAAAATTAATATCATTACAAGGACAACAACTGCTGTTAATAGATTAGGTTTCAATGATTGTGCCTGCTAAATAAATTACACTTTTTACTCAAATGGTGCGACGAAAACTCATTTTCCAGCCACAAAATATATTTTATCGTCATAATCGAGTTTGATTACAATAAACCATTGGCAAAGGAACTTAATGAAAACCACCAACTACTAGGTAAACAGACAAAAAAAGCAAAAAGTAAGAATAAAATAAAATCCATTTAAAACAAAATAATACCAAAACTCTTATCAATATTTGTGTATCTTTTCTAAGTAAACTTTATGAATAACATTTTAATATTAAAAGACAGCGTCGTGCAATCTTCCAGATTTTTGTTTTGTTTATATTTCATGTTTATAGAAGCGCTGCAAACACAGGATCCTCATGTATTCCGATTGCATTCTAACCGTAGCTGAGACACGAGCACCCTGTAGATGTGATAGGGCTTTGTAGCGAATGAGCCAAAGTTAACGTTTTGTGAAAAGATAAAAAATCGCGTTACTAAATTATTTCCAGGATCTTTGTAACTTATAATTGCGTAAATAACTGTGGGGCGCCTGTTCTCGCCTAATCCACTGACCCGAATGTAAAATGTGTAGATGTGAGCCTGGGACCTGGAGGAAAATACTTATTATTTATCCCGATATTACATTCTCGTGAGATAGCTTACGACATCCACCCGGTGAAACCGCGGGCAAAAACTACTAATAATATATGTATAACAAACCAACGAAACTCAAATAATGCCTGCTTTTTTATTCCAGGCAGGTACAAACATGGTTAAAACTCAATATTTTTTAGGGGTCATTCTGTGTACGCAATTTTGTTGGAAATAATCCCGAAGACACAGCTGTGGCCAGACGTACCCATTTCAAATACGAACCAAACCTTAGGGGACGCCTATTAGACGAAGCATCTCGTAGCACGTCGCTACGTGCTACGGACCCGTAGCGCGTAGCTGCCACGACAGCGTAGCAAGCTACACACAATAAGGGGTTACGTTATTTACTGCATATTGTATGAGCTTCGCTTACATATTCTGAGGCTGTGCGACAGTTTAACATCATCTTCTGTTTCCTATATTTTTATAAGATTTGCTCCCTTTTCCTCGTTCTTATCTCTCATAAGGAAATTGATTAGATATTATTATGAAGGGCACGGATAATTTTCTCACGACGAAATACAAGTGAATTAATTAAAGATTTTCCATTTATCAAAGTAAAATAGGTGGACTAAAATAGAGTACATTCATGATTATTTGAGTTTCAAATTCACGTTGAATATTGAAAAGATTTTATTAATTCTACATAGCAACCGACCTCAGCCTCGGTTGTAATCAAACACTTTAGTTTAACTTTCAAGCAAATAATTAGGCACAAAATGAAGTTAGAAACATTTAACGAGGCAGCGGGTGATGCTTCACGTTAAATTAGCTAATGTTTGGATATCACTGTGTAGTAGATACAACACGCCGGTCTGTGGACCGCAGCCACCGCCGCCTCCTGCTCCGCTCACTGCCATGCACTGCCGTGTCCTCACCGGAGTTACATTATTACAGTTGACTGCAACCGCAACCAACTACTCCACTACCAATAACTCTCTATTTATTTTCCCCAGTTACTGTTTTTTACTCTCCGTACGCTCTCTCAAATATTGACCTACCGTTAATTAGGACTCTTTGTTCAGAAACAACATCGTAATTAAATTTACGACGCGAGTGTAAAATTTAAACGAATTTTCCATTCTTTTATTTGATTTTGACGTAATAAAGTTTGGTCGCGACCCCCGTCCCCCCGCCGTCACCTCCTACCCCGCGCACGCCCTATGCGCGTCCACACAAACTCAAAACAATTGAAGTATTATGAGTCGCCCTCGGATCATTACGACGGTTTATGACTTCTGATACATTCAGTATTCATCGTATTGTGCAGTTTGTGGAATTCCTCTTACTTACCTTACTGTGCGCTGATTAATATTTAACCTTTTGACCGCCAGAGCATAAACTCACGCGCGTGCCCTCCAAGTCAAGCCACAATTTCACCTAACATTTTTGTCACATATTTGTGTCGTTTGGTGTGCAGGCTACGCGCTTGCTTGTCACGTATATGTGACTATGGCGGTCAAAAGGTTAATTTAAAATTATGGCCTTTATTGCTCCACAACTTCATGACGTCACTACCGACCCCTGAATTATTAAACTGTCGCAACTTAATGAGATTAAGAAGTAACTCGCCGGCTTTAGTAACAAAACTCTAGCTTTTCAAACAGTTTCTCGTTTCCAAAGACTCCGTTTGAAGCGAGCGGCGGCTCGTGCACTTGTTTGTTACAATGAGACGACGCAGAGGAAATACTTCCACAGTTTATCTACTGGTTTACTGGCTTCAACTAAGTCAGTAAATATCGGCGCTTGTTTGATCTTTGCTCTCATCCGAACACTGTTTAATCAGAGTCTGATGTGCCAAACATATGAATGTAAAGTGGCGAACGAGGCGATGCCGCAATGAGTCGAAACAGAAAGTTTGTATGGGACCAATCTGGCGGCGAAGCCACATTAACGAGGCTAACTCAAATAAAAACCAGTTCCGACCTATATTCCATTCCGGTTATTACCGTTTTTTACCAGTTCTGAAACCGGGACGCCGCGTATTGACGCTCCGGGCCGGCGCGGCGGGTTGTGCTGCTCTGCACTTACCGTTATTATTGCTGCCTTCTGCATGAAAAACACAATGAATCCTGTTTGGATAGATCACGTATCATTCGTGAGGGTAATTATTGCGGCCCTCATATAATAAAGACCGCCATTATCATCAGTTATCGGAAAAATCTCAGTCGCGCGCCATTTCTGGGTTTTATTACTAAAATTGTTCATTACATTTGCCGAGCTAAGGATTCGGAACCAGGACAACAGCAGACTGAGGCGATTCTTTATAATAATATCATTGTATTATTTCCTGCCTCTATGTTATGTTACGAGAAAAACTACTAGTATTATCTGGCAATTCATGTACTCCTATCTCGTACAACCTATATTTAAGAGCTTGTTTGGACGCCGGAGATAATCTAAGTATTTTATTTGAACAATCGTTTTCCGATAAAAGAATATTTTTTCAGACATATGCGTGATGTATGGCACTATCTTTAGATATGCTTTTATTAATAACATAATTTTATTTCGGAAAATACACATTTTTGGTCAAAATTTGAAAGCGATCAACATGTGAAATTCTCAAATATTTGCTAAATTTGTGACATTAGAATATGGCTAGTCTATCATGCGCAATGAGTGGCAACATTACTTCAATATAAATAATTTGGTCACACTTGACTGCTCCTCGGCGATAAATCATATTTTTATTGGATTAATGTTTCAATATTCCAATATTGTGTCACCGGCGATACGAAATACAATGTCATCAATATATAGAGAGTGACGTCAGGCTATTCGCGTGTCATGTCCTGTCTTGACGAAGAGCGATCGTGATCACCGACCGGTCACTGTGGACCCCTGCCCACGCATCCCTGCACCACATGCCAGGGCTACAGGATACAAACTCACACAACACATAGCTCAGAGTACGCTGGTTAATATCAGAGTGACTTTTTGGACGGGCTGCACTTAAATATTGATCACAATAACTTGTATGTAGTGTTATCGCCCGCTGTATGTTTATATATATATATATAGGAACGTATTTCAGCCGTTATGAGCGGCGATAGACAACACACACGATAGACTGCAGTAAACTGCCAACAACAGAGCAACATTTTTTTACGTTTTGTTTATTCAGTACCAGAGATAATAAAATTTATAGCGAGAATAAGGTATGGCAAATTATGCCGAGTAAGAAGATAAAAGACATCAGGGTCAAGCTCATTTTGTTTCGGCAAATCTCGTTAATTGCTACAACACAACAAAATGTAAGCACAAAGAGATTTCAGATTTTTTTCTTAGTTCAATTAATAATGCAACGCCTTTTGTATAAATATTTACAACTTCACTAAGAACACATTACTTGCCTTGCAGTATGCGTAATGAATAACTAGCAAGTGTTCAGCGCGCTTGCCTGACACGAATTTTAATTATTTCCTACTACACAGAATCAAAATTAAATGTAAACTTAATAAAAAAAATGAGAAGCTTCCGGCCGGCGCGCGGCGCCTCTCAGACGGGTTCTTTTTCTGTTTTTGCAGTAGGAATTTTAATATTTCAGCGGTCCGGCCGTCGGAGCAAATATTTTTCTTTTATCGCCGGCTGTAATGAGGACAGATAAGCGCTGAGCGGGTGATAACCGCTGTTTGCGGAGCGCCAAGAGTTGCGATCGCTGCGGGGACGGTATCTGATGTACGCCTCAATGTCAGACTTTCAGTCAGTACACACGATCAATATCACAAGGCAAACATTACTCCAAAAAAGAAAATAAAACCGCAACAATTCATTTTAAAATGTTGTACAAGCTCGAATGTAACGCGAATTTAACTTCGAAACACAAAATACAATCGCGGCGAGCCGTAATTACGGTGGAGACGAATGCGAGTCGTCGCTCCACTTTTATGTGCGCCTAGTAATTACGCGGTGAAACTGCACGAACACACATTAAACAATTACTCACTTAACGTTAAATAATATGAACGCGATGATTTTTGTGCGCAGTTGTACTAATTGCGAGGACGGCGGTAAGGAACAGAGAGGCAGTGAAGTCATTTAAAGGAGATCGCCAGAAATCCATACATCGTTGGGCCAAATGTGAACAGTAATCATTTATGTATTATTTATTAGATAAAACACATACATATTCATATCAGAAAGATTTTTTTTTAAATTCTATGGGAATTAGGAAGAAAATAAGTTTTTGGGTCACTAGGTTAGGTTATGCGGCAGATGGTAAGAATTGTACCTACATAACGCCAAAATGTATTGTAAATACCATAATCAAATAAACACATTGATTTAATTGTTTGAAAACATATTTGTATGTTACTATTAGCATATTATTGCATAGCACAAAAAAGGAATTAGGTAGGTAAAATAAAAACAAGTTATTTTTTCAATATTTTATTCATCTTCATTTTCATATTCAATTAATATATCATACAGGAATGGTGCTGGAGGTGTGATGGTATTTTGGTACCTTGCCACTGTTTGACGACAGTCCTTGCCCTTATTATGGAAAGAACTGCTTCATCACGTAAAGGCACACTTGTCTTCCAGTAGCGTTGCTACGATCAGTAGGGATACCACAACTCACGCAATTCACCATTATCCAGTCGATAAGCAATCGGTGTCCAAGTCCGTAAAATCAATCCAAAGTCGTCAGAAAAATCGAATAATAAGCACATCCGCACGAGTACGAAAACGAATGACGGGACTTGACGGGAGTGACGTGACATTGACATTTTGACAAACATCGATATTTTTTCGTTTTGAAACAGTCACCCGATACACGATTTTGAACGATGTAATTGTTAAATAAATAAATAACTATTACTAAAACAACAATAATTTCATCAAATGTCCTTTTTTCTTTTATAAATGATTATAATGTTCATGACCAATGCTAAAACAAAATAGATATCGTTTTTTTAGTAACTTCTTTACAACTACTAGTTTTAGAACGAACTCGTAATGACCTAACAGCTTGTTTACGGAGCTAGTTTTAGAACTACATTCAATTTAAAACCATATTTCAAATTATAATTTTTAGCTCATTCCGGTAGAAAGTTATTATTGTTACATGTTATTTTTAATCAGTAAAAAATCTAGTCTTTTTTAATATACATATCGTTTCTGTACATACTTTGGCCCAAAACTGGCCATCTCCTTTAGAATGTTTACACGAATGAGCGTGAAGAGAAAACTTACAACCACCGCGGCCAGGAAGCCATACAAATGAAAAGAAGGAAAGTATTTAATATTTTTTCTGGTCGTCTTCATTTAGTTCAATTAATTTGGTTTTGCGTCCGAAAAAGGGCTTACTTTACTGTACACGTTTACTGCTGAAAACAGAAGGCGAATTATCTTGAAATTAGCTATGCAGGGTAACAATACGCATGGATGTGAAACGTTGACATAACCTCTTTAATGGAAGATTTTAATGAAATGCAATTCAAGGCGATGCAAATAAATCATGATAATAAACCCAGTCTCATCTTCCAGTTGTCAAGGCCACACATGTCAGCCAAGCCAAAGGCCACAGCTGTGAAACAGAAATCAAAGGAAAGAACAACAACAAGCGACTCGTTCCGCGTACTTCATCGTGACGCGCCTCCACTCCGCCAGGACACACCACAGCGACGTAGTCTTATGTTTCTGTATTTTGTTTCTAGCGGTAGTTGGGAGATATGTCTCATGTTTGGTGCGGTTGCCGCGAGATTTGGAGGTTAGCTTTAAGTGGCGTAAGAGGATTAGCCCATACCGGCAATATTAGTATTATATTTATTGGCTTTAGTCAAATAGCATTATAATGTTCATACTAACTACATCATTCTTATTTTATTTGATGGTAAATCGCTTTTCTGGGTAAAGCTGCAAAAGAATAAACTGAAGCCAATTTATTGGCAAAATCTAGTAAATGGTAGGGTTGTGACAATAGCGTAATTATCAGTATCGTTCCCAGTTAATTAAGGGCGTCCCATTTTTTTCGCTGATGCCTGTCGCTTACGACTGAATTATCTGCAATAAAACTAAACTTTAATTAGACTCTGACCACCAGCTTTAAGGTGTCTGCTGCCTGTGTGTGTGTGTGTTCTGATAAGTGTCTGGCTTTGTGCTGATAATCCTAACCCCATCACGGCGTACAGTCGCTGCTTGTTATGAATGTTGTGTCTCTGATAAGGGTAAACAAATGTTCGTAACCCTCTAGTATCCCTCCCAATCCCATCGCATTCGGATCGAACGTTTTAATACGCACCTCCATCAAAGTTAATCCTGCTCTAGCCGTCAAACTACATTGTGCTCGACATCAAACGAATTCACATAAAAATACGTGAACATTTGCACAACGCGTCTAATCCTGCGTCCGTCTGCCAAACGCCTTTAAGCTGTTATGACAACGAGCCTGACTATCGAAACTAGCCAGAGGACACTCAACCTTGTTATTATAATGTTAAGGTTGGTCATGTTGTGTGTTGCGTCGTGTTTTGCTCTGCCGAGGGATGGGATTAGCCGGGATGACTGGGACGACAGTGCACACTGCATTGCATTTGATATTGAATGAATCGAATAGGAACGAGTTCAATATGCGACTGAAATACGATTTGTTTTGTGCCAATATTTATTGCATTAAGGTGTATTGTATTAAAAAGTCGTATTTAATAAAAAAAAATTTCGTCCGTTAAGGATTGAGATAGATATGAAATAAGTTTTTGAATTGGCATCATCACTAACATTATCATTAACACTGAAACTGATATTTACCAAACAAATGGTTATCATGGTAAATGTCCCGTTTTATTTTATTTTATTTATTCAGGGACAATAAACAGCTACAATATGTGTTCAGACAGAGGAAAGATAATACAAAATATTAACAATATTGCAGCCCACTGCATTATCCGCATATTACAGATTTTTTATAAAAGAAAATATGATAATGAGTGCCACTAGATAGGTA
Organism: Eurois occulta; assembly: GCA_950022335.1. Lineage (NCBI taxonomy): Eukaryota > Metazoa > Arthropoda > Insecta > Lepidoptera > Noctuidae > Eurois > Eurois occulta. The sequence goes on along the minus strand of OX465494.1, from coordinate 221,039 downwards.
ATAAATAATTACATCACGATGCCGGTGGGCTACAATTTTCTGTTTTTTTTTCATTATCTTATATTGGAATATTAAAAATGTAATAAAAACAAATAATGGAATTATAATAATTATAGAAAATTAAACATCAATTAGTAATTATTAAATAAACGAAATATTAATTAAATCATGCAAAATAGGAATTCCAATTGATTTGATTGCTTGGCAACAGAGTAATAATTAACACAAATGATAAATAAATAGTAAAATATAGACTAGCGTACGACATTCCGAATAACATTATTGGTTAATAATACTTTTTAAAACGATTTCAATTTGAATTTTGAGGATAAAAAATATCAATATTAACAAAATTACAATTATAAGATTCAACCATTCGACGGATAGGGCAGCGCCAACCAGAATTAGCTCGACAGGTATTGACAGTAAATACCTGCACGGGTCTTACGTTTAATAACGGTGCGAGGGACTAGGTACATAACATAGTTTGCTCGTGAGATCGATACAATCAAAATCACCATGAACAATACCATGCAGTACAGAAGCCTCTAGATACTACGTCTAGATTCTAGGTTGACCTGCCCATATTTATGTTGCCGTTTTCAGTGTTAATGATAGGAGATATCTGCCAGTTTTCACTGCAGCAAGGAGATTCGATTTTTGTGACAGTTCAGTGCTTCCAATACCTACCCTCATGATCACGTTGTGATTGGTTTAAAAGTTTTTATAAAATGATATTTAGGATTACCGTGATTTAGTAACGTGAAACATTTGTAAAGCATTTACATGATTTGTTTGTGAGATAAATAGTAGGTATATTAAACGTTGGTTGTAAACTGAACATTTTTCAAAGGATTTTTGGTGAAACCTACGTGAACCAAAAGTGAGATATAATATTGACCGAACGTATCCTGTAGCAATAAAATTTTCACGACGCGGTTTGACTAAAGGTTGAATACGTTTTCACAAAATATAGGAGTGAAGGACCCTAATAGAATAACGCTCTTTACCCGATACAAGTGCGGGCCGCTTTACAGCTGCACTACGTGCCGTCGTCGGCAAATGCAGCCGCAATAAAATCTGTACCGATTTGAATAGTATAACATCGCTATGTACCGGAGACAGGAGCTCAGCAGGCTCATTGCGACCCACAAAAGGTTCGCCGACGCGGCACACGGCGCGGCTCACGCTCGGCGTGGTGGTTCCCGCGCCCATTATCACGCATTCAATACGCCTGTCATTGTCGACCCAAATCCGACGACAACGGGGATTAGGTGATAATATCTCCGCCGCGAACGTGGCGGCAACCATCGCTCGCTACACACGCCGAATTAACTCGTTTGTTAGAAGCAGCCGTCAATGGACAGCGCTGAAGCGACGCGCTTGCGATAGTCATCAATGAGTCGTCGCTTCGTGTGACTTTGTGGCGGAATTAATTAAATGCTTATAAATCATATAGTTGGCTACAGTACGCTATTCTTGAACTAATTGTGAGCTTGTAATGCTGTGCAGAGTAAATAGGGTCTTTGTGTTCAATGAATAGCGCCGTAATAGCTATGTATGCTAGCACATTACACTCGCTGTATGCATTCTAAATAGGTGTTATGAAAAGGGGTATTTCTACACTAAATAAGTAACAATAATATTATTTTCGACGCAGTAAGTAAACCAGTTTGTCAATATAATATGAGAAATCGACTCGCTCGCATAAAATAACAGTCGACACTCGTCGCTAGAACGAGTGAAGTGAAGGAAGTGACCTCAGTAATGTATCGCACAGTTGGTACTACAGTACAAGAAAGTAACTAGCTACCTTCTCAGATTATTGCAACGTTCGCAGCTGAATACTAGGTTTGTAGATTGTGAACGTTCAATGTCAAGCAGCCAAAAAAATATCTGTATGTTTTTTGACCTACAGTTGGTAATTATGCAAAATGTAATTGAAATAACTGAAAACCAGAGAAGAGAATGCAAACTAGCCGAACATTTATACTAGTGTGGCGGAACATATCTGGACCACCACCAAACAACATGAAAACCGCTGCCGCTTATGTTCCTATACTGCGCACCACGAATCTCGCTAGTCATCGTGCACGCTACGGGTGCGTGGTAAACGGACCACCCATGAATCTTGTTTTTCGTCGAGTGCGAGCGTACCGGCCTTACACGTGGGGCAAGCATTCTACGGGCGCGTGGTGAATGTACCGCGGCCGCCGGCGATGACCTCGAGCGCCCGAGCGACTGCGTGATCGAGAGCCTGCCTGCGCGTGCGCCGCGCCACGGACACCAGTGGTCTTCTGACTCGCTAGCTTACCGGTCGCGCCGCGCTAATAATCTTGTATCGCTTTAATCATATATTCATATTTGCTATTGTCAGTCTAAGTCTATAATTATTGTAGAAAGTATAATATAATATTTCATCTTTGCCTTTAAATAACATCATTCATTTCTCTGCTTACGACCTTCATTCTTCCTGCTTCGCTTCGCTTCACAGCGCCAATATAGCGCTTAACCACCTTGACATACGGGTCAAAGTCCCGTGTGGAGTTAGTATGGTATCGTCTAGAACCATACCAAATTGGTGACCCCGACGTGATATCAAAAACGTGATATCAAAAATTGGGCGTTGGAATCGAGTCGGCGTCGGAATCGCGTCGGCGTCGGAATCGCGTCGGCGTCGGTATCACGTCGGCGTCGGTATCACGTCGGCGTCGGTATCACGTCGGCGTCGGTATCACGTCGGCGTCGGTATCACGTCGGGGTCACCAATTTGGGGGTATGAAGAACAGGGTGTAAAGCTCTTCAACCCCCGTAGAAAAGGGAGGATCCTCCGACCAGACGGGTGTTATGTCTGGTGGGCTACTGCCCGACAGTTGTTGTCGGGTTCTTTTATATAGTCTTAAGTCGCGAATATCTTTACTTGCGCGATGCAGGATTTAGATTTTTAGTTTGTCCTCTGCGTCATAGATGGCGCTGTAGTACTTTTTGTTCCATGTTGCTGAAGTACTTTTTTGTAGTGCCGCTACATTACTCCCCCTTCGGAGACCAGGGTCGGTAGTAGAATGAGTCGTAACATCTGGTGATGTTTTTGCCAGGCCAGTAGAAAGTCGTAGCCGCATTGTTCACGGTGAGTCGGAACTGTCTGCGGCGGTAGTGCGAACCCCTTGAGTCGGGGTCGGCGCTGCATGTGCTCCGTTGCGTCATACGTAGTACAGCGCCGCGATGTGGCTGACTGCTCGCGTCGACCGGGAGGATGAGCACTCAACCGGCCGAAAGTGCAGTGCCAAGGTAGCTTGATGAGGCTGAGGGTGCTGACCAGGAATGCTTCTGCTGCATGCTGGTGGTCAGGAACACCCATTTGAAGCCGGCTGGCTGTATGACTCGCTGCTCGAAAGCTTGAGGAAGTTTTTGAGGAAGCTTGAGGAAGTTTGAGGAAGTGATGTTGATGACGTCACGTTGCTCGAAGGCTGCGCTGACGTCCATTTCGGGGTCACCAATTTGGGAGTATGAAGAACAGGGTGTAAAGCTCTTCAACCCCCGTAGAAAAGGGAGGATCCTCCGACCAGACGGGTGTTATGTGGTATGCCACGCTGTTGGTTTTGGAGTCAGCTTGGCCATGTGACATCGCAGACGGTTTACGTACTCGGTGACGTCTGCTGTAGTGTAACCTTCTGTTGACGATAGGAACTGGCCTGGTAGCTGAAGTGCTTCTCCGTAGACGAGTTCGGCCGGCGTAGCTTGGATGTCTTCTTTCCACGAGTTACGCATGCCGAGTAGTACCAGTGGAAGTGCTTCAGTCCACTGTGAGGAGGTGTGGCACATGATGGCAGCCTTCAGCTGCCGGTGCAGCCGTTCCACGATGCCGTTAGCTGCGGGGTGGTAGGCTGTGGTGCGGAAGTGGTCTGCCCCCAACAAGGCAGTGAGAGCCTTGAACAGGTGGCTCTCGAACTGGCGACCACGGTCGGTGGTAACCCGGGCAGGACAGCCGAACCTGGCCACCCAACCAGTCACCAGGGCGTCTGCGCAGGTCTCCGCCGTGATGTCTCTCAAAGGGTACGCCTCAGGCCATCGAGTATATCTGTCGATGACGGTAAGGCAATACCTGAAATCAGATGAAGGGGTTAACGGCCCTATTATGTCGAGGTGAATGTGGGAGAAACGAGAGGATGGGGTCAGGTAGGAGGATAATGGGGATTTAGTGTGACGTGTGATTTTACACGTCTGGCATTGTACACATTGCCTTGCCCACTCTCTACAGTCTCTGCGGATCCCTGGCCACACAAAGTGTTGTGAGACCAGTCGCACTGTAGCAGACTTCCCTGGGTGATAAAGATTATGCAGTGAATTGAAGACTTCTCTCCGCAGTGTTGGCGTAATATAAGGACGAGGTTTCTCAGTTGAAGTATCGCAGTAAACGGGTGAGTTTTCGCTGTAAGTAGATGCTACTTTTTTCAACTTTAGTGTTGAGCCATGAAGTAGGAGGTCTTGTAGTTCTGGATCATTGTCCTGAAGTCTAGCAAGGTCCTCGAAGTTGATAGCTGCTGATACTTCATCCACGCGTGACAAGGCGTCAGCGACAATGTTCTCACTGCCTGGGAGATACCTTATGTCTGTTGTGAATTGGCCAATGTAGTCCAAGTATCGGAACTGCCTTGGCGGTAGGCTCTCCTTGTTTGCCTTAAAAGCAAAGATTAGTGGCTTGTGATCTGTGAAAATCGTGAATGTTCTTGCTTCAACCATATGACGGAAATATTTGATGGCCTCGTACACTGCTAGTAGCTCTCGGTCGTACGGGCTGTACTTCTTTTGCGCATTGCTTAACTTGTGTGAGTAAAAGGCTAGTGGCTGCCAGTTCTCACCTTTACGTTGCTGAAGAACTGCGCCTATAGCTGTATTCGATGCGTCGGTTACGATTGCTAATTCTGCTGAAGCGTCTGGATGTGCTAAGAGTGTTGCCTTAGACAGTGAAGACTTACTGTCGTCGAATGCCTTCAGCAGCTCTGGAGTCATTTCCACGGGATGCGAACCTTTTACTTTTGGACCAGCAAGAACAGAGTTTAAAGGTGCTTGAATTTGAGCTGCGTTTGGGACAAATCGGCGATAGAAATTTATCATACCCAAGAATCTTCGCAGCTCCTTCACAGTTTTGGGTATTGGAAATTCCTGGATCGCTTGCACCTTGGATAGAGGTGGTTGTATGCCTTCGGCTGTGACACTGTAACCTAGAAAAGTCACCTGTGGTTGTCCTATGTTGCACTTGGCTGTGTTGATAACGACACCATACTGCTTCAAGCGATCAAATAACAGGCGTAGATGTGCCTTGTGTTCCTCTGCAGTCGCTGAAAACACTAAAATGTCATCAACGTAACCGTAGCAGAAGTCTAAGCTCAGTAGGACTTCGTCGATGAATCGTTGGAAAGTTTGAGCAGCGTTCCTCAAACCAAAAGTCATGAAAGGAAATTCATACAGTCCAAATGGTGTGGTTATCGCAGTTTTTGGGATGTCCTCTGGGTTTATTGAAAGCTGGTTATAGGCCTTTATGAGATCTATAGTTGAGAAAACGGTGCAGCCTGACAGTTGGTGTGAGAAATCTTGTATATGACGAATGGGGTACCTGTCGGGTATTGTTCTCGAGTTTAGTGCTCGGTAGTCGCCACATGGTCTCCATTCGTCGTCTTTCTTCTTCACCAGATGCAGTGGCGCTGACCAAGGGCTCTCCGAGCGCCGTGCTACTCCGCTTGCAAGCATTTTCTCGAACTCCTTCTTAGCCGCTTGTAGTCGTGAAGGGTCCAGGCGTCTAGGCTTGCATGCTACTGGTGGGCCTGGTGTCGTCCTGATGTGGTGCAGCGTATTATGTTTGCCTGGTAGCTGTTTACCTGGAGGTCGCGTTATGTCCGGATACTCACGTAAAATCTGATGGTACTCTGTGTCTCCAACCACTGCCTTCACGGAAGCAATGTCTATGGAATTGCAGTGTGCAGCAGGAACTGACAAGGACGTAAGATTGTCGATCAGTCGTTGATTCCTGCAATCTACCAACAGATTGTAAAAACTGAGAAAGTCTACGCCTATTATAGCCTTAGAAACATCCGCGATTGTGAAGTTCCAGCTGTAGTTCCTTCTGAGTCCCAAGTTTAAATGCAGTTGTATAGGTCCGTAAGTATTGATAACTGTATTGTTTGCGGCTACTAGGTCGTACTTAGACTGTCTGCAGGGCATCTTGACCGCAGACCGGGGAAAAACACATAAGTCTGAGCCAGTGTCAACTAGAAACTGCATTTTAGACGTTCGATCGGTAATAAATAAGCGGCCTGAGGAAGATGGGTAGTCGTTAGCCGCTACCTGCGACAACCCCCCGTGTTTTCCGATTTGAATGAGCATGGCTGTTTACATTTTTGCGCCTTGTCTCCATATCTATAGTGGTAAAAACAGTGTGGGTGATTCGGAGGTGGCTGCCGCGGTCTGGATTTCGATCACGTCGTGATACGTCGTGATACGTGATATTTTTGGATTTTGTAGTGCCGCTACATTACTCCCCCTTCGGAGACCAGGGTCGGTAGTAGAATGAGTCGTAACATCTGGTGATGTTTTTGCCAGGCCAGTAGAAAGTCGTAGCCGCATTGTTCACGGTGAGTCGGAACTGTCTGCGGCGGTAGTGCGAACCCCTTGAGTCGGGGTCGGTGCTGCATGTGCTCCGTTGCGTCATACGTAGTACAGCGCCGCGATGTGGCTGACTGCTCGCGTCGACCGGGAGGATGAGCACTCACCCTTCTACGTGCCACGAGATCTGCACTCTTCCTCTCACGTGTTCCTGCGAAGAGACTACGTGAGACGTTCGCTGGAACCACCGTATGCTGGACCCTATAAGGTTATACAGAGGCACGCAAAACACTTCACCATTGAGATACAAGGGAAGCCAAGTAACGTAACCATCGATCGACTCAAACCAGCCTACTTGCTACGTGAAGAAGACAAAGAAAAATCAAACACACCTGTCAACCCTACAACTCCAGCTATAATACAAGAAAAGAAGACGAGAAGCGGGCGGCGAGTGAGATTCCCCGATTTTTATCGACCGTAGTTACGGTCTGGCCAGGGGGAATATGTGGCGGAACATATCTGGACCACCACCAAACAACATGAAAACCGCTGCCGCTTATGTTCCTATACTGCGCACCACGAATCTCGCTAGTCATCGTGCACGCTACGGGTGCGTGGTAAACGGAGTGCGAGCGTACCGGCCTTACACGTGGGGCAAGCATTCTACGGGCGCGTGGTGAATGTACCGCGGCCGCCGGCGATGACCTCGAGCGCCCGAGCGACTGCGTGATCGAGAGCCTGCCTGCGCGTGCGCCGCGCCACGGACACCAGTGGTCTTCTGACTCGCTAGCTTACCGGTCGCGCCGCGCTAATAATCTTGTATCGCTTTAATCATATATTCATATTTGCTATTGTCAGTCTAAGTCTATAATTATTGTAGAAAGTATAATATAATATTTCATCTTTGCCTTTAAATAACATCATTCATTTCTCTGCTTACGACCTTCATTCTTCCTGCTTCGCTTCGCTTCACAGCGCCAATATAGCGCTTAACCACCTTGACATACGGGTCAAAGTCCCGTGTGGAGTTAGTATGGTATCGTCTAGAACCATACCAAACTAGAATAGTTGTTCATAATGATGAGTACAACGACCCCATTTCAAGTTTTCAGTTATTTCAATTATATTTAGTATTCAGCTGCTTAGCAGTTACAATAGTACCTTCCTTTTGTTGCAAAATTTTACCAATTTACGAAACAAGCAAGAGACGAAAGTTTTGACCTGACAAACTAGTTTAAGATGTTCAACTGCAGCGTGTTTATAAGACGAGTATATACTGAGCGGAGGTGTCGTGTAGGTTGGCGCGGTACTTGGACACTAACTTCGTTTTGATGAACAATACAATTTCCTACCTCTCCTTTCGTGTTTATTTTAAAACTTGTGTATGACGACAGATGCGGTATGTCTTCGTTGATTTCTTGGTCGGTCATGATGGAACGAGGAGTCCGACGTGAAATAATACACAGGCACTGTTCGGTACACTAAACTTTACTGTTTAAAACACTTTGCAATAAAAAAATAACAAAAGATTGAAGATCTATTTTCGGTTTGAAATAAAATAAAATGGGATGTAGTGAGGTTAGCCAAGTTAACCGTTGGTCACCACGATTACAATTTAAATGTGTCAACTGTACAAGTCTACCGCCTTTTTATTGACATCAAAAATGACCAACGACAACTTTAATCGACTAAACACACTCAAGCATTGCCATACCAAAAATCAAATTAAACAAACTAAATTAAAATTATGATAAACGCTTGACATTCCATTGGCGATCTGCGACATGTAGATACTTTCGAAAATAGTATTGAGAAAATAAGAAAATTAGATCCCATTCAAATTCTTCTTAATTAGATGTAACATTAAAATAAACAGCTCTCATACAATTTGAGCACTAGCGACGACTCTCAGTCAACAAAGTGAGGAGCTCGCAACTGTAACGGTATAGCCGTAATTATACTTTGAGTACCTACATGCATGATTTTGTAACTCAGTAACGAAAGAAATACATCTGGACAACAAGCTGCGTATTGTAACCCTATGTAGTAATTATAAATAGTTAATTACCTAGTCCTTAAACAAATAATTATGTTACATGACAATCCTACAACACACATGACTGTGTTTTGTTTACCGAGAGTAGTAGCGTGTGTACTATGTATACATACACGTGTTTGTGTACTGTGTCTGTCGTGTGGCCGTGCTAATTGGCGAGACGTGGCGCTCATTAGTAACGCATAGCATTGCTTCACAGCTCACCGTTTGACTGAAGGTGACCGCGCGTACGGCACTTTAATTGATTGAAAACTTTAAAACATTTTGAAGGAAACTTCGTTTGTAAAGGTCGGATGTTCGACACTGTAAATAATGCAATGAATGTTGTGGAAAACCATTGCCATTGTTGTTGCATCAAGCACTTACCCCACAGGTGCAATTGATGCTATGTTATCGTATCAATATATAGTTGAAGGCTCCACTGTAATAGTTGATGGTGTTTAAAGGTAAGAGGTAAACGTTCTAGTTTTTGTACGTAGGTATACTTTAAGTAAGTTCATTGTTTTTTGGCGACATATTTGGAAAGGACGTTTGACAAAAGTTAAAGTAAAAGCATACTTATTCAAAGAGCTCCAAGAATCTCTTAGGTCAAAAGTTCAAGTGACAGCTTTCAAATAAAACGTTTCTTTGTGTTTACCTGCAAGTATGAAGGTACACAGTCCTCCAACCAAATGAAAAAAAAACGCTTCCGTCACAAACCGAACGCAGTAACCGGATGCAGTTGAATACCAGTATTTTACATGGAGCGACTGCCTGTCTAACCTTCACAACCCAGTTAGCACTGGGTAACACGATACCCTTTGGTAAGACTGGTTGTCAGACTTTCGAGCCACTGACTGCCTTAACGACTGTCAAAGATCTACACATGACAGCCGGGACGTGCTTTCCGAGGCACGGAATTTCAGCAAAGAATACAGAATCTAAAAGAACTATCAGAATCTTCTTAATTCTGTATTTTTGTTACAAATGATAAAATAAATCCATAATTCACGAGCTGAGACAGAAATGTTTAAATCCTGTAGAAGTGGACATTTCTTAGTTTCGAGATAATGTGGTAATTATTTCGCATTCTCATAACGGTATCTTAGCTGCTCTCTGACTCAGATAAAGAAAAATTCTCATTTGAGTTCTTCGTTTTACTTGTATTTTTTTGCGAAAATCTAGGAGATCTGATAACAAATTTTTAGGGTTCATTGCCAAATGGGAAAAACGGAACCCTTATAGATTCTGAGAGACCCTTAAGAGCCTGTCGGGCCGTTCGTATGTCACAGTCCTTTTACTCCGAGACTGTTGGCACCACACAGTCGAAATTTGGAGACCAGGGGCCTTCTATAAAAATTAAGAAAAAAATAAAATATGGGGTGGCGCTCCATACATATAACTGAGGGTTGGAAAAAAAATCTACTTATATAACTGTGTGGGAAGTCTACTGATAGCTCATGAAAAATTATATCGATGTTCTTTAAATACTATTTTTCTTAAGCCTATGGTTGATATTATTTGCTTCTAAAGTCGTAATAATTGTGCCTCTAATTTCTAAAGTAAGAGGAGAAAAAATATGAAAAACACTGGGTTTATAGAAACGAAAATTGGTTTGAATAAGATTTGATGTGAAATTTTTGAGGTATGGGACTTTTACGTAAAACTTTAACATTGGTTTTCATTATAATTATTCCTAGCCTGCTCTGACTCCTGCTCGGGGCACTCCTGGGCGAAGGCCTTCCTACAACTCTTTCCACTCCTCGCGAACCCTATTAACATATTATGAAAAACAAAATTAGTTTTGTTGTTGAGTGCAAATTGAACGAAATAAAAAATAATAATTATAATATATGTAAATGAACGTTAAAAATATTGTTACTATATTGTTAGGTGCCATGGAACCCTTTGTGTGCGATTCCGACTCGCACTTGGCCGGTATTTTTTTCATTTTGCCCATAAGAAATGTATGTTTAAGTAAATAATCAAATAGATAGTGGAGGAATATTTGGGCTACTGATTAATAAATAATATGAAACACGTGCGTGCTATGCTGCACACACGTGTTTCTTATTATTTATTACAATTTGCCCCGCGGCTCTTAGACATTCCATGATATGTTACGAATCATACCACAAGTAAAGTACTAAGCAAAGTTGAATAAACATTAAACAGAAATACTTGATACGTATTATGATCGAATTGAAAGCAATGAAGCGGTTTATTGGAGCAGGGCACTCCTCTAGAACGTAATTAAATCAGTTCTAATATTCACAACGCGCAATAATTTGGCAACAGGTTTCATAATTTTAAACACAAGAACCTTAATTAGTTTCAAATGTAATACTATGGAGAACATTTTACATAACATACGTTCACTAAGAGCTCTACATCACACACTAAGATTAAAGTTTAAATGAAAGTGCAGCCAGTCAGACCGTCACGTTATGTAATAAAAGTCATGTGTGTTACGAGGTGCATTAGGACGGCTACACGCGAACATTCGGTGCTTTGTGACAAGAGTGGGGCACTACTTGTATTGTTCGTGTGTGCGGCGCCTGTCAGAATTTACACTTTAAAAGCCCTCTCGATAAAACTGTTCCACCTCGAGTTAGGGTGCTCGTACACTGTAGCGTAACGTTATGATGGGCACGGTCGCGGGAGATTGGAACACTTATTGCACTTCGCTACTTTACGCTCAAAGGTTGTGGTTGATTAGCTTTGTGTTTCACTCGTAAATGTACGCGTTGAACACGTGCCGTGTGTGGGGAACACGCGGGCTACATATCTTGTAAATTTGCATAGAGATGCTTTTTATATTTTCTGCTGAGGGATCAGGATAATGACTTTTACTGGTAAGGTAAAGTACCTTGTAGGTTGCGAAAGAAAATATAAAATCTTCCAAAAAACACTAAAATAACGGTACTTTCGGAAGTCGGTGACTTCGTTAGTTTTACTGAGTTTGTTGCCACCGACTTTCGAAATTAAAGTTCTTTAACCTTTGTAGTTGTAGTTTACTACACAAATTCTTGACATAAACACACATACACACAGACAATTTGCACAGGATACATGATTCATTCGATAGAAAATCGTTCTTAAAATTCTTTAGAACTGTCAGTTGTCAGTCAGACAGCCGTCTGGGATCAGTTTTGTTTAAAGCTCCTCGCTTTGACATTGACTCCATCTTTTTTGTACCAAAAATGTGATCCATTTATCGACCTAAGTGCATTTGGTTAATAATATTCACAGTAGTTTTCCTTTTTGTTGGATTGATTCTTATTATCTTTCATGATTGTTGATTATGGTAGCATTAAAAAATCGGCATAGAAGTAAGTTATTGAGATTCCCTAGCTAATTGTGTCAATAATAAGTTCAATTAATGAACTCAATACTTTGCCGTCTATATAGTGTACAGCCCTTCTCCGTTATATAACGCGCCACCCACGTGGATGCCACGTAGGCGGCGCGTTATATTCGACTGTGCATTACCATTGTCGCCGTCCCAGAGACGCGTCGTTTTGTCGCTGTTGCTTTGTCCCCCTTCCCTCAACCCGTCGCACCGCACCTCGCCGCACCGGGCCGAGATGCCTGCCCCGAGGAACGCCGGCCACACGCCAAAGTGAGACTGCACTTTTAAAGATTTTAATTAAACCCCTGACTGTTGTTTCGGGTGTAGCTTTTTAACTTACTCCCGAGCCCCATTGTTACATTCAGAAAGCACCAGTTCTGAATATGTTTTTCGATGAAATAAAAATTGTATGGTCCTCAAAGCCTTTCGTTTTCTCCGTAGCGCACCGTTAATTGGTAAAAAAGCTGTGTTTGTATGTTATTTAAAATCGACTGACGGTTCTTATCAAACGTTTCTCTGGCTTCAAAATCGTCTCTATTTCTACGAATCTTTTTGAGCAACAGTTTACACAGTGTAGTCCAAGTGTACGATATATTGCTGCAATAAAAACATCCACTTTAAATAATAAACTGATACTTACAGAACATGAGCAGCGGCAGACGAAAGTAACTCGCTCATTAAAATCAACGTAGCGATTCATACATTTTCAGAGCTCTATTACGGGAGCATTTGAAAGCGCATCCGTATTTTAAATTCTCACTAAATGTGCGAGTAACATGAAAGTGTACAAAATAGAGTGTGGAGAGGTTCACTCATCGCCGTTTGAAGTGCTAATTCGCGTCGGGAGGGTAGAGATTCTCTTTGCCGGTAAATCGAGCTGAAAAACATAGTGGCCACTGCAACTTGACGGAGGCGGCCGCAGCGGGAGGGGTGCGCGCGGGGGGGGGGGCACTGCCTCGAGCGAGGTAGCGTTTTAAAAGCAGTCTTTGATTATGTACTACCGAACTGATATCAAACGGGCTATTAAGCTTATTGTCGAATAAAAAGTGTATCATAGTATGTGTTTTTTTTGCTATCATTAAAAATGCTATTTACGTTGCCAATACAAAGCTAGGTTCAATTTAAACTTGATCGCACTTCAAAGGCAGGAAATATTTTTCGCTTTAAATAAGCAAAAGTACAGATGTAATATTTTTCACAAACATGGTGTGAGTTATCATAAAACTTGTATCGGTGCTGGCGTCGCCTCAAAGAGGTTCCATTGCAAAGTTTGATTAGCCTCCGTCCGCCCAGCGCTCGTTGTGCGGCGGTGTTGGGTGGGCGGCGGAAAGCCAATATGATCGAGCTATTTGCCATCAGCCGGTCAGGCAATATGCAAATCGAGGTGATCAGGCTTCGAGAATATCTATTTAGCTGTAGAGACAAGAGACGAGAAGTTTGAGTTTAAAAAACCTTTTTTTCAGCTATCCTTTAAAATGTTACCAATGTTATTAAAGTTAAAATGTTTTCGATTAAACTCGAGGAGCTCGTGGTTTAATCTTTAGTTTAAGCCGTGCTTGCCCAGGTCGGTCTGTGGATGGGTGACCGTATTTCGTACCGAGTTTCCTCTGTGCCTCGGAAAGCACGTTAAGCCGTTAACAAGCAACAACCACACCAAGAACATACAACAACATAGCAAGAACCTTAACTATTTATAAGATCTCTAAAGTTATACCTATGTTTTACAAATAAATGATTCTGATTCTGATTCTGATTCCGTTGGTCCTGGCTGTCATTTGTAGATCTTTGACAGTCGTTACAGGTAGTCAGTAGCCCGAAAGTCTGACAACCAGTCTTACCTAGGATATCGTATTACTCAGTGTGTTGTGGAGGTCAGATAGGCAGTCGCTCCATGTAAAATGTTGGTATTCAGCTGCATCCGGTTAGACTGGGAGCCGACCGCAACATAGTTGAGAAAAGGCTAGGCAGATGATGATGATGATGTTTTCGATTAAACTCTTTGCTTGAATACCTAAAATAATAATAAAATAGTAATATACCTAGTAGTTTTAACGTAAATTCAAGGAAATATTTCAGCGGCTAGAAATAAACTCTACAAATGAAAGCTAATGATTGTAATGTTAAACTAATCTTCACACTAATGCCTATACAAGCCACACAGATGCCAAACACACGAACTATCAAACAGACACGCGGACATATCGCGTACAAACAGTCATTAAACTTATAACGTACATCTGTGGAAGTTCATCACGAGTAACTTATACGGCAGAAGGGTGGAGACACCGGTTGTGTTCCGCAGCGGTGTCGCTGCGGAGCTAACTATTTGTATAGTGGATATCAGACACGAGCAGATGGAGATGTTTTCGTAAGTGGGGAAGTTTAGTAGTGTCACTTAATATACAGACATAATTGTTTGTCTGTGCTTCTGCGCCATTTGTGTTAATTGAACTTGGATTACATAGGAAGACAACCTTAAAACGTATTTCGTGTAAGTTATTCACACAAAATTATTTAAACTTTTAAAATAATTACATTCATTCATAAACTTACTCTTGTTCGCATGGCTGCTCCCAGTTTTTGTTTCTTTCTCAGGAACATCACCAACAAGTTCAGTGCGTGTCATCCAACGGAGTTACATTCGTTGATCAGTTTCTAAATAATAGAATAACCTTATAACTATTAAAGTTCATCGTTTTTTAAAATGTACCCAATATAACTTAGACTAATACCAGTGGATTTCGCCGGTGAGTTACAAAATAGGTGTTCTTATACCATTTTATAAATAAGCTCAATGGGTAACACCGCCGGCGAATGGCTCGTTACGGCGTCATTACACGCTACTACCGACGCCTGACACGCAAATGATCTCAAACGATCCCGCGAAGATGAGAGAAGAGCCGTGACGCCGTGACGCCGTGACGCCGTGACGCCGTGACGCCGTGAATGACTGGTACCTGCGAGAAAAGTACTTTCTGCCGTGTTACGCACGTGTTATTACTTTGAAGTAAATGTTTCCTTGGGAAATAAAGTAAGTAATGTTATGCTTAGAGTGTCAATTAATTAGCAATTATTTATTTTAGCCTGTACTATCCCACAGCTGGGCATAGGCCTCCCCCAATTCCCTCCACGAGCTAATTTTCGAACTATTAAATAGCACCCCAACAACCTAACAGAGTTACCGAGGTAGAGTACTACATATTACAATCCGGAGAGTTAAAAAATAAATAAAAATAATACCTTGCTTTTATATATATGTTTTAAAAATTCTTGTGCTCGACTGCATAAAAACTGAATGAACAAATTAAAAAAAATGGCAAAATGAAAGACATTGCCAGTGTCAGTGAGTAACGCAATCACCGGCTGACGTTGTAGTCTGCCAAAAACGCTTGTACCGTTTGCTATAGTATAAAGATTACTTAGAATAGATAAACACATTAGTTAACGATAATTCAATAAAGTGCTGATAACATTATTATCAGTATACTCAGCAACCGTAACACTAAGCCCACTATCTGCCATTACATGACATGAGAAGCCATTCCCCGCCATCCATCATGGCGTAATCCTTTAGTCCCCAACAACATCCGCCAAGTAATGGGGTACCGTGCCTCGATGCCCCAAGTATTACAGCTCATTTTCAGAATATTACATTGTTTCATACAAGCTGCAAATTATTTTAAACAACCTACCTGGATTCAATAATGATTGTTTAAAATAATGGTTATTTGTTCTTACCAGACGGATACTAGGCTCCATTGACGAAATAAACAACAGAATGTACGTAATTATAGTAATTATAACATTTCACTAAAATAAGTAACTTTTTCGAATGTACCTAAAATATGAAAGTACTACAGCGTAGCGTCGCGTCTACGAAAGTGCTACGCAGGTGCTACGGCGCGTAGTAATCTGTGTGCTCGTAGAAGCGCTACGCTTTGCGTCGAGCTGAGCGACTCATTATTAATAACCAGAACGTGAGGTTTACTTGTACAAACTTTTTGCCAACTATATCGTTTAGGAAGTTTCATTTTGTATTTTGAAAACATTTCATTTAGTGAAAACATATCGTGAGTCTCAATAATAATCGAACCAACTTAATATAATTTAAGCCTTATGTTTGAAACGAATTTATTATCCGAACCACATTGCACTAGTACGCCAATGAGGTCCGGGTGATTTATGTGAGTGTTCTCAACTTCTCATAAATTACGCACATCGTGTAATAACCACTGCGCCGGTGATTATAATTCAAAAATTCATTGTTAACTTGTCACGATGAAATATGAGTATATTGCCTGCACACACTGATATTCATGTTCACTGCGGTCAATCTTGTGTGGTCAACCAGTTCGTTCATCGAAGGTGCCCTATAGATATCTGGGAGGCCAGATTAGCACAAAGTGTCCTATGTGGAGTTTAATACCCTTGTCCTTGCACAATGAAATAAAGAATGAATCTATGAAAGTTATTCTTTGCTATTGATATGTAACTAACTATAAATGAAATCTCTCCCACTTATCATCACTGTACAGTTTTCATAAAATTAATATGAATTCATAATTCCCCGTAACATTAAACTTCGAGCCACTCGGCACTTGCCACAACTTACACAAACAGGCTTCAATACAAACGGAGTGCATTCAATAACTTCATACAATATTCGCGCATAGCATCATCAACACTGAAATATTGCGCACTCCCTCATTTATTTCCAAATAAATTGTCGCGAGCATAACTGTTTTATTTAAATAGCCACCAATAAAGGTGCGCGTTTTTCGGCACAAATAGCAATCGGCACAGAGCGGCAACGGCACGGCACGGGATGGCAACGGCACGGCAACGGCATGGCCATCGCTCTTTAACAGTAATGACTCTCATAAAGTCGGCGGCTTAAATGAAACGAATATTGTTTACGCTCGCAGAGTCGCGGATTGAAATGTGATTTTTATTATTATACGAGTGTGACTGTTTTGTAAGTCAGATTGTGTCGTAAAACGCGGATCATTTTATGTACGGCACAAATGTTGCGTTTTGTATAAATTAATATCACGGCATGTTACAACGGTGGGGATGACAAAGGGAGCTTCGGGGAAATAGACAATAATGTAAATTGTTTTTGCGGCGTTTTTATTGTTCAAAGTAATTTAGATTTTTTTAAGCTCTATCGGGGATGAAGGTTTCACAATTCTTTCAAGGCGAGAATAGAATATTTTCCTTAATTACTAGCGTCAGTAAATGCTTATTTGTTTTCTTAATGGATGTTTAATAAATCCTGTCCCTGCTCGTTAGTTCCTTGCCCCGCAATGAGCAGTAACTCTCACCCGCTGTCGGCCACTGTTGCGACTGTTGCGAGGAATCTGGTTTAACGGCGGCTTCATTACCTGCGGGTCATAAACAGCGTTGAGAACGTTCGCGCTTTCACGACCTCGGGCAAATCCGCGCCAAAATAAATGTTTGTAAATGGTGCATAAGTCTACTGTTTACGCTTAGTTAAGACAAAAGATAAAATTATTTTTAGATTGCGTAGAATTTGTTGAATATGACTGACGCTCACCGAGGCTCTTATACCAAAATTTTTATAATCGGTAACCATCGGCTTACTTGTAGATTTCGTGTCTAATATTAGAAAATGTAATGTTAATTTCACGGAATGCTTTATTTTCGCTATGTAGACAGTAACGTAGTACGTAACCTCATCCAGTGTGTGTGTGTGGGTGTGGTCAGCCCTGTCGACACGCGACGTGTTAGCGTGAGTAATGGCGGCGTGTAAACACATCTTATTTGCACTCTCTCCCGCTCACTGTGCTCGCTGCAATTACTGCGCTAACCCCAACAATAACGCACTGTGCTGATAGCTGCAAGTACAGCTTAATAGTGAAAGAACAAACAGGTGTGTTTAGACTCTCATAGTGTTTCATGCCCCGATGTGACGTGAATTGTAACGGTGTCACGCTGGTGCCGTACTAAACGTATTAATAATGAACTGAAAATTGTTCACGACTTTTATTTTCCGTGAAATTGGTCTACAAAATATAAGTCTGGTTTATTGATGCAGTTCAAACTGTTATGCGGTAATACAGCCACGCAAACACCGTGCCTAGGTCTCATCAGTTAAAATCACTACCGGAATGCTAGAAGGAGTATTATCACAGTAGATTATTGATTGTACTACTGCACTTAAATTGCAGTCGAATCATCATTATTTAAGGGCGAACTGTGTGGTTTATACCACAGATGAGCTTGCAACAAACCGCACGCCGCCGCCGTGACCCGTTGTCACGTATTGTATTCTAGTGTGGAGGTTCACACCACACACTAGCAGCGTGTAAACACTGTTGTCTTATTTGCGACACACTCGACACGTTCAGTGTTCACGCTGTGCAATTCAATTGTACGACGTTTTGGGCGCCGAGAACTTGCAACGCCGGTATCGTGAGGGTTAAACGACGTGTACATGCAGTCAAGGATAAATATGATAGCACCACCTCTGTGCTCACTTTATGAAGAAGTTTAAGATTGGCTCGCTCTGACATGACTCAATCAACACCTTTAGTTCAGTCATTGCATTTTTTCATGTTTTTACACTACCTTAATCCATTGCAGTACGGCCGATAAACAATAAGCAATATAAGCCATATTATAACACATATTTCTAGCACATAGTTATCAGTAATTTTCATAATATAATATCAAATAACTTACATAAACATTGTAGAACCTTAAGGTAATGCAATAGCTTTACACATTTGGTATCTCCATTATTATGTCACTTTCGAACGTACACACGCGTAACACATGGCACACACAATATACCACTCAGGATAGGTCTTAATCCTTAGAACAATTGCAGCATAAAGCCCCCGAAATGGCGGCAACATCTATTTTTATACCCGTCAAATACTCAGTAGGTACCTACATGATTTCCGCCATAATAAACCAATGGCAAATGGTTATACATTATAGCTAAATAACATAGATAATAATTAACAAATCCTGTGTAAGGGAACTATTTTAAAACTTCATTAGTTAATTTAGCAATCTAGTATGTATTTGTTTGTAATCTTTATGTTTAATCGGATAAAAAATGAACATCAAATGATTGTTCAGAGAATTGATTGAAATAACTTCATTTATATTGAACATGATCTGGGAAACATTATAAATATCACTAAATTATTACTAATTTATTTATTTGCAACTAAAGTAAATAAACACTTAACTAGATTATTCAAATATAACAACTATCTTTCGTTCGGAAACTAAGCCTTTTAAGACACAATAAAAACTATTTCTATAAAATACATCGTGGCATAAAATACCTTTAGGAAAATGTATTATAGGTTTATTTGAAATTAGAACGTTTCTACTCTCAAGATATTAATTTACGATGATTATTAATTTAGTAATATTTTTGAAATGCAACGTCGCCATACGTCAATGTTATTTTACGTATAACAGCCGACGTTGCTGGATTATATTATTATTAATGTAGCCAAAACTAAGAGTTGTTAATCAGTCATATACATAAGGGTATGCCATCAAACGCATGTTGCTGACACAATATTATCAGACCACTGCGCTGACATACTATGTAATAAAAAAACGATGGTAGATTTTTATTTTATGTATATAAAGCATATTGTTAGTGCTCCTGCAGCCTGTGTTACAGGATTATCCCAGTACAGGCATCTAACATTGTTTTACTATTATTAACTTAAAATTCAGATTGCATTACCTTTATTGATTCTGGATAAAGATTTATTCATTTATTTTATTGCAACTTTTAAGATGGGATGAATCATGACAATCGCGACAAAAATAGGTAATTCCAATTTGAGTTGCGCGAAGCTGATTTCTCTTCGATGGGCATAGTAAAAGCTTTTCATGATGTTGCGTACTTCAGGTGACTATTTCAGTTTCAACTTGCAGAACATAAGCCAGCAAAACTGATGCAAACTATACTTTTCAGAGTTTCAGTTCCACCTGTGGTTTAACGCCACTTGCCTCAATTTTGTGTATAAAGGTCCGATCAGGAGTAAATCATGAAGGAACAGCAAGTTCCACCTCCCGGGGCGCCGCGCCGCAACAACACATCGTTGTACTGAGTTGGGAAATCGCGCGATACCGAATAACGAACCGAACTTGTACTACAGTCGCTCGCTCTCTACTCACGGAGCCACACGGTCGTTGAATGTTTATCAAGTGGCAATCACCGACAGGGTTGGTGTAGTGTATGTAATAGACATATTGCATCAATGTAATTAATAACAAATAATCAAAATATTTGTTCAAAAGACTCAAAACACGTATGTACAAAAATAACTAATATCAGAGAACTTACATAAATAAACCTAAAATAAATCGACGATCTATTAGGGTTCCGTACCCAAAGGGTAAAAAGGGACCCTATTACTAAGACTTCGCTGTCTGTCTGTCGGTCTGTCTGTCTGTCTGTCTGTCTGTCTGTCTCCAGGCTGTATCTCATAAACGGTGATAGCTAGAAAGCTGAAATTTTCACAAATGATGTATTACTATTGCCGCTATAACAACAAATACTAAAAATTAAAAAAAAAAAATATTAAGGGGGGCTCCCATACAACAGGTATGATTTTTTTGCCGTTTTTATAGATAATGGTACGGAACCCTTCATGCGCGAGTCCGACTCGCACTTGGCCGGTTTTTATGTTATGTATTAGTGTGACACTTATAGAGGCAGCAGACGTTTTTTTTCTTCAACGATATTACTTTATTCAACAATATGACTTGTACAATCGGTGTCAATATCTCCGGCCTGCGGAACGCGTATTCAGAAATAAATTGTCTTCATACATACTACATATACATATGTATTCTAGGTATATACATACATACATAAATACATACATTCGTAAATATTTCTATATTACGTGTGTTTGGAGTGGAATTAGCTCGGCGCCGAGCCAACGCTACATAGTCGTAACTTTGACGACTTTTCACGAATGTGACGTCACGTCTCAGGGACTCCTTTCATGATATATTGCTTAAAATACGAATGGAAAGGATGCAAGCCTCTATACGTTTATAGAACGAAATAAACAGAAACAAAAACCTCAAGCTTTGACCACAATATTCGATGGTAGTAATAACTCTGTCTGATTCTCTTCGATAGATCAGTACAAGTAAGATACTAGTTATGTATCAATTTCGAATTTCCTTGCAACCACCGGCTGAACAACGTCATATTTAATTATCTTGCGTTAATCTGACTGTTCTTGTGCGAGTACATCCCGCTTTAAAACATTAATCACAAGTACGCCTCAGGTGGGGGAGTTACACACAGCAACAAGCTAATTACTAAGACGACCAGAAACATAATGTACAGAAAATCTACATCTAACATCACTGGTGGTGGGTAAACACTTCACTGACATAGATAAATAGACCTGCAATTTGCACTTTAAAAACTTAAAATGAACAAACAGATTAAACGTATATTGTCTTAATACATGATACCTGAGAAGGCTAATGACAGCAAATCTTATGTTACAGAGTTGGTTTTGGTTGATTCGTGAGTGCATTCACTACCCACAATAAATTGCAAGAGGCGTTCAACTACTACTTATAAATTGATTGGATATTTGAAGAAGTGTAAAAGGTGTCGATCTCTGCAATCTCGACGATTGTTTCTGGTGAACCTTCTGTTGCCAGCACATAATGCAGTCAAGTGAGCAGTGTCCCAACGGGCTGCTCGCTCGCAGTGAGCAGTCAGTGGCTCGATACTCGCAACGCGCACGTACGGGACTCATTAGCCGAGTGATTAGCGATTAGTTGCGCGACTTCACGACTGCTCCTCGTGCCGCGAGTGATCGGGATATCATGACATTGTACGCTGAGATCGATCGCATTTATAGGGATTATGATTGATTTTATGCATGTCGCTAAAGTTTTAATAGTTTCTTTAAAGTACAGAAAGTAAATAAATATTTGGAGCACAATTTTCATCTGCATAAAGCTAGTTACGATTTGCGGTCGTAATTTGCTGTAGAAAGTACTAGCTGTTTTACATAGGATATAGTTTTAAAACTTCACCTTTGTAATGAAACTACGTAACTCAATCAGTGTCCTTCTAACACGACGCATCGTGGAAGCATATCACCTCAGCTAGTCAAGTTGTTTATGTAAAAACAAAGAATGAACGTGTCAAGTTCCTGGCGCTAAGTTTTAATGGTTCTCTAAAAGAGTGCCTGTTCGAGATCCCTGCGTTAATTACCTGCAACTCTTTGTACGCTTACTGCAGGCACAGGTGCCGGGACCATCGGATGTTGCAGTATTCAGAGCTCGTTTGAGAGTGCCTTTGATGTTGCTCAACTATGTAGTTAATTACTTTTATCTACAACAAAACCTGTTAGCTTTTCTCGTAACAGTTTATCTGGATGTTACTCGATACCTTGTAAGAAGAAAAGATACTAAAACAGCGCAGTGTAAGTCTCATACGTCACAGAGAATATTAAATGTCTTAACGGATTATGAGTGACGCAGGTATCTACCCACTCGCGGTTTTTATATCCCTACCCTTCTTCTAACCCATGTTATAAATGATTACCCTAATAAGATGAGAACATAAAAATAAAATAAAATAAAATAAAAATAAAATAAAATAAAATAAAATTCGTTTACTTCAGACTAATAAAATGTCCATAGGTTGTTAGTTAAAACAAAACAAAACTTATACAACATGCAGCCTGATAAGCCTACCTACAACTGCAGATTCAGGTCTCTCTGCAATCATCCTTAGGATTCCGTTGCCACTACCTCGAATTCGGCGAATTAGTGAGGCTGACTTTTTGCGCATTATAGCGTAAAAGTCATCCACCCTCGCGTCGGCAAACATGCCCGAGGCGCTGCAAAACCGAGGCAGTCGCACCAGAATCCTAAAGGCGTTGTTGTACTGCACTCTAAGAGCATTGTAGGCCCGCTGCGTATAGTTGGTCCATAGGGCGCTGGTGTAAAAGCTTTGACAGTATGCTCTGAACAAAGTTACCTTAACCTGTGCCGTACACCTTGCGAACCTATGCACCAACATGTTAGCACGCACCGACAATGCTCTTCTTTCCCTCTCAATATCTCTGTCGTCATTAAGGGTTTCAGTTACAACGTGCCCTAGATACTTAAACTCAGAAACACGGCTCAAAGATACCCCGTTTAGATAAACTGGCGGTATATGCTCAGGTTCTTTATTTTTACCTCTGATAATCATATACTCACTCTTTCTATCGTTGTACTTTAAGCCGTGAATCTCGGCGTATGACTCACAGACATTTAACAGTTTTCTCAACCCACCTACAGATGGACTCAGCAACACCATGTCGTCAGCGTAACTGATGTTATTGATACAAACGTTGTCTATGTGACACCCGACATGGCTGTTGCTGAGCTCACCAATCAGCTGGTTGACATACAGGTTGAAAAGTCTTGGAGAGGTCAGCCCCCCTTGCCTAACTCCACACTCCAGTGTATACTCATCAGAATATACGTTTCCCCATTTGACAACGTTTTTCTGATGGTTATACCAGAACGAGAATATATTAATGAGTTCGGCTGGAGCCCCGACCTCCCCAAGCTTAGTCCAGAGCTTATTATAATCGACTAGGTCGAAGGCCTTCGATAAGTCTAGAAAGCAAGCGTATATGGGTGTTTTCCTGCTAACATAATAAGAGACTGTGTGCTTTAGTGTCAAAATTGCACTTTCGGTTGACAAATTCTCACGGAATCCAAACTGGGCATCGTGAAGGGTAATATACTTGTTGAGCTGCTTATCTAAAAGACCGTCGAAGACCTTTGCCAACACAGTAGCCAGGGAGATAGGCCTATAATTGTTCTTATCAGTTATATCACCAGTGATATTTTTTGCTATGGGCACAACAATAGTTTCCGTCATCTTAGATGGTAAGTATGAGTGACGTATGCAAAAGGTAAACAACATAGCCAATACTCTAAGTACATGCTTACCTGCGTGCTGCAAGTGTTCAATGCTCAGCCCGTCACTGCCCGGAGCCTTACCTCGTTTCATGTTCATGATAATATTTTTCACATCTTTACAAGTAAAGCCTATTGGGTTCTCACAGGCAGTCACGGTCTCAACATCCCCCACTGCAACACTGGCAGCTAGCGGCGACACAACCTTAAAATGATTTTTAAATAGGTTAGCTATACCTTTGGGCTCACTACAACCGCCCACACTCACTGGCAAACTAACCTTACCTTTCATCCTCTTAGTACCCTTCCAGAAAGCACGAAAGCTTTTGTCAGTAACATGGGAGGCTAATATATCCATTTTAAGCTGGTCTTGGTGATTCTGACAAAACTTCAGTCTAGATTTAAAAGTTTTACGTGTAAGATACATGTTGTCATGAATAGGCCCACTTTCAGGCTTCCCATGTGCTATATACCTTTGATAAGCCTGCCTAGCCTGACCATGTGCCTCTCTCACGTGTTTGTTCCACCCCACTACAGATTTACCCTTTCTATGTGTCCTCACTTTCTTGCTTTGCACAGAAGCTTCACATAAAATATTAACAATGCCATTATATAAATTATCAATAATATTTCTATGATTAAAATTATTACACATACTGTCTGCACAAACACAGAATTCACTGGGAAAGTCAAGGTATTTTAGTTTATCATTACAAATGTCAGAATAATTTTCTATTTCGTCAGTTTCTCTCTCACCCCACATAATATCATTAGAAATCCAATCGTCACAAATACACTTATTCTTAATCATGTCAAGATTACATTTAACAATTAAAGGCAAATGGTCCGACCAATACACTCCATAGTCAACATTAATACTTGTTATTGTATGCCAGGCTGATTCCGTGACTACACAGTGATCCAACCAGCGCTTACATCGATGAGCCTCACTATAGAATGTATGAGTACTTGACGACCTGCCTAACTTAGCTATGTCCGCACATATCCATTTATTATCATCACAAAAATCAAGTAAATTGTCACAAAAGGACGCGGTGGGGTGAGCATTAAAATCCCCAAGAATAAATACAGATTCCACGTTACTCTGTTGTACAATTGCACTAATCTCCCCTAGACAGTTCGTAAAAATTGGTAGGTTGTCAGACTGGTCGGTAGGCATGTACACACATATAATTATAATTTCACGATTGTCACCTATATCCGCTCTAATTGCCGTGATACGATCGCTTTCACACTGTACAACTGTCACATTTGTAAACACACTTTTACGCCACAGTATAGCGACCCCTCCAAACGGTCGCCCACGCCTCATTCCGGATGATAAGTCAATCGGCGATTTACCAGTATAACTGAAGCTACTGTCGATGCCGCCGAGAAAAGGCAGGTCTTGCGGCACCAACCACGTCTCCTGAAGTGCTACCAAGTCCGCACGCTGGCACAGTGACCGGACACACTCCACACTCCTTTTCACGTTTTTACAGTTAAAACTAACAAGAATGCTGCTATTGTTGTGATCCATCAATAAGTTGCTCATCTGGCCCCCTTCTCATGTTTACAAATCGTCGGAACTTTATTCCGTCTGGCCACAGATTGTCATCAAGATACAGATGCATACTACATTTCGCTACAAACAATTTAAAGGCGTTGTACCCTTTATCGTATTTCATTTTAATTCTAGTAAGCCTCACTCTTTCCTGCGTTTTATTATATATGTATTCCACTATGTCAGATTCCACAGTGTCTTTATGTACATTGGAGACAAAAAGAGGAACTTTAATATCAGCCGCCTTAAAATTACTACGGGATTCCGTGGTTGCCTTACCTAACTGACTTACAAAATGATTTCGTAGTCGCTTTCTTTGCACGGTAACCCAACTAGAATTTTGTTTATTTATCTTGAAGTCTCCGTCTTTCTGAACGATTATAATATAATACCTCAACTTTGTGTAATGCCAGCGGTGAGTGCAAATACTTGCTCAGCTTGATTGCAGTGAAATAACATGAGTTCACCTCGCCGGGTTTAAGTTTTCTCTTATAAATGTGGGCTTCGAAATATAGCCTTAACGTTAACTTTAAGCATATTTGTTTAATAAAGTAAACATTCATGTTATTCCACAAACATGCCGAATATGCAATATCTTTTTTACATGCAACTTTTTATAATATATTACGTTGTAAATTCATTTATAAAAAACTTAACGTGTTAGTAAACCTACTCTCCTCCCGCCGCTCGATAATTTCTACGTAGTTCGTATGTAGGCACATGCGACCGGACATCTGGTTGGTCAAATGCTCGCGTATCGTGTCGCTCGGTCCCAGTCGCACGCCGCGCCGCACGCAACAGGAGTACGCCACAGATTGCCTCGCCACGTTCACCGCGCACACCTGCCCGCATTCTATCGCATGCTAAATATTAACTGGTTTCTGCCACTGCCACTGACCGAATAAATTCCTTACTAGTATGATAACTTGCATCGAGTACCCACGTATCTACATGCATGCATGGTGTTTTAGGTTTGATTCTCTGGTCGCGAAAAATGTTGCACAGCACAGGTGGGTTTTTCAATTCCTCTTTATGAGCCCGGAATCTGGGTTAGTGTCTGTTTTTGGCAATAAATTTACCCCTGCTACATGGGACTGAAATATAGAAACCAGAATAGTGAAATGGTGCACTAGACAAGGAATACAAGCGAGTCGTTATCAATGTAGTACGATAAAGAAAGAGAGGAGAAAAGTTTTTGTGAAAACAAATCGTTATGTTTTTGCAGAGAGATCGTTGACACAAGTATGACCTCTCACAATGGACGCTACACAAATAATACTTACCTACTTAGGTATAAACCAGGGTTATTTGTTCGTGAGCCGTGCTTTATATTAATGTCGTTGACTCTTGGTTGACTGCAGCCGATAACTCGCTGTCAAAGTCCTGCCGCCACAATACAGAGAGGTGAAGAACTTCTACTGAAATACAAAGAGGTTCGTACGTCGCAGTGACGAAGGACATTGCCCTTTCCTTGAATATTTCATGCTTACAATGCGAAGAAAAGACGAACTTCTCACTTTTTATAATTACGTTTATTTGATTAATAAACCTATGGTCAAATTAAATTTAGCCTATTAATGAGAAAATCCTTATGGTTGCCAAGATTTAAAAAAATTAACCCCGCTTACAACTCCCCTTACTTCCCTCCTTCGATGTGAGGCACATAGTTATGTGCTCTTCTATAAATTGTTATACACACACTTTTTTGAGGTCGTTTCCCTCCCTCCCCGCGCCCTTCTGTCAAGTATTTGCATAAAGATATTAACCCGTGTACTAGCGAGCATGCGGCTGACAGTCGGTGCCAGGAAAAAGTTTATTTATCAAAGAGGCTCGAACAACTTATGCTAATAATAACTTAAAGGCTTTGTAAGAAATCGACTCACAAAGATGACAGAGTACAACTCTACAGATTCCCCAACATTTGCCAATTTTCTTGTTCTACGCTTAGTTGATTGACAGCTTGTAAGCGTAAACTGCGAAACTTCGAGAAGGTATATTTTGTTAACAGGCCGAATGGCCTTTATGCCTATAAACAATATTGAAGTAAAGTTTTTAAATAAACTGGAGCAGACTGTTATCTAAAGAAGTGAAGGTTCCAAGTTTCCGGTTGGCTCTCCGCTGGTAAACTGGTTTCGGGCCATATTTATTATTACTATATCTATTGTTTATTTTTAAGGTATAATAATTTCAAGTTCGATAAATACGTATCAAGCAGTTGAGATACATTTCATTGCTTATAATTACACCATTGGAACTATCGGTACCTATTACTACTCTTTGATGAATTCAACATTCATTCGGTTCAAACGTTTGGGTTATTCACCAACTCGACACAAGAGACCGGACACACGTGTGTCCAGTTGGTGAAACTCAAAATTAGTATCACTTATTATTTCGTCATCTGGACACGCCAAGATTTTTATTCGTGTCCACATAGTGAAACTTAGATTAAATAACTTTTATGTTTTCGCCAACTGGACACATGTTCGCATTTTACCCGAATTCAAGATAAAGTACAGTCAAGCACATAAATGTTTTGTGTCACAATCATCATCGGCATCATTGTAATAAAAGTACCTATAGGTAATCAAAAAAAGTAACATTAGCTAAGTATACTTTTCTTCACATTAATAAATCATCATAATATTATTTAATTGTTACATATTTGTTTTATTTCAAAAAGAGAATGCTCATGGAAGTATGGAATCCCGTACCATGCTGCATCAAAATCAAACCTTGTTTTTTATAGACTACACTGATCGTATTAACTCCTACAAAAATTATTTTTGAAAAAAAAACCCGCGTTTCAGAGTTATTTTATAAAATCGAAACTAACCTAAAAAGTAGGTCTATTTTTTCGACGCTACCAACGACGTATTTTAACACACATACATTACATTATTGCTCTAAAAACAGCGTAATACACTAATATTAGTAAGAATTACGAGTTAAAGTAACATCCACAGTATGCTTGACTGAAACTCGATTTTATTTTAGACCTTTACATTGCCAATAGTCAGTCAGTACAGTACAAATGTCAGATGCCACAGATAAGATAACTATAAACCATAGAGTATAGTAAGTGCTATAAACTAGTCGGGATTTAGGGATGTAATCGATAAATCAAAATCTTTAGGCTGAGAAAATCTATTTTGTTGCAAATAGCAATAAACCAAACTAAATCGATTTGGTGTACTGATCTTACTTAATTGTAATTAATTTTAGAGTCCGCTCGACAGACAAGGGTTTGTTCAATTGAAACGGAACGTCATTTATATTCAGTTGAAACGGAACGTCATATAAAGGGAGTAAAACAATATTCGTACTTTTAAACTCGAAAAGTATAATTCCAGTTCAAAAATCAAATCCCCGACGCGTAATGCCGTAAAAAAATATGAAACTAATTACTATAATATTTTGGTTTTGAGGCGCGAGACTTTTTGGTACCAACTTTGGTCATTGTCCTTTGTCTGAAATAGAAGCTAATAAGGTTTTTCAAGTAAAAAAGTGAGGCAGCTTTTTCATGAAATCGAGGCGATTATTAACCTGACTGTACCTTCTACCCTTTTTTGCCAATAAACTGGGTGTGTCCAGTTGGCGAAAACATAAAAGTGATTTAATTTAAGTTTCGCTATGTGGACACGTGTAAATATTTTGGCGTGTCCAGATGACGAAATAATAATTGTACTAATTCTGATTTTCACCAACTGGACACACGTGTGTCCAGTATCTTGTGTCGAGTTGGTGAATAACCCAAACGTTTTTACCTAATCAACTGTTAGACTCAAAATAACCCAACTATAACCATCCCAGTTTTCTCTGATAAAACAATGTGTATATGTTGGTCGTATGAGAAGCGACACTTCGGCATCTCGGTCACACGACACCACACCCGGCAGCGAGTGGCGCCGCGTGTCGAATCGATGCCGCTAATGAGGTTCACGTACTCATCAGATTGAATTACCTTAACCAACGTGTACGACGAACGCACGCTCGCACTCGCACGGTCGCACGTTCTGTCCAATAATATCGCTCGTCTAATGCTATAACGTATAACAAGATTAACTCGATCAACAGAAACCAATTATAAATAAATATATATTTTCTATAACATAATAATACTATTGATCTCAGTAATATGAGGATGATAAAATGATGTTGCGTTATGTCATTAATAAGTCTATAATTTTAAATATTTATTTATCATTAACTGCGTATAATTTATTTAATATATTATTATGTAGCAGTACCCTGACAGGGTCCATAATATCAAAAAAAAAAACAATAAAAACAAGAAAAAGTATTAATTAGACACACAGGATAAATACATAAAAAATGGTTGAATTGACAGTAAAATAAAATTATGTAAAAAACGGTATATGGTTCTTAGCTGTACCTAAGCCTTTTTGTCACATCTCTATAACATTGTTGTGAACAAATAAATTGAATATGAATATGAAACGTCTCCGACGGATTTTAGAATTAACTGCTTCCGTGCGCACCGAGTGAAGTAGACGCGACGATGATGAGCGCTGGTAACTGTACCTTCACTCTGTCGCACTACTCTTTTGCTGTCTTAGACATAGACCGTTAGGACGCGTCACGAGTTGTCCCATGTTACATGAAGCCCGTTTGTGGAATTTCTTTGAATTTCGATTAGTTTTTGGTTGAACCCGGAAATAGTTTTCTCTGTAAGTACTTACCTGTATTATGGGGACAAAAATGCAAGGGACGGAATTTGCTACGGGTATATTAATTTGCGAATTCCATAGACACCCCGGAACTGAAGGGGTATGTCTTATGCAGGAAGATGAAGTTACAGAAGATTCATTTACAGTGATGTGAGTTAAAATAAAACCTATTGTGAATGTTTTAAAGAAAAGCCGTTTTCACACCACCGATTCAAAGTAAACAGCTGTTGTGAACAGAGGGAGGGCCTATTTTTTGGCCAAAGAATCAACATTGCCATCCAACGTGGCAATGCTGCCAGCCCTCTGGGCACTTTTCCTGTTGACAGCGATGCGGACGAATTTTTGGACGCCCTGTAACCCTTTTCTACTCGTACATATTTATTACTATTATAGTTTTGTAATTTTTTTTTTTTAAATAACACCCTTGTATCAGCCGTTTATTGTACAAATTGTATTTGCAGTATTGGCAAAACAGCCCTTTATCCGTCTACACAATGTTTTAAAGTATTGAGTTAACAGCAACCCTTTGGAGCCAAGACCGCTTTAAATATTGCCTTATGTTCCGGGCGACGCTGGGGGGGGGGTGAGGCGGCGGGCGGTGGGGAGCATCACAGGATAAGCGAATAAAAGGCAATAAGTTATTGCAAATGGTTCGATAGCGCCGCGACTCGCGTTTCATATCGATTTCTCTCGCTACTCGATTTACTCGAATTATAAGTCGATTACCGAAAGATATGTCTCGGTTGAACAGTAGTAAGCTTTCACGCAAGACTTAACGCAAGTATAGTTTGTATGTCGCCCTTCAGTTATCTCCAAGGTCCTAAAATCATTTCACATGAACGACGTGGAACATAACATTGCATATTAAGTCTGAGTGTTGAAGTTGATGTGTATATTGGTTTATGAGGTCAATCGACTTCATCTACAATATTTGTTTCAGATAGAATTTAACATCTAACAAAATAAACAATGATTCGAGTAGTTGAAATATTAGTGGCGGAGGTACAATGTGTGTTTGTACTCCGCGTTACACACAACACTTAACATTTTTTCCATTAGCAGATATAGATATAACAACAACACGCCTGTTTTCCCAGAAGGCATAGGCAGAGGTTATTTCACCAGTTATATACATTAGTTATTGTGTTGTGAAATGGTAATACAGCTCAGTAACTATAAGATTTAACTGTACAATACCACGCTCGCGGCGCGGCGTGACGTTCCCGACTGTTCCTCTGACAGTAAAGTATAAAACACGCCTATTAACAGCTAGAACATTAATTCGGCAACTTGAACAACTTCACACTCACTTACTTCTCACTTCTGCTTCCTTAATTTTATTGGAATTGTCACTGCCGGAGATTATTTGCAGGTTTCCACTATTACAAGTACGTTTTTCCTCAAGGTGTTTCAGATTTTCGTATTTTTCTTCGAAAGCTTTGTTGAGTCTTTACAAACCGTGATTCCACACCAAGGTAACACTGATTTTGTATTTATATGTAGATATTTTGTACTGTAAGGGTGAAGGCCTCCTCCAAAGAACCCAAGCAGTCTCGGTCTTCTACCTGAGGGGTTCATGCATGCAAGTCATATTAATGTATTATTTTATAGATACATTCATTTATTTCAGTTGATTGTAATCCATATAATACATTAAATAAAATAAAATTTAAATCAATGCGTACAATACTATCATCATTATGTTATATAAAATTTAATCATTTAAAATAAAATCATAATTAAATCAAAATTGTGTTAGCATAGGACAACTTTAAATCTATGTATATTTTAAAATATTAATTCATGTAATAAAAGGCTTTTTTACTTTATTTTCTACTGCGACATCATTGAGCCGTTTATAACAAACACTTGATGAGTTAATCGCTAATCAAATTACAACTTGAGACGATTCAATATCAACGTAAAATCATTAAGTTTTGTTGTCAGAAGCCGAAGTATTGAATGAATATTTCCGAATAATCGTTTATTTTCCCGCAATCCCGTCATTTGAGCGTTCCAATTCCGATTTCCATGGCACCAGTTGAGCTGACACCCCACTGTCCCTCTTGATACGGGCAATTCTGGACCCCCGAGGGGGTGGGGGCACTGGGTGTGGAGAGCTTAAGCTCGACCACTCGTATTATTTGCGTAGAATAAGAACAAAGCATACATATTGTTATTTCCGTGTCAGGGGGCGTGTCGCGAGTGCGTCGCACGGCTGTCGTCTTTCATATCGGAATAATCCACAAAATGCACAAAATTTTCGAAATTAAAGCAAAATGGAATTAAGTTACTCATTATGCCATATAAGATAAGAGTGATGGATTCGTTATACATATATAAGAGTATTTCTTCAGTAGCTAAGTGTGGTGATACCGTCAATCAAACACAATTGAGTTTCTGTAATAAAAGATTTATGTTTGTTATTTTACATGTTTGTTATACACTAAATACAAAGTTTAACTCTCAATTAACAAAAAGAACCTTACCTGTAATAAAAGAAACGACATTTAATGCTATTAATTACGATATCAATTCTTAGCAAACCAGTTCTTAATTGTATTAGTTTTCATGGTAAGTTCGACCACAGATTAAGTAACGGCTGTCGACATTTCGGTCTGCCGTGTTAATGGCGCTAGTAGTGCTTAATTTTAATTAAAGAAAATATATTTTCTTTACATCACCCCCCCTGGGAAAGATAACGTTTACAAAATATCAAGAAACTGAATATAAAAACTAAATTTAACTTATTCTATTATTTCTATATTATTCATAGGTCTCCTTCGTCAAGCGTTGGGGCTGGAGCCAGTTTCGAGATGTGGTAAAAGTTTGATTCTGGTTTTTTATGGCCAGTGTTGATCCTGTAAATCGTGTTTGACAATTTTTCCACGATTCTGTAAGGTCCGATTCTTAATTCATCAAGCTTTTTCCTGTTCAGCTTGTTTCCATTGTCCACAAATACCATATCTCCCACTTTGAAGTTGAAGTCTTTACGATTTTTATCGTAAAGTG
The DNA here is from genome assembly GCA_950022335.1 of Eurois occulta. Taxonomy (NCBI): domain Eukaryota; kingdom Metazoa; phylum Arthropoda; class Insecta; order Lepidoptera; family Noctuidae; genus Eurois; species Eurois occulta. The sequence goes on along the minus strand of OX465494.1, from coordinate 187,827 downwards.
TCTTGTTGTAATTATGAGACTGAAGTGTATTTGCTAGAGCTTTTTTCCTGTCTTCAATCCAATCGGTCTCTGTCTTGTTTCGTTTTAGCTCATTTGGTAAAATCGTAACATCACTGCCATTTAGTAGATACGTAGGTGCGTATCCAGTGACAGTATGCTCCGTTTCATTATATATTTTTACACAATTTTGTGCTATGGTTGTCCAGGCTACTTTGGTATCTTTTTCGTTAATTTTGCATCTAATTTTATTAACCAATGTTTGGTTTAATCTTTCATTTAAACCATTCGAAAAGGGTGAATCCGCTGCAGTAAAAATTAGTGTAATATTGTTATCTTTTAAATATTTTTTGAATTCCTTAGAATTAATACCTGGATATTGATCCGAGAGTATCATGCCAATTTCTGCACTTTCCGCGGTGTTCTTCACTAGTTTAATAAAATCGTTTGCTTTTTGTGTTTTTGATGTCAAAATAAATGCATATCTCGTGAAATGATCTGATAGCAGGTGCAAGTACTTTTTTGTGGACCGAGATCCTCCAAAGCCTCCAATTGTATCAATAGAACATATTTCAAAAGGTTTCATGGCCGGGCCCAACTGTGACATCATTCCAAATTTGTGCTGTCTTCTTGATTTATTTTTTATACATACTGTACAATCTTTACAGGTTTTTTTAATATTCTTTGTTAAGTTTTCTGCTGTATACAGAGTACTTATTGTTTTTTGCATTTGATTTATTCCTAAGTGACCTTGATCCGTATGTATTTTTTTAATGAATTCTATACTAAATTTTTCCGAGAGAATTATCTTATCTTTTTTCTTAACTTTTTTATAATAAACATTGTGGTCCATTTTTAATTTTTCTTTTCTGGTCTGTATATATTCATTTTGTTTTTGATCTTCTAAGATATCTTTTAGTTTTATTAAGTTTACCACTTTTAATTGTTCCTCCTGATTTTGATTGGCATCTAAAACCGGATTCCTGCTTAGGCAGTCAGCTTCCAAGTTGTATCTTCCTGGAGAATATTTTATTTCAAAATTATATTGTGATAAGTAGTATGTAAGGTCTCCTAGTTCTTCATCGGTTCTTGATTTTATGTTCATATTTTCCAACGGTTTGTGATCTGTGATAACAATGAATTTTCTACCTATCAGCAGGTGTTGCCAATATTTTACACATTCTTTTATTGCGAGGCATTCCAGGTATATGGCCTTCTTCCTTTTTTGCACTTCATTCAATTTTTTTGAGAAGTATGCTACTGGTTTTTCTTCCTTGTTTTCTTGCAGCTGTTTTAGGACAGCCCCTACTCCTAGTATACTAGCGTCTGTGTATATATGTATAGGCAATTTTGGATCAAAAATAGTTAATATTGGTTGTGAACATAATATTTGTTTCATTTCATCAAATGATTCTTGGCATGCTTTGGTCCAATCAAAAGCTTGTCCTTTCCTCAATAGGTTATGTAATGGATCTAATTTTATTGCTATTTTTGGTACATATTTATGATAAAAATTTATCTTTCCTAAGAATTGTCTCACATTTTTTTGTGTTTTTGGTGTTGGAAAATTTTTGATTGATATCAAGTTGTCTTTTAGTGGTCTAACTGTGTTATGTTGTATTATGTGACCCAGATATTTTACTGAGTGTGCTGCAAATGTGCATTTTGAAAATTTTAGTCTTAATCCTTCTATTTTAATTGCTTGAAACAGCTGTGTTAGATGCCTTAAATGATCTGAGAAACTTTTGGAGAAAATTAAAATGTCATCGATAAAATTTACTGTGAATTCTGTAAGTTTGTGTTTTCTTATTATGTTACACATTATTCTCTGAAATATTGCTGGCGAGGTTTTCAGACCAAATGGCAAACAAGTCCACTGGTAATGACCTTCTTGTGTGACAAATGCAGTTTTGTGTCTATCTGTGATACGTAGAGGTATTGACCAAAATGCTGAGTTGATGTCGAGTGTGGAGAAATATTTGCAATCTCGTGTTTTTATCATTTGATCCTCAATAAGTGGTAACGGTTGTGATTGTGGCACAACAATTTTGTTTAGGTCTCGAAAATCTATGCATAATCTTGATCTTTTGTTTTCATCTTTTTTGAAAGCTAATGTTACTGGGGCCGCAAATGGACTATATGATTCTTCAATCAATTTTTTTTTTAATAGTTGTGTAATCTGTTGTTCAATTTCTTTTTTATCTTCGATTGTGCAACGATATGGTCTTTTACTGCAATATTTTTCTACTATTAGATCAACGTGTGCTTCATAATCCTTTACCGTGCCGATGTCATATTTATCTTTTGCAAAAACTGATTCATTGTTTCTTATTAAGTCATTAATTATGGCTTGTTTATCATTGTCTAAATGGTTTATGCAAATATTGAAATTTTCTTTGCTGAAGTGTTCGTTAAAGTTTATTAGGTTTATTCTGTCATTTTGAGAATTTTCTGTTTTTATTATTGAGTCTTCATTTTTTAAATTTTCATTTTTTGTTTCCTTAGAACCTTTTTTACTTTTCATTGACTTTTTACTTTCCATTTCCTTAGAAATGTTGTTTGTCTCTGAATTTTTAATTTCGATTATTTGTTTTGGAACTTTTTGACTGATTTCTAAATTTTCATTTTGATTTAAATAGAATTTTTTTATACAGTCAAGTCCTATTAAAAAATCGTAATCAAAGTTTTCTTGATCTATTATGAAGACATCAACTTTTTTCTCTACATTAAAAATGTTTACATCTAGTTTTATTATACCGCTTGCTTTTTTAACGCCATTAATTGTTTTTAAATTAGTATTGTTGTATTTATTTGTTGTTTTTTGCTTAAATTTCAGTAATCTTGAATTTATCAGAGACACATTTGAGCCTGAATCATAGATACCAAATACTTCAAGGTTTTTATTCAATACTAACCTTACTTTAATCAATGGCGGCACTACTAGTTTTTTGGTTCTTCACACTGCAGTTCACCTTCTAATTCGGAATTATTAATGAGTTTGATTTGTCTCTTTTCATTTTCTTTATTATCTTTTGCTTTAAACCAGCATGAATCTTCTGAGTGATAGCGTATTCCTTTCTTCAGCTTTTCGCAAATGCTACATTTTTGCATCTTTTCTTTTAATGGTTTAGTGTCGTCTTTCTTTTTCATAAACTTTTTCTTGATAATCAAATGTTCTAATTTACCCACTTCATTAAACAAATCTTTTGTTTCTAAAATTTCTTCTTTGTTGATCCTATCTGTTATGAAGTCTGGCAAACCCGCAGCAATTAAATCAATCAAGGTCCCTTGATCTATTGTCTTTCTTACTTCTAGTAGAAGTTTTTCCTTTTTAATGGAATATTCCAATAATGATCCTGATTGATATCTAAAAGCTAAGGCATATTTGCTACTAGCCCAACCCTTGTTTGCATAGGTTTCTACAAAGTTTGATTTCCATTCTGACCACTCCGATTGCAAACTATGTTTAATCATCATGGATGCATACCAATCAGTGCATGATTTTTCTAGAAATAATCTGAAGATTTCAATCTTCTCCTCATCTTCTACTATATCAAATCTTGTACATTCCTTTTCAAAAACTTGTATCCATTGACATGCACTAACATTCTTGCCATCAAATTTTTCTAATACAAATCTACCTGCTAATTTTTTTATGCTTTGTTTTTCCTTTCTTTGTTGACTTTCAACTAATTTTTCCAAAATTTTCACCATGTAATCTTCTGAATTACTTTTATTGACAACAGCCAATTGTTCTTGTGTAACTTCCTCTAGGTATTGGTTCTCAAATATCATGTTTTTGTCTTCATCAAAGTATGTTTTTTCCATATCTGCTGTCAATGTAATCCAAACACTTCTAGTTTGGTGTCTTTTCTTTAGTGTATTTCGAACTGTATTGTAAGCCTTTGAGGTGAGAATATGTGTGTGAAGTGATGCTGCTTCATACTCCTCTGGGATCAGGAAAACTTTATTTTCTTGTGTACTAATTGAGGTTATGGCAATATAGGTTGATTTTCCGTCTTTTGTACCTTTTGACTTGAATACAAATTTAAGCTTCTCCATTTTCTTGATATTTACAAGAAATGTCGTTTTATAAGAGTATTTCTTCAGTAGCTAAGTGTGGTGATACCGTCAATCAAACACAATTGAGTTTCTGTAATAAAAGATTTATGTTTGTTATTTTACATGTTTGTTATACACTAAATACAAAGTTTAACTCTCAATTAACAAAAAGAACCTTACCTGTAATAAAAGAAACGACATTTAATGCTATTAATTACGATATCAATTCTTAGCAAACCAGTTCTTAATTGTATTAGTTTTCATGGTAAGTTCGACCACAGATTAAGTAACGGCTGTCGACATTTCGGTCTGCCGTGTTAATGGCGCTAGTAGTGCTTAATTTTAATTAAAGAAAATATATTTTCTTTACACATATTATAACAGTGTAATATTCATTACTGTTGATATAAGTTGGAAGCGTGTATAAACCAATTATAAATATAGAGGGGTGTGAAAAGCTTTCATCGCATTCTATCACAAGTTGTTCAGAATGTCTATTCTTGTTATCTCACAAATATGTTGGCGAACATTCAAGAAAGCTCGTTTGAAAGTCTCATGGAAGCCTATTCAGTCACGTGACAAGTACACTCACATAATAAACGTAGCTACGTCACATTCAGCCCGCTATAGGAAAATGTTTTAGAACTTGTTGTAACGTCTAAGTACTGAATACTATAAGCCTTACAAGTGTACGCTCTCGCTAACTACAACCGTAACTCAAAAAGAAAAATAACTCGGAGTTTCTTTACGTGTCTTGATAAAAATCAATCGGCACTTTTAGTGGAGTGCTGGATATATTTTCAGGGCTTCGGTGAATGTACCTGTTGTACACCATATATCTGAATCTGCACAAATGTTTGTTTGAATATAGCACCTTGTTGATAGCAATAGCGGTGTCAATATGTACGTGATGTCACACACATAGCGGCGGAAGGAGGGGGTGATCTGTCGCCAATACGCCATAACTCGATAGCCGATCCAAGGTACACGGTCAACGCAGACCCCCGAGCGCCGAGCGCTAAGTGGCGAGCGATGAGCGACGCTGAATCAACACGACATTAATATGACGATGTCACTCCTGAGATGTAAACACTTATGTTGAGCAGAAGGACAACTCAGGACAAAAAGTGAACAGAGAGAATAGTATGGATAAATATCTATAAAAAAATAAAAGGCTTTCATAAAAGTTAAAAGTTTTAGAGTCACGTTGTTGCACTTTTAACATTCGAAACCAAACTGTCCCGAGTACGAAACGGAGTGAATGTGGCCGTGATGTCTAGGTTCGAGTCTTCCTTCTGTCGATGTCTATCTGTAGCCACCACTACCTCGCATGCATACAACGCTAGTTGTGCCACACGACGCCACCTGGCGTTGCCAAGCGCTACCGCGCTACAGTTATTACGATAGTGCGCTCTGTGCCGTCGGGTGGCGGCCCCTCTCCTCGGCACTTACGACCCTTAATTAAACCCGCCTGAAATGTTCGATTGCATTTACATTGCTTCAGACCTGTCCGACCTAACGCGACCGACAAGAACTGAAGGTTTTACTGATTTTATTCGCTCCTGTTATTTTTCGATGCATTCGCTGCATGGCATGCCGTGATTTTAATTAAAGTAAAATGTTTCTATTTTATTTATAGCTAAATTGGACGGTTAATATAGCTGTATATAGAGATTGTGTTATCATAGTAATTTAATTTTATTACGGAGTGTTTCCAACAAACAATAACTGTTTTATTACTTTTCCACGTTCAGCTCATAAAATGTAACTTCCTCAGCCTTCCCAAGGTCTCGGATGAGGCGGGAGGTCTTTGTAAACTGTTATCTGTTTACACACAGAATATTCATTATATTTAGATGAGAGGAATCAACATTAAACATTAATGTAAATGAACTGTTTATCATTGATTTTGTTGACACTGTTTGCTTTAAATGTTAATTGTCTTGGGGAAACAATACTCGTCCAAAATCAATTGTCATCCAAACATATCAAACACAATAAATTGTCATCCAAACATATCAAACTCAATAAATTGTCATCCAAACATATCAAACTCAATAAATTGTCATCCAAATATATCAAGCACAATAAATTGTCATACACACATATCAAACACAAAAAATTGTCATCCAAACATATCAAACACAAAAAAAATTGTCATCCAAACATATCAAGCACAATAAATTGTCATACGAACATATCAAACACAAAAAATTGTCATCCAAACATATCAATATATCTATATAATATATCAGAATATTAATTATATTTAGATGATCGAGGAATCAACATTAAACATTAATGTAAATGAACTGTTTATCATTGATTTTGTTGACACTGTTTGCTTTAAATGTTAATTGTCTTAGGGAAACAATACTCGTCCAAAATCAATTGTCATCCAAACATAACAAACACAATAAATTGTCATCCAAACATATCAAACTCAATAAATTGTCATCCAAACATATCAAACTCAATAAATTGTCATCCAGACATATCAAGCACAATAAATTGTCATACACACATATCAAACACAAAAAATTGTCATCCAAACATATCAAACACAAAAAAAATTGTCATCCAAACATATCAAGCACAATAAATTGTCATACGAACATATCAAACACAAAAAATTGTCATCCAAACATATCAATATATCTATATAATATATCAGAATATTAATTATATTTAGATGATCGAGGAATCAACATTAAACATTAATGTAAATGAACTGTTTATCATTGATTTTGTTGACACTGTTTGCTTTAAATGTTAATTTTCTTAGGGAAACAATACTCGTCCAAAATCAATTGTCATCCAAACATAACAAACACAATAAATTGTCATCCAAACATATCAAACACAAAAAAAATTGTCATCCAAACATATCAAGCACAATAAATTGTCATACGAACATATCAAACACAAAAAATTGTCATCCAAACATATCAATATATCTATATAATATATCAGAATATTGATTATATTTAGATGATCGAGGAATCAACATTAAACATTAATGTAAATGAACTGTTTATCATTGATTTTGTTGACACTGTTTGCTTTAAATGTTAATTGTCTTGGGGAAACAATACTCGTCCAAAATCAATTGTCATCCAAACATATCAAACACAATAAATTGTCATCCAAACGTATAAACATAATAAATTGTCATCCAAACATATCAAACACAATAAATTGTCATCCAAATATATCAAACACAATAAATTCAGCTTTCCTTTCGGAAGTCGATGCCTTTTGTTTGTTTCATTGACTTTTTGGCCACCGACTTCTGAAAGTAAAGCTATTTTCACTTTTTTGTGTTTTTTTTGGAAGTCGGCTATTTTTTTTGCAAATAAGTTTTTATTTTTCCCTTTTTAGTTGTGGTATCTCACACAAATCCTTCTCAAGTATTAATTTTACATTGTAAGTTGAAAATATTAGCACACAGACGAAGAAGAAAACATTAAACATGATGATTACTAATCCTAACAATCTAATTTTAAGTTTCTACACAATGTATTTTGTTAAGAAATAAATGACTTGTGACTTATTCATTTTAGGGAGGATAAACTCATGAAGTACCTGCCAGCTTCCTGATCGCGATGGTCCCATATAAATTTTATTTTTGTCTTTGATTTTTAAAATGATATGAACTGCGTTCAAAGATTTTAATAATTGCCAGAACCGGGAATCGAAGCCGCCAAATGTGTAAAAAAACACTTGAATTTTATGATAACGGTCGAAAGGGTTAATCATAAGGATGCTTTTTTCTTAAATAACAGAACATCTTAATATAAAAGGAAGTGCATTCCGACGGTTATAATAAAATACATGTGTTTTTTTCACATTTGGCGCGTTCGATTCCCGGTTCAGTCAGGCGATTAAACGCGATCTTTGAACGCAGTTATAATTATTTTTCATATCTAAATGAAACTCTTTCAGTAAAACTCCCTAAACAATATTTAGGGTACTTTGGCATAGCCGTGAGACGCCCTGTGTAGTTGGTATATGTATATTACACAAATATTGAAAATAAAAAACAACCATTCGTAAGTGTTTTTGTCTTAGTACAAAATATGAAGCTACTCGGCTTGCCGATGAGTCGTGCTCGCACCCTGATGCCGATCGATGTCGAAACTAATCATAATTTAGCGGCGAGTCGACTCAATGAGGCGACGCGACGCGAATACGCGACGCGATACAGATCGCACAGCAGATGGAGTCACATTACCATCCAATTAAGCTGTGTACGCTCGTGCTAACACTATAAACGACCGAACACGCATCTTTTCGAACAAGTAAATTGTTAGCGAATGATAAAGATAACATAACATCACGCTGTAATTCCCGAAGGGTAAGGCAGAGGTGTACCAATAGCGCAGCCACATTGTGCCGGTTATGTCAAAGTCCCGTGTGTTAGTATGCTAACCGACCCAGCAATAGGTGCGATATTTTCGAAAGTCTCTACTTATTTCCAGAATTCTAAACATGTTAATTCTCCGCAGCTCGGTCTATTAAAGCAAGCAAACTATAATTTTTCATTCTCGGAATTTTTCACTAACCAACAAATTAATTCATGCGTTTTACCTGAGGGCTGTACAGAAACTACACCATTCGTTAAATATTACTTCACTTCGTGTATTTTGTAATGTGTAACTTGGTTATGTCGTGATAATACTATACCGGCACAATCCTAATGAACCCCGCAGGTAATGCGGATACTTTGCTCAGTTTTTATTTCACGTCTCTCGCTCGCCAACCGAGCGCAATGGATGACCTGCTTCTAACTGCAATATTGTATTCTTTGAACTCATTACTCATCTACTTTTTGTTTCTATCGAAACCAACAAATATCATCTACGTAGGTACTATAACTCGCTTCTTAATCAATTTCATTGATGACTAAACGTAGAGAAAGGATTTATATAAATTAATGTTAGTAGATTTCTGCTCACAAAGTTTTATTTTGGATCAATTGGTTGTATCATGAAAAGTTCATCTTATTGCTGTTGTTCATCGTACAAAATAGTAGAGCATATGATTCAACACAACATTACCCAATTCTACCGAATGAGTCGCATTATAAATCTTTGATTGTATCAGTTATTAAGTGAACCACTTCGTATATCACGTTGTATGCCGTCAATGGAGTTGAACGTTTCGCAGCATCTATCAGTCTTTGTCTCCAGTCTCGGTACAAATGTGCCAGTCGCCGCCACTCACTGGTCAACTGCTCCATTGTGCTCACACAGCTTAAACAAGAACAGTCGGAGATCAGACCAGATGCGGCATTAGAGCTGTTACTTATGATGGAAGTTTGCATCAATGAGGATTAACGCGAAAGAACTCTGCCACAAACTCACTCCAAAATCTCAAAACTGTAATTTTTAAAGAAATCTAGATTTCAAATTGCTGTCAAATGTGGCATATATTCAAAAAAATCCCACAAACTGCACGGTTATAAAACACAAATAAGGCGATTCGTTTAATAACCTGAACATTTACTTCTCATAAGCTCTTTTTTTATCTTGGGACAACCAACACACCGCCATCTGATCCCAAACTAGGCAGAGCCTGTACTATAGCAACCAGACAACTGATAAACATACTTATATATTTCTAAATACATACATATTAAAGATACAGAACAAATAAATCGCACAAAGATTTGTCCTGTGTGGGAATCGAACCCACGACCTCCGTCCTAGCAGTCAGGGTCACTAACCACTAGACCAACAGGTCAATCAAATCTCTTTTCTTTTCGCACCGAATGGAATAACGACACTAGAGGTTTTTTCAGGAAAACTGGAATATCCAGAAAAGCTTAATCCGGAAGGCGGAGTTCGGCAACAATCCGAGATTGTCTATTCACACCAGTGCGGGTGGATTATAATATCTCTATTGAATTGTGTTCGTAAATAATGAATGAACTGCACTACGTTGTGATTAGAAAAAAGAAACTGTGCTTTATTTATAGTCATGGCCGACTGTTGGCATAATCATAGAATTTAATTTACACTTGTCGTCCAAAAGCACATTAAATCTGAACCCAGCAATATGTGTGCTATGTTTTATTTAATATGCAAAATGGCAACTCAACCGGCCTTCACGTAAGTTGACACAGACCAGCTACATATACATAAAGACGCATAACATAAGTGTGAACACGTCTGAGAACAGTCCCCACGTGTGTGCCCGCGGCGCTGGCCAACACTCAGGAGGTGTTCATCTGTAAGCTCCAGGTGTTACCCACACAGTTCAGCCAACGACGGCTGTGGTTACTTTTAACTGAGTTTCCACTTACCATAATTCCCCGAAAATTTAGTCCCCGACATCCAATCCGACAGTCAAGCGCTCAGGGAATTCGGGAATTCGTGCTGGAACAAGGTAGCTAGCGCAAAAAAAAGGAGAATTTCTTATCTTTATTAAATTCATAAATTACACTTAAAATTGTATCGTTCAATTCTATCTCAACACGGCTTTGTCCAATTTGTTGATAACGAGGGGATTAGATTTACTTTTTCCTCGTGTTCGATGTAAAAAGAAATGCTCCACCCTGGTTGCCGGAGTACCCGACGCCGGCGCCCGGCGCCGACCGGCTTTTTGTAATATTATTTTACATTCATGTCATCGGGCTCTGGCTCCACTTCCAGACACCTATAAACACTCAGTAAGTAAGGTTTTGATTAATTGAATTTCAGTTTGAGCGTCACAACTTGTGTTACAAGGCTCCGTACTTAAGGGCGGGCGTGTCGAGGGCTAACGCTAAGCTCTCTAATAAACCTCACAGTTGAGACTGTAAATGCGATTATCGCAGTCAATTAGTCGCACACAAAGGGTCAAACGCGCTTTACTTAAGACTTATTCAATAACTTCTACCGCCATTTTAAAGCTCTAATTATAATCTGTTCTAACTGTAACCACAATCGATTTTTCTTTGAAATGATGGATATCCCGAATGCGTCTCATTGTACACACGGAGCTGTCTAATAAACTGCGAGCTTGCACGCTCGTTCAGTTACACCTCATCTACATCTGTATATTTCGTTTGTCGAGTTACATTTCTCTCACTCAACAATAATGTAAGACGTTAGTATCTAGAATTTATTGTATCACTGAGATAACTGTGGGCTTAATAAATATTGTTTTTGTAAATATTGTTTACTTGAGAGAGATTATTTTGGAAATAAATGTCCACAGCTAAATATTGTGTTGACCCTCTTATTTGTAGAGACATCATTTGAAGTCGTATTTGTTTAAGAAGTAGTCACAATTATTGTGACATTGACTGTTAGCCAAATACCGAATGTTTGCTGACGCTGGGTAGATCGCAAAAGCGACACCACATTTGGGTTGATGCGATACACTTCTGGCTTTGTTGGTGAGTAGAAGGATTACAAGGCTTTTTCAAAGTGCATGAAATGAGCCCAGTAACAATATTGCTGCCGTAAACTATTAAGAACCTCTTACAACTACCTTCCGTCTCTATCGTTAGACCGTCGATGACCGTCATACTCTAGTTAGGTTTAAAGTTCTCATTATGGTGCATGAAATCAGCCCATACACGATATAATACTTAAATTTACGTAATGTACAGACAAGAATTGTATTAACTATTACTAATATATATTATTTACTAATCAATCAATCAAATCAATGTCAATTTCACTAAATAGGAGGGTCTGGTGGCCTAAATAAAGCATTTTAATTGGACAAGATGTTTTGACCGTGTATGTATAAGTGGTGTAGTACATTACATGGTACAAGTGTATGCGTGGGCATTCTTTGCTCCTCGAGGCTCGTTTTGTGCACATTGAGCTACTTGAGGACGTCTTTATAGCATCCTAATGATGTACCGGTTAAAGCTTCGCCAAGAGGTTCCATAAAAGTGTGTTAGGACGTCTTTATCTGCGACCTCAATTAGAGTTGTACCGGAAATTTGAATTGAGGTACTTGAAGTTAAGCCCTACTTGTAGGGGTCACCTTACATTCTTTTGAGCCACTTTTAAAGGGTGATTCATGACTATACAGATTCGTAGCTTTAAGAACTTTGTGGTTTGAGTTCGCTTATAGCAATAGCAGTAGGTGTTATAACGAATTCATAACTGTTGCTACATCGCATAGCAAAATGTCACAGCTACACTGGCTTCGCCGTCGTAGCAGATGGCCTACGCAGCCGTAGCGCCGAATCCTACGCCGTAACAGATGGCCTGCTCAGCCGTAGCGCCGAATCCTACGCCGTAGCAGATGGCCTACTCAGCCGTAGCGCCGAATCCTACGCCGTAGCAGATGGCCTACTCAGCCGTAGCGCCGAATCCTACGCCGTAGCAGATGGCCTACTCAGCCGTAGCGCCGAATCCTACGCCGTAACAGATGGCCTGCTCAGCCGTAGCGCCGAATCCTACGCCGTAGCAGATGGCCTGCGCAGCCGTAGCGCCGAATCCTACGCCGTAGCAGATGGCCTACTCAGCCGTAGCGCCGAATCCTACGCCGTAACAGATGGCCTGCTCAGCCGTAGCGCCGAATCCTACGCCGTAACAGATGGCCTGCTCAGCCGTAGCGCCGAATCCTACGCCGTAGCAGATGGCCTGCGCAGCCGTAGCGCCGAATCCTACGCCGTAACAGATGGCCTGCGCAGCCGTAGCGCCGAATCCTACGCCGTAGCAGATGGCCTGCGCAGCCGTAGCGCCGAATCCTACGCCGTAACAGATGGCCTGCGCAGCCGTAGCGCCGTTTACACGTTGTGTTGCATTGGGACGCTTTCTTTGCATTATCTTTTAGCGCTGGTCTCTAATTTAATTTACCTTTTATGCAATTATTTTGACATTGCCAAAACTGATCGCGAAATGCTCTAAAGTCCGAATGAACTTTGACCGCAAATATGAAATAGTTCTGTTGATAATTGATGAAACTCATCGTATTCTGTCTCGTCTATAGTGCTCTTTGATGAAACTTAAACTTCAAACTCAGGGTTAGCCGGCGGCAGCGAGGCGCAGTTAGTCTCGAACTAATCAACAGTTAGAAACACTACAAGAGATACAAGTCAGTCTTTGTCCAGTTGGAGCTAGAGGGAACTTGCTATCCAAAGTCAATTTGTTCATGTAACTTCCTACATTCATGCTTATGGGCTCGTTTTTGCTGAAAACGTAGATTTATTCTTGTTAAAGGAAATTCTATTCCTGAAGATACTGCTAAGATTAATTTCAGAGATACGTACATATGTGTCGGAAAGTCAGGATTTATTCCGTTAGGCTCGTATATAATGTGAGCAGCAGATGGATTTCGTGAAAACACACTGGGTGCGATACACCGTCTTTAGCAAACTAACAAATTACTTGAGATTACAATTTAACACAATCACACGGGGCACAATGAATCGGATACAGTTTCGGGGCATTTCAACTATACCGTGATCACTCCCTCACGTCCTCGCCGCGAGCTCGCCCGACTCTGTATAAGCACAGTGTATTGTGGGTAGACTGGTAAGTAGGTGGCGTGATGTTACCACTGCACACTGGCGCGCTTTACAAATCATTTTATGTCAATACTAACGAACGGATCCGACATATATTATTTCTTCCCTGTAACAAAGGTGAAATATTTTTAAAAGCACGTGAGGCAGATGATCTTATACGTGTTGCGTGATAAGTTAGAATTGAAAATCTTGTCATGAACGGGTCACAAGCAACATTACAACGAAACTGAGTCGGTACTTTCGGACTTACGACGTCGATTGGAAATCATATACCACGCGTGTATTGGTTTCAGTCCTTCGTACAACCAATAAAATAGAACGTACTATCATAGATTACTTCTAGTTTATCACAAACACCTTACACAATACACATTGACGAGGAACATAAGGCCTATTTCGCGTTTAAATCACAACATAATGTACACAAATAGATTCAATATGTGTGATTAACAGTATCTAATGCCGAATACATACATACGACACAGTACATAGTGTCGCATCACATGAGCCATTATGTATTCATAGCGACGTGCAGACAATTTACTTATTTAAATTACGTCGACACCTTCCCGGCGCCGACTAATCTAATAATCATCTGAAACACTAGCGGCCTAGCAGCTAGCAGGCGGGACACGGCACATTATGTCTACAAGCTATTCAATATTATGAAAGCGGCTTCACGTCAGTAAAGGTCGCGTCTTCTTTTAGCACTCAACTCTTATTAACATCATCTTACAAGCTAATTGGAAATGAGAATCGAGATTATAACAGAATCATAGCGTGCTCTTAGTATTATTCAAATGTCGTGCTGACGGATGTTTGCAGTTCTGTTGTAAGGCCATCATGCATGTCGAAGCGGTCACCAAGGAGTTGAAGATGCACCTACCATTTTTTTTTTTTTGGGGGGGTTGGAAATCATCAAATGACTCCTCCCGCTCTGGGCGGAGCGGAAGGGAGTGTCAGACTCTTACTGACTAAAAAGCACCCATGTTCCTTCATTGGCCCTTTATGTTCCAGGGCCGCGGTATCTCTTTCGAACAGTCCCGCAGCCCTGGCAGGCACCGGCCCTTGCGGGCCCCTCCCGTTTGCTGACATCTCTTTGAGGCGCGCGTGGAACACGAACGCGCCGTCGACACGGCCTGCCCGTCGTCATACGACGGACGGACGGCGAGCTAGCCCATTACTCGCCGTTCACAGGCCCGCGCCTACGGTGGGCGAGAGCCATCACGGCGTGGCCCCCGACGCCCGGTGCTTCTCCCGCGGCGGCTGGGACGTGAGGAGGTTCTCTCCCTCTCACGTTCCGCCGCCTCCTTCGCTAGCATGACTGCTTCGCAGAAGGAGGCGACGGCTTCCCATTCCCTCTCGCCCCGGACCATGGCTTGAACCAGGGCCGGACGCGAGAGGTAGCCGCCGCCAATCGCCGCTACGAGGACACGGCGGTGCTCCGCCCAAGCAGAGCAGACCTCCACGGTGTGCTCCACCGTGTCCTCCGGTCGATCCTCGCAATTGTAGCACCCGGGCGTTTCCTCCCGCCCGATTCGGTGCAGGTACCTCCCGAAGCACCCGTGTCCGGTGAGGACCTGCGTCAGGCGGAAAGATGCACCTACCATGAGATTTTTATCCGCTTGTTGTCCGTCTGTGAGATGTATACAAGGTGTCATCGGACCCTTCAGATGTCGTCAACCAAGCGTTCTGTACATCGAACTAAGTGAGTCACACAAAAATTATTCCTGGGAAAGGTTTTTTTTTGTTGGCTGAATTTCTCGGTTTAAGGTAGGACTCAATGTAACGCCTCCATAAAATTGTGCTGATATTGGTTTGCGTTGAATAGTACAGGGATCATGGAGGTATTTAAAGTAAAGTAATAACATTAAAACATATATTTATAAAGAAACTTGTGGAAAAGTTGGAACTTGAAGATGACGCGAACATGCAGTGACTGGGAAGACAAGTGCCTTTCTGCTTCGTTAAGGGTCTTTTACATCCATTATTTTTTATTTAGAAAAACTTATGTTAGTCGTAATGTTACGTTACGTAATGTCAGTGGCTCCCTTACACCCATTTTTGAATGTAGTCGCATAAGATCAGACATGGTGGCTGTTTTGCCTGATCTTATTTGTTGAAATAGTACATTTTGATATAATTGGGAAAACTTTGTTATTTCATGCGAGGCGGAATTAACTAAATGTTATGGAGCCGAGATTCCGAGAACTGCAGTAACAAATCCCCACGCGTATCAAACGACGTTTTTAATACACTTTCGAAGAAATAAAATATTAGAACGTAAAGTATTTTTGTCAGGAATTATTAGGAAACTACGATTTAATTTGCTTTTTTTCCGCTCTTTGCTTTCGCCAGATTGAAGAGAAGCAAAGATATGATGCCGCTAAACAGCCTAATATGAAAAATAGAAAATTCAAATATTTTTTTTTAATTTAGAACACAAATAAATGTTCATTTGTTCATAAAATATTTGTTTTGAATAATCATGTTTATCTATGATATTCTATTTATAAACACAATTTAAATACTCAAAAAATATTTACGCCGTAAAGACGCATATCTCTTTGCCAAGATTAAAAAAAAAAAAAAAACAATCACAGCTGACTATACTCATTGAACCCATTTGGGCTTAGTATAAGTGTCGTTATCTGTGGGATATTTTTATTTCCGCACGTGTGCGCAAAAATATTAAATATACATTGCATGTTGAACCTAATCGTAGTGCAATAAGAACCAGTTTTCGAGGAATTATATTGAAAATCGTTGTTTGATACAAGTGGGCATTTGTTTCTGCAGTTCTCGACTCCATAAAACCTCAAACCTCGATAAATGTGTTAGTAGTTAATAAGTAGTTGATCAATTTAAGGATAGCTTTAATGCCGAAATCTATGGGAGATTTACAAAAAATTAATAACAAAGATATTTTTACAAAACCTATTTATTTACTACTTTACATTTATAGAAGACTGTCATCTAGTATGACATGACTGAGATGGGCCGCAGGCGGTGTAAAACCATCTTGATGGCAGGGACAACACAAATACCATAAAATCTAGTGTGTACGAAATACTTAACAACAAATGCAACGCTGCCACGAAAAACTTAACACCGTAGCCATGCGATCTCGAATAACTAAACCTCAAAAAGACATCGATAAAAGTCTTTTTTTATTTTATAATCAACCAAATCAAACATTTTAGAAAATTATTGTACGTATTCCAAATTTTAATTTCTATTAAGTTATGTATTAAGAGCATGTTTTTTCGTCGTTTGATACACGTGGGCATTTGTTACTGCTGCTCTCGGCTCCATAAAACCTCGAATGCAATAACAGTTTCCCCACTTATATCAAAATGTACTATTGCGGATCTCTGAACACACCGCCATCCATGTACTCAACAGATATTTTTTATTATTCAATATACGTCGTCGCGCTCGTTAGGTTTATTGCCCGACGCACCACCTCCTCGCAAGGTCACTCGCTGACTCGCCATTATTTTAGAACGACGCGCGGCTCGCACTTCTCGTACCTACGGGCTCCGGACGCTCGTAACCTAACAACGAGCTAACGGAGGACATGTAGTCTCTACAACATTTGTATCTGATTTCTTCGTTTTATTACTATTGTTAGATGGAGTTTAGGATGAGTGCCAACTGGACGTGGTATCATAGCTGTAACAATAACTGTAATATCTTTCATTAAGTTTCACGTCTATATTTTTGTTCGATTTTGCTGATGACCAATGTGGGTGAATCTATTCGTTCAATTGGAACACGGTTTGCAAAATATTCCTTTACGTTATTCAAGTACGTAATCCCTTCACAACACCTTCAAGATTTGACTAAAAAAAATACAATCATGTTATAAGGTAAAGTAATTTTTAAGTGGATTACGTAATAAAAATTGTTTTGAAGCTAAATAAAGAATCAATTTCTAAACAATTTGGTCTAAAACTGAGTGGAGTAGTAAGACAGTTTTCCTCTTTGCGTAACAGACGGGAGACTTGTGGACTCACAAATACAACGACGCTAGTTCAGTAACACACAGCAGCAGAGAGACGAGGGCGAACAAGTTGTCTCTTGAGACAAACGCTGCGACTGATAGTGCGATGACAAACGGTTTAAGTGCACTTGTTTGAGTCCCGCGACTGATTGCAGCGAAAACGATGATTTAAGGACTTTAGTTTTAAGTGTTTGCAACGAAGGTAACTTTGTCAGTTCCTGATCATTGTGTACGACTGTTTCTTGTAATGAGAAGGAACAGTCTCTGATCGCCAGTTCTGCGTGGTGCACGTTGGCTAGCTGAGAGGTTTAGATTTGTTTAGATTTCATGTTGAGATTATACATAAATTATGATTATGATTGATTACATATATGTGCACGTCTTACATCGTCGTACATCGTTCTCACATATATGTATAATGTCAACATGAATGAGGTAACCACGATCTTGTAACAATATTTTGATTGAAAAGAGTGTCCATGGAGTTTCTTGCCCATTCTTCTCCATAGAGGTCTACGCTTTGGAATGGGCAACTAAAGTACTTTCACAAGTTATTATGTCTTGTGTCTGTGACTGTACAAAAAATATATTAAAAACCCTTTTTATAAATAAGCTTTTATAAAATATATTAAAAGAAGGAAATAAACCTTGGAGTACATAAAAACGAAAAAAAAAATGTTATAAAAAGCTTTTCGCGTGAATAGAAAAGGCAAAAAGAACTAAACGCGACAAGCTTTTTTTATTAAAAATGTTATGTAGTAACATGTTGTACAGGAAGTCGTTATAATCTCCTCGTCTGATCTCACAAGTCTGCCCTCGCGGTATGATCGCTCTCAGCGTTTTTTCCTAGAAGGAGATATATATTATTTTTTGTTCCAGAACATGACTATGTTGTTATTCCGAGGACTTATCGAAAATTAAGTTACCACGGGGAACTTATTTAGTTTGGCACATTCTTAGGAAGAAGTACGTTTTATCTTCTACTCTTTGTGGTTCTGTTGTGTACACCATCGATGTTAGCATAAAGATTTTCATGGTTTTGAGCTTATCAATCTTCTATTTTGACCTTACATCTAACACCCCTTGTTAGTATGTTCTTTCGAAAGGTCAGGTGCGTAGTACTCACATCAAAACTTTGAATATGAGCCAAGCAAAACGAGTATCTAAAGATGGGCTGGTGGCATTCATTCTGTAGTGTTCTGCCTATCCTCATGGAAAGACGAGATAAAAATGAAATCTACAAACTAAAATAAAAGAACATCGTTCGAAAGGACAGAGCGAAGACAGTAGAAAGTTACCTATACCGAAAGTTGGCAGTAGGTATACATAGGCATGTTGACTGCACTATAAGGTGAAGACCACGGACTCTGATCTCGTTGTCCGGTACATGGCGGTCGCCCGCTCGGTCGCTACAGACACCCCCTTATTAATTTCCAACAGTAAGATTACTCTGTACTTAATCGTATAACATGTTACGCTACAAACCAATCAAAAAGCTTGTCTTTGATGAGCAATGACCGTTTGATCCTGAATTGAGGAAAAGTTTTCCACTTTTTTTTTCGACTGCTGAGTATGAGGTTCTGGGTTCGATTGCCGGGTCGGGCAAAGTGTTATTGGGTTTTCCCATCAGGAATTGCTCAGTAGCAGCCACGGAGTCTGGACTTTTGCCCGGTTGATGGCAACAGGCTCGCCCCCTATTACATACGTCTTCAACATAACTGGCAAAATGTGGGTGTACTATTAGGTACACCTCTGCCTAACCCTTCGGGGATTATAGGTGTGATGTTATGTTATGTTTATTTTTTTACATTGTGTCACGTTTTTTTAACAAAATAATCTATGCTATTAAACAGAGTAAACCTTCTCTTCTTCACCGTGTGTACATAAGCTTTATGCAGAAAACGTTTAGTTGTAGCGCAAGCAAAGGGTTCAACAAAAAATAGATCCGCAAGGTAATCTCCGTCTGCCATGCGACGGCGACGGATCGTTTTTACTGAACCGAGCCAAGCCGCGCCGAGCCGAGCCGTGCCGAGCCGTGCCGAGCCGAGCCGAGCCGAGCCGATGGGTCATGGTTACATCAACTGTTCACTTCCTGCTTTGTTTTTGCTAACATTATTAAAGCTTTCTGTCCCGACTAACGGGTTATGTGACCAGACGGTTCACGTTAACTGATCGAATATATTATTATCAGTGAGGAGGTTTTCCGAAAGATAAAACTTTTTGCAAAAAATAAAACCGACTTCATAATCACAAAAAAGTGAAAAATAATTTTAGCTTCAGAAGTCGGTGACTTTAGTTTGTTTGATTCAGTTTTTTGGCACCGACTTCGTATTTTTTCATTTTTAGTGGCAATATCCTATACAAATATTTTCTATGCGTTCATTTTACATTGTAAACCATACATTTCATGGTAATAGGCTTATTCTTACTTCCTTACTAATATTATAAATCCGAAAGTAACTCCACAACAACAAACAAGTAACAGACTTCAGAGTCAAATGCTCATAAAATAAAAACTAATAGGCCTACCTGAATCAAATTTTTATGGGACCAATTCGAAACTATTCCGCATCAAACAAAAAAAGAATTACGTAAATCGGTTCAGAAACTTCGGCGTAATCGGTGTACATACATAAAAAAAAAAAATATATATATACCTGCCGAATTGAGAACCTCCTCCTTTTTTTTGAAGATCTGATATAAGTAGTTATTGAGAAAAAAGTTTTGCAATAGAATATGATAACGGAGAGAAGAAAAATCAGTGTTAAGACCTGAATAGGTACCAAGAATCTATTATTGTCTGCACAGAATACTCGTATCCGCAAACCTTGTGATAAGTTTCCAGAAGAAATAGCTAAAGTTCGACTACTAAATAAATTACTAAAACTAAATAATATGTCGCGAAGCATGGCGTTGCCTACAGGTGAGTCCCAAACACACAGCGATCACATAACGAGCTTACCGGATAACACAATAGTTGCCATAGCAACCGGCCCTATATGTAGGTAGGAAAATATGAGCCACGATCGGTATTCTGACTCTATATATGTTTCGTTGATATCTGTTTTCAGTAAGCAATCTCTATCAAAAGGTGTTTCATAAAATCTTTTTGTAGGCTAACGAAAGACTCTTAGAAATATAATTGAACTGGAAATTATAAAACATGTTTTCATTTCATTGTTTGATAGGGTTGGGAATATTATTGATTGGTTGCTTGCATAAAGCAATTAATTAAGCACTCGACTACTTAATTAGAAGGAAAAAAAAAACAAACTTGAACACGGCCGAAGCCACAAACATTTATCTGCGGCAGATATTATGCGCCTCAATCCTTGTTTTCCCTCAAAGAAAAACAAATAACATCACTGCTTGTATCAACACGCCGCGACCCGAGAACCTTCTTTTAAATAAATGCCTTCGTTTCACTTCACAGAAAAAGCATTCAATATTTTTCTTTGGAGACCGTTCAATATCAATGCAGTACAAACTAGTGGTCCGACATCCCAGGACCGCCAGACCTTACTTATTTTACTGATTTACACAATTTTGTGATCGAGTAGTGTTAGTATGTACTTGTACTATGAGCGTATGAACTTGCTAGCTTGGGCCGACGGTCATTTTTCAGGTATTGTGCTAAAGTTACGTGAAAATATCTCAATTTTTTTACAGTCATTACATCAAACTACCAAACACTTCCCGCTGGCGGAAATTCCTGCCAGGTGCTGACTTTTATCTGTGTTGTATAAAATATTGTTAAAAATGAATCATCAAACTACGAGTACCAAACACTTCCCGCTGGCGGAAATTCCTGCAGGCGCTTTTAAAGACCGAAAAAATAACGTTTTTAATATAGTTTGAGTCTAATTTTTATATTTGATACTCGGGGTATAATTCCAACACTATTTTAAGTAGCCAGACCAATCATTAAGTCGCAATTAATTATTTTTGAATTTAATTTAAAAAACCAATGCGCTCATACAGCGACATCGGCGACAGTGTCCGGGGAATGTTTGGCCTCCATATTATATAAACATCAGAACACAGATTTTTAAAAAAGTGAGTATTATTTATACATAGCTAATTGCAGTATATACTAACACTACTCGATCCCACTCATTTTGTTAGTTATAAAAACAGTAAGGTGTGGCGGCCCTGGGATCTTGCTCTATGGCTAAGACTTAATGTTCCCGACGTCGTCGGTTCAAGTTACGAGTAGTGCCGAGTCGGGATCGCGTGGCGGTGACAATCCAATTGAACAATCATATCGAGTCGCCTGTTTATACGATTGCCGAGCCCGCCAGCCCGTGGCGATCCGCTGCGGATCCGATGTGGATACGGCGCTGCCATTGTGTGTAATCAGTGTGCACGGAGCGCGGCGCGCGGTGCTTCTCGTGGTGTTGAGTTAGTGGATGCTTTGTGCTTTCTATTTGACGTGACATTTGGAAAGAGATTATTGCCTCGTTGCTCTAGTGTAGTGTAGTCTCGTTGCTCGGTCCTGGAAGTATATATTTATTTATTTAAGGGCAACCAACAAAGCATACACCAAAACGGTAAGGAGTAAGGCCGATGGAAACAATGTAAACACTAAAATAAAGCTTCAGTACTAATAATGCGACAGTAACGCAAGACGATGTTTCGAAGAAATCAGCCTTTTAATCATTGTTATCTTAAGTTGTTAACTTAGGCTCA
This sequence comes from Eurois occulta, assembly GCA_950022335.1. Classification (NCBI taxonomy): domain Eukaryota; kingdom Metazoa; phylum Arthropoda; class Insecta; order Lepidoptera; family Noctuidae; genus Eurois; species Eurois occulta. The sequence goes on along the minus strand of OX465494.1, from coordinate 165,595 downwards.
TTAATGAGCCAAGTCTAATAAAGTCTAGAATAATAATTTATTTTATTTTATTTGATTTATTTTTGAGTTAATTTAGTCTATTTAGTTCTCAGAACTTGATTATTACCACATACCTAATTAATCACTTATTTCATAAATTATATTATTATATCTCATTTAGTTCGTTACACAACAACACAGCGTCTGTCCCTGAACTAAGTAAAACTAAAACAAGCTCATTATTAATCTCACTAATATTATAAATGCGAAAGTTACGATGGATGTTTGTTACTCAATCACGCCAGAACGGTTGAACGGATCTAGATGAAATTTGGAACAAAGATAGATTATAGTCTGGAATAACACATAGGCTATTTATTATCACGCTATTAATTTAGGGGGATGAGCTATAGAGCATTACAACCATATTCTTGGCTACTGTGTGACAATTCTTGGCGACGACGGTTTGACAACTGACAAATGTCATAGCATGCATTAGAATAGAACAAAATCAAAATCAATCAAAATCAAAATATTTTTATTTCACATAGGCCTACATGGGCACTTATGAAACGTCGACAAAAAGGTGCACGGTTCGGGTTGGTCGTTTCCTATGGAGAAGAACCAGCAAGAAACTCCATGGTTACTCTTTTAAAATGATTAGTTTTACAATATTATCATGTTACAGCATTAGTACTCAAGTATGGGGGGACAGCATAGGCCCGACAATAAGTCGTTGCTTACTACACAAGAAAAACGGAAAACAAGATAAAAGGTTAACAAAAGTTAACACACATCTAGGAATCTACAAGGCCTACACTGTTCACACATTCAAAAACAATCGTTAAAAAGAATCTATACAAAGGCAAGAAAATATTATAAAAGACTAAATTAAACAAGTGACAAAAATATTGTCATCAGTGCTGCAACTATTCTGAACAAAGGGTGTTTAAGTGATGTGATAACCATTGTAAAAAAAGAAAAAAAAAACCATTGTAAATTAAAATGAAAAGAAAACAAAAAAAAAATTGATTGAGAATAGTTAGAGACATCCACATATTTGTGCTGTTTATGAGCTACCAGGGAAGCCGCATGCGCAGAAGGAACTAAAGCCAAACCTCTTTATCTTCAACGTAGTCCTTGATTTTGTAATATGCTTTTTCAATAAGGACACATTTAATGTAATTTTTGAACTTTCCATCGGTCAGTTCTATAACTGACTTAGGTAATTTGTTATAAAAACGTATACTGTTAATAAGAAAAGACTTACTAGTTTTTGTTAACCTGAATTTGGGTATTACAATTTCGTGTTTACTGCGTGTATTAGTATTGTGGAAGTCGCTTCTAATTTTGAAAAGCCCTCGGTTTTTGCGGACATATAAAATACATTCTAGGATATAAAGGGAAGGCAGAGTCAGTACATCGATCTCTTTAAATTTTTCTCTGAGGGACTCGCGAGGACCCATTTTATAGATCGCGCGGACTGTCCGCTTTTGTTAAATGAAAATTGAGTCAACGTCTGCCGCCGATCCCCACAGCAGAATGCCATAAGACATAATACTGTTAAACGTTTCTTTAAAATTCAAAAACTGTTCTCCTTCAAAATAACTTTATTCGTATCACACGATTATAACCACAAACAACTCGCTTCGTAGCTCAAAGATGACTGCCATGGAATCACTCATGGGTCATAAGCAAGATTCTCAGTAGTACCCACTTAACCGAGTACTAACGACATTTTGCCGCCATTACCGTATCGGAAGTCAAAATTGAGCTACGAATTTAAAACAAAAGTAAGAATAATATTACAAATTAAACAAAACATTATTTTAAAATACAAATAAAAAATTAACATAATTTATATTACAATAAACAATAATTAATATTTTACTTATTACAAACTTCCGTAAATCAACATGTTTTGATAGAATTCACAACTTATTTATAATAAATTTGGCAAATGTGTTTTAAAAATGCACAATATTTAATAGAAATTAATACATGAATTTTAATCAAGCTTACAATTCGTCCATCCTGATTAGTTTCGCGTCCCCGCGAATATCGCTACTGAGCAAAAGAAACTATTTGAAAATATTACATAATTTAATAATTACCCAAACATTCAATACTTCATAGTATTTATTATTCTAGAATGACAACGTTATTTCAGTTATTGTGCACTTTGTACTTTAAGTAGCCTTTCGCTCATAGCAGCTCTCATAGTTTTGTGCACATTGCACTTCAAAGGAGCCTTTCGCTCATAGCGGCTCATAGTTTTGTGCACATTGCACTTCAAAGGAGCCTTTCGCTCATAGCGGCTCATAGTTTTGTGCACATTGCACTTCAAAGGAGCCTTTCGCTCATAGCGGCTCATAGTTTTGTGCACATTGCACTTCAAAGTAGCCTTTCGCTCATAGCGGCTTATATGGTTATGTGCAGATTACAGTTTAAAAGTAGCCATTCGCTCATAGCGGCTTACATACTTCTAAGAGCTCAACACTCAAGCTCATAATATTGTAGGTTAACAATAATGTTGAGCAATTCCCAGTTTTCAATTTAGTAACAAAAGTTTATATTTAATAATTGCTCCTAAAATAATATGCCAAGTCATTAATTAATTAATTATTTTTAAAACTGTTACTCAATCATCATACAAATCACATAAATTGTTTCATTACATTTAACAAATAAAAGTAACAACTTACTAACCTTATGTGATAATCAACTTCATAATTATGAAATTTACTTAATACACAAACATTAAGTATTCAGACACCGTAACATGGGTTTCTCTTACTCTAATTTTATATTATTTTAATCATCTGTACTCTCGCCAGAAGAGGACTCACTACCTTTATTATTAAAACAAAGCCAAGGATGTATTTTGTCTATAGAGAATACACCCTTATACTTTGACGCCCCTTTCTTTTTAGTAATAGGAGTATCTTCAACCTCATACCTGTCGTGATCCAAAACTTTAGTTATTCTGTATGGCCCTGAGCATTTAGTTAACAACTTTTTACTTTTTCCTACAGTATGTGCTACTCTTTCAACCCTCACCAAGTCTCCAATTTTAAATTTTAAAGGTTGCTTCCTTTTTTTATCGAACCGATTTTTCTGTTTTTCTTGCGACTTTTTTGTATGATCGTCTACGTCATTCCTAATCTTACGTAATCTATTATAACAGTTGCTCAATTCATTTTTGTCATGTGTATTTATAACTATATCATCATCAATTTCCGAAACTATGCTACCTTCATTAATCCCAGTAAGCCTTAACCCAAACAAAACCTCAGAAGGCGTCTTACCCGTCCCTTTGTTTAAGGTGTTGTTTAGGCCCCACTGTACCTGTAATAGTCTGTCATCCCAAAGTCTTTCGTCTTTACCATGATTTTGTGAAGCTAAAGAATCCAAAATTGTTCTATTATACCGCTCCACCTGACCATTTGCTCTAGGTGAAGCCACTGCATTTTTTATATGATGGACTCCTATTTCAGTAAGAAAACTTTTAAACTTTGAACTTGTAAATGACGTGCCTCTATCACTGATTAGTCGTTTTGGTAAACCGAACGTGCCAAAATAATCCCTAAGAACTGAAATAGTGGAAGTGGACTTGGTATTTTTAACCGCCTTTAACACAATAAATTTTGTGAACGACTCTACAATCACCAAAATGTAACAGTTTTTCCTTTTTGATTTCACGAATGGACCAACATGATCAACATGAATAGTATCAAAGGGCGTATTTACTTTAGGTATAGGGTGCAAGAAACCCTGCTTTTTCCCTGCCGGCAATTTGTTATGAGCACATTCTAAACATGAATTTACATATTTTTGAATAAACTTTCGCATGCGAGGAAACCAGTAATGTTCTTTTATTTTATCTAAAGTCTTATCGAATGCAAAGTGACCTATTTCATCATGGTTTTTCTGGAGGATTTGCCACCGACAACCCTTTGGTACCACCCACCTTAATCCATTTTCAGTTACTTTATAAACCCTATCGCGCTTTAGGACGAAATTCTTACGTATTTCTACCATGTCATCATAGTCTTTGTCAGAAAGGATTTTCTTGATGCGTTGTATTTCAGAATCCCCTAGCTGTACAGTCGTTAACCAATCATCAGTTATTGTCATAATGTCAAAAGTGTCAATAGACTGAATTATCCCTGCATTTTCCACAGTCGGATTTCTACTCAGAGCATCAACGTGAATCATGCCTTTGCCGGATTTGTATACTACATTACAGTCATACTCCTGAATCAAACTCCACCATCGCGCAACTCGGGGTAACATGTCTCGTTTTAAAAACGTTGCCCTAAGAGAGTTACAGTCTGTTACAATGGTGAAGTTTAACCCAAGCACGTATGTTCTGAACTTCACTAGAGCAGCAATAACGGCAAGAGTCTCTAACTCATACGACGAAAAATGGGACTCCTCAGGCGAAGTCTGTCTACTGTAATAAGCCACCGGTTTGAAAACTCCATCGATTTGTTTTTGAAGTAAAACACTACCTATACCGTGTTTGCTGGCATCTGTGTGTATTTGTGTTTCAAGATTAGGATTATACAATGCCAGTACGGGCCTTGAAATCAGTGCATTTTTTAGTTTATCAAATGCTTCTTCTTGAGCTTGTGACCAAACCCAAACAGAGTTTTTCTTTAATAATTTCGTAAGGGGACGAGCTATCTCTCCGAAACCCCTGATAAAACGTCGAAAAAAACTGGCTAGGCCGATAAACTGTCTAACATTGTGTACATCTTTTGGCTTAGGAAAGTTTTTAACGGATTCAATTTTTTTAAAGCCCGGTCTTACACCTTCGTTGGAAATTTCAAAACCTAAGTAATCAACATGGTTTTGAAAGAAATAACATTTTTGCGGTTTTAATGTTAAGCCTGCCTCCCTAAACCTTTGAAGTACGATTCCTAATCTTTCTATGCCTTCTTCAAATGACCTACTCGGTACCAAGATATCATCCATGTAAGCTAATGCAATATTATAGCGTAAATTGCCCAAGACCAAATTGATAGTTCGCTGGAAAACGGCTGGTGCGTTGGCTAGACCGAAAGGCATTCTATTAAATTCAAACTGCCCATCGGGCGTTACAAATGAGCTTTTACCTCTGCTCTCTTCAGTTAGTGGAATTTGGTAATACCCAGATGCCAGGTCTAAAGCACAAAAATACTTGTTCCCAGCCAAACGATCAATCTGGTCCTCAATACGAGGCAGCGGATAATGTTGCTTAATAGTTTTCTTGTTCAAGGCACGATAGTCCACACAAAGCCGTTTATCTCCAGTTTTCTTTTTTACTAGCAGAACTGGACTCGCGTATGGAGACTGAGACTCTCTTATGATGTCAAATTTTAAGAGTTCATCAACCATAATTCTAACTTCCTCCCGTTCTGAATGACTTAACTTGTATGGTCGATAAACGACTGGCTCCGTATCTACTAGCTGAATATTCATTTCTGCAACCGTTGTCTGTCCTAGTTCAGACAAATCCTTGGCAAAACAATCGCGATATTGGCTCAAAGTATTGAATAATTTAAGTCTCTGATTTAAGTCTAAATTTTCATCAATATTGAGGTCATCTAATGTTAATGGAGGTTTACCGCCGCAATTTTGAATTGCATGTATTCTATTAATGTTTTTAATGTTATTAATAATTCGAAAAGCACGTGCCAAGACTTGTCCCTCTTTAAATTGAATTAATTTATTGTCATAGTTTAGAATAGTTAAATAACCACTACCATTTTTTATATTGTAAGGGCCAATTTCTACACTATAGTTTAAGCGATGACCATTTTCAACAAAAACAATTCCATTAAATTCGAAATCAGTAATTACTTTTACAGAAATACAACCTTCAGCCTTAACTGTTTTGTAAGACTTCAAAATCAGTCGTGTATCATCTTGCACTCGTTTATCATTAATAACTAAATTTGTATCAGATTTAAATACCCATATGTGGGGTTGTTCTGTAGCCGTTTGACCAATGAGTAGGTCATAGTTTAGGTAACTATCAGGAACAACAATTGCCTCGACAGAAATTTTAGCTTTGTCAATCATTAATGTAATTATAGTCTTACCTAATGCATTTACGTATGTATTACCAAAGCCTTTAAGAGACGGCAAATTATTCGTCTGCCATTTTTCACGCGGTACAATTACTTCTATAATCGATTCTTTGACCAACGTACACTGACTACCAAAATCTACGTACCCTGTCAACTGGACATTATTAACGTTAACACTCTTGATAAATTTGTTGTCTGCTCCTAAGTTACTACTATTATCTAGTCATAATGTCTTAACTTCTGCTTTTGTCCAAACGCTCCTATTACAGGCAGGATCATCATGACCAATGCGCTTACATTTTTGGCACTTAACAATAGGTTTTTTACATTCTGGTATCGTGTGACCAGTTTCATGGCAGTTAAAACACTTCAAAACTCTAACCATTTCATTTTTTACAGGTTTACGCGTTTCGGTTATAGGACGTACTGGTTTCTTAGTGAACCTATCTGATCGCTCATGTTTGACACCCCTCAGGTAGCCCAGCAACTTATCAGCATCCTCAAAACCTACTGCTTCTGCACCGTACCGAACTGATCTATCATCTATTCCGTAAACAATGCAGTCAATCGCATTCCTACCTTCTATACCACACCTATTCAAAGCTATTAATTTTTCATAATAGTACTCTTCTAAATCATCTCCAAACTTTGCCCTTTTAGCTAACATTTCCGTAAGCAAATGGCCATAATTTTCGTACGACGGGAAAGCAGATTTAAGTTTTTCAACCCATTGATCCCATGTAAGCAAAATTGATGGCTGTCCTTCGTACCACTTTTTGGCAGTACCTACTAGCTTTGGGAGAGCATAATGAGCCGTCTGTTTACAATCCCAGCCGTAGATCTCAGAGCATTCTTTAACTTTATTCAACCAAGTAACAATTGTTTGGTTTTTCAATTTAGGATCAAATTCTGGAACTACATTACTATTGGTAAATCTTTCTTTACGCTCTGGATTTACAGCTGAAATGGATTGCAATGATTCTTTGATTAATTTAAGTAATTCATGATTAACAGCATCGGTAGATGCAGGCTGCGGCGGCGCAGATGCAGTGTTTTCATTTGTAAACGATCTGACTGGACTACGTGATCTATTAATGCTTTCTCTGAGAGGGGTCTGCAATCTACGACGCCTCTGCCTACTACGACTACGATCTATAATTCTACCTGTGGGTAGATGTGCGTGCGTGTCCGTTGGTGGCGCACATGGTTTGTGATGCGGTAATGGCGTTATTACGACTGACCTGCTTCGACTTCTTGCTTGCGACTCCACACGCCGAGGTGACCTTCTGGATCTGTGCCGCTCAGAGCAACGAATATCGCTGCGGGGTGCTGCCGACGAGCGATGACTTTGTCTCGAGGCTCGAGCACGTGTCCGGGATCGGCTGCGTCTCGAGGTCCCTCCCGGCATGACGCTGTGATGACTTCTAATGGACTTCTGTCTGTTCTCGGACCGGTCACTAGGCATCTTCCGATTGTACTAACAGCACAATGTCCAATAACCTGAAAACATTTTTTGAAACAACGAGTATCTATTTCATATATGTCCTATGTATCAAACATGTTATTCAAATATTAAGCAAATTATTGAATAAATGAGATCTGTATTTGGTTACTGTTGTTTATTTTATATTGCAAAGCAGATTTTGTTTTTTTTATTTTTATAATACAGGTTGATTTAAACCATCCCAATAGCATACAAGAATAAATCCCGGTCAGTGGGTCGTTTTAGCCAATTTATGCAAAATAACAACCTCTCTAGTAACCTCGCCACAGGTTATTTTAATGAACATTTTTAATCCCTACAGGGTGTAAAAAAAAAACTCCACCGAGCAATTATCTGAGCATTGCATCATGTAGGTACATACATGAAACCTAAAAACATTGAGCAAAAAAAAACATTGTTGGGAAAGAGAAAATATAAGAGAAAAAAAAATCAAAACTAAAACTTTCACCTTCAATATTTCAGTAACCCGAATACCCTCAGTTCTAGTCTAGTACAAAAAAATGATCGTATTTTACAGTAAAATACGTGACTTTCGGGTTGCTAAGCGCCTTTTTACACCATATAACATGCCAAAAAATCGAATCAATAAATAATAATGATAATAATCTTTCAGCAGAATTGCAACAATAAGGATAAATTTTTCCATTATGGTATCAACAGAAAAATTTGGCACAACACTTGCAATAATAAATTACACAAATAAAAATCATATTTTAATGTTCAAATACACAAATAACATACCTTATTGTAGGCGTATGATCACACCAGGATGGTAGCAATAGGTGCACCAGAATCCTTGGCGTTATCCCTGCTTCTGAATTGTTAAACGTTTCTTTAAAATTCAAAAACTGTTCTCCTTCAAAATAACTTTATTCGTATCACACGATTATAACCACAAACAACTCGCTTCGTAGCTCAAAGATGACTGCCATGGAATCACTCATGGGTCATAAGCAAGATTCTCAGTAGTACCCACTTAACCGAGTACTAACGACATTTTGCCGCCATTACCGTATCGGAAGTCAAAATTGAGCTACGAATTTAAAACAAAAGTAAGAATAATATTACAAATTAAACAAAACATTATTTTAAAATACAAATAAAAAATTAACATAATTTATATTACAATAAACAATAATTAATATTTTACTTATTACAAACTTCCGTAAATCAACATGTTTTGATAGAATTCACAACTTATTTATAATAAATTTGGCAAATGTGTTTTAAAAATGCACAATATTTAATAGAAATTAATACATGAATTTTAATCAAGCTTACAATACTGTGGAAATAAGCATAGTATATTAACCTAGCTGTAGCTGCATCAGTTAACTGCCTTATTTTCCTTACTGCATATGCAGCTGAGCTTAACCTACCCGAAAGAGTTCTAATGTGCGGTCCCCACTGCAATTTTGAATCGATAGTAATCCCTAGGAATACAGTTTCCGCTATAACATCAAGTTTTTTGCCGTCAAGATTTAAATTTATATCCCGTTGAGGTACATTTGGTAAAGAGAATTTTAGACATTTTGTTTTGTTCGCATTCAGTAAAAGATTGTTAGCTGCGAACCATTTCGAGAGAACAGTTAGACTTTCGTTGGCATGTAAGACATCCGTATCCTTTCTATCTATTTTAAAAATTAGCGAAGTGTCATCAGCAAATAGAATTATATCCGATAATTTGGCCATCATGAACGACTATTTCAAAGGATTTGTCACAGGTATAAGTGGCCTAGCGGTTCAGCGATCGCCCTGTAAACCGAGCTTCGCAAGTTCGAATCGCAGCCAGTATTCACTTTTTGTGATTTTTTTTAATGCTATTAGATTTTCAAAAATAATAAACATGGTTCGCGAGTTCGATCCCCAACCAGTTTTCACTTTTTGTAAGTTTTAGGTATTTTGTTTTATTTTTATGCTTTAAGTTTTTCAAATCATTACAAAATAGATTAATGTATACTTTTCGTTTTTTTACCATTCAAAAGACAGGTAATCATAAATTAATGAATGAAAATTGACCAATTTACACTATATAAAAAAAAATCTCTAAAAAGTTGAAAAAGGAAGACATACTCAAAACGCAGCAGCCATTCGCTCAGCCACTGCGCCAACCGTGTCGTCATATAACTGTGGTTGTGGCTTCCTCAGGCATTGCTGCAACTTTGCTTATGGGTGGTCGGACTGCACATTCCATTTTCAAATTGCCGCTGAATCTTGCATGCGAAGATACGCCCCAACATGCAATATCACCAAAAACGGGGGAAGTAGTTTGGGACGAGTGCACAATGTCGCACAAGCATGCATTAGAGGCATTGAACCGCAGCTTGCAGGACATCCGCGGCAACCAGGTGCTGATGGGTGGCGTCATCATTTTGTTCGCAGCGACTTTAGACCCTGTGAACGGTGAGTAATTAGCTAGCTCGCCGTCCAACCGTCTTATGACGACAGGCCGTGTCGAAAGCGCGTTCGTGTTCCACGCGCGCCTCAAAATGATGTCAGCAAACCGGAAGGGGTCTGCAAGGGCCGATGCCTGCTGGAGCTGCGGGACTGTTCGAAAGAGATACTGTGGCTCTGGAACACAAAGCGCTAAGAAGGGACATGGATGACACTCCCTTCCGTTCCACCCAGCGCGGGAGGAGGGGTCATTTGAAAAGCCAACTTTAGACAGATACTGCCAGTTAATAAGAGGGGCCATTTTGTAATAAAAAAGGGGCACACTGGCGGATGAAACGCATGTCTCATGGCGTCGCCACTGTGAAAACCTCCTGAATTGAAAAGCTCCATATTACGTGCATCATGCGCGTCCAACTGTAAAACGACCACGAAGCAGGTGTCTTTGCGAATAAGCTGCTGCAAATGAGAGAGGGTCGTCTGAAATCCGACGGAGATGGGAAAATTCTATTTTCCGAAGAATTTTCCCATCCAACTGCTGTGCTAGCGCCAAAGAACGAGTGGGTCAGTAAAAAAAACAAAAGTATACACATCCATATCATTGTGATGGCTGATGATGATAGTACTGCCTACTCCGTTGAATTTCTCAACTCCCTGGAGTTATCGAGCGTGCCGTCCCATCAGCTGGAGCTTAAATTTGGCGTACCAGTTTTGGTGATGCGAAACCTTGATGCAACCAGACTGTGCAACGGTACCAGGCTTCGTATCACAGAGCTGAGCTGCTAAAGGAGAGAGCGTTTTAAGTCCCCGCATAGGCATTTAGACAACAAACTAAACAGGGCCTGCATAACCTTTTGGCAATGCAGGAGGATGATAGGTAAGAAGTGGGGCCTATCCCCTAAAATAATACTCTGGTTATACTGCACGGTGGTCCGACCCATGATTACTTACGGGGCAGTGGTCTGGTGGCCCCGCACTAAACTAGCTACAGCCTCCATCAAACTGCAACGCATGCAGAGACTTGCCTGCATGGCGACTACATGCTGCATGCGGATTACCCCGACCGCGGCTCTGGAGGTCATGTTGGGGCTCCCACCGCTCGATCTGTTCATACAGCAGGAAGCGACGATGGCGGCAGTATGTCTTGAAACACTTCAACTTTGGGGTAAGAAGTCTCTCTTTTTCTTTCTTTTTTTAAAAAAAACGTTGCTCCACACTAGGATTTCTCCTGTGTCGTGGGTGCGTTTACAAACATTTAAACTCACATACACAAACAGCCAGACCCGAAACAACTACCTGCAGGTCATACAAATATTTGTTCCGTGCGGGAATCGAACCCACAACACACCGCGATACTGGAGGGATTTTATAACGAGTTCCCCCTAGCGAAAGCTATTAACGATCGGATACCCAAGTAATTCGTATTCGACAAAAAATACAATGAGGAGGATCACCGCTGTGAGGGTCTAAGCCCCGCGGAAGTACGGATCTTCACGGATGGACAGGTACCGGCACTGGAGCTGGAGTCTTCTTGGAAGATCTCTACATACACATAGCCGCACCATTGGGATCCATAACACGATATTTCAGGCAGATTGTATGGGCATTGCCCTGGCGGCATTGGCAATTTTAGCCAGGGAAGTTGTGGACCACTCAATTTGCATACTTTCAGACAGCAAGGCTGTACTACTAGCATTAAACAACCACACAGTCAACTCTGGGTTAATACACGAGTGTCATCAACGTCTGAACCAGGTTGGTAATCTCAATAATATAACCATTCAATGGATAAAAGGACACAGCGAGTCCCGAGGCAACGATACAGCGGACGAACTCGCTAGAAGGGGATCAAGCATGGCAGCAGTGGGACCTGAACCCATACTGCCACTCCCCTTCGGGTACCTACGCACACTGGTAAGGAAACGAACCAGTGAACAACACCACAAACTGTGGCTAAACCATGGTGAGTGTAGGCAGGCCAAGGATGCACTTCCTACCATCGACGGCCGCTTCACGAAAAAAGCGCTTCGGCTGACCAAACTACAGCTGCGCACTGTTACAGCCGCCATCACTGGACACGGCTCTTTTAACAAACACCTCTTTGCCATATGAGTCACAGACATCCCTCTGTGCCGAGCCGCATGGAGGAAGATGAGACAGCAGCCCACGCGCTTCTGCACTGCCCAGAGGTTGCATCATACAGGGCAAAGTACTTCGGTAACCCAGGTACTCTCCGCGAGACTGTCAGCGACATCAAGGCGCTGCTGGCTTTTCTCGGGGAGCTGAGGTGGATCGAATAGATTTCCCACCCGCACGCAAAATACGCGCATTGGTCGTGGAGTTGCGGACACCAGCCCGTTATACAATAAGTCCCCGCATACCCATTATTGCAAATAACTTACCATTTCAATTTAAGAGGTAACAATTTCCCTTAAAATTGGCTATTACAATGACAATCAACAATTCCAGGGCCAAACCATAAAAGTGACAGGCATTCAATTGTACACTCCATGCTTCTCACACGGTCAATTATATGTTGTTTGTTCAGTGCCCAAAAATTTCACGTGCTTGCGGAAAATAATAAGTCATTTAATGTTGTATACAGAACGGTACTAGAATAAATAGTGCCCAACAAGGCGTTTGATGGTTTACTTTGAAAAGAAGATTGTATAGCGCCAAAATAAACGGTTTTAAGCCATCAGCCTTACAGCCTCATTTAATTTTGTTGCCGATCTCTGCGCCCAGAATTACAGTACCCAAAAGGACGCATTTTGAAGTCATCACCCACATTATCGCATTTTGATCAGCCAGTCAGTTCTCACACAAAACATAACATCACGCCTGAAATCCCCTACGGGTTAGGCAGAGGTGTACCTTATCGTACACCCACATTTCGCCGTTCGTTATGTTGAAGTCCCATGTGACAGGGGGCGAGCCTATTCAATTCTATTCCACCAACCGGGCACAAATCCAGATTCCGTGGCTGCTACTGAGAAATTCCTGATGGAATACCCCAATAACACTATTATTTATAGTATTTTTTCAATTGCATACATTGTTTAATGTTAAGTGGAAGAGCGGAGTCACCTAACACAATCCTCTTCTTGCTTAAAAGGTGATCTCCAAATCATGGGCGTTAGAACTTTATATAATTTAAATAAACATTTTTTTAACACTGCCTGACCCGGCAATCGATCCCAGAACCTCATACTTAGTAGTCGCACTTGCGACCACTCGACCAACGAGGCAGCCTCACACATACACAACTAAATAGCCACGCGAACGAAGTAGCGGGTAGCAGCTAGTTATTTTATATAATTGTCATTTGTGTTGCGTCGCCCAACTTAAATTACAAACTATATAAAATAATCATTACAAATTACAACCAATTTCCATAATAATGAGAATTTACAATATTCTTCACTAACTCTAATAGAGGATGATCATTTTTGTGTAAAACTATTAATATTTTAATCTGCACATTCAAAAAAACCTAAGAAAATAAACGAATTTCCATAAACAAAAGAAATTACTATTATTTTACAGTAACAGAGTACAAATGGGGAGAGCCTTTGCTCAGGAATGAGGAAAATAAGCTAATTAAATAAAATGTGTACAAGTGTACAACACCCACATGTAGTTTTTTGTTTCACAAATTAAGCAAAACTATGCTACGTGCATGAATTTCTTTTTCAAAACAACATTTCCGAAAACTTGTTAGTTACTTTCTTGTCAATCATGAAGTCATGGATAATGACCGGTTTGCGTAGAGAGATTGAGATTACTCAAGATAGTCGCAACCAAGTTCATACCTAAATATTAATCTAGACAACTCACGAAACAGATTAAAACAAATATCTTTAAAATTGTTTCAGTCCGCGGAGGCGAAATAACGAGCTGTAATCAATCACTACAAAACAATAACAACAAAAAATACTCCATAATTTATGTTTGTAACGAGTCCATTAGTGTTCGCATACATTACGTATTTCTATCATAAATTACATTGCAGCAGTCGGCGAGAGGAGCTGGCTACTTGGAGCTTCAGCTCGTCTTAACGTTTTGGGCTGAATTAAATTATTTGCGGAATATTCATGTGGGAACCAAAACGACGCGCTTTAAAAACTCCGCGGTCATATTGTAAAGCGTCGCTAGCGGTGGTTGGGGCAGCGATCACGCTGACTTGCGGTGAATTTTTACTTTTTACCCGACTGCCAAGGAAGGGTTTTGTTTTTCGCGCGTTTCTTCTATACATGTTATTATCTTTATTACCTCATATCTTCCAAACTGCTGCACGGATTTATTTAATTAACATATCGTTAGATTCGTCTTCGGTAACCTAAATGTTCTTAGATAGGTGACACGAAAAAAAACCAACATGACGACTGTGAGACGCTATAGTCTAAAGTAAAAAAAAAAAAAATATTTGATAGTGCAATTCTATGGGTATCAAATTAAAGGGCTCATCGTGAGGATTTTAAAAGATGCAGACCACTGCAGGTGATGGAGATTCAATTAATTCATATTTTCAATTTATCAAATAGCATGCCCGGCTGAAGAATTATAGGCCCATTTTACTTCTAAGCCATGTCTACAAGTTTTTTTCGAGAGTCATCACGAATCGTCTCGCGCGCAGGTTTTGACGATTTTCAGCCTCCCGAACAAGCCGGATTCCAAAAGGCTTTAGCTCCGTAGACCACATACATACTGTATACAGTAGACCGAAAGATTGCCTCTATGTTTAGCGTTTGTGGACTACGAGAAAGCCTTCGATTCGATCGAGACTTGGGCTGTACTGCAGTCTGTCCAACGGTGCCAAATCGACTATCGGTACATCGAGGTGTTGAAGTGTTTGTACAAAAACGCCACCATGTCAGTCCGACTTCAGGACCAGACCTCGGAACCTATCCTTCTGCAGCGAGGTGTGAGAAAGAGAGAGAGGTCATATCTCCGAAACTGTTCACCGCTGCACAGGAGGATGTCTTCAAGGTTCTGGACTGGAAAGGGCTAGGCTTCAACGTCAATGGCGAGTACATCACTCACCTTCGGGTTGCCGACGATGTAGTAGTCATGGCTGACACCATGGAGGACCTCATTTCAATGTTCGATGACCTCAATGGAGCTTCCGAAAGAGTGAGTCTTAAAATGAACATGGACAAAACCAAGGTCATGTAACACTTACTCCTATCAAACTCTACACTCGAAGTTGTAGACTATTAGTTCCAACCTATGGTTCACAGACCCCCGGTGGTCCGCAGAAACTTCAAATATGGTCTGCGAAAGGTTAAAATGTTATTCGTACTTTTTAACTTTCACAGTAGATGCAAGCTCAACCCAACCTAATTATCGGAGGCGAGGTGCAAAAATTTTTTGGACTGCGCTGATTCTGCAAAAATCTACTTACATATACCTATGTCTGTATGAATGATTGCAAGTTTTCTTGAGCTCATTTCGACCGCTCTTGTATCCTTCACTATCTTAATTCTAAAGGTTGTCATCACATTTTTCAATTTTTGCATTGTGTGGTAACAAGATTTACCCTCCTAGATATAATCCTGTCGGTGTCCATGTTTATCTAGGGCCCGATGGCCCCTGCTAACAATAAAAACACCAAAGTGGTCCCTGGTCCAAGAAAGGCTGGGCAGGCTGGGGACAAACGGTCCAGTTAGGTAGTTTTATCGTCGAATCCGACTCGGCTGGGCAGCGTTCGTGAAGTTGCGCGGTATCTTCTCGTCCAACTTACTACGGTGTCTCAAGACGAAAGTCTATGACCAGTGTGTGTTGCCAGTGATTACATACGGGACCGAAACGTGGTCACTCACAATGGGCCTCATCAGAAGGCTTAAAGTCAACCAAAGGGCAATGAAGAGGGCTATGCTCGGAATTTTCTTACGCGATCAAAGCCGAAATGAACACATCCCCAAGAGAATCAAGGTTACCGACCTTGCCCGAAAAATTGCCATGGCAATAGGCAGGGCACATTGCTCGCAGAACGGATGGCCGATGGGGCCGAAAAGTTCTGGAGTGGCGACCGCGAAACGGAAGACGTTGCGTTGGAAGGCCTCCCACTAGGTGGACTGATGACCTGATCAAGGTTGCGGTCCGCTAGATGCGAGACGCACGGGACCGGTCAATGTGGTGACACTTGGGGGAGGCCTATGTCCACCAGTAGACGTCTTTCGGCTGAGATGATGATGCTGATGATATCCATATAGTGAACTAGCGACCGCCGCATAGTGCAATGTCCCAACGTTGGCGTTGGTCGATCCATTAGCCTCAGTGCCAAGCGTGGCGCGTCCCACTCGAGAGCGCTTCGCGGATATAACGTGACGCTCTCCACATAATTGCAATTCTTCACATTTTTTCCAATCAGTTTTTATTTCAATTTTGTATCAAGTTTGTTGGCAACAGTTATTTGCTTTCCAATTATATTGAATACATTTATTTAGCATTCAATAAATGGTTGCTGTGCGTCCGCGCCGTTGCAGCGTTCGCGCGCGGTTGACCATTGAACAAACAAAAATATTTGTTTGTGGAGTTCAGACTATATTTATTGTGTTTTTGTTTGATTTGAATAATGGTTTATTAAAATCAAATACTTTATAACGCCTCAGTTTATAGTAAACACTTATTGTGTACCCTAATGTTACGTTACTGAATATATGCGATCCATTTTATTACCATTTTCATTTTGTACTTTTGTCGTAAGTTTTTTTTTCTATGTATTTTACTTTTGAATAAATTTTCCCTAGCTTGTTTTTGTGATAGCTGCAATCTAAATTTTAATTCCAAAGGATAACTTTCGTGATTACAAAGTGGTTCAACAATATTGGTATCTAAGTTACTGGGCCGAGCATATTTTACCAAAGACCAACACAAATGGTGTGAATTTAGTTTCTGAATGTACTGATGTGTTGAAGGAAAAACACCCATGTGGTAGCCATTGACTCCATACTTCTGAGTGATTATCTGTTTGAATACGTAAGAAAGAGCCTACATTTTTATGAGAATTTTCCAACGCAAAAATACCAAAATATTGTTTCATGGACTGAAGTTCTGAACCAACACTGCACCAACTCCGCCGTTAATATTTTTATTGAAATCATCACGACATCACTAAAAAAACACTCACGCAAAGTAATGTACTCAGAAATAATTATAACATCAAGCCCTGGATTACCCCAGGCTTAATCAGATGCATGCGCCACCCCGCGACAAACTGCATCTAGCCTACGGAATTTTCTATAGACCTATGTAAGATACACAATTCCACAATAGGTACATCATTTTGTTATATCTGAGAGGAAAACTCCCAGATTTATTTTTTCCGACATCTCCAACAAATATCATTACATTTTAGCCAATGTATACAAAAACTTGACAAATTATATTATACTAAAAGCTTTCTCAAGAACCACCCTATCCATTAGCGAAAACAACATGAAAATCGGTGCACTACTGCACCGATTTTCATGTTGTTTTCACCTTTTTGAGTTTATCGCGAACAGACAGACAGACAGACGCGGCGGAGGACTTTGTTTTATAATATGTAGTGATCACCATCACTACATATTATATAAATACTAGCTGTGCCCGCGACTTCGTTCGCATGGATGTCGGAACCTAACAATGTATTTTTTAGTGCGAAGCGCTGTTGGAGGATACCGATACAAATACTGTGGAACCATCTGGAGCGTACACAAAAAGATTATTGGGGTTTAGGCGTGAAAGAGCTACGTATAGTTGACGACGCGGAAAAAAGTGTATTATAGTAACAATATTAATATTCAAATCTCTGTAACGTTAGTCATGTACGCCTCGTTAATGTTAAAAATGTCGGTCCGTCAGTCGGCCGCGGCGCGCCCCGTGGCACCTGCTAGCTAGCACGTACACTGTGCTATCGTTTACGTCCACTCCGGTATTAATGCACCGCGCTAATTGACTCAATCTGCGGGTATTGATACGCTATCTACGGCTGATGAGTATCTGTTACAATCGCAACTCGTCTCGTGTGCGTTAAATAATTACTATGTACGAGTACGCTGCAATAGTTATTGTATAGTTATTAAAACAGTATTATAAATACTGAATTGGAACGGTTAATAATGATGAATTCACATCAAGATTAATAACCCTCCTAATGTAAGACAAAAAAGGAATCTGAACATAGACTATAGAGGACTTCGACATTTACATCACAATTCACAGTGTAATAACGTCGAAGCCAGCACTGCATCGCTGAAGTTTCCACGCACTGCAGAAAATGTGTAGTGAAACTGTAGTACCTACTGTGTCAACAGCAGTGCGAGTGTGCGCTCACCGCGGGCTAATAGCTGCTCAGCCGCAGTTTTTGTTCTCAAGGGTGCTTCATTACCTCGCCCCTCGCCAATCCGCGCGGCATGCCACGCGTGCCCTGCGACCCGTCCGGAGAAGAAAAGTTTTTAACTCAGTAACGTCATTAAATGGAGCACATGAATAAAATAATCCCCCCTCCGTCGTAGTACCACGTAGGTACAGTAAATACAACAAACTAACTCGTACGACGATGTTGATGAAATAAACTTAAGTCGAAAGTATAAAAACTTTTTTGCAAAAAAAAATAACTGACTTCCAAAAAAATCACTAAAACTGGATTATAACTTAACTTTTGGAAGTTGGTGGCAAAAAAGTCAATGAAACAAACAAAAGTCACCGACTTCCGAGAGCAAACTTATTTTAGTTTTTTTTTAGGCACAAAAGGTTTTGCCTCACACAAATCCTTGTCAAGTATCAATTTTACATTGCAACTAGAAGTTTATTTATTTATTTATTTATTTATTTATTTAAGGACAACCAACAAAGCATACACCAAAAATACATATTATAGTACTCACGTTATTTTTACATTGTGTAGTGTAGCCTTAATTAAAGGCTGCCACGGCATGCATTGATCATAGGAGTAGGAAATGTAGTAACAAAACAGATTTTACTTATTTGGGTACATAAATACAATTAAATTGTTAAGTGTAACATAAATCCGATGTACAAAATACAAATGAAAAACTTATTAATTAATTAATACTAGATTGGTTAGATTAATTTAATCACTATTTGGTTCGACGTTGTGCCGCTCAATAAAAAAAAAAAAAAAAATACAAACGTTATCTAAATCTTTATGTACTTATGTGAAAAAGGACGATAAACAAAAACCACAGTCTTTTTTTCATTTTTATGATAATGCCTTATGCAAGACAGACTTGACTTTATGTAAAGAGTAAGACATATCAATATCCACACTGGGTAGGCGTGACAGGCGACCAAATTGAACCTGCATTCTGTTAATGGTGGAAAAATGACCCAGATTGGTTTTAAAGCCCTTAGCGCGAAACAACCGATATCTAGACCTTCGAGCAAGTTTGTAAGGCACATTTATATTTATTTGACTCAGTAACCGCGGACAATCAATGTGATTGTTTATTGTTTTGTATAGGAACAAATGATCTAGGATCATACGGCGATTTTCCAGACTCATAAGTTTGAAATGTTTCAAACGTGAGCTGTAGCTAGCTAAATTTCTGGCCATATTACAGTGATATGACACGTGCCAAAGAAATCTTTTCTGCACTGATTCTAAACGACGTTTATGTATTTCGTATAATGGAGACCAAACTATGCTGCAATATTCTAAGCCTGATCTGACTATTGAGTTAAAGATTGCAATTTTAGTTGAGGCGCGCTTAAAATCTTTACAGTTACGCAGAATGAAACCCAACATCTTAAACCCTTTAGTAGCAATTTTATCAACGTGAGTATTAAACCGAAGCTTATTGTTAAGTAAGTTATTAGCACATCATCCACATTGACGAAGAAGAAAAATTACATATTATAGAGGATAATTCATAAAGTACAGAAGCAAAGTTAATCATATTTAAATGGGACCACCGTGCAAGTTTTTTCTGCCAAATTAAAAAATAATCACTTAAATTGGACTAGTAATCATAGAGAAATCGGTGAACATACATGATACAAAAAGATGCTGGTGGAATAACGTCCTTCTTTTTTAGAAGTTAGTTAAAAAATCCGTATTGTTCACAGCAGGGTGCAAATGTTTCGTTGAGCACATTTCATATCTCGGAGTTATTCTATTCAGTGCACCGCGACCACTGCGAGTCGGCGAGGTACAAGTAACGTCGGGTCAACTCCCACATCGGGTCGTGATTTGTGTCGTTAGGTTCGCAAACAGAATGAGATTAAACAGCTAAACTCTAGGCAGTGCCTTTAACCAGGCGGCACAAAAGGGCCACACCACTGACGGCATTGACCGACCAACTGAATATTACATTTTCAATTCTGAGCCACGAGTTAAAATCGCTCAGCTCATACGAAGGCAGCAGGGAGGGGGAGCAGGCACCTCCGAGATACTGTCCTACTCTTGAAGCATTTTTTATACCAACGTCGTTCCTTTAAAACGTCATACAGAATTGCTGCACGAAAATTTCCAAACGATGTGCTCCGATAGAAAACGAAGTAAAAACAAATCGGACAACCCCTGCTCCGGATCGCCTCCCGCCTGCCTCGTGTGACGCGGTTTAAACTGTGCGGTTGGCAGACCTCTCGGAAATGCAAAGATAAGAGGAAATGCAGGGAACTCTCGAATTCGATGACTCACAGTATAATTCACAGAGTCAATAGTTGTAGCGCAAAAGTTTCAGTTCTTCAGTCAGCAATCGTTAATGCCACTTAAAAGTTGGTGAAAGCGGAGGAGAGAACAGAGACTCGCAAATAACGCTGAAGTAATAAACGGTATTTATAAGCGAGCTCGTCCGCAACTTATCAAACATTATTAATTTAGCAGACGCCTTGAATGGCGCCTCTGCTTTGTGAGGTTCATGAAAGGATGCCCTTAAGCTTGCTTGTATTGTAATATTCCTTGAAATAAATCTTACGCCCTGTTATGAATTCACTATGCGTCAAAGTGAATGAACATCTCTCGATCACTGCCCACATTAGATTGTATCATCGTCTTGCAGCGTACATACCCACACTGATCGCACTGAACATCTAAATAACCAAAACGCTTTGAGCCTGACACATGACATAGCCACTAGCCGGTATGGCCGCGTGATATTATAGTGCACAAGTACGTGCGCAGGCGCAGGTCGGACGGCAATCTGACACGACCGGTCAGAGAGATCAGGCGCAGGAAGATCGGCTTAACGTGTTTTTCGAAGCTCGGAGTATCATACGGCCAATTTCCGAGATTCCACTGAGAAATTCCTAAGGGAAAAACCCGATAACTCTTTTAGCCCGACTCGGGAAATGAACCACGGTCCCCACGCTCAGCAGTCGCGCTTACGACCGGGACACCAACGGAGCAGCGGAAGTAATACGCTACAGTACACCTAAGTGAGACTTTCATAGTAGTGACATTTCATTTAACTTTTTTGAATAATGCGAGATGTAACTTAGGCAATAATCCAGTATTTTTTACTGAAACTACATAGCTATACTTTATAGTCTGTATGCGGTGGCGGAGCGCGCTGGGGGGCTCACAACGTCGGCGTGGGCTCACTTCGCTAAGACATGACGGTGCGCAATTTACAAGGGCCGCGTGTTTCCGCCGGTCGGAGGGTATTTTCTCAAATTCGTGTACGGGTAGTACATGATTTCCCCTCTGCCCGCACTTCGCACGCCGCACCCCTCCTCGTGTACCCCTAACGAAGCTTGTTTCGGAAACATAGTAATTCGTTTCACAGTTGTGCACAGTTTAAGAATTCAGAATTAATAATGAAAGGTCGGGAAACTTTCTCTATGTGCCGCGCTGCCCCGCTGCTCGTTGATGTCTTTTTTATAATTTCTTAAATTCTTTTCGTAAGGAATCCAATATCTCAAACTGTATTCATCCCATTATAAGGCACATGGATTAACTGTGTCCTATGCTGACATTGAATGAATGAATGATTATTTTTTGGCTAATCTCAAGTAGTTCTGAAAGGATTTCAATTCCAAGAAAGGTTTCTTAAATCAATCAACCGATCTTCGATTATTTCTTAAACGAGTCGACACTGAATCTCTCAATGAAAGCGCGATGTAATCTTTTTGTAAGACGTACAGCAAAAATGGATTTCTGTCAATAGCAATGCTTTACGTGGCTCGTGATACAAACACTTATCATCATCAATTAATTAGATTGGTGTTTCTTTGTGCGCAAGGCTCGACGTTGCAACTTGTTACAAGTTGGGTTGCATACCGCGGGCGTCGGGAAAGTGGGCAGGGGGGTAAGCCGGGCTGCTTTAGGAATTCCATTGGTTTTCCGTTATTAAAATAGCTCCAAAAATATCTGCAACCCTGGTACTCGTCGCGTAGTTATGAGGTTTCACTCGGCAAACTTTATTATTAGGTTTGTTGGCCACTGGGATGTACAATAATCCGTCTGCAAGCGTGGATGTACCTTCATCCATCATTAGAGCATCTATTGGAGGTTTTTGTTCAGCTGCCCGTACTGGGTACGTCGCGTCATAGGCAAACCGACAATACACGATATCTCTCACTAACTCCTTTAGACCACAACACTCAGAACATCCTCACTTCTTAATCCTAATCCTAACTGTCCTTTCCTGACTTATATCGGTGGCGAAGAAACACTGCAGTGTTTCTCCGCGGAGGGTACACACAACTTGTATCTTATCATTAAACGTGTAGATGCTGTAGGTGGTAATCGGCGAAGTTAAACGCGAAACTCCATTAAAATACTTATAATTTGGAAAAAGGCACGAATAAAATTAACAAACTAAGGTAAACACGTACAAGCGCACCCGCTTGTAGTGCTCGCACGGACTCAACTGTCAGCGTCTTGGGTGGGGGCCAGTGGCCCATAAATCTATACTTATGATTAACATGTACATATATTACTACTACTAACTATGAATCTAAAAAGACATGAGCGTGTCGCTAACATTCCCACCCCCAGTGCTGGCTCAGCACTCTTCAACAAGTGAAATACGCGCGACGCGGGCTGCAGGTCGCTTCCAAACACCAGTCTTAGTCTTCACCTCGACCAGTCTGATTCGTCCATCCTTTCCTGGGCATGTCTTTTGAATAACACCCCTCGGCCAGGTACTACGAGGGTTGTTAGGATCAACTACTAGCACTACGTCACCTACCTGCAAAGGCTTCACCTCCTCGTTCCATTTTCTTCGAGGCAGTAAGTCAGGCAGCACCTCTTTCACCCATCTACGCCAAAACATATCCGCTAACGCTTGAGACTTTCTCCATTGTTTACGTAGAAACATGTCGGAATCATCGAAAGTCCCAATGCTAGGTATGTTGGATGAGCCGCCTAAAAGAAAATGGTTAGGAGTTAAGGATTCCAAGCTGTCAGGGTCCACGGAGACGTGTGTCAACGGACGGCTGTTTACCATATTTTCCACTTCCGCTATCAGGGTAAGCAGCACTTCTTCGCGGGGAGCGCGTTCCTTCATTATAACTCGGAGTGATTTTTTAACACTTCGAATCAGCCTCTCCCAGGCCCCACCCCAGTGAGGACTGGAGGGGGGTATAAAATGCCAGGTTCACTATCCATTTGCATAAAATGTTAAGACCTAATATAACTTAGCATAATTTTGTTTGGCATAATTATATTTTCGCATAATATAATTACGCATAACAGCTTACGCATAATTTTTTAAGCATAATTTCTCTAACCATAATATTCTAAAGCATAAATTTATTAAGCATAAAGTTCTAAAGCATAACTTTTTTATACGCCCTAGCTTTTTTTCCCGAAGAGGATAATTATACCAATTTATTTCGACGATTGGAAAAAAGCCATATCTCCTGAATCAGGTAATAAATAACATATTAATATAATAATTATACCGTATTGAACAATTTTGTGGGTTTTTTTTTCGCTGTAGGAAGCATGAAGCAAGCAAGCATACAGCATGCAAGCAAGCATACAGCATGCAAGCAAGCATGCAGCAAACAAGCAAGCATGCAGCATGCAAGCAAGCATGCAGCATGCAAGCAAGCATGCAGCATGCAAGCAAGCATGCAGCATGCAGCATTCAAGCGAGCATGCAACATGCAGCAGGCAGGGTTTCTGTCACGGCTCCGGCGCTGCGGGCCTCCGGCGGCCCCACGCGTGCTAATCGTCGCAGACGGCTTTCGCTCACCACCGCAGCTTCGGCTTGTTGGCCGGCTTCGCCGGCCAGCCTCAGCCGCGGCGGCTCGCTCGCAGCCACCTGCTCCTCAGCCCGCGGGCCGCCTCTCCCCTACGCGCCTACGCGATTTTAAATTACACTCTAGGGGTAGGACAAACAAGACTACGTGGAGTCGGTTTTGCAGCAATTCGGTTCTGTCACTAACTTTTGTTGCACAGCATATTAAATTTTTAACCAACAATATTTTGTGTGCCTAAATATTATTATGCTAATAGTCATTAGGCCTACTAACGTTATGCGAATCAAATTTATGCCAAAACAAATTAGTCTTTAAGATGATTATGCCAACATAAAATGTATGCCTAAAAAAATTATGCCGAAGTATTATTATGCCAAAACAAATTGTGCCAAAATCGTTATGCCGAAGTATATTAGGACAAAGAACATTATGCGAAAAGAAGGGATCCCAAAATGCCACTGCATGGCGTTGTTCACGCCGACGGCCTTGAGAGCATCTATATTAAGCGCCTGCTCTGATTGCTTCAGCTCCTTATCGCTTGCTCTTAGGTTGGTGCCATTGTCAGAGTATAGATGGCTGGGCCATCCTCGCCGTGCTGCCATGCGTCGCAGCGCCATAATCAAAGAGTCTGACGTGAGTGATGGAACAAGCTCGATATGAATCGCTCGTATAGTGAGGCAGGTGAACAAAACGCCATACCTCTTCTGCCTTCCTCTGCCTACAGTCACTTCCATTGGACCAAACAAGTCCAGGCCACAAAATGAAAATGGTTGTTGGTGATGTGCTACTCGAGCATGAGGTAAGTCACCCATTCTGGGTACTTGAGGCTTACATTTCCTTATGCGGCAAAGCATGCAATTCGAAACCACCCTTTTAACTGTTGGCCTTATTCTAACAATATGATATTTCTGTTTCAGGTTATTGACAACCATTTCCTGGTTCCCGTGTGCCGCCTTAATGTGAAAGAACCGGACCAGAAGACGCGTTATGTCATGTTTCCCATCTAATATAATTGGTCTCTTCGTTTCTAGGTCCACGTCTGACGCAGCATCGATGCGGCCACCGAGTCGGAGTAAACCAATTTCGTCTAAATACGGTGACAAGGTAAGTAACTTACTATCTCGTGATATGTGTTTTCCATTTTTGATTGCAGATATTTCGGCGGAGAACGATTCCACCTGCGCCTTCTTTAGCAGCAGGATCTCAGCTCGAGCCATCGCATCGCAGTCAACCTCACCGGTAAGTCTCTTGCATCTGTCAATAAATTTCAGAATAACGGCCGTGGCTCGCAGCAAGCGAAGCCAGGAAGAAAACAATAAGTTACATGTAGGCTCATGCATCACAGCTACACACTCTAAACTCCCTTCGTCTCTGTCAATGTCGGGGTTCACGACATCAACAGGCCATAATGACTCCATTTTGTATAAAAAATCAGGCCCTGTGAACCACTCACTGTGAAACATTGTGTGGTTAAATTCATCACGAGTACCAAGATCTGCGACATTTAGTTTGGTAGGTACATATCTCCATTCGGAAATACGCGTCAGTTCATCAATTTCTCCTAATCGGTTCGCTTCGAACGTTTTATACCTACGTGTGTTATTTCTAATCCACTGTAAAACGGTGGTGGAGTCACACCAAAAATATCGTCGCTCGGGCGCTAATCTGTGTTCCTTCAGAACGGTATCTGCCAATCGAGCAGCCAACAGCGCCGCCTGTAACTCGGCTCGGGGCACAGTCATGGGTTTAACAGGTACAACACGACATTTACTTGCTATAAATGCAACGTTAACATTCCCATTGACTATCCATCGCCAGTACGCCACACAACACATGGCTTGAACAGATGCGTCGCAAAATAAATGCAGCTGTAAGCATGTATAATTATTACTTGCCGGCGTAGCACACGTAGCGGTTGTCGTAGGCGGTCTACACGTCTCGTAGCAGCTTCTCGTAGCAGATAACTCAGGCCCGGGGTTCGCGGATGCGGCGGCGGCGGCGGCGGCGGCGGCGGGAGGAGGAGGCCTTGTCATCACAGGCTCGCCAACCGGTTTTCGTCCCGTCTCGCTCCCACCTTGTAACACAGTAGTTTTATTATAGCACCTAGGTATGCGTATTTGCTTTATATCCTTTAATAACTCGATCCATTTGCACCATTTATTGTAGATACTATCGGGTACTACGTCATCCCAACCTATGTTTAAGCGCCAAGTATCTTGCAACATAATTTTGCCCTGAATAGTGAATGGTGCTAAGAATCCTAACACATCAAAAATCGACATAACTATTCGCAGCATGATTCTTTTAGTCGGCCTATCTTTATTTAAAATGATATTTTCAGGTATTCGTTTCAGAGACACGTCGAAACCTAGCTCATCTTCGCCAGGATACCAGATGAGTCCCAAGGTGCGCTCGCCATGGTACTCCTGTTCAAATTTGAACCTAACGCTGGCGGTGCCTAAGGTATCCTTCGGAATACTACCTAAAACAGCCATGCTATTACTAGTCCAGTTACGGATTTGGAATCCACCACTGCCATGAATATTAGTTATATTTTTTACCATTTCTATCGCCGTCGTGTCATCCGGCAGGCTATCAATATAGTCGTCCATATAGTGCGATTTGTATATCGCATTAACAGCGGCTGGTAATGCCGACTCGTAACGACGCGCATTTACATTTTTAACAAACTGAGCTACAAAAGGGGAACAGTTAGCGCCGAAAATAAGTGACGTCATAATGTAAACATCAACTGGCTCGTCGGGGCTGTTCCGCCAAAGGAACCTAAACGCGTGTTGATCCTCAGGGCGAATTTTAACCCTAAGGAACATGTCCTTGATGTCACCAGTTACTGCAATTGAATATTCCTTAAAGCGCAGCATTATACCAAACAGAGATGACAACAAGTCCGGCCCTGTGAGTAAATAGTCATTGAGACATTTATCACCAACTGGAGCAGCAGAATCGAACACTAGCCGGAGTGACTTTTTGTTGGGGTTATCTACCCCGAAGTGAGGTAGATACCACGTCCTGGGTGCCGGCAGCCGTTTTTCCATCTTGTGAGCGTAATCATTTTGTAATAAATGATTTATACGCTCGCGGTATCTGACGGCGAAACCATCGTCACGTGACATCTTCCTTTCTATCCCCTTCAACCTTTTCAGAGCGTTAGGATAGGTGTCGGGCATGGTGCAGTCCTCATCTTTCCAAGGCAAACCTGCACGCCAGCGACCGTTGATGAGTTCGACAGACTTTTCCAGCTGCGCGACGGCACGAGTATCATTAATATTTTGTCTCGGCTTACCTGACACTCCCAAGGCGTCTACAGCAAAAGAGTGCCTCACCTCCTCGTGGAGCTCCCGTAGTATGCACTCGTCCCTGTCCGCGGTGGTGGTAGCTGCCGAGCTCAACAGCAGAGTGGCGTGCGCCTCGACGGCGCTGGCGGCGACCTGCGCGTGCCGAGCGTGCGGCCTACGCAACATACCGTGCATGCACCAACCTAGGGGAGTCAATGTAGCGGACGGCTCATAAATTTTACCTACTATAACTTTGAGAGGTAACAACAAGTGACAGTTATCTTGACCTATTAAAATCTCAGGTTTTACATCATGTTTACATAACTTATCATCTATCCCATACAGGTTTTTATAATTATTACAATCGATAACAGAAAGTTGTTGCAAAGGTAAGTTTAATTTATCTACACATCGAAGTTTAATATTATCCATCTTATTGTCCATACCAGATAATGTAACATTCGCGATGGTCGTTTCACATACCAGTTCGTCGTCAGACCAGACTCCGCGAATTCGCATCGTCTCTGAGCGGCCACGAAGCCCCGCACGCTTCGCTAACCCCGCACTGATAAGCGAGACGGTCGATCCGTCATCAAGGAGGGCGTTTGCACTGAACACACCGTTCGCACTATGTATACGTATAGGTACGACTTTAAGTAACACTTTGTTTTCACTCGCGTTTATATGCGTCACTGTTTGTGTACTATCGGCGGAGGACATCGGCGACGCCGTCGCCGTCGGCGGGTTTTGTACTGGCGTTGACTTCGGCTCCGGAACTTGGCTACTTCCAGCGTCACTTTGCTGCTTGTTTCCGACGTAGTGAAGTAGATTGTGATGCCCTTCGCCACAGCCATTTTTATTGCAAGGCGGTGCTGAGCATGTGTCCCGTGCGTGGCGCGATAGTAGGCATTTATAACAAAGCCCGTTACGTTTCACGAATTCCCATCTGGTCTTACGTAACGCCTTCTTGAATTGTTTACATTCAGTTAATTTATGTTTCGAGGTATGGCAGAATTTTCAGTTATCAGTATCATCTGTTTGCAATAATATATTTTGAGATCGATTGCCGGAACTATCTTTGTTTTTATGATTATTGTTTTTATTTTGGTCAGTGCGAGGACTCGTAAAATAGATATTTGATGTCACTGATATCTTTACGGCCTCATTGTGCAAGAAATCAGATAAAATGACCATACGGGATTTCTGGCCTTCAGTGATGAGCGGGTAACTATAATCAGACCATTTTGATAAGAGTGTTGTAGGCAGCTTGGACAATATAATTGAAACAATGCTCATACCTTGTAAGTACTCTTCGCGTCCAACTGCTCGCACTGCTTGTATAAGGTTTTGCACTTTCACTGAAAATGGCACGATTTCATTATGATAGTTTTGTGACATTGAGGGTAATTTCTTGATATCCTGCACTATTTTGGATATTATTAGATCAGCATTGCCAAAACGTAGCTCCAAAGTTGACATGATTTTGCACGGTGGACTCGCAGAAATAAGTAAGGCTGCGACAGCCTCTTTGGCAGCTCCTCGGAGACACTTTCTCAACCTCCACAGGTTTTCTTCAGGAGAAAATTTACAAAGCTCGGTTGACTCATTATAGGCTTGTTTGAACTGCAGAAATTCCAGTGGGTCTCCCGAAAAGTCTGGAAGATCCTTCGGCGTGCTTAATCGAGTTATAAGGTTGGTATTCGGTGCACTCGTAGAAGCCAGGTCTTTCAACGCGCCAGCTAGTATCTGAATAGTCGCTTGCATACTGGTGGCCTCCGCCGTTGGTGGCGGTGCGGGTACACTGTGTGAGTGCGACTCCATCGGCAGATGTGGCACTGAAGGTGGTGGCTTTTGAGGTGACGTAGTTAGCCCTGGTGGTGCTGCTGGTGCCGTAAGGAAGACGGCATTAGCAGGCGCGGCTGGTTCTGTCTCCGGCGGATGCAACTTGCCCAAGGGGTTGCCATGATCGCGGGCCGATTGCATTAATTCGTGGTGACTCCGTTCCAGCCATTGCTCCACGTCGTGAGCGCGTTCTTCGTGTGGACTGTATTTTTCTTCTTCCTCTAGTTCAGCTAAGTCCGCTTCCAGCTGTTTGTCTATGAGCTCCAGTCGTATCTGTGCCTTTTGCTTTGCAGCATCCAAAAGCAACTGCGCCTTTCGAGCTTTTACCGATGATGTGTCGGAATGACCTTTTGACCTTGGCGACGTGTTTTCGGTTTTTACGCTCGGCCCTGCCGCAGGTGTTTTAAATACCATATTTTGTTTGGCTGCTGCGCTGGTTGAAGAATGACACTCTTCATTATCTGTTTCTTGAGCTCCCTTTTGTTCGAAAAGTTTACGTTGCGCGAGCTCGCGTCGCACCATACTTCGCGTGCCCACCATCTTGTTTTTTCACTGGTGGCGTGACAAATAATAATCGTAATTGATCCGGTTCGATTGACCACTTTGTAGATGCTGTAGGTGGTAATCGGCGAAGTTAAACGCGAAACTCCATTAAAATACTTATAATTTGGAAAAAGGCACGAATAAAATTAACAAACTAAGGTAAACACGTACAAGCGCACCCGCTTGTAGTGCTCGCACGGACTCAACTGTCAGCGTCTTGGGTGGGGGCCAGTGGCCCATAAATCTATACTTATGATTAACATGTACATATATTACTACTACTAACTATGAATCTAAAAAGACATGAGCGCGTCGCTAACAAAACGATAATGCGAAAACTTACTTCTTTTAACTACTAACAAAGACACATTATCAACATAGACACACAGAGATCGATGTACTAACTCTGCTTTCCCTTTATATCCTAGAATGTATTTTATATGTCCGCAAAAACCGAGGGCTTTTCAAAATTAGAAGCGACTTCCATAATATTAATACACGCAGTAAACACGAAATTGTAATACCCAAATTCAGGTTAACAAAAACTAGCAAGTCTTTTCTTATAAACAGTATACGTTTTTATAACAAATTACCTCAGTCAGTTATAGAACTGACCGATAGAAAGTTCAAAAACTAAATTAAACGTGTCCTTATTAAAAAAGCATATTACAAAATCAAGGACTACGTTGAAGATAAAGAGGTTTGGCTTTAGTTCCTTCTACGTATGCGGCTTCTCTGGTAGCTCATAAACGGCACAAATATGTGGATGTCTGTAACTATTTTCAATCTCATTTTTTACTCCCTAAAAATCAAAGCGAAATTTCCCAAAGAGGGTAAAAATAAAATTCATGTAGTTTTAAATTATTTTAAAAGGGCTTTTGCTATTCCTTGAAACTTATAATTTTTTTGTCTCTAGTAGTCGTTAAGGAAACGATCGTTTCTGAGTGTAGACTGTTTCTCAGGTTCCCCGCAAGCCGGAGAATTTTCCACAAATTGGTAACCCACTGCACTTCATTCATTAAATCAAAATCTTGAATTTGTGGGGCAGCCAATCAGAACATGCGTTGGCGTCTACCTTCTAAATAGTTTACGTCCATAATCTATATATGTGTGCCGTTCATACACACTAAAATATGCACCAGTGTGCGTAAATTCATCAATGAGCATAAGGCAGTTCGGTTTGTGGCCTAATATGTTTGTCCGGAGCGTCGTAGTTCTTACAGAAAGTTTAGTAGTATGTTATGAGTTTAATTGTCGAATTCCAAATTAACGCGAGCAAAGCTGCGGGCAAAAGCTAGTTTTCAATATGTGTGATTATAACAAGTCTGTTGACTAGAGATCGTAAACTTTAATTTCCAATTCCGCTGATTAACATCGGGGCGTGACGGCGGCGGCGTGCCAAACTTGTGACGACGGTAGCTGCCGCGGTCCTGTGTGAGCGTGTGAGCGTCCAACGCTATGCGATATCGACGCGGAACCTGCGAGGGGCAGTTCGAGACAAATTCACTCATGAAATTGAATGGTAAACTAATAAATTTGGCTTTCTTTTAGTAGCTATATTCAGTAGCACATCTAGGCAAAAGTCGTCCACTTTTCTTTCCAAAGCTCTCTCTGTTTCGTGTTACGTCTGCCTCGTAGACGTCAGCACTTATTCTTACGTATGTTTAAAGTTTTAGTGTAATGAAATGTTTGTCACAATACAGTATCGCACCGCAGAGCTATTTATTTATTTGTTTATTTATTTGGTACACCAACAGCAGGACATACTGAGAATTAATGTGAAACAATAACACAAAAGTGCTGGTATGTATGCCTATTATAGGTATAGACTATCGCGCGCAACTCTCGCGTGGAATACAGACTCACAGTCCAGAGCTTCGCGTTCTCCAACGATAACTTTGTTATTATGGGAACATCCCGTTATTTGCTTTTCATATTGAAATTTGTTTGTCCGTCGGAGTCAAGTCTGTTTCTTAGCTACCCGACGCTACCTGACGGGTCCTGCCCAAACATTGGCAATGCTCGGCAACTTCACATATTCATTCCGAGAAACTATTTACTATAGAGAATGCATACTCCTTGAAAACCAGAACAAATTGAAAATGTTTTAACTTGAATATTTAGTATTAGTTTATATTTAGAAATAGCTTCTTAAAAAATAAAGAGTATTGAGGGTGCTGTCTGATTAACGGCATCTAATGTCAGTCGCTATGTACCTAGCAGTTGATAATGTTCTCTCTGATTCAACACTGGTTGTCACCAGTGTTGCAGCGTGAGTAAACAATTACAAGCAAACTATAAAATACTATCCCTTGTTCCTCCACCCTCATATCAGATCCATCTTTTTATTGACTGACTGACGTGACTCTAACCTATCTAAACTCTTTATCTTCGTTTCCTATGTTTGCTGCTGTGGCATTAATCTTATTCGTCATCCGTCGCTAATATTCGTAAATAGTCGGGACAGTTTACTTTCGCTGCATCGCTCGCGCGCACCGAGTGCACGTGTGTAGCGTCACTGACTACTGCCGCCCGATGCCGTCAGTCTCGATCGAGATCTAGTCATATTATGCTTCGGGATTGATCTCGAAAAATTACACGAGATTGTCGTCGGGATCGGGATCGGGATTGCATTCCCTAGTAATAAACTTATTTGATTTTGAGAAAGCTTAAGACTGTGTTCCCTAGAACTGTTTGAGATGCTATAATAAAATTTCAGAAAATATTCTTGAACTGAATGAGACGAAACCATGAACCCTTTATAAGTCGGCTCATACAAAGTGGCCAGTGAACTGGACAGTCACTTCAAGGTTATTTTTTTATTTAAATATTGAATCTCATGAACATTTACGACCTGCGTTACAACACACTGGCCTGTTAACTGGCTAGCATTCAAATTCGTCGCACGCAATAACAGATTCGCGCCTTTTTAGGGTTTTGTACTTCAAATCGTTTATTCAGCAGTAAAATTAAAGTTATGTGTAATTTTGAAAGTGTGTGAGTGCTTGTGAACGAGGACGACTGACCTGCCGTGATACAGACGTGATACGGACAAACATTCACTAGTACGGAGGTCAATGTGAATTAAGATCAAACAACCGCAAAACTCAGGTATTTATAATACGTGATTATATTGTAAAGTAGCAGTCACAAATGTCGGGATTGACGGGATTTGTATGTAAGGTTGTTCTTTTAATAGTCAATAACCTTAAAAGAAAAAACGGACCCCTTATAGGATCACTCGCGTGCCTGTCTGTCTGTCCGTCTGTCACAGCTAATTTACTCCGAAACTACTGGACCGATTGAGTTGAAATTTGGTACACATATGTAAATTGATGACCCAAAAACATGCGTGTAACGTAAATTACTGAATTTTAAACATGGTGTACACACTCATCAATTAAAATTATGCGACACTTGCAACACAGTTTTTCCAAAATCATCCCCCAACAGATTCAAATAGGGCTTCGAAACTCACGTAGACAGGCGCATGGCGCGCAGTGTTGAACGGGGCGTGTGGGGCGCGGGAATATTCACCTATTACTAAGTAGCTAGGATTTTTCTGAGGTTTACCGATTTTCGCGTTGACGCGATATATTATACGCGACATTGATAATAAATATTATGTAAAAGTATTATGTCTATAATAAATAGATTCCTAATGAATCATTTGATTGTCGTCACCGGTTTCCAATTTCAAACCAAGGTATCAATATTTCACATATGTAATGTAATTGATATTAATATTACTATGAACTTATATATGCAAGTTATAAGTAAGTACATGTAAAACAACGCGAGCATATCTTTATTACTCAAATAAAATTAAAAACTTACACTAACTATTCTTTATTACCTATTCGACTTTAAAAGTAAAAACTAATATTACACCTACATCTTAAATAATAAACTACGGAAAGAGAGACCTGAGCCCTCCTACACCTACACCTATAACTCTGATTTAGTTCTGACCGAGTATTTAAGAGCAAATTCGGTCTGGCCCTTCAAAATGGTTGACGTCGGTCGTCGTGGTGTATTTCGGCTGAAATGATGATGATGATAAAAATGGTTGAGTTGAATAGTGCTGATCCTTGCGTCATGTTCATTAACGAGCGCTGTTAGCTGTCACTGGTCATCTCTTAGTCGCCACGGCTTATTTGGATTAATAATCATGTTTATCTATGATATTCTATTTATAAACTACAAAACTATAATAGTAATAAATATGTGAACAGGAAAAGTCATTAAGTCCGCCTTTGTACATTATGTGCATAAATAAATAAAAGTGCCCAGAAGGCTGGCAGCATTGCCACGTTGGATGGCAATGCTGATTCTTTGGCCGAAAAATAGGCCTTCTGGTCACGTGAAGAGTCGACCAACCGCTTGGCGATTTCCCGAAATACTAGGTGGGCACTCGGACCCCATGGCCCTAGTGTTTCAACCCCAAACGGCTCAAACACAAACTACCAATTAAATTATTGTATTTGCGCCGTTTGAGGTTTTCAGCACCTGCAGCAGCCGCCCCAGCGCAGCCCACACACCAAAGGCCTACCCAACTTCCATGGCATTATGGTCATACTATCTGGTCTCTTCCCATCGACTAAGTTCTAAGACAGCTGGCACCCCGGCGGTGGCAAGAGGTGACAAGGAGCGCCCAATCGCAAACACGTAGCGAGCCGGAAGGTTGTGTCACCTAACATAGTGCCTATATTAGGTGACGGTAGTGCCTGAAGCCAGAGGCCCGACTCCCACTCACCCACAGCCAGTAGGCGGGCACGCTCAGTACTATTGGTAGACGTAATAATAAGTTTATTCCGTAGCAACCTGCAGAGCGGCTCATCCCACTGTCTCTGGGAAAACGGATTCTCGGGCCGATCCGTATCCGGGCAAGCCACTTTCCAGGCGACCTCTGCGTCGTCGGTCAAGCACGGCACTTCCGAGTCAACCAGGGAGAGAGAGATTAAGCTTGATTGAGCTTGATTTAAAAGAGTGTCCATGGAGTTTCTGGCCCATTCTTCTCCATAGAGATCTACGATTTGGAATGTGCAACTACAGTACTTTCGCAAGTTATTATGCCTTGTGACTGTGACTGTAGACTGTAGCTTAGCTTTTTTTTGACATTCAAAAGTGCCTGTAATGGTCTAATTGAAATAAATGCTTTGACTTTGACTTTGAAATTGGTTCTTCATCCCCCATAGAAAAGGGAGTCGCGAATAACTTTACTTGCGCGATGCAGGATTTAGATGTTTTTCGATGTTTAGTTTATCCTCTGCGTCATAGATGGTGCTGTAGTACTTTTTGTAGTGCCGCTACATATCAGGTGAGCTTATTCAGCCAACTTGTTGACGATAACAGGCGTGATGTTATGTGTGTACTTTGATTTTGAATGAATAAGTAATCGTTAGCTTTGGTTTGAATCCACCCACATATGCAACAAGACGAGTTTCTGGTGTGGATGGTTTGCACCGCGGATGTGTCGTAGCTACCGACTGCAGCAACTTGCCGCCACCCCCTCCCTCCCTCTTGCACCACACGTCTACCCCCTGCGACGCTCACCGCGCACCACAATCACGATCGTTCTCTTCAGTTTCTTGTATATTTTTTGGTTTGCAACTTTCCCCAAAGGCGCCTCTATACGTAAGCGTCTTTTATATGAAAGTGTTCGCGTCTGGCGCACCGCCAACTATCGCCGATTGCCGATTGGATAAGCAAGCACTACAAAGGTAAATATTGATCTAAGTAGTGAAGCCGGGAGTCTTTTGAGATATTCATTAGTACTTTGTTTATTAAACTGCAAAGTTTACGAGGGTTTACAATTTCAGCTAAGTTTGTTTTGTCAAAGAAAACAAAGACCCACGGTTTGATTAACGGGTGCTGTTCTCGGCGCAGGTACGCAGTCTCCGAAACAAATGGCAAGCAATAAAGGTGTTGTATAGTGTCGCAGAA
Organism: Eurois occulta; assembly: GCA_950022335.1. Lineage (NCBI taxonomy): Eukaryota > Metazoa > Arthropoda > Insecta > Lepidoptera > Noctuidae > Eurois > Eurois occulta. The sequence continues at coordinate 129,857 of OX465494.1, read as the reverse complement.
CCAGTCACCAGCTGGGCCCGGCGCGCGGCGGCGCGGAGTCGGCGGTGGTCGGCACGCGCTCCTGTACACAGGAAGCGCTACGAACTAACTTCCAGCAAACGACACAAACTTAAAAGTAAGTATTTTAATTAATTAGGAAACGTTTATGGCTGCGTTATATATGAGCAAAAACTTGGCAGCTTGGCCGGAACCACTTACTAATTTATAAATAGACGCCCACGCGGCGGTGCTGCAGAAGAGCGACCCGTGATTTGAACCAAACTTCAAATACCTAGCTTCTACTAATATTACTCGGAGGGTAATATTTATGAAGTCGGTAGAATTAATTTAATGAAAGCCACATCTAAAGTGGTTTGTAAAAGAAAAAATAATAATGAGAAGGGTGAAAGGGACTGTTCCGGCTTAAAAGATTCACGTGGATTGTGCGTGAGCGTGACATGAGCACGCCGCCGTGGCACGCACAGAAGTTCCACTCACCACGCGAGTCACGGTGCACGACTGGTCACAGCTGTTCATGTGTACGGTGACCCGCCTCCAAGTGAACAGCCTCGAGTGCTCTATAAAACATGATGGATTTCGATAAGCGATCAAGACCGAGTAGGTGCGGCACCACGAGGAGCCGGTGGGAGACTGCACATCCCGCTACATAAGATTCCAAAATATTTAGTCTTAGGAGACGCCGATTGCCGATCTATTAGTTATTGCGATGATTATTTTAATATTAGATGTTTAATTGGCAGTTCCCACCGCCCTGTAAGATCTTCTGTGTTTTATTGCACAGTCATGGCGTTTAATCCCGCGGCCGGCGGGCTCGGCTAATTAGTTCGGCGTGGGATGTGCGCGGAGGACTGCACGCTCGAGACAGCGGGGTGCGGGACGCGGGCGACGGGCCGCACTGGACGCGGCCGATAGGCGCGATACGTCACTTTACGTCACACTCACGTGACGTGACTTATACCTAGAGTACCTCCGTCATGTCATAACTATGAGGATTAGTCAGGCATGACTTTAATTCGAAAAGTTTGCATCCCCTCCATTTTGCAGGTAACAAGATTTTTTTCTCAAAACATTATTACAACAAGAAAAGTGATTAAAACTTTTGCTGCGTGAATGTTTTGCTTAGGGTGGGTCGGATAACACGCTTTACGTCGCACATAAGGTAAGACCTACTCTTGATGTTAGGTTGTTGGCTGCCATTGTGACCGAGGTAGCAAAAACTCGATTTTTTTGCATCTTTCATCACGCCTACAAAGATTCGGCCTGGCCACGGAAGCCACGTACGGCCTGGCAGTTACTGCTTTTTCCGTGTGTTCAGATGTAGCCGCATGTTGCGCGTGTTTACGCGCTATGTTTACATTGCCCGCTCGTCTGCCACGCTCATTAGCCGCTGTAGCCGATGTGATCGTATCCGCGCGTTATGTTCGGCCCGTTTATGTAACCTGCCGATCTAAACGTTCCGCGGATTTGGAAACATGAGCCAATCACTGCATGCACAGCGCAGTTAAATGTGTACAGAAGGACCAAGCTTCGCAACGTTCTGGGTTCAATAGGTTTACTAAACAAGTTTTTACGTAATTTGCGAACAACATAGTTAGGTAGTTAAATTGCTTATGTGAAACTAGTATCGGCGAATGAACAGTATGTGAGCTTTCTCAAAGTATATGCATCGATGTTTGTCGAGCAGTGAATTTTCTATGCCCCATCTCACAGCCGCACTATTCGGTACGGGGCCGGTATTGCTGCCAGTCACACGCCGGCGCGTGGCGCTCGCCGAGACTGAGCCAATGGTCCCGACAACATGCGACTAATCATGACGTGATCTGGCTTAGTGACGTCATAGCGTGTAGCCGCCACGGGCCACTAGTGTTATGCCGTGTGTTGATGTTTGCATAATTGAGATTGATGGAGCAAATTGATAGCCAACTGTATGTCAGTAGAGTACCATTGATTAACATAATTATGTTACTGTTTTGGGAGAAGAAACTGGAACAATTATATTTTTGCATCTTAATCTTAAAAGTGCGTATTTTATTACTTATGTGAGAGACTATCTTTATAACATATCACCAAAATTCACAAAATTAAACTAACGTTGTGAAGCCCTCCATACTGAGGTATTTAATTGTCGGAAAGATGTGATTTACTAATAAACAGAATACAGAGATTGTTTTGTTCGAGTAATAATGACTTCGTGTTCATGACAGTTTTGCAGCCGCAACGCTAACGCATAAATTAATTAAACTGCAAATGAAGGATTGCTCAATGGGCATTTAACAGCTAGTTAGATATTCGCAACAAACGTGGATACAATGACGTGCGACTGATTACCATGCATTTTAGCGATCATCCAGCGTCGTAATTAGCTGAATATTAATAACATTGACCACTGTCCGGCGTGTGACGGCCGCGCGACTAACATCGCCCGCGCGGCTTCTCGCCCGCGCTAATTGGCGCCGCACATTTACATAATGACATGACCACAGTCATGTGGCGGCAGACAGTTTGACGCACCGTTACGGTGTTCATGTCGACGGAACTTTGTTCCACGGGTTGAATGGGGTGCGTGCGCTACAATCGCTACGCACGGGTTTAAGCTCTCCTGAATTGATTTGTAAGAATTAGGTTTAGGATCTGTGGCGGGCAGTTCCCGGTCTCCGTCTGTGACGTGTTTTGTTTAAGTTTTCGTTGTGCTCCTTCTTGTGAAAACATCCCTGGTATGTATTTATTTTCAGTGATATTTATTCGCATGGGGAGTCACCCCACCGCCGGGACAAGCTTGTCTGATGATGATTTATCTGTTCTCGCGTGTTTCTGAGCATAATATGAGGACGGGAATGCTTTTACTGAACATTTCCCTGACTCGGAATAAATGTGTTTTGTGCGTAATGTACATAAATCTTACGCGTCACTTCGTTGCGGCGTCGCACGTCGCAGATAACTTATACAAATAGTTTTCTATACACAAGTTCATCGCCATTGCTCCGTAAGAATACCAGGCCATTCCGAGGCAGAATGTTACAAGCAGAGTTTGCAGCCTGTCCTATGTGAAGCTAGACGTTGTTCCTACACTCAGAATATTTCGCAACGTAGATAACATGGATTGTAATGATAAAGCTGAGGGAAACCCTGCACTGGTACTTTAAAAAAAAACATTCGGTATTATTTAGCTGAGTCATAGCATGACTGCACCGACGGAGAACTCACACGGTTACGTAGTGATGGTGACCCGGAGATGTAATGTTACACGATTACTTAATCCCGAACGCGATTGTTTTGAGGTTCTGTTTTAACGCAAGTAACGCGAACTGTGGTCAGTGGTCAGTGATCGTCGGTGGTCAGTGGAAGTGACTTGTATCGGACAGCCGAGAGCTCGAATTGAAATACTGAGTCGAGGCTCTGTGGAATCGCGAAATTGATAATTATAAGGTAGTACATTAACTTCTGGATATCATTATTAAATAAGAGCACTTGTGTAAGACTAGGCATTTTATACTTTAAGAACAAGTTACCTTAGACTGTCAGAAAAGAGTTTTTCAAGACAAGAAGAAGCAATTTCTCTGTTAATGATAACATGGGCAGATAGTCGAAGCACCCGTTAATTTAACGCAAATCAAGTTTTAAGTACAAGTTCGGTAATGCGAAGTGTTGTCTGTCAGCTGTCACTTACAACTGGGTGGCAATTTCTTTCTAACTCGATGTGCCATTAACACCCGGGAATCGTATTCACCATCCGGAAAGCCCCCTAAAGGAATGACTGAACTGATTCCAAGCGAAATATTTTGAAAGCAGTGCGTTTAACGTGGTGTGCTGAATTTTCGGGAATTAGCACGTTTGTGGGAGCTTTCACTTTAGCAATCAACATAACTCACTAATTCTACGTAATGATTGTATTGTTGGAGTTCCTGGGCCCAATTTTCGGGACAGCTGTAACAGCACCAACTTGCACACATTCACAACTCGACGACGGATCAATGTTTCACGATCACATACTCTGAACACAGATTACTTCAAATTAGTGATGTAAGCCAAATCCCAGTTTGACATTGATTAAATATCGCGCCTAAAAAATACGCGAGAACACGTTACATACAGACGTGGTGTTAGGGTGTCACGGCTCACTCTGCGGCATTTATCTGCTTTATTTCTTTCTGTCGAGGAGTCGGTCGGAGTGTGATGACGACATAACAGCCGCGCCGATCGACACGTCACGATTTAACGTCACATCCGTCCCTGTCAGTCCGACAGCCTTGCTTATCTACTCACAGCTATGAATACTTGCGTATAATTATGATTCGCTGAAGTTATAAGACATAACTGAGTTATAATAGTAATAGTTAATAAGTAGTAGTACCTCTGTAGAGAAGGGACATGCTATATTAATTAAGCACAAGAATGTACTATGTAAATGTCGAAGGACACTTCATGAAATTGCGAACCTAGAATTTAAAATAACCCTGGAGTCTGTATAATCTTTACATGCGTGACCAATGTGACTACCAGTTAATATAGCAATCTTGAAGGAATCAAGGAAGTTTTACTTATTTAAGCCATAAATATAACATTTGTAACTATTCATGCAGCTAACATAATAACAAACGTTAACGCAGAAAGTTTGTTTTTCATTACGTTCTTCGATAAAGTAACCGAACAGCAGGAATATCAAAACTGAAGAGTCATTCCCGTTCGTCCACACCCCGTCGTCGTCCACAGTGCGGACGACTGGGAATGTTGCGTTCTGTTCGTCTACACTGTGGACGAACAGAACGCATTATTGCCAGTCGTCCACACGCCGTCATCTCACGTCTAGTCTAAGATTTAATAAAGAAAATATGATGATAGTATTTCCCTAAATAATAAACATACTTTTAAAATATTATGTACTTAGCTTTATTACTTTAGTAAGGCAAATACTTTTAAAGTACATACCTAGTAAATCTAAAGCTTTTTTGCGTATTTTATACTAAATGTATAGCATAACACATTGGGTATTATCAATATCAGTTTAAATGCAATTAATATGTAAAAAGTTTTAAAGTTACAATCGCCTGGATATACTCAACTATTATAACTGCACCCTGTCGTCCTCCAACAAAAAATAGTCTTTGCACTCCGCTTATCAGTTTTGACGACGCTTCTGGGAATGAACAATAGATACATGGCCTTGAAATAGCCAATCAGCTCGCTGCATATTGCAAGCCCACGGTATATGGCAATAAAGTGACGATGAGCTTTTGCATTCGGGATCTGTGATGAAAAATACTGATGAATTTAAACACTACTTAGTACATATTATGTTGTTATTATATACTTTAAAATGTTTATATAATATCAAAAAAATATTAGTTAAAATGTTGCCTTTTAATTATTGTAAATTATGTTGATCTGTGATAAAAACTAGAATTGTTGTTAATTATTTTAACATTTGATGATTTTAAATAAAAAAATACTTAATAGTTATGTTGTTATTAAATTAATTAAACCGTTAAATCATTTATTTAATTAAAATTTTCTTTACGCTGACTCTTAAACTAGACATGAAACGAGGTGCGGACGAGTGGTAATGTGTCGTTCTGTTCGTCTACACTGTGAACGAACAGAACGCATCTTTCCCAGTCGTCCGCAGTGTGGACGACGGGGTGTGGACGAACGGGAACAACCCAAACTGAAAGATGCAAAAATCTCTTCAATAACAGTACGAGTATCTGGCGGTTTGTTGGCGCTTTGTGCGACTGCTCCGCACATATGGGCGCTGAGGGAACTGAGAGAGATCACTCGCTGTCAGAGGAGGCTACAGAAAACCCACTTAAAGCTACAATTCAATTCATTATTTAGTTAGACAAATAAATATATCCTTATAATATATACAAAAATAAAACACAAAAATATTAAATAAAATATTCAAAATCAAAATACATACTTAAGCAATTAAGATAATAATTTAAAATAACAAATAAGGAATTTAATTTAAACATAACAATTTAAAAAACATAATCAATTCGATTTATTAAATTAATAATTGAAAATAACATAATAAATAAAAGTAATCAAGGATAATAATAACACACCATTTCTCTTTCCCATGCCCTAAATAGGGCCGCATGTAGGGCCAACCAATGCCGCATGAATGGCCTGTCGGCGACGACGGCGAGGAGACTGTTGCCGCTGCCCCTCACTCTGCCCGCTATCGAGGCAACAATCACAGTGTTCTAATTAAACGTATATAAATTTTATTTTTGCAGTTCTCAAGTGATTTCTGATCTATTTGTCACACATGTTACATGTGTAAGTTAGGTATAATTTACTGGGCTGCGGGACTGTTCGAAAGAGATACCGCGGCTCTGGAACATAAAGGGCAAAAGAAGGAGCAAGCATGGTTTTTAGTCAGTAAAAGTCTGACACTCCCTTCCGCTCCACCCAGAGCGGGAGGAGTCATTTGATGATTTCTCATCCGAAAAATAAAAAGGATAATTTATTCATCCATCATCATCATTTCAGCCAAAAGACGTCCACAGCTGGACATAGGCCTCCCCAAGTGTCGCCACATGGACCGGTCCCGTGCGTCGCGCATCCAGCGGATTCCCGCAACCTTCACCAGGTCATCAGTCCACCTACTGCGAGGCCTTCCAACGTAACATCTTCCGGTTCGCGGTCGCCACTTCAGATCTTATCGGCCATCCGTTCTGCGAGTAATGTGCCCTGCCCACTGCCATTTAAGTTTGGCAATTCTTCGTGCTACGTCGGTAGCTTTGATTTCTCGTAGTCCACAAACGCTAAACAGAGAGGCAGGTTATACTCTTCGGTCTATATAATCTGCCTAACCTGTCGCAGCGTATGTATGTTCGCTACAGCCTTTTCGGAATCCGGCTTGTTCGGGAGGCTGAAAATCGTTAAAACCTGACGACTCTTGAAAACAACTTGTAGACATGGCTTAGAAGTGGGATGGACCTGTAATTCTTCAGCCGGGCATTGTCGCCCTTCTTGAAGAAGAGTACCACCACACCCGTGCCTGTGGCGTTTTCCCCTCGAGTATGACGGAATCAAACAGCTTCTGAAGAGCCTTAAGTACCGGTTCTCCCCTCCTTCAGGAGTTCGGCCGTAATTCCATCATCACCCGGTGCCTTGTTGTTTTTGAGCTGTTTCAGAGCGGTCCTAATCTCGTGCAGGCTGACGTCCGGGATGTCTTCGGTACCTATAGTGTCGAGTCAGTATAATTTAATGTCTGAAAATATACAGTGTTTGTAGGGGCCCAAGATCTCACACTAGGATTCCTTGTGTTGTGGGAACTAGGCTCTGCGTTCCGTTTACAAATGTTAATTTTGAGATATTTTTCTCATAATTTCGTCATTCAACTTAAGTAGCCAGTTAGTCACTACTTTTTAACCGACTTATAAAAAAGGAGGAGGTTATGTATTCCAACAACATATTTATAACATAACGAAGGTTTCTGCTAGATCCAGGAAGATGCCTCTACATGCTCGACCAAGATCTGATAGATTATTTATGTGTGATAAAATCAACAAAATTTGTGACTCGTCATTTATATACTATAGGGCAACTCCTGGCAAGCTTGCTGTTGTGATAGAAACAGACAAAAGTGCATTGATACTAATTCACTCAGAACAACGAGTCTAGTTTCCGAACTGGTGGTGTAACAGTTGTACTTCTGTGCAGGTTTATTCCGCGGCTCCTGTGCCTGCCGGCAAACAGCGCAGCACAAAAATTGAATGCGGTTGCTTTTACTGGAACCGACGGCCTTCTGTAGTAACCACAGTACTTCAGTATCAATAGGCTCTTGTTGCCAATCATGAGCAATGTTTTAAAGCGACCTCAACATAAAATGAGCAGTACAATCACACTTACATGTTTATACTCAGAAACTTAATCAAAAACTTTCGTACGAAGACATTTTTTCACTAACGGATCAGTTGGAGTAAGCTGTATGACCAAGTTTTAAATTCTATCTATTGACGCTTGCAAATGTTGTCAAGATCCGCTGGTTGAACTGATGCGGTTGTGTAAATGAATGCCGACACAAAATCAGTGTCCGGCGCGCGGCGGTTCGGGGTGCAGTGCAAGTGTCGCCGCCCGCACCGCCGCGCGCCGCTGGATGGCTCTGACCAGCGCTGAGGCGGCACTCTCCGGCGCGTTCTATTGTTTATTCATTTGTACACCAACACTACCTGTACCCCGACGCCAACACAGCACACACTTACACGTTAGACACACTCCATCTGATACAGATTATAGAAGGGCAACTTTTGCTAATTTATTTTAGAAGTTTGGCCTGGAGATATTGTGCATAATTAGCATTACATCACTTTGGGCCCTAAACTATGGCAATCTAATATGGTTGTAAAAATTCTATCTACATTTTTTTCAAGTAATTTACCTCATCAAGAAGGGTTAGTTTTCAAATTATTTCCGTGCCTTACCTGTCGTCTCCCCAGCAGTTCACTATGGCACGTCCCTAGTGGCCCCAGTTCGCCTTCTGTCGTCCGTCGCTGCCGCATGCCGCGCCGGACACAGTGCTAAGTAACCACGTAGTCTGCTCGTAATAAAATAAAACTTGTTAAAGTACTACAAACATCGTTTTATTGTGCTCCCACGGATCCTCCGTACTTACATTATGTACGCTTTAAGCTCTTTACACTTTCGTGGAGCGGAATGTTTCAAACCAGGGTTGGTTTGAAACATGTAACACGTTTTAATACATTTCAAAGAAAAAAGAACAATTAATGTACAGTTAGTAGTAGAAATAAAGCTTTTTTCCTATTCTTCTGTTTCCTTCTTCTTGACTGATTGTTTTTGTGTAGTTACATGGACTGTAAAAATAGTACAGAACTAAACTTTTCTTTGTAGTAGCAATTAGTTACGTAGTAGTATGTCAGTGTGGTAGTAGTGGCCGGGTGGCACAGTCGACCAGTGCCAAAGGCGGCACGAGGCACCCCCCGCGCGCCCCGTGTTCTCGTGCTGCGATATGAGTTTCAGGGATTTATGAAGTTATGAAGGTAAACAAGTAAGATGGCGCACATTACATAAATTAAACGTGCGTGATTCATTGCTCGCCGCGCGCCAACAATGGACTATTAATTACCAACATTGCCAGCAAGGTGAGCGACTAAATCATTTTATACCATATCGCAAGTCTGGGCTGTACCTGCGGGTCTGCGGGTTCGAGAGATATTAAATATAATAATATGAAGTTTTTTAATGTCAGTGCGAGTAGCACTACAGCTTGACATCCTCGGTGCACGTGAATGAGTGGAATACACCAGTCCACTATGGTTCCGTGAGCAGTTACGCTTAAATAACAACCCATACTTAGCTGAGCACATAATAATATGTAGTTTATACCATTTTATTAAAGATGTTTTAAAGTAAAGTAGTTATAATGTAAGTTAATTAATAAATTATACAATCCATGTTACCTGCGGTCAGCTCTGGTTAGAGTTTGGTTCAGAATGTCCCTTTTGCTGCCTATCCATTGGTTGGCTGGAGTTCGTTTTCCGTCTCTAATTATAATCTCAGTTACAATGATCACGGCGCAGATTTTGCGCGGCTTCATTAAGATCCGCCCGGGTGGCCCGGGGCTATGCGATAACGTTACAGCTCGTTCCCTATCGTCTTTCAGTTCACTACTTAATGTTAATGAATGTACCATGCGTTATTCATGCTCCTCAGTTTGGACAGAACCAAGAAAAACATCAAAGAGTGTATTTCTGTGAGTAAGAAGCAAAGGAACGCTACTGAGCGATCCTTCGGGAACGGGAACGTCTCAGTAGCAGTCGCTTGTTTCAAGCTCTAGCTTGTGCCGAGTGCCGCCGAGTACCTCCGAGTGCCGCCGAGTGCAGCCGAGTGCCGCGGAGTGCGGGAGCGGCCGCAGGTGATACACTAGCGGCGCGGCGGCGGCGGAACATTCCCTTAATATCCGACGCTCAATGCTTGTCTGGATATTAAAGCAAAGTAAAGTAAAAAAGTTTATTGACAGTTAAAAGCACAAACCTTACATACAAATCCCAACAATCCTGTGATTTGTTGGTTTTCATACATTTTTTTAATTACCTATTTGTTTTATACATAATAATATGAGTATACGTAATCTTCTGTTAAAAACAAATAAATCACAACAATTTCAACTTAATCGACCCCGAGAATAATTAGGTATTTACACAGAAAATTCAACCCCCATTTCACCCTCTTAGGGGTAGAATTTCTAAAAACCCTTTCTCAGGTATCCACTACCTACTATTCACACAGAACACACCCTTCAAATTTCATGTATTTAAGACCAGCGGTTTTGGCTGCGCGTTGATATATCAGTCAGTCAGTCAGGACTTTGAATTTCATATTGGGGGATGATTCTGGAAAAACTGTGATACCTACATGTTTCTCATTATTTAAATGAAGAGTAAGTACACAAAGTTTTAAGTCAATCGACCGAGATATTTATAGGATTATCTTCTAAAAAAATGAGCGTTAAAAATATTGTTATTAAGTATATTGTTTGGTGCTACGGAACCGTTTGTTCGCGAGGCCAACCCCCGTTTGGCCGGTTTTTTCTTTTGTTTCGTGAGTCGCGCAGTTTTTAGTCTTCCCTCTGTCAATTAGGTAAGTAAACGTCACCGCACCGTGAGTACCATGACTTAAAGGAACAAGATAATATTAAAAAGACAAAAGGCTGTAAGGTTCCATTGTGAGTTTGTGACCCTTTGCTGAGATTAAAAACATAAATGCCATATTATGGACACGCTAAAAGCCTCGGCGAGACGCCGGAATTAGATTGTGTAGAGCTGAACCAGCACCGCCCCTCCCCCCCAGTAGGACGAGCAGCCCCTGCACCCCACGTGCACACCCCAGAGCTCTTTGCAGCCCTAGCACATCGCTGGAGATTTGTGCTCATTCGATTTAAGGCTTTAATTCTCGCTCTTTAAAAATACTTTTAACTTAGCGGCTAAACTTGGTGCCTATGTTATGAACCATATACAGATATTCAGTATGAAATGACACTGTTCCGGTGGAGTTAGTAATAATGCCTGTTTGTGTAGAAACAGATCCGCTATCAACTGCGAGTAATGTAATATAGCTGCTGCATAATCACTGCCTGCTTAGCATGCAAACTGATCCACAGATTGCTTGTCCATGTTGATATCGAGATAAGCCATCGCTATTACAAAATTATCATCGTAGTGTGACGCGTCTTTATCTGCATAATAGATGAGTAGTAATGAGCAAGTACAACGCACTGATGCAAGTGCAGGAGTGATGCAGTGCGGGCAGCGCGGGACAAAGCGTTAGATGTATGAGCCGCATAATGAGCCGCGTCAGTAATCAGGTGCATGACTTCACCATTCAATACTACTGCTTTTTTCTCTTAATATTTTAGATTGCATCGACTTTTAAGCTTCAAAATTGAGCTAAATAATTGTCATACCATGTAGCCCCTAAGAACCTAGCTCGGGTGAGGTGTAAAGGTATCCACAAAGGAAGGCCTGGATGTAACTACGAGAGTTTGATTGATTATAATGAAGCTGTCGCCCCTACAATCGCACAACGCCCGCGCCCCGCCGCACATTGTGTCAGCGCGTGACGATCCTAACTTTCTGATTAATGACGTTTTATAGTCCTGGGTTTTTAAGGTTTCTTAAGTTTAATTTTTACGACCTTAGCTCGGTTTGAGCGTAAGAGGAAGTTACAATGAGCACGCCACGATAGTGGCGATAAGTCCCCTCTTTGAGGAGTGGCTAGAGAGGCGCCACGGCGCCCTCACCTTCCGCCTGACGCAGGTCCTCACCGGACATGGATGTTTCGGGAGGTACCTGCACCGAATCGGGCGGGAGGAAACGCCCGGGTGCTATCATTGTGAGGATCGCCCGGAGGACACGGTGGAGCACACCGTGGAGGTCTGCTCCGCTTGGGCGGAGCACCGCCGTGTCCTCGTAGCGGTGATTGGCGGCGGCGACCTCTCGCGTCCGGCCCTGGTTCAAGCCATGGTCCGGGGCGAGAGGGAATGGGAAGCCGTCACCTCCTTCTGCGAAGCAGTCATGCTAGCGAAGGAGGTGGCGGAACGTGAGAGGGAGAGAACCTCACGTCCCAGCCGCCGCGGGAGAAGCACCGGGCGTCGGGGACCACGTCGTGATGGCTCTCGGCCACCGTAGGCGCGGGCCTGTGGACGGTGAGTAATGGGTTAGCTCGCCGTCCGTCCGTTTTATGACGACAGGCCGTGTCGACGGCGCGTTCGTGTTCCACGCGCGTCTCAGAGAGATGTCAACAATGATGAGGGGCCCACAAGGGCCGATGCCTGCCAGGGCTGCGGGACTGATCGAAAGAGATACCGCGGCCCTGGAACATAAAGGGCAAAAGAAGGAACATAGATGATTTTTAGTCAGTAAAAGTCTGACACTCCCTTCCGCTCCGCCCAGAGCGGGAGGAGTCATTTGATGATTTCCCATCCGAAAAAAAAGGGGAAGTTACAAGTGTCGCGGTTCTGCCTGAGCGCTTCACTGAGAATTATTACAGCACTAGCTGACCCGCGCAACTTCGTCTGCGTCACCTAAGAGAGAGAGAGGGTTAGAGAAAGTGTGAGCTAACCTTAAAAGATAGACATATGCTATAGTGGACTTTTTTTTTAAAACTTTTGAAGAGAAACGAATCCGTAATACATGATTGTTGCGTAACTTTAACCGTTTACGCAGCGCACGCAACGGAAGCTCTCAAAAGGAATAAATTTTCTCTGTTTTTGCAACATTTTTCATTGATGCTCCGCTCCTATTGGTTGTAGCGTGATGTTATATGTATAACCTATAGCCTTCCTCCATAAATGAGCTATCCAATACTAAAAGAATTTTTCAATGCGAATCAGCAGTTCCTGAAATTAGCGCGTTCAACCAACCAAACAAACACTTCAGCTTTATAATAGACTCACGTAGGTAACAGTTTAATTTCTCGGAAATATTTGGATTAATAAAATAATCGCTAAAATATAGTACTTATGTTTTTCCAAATAAGGGCTTCCCTCGACAGCCTTACGTCTTCATCCTTAGACACTCGATGACAGTCATACTCCAGCTAGGTCAACAGTTCTCACCAAGATGTTTGAAATGAGCCCAGACACGATTTTTCAATTTTAAATGGGACCAACTTTGAGATATCTGGAGGCACGGCACCGCCGTACTACCCTTTTCTTGAAGCCTTTCAGGCTATTTCTGACACTCCGTTAATTCGTTGTAGATAAAATTAGAAGCCTGAATTTCCAGTAACTAAGAGCTCTCTTAGTTACTGGAAATCACACAGGCTTCTAGGTATAATATGCCCATATTATACCTAGTTATAAACCTGAATTAAATTCAATTTTAAATTATAGTTTATGAACTATTGCAAGTCAAAGTTCCTTCATTTTGTCACTGACTCACTCACCGATCATTATAATTCTAAGGTACTTGTAGCAGACACACAAGATTCAAGTAAAAAATACTATAAATAATAGTGTTATTGGGTTATTCCATCAGGAATTTCGCAATAGCAGCCACGGAATCTGGATTTGTACCTAGTTGGTGGAAATAGGCTCGGCCCCTATCACATGGGAGTTCAACATAACTGGCGAAATGTGGGTGTACGATTAGGTACACTTCTGCCTAAACCTTTGGGGATTACATGGCGTGATGTGTGAGAACTGACTGGCTGATCAAAATGTGATAATGTGGGTGATGACTACAAAAAGAGTTCCCAAACAAAATTAAAAACCGTTTATTTTAGCGCTATACAACTTTATATAAATAAATAAATATTCAAAGTTAACCATCACACGCCTTGTTGGGCACTATTTATTCTAATACCATTTTGTATACAACATTAAATGACTTATTATTTTCCGCAAGCACGTGCAAATTTTGGGCACTGAACAACCAACACATCATTGACCGTCTGAAAAGCATGGAGGTCACAATTGAATGCCGGTCACTTTTATGGTTTGGCCCTGGGATCTGTTGATCGTCATTGTAAAAACCAATTTTAAAAGAAATAGTAAGCTCTTAAATTGCAATGGCAAGTTATTTGAAATGTGGGCATGCGGGGAATTAAAACGCTCTGTCCTTTAGCAGTTCCATTTTTATAATGTTACTGCACAGCTCTGTGATACGAAGCCTGGTGCCGTTGCACAGTCTGGTTGCATCAAGGTTTCGCATCACCAGAACTGGAACGCCAACTTTAAGCTCCAGCTGATGGGACGCCTCGCCTTTTAACTCCACGGAGTTGAGAAATTCAACGGGGTAGGCAGTACTATCGTCATTAGCCATCACAGTGTCTAGTGTGTCAGTGTTCTGTCGTCATAAGACAGTCGGATGGCGAGCTAGCCCATTACTCACCGTCCACAGGGTCTAAAGCGGCCGAACGACGCCGCCCATCAGCGCCTGGTTGCCGCGGATGTCCTGCAAGCTGCGGTTCAACGCCTCTAATGCATGCTTCTGCGACATTGTGCACTCGTCCTATAGGCTTAACTTCCACTGCTGCAAAAGGACTTCCCCGTTTTTGGTGATGTTGCATGTTGGGGTATTTTCGCTTGCAAGATTCAGCGGCAATTTGGAAATTGAATGTGCAGTCCGGCCACCCTTAAGCAAAGTTGCATCAATGCCCGACGAAGTCACAACCACAGTTATGTGACGGCATGGTTTGCGCAGTGGCTGAGCAATTGACTGCGGCGCTGCACACACACAACGTCGTGGATTTTATCAAATTTTAATTTTGTTTTAATTTTTTTAATTTTTTGAGATTTTTTTTCGTAATGGGTTGTACGTAGTACTTATTACTTCCATGCAAAGAGTAAACACAAAAGGAAAAATAAAACCAAATTCATTATCAGCCATTCCGACTACACTTCGACTAAAACCTATTTACATAAATAATTAAATTTATCATAGAAATCGCGTATGAGGTTACTAACAAAATTTTAAACATATCTTTTGCGTCTGTTGGTCGATGTTGATGAAATAAACACTAAATGTTACTCGGAACAATGCTTCTTATGTTTCAATATTTCGATTTTGAATATAATGAGGGGTTTTTACGTGATGCGCGCACAAACATACAGACAAACCGACAAACAGACAAAAAATCTAAAAATGGTAGAAATGGGTTCTGTTAGTGCTCCTTTAACACCCCTACTACTTTTTTCTAAATATTTTCTATGTACAGAAACGCCACGTCTACAGATTTATTATATGTATAGATTGTACAGATAGATTTTATTTTATTTATTTTTTAGTTTTAATTGTTTTCACCTTGCTTATATAAGTAGGATGTCAAGTAATGGCGATATTATGTTTTGTGCGATGTAACTGGATCATTGTGTTGTTTAGTTCCAAACTAGCTCATGATGTAAAGCCGTGATATAATTTACGACAGCAAGTCATTAGGGTGATAAAACGACAGGCTGATTGTTTAGACTGTTTTGGCTCGTTACATGCTCGAGCTAGTTTCTTGTGAAGACAGCGGGTGGCATGTGGGTGATGTGGGCCAGTGAGCCAGCGCGAAGCTATCGTCTGTATCACAAATCGCGACACACCAGGACACTGCGTGGATCTCAAGATGTGCAAAATTGCGCAGCGTCCTCGCCAATAGTCCGGTAATGTTATTGAGTGGCCTGCGATGTCGTCCAGCCGACGCAACGCGCGTGTGTGTGTGCTGAGGCACAGGCAGGCTGAGCAACTAGTGGAGCTAATGCCAGGACAACACATGTTATTATCGACATGATATAGTTTTGACGTTTCTTTTCAACTTTGTTCCCAGTGTTGGTATACTGGTACACTCTCTGTGAGAAGAGGTTGGCCATAATCCAGCTAGACCCGTTTTGGCTGCTGGATGTCGAATGTATTCGATTTCTTGTTACTAGGATGTCGGTTTCCTCTTGATGTTTTTCCGTTTTAATAATAGTGGTGGTGATCATGCCTGAGTTCGAACCCAAGACCTACGACGCACAAGTCAGAACGTAAGCCACTGGGCAACCACTGCTCAAACTTATTATACTCTAACAAAAAAAAATAAAAAAAATTAGGCTCCGTACTAGAGTCGACCAAAACCAGAGCCTTGAGGACCCCGTTTTTTCCAGGTTTCAGAAGGTTTAACTCTTGTACTTAGTTATACAGACTAAGTACGGCAGTTAAGATAACTATGTCATCAACGAAAATGCCTCCGAGCAAGGCGAGGTGGTTGAGCTAAAACAAAAAGAATGTAAGACTGTTATTCGGCTGGATGGAATCACATAATAGGAGTAATGAATGTTCATACGAACAGGAGGGAGGGGGGGGGGGAATATTATCTGTGAACTGCGAAATATTGTGTATCGAGATATACCTAGTGCGCAAAAGATTTTTTTTTGTTCAGTTTATAATTAAAATTGAGTGAAAATAGTGTGCACGCATTGTGTTTCCTTTCAGTCGCTGTCTCATTATCCGCAGGAAACGATGTCTGTGGCACTCAGCGCAAGCCTCGCACGCCCCGAGAACGCCGCGCGTGCCGTGCACGTCTCGCGTGCTCGCCCGAGGGACGTGTCGCTGACGCTAAGCATCATTACATTGTAATCTTTCAGCGAACTTAAAGCAAGCACAAAAGCTTATTGTTTAATATCGTGCTTCGTCACTTGCGGGGGCGAAAAGCAGGCGAGCTCGGGGGAGCGCAGGGGCGCAGGGGCGACGGGGTGACGGGGCGGGGTCTTCTGTTCTGGAGCCCTCGTGACTCGTCACTATCGCATATTAAACCATTTCCATTTAAAGAAAATTAATTGAATTTTTAATAACGCGTCGAGAGACATTTTTCATTCTGTCAAGAGTTCGAAGTGGTCGGCGTTTGACGGCGACGAAATAATAATAGTTTGGATTCAGAGGGCCACTCTCAATGACTCCTTTTCTTTTGTTATTTTTCGACAAATTGTTTCCAAATCCGCCTTTTGTGAGCTCCACAGAGATTGTGATTTAAATGTAGATCCATACATTTATGGATAACCCATATTATAGCGCACAAAAATTTAATAAATAAATAAAAAAATATATTTTTTTTAGACAAAAATGGGTACTTTTTATTTAATCAAAATATTAATTATTTACAAACTACAAAACTATAATAGAAATAAATATGTACAAGTATAAAAGGGTTACAGGGCATCCAAAAATTCGTCCGCATCGCTGTCAACAGGAAAAGTGCCCAGAAGGCTGGCAGCATTACCACGTTGGATGGCAATGCTGATTCTTTGGCCAAAATATAGGCCCGCCCTCTGGTCACGTGAAGAGTCGACCAACCGCTTGGCGATTTACCGAAAAACTAGGTGGGCACTCGGACCCCACGGCCCTAGTGTTTCAACCCCAAACGGCTCAAACACATAATTACCAATTAAATTATTGTATTTGCGCCGTTTGAGGTTTTCAGCACCTGCAGCAGCCGCCCCAGTGCAGCCCACTGTGCTAGGAAGATGGGATGGCGCAAGGGTGTCGACGCAAGTTGCGTCCCACACCAAAGGCCTACCCAACTTCCATGGCATTATGGTCATACCATCTGGTCTCTTCCCATCGACGCGTGCCAAGCCATTGGGTTCTAAGACAGCTGGCACCCCGGCGGTGGCAAGAGCACGACGGATGAGATCATTAATGCTAGCGTGCCGCGCAATCCGACCTGCACTCTTACTGCATGAAAGGCCATGGTGTCCGAGGCAGTCGACTGCTTCACCACATTGACAGCGATGTGGAGCCCCACAAGGAGCGCCCAATCGCAAACACGTAGCGAGCCGGAAGGTAGTGTCACCTAACATAGTGCCTATATTAGGTGACGGTAGCGCCTGAAGCCAGAGGCCCGACTCCCACTCACCCACAGCCAGTAGGCGGGCACGCTCAGCAGTATTGGTAGACGTATTAATAAGTTTATTCCGTACCAACCTGCAGAGCGGCTCATCCCACTGTCTCTGGGAAAACGGGTTCTCGGGCCGATCCGTATCCGGGCAAGTCACTTTCCAGGCGACCTCTGCGTCGGTCAAGCACGGTCAAATTAAATTTAATATAATTAAAACGTAAAAAGTGCGCTAGCGATAATTAACATGCAGCACACGGTACCTGGCTGCTTACGGGATTATGCGAACAAACACGTTACGCTTGCTTAGAACAACCACAAGCTGCGCGTTTAGTATTAAATGGTGATCGCACACTGTGACACTGCTCCACAGGCGGACAGCGAGCTGCGTGCCGTGTACGTACTGACACGCAGTACACAAATTGTGTCAGAGGTTAGTGGTGCCACAACACTATTGTACAGAGATTCATTTGTGATAAAAGTACTTACGGTACTAGCATTTTCTCCTGGAATGGAAAACAATGTCAGCAATGAGCAGTAACTCTGCCGGTTCCCATATAGGTAAGTTAGGATTGCGGTTCGCTGTGGTCCATTGTGAGTCACTACGGGTCACTGTGGGTCACCCTTGCGACTCCTGCCACCGCATCGGGCGGAAGGTTACAACATCTCCGTAATTTCATTCCCATAACACCTGGTTTTAAGAGAGACAGTTATGTCACTGCAAGCTGTATACACACAAATATCATGTCCATATATCTTCGGCGTTCTGAATCTGAAGCTACAAAAAATTATATAAATAACAAGTATTTAATTTTGAACAAAATTGCGCTTACAACACTAATTGATTTCAATGAATATCTTAGGAGATATCACAGTTTTATAACAACTCCGCAGCAAAAATGATCAAGTACCGCGCGCATTTTCATTATGCAAAATTATGTGTGTGATACTCCTTTACAATTGTACAGTGTTGCCAGATGACCATATCGCGTACACCCCAAACCGTCCCTGAAATTCCCCCAAAATTTAGGTTTTGAAGAAATAATACCCCACAAACGGCAAAACATTTTTTACTAATGAAATATACAATTTTATACTATTTCAGCAAGCTTTTATTACAGAATCCGCATCTCGCTTCGTCTGCAGGGTAAATCTCTTAAGCATAATTTAACTGGGTTTAAAATTAATACCTTACTCTCAAGATAGATTTGCTATTGTGAATGGCTAATCTGTATTGAAGCTTGTTTTTAATAATTGCTGCTTGTGAGAAGACTCTTTCCAAAAATGCGTTACGCAACGACAAAATTCCTAATGCCTATTTGCTAACAAAAACATCATAAAAATCCCCCAATTCTCTCCAAACCCAGTTTTTTTCCCTCTATGAATCCCCCAAAAATAGTGTCCCCCCAATTGTCCCTCCATAACTTAAAAAAAACCCCCAGATTTAGAAAAATTGTCCCTCCATAACTTAAAAAAAAACCCCCAGATTTAGAAAAAAAAAAAAAAGTGATGCCAGATTGGGGGAAGTCCCCCAATCTGGCATCACTTTTTTTTTTTTTTTTTGGGAGTAGGGAAATCATCAAATGACTCCTCCCGCTCTGGGCGGAGTGGAAGGGAGTGTCAGACTCTTACTGACTAAAAACCACCCATGTTCCTTCATAGGCCCTTTATGTTCCAGGGCCGCGGTATCTCTTTCGAACAGTCCCGCAGCCCTGGCAGGCACCGGCCCTTGCGGGCCCCTCCCGTTTGCTGACAACTCTTTGAGGCGCGCGTGGAACACGAACGCGCCGTCGACACGGCCTGCTCGTCGTCATACGACGGACGGACGGCGAGCTAGCCCATTACTCGCCGTCCACAGGCCCGAATCTGGCATCACTGGAATTGTATTAGGTGGCTAGGAAGCACTCTCTCTCTCTCATGTGACGCACACGAAGTTGCGCCGGTCAGCTAGAAAATAATAAAATGCTCTCACCAGACGGTACTCGGTAGCCACACTAACACTCACTCAACAGTTCCTGAGACCTCCCCTACCCCTACGAATTAGAATGATGTTCAAACTTTGTCCTCCTCCCGAACCTTCCCGAGTTTTTTACTTCAACCCTATATCAAGTTACCTCCCCGTGGACACATTGTCCAAAGTATGTAATGTTTGAAAAGTACCCCCGACGGGGCTCGGCAGATACACTCACGTACCAATGTGTTCGAAGGTGTAACGTGATTGTGGACTTTTTTAATTCTGTAGTGACCACCGGGCGTTCAGAACTACCAGGAATTTAGTTTTGAGGCAAAATAATATTTATACTTTTAGTTGTGCATTACCGTAGCGCCGTTGCTTTGTAAGCATTTCGTAGCAATCTCGTAGATGTGGCGTAGCAGCATCGTAGCAATACTTTGAAGCTAGTATGCTAGTAATGTAACTAGTTTAGCATGGAGTCACATGACCCCTCCCCCCACATCCCGTGCCACGCCCGCCGGGCAGGGTGTGTACTCGCACTTAATTACAGCCCTGCGCTTGATGAACCGGGCTGCGGTTTTGATCCACAACCACAGCACATCCCTATTTTTAGAGACTTTTTTACAACTTTCAACACTTATTTGTTTGGGCGTTGAAAACGCGGCGCTCTCAAAACTTTGTCCCCTCTCTCACTTGGTTTTTGTTTGAGCTCTATTTTCTCTCTAAATACCACAAAAGGCTGTATAAGCGCTATAGCCATAATTTTCGTGAGCAAAGTTTAATGTCGTCTAAATAAGAAAGTGACCTCACATTAAGAGCAGTGTGGCGTGTGTGCGTTGTGTTGAAACACACAAACAATTATTAGTATAAAATTACTATAACTACGGATGATGGATTTAGATATTAAAGAAAAGATTTGTTATTGATTGAGTGTGTCAAGGTCGACATGTCCTGACAAATTCGGGGAGTAATAAGCAGCGCACTCTGGTAAGTAGGTACGTGTCCCACCGTGTGAGCGCATGACGCAGCTACTGCTGAGTCCTCCCTCCCCTCTCGGTGATCACCCCCGCAATTAGCACTCCTCGATGACACATCGAGTACCCGCCACTAGTCGCCACACGAGCACGTGCTGCCTGCGAGCGCGACGGGCCGCGAGAACGAAACTATCGTCTTGTTTGGACTTTGAAACTAACAAAAGATTGCACTAATGATTTGATGACTACATTATTAATTTACTTGACGTAAGATAGTATTACTCACTGTCAAGCATAAATCAGCCTATAATGTTCCCACTGCTGCGACACGCGGCCTCCTCTCTATGAGAGGGAATGGGCTATAATCCACCACGCCTAGTGCGGGTTGGTAGAGGTCACATGTCTTCGAATTTTTGGTTCTAGGATATGCCGGTTTCCTCACGATGTTTTCCTTCACTCTTTTGAGAGCAGCGGAGGCGGTGGTGGCACCCCCGACTTACGATCAGTAAGTCGTGGGTTCGAACCCAGGCCGGCACATTACTTTGTGTAATTTAGTTCAACACCACTGCTCTCACTGTTATGAACTATTTTGAATGTCTGGAGACGAAGGTACTAACCACATCGACGTAACTTTGCGAGTATATACAAGAAGAAACACCCCGGGCGAGAAGTAGCCGTGACCAGCTGTTCACCACTACACATTTCTATATACTGAGACCCACACTGACCAACTTATTCATATTTTCAATCCGCTTTGTTCAAGTTCTCTCATAATATTTTCCTCTTCCGTATATTTTTCGGATGAAGATTTCTGTTCCTTTAATCTGTGTTTGAAGTTTCGCAATTAGGAGAACGTGAATAAGCGTTAAGTTAGCGCTCGCTCCGCGCGAGGTACCAGCAGCGACGACGTGGACTGTGTGTGTTACTGCCGCGTCCGATACACACACGTGCCAACATGAGGGGAATTCCTATGAAGCGTTGTTATTTGTAGTCGATTTTAATTGCAGACCATTACACATAATTATGACAGTAGACTTATCTAGATTATCGGATATACCTACAATACGAATAATAATAAATACACTCAATAATGTGGTGCGCGCGGTGCGGTGTGTCGAGTGGACATCCCGCGTCAAAACCGATCAGGTTTTAGCGAAATACCCGCGCGGCGATTTGTGCTCCAATTTCATGGCTGGACTGTCCTGCCCCCCTCCCTCCTCGCCCGCACCGTCCCCTCCGCGGGGACACGCCGCATGTTTGAGTTAGTTTTGCAAAAAAATAGTTTCCAAAATGATCCGCACCGATCGGTCGTCGTCGCCCGATTGAGTCTTATAGGTACCTACTACTTCCCACACGCTATAATATGTAGCAGCAGTTGAATCGTGCTTATCTGAATCGAGTCGTTTATTTTATATTTCACGTCAGTATTACAATATTTATTCACCGCTTCCCGCTGTAGCATTACTGGCTAATGAAATGTGACATAACTCATAAAAGTAAATGTATCAACAGATACGCTTACAATGTTCGTCGCTTGTCTGCGCCTCAATTTGGCCGCTTTCATTTGTTGGCTCCGGAAATTACCTATTTCTATGTACTCTGAAATGACAGATAACTAGACATATTCATCGTTTTGTGAATGTTGAAGAGATTAACTGAAACGTACTCATACTTGCAATGATCAGTGGGTGACTTGAAAGTTTGTAACTGTGTTGGTGCCTAACGGGTGCACAAGATGGTCAATGTAAATCAACCCACAACGTATATAAGTCGAGTGAGGGAATGTGCAGGTCGCGAGATAAGCGACCGGCACTCGCAGTTAAGTCGGCACACTCAGCGACACAGTCCGCGCACTGGGTGCTCAGTGCTCGCAGACATGACTCCTCGCTCCGGTGCGGCCTCTGTGCGGCCGATGTCTGCATTCAATCAAATGGGAAGCGCTTTTTAACCGACTTCAAAAAGGAGGTTATCAATTCGGATGTTTGTATTTTTTTTTTTTTTTATGTATGTTCGGGCATAACTCCGTCATATATGGACGGATCTGCAAAATTTTTGTTCGAAAGGGGTTTATTACGAAGTGGTCCCATTTAAATTTGGTGAAGATCTGATACTGATCTTCGGAGATATACAATGGAACTCTTCAATAATAGACAGCAAATCTGCCGTGATTGGTGCCATGAAATGTATTGTTAACAATGTAAAATAAAAGCATAGAATATATTTGTATAAGATAAGATAAAAACACAAAAAAAAGTGAAAAATAATTTTAGCTTCAGAAGTCGGTGACAAAAAACTGAATCAAACAAATCACCGACTTCTGAAGCTAAAATTATTTTTCACTTTTTTTTGTGTTTTTGAAGTCGGTTTTATTTTTTGCAAAAAGTTTTTTTATTTTTTCATTTTTAGTTGCAATATCTTATAGGGTTCCGTAGCCAAATGGCAAAAACGGAACCCTTATGGATTCGTCATGTCTGTCTGTCTGTCCGTCCGTATGTCACAGCCACTTTTTTCCGAAACTATAAGAACTAAGTATACTGTTGAAACTTGGTAAGTATCTGATGTATTCTGTGAACCGCATTAAGATTTTCACTCAAAAAATACCAAAAAAACAAAAAATTTTGGGGGTTGTCCATTAGGGTGGGTCACTCTAGTATGGAAAAAAAATAAAGTTGATGAATCAAATTCTAATAGTAATATTATGTTGTAGTGTACTATAAAAAGTAGTTTTAGCTAAAAAACGGATAATTAAACATATATCTTCAGCCCGCGCATGCGCTTGAAAACTATACGTTTTTGAAAAAAAACACTTATTACTATAAGGCATAGTTCTTTATTAGAAATTACTTTAAATACTATTTAAACATAACAAATATTTTACGAAAGACATATATTAACGTGTAAAATAAAAAACTTAAACAAATAATAATAATAGATTATTAAAAAAAATAGTTATTTTTATACCAAAAATCGCGCCTACTTTCGAATTTTGGCATAACTTTCCTCGAAGCAAGTTTGGCATGAATCATGCCATCCCTTGCTTTTTATCACAAGCTGCCATTGCAGCTTAGTCTGCTACTATCTTTACACTGCGTTCGACCGCTTGTGTATGGCAAGGCAGCCTAATAAACAGCATCCTTTCGTCACCTTTTTCTCTATTATCTGTAGAAATTCTTCAATCGTTTGGTTTTTTAGAATAGGTGGATCAAAGTTGGTTTCTTGCCAGTTTATTAGCTCAATGTAAGATTTAGCTTCAAAATTAAGTTTAGGCACTTGAAAAGTACGTGGTTCTCCGGTTGTAGGTGAATACGCGCTTTTAGAATTCTTCTAGCTGCAAGTTCTAAGGGTAGTGGTAAGGGCTCTTTATTTTTTTGTAGCTTTTCCGAAAATAAAACACTAGTATCAGAATCACTACTTGTTGATAACATTAATTCTTTTTCTGGCCATTTCGATGGGTTGTTATCGCTCTTCAGACAGATTTTTGTTGAAGCTTGCTTTCGAACAAACTTTTTTTTGTAAACTTTTTGTTCGATTGCGATCAATGCCACCGATTCTCATTTTTCTCTCACCCCGTTGATCAATCAATAAGTCTTGTTCTTCTTTAGGAACTTTGACTTCTCTGGGACATTTGCACTGACTTATTATCTTGCATTTGCATGAACAAATATCGAACAAAATTTCGCTTTTTTGCAAGAAATCCGCTTTTTTCTCAGTTGACAACCTTTTCAATGATTTGATGATATTTTTGCATTTGGAATGATAAACTTTTAGGAGCTGAATGACTCTTATATGCGAGACCACAGGGATTGATGCCTTTTGCCACACTCCTTCAACTTTTTGGGTTACAATTTCGGAAAATGAGGGCTCTTTGTTACTGCCATTTTTAATTTTCACCTGTAGTCTATTCCACTCGTAACATTTCATTACATCCTGGTATATTGGTAATACGTTTGGTCTTATATCCTCTATAGTTCCAAATATAGGGCACTTGTATGACTGTCTATTTGACATGATGAAAAAAATTAATTCCAATCCCAATTACAATTTCACAAGATTTCACAAGAAACTAGCCTCATGGATACATGAATTTATCTGAATGTACTTACTTCAAAAGTCTTCTTTTAATAAACAACACAACTTATTTAACCAAAGTAACGTGTATTTCATTGGATACTCTTTAAAATATGAAACTATACCCAACATCAAACATGTAAGTCAAGGTGTAAAAGTGGGTACTCGAACGTTTATTTATCAAAACTTCAAGTGCGTTGCGCGGGCTGTTCCACTTAAAATAATTCAAAAAAAATTTAATGGGTTCATAACGATACCTTACTTCAACATATTATCGCTATTAGAAATCGATAACTTAGAAAAAAAAATTTTGACCCACCCTATTGTCCATACTTAGAACTGAAACTCAAAAAAATTTTTTCATCAAACCCATACGTGTGGGATATATCTATGGTATCTTCAAAAATGATATTGAGGTTTCTAATTTCATTTTTTCTAAACTGAATAGTTTGCGCGAGAGACACTTCGAAAGAGGTATAATGTGTCCCCCCCCCCCTATAACTTCTAAAATTAGAGAATGATAAAACTAAAAAAATATATGATGTACATTACCATGCAAACTTCCACCGAAAATTGGTTTGAACGAGATCTAGTAAGTAGTTTTTTTTTTAATACGTCATAAATCGTAAACCGCAATTTACTTTTCATTCAATCAACTCAAATATAAAAAAAATATCGATCAAAGTTACAACGAACTACAAAAACTTTTATATAATGCTACTTGCTGCTACGGAACCCTTCATGGGCGAGTCCATTTGTCCGACACTTCTGCCGACGATGATTCATGTACAAAGAGAACTTCTTTGTACATGAACAGAATAATTCCTGGTTCGTTCATCGTGAAACATTCTATCGTACATAGCAGCTGACGTGTACATTAAGCGACGATGCTATTGAGTTATTGTGTAGTTTGTTATTAGAAGAAACTTCGAAGATATAGGTAATCATTAATTCAGGTGTTTGTTTGGAAGCATTGTTGGTGCTTGTTAGAGTTGAACCTCATCTGGCAGCACAGAATCGCACTTTTCAACGCTCCTATCCTTGTCTGTCTCTCAGAATTGTCACTTGCTAGACGGAGAAACTGAGCGTGCATCTACGATGCGTTCGACAGCATCGCAGATACTGCCGCGTGCGATAGCTTTCCTGCTCTGTTTCTATAGGATAGGAGACTAGAAGTATGGAAAAGTGCGATTCCGTGCTGCTACAGGAGGTTCAACCCTTAATCTTCATTCACGGCTAGTAGACCTGTTTACAAACACCACAAAGGTAAGTTAAAGCAGCGCTTCATGCCAACAACGGGTACGATAACAATCCCGGCAATAATAGTAATTTATCGTTATCAATATTCATGAACGTGCATAGTTATTCGGAGCAAAATTAATTGAACTCGTCGCAGCGCCGGCGGCACGCGGCGGGCGGTGCCGAGCGGCGACTATCTCTCCTGATCTCATCGTCAGCCGGCTCTCTCAATGTCTAGTACAAAGCGTCCCTTCCCTCCCCGGCTCACCGGCTCACCGGCGCTGTCACAAACTAACCGATCTATTTCATTCGCGACCTTCGGCCGAACTGCTTCGACCTACATCATACAGCAGATTGAAGTACCTTGCTATTCTTGCTCAGTGCAAGTGACTATGAATCTTATACCGGCTACCGACAAGTGTGAGGTACGTGAGGAGAACACTACTCCAGCTCATTACTGATTTCAGTTCGTCATCCTGTCATCGCGTCTAATTAAGTTAGCCTCACCCTGCCCAGTGCCCCGTCACGTCATTGTGCGAATGTGCGCGCTCGATCCCGGAGTGAGCACGAGCGGGCCGTGCCGGTGCACGAGTTGCGTTGCTAGCTGGTTCAAAGGAGCACAACACACAGCGGCGGACGATATTAGATGCTCTTCGGTGCAATCCCGGCCACCGGAACTGCGACACTGCTTGCTGCGTGAGTCATCCCGCGACGCGCGGCTTACTGAGCGAGCGTGCGGTTGCTGCTATCCGATTGCTGCGACGACTGAGAACGGTCGCTCTGTTTTCAAAAAGGTACAGGGGCATATTTAGTGCTGCTGCTGCTTCGGAATAATGTGACTTCAAATTTCACAATAAATACCTGTACCTACATTTATTTATTCCATATCATCACCATCCGTTTAAACTTTCCTCAATAAAGTTATGCACTCAGGTACTATCTAAGATGCAGAAAAAAATACAGGATAATAAGTCAAAACGTTAAGATTTAATGTATAAAAAAACGACGCAGTGATTACTACATATAAGTCGTGCACAGACAGTAACAGTCGGCCATTCCGCCCGTAAGGAGCGAATACGACGAGCCGGACTCGTTATTGGCCGATGATGAAATCGGTCATTGATGAGGTCTTAGCGCTTAGTTAGCTGTGTCCGGCCCTGAGTCGCGTCCGTGTGCTGTCTGCGTTTATTGGCACTCTTCGCGACCGAACTAAACGTGGAAGTATCTTTTCCTTTGTCAGATTATGTACCGCATAGGATAGAAATACACGTATGTACAGTGCTTAGGTGCTTGCATAAGGATGCTGGTTTCCAGAATAGACCAGTATGGTTGGTATGTGTTTGCAATAGAGAAACAGGCGTACAAAAAGTACAGGTGTTTGGGTCCCGACAAATCAGAAAACCTGCATATTTAATTTTATGCAATCACCTTTACACCGCTAAACACTATGTTGTAATAGAACACACCTAGGAATACGTTAATATGTATACATACATACGTACTGAACCACCTGATTCATAGATACAACGACTTCCTCCACTCTCCGCGAGTTACGCTCACTGCGCAGAACATTCAGGCGCGAATGTGTTCGGCTAGATTCCCTTACGACCAGACTGGGGAGTGTGTATACTATCGCAAATCTGCCCATATCGGCAGCACGCCCGCTGTCTTCCAAACCGAATTAACTAAAGAATCGGGATCGGAATGTTCGCGAGCTCAGCGCCTTTTAATAGATGAGCCTCAGTTTACTGATAGCAACCGACCTGTGCCGAACTGTTCCGAAGCGTACCGAGCCCGCACCTGAGCGGGTTATTTGTTTATTATTCAACTTTTTTTTGTAGTTTGTAAACACTGATAATGTCGAGCATCGATATAGTCATAACAGTTACTTATTTGTAAGTACCAGTTACGTAGTGTGCCACTACAGATGGAACACTGAAGTATTGAATAATACCAGCGGACACGTCGTACATAGGTATTATTTTAATTTATTTATGGACCATTTTTTACTTGGACGACGCGGCGACGAACAAAAGAAGTTCCTTTGAATGAGATTATAGCAGCGTCTTTTTTAACGCATCGGGCTAACGTATTTCTGATGGGCTTTATTTGAAGGAGCTATCATTAGGGTCACCATCGCTCGAAGTACCACGCGTCCGCGAGACTCTCCGCTAATGAGTTGTCATCACTTCGAGGATTTAGATTGTAGTAACCAACATTTATTTACGTCAATTTTTTTTAGATACGAGCTTGGTACAAGCACTGAAATCTTTGTACAAGGGTTCTAGTGCTTATGTTAGGATAAATGGGGCATACACTAACTGGTTCTGCATCTCCAAGAGGTATTAGCACTAGAAGGGTCAACGCCGTCAATTTGACGGCAAAATGATTTTGATCGCTAGTAACTTTTCGTCTATTTTTTCAGTTTGTATTCATATTTAATGACTTTTCCTAAATTAATTTAACTTAATTTAAATTAATAAATAATTAAATCCTAAATTAATTTAACTTAATAAACTTAATTAATAACTAATTTTAAGATAATAAAAATAAACGAATAATGATTATTATACGAGAAATGCTTACTTATACCTAATAAATCATTTCATAATGAAAGCTTGTCGCGATGATCAATATTTAATGAATTGAAATTTTATTAATTTAAACTTAGCAGATTTTATATAAATCAATAAGTAGGTACTAGTTTATTTACACAAGAAAATCGCACGACAAGCTTTTATGATCATATAAGTTGTGTATAATGAGCAGTGATCGGAATAGGTAGAGCTAATTTACCTAAACTTCGAGGAACAGAGGCATAAAGTGGAGACTTCCTTAGGACATTTTTTTTTTCGGGACAGTCGTCCTGGGACTTCAATATATGTTTATTAAAAATTCGTGATGTTAAGAATTTATTGAATTTCTGTTTTTGTTTCCCAGAATTGTCAAAGATTCAGTGGGCACGTTTTTTAACGTACAAAACATAAACGTAAAAGAAAACTTGTTATCTTAGATTGAACTCTATTGTTTTTTCATATTTGACGATGTAGGAAAGTTCGGTAGCTAATAATTGAAAATCCATCTCCACCCCTCAAAATGACGTCATAGAGCACGAGAGCATGCACCTAAAATGAGTTGCGCGCGAAAACTCAAACCTTGTAAATTATCAAATTCATGAAATACAACAACTTATATAGCAACTTATATGTACCTCGTTATTTCTTTATTTCTGTAAAATAAAATCAGGAATTAAAATCTATTTTTATCTTTATTAATAAAATTCCTTTTTAATGTATTTCAAGCGATGTCCCGAAAATCGGGACAGTTGTCTCGGAAAAAAAATTGTCCCAAGGAAGTCTCCACTTTATGTCTCTGATCCTCGAAGTTTAGGTAAATTAACTCTACCTATTCCGATCACTGATAATGAGGTTGTGTTTTCATAGTTAAAATTTAAAAGGAAAATTTTATTTTCTTCTTTTTAGAGCGTTTAAAAGTACATTCATTACTTGAACTTGTTTAGAAATGCATAATTATGATTTTTCTTTTTTTTAAAAGCTTTTATTTATTTTCGCGAGAGATGGCGCTCAAATAAAAAATTGGTTTCTACGACTGCAAATTGTTGAAAATGTATGAATGTGTTATTCTTATTACTCACAGTGTGAACACCCATAACTCTTCAATCTTCGCTTCTTTACCACGGACAGATGACAAAGAGCAAAGCACACAGTAATGCATGGTATTACCTACTAGATAGATTTACAGATACTTACATACTTATTAATATCAACAATGACAATTCGTTTGAGTAAATGACACTTAAATGTTTATTAAAATTACTTTCTGTATTCTAAATCAAAAACACTATCTTTCTGTAAAAATAATTTTATTACATCAGCATAAAATGTTGGTGAAGGTTTTAATTCTACCAACAGCTGTTCTTCTATAGCAATATTATTGTCGTAAGTTATGAATATATATAACTTATCGCGAGAATTGTCACAATTAAATGTGATCAGGGGAAGTTTTGGGTGAAGTAACGAACGAGATAAGTATATTTTTCTGTAAAACTCAAAGTATTTACCTTGCCCAGTATCAATTTCACACACTAATCCTTCACAAGGAACAGTTGTATGCGTTTCCGAATTTATTTTAGTGTTAAAAAACCAGAATTATTAAGAATTTACCTGATGTAGGTAAATCTGTATTGCTCACTTTATTTAACACCTTTTTTAGTCACAGTTTTGTTCCCTATCAGTGGCGCGACATTTGTATTGTGCCTATTCCAAAACCTGGTCGTGACCCTAGTAACGTTTCCTCACTCCGGCCTATATCATTACTGTCGTGCATATGCAAAATTTTCCATTATGTTCTATACCGAAGATTGGAATGGTTTTTTTGAAAAAAGTAACACATTTTCTGTGAACACAGTTGGATTCCGTAGGGGTAGGTCGTGTTTAGACGGCTTAAGCTGCCTAATCACCACAATTCAATCTGGTTTTTCTGAGGGTTGTTCCACTATGGGTTGTTTCTTAGATATAGATAATGCGTACAATAATGTAAATAATTCTGTTTTAATAAACGTTTTAGATAGTTTCAAAGTTGGTTCCCGTATCTGTAGATATCTATGGAACTTTCTCCATAGAAGAGTACTCAAGATAAGAATTGGTAATAGCTTTATTAGTAGACATTCCGGCACTGGTTTGGCTCAGGGTGATCCGTTATCCCCAATATTATTTAATATAGTAACGTCTCATATTTGTAAACGTGTGCAAAATAAAATTTGTATATCCCAGTACGCGGATGACTTCGCTATATACGTGCAGTGTTCTTCTGTTAGTGAGGGACAACGCAAGATCCAGTCGGCACTTGATCTTATCGACAGCATGTTAACACAAGTTGGATTAAACATTTCCCCCGCTAAAAGTAAAATCTGTTTGTTTAGTAGAGGTTTTAGAAGGCCACTTATAGAAATATGTTTGAACGGGACTTTGTTAGAGATAGTAGACCACGTCAAATACTTAGGATTGTGGCTGGATAGAATCGTTCGATGGAAGAAACATATTGGGGAGGTCCGTGAACCAGTACTTAAATTGATTAATATTTTTAGGGTTTTAGTGGGACCTGGGTGGGGTGTTCATCCCAACCACTTAAGAAGATTGTATATTTCACTTATTCGTAGCCGTATCGACTTCGGTAGTTTTTTACTGGACAATAGCGCCGACACACACTTAACTAAAACAAAATATTTGCTTGAGGTTAATTGGTGGGTTTATCAGAAGTACTCCGATCCATGTGATGGAAGCCGAATTAATATTGCCTCCTCTTTTTATTCGCCGCCGATACTTAGCTGGCAAATTTTATTTAAAATCTAAGTGTTACCGTTTTCCTTTAATCGATTTATTGGATAAACTACATGGTCTTTGTTACAATAGTCCTTATTGGAGAAATAAGAAAAAACCACTGTTAGTTTTGTCTCACGATGTTCTCAAGCAGGAACATATGTACTGCAGCAATAAAATTGGCATGTTTTCCATGGACACTTGGGTCAGCAATATGGACTTATCAGGTATTGTAAAGCCTAGTTTAGATTCAGTAGATAAACCTAAGCATTGTTATAATGTACATAACCTTAGAACTATATGCTGTACATCTCTGAATGCACAGTACTCTGGCTTTTATTGTATATATACGGACGGTTCTAGACACGAAAATTACTGTGGCGCAGCTTTTTTCGATTCACAAATAGGTGCTTCTTTTAAATTCAAAATTTTATCCAAAGTTTCAATAATGCATTTAGAGCTAATTGCTATAGCTGAAGCTTTGGCTTATGTCGAATCTTTGGACGGTGATCGATTTATCATTTTCACAGACTCAAAAAGTGCTCTTCTCCATCTGATAAGATGCACGAGTACTTCAGCTTTTAGGGGCCTTCCACTGGCGTACAAAATATTGAAAATAATCACTGATTTTGTTGCCAAACGTAAAATAATTGTATTACAGTGGATTCCGTCTCATGTTGGACCGGAGGGAAACGAGATGGTTGATCGTTTAGCAAATGAAGCGGAGTCTGATGGAGAAATATACCCTTGTTCTCCGTGGAATACTGAACTTTTACCCTTGGTTAGAGACAGATGTATTCAGTCATGGTCAGAATACTTTGATGAAAGGTCTTTGACTAAGGGTATAGGGACTTTGGTTCAGCGAGGGCAGGATGAGCAGGCAAGAAGTTGTGACGGCTTTGAGACTCCGATCCGGTCACGTACCGCTCAATAGCTTTGGATTTATGATGGGCAAAGTAGATTCACCAAATTGTGCTATCTGTGGAGTTATTGAAGATGTGCATCATGTCCTGGCAGAGTGTGTGCGTGTGGGGGTCCAAAGGCGTCAAGCTTCTGTCAATACTTTTAATGTAGGCTTCTATAATAGCGTTCTCGCCTCACCATTGTCCGATGAGGCTAGAACACTTTATGATATTATTATTATGGTTATAAGGTTGCGGGTAGGCTAGTTTAGTATAGGTACATATTATATTGTAATTTTATTGTATACAATCATCGGGGTGACATATTCTATATAGAAAAAACCCCGTAAATAAATAAAGATTAAAAAAAAAAAACAGAAAACGTAATAATTGATCCAGAATGCAATATAGCCACTAAAGCTAGGTGTATTTTATAGAATATTATATGAATCCAATACTAGAGCGTCAGCTCTGAGCTGTCAAGTTTGACGTTAATTCTAGCGTTGAAACTTCAGTAAGGGGTTATACCGTAGACAGAGAATGCTATAGACTAATTGATATGTTTTGTCGCATTCACACAAGAAAAAGAACAACTTATGCCGATGTCGTGTAAAGAAATGAAACAGAACGATAAAATTTTTTGTTTCATCGAGCGTGCCACGTTTTTTCAAGGTCAGCACACTAGTTTGCTAAACAAAGTTTGACAGCTGACGTGCAGCTAGCCATCGTCTACCTTTAAAATACAGTTTTTACGTGTTATATGTTAAGTAATTTATGTTATATTTTGTTTTGAACAATTTAGACTTACTATTTCAACCATTTATACAAAAAAATGGTGTGGTGTAGCGTTAAAGGGTGTAAAAGTGATAGTGGAACGAAAATCCCAGGATTGTCTTTTCATTCGTAAGTATGCCACTCTTTATCAGTTCTAGGCATTCAGTAACATTTTATTATGTTCATATATTGTGTATAATGTACGCTAGACGTACGATTCATCCTTAAAAAGCACAAAAATAACAATTATTATTCAATTATAAATTCTAACCTAAAAACGTTGGTGTTGCCAACTTTTCTATAAATTATTACCCACTATTATGGGAAATAATAATATGATGGCTTCTGCAGTGAGTATTAATAATTAATAAAAAAAAAGTCATTAAATATTTCAGATGTTTAATTATTAAACATCTGAAATATTTAATGACTTTTTGCAGTTTCCCTGAACCTGATAATTTACGTCAGAATTGGATTGTAGCTACAGGACGAACAGATTGGACACCAAAACCGTCATCAAAAATTTGCAGCAAACATTTTGAGAATTAAAAAGAAGAATATAAGTTAATAATTAGAAAGAAGAATTCATAAATAATCATTTTGAAAGTCAACCTTTTATTGGAAACCACAAAGTTTTACTTATTAAGGCAATTGCCATGCACTATTTTGAACTGCGTATACATCACGCAACAAAAGGATTTGAACCTAAGCAAAAAATTAGAAACATACGAAGCTTGTTTTATTTAAAGGACAATAATGTGTTAAATCAATAAAAGCTTATTAAAAATAAACATGTTCTATTATTTACCCACAAACCCAGAACCTACTATCACATCAGAAATGGCAGTAATTTAGAACCACATCATCATCATCCATCGTCACTCCTGCCCTCATCGCAATTAATTTGAGTTCGGCAGCATGTCTTCTCCGCATCGCATGCCTTTGCGTACCGATGGTAACGGATATGTCATTGGCATATTCAGGCTTTGTCTTACGTACTAATTTCCAATTCTCATAAATTGTGGGGTAAATTTTTCCTCACCCGGTAACCCTAAATTCGTGACGTATTTATTTTTTGTCTCTTTTTGCGACACGCTTTGCCGGTGTCTATAGGATACTCTGTCTACGGGTTATACCTATTAGGAGGCAGGTTCCAGATTGATGAAGTACTATTTCTGCTACAATTATACATATTATTGTAAACTCTAACAATTCTACATCAGTTTGCCCTGCAGGCGAATAGAGTAACTACTTACAATAGTACTTACATAACACAACTAGCTTATGCCTGCGGCTTCCCCGCGTGGAGTTTTTTTTACATGCACATACTTACTTCTAACTTGCAAATATTAGTTCATAATAATAGATTGGACACCGGTGACGACGATCAAATGATTTATTAGAGTCTATTAATAGACATAATACTTTTACATAATATTTAATATCAATTTCGCGTATCACGAACCAACGCGAAAATCGCGATGGTTCGTGATACGCGAACTTCTACCTCAGAAAAATCCTACCTACTTACAAATAGGAACTCGTAAATAAACCCACGCGCCCTGTGCCACACTGCGCGCAATGCGCCTGTCTACATGAGTTTTGAAGCCCTATTAGACTCAGTCGGTGGGTGATTTTGGAAAAACTGTGATAATTTTAATTAAACAGTGTGTACACGAATTTTTGAGTCAACCTACCCAGAGAATATAAAGTTTCACAGAAAATTCAAGCCCCAATTTCACCCTCTTAGTGGTGGAATTTCGAAAAACCCTTTCCTAGTGGATACCTACTCTTCACAAAGAATACACTCTCCAAATTTCATTTCTCTAGGACCAGCGGTTTGAGCTGTGCATTGATATGTCAGTCAGTCAGGACTTTGTATTCTATCTTGGGGGATGATTTTGGAAAAACTGTATATACGTTTCTCATAATTTTAACTGAAGAGTATGTACTCAAATTTTCAAGTCAATCGACCCCGAGGATAAAAAGTTTCACAGAAAACTTAAACACAGAAAAAAAACCTCTTTCTTAGTGGGTACCTACTTTTCACAAAGAATACACCCTCCAATTTTCATTTCTCTAGGACCAGCGGTTTGGGCTGTGCGTTGTACGAGAGCACTCTGAGTGAGCAGTTTTTGGAGCGCTCCGAAAATATTGTAATTCGCTGTGTTTTACCCTACAGCTACTGTTGTTGCACAAGGATCTTCTTAAATCGATGTCGGTTAATTTATCGGAATCACGCCGCACGCCGCGCCGTCTGACGATATACTGGTACTGCGCTGACATTATATAATTGTATTATGATGACTTATCGTTTTATGTTTCGACAGAAGATGATTATTTCAAACCCCTTCTCCTGACGGAGGATAGAGAGGGGAAGGGGGGAGAGTGTTGTACGGAGCCATCATTGTTATGGAAATATAGCATTAATGATGGTTACAGTCGCACAGTGCGTGTGAGTTACAAACGTGCGAGCCACGCGTCACACTCGCGCACACGCGCCCCATACGCTGCGCTACCATCAACTCACATAAGAGATCGTTTACAAGCTGCTAATGTTATTTTGCACCGAAGTTAACGGTGCAGTAATAAATACAACCATAAAAATAATGCCGACATTATCTGTCCTATAAACTGTGCGCAATAACTCCCAAAAGTCAGAGCTTCGCAACAATACGCTCCCCGTCTCCACAAAAAGAAAACATTCAAAAGAAGCCAATGAAAAAATTCAATAAGTGTTAGTTATGTAAGTCTTCAAGCATTGTTATTTCTTGTGTTGTGACGCATTGCCAAAACAGCTTAGCTCCGCTCCGCTTTGTGAAACACTGTTCGCTCCGGACCACCGCACGCTGCAAACGAATAACGAGTACTTACATCTATTTCGACATTGATCGTATGTAGGTACATTTAACAGCACGTTCATCAAGTACCTGAGTGTCAGTGAGCTGATGGGCGCGCTCAGCTTGCCCGAGGAGCTGACCCTATGTGAAAGAGCCGACCCTCGCTGTGTGCAGCTCACACATGCCGCTCAGTCAGTCACTCCAGCTTGCCAGCGAGAGTCACCCGCCCGGGCCCCGCTGTCTAACTCGTGTTACATGCTACTAATGATTCCATACACTCTCCCGGAAACTGCACAATTTGAAAACGACGCAGATTTTTCGCGCAGCCTCAAGCGTGTCTATTAGCGCGGACACCTCTCTCCTGACCATTCGACATTGTTCCATTACACAGAACGCAGCAACACGACGCGAAGCGACACTTTACATGCAGCGCAAATAAAATGTAATCGTACATACAGCTTTCCGTGGCATGCAAGTGAACATTCCTGTGTACACGTTATTACAGTAACTATTAAGCATCGCCATAATGACGACACTCGTCGATGGTGCGACGAATTCACAACACGATCACACGGAAAATAAGATCGTGCCGCCGCCGCCGCCGCCGCCGAGCGTACGCCACGAATGCCACGACACCGTCCGACTCCGAAACAATATTATAAACACGAACACGAGGCCATACACTAATCTGTGGCCATACTTCACTTTCAGGTTTGTGACGCGACTGGTCGGCGATGACGACGTCGCGCGTCGTCACGTCAGCATGATTACAGCACAACATTAACGCCAGTTAACAGGCGGCGCGTGGCCGCATCAAAGGTCCTTTGTGAGCGCCGATCGGTTAATGGCTAAAGTAAACGTAGGTATTTCAAGTGAATAGATTAGCAGAGCGACGGGCGGCTCAGATTGCGCTCGTTAAACCAACAAAATGGGGCGGTTAATGCGAATCTGAATAGTCCCCGTTTGTATTTAGACGTTATCCGGTGATCAATTAATGTTTTAATTGAATGGGTTCATTAAGCGCTGGACGTGGACCGCCAGCGTCGTGACGGCTACATACAGGGTTACTGGTAACTCGACGTATTCCTTGCAGGTTGCAGGACGTCATAGTAGGGTTAAAATGCAACAAATTAAGCCACCCAAAAAAAAATCCCAGATAAAATTATTTGAAGCCAATTTAAAAATGATATACGGCGCTACTGTACTGAAATTTAAGTTAATAATCATACTTTGTTGGCAAATATCACTAAACAACTTTTTTTGTGATTTTTGCTATTAGGTACTTCATACAATATGTTGTCTAGTGAAAAAAAAATTACTACGCCTGATGTACAAATTACTAGGAAAATATCATTGTCTTATCAGCTATCCAAAAAGGTATGAAAGTTAATACAAAGTTTTGGACTACATTATGTGCGTCTCACAAAAAGGTGAATTATTCGGAAAATCAAATAAAGCAATTTCGTGAATAGCATTAGCATTATTTTTAAACAATATTAGTTTAAAAACTTTAATTACACTTTCACACGTCTTGTTCGATGCGCTGCCCTCGGTTTCGAATAAGAACATGTATCGGTTTGGATAGGTTTCATCCAGCAATTGTCGAATTGTGATTAGGAAGTGCGCTGGACATCCGTCACGTTGGCTCTTCTGTCTTCCGGTACATCCGTGAGCAGTGGTGTTAAATGATTTCTTAGGAAATCTTCATATAAAATTGGGACTCAAAACATTGAGCTGATAGATGCATAAAATAGTACAGCGGTCATGGAAGTATTTAAAATAAAGTTATAATATTAAAACTTGTATTAACAAAAAAGTTGTGAAGAAATTAACGGAACAAAAAGAAATTCCAATGACGGGGAGAACAAGTGCCCTCCGGTTTCAGTAAGCGTGTCTGTGTTACTTGTAAGAGGATTCCGAATCTGCTCCCTGAATCTGAATTCAGAGGAAGAAATCTTCCCAACTAGATAGTGGTTGTGCATACCGACACATCAGCCAGAGCTCGCGGCGGCGTCGCTCACATTAACAAACTTCAGCTTTGACTGTGGGAACATTTGGGCGCGGACGCTCTTTGATACCAGCCTCCCCCCTCCGCACGTGCCTCACGCCGCACGCCACCGAAACCAGCACACAGTGGCAAAAAGACAAGCTCGTAGAATCCTTTAGCGGCGCACAATAGACGCGGCGTGACCTGGAAACGCCTCAAAAGATGTGCCGGTTTAAAGGAATGAAGGCGTTTTGTATAATGCACCGGGCGGAAGGGGCGAGCGAGCGGGGAGCGGGGAGAGCGGCGCAGGGGAGGACTGAGGGACCACGCAACTCTTCACCGCTTTTGGATATTTTTACCTTTTCCTTGAGCGGCGCGGATTCAATTATTTTTCCATTAAGCTCCTCGGCGCCGCCCGCCAAGAACACAGAGATTTTCTGAAGCTATGCAAAGTGGGCAGACATTCATCTTGCTTCACAAGAAACAATGACGACGCTTTCATTCTGTGAGCAGTTGTTGTGCAGGAGACGGTCTGGCTACTGGGACCTGCAGCCTGTGCCCACCAGATAAATACCTTTTTAACAGGAAGTATCTCATAAGTGATTCCCCGATTATCCTTGATCTCGTCATACTTGTAAAAGTGAGTTGGTTTTCTACTTCCTAGTTCATCAATGTCAAATGATCAATATCGTGGCGTTAAGAACATGTCACAACAATTATTTGAAAATAATAACAAGAGCTTAGAGCAACGGCTCGTCACATTCGTGGCGTCCTCCATGGCGCGGCGAGCTTTCTGTACTAAATAGGTACTTACATTTTTTATTGGTGATAGGTAGCGTTAACAGAATAGTTGAGCGCGTTGTTTCGGTGGCTGAAGGTCAATCACCGCGGTTAGTTGACACTTTATATAATTATTGAATACCTACTGAATGACTGTAGTTTTATATTCACGGGGGTGCGGGGTGCGGGGTGCGGGGAGGGGCCCGCTGGACGTAGTGCCCGCCATCAGTACATCAGGTTTCTTGTGATTATTTATTGATTACAGTAATGTAAATAAAGAGGTCACGCGACACGCTGGCCGATACCCACGACGCGTCGCGACGGAATGTCCTCATCAATACTACGATTGTGTTAAATGTCCGGCCCCTATTACATGGCAGTTATACATATCTGGCAAAATGTGGGTGTAGTAAGTATTAGGTACACCTCTGCCTAACCCTTCGGAGCGCCCGTATTAGGCGTGATGTAATGATTTATTTACAAACGCAGCGTCATTTAGGAACCTGATGCTCAATTGCTGATGCTCACTTGTGTAACAAACTGTCCGGTCGCTCACATGCGATACTATGTATATCACACACACATATTATCTACTCTCATCCCTTGTCAGTGTTCAATCTACGATAATATTATTTTGATTACAGTTTTATATTTTCTTGTGATATCCTAAAAGACCTAAAACGGAACATTTATAGTACCAATAGCGTGAGAAAGCTTTACAAAGATTGCTTTCAACATAAATCAAGCGGCGTGACACATTTACAGGTATGAAAGCCTATGAAAGTAATTCACGCACCCTTTCTTATTTTTGTATCGCGCCCCGCACGGCCACATAGCCCACATAGTACACGCGCTCGGATACGCCGAGCTCTTATTCTACCTAACTATATTTCGTATATTGTCATTGAAATTAGAAATTACACACCCCCACATAGACGTTTCTCATCGGTTATTAAAAAAAAATCAGCTGTTCCATACATTTTCACCGTGTAGCTGTATTGTATTTTTGTAGGAAACAGCTGTTTTTAGGGTTCCGTACCTCAAAAGGAAAAACGGAAGTTTTGCAAACAATTTTTTTTATAAGTATAAGACAAATAGTTTTAAAGTTATTTAAGAAAATAGGCGAAAAATGACCATACCCCCCCCCTCTCCCCTCTAGTAAGAAAACCTAAAAAGGAATCTTAGATTTAAAACAACTTACGGAATTTAGATAATTAATATACGTAACCGTCACCGTCGCGAGTCAAACTCGCACTTGTCCGGTATTTTTTTTTTAAATAACCGGTGAAAAGTTTCTTTGTGGAGGGCTCAGAATGATGTACTGAATATGTGGTAACCATTTTCGAGTCGGTGTCCCTTTCACCCTGTATGTGTAATTATTACGGTCGTTTGTACGCTCTGGCTTTGATGTGCAATCGGTAGGTAATTTTTATGTAAACAATATTTAATTGATGTAAATAAATTTACGGGTGATACGTTTTTTGATGGCCATTTAAAAATAAGTCTTATTTTATTAGATGCTCACTTAAATAAATAAACAGTTTATTTTAGTAATAAGGTGTTCAATTATCGGAATGAGCGACGCGCAAACTATCTACTACCTCGATCGCAGCGAGTCACACGGAGTCGGATGACGTGGCACTCCGTCACGTGAGCGTAAATGTAAACTGAAGGAAACATGTTCATACGTAGGTATCATAAAAATTAGTTTTTTATAAGCAAAAGTTAGCTCCGTTATCGTCTTTGTTCCCTTTCACCTCCATCCCAACAGTCTTCAACAGTGAACATGCATCTTCTGTGCTCCTCGTTCCATCGTAGACCGCATGCTTAGCTTTTCCTTTGGTGAGATCGAGGTCAAGAGCAGCACATTCAGCAATTAAAAAAA
This sequence comes from Eurois occulta, assembly GCA_950022335.1. NCBI lineage: Eukaryota > Metazoa > Arthropoda > Insecta > Lepidoptera > Noctuidae > Eurois > Eurois occulta. The sequence goes on along the minus strand of OX465494.1, from coordinate 89,289 downwards.
ACCGGTCAAATGCGAGTCGGACTCGCGCATTAAGAGTTCCGTACCATCGTAGTAGGGGAGCCCCCTTTAATTTTTATTACTTTTTGTTATAGGGGCAACATAAATACACATTCTAGGAAAATATCTGTCAACCTATGTATCTGTAGATCATGAGATACAGCCCGCGGACGGACGGACAGCGAAGGCATAGTAATAGGGTCCCGTTGGTTACCCTTTGGGTACTTAACCATAAAAACCAATATCGATACATAAAGTTTTTTGCATTATGCTTGGCATAGTAGGTACCATCCATGTATTCATAAGAACCGTGTGTTTGCTGGTTTCCCCAAAGACAGGATCTCCATTTAACAAGCGCTCGTAGAAGCAATGCGAGGTGATCTAAACCAGTTGTAATGCAATCGCGGTAGAGTACGGCCGCTCTTCATTAGCGGCACGTTCGGTTGCCGACGAGTGCCTTCTGAGCCGCTGAGCCGCTGAGCCGCTCTCGTACTGGAGCATCGGGGAGTGCTGTAAGACGTCGGCGGCGAGATCCGCTGAGAGCGCTGACCGTGTGGAGTGGTAGTGGTGCAGTGGCGCTCACTCATCAGCGCCGCGTTTCACTGCAAGTGCTCCTGTGAACCGGGTGCGCGGCACACAGAGAGGCTAACGAGTTCACCAAAAAAAGGGAAAATTAAATTTATTTAGAAATAAAGGAAATTCGTAAAAATCGGTGAGTTTTGAACATACAATGTTCAACGTTACTTGGCGATTCCTTTCTACTTACATACTTGTGTATTTGTAATAAACACGAGTAACGTAGTAATACATAGTGATATGGAATGCGTCTTTTGCGAGTCATAATCGAACGTGAGCTTCACAACTGATCGAGACTCGAAGTTTTCATTAAAAGCTAAATGTTAACCTTGTCACTCCATGCTCCGAAGAGTCTCTGTGCGCCAATGTTGCGTACATTGGCGCACAGTAGACGATTCATATATGCACGCACACTCTGTCAGAGCACTCCTGATCAACCGGAACAATTGAATGAATCACACGGGATTCTGACAATTTCATCCTTTATTTTGTGACTTGCTGCTACCCGCTACTTCGTTCGCGTGGCTATTTAGGTGTGTATGTGTGAGACTGCCTCGTTGGTGGAGTGGTCGCAAGTGCGACCACTAAGCATGAGGTCCTGGGATCGATTGCCGGGTCGGGCAGTGTTAAAAAAATGTTTATTTAAATTATATAAACTCATAACGCACATGATTTGGAGATCACCTTTTAAGCAAGAAGATGGTTGTGTAAGGTGACTCCGCTCTTCCACTTAACATTAAACAGTGTATGCAATTGAAAAAATACTATAAATAATAGTGTTATTGGGGTATTCCATCAGGAATTTCTCAGTAGCAGCCACGGAATCTGGATTTGTGCCCGGTTGGTGGAATAGAATTGAATAGGCTCGCCCCCTGTCATATGGAACTTCAACATAACGAACGGTGAAATGTGGTTGTACAATAAGGTACACCTCTGCCTAACCCGTCGGGGATTACAGGCGTGATGTTATGTTATGTGTGAGAACTGACTGACTGATCAAAATGTGATAATGTGGGTGATGACTTCAAAATGCGTCCTTTTGGGTACTGTAATTCTGGGCGCAGAGATCCGCAACAAAATTAAATGAGGCGACGATATGGCTTAAACCCGTTTATTTTGGCGCTATACAACCTTTTTTTCAAAGTAAACCATCAAACGCCTTGTTGGGCACTATTTATTCCAATACCGTTCTGTATACAACATTAAATGACTTATTATTTTCCGCAAGCACGTGAAATTTTTGGGCACTGAACAAACAACATATAATTGACCGTGTGAGAAGCATGGAGTGCAAAATTGAATGCCTGTCACTTTTATGGTTTGGCCCTGGAATTGTTGGTCGTCATTGTAAAAGCCAATTTTAAGGGAAATTGGAACCTCTTAAATTGAAATGGTAAGTTATTTGGAATAATGGGTATGCGCGGACTTAAAACGATCTCTCCTTTAGCAGCTCAGTTCTGTGATACGAAGCCTGGTGCCGTTGCACAGTCTGGTTGCATCAAGGTTTCGCATCACCAGAACTGGAACGCCAAATTTAAGCTCCAGCTGATGGGATGGCACGCCCGTTAAATCCAGGGAGTTGAGAAATTCAACAGAGTAGGCAGTACTATCGTCATTAGCCATCACAATGATATGGATGTGGATACTTTCGATTTTTTTTTGTTTATTTTACTGACCCACTCGTTCTCTAGCGCTAGCACAGCAGTTGGATGGAAAAATTCTTCCAAAAATAGAATTTTCCCATCTCCGTCGGATTCCAGATGACCCTCTCTCATTTGCAGCAGCTTATTCGCAAAGACACCTGCTTCGTGGTTGTTGTACAGTTGGACGCGCATGTTGCACGTAATATGGAGCTTTTCAATCCAGGAGGTTTTCACAGTGGCGACGCCATGAGACATGCGTTTCATCCGCCGGTGTGCCCCTTTTTTATTATAAAATGGCCCCTCTTATTAACTGGCAGTATCTGTCTAAAGTCGGCTTTTCTAATGACCCCTCCTCCCGCGCTGGGTGGAACGGAAGGGAGTGTCATACATGTTCCTTCTTAGCGCATTGTGTTCCAGAGCCACAGTATCTCTTTCGAACAGTCCCGCAGCTCTGGCAGGCATCGGCCCTTGCCCTTAAAGGGGTCCCTTCCGGTTTGCTGACATCATTTTGAGGCGCGCGTGGAACACGGACGCGCTTTCGACACGGCCTGTCATCATAAGACGGTTGGACGGCGAGCTAGCTAATTACTCACCGTCCACAGGGTCTAAAGTCGCTGCGAACAAAATGATGACGGCACCCATCAGCACCTGGTTGCCGCGGATGTCCTGCAAGCTGCGGTTCAACGCCTCTAATGCATGCTTGTGCGACATTGTGCACTCGTCCCAAACTACTTCCCCCGTTTTTGGTGATATTGCATGTTGGGACGTATCTTCGCATGCAAGATTCAGCGGCAATTTGAAAATGGAATGTGCAGTCCGACCAAAGCAAAGTTGCAGCAATGCCTAAAGAAGCCACAACTACAGTTATATGACGACACGGTTGGCGCAGTGGCTGAGCGAATGGCTGCTGCGCTGCTTGTATCGGGTTTCATGCCCGCATCGAACCAATTTTTGTGTGGACTACAGGTAGTTCTTCCGGGTCTGGCTGTATGTGTTTGTGAGTTTTAAATGTTTGTAAACACACCCACGATACAGGAGAAATTTCTAATGTGAAACAACTTTAAAAAAAAACTCATGCTGTACATTGCGGTCCTTGCCGAGTTGGGCCAGCTGATGATTCAGAACAAATGCTATGCGACGGCACAGGTGGCGCACTGGCTGAGCAATTGACTGCGGCGCTGCGTGTCGCGAATTTGATTCCCGCACGGAACATTTACAACGTCGTGGATATTATCAAATTTTAATAAAATTTTGTTTTCATTTTTAAACTTTTGAGAGATTTTTTTTGTACAGTGTAAATTGGTCAATTTTCATTCATTAATTTATGATTACCTGTCTTTAGAATGGTAAAAAAAAAAACGAAAAGTATACATTCATCTATTTTGTAATGATTTGAAAAACTTAAAGCATAAAAATAAAACAAAATACCTAAAACTTACAAAAAGTGAAAACTGGTTGGGGATCGAACTCGCGAACCATGTTTATTATTTTTGAAAATCTAATAGCATTAAAAAAAATCACAAAAAGTGAATACTGGCTGCGATTCGAACTTGCGAACCCCGGTTTACAGGGCGGTCGCTGAACCGATAGGCCACTCATACCTGTGACAAATTGTTTGAAATAGTTGTCAGTTCTCAAACCGTAGCCAAGAATTGTCACACAGTGCCAAGAATATGGTCGTAATGCTCTCTTGCTCATCCCCCTAAGTTAATAGCGTAATAATATATAGCCTATGTGTTATTCCAGACTATAATCTATCTCTGTTCCAAATTGCATCTAGATCCGTTCAGCCGTTCTGGCGTGATTGAGTAACAAACATCCATCGTAACTTTCGCATTTATAATAGTAGTAAGATTTACGCCTTTAAAATTTAGAATTTTGAAATCAAAATGAGTTTTACTTCCTCAATTTGTTGATTCAAAAATTGGCGGGTCTTTCGAGAATTGTGTGATACTACAGTAAAGAATATGTAAGTACCCAACGGTACTTACATATTCTTTTTCTCGCTCACACGACTAACTTTGGAATAGGACAGCAATACCGGTGCACTAGCACTACTCTCCCCAAAATAAAAAGGTCATAATTTGACCTTTTTATTTTGGGGATAGTAGTAGATTTCAAGTATAATAATGAAAGGTCCAACCTGCAAAAGTAACTCACCCGAAATCTGTGCCTGTTGGTGTTGCACAGACTAATTTGCATGAAGCCTTTGAAACCTGATTATAAAGCTTAAAACTAATGAAGAAGATTGTAACTAAGAGATCTGATTAAAAAACTTAAAACGAATGAAGAAGATTATAAAAACTGAAAAATGAAGGGACCTTTGGAAAAGAAGGGAAATCCTTTGCCTTACCGAATTTACTTAGGCAATTAGGCTGCTGATTAGAAATGATGAAGAAAATGAAAATTAAGTGATCTCATTTTATTAACCGACTTCAAAAAAAAGGAGGAGGTTCTCAATTCGGCAGGTATATATATATATTTTTTTTTTATGTATGTACATCGATTACGCCGAAGTTTCTGAACCGATTTACGTAATTCTTTTTTTGTTTGATGCGGAATAGTTTCGAATTGGTCCCATAAAAATTTGATTCAGGTAGGCCCATTAGTTTTTATTTTATGAGCATTTGACTCTGAAGTCTGTTACTTGTTTGTTGTTGTTTGTGGAGTTACTTTCGCATTTATAATATTTGTAAAGGATATTGCCACTAAAAATGAAAAAATAAAAAAACTTTTTGCAAAAAATAAAACCGACTTCAAAATCACAAAAAAGTGAAAAATAATTTTAGCTTCAGAAGTCGGTGCCAAAAAACTGAATCACACAAACTAAAGTCACCGACTTCAGAAGCTAAAATTATTTTACACTTTTTTGTGATTTTGAAGTCGGTTTTATTTATTCATTCTTAGTCGAGTTATATAATTATTTAAAAGTCAATTAATTAATTATTACTAACACTAGTTTGTAAGCTCGCAATTCTACTAACAAATATGGATGTAATGAACTAATGGATCAGAAATAAATGATTATTTATTTATTACAATGTTAAATAACTTGTAGAAATTTTTAATGAAACGCTTTTTATTCCTTAAAATAATTTTGGTTTCTATTAATATCCTAAAAAATTATCTAAGAATAGATCTCTATCTACTAATTAACGTAACTATACCAATCACACAATAAATAAAATATCAATTTCATAAGTTAATTAACCTGTTTTGTAGAAAAATCATTGCAAAAATATTGTCCTTTACCCCGTTAAACAACAATTCAGGTAATTTATACACTCCAGTTATTTTCATCATTTTTGAAAAGTTGGGCTTACGCCTTTGCGTACCTGCTCAGGTTGTATTTTATGGGGTGTATTGGACATATATTTCTTTTTTTGGTCGTACAGCAAACGCTATCTACGTCATTATAAGAGCAGCACCATTTTGGAAAAACACATCCAAAATCTAAGAACTTTGTCCCAAGGAAATTTTTATACTTATAGATCTAAAACTGAGCCCAGATTTAGTAAAAAATGTTGTTGTTTTTGCGTCTCCTGAAAACCTACGTTTTGTGCTATACGCCCTTTGAGCCCAGAGGTATCGATGTACTATGACACCGTCATTTTACCGACGCGTCGGTAAAATGCAACTTGTGCACTTGTAACTGATGATGCATTACAATCTAACAAACTATTGGAAAGAAACTTGTCGCACTCAAACTTACTTTGAGAATATCAAGAATTGATGCTACAGAACGCAACTACAGGACTGCATATCGACTATGGAACAATCAAGTCACGACATTCATTAATATGACCGTCATTTACTTTTTGTTGACGGCCGCCATCATAGCTGTACTTGTTGTGGTTGGGAGGAAACGTTGTCCGCACTACTGCACGAACAACACCCATAACAAAACTTCTACTCACCCATCTGAAGAACTTCAAAATATGCGAAAGTCAGAACAACAGCAAGAAGCAGTCGCAGCGAAACCAACAAAGGACTTCAAGCGGCTGGAACCTGAACGTGGGAGCAGGGGCCCAATTCTGCTATTACAATAGACGACAATAGTGTCAGAATGGTCTGTCATTGATTTCATAATTGTTGATTTTGACAAGTTTTGACAAGTCAAAATCAACCATTATGAAATCAATGACAGACCATTCTGACACTATTGTAATAGCAGAATTGGGCCCCAGGAACGTCGCCTTTTAATTTGATTCATGATTTACTTCATAATTGCTTTTCCTTTCTCTTCTTGTTTCTTTCTCCTTTCGGGGTTGCCAAGATGTACAGTCTTACACTGTACACGTTTTGCTGACGCGGTGCCCGGCACCAGACGTGCGTATTTTTTGTTACTATAAAATCACATTCATTACATTTAATGAGTGAGTGCAATTACTGCAACGCGGTGACTTTCTTTGGAGAAAGGAATCATCAACAGTTCTCTTTTCCCAGTGATCTTTTCTCTACGTACTTCAACCTAACAACAACGTTACAAGTGTACGCACCGTACAGGCGCCTTGCGTGAGCACGAGTGATGCGCAAATTCAGCGTGTGATGTCACGACAGCCCAACAGTTAGCAAGTCCATTTAAAATGTATGTCGTCAATTTAACTTGCCGACCGCAATAAATGTGGATATATGAGCCTCCTCGCTCTCCCCCAGCGCCCCGCATCGCTCTGAGAGCCGACGAGCGTCCAGCGTGCCTGACTGCCATCGCGCAACTAGAATTTACTACACTATTGTTTACTTATCGCCTTGTTGCACTCTTCAATATGACTTGAAAGTGAGAATTTTCCCAAATACACTAGATTCTGCAATAAAATATAACGATACGACAGTCGGTGCAGGGAGCCTCCGGCAAAATAAGAAGGCGGCTTACGTGGCAAATAGCTCATCTATATAGCGGGGAGCGTCCCGCGCCGAGCGGAAGAGTCGTGCCTGACAATGATAATAATCCGTCACCTTGGAGGCCAATGGAGCTCAGCCACAATTTTTGCGAAATGGGGTTATGTGCAGGAACGTACTGAAAAAGAGCCATAGTTTATAATATAAATAAAGCAAATAAACAATGGCTCTTTGTCAGTACGTTACTGTACTTAACTCCATTTCGCTTTTGATTAGGAACTGAAACTATTCGTTATTTAATTTGATTTATTAAAAACGACTCACACGCACTCCTTGGTTAACTAAAAGCTTATTTCCCGTTAAATCCCCCATGAAGAAATTTCATGATCATCAGCCTACAGCAGTCCACTGCTGAACATAGGCCTCCTCAATCGCACTCCCATCCAGTTGCTACCAGCCACGCTGCGAAGATCATCACTCCACCGAGCCTGAGGGTGTCCCACCTTACGTTTGCCGATTCGCGGCCTCCACTCAAGAACACGTCTACCCCAAAGGTTCTACGGCTAATATGGCCGGCTCATTGCCAGTTCAGCTTACTTATTCTGTGGGCTATGTCGACAAATCTGGTTCTCTGTCGGATCACCTTGTTCCGGATGCGATCCCTTAGAGAGACTCCAAGCATAGCCCGTTCCATAGCTGAAGCACGTTTCTTAAAATTAACTCATTATCGTATTACTTTACCAAACTTCATGAATTAGAGAGCGTCGACTACTACAAGTAATAATGTTCGTTAAGCCTGAAGCTATAGCGACGAGTGCGATGAGATCACCGCTCGAGCCCGCGCGAGCTGCGTCTGGTGAAGTGCTCCTGAGGAACACTCCCAGCACGGGCAGGCGTGTGACACACTAGCGACAGCCCAATGCACCTAGACCTCCCTGATCCGTAAATATTAGATTTTCGGAGGAAATTCCAAACATTCAAAGAAAATTCTGAACATTCGAAGGAAATTCCGTATATTCGAAGAAAGTTCCGGACATTCCACGAAAATCCTATTCCAAGAAAATTCCAGTTTTTTCTTTAACTTTTGCCCACGCCTTCGCTCGCGATAATTTAGAATTTGACAATCAAATCGGGTTGTACTCTGCTTGTAATAATATAATTCAATCATGATTCGATTGTTGTTTTCCTCGGGAACCGTACTTTTTTTGGGATGAAAGGTACCCTATGTCCGTTTCTGTGCACCTGATAACGTATAATGTGCAAAATTTCAGGATGATCGGTTCACTGGCTTAGGCGTGAACAGGTAACAAACAAACAGACTTACTTTCGCATTTATAATATTAGTAATTAGGATTAGGATTACATTGTCCCACTGCAGGGCAAAGGCCTCCCTTCCTTCCTTCCACTTTTCGAGATCTAATGCGATTTCTTTCCGTAGTATACGAGTAAATATATGTATAATTTTATTGTGTTATTTTTTTTACAACGATAAAGGTTTGGTGCAGTACAATGCGGTGAGCTTAAAATATACATAATTAACGCTACTTAGATTCTATGTACTATTGGGTTTTATCATTTGGAATTTGTCAGCAGCCGCCCATAGTTTGGAAGTTGGCGGTATGATGGGGTATCATCACCCCCCCCCCCCCCGGGCTCAAGCCATTGGTGCGCGCCTCATTACTCGAGTCGTTTCGGATTGCCGTCCCATCGGTGAAGGGAGAGAGAGCGAGCACCTGCGCCGGCGCTAACACTCGTGGTAATGGCTGATATCCGCTTCGACTGGAAACAGTTATGAGGACTAAATTCATCTTTTCAAATTGGTCTAATTGTTTAAGTAGGCAGATAATTTTGTACGAGTGGCAAACAATAACAACTCAGTCCAGCATATAATCAAAAGATAGAAAATTCTCCAAAATATCTTGTTTCTCGATGGATTTTTTCCGTATGCTTACTTGCTTAAATATACTTAATAGCCATCGTGGCAGCTAGCGACACCTATGGCATGTTGCTGTTGACGTCGCGCGTCACCTTCCCGGTCTGGTGGCGCTGCACGCGCTGCCAGGATAATGACCCCACTATCGTTTGTGTTTAAAATAAAGGCCAGAGCTCACAATCCTTGAAATTTTATAACTGTTTCCAGTGTAGGCAACATGTTTTCCATCTGCCACTGGTTATATATAACAGGTTATTGGTCATACTTGACATAAACTTAAAATGACTTGTGTGTATGCTCGACGGGTAGCACGCGCCGGTGCATGCCGCCGACTTGATCCTATTTTGGTCTCTACACACGAATGCGGGGCAGTGTCCGCGCGCTGTCGGCTTTGATGTTTGGCTCCTTAAGATTTCAAATTCCCAACCAATCCATTTGTATAAGAACTGAAAATAGATAACAGCGAATCAAAGTCACCACTTTTACTCAACAGTTTTGTAAATTGGCAAAAACGACTCGCCTCGTACTGGTTCAGTTTTTTTTGGAATGTCTGTTTAAATTCGGCGATGTTAGCGATCTGTATCACTCTTAGGAATTGTTTAATAGAGTCTCGGTGAAACAAGGAAACAGCCAGTAATGCAAAATTTCATATTTTATTATATAACAAACCATGTCCAAACCAACAAGTCTATAACTAGGTGACGTCTATGTCACATGAAGACGTCGTCGGCGAGCAGCTTGCCGGCACCAGGCGGGGGCGCGGGGTGCGCGGCGCGGTCGTCCTCGAACGTCACCATCTTGTCGCGCGGCCCCCCCGCCCCCGGGCGAGCGGCGCGCGCGCGCGGGGCGAGTGCCGCCAACTCGTACAGGTCGCCGGCGCCACTCAGGTTGAACGCGCTGAGGCTGCGCGGCACGAAGTACTCCACACAGCGCTCGGCGTGGCCGGCTGAGCGGCGCGCCGGCGTGTTGCGCGCGAAGCTCTCCTCGCCGCAGTGCGACGACTTGCGCCGCGGCAGGCTGTTGAACTTCGTAGGGTTCAAAGAGTCTATTTTAAACGTCACTTGCTGCCGCTTATCGCAGCCGGCGAACGCCACGGACGGCCCCGAGTCGGCCGTCTCGCGCTGTCAGGACACCACGGACATGGACATCTTGTCATCGCACACGTCCGCACTGTGCACGGCGCGGGACTTGGCGGCGCCCGCGCACAGGGAAGTCACGCCACGCACCAGCGCACCCATGTCCTCCTGGATAAGGTTAAAGCACATCGCGATCACGACGATGCCCACGAGGATGTACAGACAGCACACGCCCACCGCGATGTCCTCGGCCTTGGCAGATATCGTGCTGGCGTACATTCCGGGCTTCAGATCGCCGAAGCCTATAGTCGCGAGACTCGCGAACGAGAAATAACACCCGTCCACTAAGTTCCACCGCTCCGTCGTGTGAAACACGAAAGTCCCTAACGCTATGTACAGTACGATGAGTAAGAAACTAAGTATAATTGGCACTCGCGTGTGGTCCCGACACGTCCAATGATAGCCGCCACTAAAACTGTCCAGATTCAAGGCGGCTTGGAAAGGAGTCCGTCTCTGTCTATCGAACTTGTCTCTGACGTCACAGGACAGCTGCTTGCTGGAGTCCACGCGCCGGCTGAGGCAGTCGGCGCGCGCATGGAAGGCGGCGGCGGCAGGGCGAAGGCGCGCGGGGCACAGGCGCGAGTACAGCACGCGCACGTGCCGCGCCAGCGCCTCGCCGATCGTGGACAGGTACAGCATGATGATGGGGATGCCCACGCACGCGTACGCCACCGCCACCAGCCGCCCCGCAGACGACTTCGGCGTCACGTTGCCGTGCCCTGCGACACAAACAGACAATTATATTTAGTACATTTGCAGTACGTTGCAGCTTGAACCGCCGCCGGAGAGAAGAGGAAAAAGTAAATATGCATTTTTGATACAAGTTGAGTTCCCACACGTTAATGTTGGATAGACATTTGACTATCACTAATTCAAATCCCGGGACGGCCACTATTTATAAACTATTTTCGTTTCGTTTTTTTTTAAAAGCTCGAAAAAGTTAGCTCAGTCATTTTGAAACGAACCGGTTTCACCAAGGGACGTTGTACGTCGGCGTCACCTTATTAAAACACATATAATTCCATCCGTGAGAAGAGGCTCAAGACGCCATAGATATATTTTGTGAACTCTCCAAGTCATTTCATTGCATAAATTACGAATTGAATAAAATGTTGAGAGTATTCTTGTACATACTGCCTTATAAAGGCCCAATACGTTAATATTCAAAATTATGTACCTAAACATTAAAAACACAACAAAAATGATAAAGACCTAACAACTTGAAATAAATATCATATTTTAGTAGGTACGTCTACAAGTATAAGGCCACAATTTTTATAATTAAGTAAATTACGACATATTACTTTGAAACTTGAGCATTATGGACTAGGTAAAGTGGCGCTTCGTTAAGGTAAATTTTAGTTTAATTTTAAGCGAAATCAAGTTCAAATATATGGTGTATAAAATAATCAAAAAATAAGTTCTAAAACTAAAACCCGACTCCTGAAAAATCACGCTCTAAAAAGTAAGAAACAAGAAATTCTCGTCAGAAATTGTTATAAAATACTTACATAAACTATATTTGATAAGTTTAGTAGTAGTAGTTTTTAGTATAAGTTAGCACTAAAGAATCATAAACTTCAGGGCAAAGTTAAAGGTAAATAAATTAGGTATACATATTATAAGGATAAGAAAAAATTAAAGTTACCTTACAAGTAGTTTTAACTTGGTAACTTTTTTTGATTCCCCAACATTATTGAAGGATTTTGTTGATTTAAGATTTTTTTATTAATAGCAACAATAATTACATAATTAAATACACTTACATACTTACGTAAGTACGGACATACGTTACGTTTTCTATACATAATTCTGAACCCCCCCCCCCCATAGAAATTTTTCATCGGTAATTAAAAAAAAAAACCGCTGGTCTATGCATTTTTATAAATTACTATGAGGTTGATTCAGTACATCATTCTGAATCCCCATTCAGAATGATGTACTGATTACGTGGTAACCGTTATAGCGTCAGTGTCCCTTCCACCCTGTATAGTTTTCTTTTTAGTGCTATTTTCTTGAATGTTGCATTCATAATCTACAATTTTTATACGTTTTCTGTTTATTCTTAAAGGGCGGTATAGCGTTTGCGGGCAGGCGGCTGTATTCTACTATAAAACTTTCTTGTGACTTTATTTGACTAGGATCTAGACTGACAAGATATAAACACCGTCTAGTATTTAACTCTGTAGAGCTTTTTTTTTTTTTTTTTGGATGGTGGGAAATCATCAAATGACTCCTCCCGCTCTGGGCGGAGCGGAAGGGAGTGTCAGACTCTTACTGACTAAAAACCACCCATGTTCCTTCAATGGCCCTTTATGTTCCAGGGCCGCGGTATCTCTTTCGAACAGTCCCGCAGCCCTGGCAGGCACCGGCCCTTGCGGGCCCCTCCCGTTTGCTGACAACTCTTTGAGGCGCGCGTGGAACACGAACGCGCCGTCGACACGGCCTGCCCGTCGTCATACGACGGACGGACGGCGAGCTAGCCCATTACTCGCCGTCCACAGGCCCGCGCCTACGGTGGCCGAGAGCCATCACGGCGTGGCCCCCGACGCCCGGTGCTTCTCCCGCGGCGGCTGGGACGTGAGGAGGTTCTTTCCCTCTTACGTTCCGCCGCCTCCTTCGCTAGCATGACTGCTTCGCAGAAGGAGGCGACAGCTTCCCATTCCCAACTCTGTAGAGCTCAAAGAACAACTAAGAAACTTCCATTATAAGCAACTACAATTATTTCAATGCCTCCCGGCATTGAAATAATTCGGTGTTATATAAATAAATAAAATAATAAAAATGTTTATTTATGTACGTTAGTATGGACTACCTAGCCTACTTACTTAGCTACCTCAAGTAACTTTTCCGTTTCTGTGTAGTTTAACTTCAATAACCATTTGATAATTTTAGTTTTACATTCAACTTTACTACAATGTGCTATATTTATAATTTTATTTAGTTTGTTATACAATTCACCTCCACGGAAAGAGAAGAATCTTTGCACGAAGGAAGTACCAACCGCAGTCGTCCTACAAACTGTGAAGATTCTCCTAGAGAGACCTATTCGTTATTTCCCTTCTTCGGGTAGGTTTGAGTGTTGGAAAAGAACTCCAAGCAATATGTACAGCTGGCGTACAGATAACAACTGTACTTCTTCATGACGAGTTATGGTGTTGAAAAGACGTGGTTTGGATAAACTAACTTTTAGTATCATCCTTTGGGCTCTTTCTACTGTTATCAGTTTGTTTTACATGCCCCTCCCCATGTCGTAATGTACTCACTAATGTGCTCTCCAATTTTAACTGATTGTGTTCTATTTTTAAATAAGCGAAAGTAAGTCCAGTGGAACACCTCGAATACCATGATCTTCCAGTTTTTTCACAAGGCGGTGCACAGAAACAGTGTCAAAGGCTTTTGCCAGGTCGAGAAAATATGGTCAAACATTTATTTTTACTATATATTTTAACTATTTTATAACACTTCGCCAGATCCTGAAATCGAACCAAGGACCTCATGCTCAGCAGAAGCGCTTGCGACTACGAGACCAATCACTGCAAATTGACACAAATACAATAACTATTCATAACACGGATCAAACGTTTATTCCATCTATGTGAAAGTGCAATTTTAGCAGCGACTAATGAAAAAGTGGGTCAGATCAACACGACAAATATTTTCTATTTTATTCAAAAGCAACGAGATTCATTGCCTTTGTACAAAAGTAGTTTTTAGGAGGTTCCTCTTGTACAACTACAATCGACAGCTTAAGTTTTCCACTGGAACAGCACATACCAGGAGTTTCCTTCCGGCTTCCGGTTCCGTTTCGGCTGAACAGATTTGAACGAGGCACACGAATACCTAGGCCTTAGAACATGGGATTGCGATAGTACGTTCCAGTAGGATCATTACTGATCAAAGCACGGGTGAAGCCGCGGGTAATAGCAACTTCTATATATAAAAATATATAAACCATTATTTTTAGGTCGTTCTGGAGCCGAATACCATGAACTCGATCATCGAACTCGCAACGATTGGGACTATTTTTTTTTCAAAAAATAACAATAAAAAAACACGAAAGAATAAATTTAATGTTTTTTAACATTAAATTTATTCAAAATTAATAAAATATGCAAATGAGAACTCAAATGCATATTTGTGTGTAAAACGTATCCACGATCGGCAACACATGCGAACGATACCCATTGAAAAATTCATTCATCGATAGATTCTCATTATTTCACAAAAAAAAACATTAAATTTATTCTTTTGTGTTTTTTTTTATTGTTATTTTTTGAAAAAAATAGTCCCAATCGTTTCGAGTTCGATGACCGAGTTCATGGTATTCGACTCTAGAACGACCTAAAAATAATGGTACATATAGTTTTTGCGTGAAAGAGTAACAAACATTCAAACATCCATCCATCTATCCTCACAAACTTTCGCATTTATAATATAAGTAAGATTTGTTGTTAAAGCGGCAACAGTAATACACATTCTGTGAAAGTTTCATCTGTCTACCTGTTATGGATCATGAGATACAGCCCGCTGGCAGATAGACGGACAGACGGACAGTAGAGGCTTAGCAATAGGGTACCGGAGAAGTGATAGGAGATAGATAGTGATAGTATTCCTAGTGTGATAGTGTTCCTTTTCGGAGATAGATTGATATGCGATTACACAGGAACCATTGCAGTTCTTAAAAATTTTTGTCCTAGTTTTTTCTGCACAGGTAGGTAGTTAGTGGATGTATTACGTAGGTAGGAATAGTAAGTCACAGACTATGTTTCGTTTAATACACCTATACTACCCACAAAAAGAACTTAAATCCCATCAAAAACATAACATGTACAAAAATGCAAGTCTCGTAAAACTGTTCTTCTACCTATCTGTAGCCCATAAAGATGGACGAAGACAAACACTCGGAGACGTTTTCACGCAAAAATATTTTCAACCAACAGTAGAAATGACTCACCGATAGTAGTGATGAGTGTTAGCGCGTACAGGAAGCTGGTGGAGAAGGTCCAGCGGTAGTCGCGCTCGTGTTCGAGCCCCCCGGCCACGCCCGCGCCCCCGCCCGCACTCCCGCGTATGCTCGACACCAGCACTCGCTGGAACTCCAGCAGCTCCTTCGCCGCCAACTTTGTCCAGTTCTCCTTGTACAAGATGTTCAGGTCTTCTGTTATCGACCACAGCCGCTCCACGGTCTTGGACCTCAAGTCGTTGCTGATACTCTGCGATTGGCTGAGGTTCGGTTTGGACGCGGCGACGGCTGTTTCCTCTGCGGTGACGTTGCCTTCGATGGCGAGGAACAAGAAGCCTCCGAGTAGGTTGTAGGTGAGCACTAGGAAGCATATTGCGAGGCAGGTGAGAGGGGAGGCGCGGCGTTTGTGTGCGCAGCGACAGCAGAACAAGCGCGTGTCGTCCAGGCGCCGGCTGGAGAAGCAGCAGCGCGGCTCGTCCGCGAGGTGCGCGGGGTGCGCGGGGCGCGGGGGGCTCTCCGAGTAGGCGCGCTTCGCGAGGTCGCGGCTGCCTTCCTCTAGCATGGTGCACTATCGCATGGCGCTTCACCGCACCTTGTACTTCTTGTGGTGGCGTATCTTCTTGGCGAACATCTCAGCTAGTGGCGAGTAGCGCGGCGCGACCGGCTCGCCTGCGTCGCCAACTCCTGCAACAAACGCACACGCTTGACAATGCGGTCATCACGGGCTCTTCGTTTCTAATGTAAGCCATGTTTACGCTGATCAATCCTAATGAGAAAAATTGTTATTTCGGGACATACAGAGATAGGAAAAAATCAGCTCTGCTTGCGTATAATCATAAGTATTCAAGGCAGCTAATAAACTCGAATCAACACGAGTGTACTGAAAAAGCCGAGTTGCATGTTACACCGAGCTCGACTTACTACGAGCCATGCGGCCATATTTTGTTGTCTAGTCGACTGATGGGCTAGAGTAATAAATTGAAATGAAATTGTAACCGTTTTTGTCAATATGTTTTACTTTCTAATCAACCTAACAAACTGAATCATTACAATGGCCAGTACAAACATACATTACAAATAAAACATACATACAGCTACATTATAAATTCGAGTCGCCCGCCGGGCAGAAGGTCTGCTTATACGGGCTAATCTCAGGAACTGCTGAACAGATTTTCATACGGGTTTCACCAGTAGAAGAAAGAATTGGTTGAGAAGGTTATTGGCTACAATTTAAGAACTTTTTACGAAAGCAAGGTAAGATACCTGAAAGATAATATTTAGAATTACGACGGAAAAAAATCGTCCTTTCATAAATACATAAATTAAAAATAGTACAAGTATGAGTACAATACGAAAACAAAACATAAAACACACAAACAAAAACAAACAAACATTTCATTGTTTCAATTATTCTTTTTAGACCATATTTTTGTATTGACTATAATTATTATGTATTGAAATTATGAATTTAAATAATTTAATATGCGATTTTATTTTTATTAATTTTATTGTTTTAATTATTCTTTTTTGACCATATTTTTGTATTGACTGTAAATATGCATTTGATTCGATTGAATTTTGACTATATGAAATTTAATTTTTGTTTAATTTGTAATTTCCAATTCAGTTATAAACAATTTTGTACGCCGAATATGGCAAAACATGTTGAACCAGCTATCTAAACTTATTTCCATCCATATGTGCATATCTATGTACTATGTCACACATGTTTATACAAATAAATGCATCTTTATCTTTATCTTTAAAAATTTTTAAACTATCAAATAAATAATAACATCAAAATAATTTAAAAAAAAAATTTCAACCAAACTAAATAGCATAAAAAAAATTGAGAGGTGTCAAGGGACACCCGGATGGTACGAAGTTCACTTCGATTAATTAGTGAAAAAAAAAAAACCTTGGCAGTCGTTGCTTAACCTTGATCACCCATCCACAGACAGACCTCGGCAACCGTAGCTTAACCTTAATCACCCATCCACAGACCAACCTTGGCAACCGTTGCTTAACCTTAGTCACCCATCCACAGACAGACCTCGGCAACCGTTGCTTAACTTGGATCACCCATCCACAGACACACCTTGGCAGTCGTTGCTTAACCTTGATCACCCATCCACAGACAGACCTCGGCAACCGTTGCTTAACTTGGATCACCCATCCACAGACAGACCTTGGCTGTCGTTGCTTAACCTTGGTCACCCATCGACAGACCAAAGACGAAACGAAAATATCTGGCTTGCTTTCTAAAAGAGAGAGACAGACAGAGAAACATGCGCACGCCGCACGGCTTAGAATAGCTTACTATAGCAACACATTACCCTCCTTTGCGTCGCGCAGTCGGGTAAAAAGTGTCGTTACAACTTTTCGTCTGAATTTTTTCCGTCTAGCCCCCTTTCGCAACGCGCGATAAGGAACTTCGTTCCAACTGTTAACGAAATACAACACCATTTATAAATATTGATTTACTAACGCATATAATTTGCACTAAATGGCGTCTGGCAATAAAATGTAAGGAACGAATTTGACAAAGGTTTTGAAGTAGCGAGTTGGCAACATGTGTTTAGTGTTTATTTCGATGCTGGGGTTGATAATCTGTCGGTATAGCACCGACAGATCTTTTGACCTTTCAAAAGATCAAAAGGACATTGACACATATAAGTGACAAGCAAGCGCGTGACCTGTGTGCCAAACGACACAAATATGTGACAGAATGGTAGGTGAAACTATGACTTAGCGTGGAGGACACGCGCGTGCTTTATGCTCTGACATTCAAAAGTTTAATCTACATCATGTAGAAAAAGCTGAGAATTTAAAATTATTTTCTGTGACCAAACTAATAACGTCCTCCTTTTGAAGTCGGTTAAAAATATATTCGAATGAATTTTTGCATGTAGGCTGGGAACGTCATTAATTGTCGTATTGTCGGCGCCACCCTGTACGCTACTGTGCGTTACTTGTAATATTTACAAACATTGTAAATTACACGTTACATGTATAATATATTTCTTCAAAAGCATAAATGTATCTATAATACGCAGACCCGAAATATAGTACAATACTATATACAGATTATAGTACGGTTGGCAACCTTAGATATTGGACATTGAATTGCTTGAGGAGAATAGTAGGCATTTGCTATTACAGTTGTATGTATTGTATAGATAGAGTGTTGTTGTTTGCGTTGAAACATCATGCACACATAGGTTTGTGCGGAACTGTGCACAAAAATACGATGCTATGACGCTGCTGGACTTATGGACTTGACTATGCACATTCAATTAAAAGGAGCATCAGTACGCTAGGTTACTTTTGTCTCTGACCGGGGCCACTCAGTGCGCAAAAATTATTAACAGCTCAGTATAAGAATACGAACTTGTAAACAAGGATACACATACAGGACATACACACTCGCCAATGAACTCTCGAGCGGTCCATCAAAACGCCTGGTGCCGCCGGCCGGCCAGACCCGAAACGAACTCAAAGTGACAGCTGAAATAACACAGCGGTGAAGGTTCCCGCAAACTGCACAAGTTTGTACAGCCGAGCCGCCACAATAGCACAGCGAGGCTTGCTGCTGACCGCTTGCATACAAGCTAGTTGACACTACGTTTTTAATCAAAGTTCGAGCACAAGGCTTTGGTAGTCTCGATGTGGATACGTCGCCATTGTTGCGCTGCGGTCGGCGCCCGCTTTATGCTACTACGTGTAATCTAGGAGGAGTATGTGTATAATACATTCAGTCAAAAAAGTATAGGAATTTGTTTATGGTTCCAAATTCAATTTTTTGTTTTTTTTTTTGTTGTTAGATGGGCACAACTGTTTTCCATTTTGGCGCGGATTTTAAGTTGCATCCGTTATTTAGATTAAATACAATGCTGTTTTAGTTAGTTCATACCTAGTGTGCATTGCGAATTTCATAATGGACAAAAACATCAAACAAAGAGTTTGTCATAAATTTTGCATCGCCAATGGAATTTCGTGTTCGGAGTCCCTAAAAATGTTTCAGAAGGCTATGGTGAATCGACTTCATCAAAAACACGTGCTTTTCAGTGGTACAACGCGTTCAAAAGCGGTCGAGATGTGATGGAAGATTTTTCTCGCTCTGTTGGGCCATCAACGTCTTCAACTGAAGTTAACATCGCAAAAGTGAAGGAAATAGTGACTAAAAATCCTCATTCATGTTTGAGAGAGGTAGCCGCTGAACTTTCTGTGTCTCACGAGTCGATCCGTACCATTTTAAATAATCACTTGGGTATGAAACATGTTGCCGTTCGGCTAGTCCCAAAATACATGAAGTTTCCCCAAAAACTCAATCGCATAAGAGTCGCTGAGGACATGCTAGAACGAGTCAATTCCGACTCAACGATCATGAAACGCATTGTTACTGGTGACAGGACGCGGGTTTACGAGTTTGACATGCAAACTAGTCAACAAGCTTCGGAGTGGCGCCTTCCAACTGAACCGAAACCGAAAAAACCACGCCAAAGTCAATCAAAAGTCAAAGTCATATTGACCGTTTTCTTTGACTATCGCGGTATTGTGCACTCGAAATTCTTACCGAAAGATCAAAAGTAAATAAATAATGCTATTTGAGCGATACACGGTGTATAAGAGAGCAAATTCGACGAAAAAAAGCCAGATTTGTGGAAAGAAAATTCTTGGATTTGGCACCACGGTAATTCCTCCACCTGTTCGCCGATGACACGGCCATCTATTACACCGGGCATGGTCCTGAAGCCATTGCCCGTAATCTTCAGAGAGCAGTCAACGTTCTTGGCGCTTGGTTCCGCAAGTGGAGGATCAAGGTTAACCCTGACAAAAGGCAGGCGGTCCTCTACCTCAGATCTCGAAAGACACGTCCTCCCCCCCCCCCAAACCTATCATCATGTTCGGCAAGCCTATCCCTTGGGAGAAGCAAGCCAAATACCTTGGAGTCATACTCGACCAACACCTGTCCTTTGCGGCACACATAAGGGCAGCCCGTAACCGGGCTTCCTTTGCCTTAGGTAGGCTCCACTACCTGATCACTGCTAAGAGCAAGTTGTCACTCAAGTGCAAGTTGCGTCTTTACACCGCAGTCATCCGCCCCATTAAGACGTACGCCTGCGTCATCTTTTCTCACACCCATCCCCGAATGTGTCGGTCACAAGATGCAGATCTTACAGAACCGGTTATTTATTATTATTATTTATTAATAAAGGTTTACCAACAGCTTGTGTGTACAAAATGTCTTGAGTACAGGTTTTACAGTCTTGGACTTACACAGTCGCCAATTACAGGTTAACCAGCATTCACAAAGAAAGTGATAAGTTAATAACACAAAAGAGTATAAAATTGAAACCGAGTGGCTCTAGAAATGAAATAACTAAACTAAAATAAACAACTACGCAATTAAACTCCCTAAACTTAAGAGCATATTTGGCTTACGAAATATAAAATTCAAGAATAAAACAGCATCGCTATAATTTAACTAACTAATTATATGAGAAGAATAAAAAAGACATAAATAAAGAAGAATTAGTAAAAAAAGATAAAAAGTTGTCATTCATTCATACTAACATAAGATAATATTCTGTTGTGATTTTCGGGATTAAGTAATTGGGTTTTAAAGATTTTTATGGAATCATGGTGAATGTCAAGATCAGGTGAGGATTTAATAATAGAATTCATCTCTCTACTGAGTCTGTTAAGTGGCGAGTTTACCCCAATATTTGTGTTTGATCCATGAGTATTGAACAAGTTGGTTATAGGATATCTAGGCATATTGAAAGGTACTTTTAGTCCGATACGCTTAACTAGTTCACTGAAGTCCAATTTATTATTTACTAATTTGTACAAAAACATGAGATCTTGTATCAGTCGACGGTCTCGCAGACTATTTATTTTATACGTTTGAAGACGTTGTTCATATGGACACCGGGGAGATATTTCACTGAAGGTATATGCTAGGTGTTTTGTAAAGGCCCTCTGGATGCTTTCGACTCTTTGTGAGTGTACTGCATAGTGGGGATTCCACAACACGCTGGCAAATTCTACGTGGCTGCGAACTAAGGCGTTCCTCCGGAAAATCACTGGTGCCCACCCTTATGTCCGTAATGACAGTCTTCATCTAGACCTTAGGTTGCCTACCCTAGTCCAATTCATGAAGCGTCTTTCCAAGCGCTTCTTTGACCGTGGTCCCAAGCACAGAAACCCCCTGATCGCATCGGCCGCCCGACACGACCCGTCCCACATCAGTAGCATTCGCCGTCCTCGGCATGCTCTCCTCACCCTCGACGATCCTATTATCCTCCAAGAAAGTAGTAGGGAAACCAGTACTCTTAGGAAATACAGACAACACAGACCGCAGTCAATTTTCAGACCTCGCCGCCAAGGTCCATCGCGACGTCCCAGTAACGTTCCCCCCGATCCCTTGCCAGAGCCAGCCCGCGACGATGAGCCAGTAGCTATAAATTAGCCCCTAAATAATTTAAAAAAACCAGATTCAGCCTGTTCCCTTGCTGCCCTCCCCAGCGACGCCCTAAGCCGAGGCTCGTACCCCACAGGGGGTGCCCTTAGCGAGTGGTCGAGTGAAGATGTCGCGATGTTGTCTTGTGGATCGAGTTGACGGAAGATACATAGAAGACACGCAAACCGACTACTAGAAGAGTGGCCGCACAGCTCCTGACACTCCTATTTCTTTACAGAATGTCTAAACCGTTAATTAGTTCTTCTCAGGACTGTTTCTTATAAGAGCGTCAAATCGTGGTTTAGTTCTTATCAGAACTACGTACATCCATGTTTCTTGTCAGAGCGTCAAAATCGTGGTAAAGTGTTGTGATCAGCGGTGGCTACAACATTTATCTTAAGGCGGATCCACAAACAAGAAGCAAACAGAACTTTGTATAATTACTTGTCCTGTCAGCGCATGTCATTGAAGACGATATCGCCAGGATCGGCAGTGTCGCTCGATCAGCCAAAGCGCTTCTAGCAAATTATATTGTATAATTTTATTTGCCACCCGTAACGCCTGTGAATATTTTATCCTTCTCACTGTATCTGTTTGCCTACTTCATCTTTCTATTCTATAACAAGCAGCCTGCGCGGTGCGTGCGCGTGCACAGTCTTAAAAGCTGGTCCACGCCTACGCACGTGCACGAGAATTAATGTATTGACATGTCGCTATTTCACTCGCGCAAAGCGTGCAGCAGGATCTTAAGTGAATTCCAAGAAGTTAAATACAATCTTAAAAGAGATTCAATTCACTTGGATCCTTTCAGATCTTATTGTTACTGAAAAAAAATATTCTTTATTTACTTTTCTCACAAATATAGTTTACATTTTTAAATATTTCTATTCGAAAACATTCGAAAAAAAATATAAAAAATAATAGCCCACCGGTATCGGGAACAGGGTCCAAGCTACCGGCGCCGCGGCGGTCAGGGCTCCAGAGACTGAAACCTAATAACAATACGAGCCGTGTCCAAGAGTATCACTCTCTGAATCAAGCCCTAGATCCAGCTGTCTAACAATAGCCTCCTCAGGTATTGATCGAGGCTCTTGGCATGGGTTGATATGACTATCGGCACCATAACCCCATATGTCGACAACCTCGCGAGCCAAGTCAAAATACTTGATTTGTTTATCTTTCTCGGCTTTCACGAAGTTCTCATCATGCGGGACCGAAATGTCAACCATCATTGCGCGCCGCTCTGATCGATTCAACACCACTATACCAGGCTTATTGGCTACAATAGTCCTGTCAGTGATGATGGATTGATCCACACACATGGTACAATGTGAAATTGTCATTTTCGAGAACTGGGTCGCACGCATACCTATATTACGGCACTTCCTGTTCCACAAGGCTGTATTTTTATTCTGTATTCATAATTGCACAGATAAAACCTTCGGTTTTTCCGAAGAGGTCCCCGGAACGTAGCCAGACTACGGACGCCGCGCCGTGGTGAGCTTGCGCGCGCGCAGTTTATATGTTGCAAATTACAGTGTAGGCAGTTGTTTTAAGCAACTTCAGGGTTCATTAATCTTAGTTAAAAATTGTATTTTTAAGACTCGTAGTGATATTTTTGATCTATCGGTTGAACATAATATTGAGCTGTCTTGTGTTAAGCTGGATAAGCATGTCATAGTGTGCGTTTACAGACCCCCAAATTATCAAAACTACTCTATATTTGAATTGGTAATGGAAGATGTTTTAGCAAACCGACCAGGCATAACATGACCTAAAAGAATGGTTTTGATTGTTATAATATAATAGAAATTTTATGTGATTATTATGTTATTTTGTTTATTATTCTGTTTTTTTTTTATGATTTGAGTGTGAGTTGTTTGATGCTCTTTTTTAATTTACTGAATTATTTGTGTTTTTAATTTTTTCAAAATCTGACATGTAATTTTTGATAATTATTAATAAATAAACTTAACTAAACAAAGCTTGCAACTGGTAATAAATCACTGGTTATCTGTGGTGACTTTAATGTTAATATTTTAGATCAAAATTCAAATAGCACTAGATTATTACATCTTTTTAAATAATTTAATTTGTTAAACCGACGTGTTTTTGGAACCAACCCGAATTACTACAAATACTGCTACATGTACTGATAATGTTTTTTGTTGCTGCGACTACTTGGATAAATCCATTGTAAATTACCTTTCTTCTGATCATAGCGGTCAAACCGTTGTTTTCTAGTCCTACACACCATTACAAAAATCCAGATAAAGTCTAGACAAATGACACCCAGTAATTTAAATAAATTTAATAATAACCTAATTAGTAATTTAGGTATTCCGGACCATATTATTGAAAATGTAAATCAATTTTATGAGGAATTCTTTTCGGTAGTTTACACAGAGTTCAATAATACATTAAAAATGAAAACTAAATCTATTTGCCCAAAGTTTATATATATAAGGAAAAGTAGGGAGCAATTAATTGTTTGAACTGTACGGCCTTAAGCCTTCATAACTCAGAAACTTTTAATAAATAGGTATGTTGCAACTTACTCAAAAATTTAAAAAACACTTGTAAGGTAGCTAAAGCCTTATTCATTAGCAACAAGATTAAATTTACCCATAATAAAATAAAGACGGTTTGGAAAATTATCAATAGTGAAACTAACAGACATAAAAATATAATAATGATATCACACTAGAGACTTGACGTGGTCTTATAAGTAACAAAAACGAAGTTGCTTAAGAATTTGTAGATTTCTTCACTAGTATCCCACTGAAAACTACTGAAACCTTAAATTCCTCACCCTTGGTTTCTATTGATTTATTAAGAGCGAACGTTTCAGCCTGTCCGGTTGAGTTTCAAATTAAGCATATAAAACCCATAGCAGTCATTAAAGCTTTTAAGGAAATCAAAATCAAATTAACTGAAGATCTATGGGAAATGTCCATTAAAGTTTGTCAGGCTATTAATGAAAAAAAAAAAAAAAAAAAAAAAAAAAGTTTTTATTCACAGAAACAATTTTTAACATATTATATATTATTTACCTCCGCCAAACTGCAAAACAGTTTGTTGGCAGACGTAGCTACTTTTTTTTGTAACTATTAACATATTCGGTTTTTTTATTGACACTTTTTGACATACATGTAATTAAAACTATTCCTTTATTTTTAAATTTAAAGAAAACAGACATTTTTATTTTATTTTTAGTTATTCTCTATAGTGAGGTTTTGACAAAAAACATTAAAGAGGTACTTATGTATTTTATTTTTAAAGGCGGTTTTTGTGATGCAACTATTTATATCGACTGGAAGGTTATTAAAAATAGTAGGGACTAAAAAATTTCTACACCTTCGACCATAATAATTATTAGAAGTCG
This sequence comes from Eurois occulta, assembly GCA_950022335.1. NCBI lineage: Eukaryota > Metazoa > Arthropoda > Insecta > Lepidoptera > Noctuidae > Eurois > Eurois occulta. Next base: position 64,348 of record OX465494.1, on the reverse strand, counting down.
GCACTACAAATCTTCTCATATTATTGTTCCTTTCAGATCTTGTGCGTATAATATTGTTTTTAAATTCATAATACTGTTCCAAAGCTACTGACATCACTACCCTCTCATGGACCGGCAGCATTTTACATTCCAAAAATAAGTCTTCATAATCATTACTTTTACAACGGTTTTTTGTGTTTTTATCTACTAATAGTTTCATGAATCTGATTTGTCGTGAGCCCATTTGATGATATTAGTCAAATCCTCCTGTATGTTACTTTCAATTACATTTACATCTTTATCTGCATAAACTAGACAAGTATCATCAGCATACATATACATGCGACATTTACGAATCACATTGCACATGCTGTTGACATGCATGATGTATCCGACGGGACCAAACACGGATCCGGTTGGCACACCACACGTGACGTGTCTGGACTCTCCGACGACGCCGTCAATGAGCGTTCGCAGTGTCCGGTCTGTGAGGTAGGCACGGAACCACCTGTTCAGTGGTCCCGCGACCCCGCACTCCTCCATGGCTTGAAGCAGCTGGTGGTGTTCCAACGTGTCAAATGCTTTTTTGAAATCAATGTAGACCACCACCACCTGCTTCCTCTGACCCAAACACTCATTGACATCGTCCGCGAACTACGCCAGGGCCGTCGCCGTGCTCTGCCCACGTCGGAAACCATGTTGTGCATTTGTCAGAATATTGTGTTTTTCCAAGAAAACACTTACCTGATTCACAATAAATTTTTCTACTATTTTATTTTTAACTGACAATAAGGCTATTGGCCTGTAGTTTGAGTAATCACTATGTGCACCTAATCAGACTATAGCACCGTACTTAGCCTTAATATTTAATTTGTGTGTGGACCAAGGAGTCTTCCCGAACTACCGCGAATAATTTAATATTAATTGGGAAAAAAACGATATGCATAAGATTTGCTCTACCGAATGTCTCAAGTAGTAATAGTGACATAGTATTAAGAATAGAATCAAGAGAAACAAGAATTCATAGAAAAACACTGTTTTCCTGGGGTTCATTCTCGGTTTAAGGCTACAATGGCAATAAAAATATTGTTACAAAATCTTGGTTACATCATTCATGTTGATATTATACATATATGTGAGAACGATGTAAAAAGACGTGCACATTAAGTGCGTCCAGAGTAAAAGATTAAACCAACATTTAAAAATAAAGTAATTAAAATAAACCGTGGCAGCTAAGAGATGACCAGTCCCGACTGACAGCGCCCGTTCACGAACATGACGCATAGATCAGCCCCATTCAACTCAACTATATTGAAGGGAACTAAATGACCCGACACACCCGCCACCATCAGCGAGACATTTGAGTTAGCATGACATTCTCTCAGCCACCAGGGCACATTCAAGTCAATGAATGATAACAAAATATAAATGGTAGCTTTACAGTCCATAGTACTTACACATGTGTGTTATGCAATTATAAATAATTCTAGGAGATGGAATCTATACAATGTAAGGATATTTTACAATCTTCTGAAGCTTCCACAATAATTTAACATGATAACCAATTAGTTTGCACACATAATGTAGAGATAAAATAGAAAAAATATACAATTATTGTAAGTTTCCAGAAGAGAAACAAAAAAAATTATAAATAAAGAACTAGAGGGGGAGCATCTCTTCCAATCATTAAAATCTTAGTTCGAGAGCCCAAGTGGCTGTGGAGCAGGACCAGCATTGAGCCAAGCAGTTTATCTACGAGATAGTCTTCCAACTTAATAATATGCTCGTTTACATAGTGTGCGTTTTTTGTGTGTGCCTTTTAAATTTCTTCTCATTAAGTTGTAGAATGTCAAGTGATATTTTATTGTAACATTTTACACAGTACCCCATAAAAGGAGTGCGTACTTTTGACAATCTGAAACGTGGCTGATCTAATTTGTCCTTATTTCTAGTATTGACATTATGCCTGTCGGTTATTTTACTAAAAAGATGTATATTTTACCGAACATACATAATGTTTTCATAAATATGTATATTGACAAAGTACCGTCATGATGTTAATTTATTTAAACAATTCTCTTAGAGACATTATGTTATATTATATTATATATACTACATTATATATATTATAGAATATCAAAACCAGACGCTGGCTTTGAAGCAATCTACGTCGTACCGGCCCTATGGTGGCCCTATTGGCCCAAACAGGTGCCCCGTAGCACATACACCCTAGGTAAGTCGCCCCATAAATTAATAGTCTTTAAAGTTAGAAATGACAGACCCCACGTAGATTTGGATTTTCTCGTTAAGGCATAAAAGTTCTTTTTAGCTTTTTCATCGACAGTTTTTATACGATCTGTGAATGAAAAATTCCTCTCTAAGACCAGACCAAGGTAGCACACGGACTGTTTTATTTACAAGGGAACGTTATTAAATTAATACTAGGCCACGATTTAAGATTACCTTTTTAGCTGATAACTTTTTTGCGGTGCAAAGGTCAGACGATTTCGATCGCCCCACTGAGATATTAATCGTAGGCAAGTGTCAGCTAAATTCTCGAGTTCAGCCCGAGTACTCGACTGAATGAGCAACAGGGTGTCGTCCGCGTAACCGGTTAACGAACAACCGCATGGAAGTGGAATCGGGAGGAAATCATCGAAGCCTAGGTTCCATACATACGGACCGATAACCGAACCCAGAGGACATCCAAGGGAGGAGTAAGGGACTTTGACATAGAATGATGTCCGCGTTTGAGTTTCGCAGTACCATTTAAAAAGATTTTTCTGACCAGAGAGTGCCGCGTCCACGGTAGATTTTCCCACGGTGAAACCGAATTGGTTGTTGTGAAATTTTGGCCCGTCTGGTAGCAAACGTGGAACGACAAGGCGCTCCAGGGTTATGGGCCGGTACGACTTAGCGTCGTCCGGTGGCTTGTCAAAAACGCCACCCGCAATACATCGGTTGTAAACAATTATTAAATTGCGTACCCGCTGTTTTACACGCCTTACTTCTATTATCATCCAATTACATATTTTATCTTCACCTGATGATTTGTTTAGAGGCAGTTTCCTGACAACATTAATGAATTCGTCAGTGGATGAAAGGTCTGACGCTGGTAATACAGGTGGCACAGCAGCCCACGCTCTGATCTGTTGGTGGTAGGCATTGTCATTTACAGGCGAATAATTAGGTATCAGAGTATTTTTATTATTTACTTTAATGTTCTGGATAAACGCCAGGGCGACTGATCGATTAGCTTTGAACTCGTGATACAAAGGAGACCACGGACCTTCTTTATTTAATTTCTCTACTATTTATCGCAGTAAATTACCCTTAGATATTTCCACGGATACTCTGTAGCGGGACTTGGCAACTCTAAACGCATTTAAAGCAAAGGTAAGTGGATCTCCGGTAACCTTTGGTTTGTTAGGCTTGTTTAGATATCTACGCGCTCGGCGGTAACTTTTACGTTGTTCAATTAAGTAGTCACACCACCAATCACATCTACGGATGTTGGCCATAGATGCGCGACCAATGGCGATGTCAGCACAATAAGTGAACGTGTCTGACATAATTTCAGCACTTTCTGCAGCTGACAGCCCGTCACGAGCGAAGTCTTTGGCGTGATCGTTTTGGTTTAATAGATGTCGCTGCATACATGTATCTTACATAAATTGATGAAAAGTTCTTCTTAAACACTTTAAATTCATATATCATTTGATAGAGAGCACCGATTACAATGAAACAAAAACGATAACATCTAAGTTATGCACAATATGATTCTAAACATATTGGTTTTATAATTTACAAATCAAAAAACACACACACGTGATGCTATAACAAAAGAAACCGCAGACACAGACAAAAATTCTTAAAATGGTAGATAGAAATGGGTTCTGTTAGTGATTAACATCCCTACAATTTTTTTCTAAATATTTTCAATGTGCAGAAACGTCTACAAATTTATTATAATATAATATATATAGATGAGTGGCTAATAAAATGAATGTCGTATTGATTAGACATGCCGCGAATACTCGTTATTATTATTGTTACCTCATAACTCCGTTATTTCTAAAACGATTTGAAAAATTCTTTTTTTTATGTGAAATGATATATACTTCCCGATTATTCCAATACTATAATCAAAATTGGCACTATGATGGATGACGCATCGTTCCGGGTCGCTACGACTCTACGCACCTTGTGTTGCTCCGCATCGATGTCACTGCGGTGAAGCTGTCGACAGCTTCGGACACCATGGCCTGTCCTGCTACAGGAGCGCAGGTCGCATTGCACGGCACGCCAGCATTAACGACATGATTCGTCGAGCTCTTGCCAGCGCCGGCGTACCAGCGGTTTTAGAACCAAACGGCTTGGTACGTGACGATGGGAAGAGACCAGACGGCATGACGTAGGTGCCTTGGAAGGTGGGTAGGCCTTTGGTGTGGGACGCAAATTGTGTCGACACCCTTGCGCCATCTCACGTTGCAAGCACGGCAGGCTGTGCGGGCGCTGCTGCTGCGGCTGCTGCAAATACTGTAACCTTATTGGTAACTCCAGTTTTGAGCCGTTTGGTGTCGAAACGATCGGGTCATGGGGCCCGAGTGCGCGTCTTCTTTTTAAGGAAATCTTTCGCCGACTGGTCGACACTTCTCATGACCAGAGGGCTGGCTCTTTCTTTGGGCAAAGAATTAGCATTGCCTTTCAACGTGGCAATGCTGCCAGTCATCTGGGCACGTTTCCAGATGACAGCGATGCGGAGGAGTACTTTGACGCCTAAGACGTGTCCTATTGTCGTCGTTGTATATACTTAGGTATATATGGGTGAATTTCCCAAATGACTTATTTTTTTTGTCTTCGGTGAAATTGGTATTTGAAAAAAGGAATATTGTTCTGGATTATTTTTTTTAGTATTCAATAGGTAGTTATTGGGTTGTGGCAAAAATATAATTTGCCCAGTACTATTACAAAGGTAGAAATAAATACATAAAACTTTATTTTTTTCAAATAGGTGCTGTCCCTCTACTTTTTTTACAAACAAAAAAGCTCATACACTAATAAAAATAAGTAAGTTAAGTATTCTATTTCATAGAATATTAGTTTTGTTGTTATTATATAGCATATTTTATTACATAATTAACGATTATTATTACTGACAGGCACAAACGTACTTGTCCTGCAAAATGTTCTCATATCGCTGGACAAAAGTAATTTAAACCTAACTTAACATCGACGAGTCTGACAGCGTCCCCACCCCAATTTTATTTCCCTCGTTAGTGTGTGCTAGTGCGCAGTCAGGACGGGCATGTGTCAAATCGCTGCTTATTCCTGCCAATAACGTAAGTACGCCATTTCAGTTGCTCCCGGACAATTATTTTATATTATCGGTGGTTGCATTTTTCTAGTGTAATGAGTAGTTGTATTATTGTTGTTTGGTTCTAATAGGTACTTTATTTTAGTCTTCTTTTTATCTTTATTTGAGTTCTATTTGTAGTCTGTATATAATTTAAATAGATCAAAATCGGTAATTTGGTTGTTTTCCTCACGTTAATTGCCACATCACGCGACATCGCGTGCCGGTGTCTTACAATTATGTACGAGCCATGAAATAGCGGCCACAGCGTATTGGGTTCTTGTATTTGTTTATCTAGGTAAGTTCAGAACTTTGGCTTGGCAATGAACGTGTTAATATGTGTTTTTCTTCTTGGGCTATGTTGATGACAAGATCTTTTAATAGGTACCTAACTTCTAGTTACAATGTTAAAAATCATGACTAGTATTTGTGTATAGGTACTACAACTAAAAAGGGTAAAATACCGACTTACAAAAAAACACTAACTACAAAAAGTCTAAAATAACTTTACTTTCGGAAGTCGGTGACTTTGTTTCTTTCACTGACTTTTTTGCCACCGACTTCCGAAAGTAAAGTTATTTTAAGTCATTTTTTTTCCAAAAAGTTTTTTTTTCTGAAACGCTTTAGATTTTTCTCAACCTTTGACCTTTGAAGATCGACCATTTAACATATTCACATACACATTCACATATTAGTTAGGCTAGTTAGGCATGAACCCTTACCATATTTGACATACTTTCCTGAAAATATTCAACCTGCAAATGAGTTGTCTTCTAAAGACACGCAGCCGCGGTGGCAAAGCGAGCGATTATCCGCACAGGAACATTCACCGACTGTGGCGTGCAAATGTGGTGCTGTTACACAAACGATGCTCAAGTTTTACAAACAAGTTTTAAGTAAAAATAAAGCATAAAATGAGCAGTCAAGTTTTGGTCACAAAAGGATTCCCCGAGAAAACTTAGTACTACTGCACTGGTGAGATTTATTTTGACTTTATTAAAATATTTAGATGGTTACCTGAACAATATTTGAGTGTACGTATCATAGACAAAAAAAGAAAGGAAGGTAGGGTGTCGGCTTACTCCTCAGACTAACCAGCGGAACATCATTACCCATAGCTTTTCGGTTGTAGAGCACACAAACTCATCATCATCTGCCTAGCCTTTTCCCAACTATTTTGGGGCCGGCTTCCACTTTAACCGGATGCAGCTGAATACCAGTATTTTACGTGGAGCGACTGCCTATTTGATCTCCACAACCCAGTTAGTCCTGGGTAATACGATACGCTTAGGTAAGACTGGTTGTCAGACACAAAAACTATACGGTGGATAATTATAGTAGGTATACTACCTACTGTTGTAGTTGAAGATTTTGACAGCTGGCTACACCTATCAAAATTCTCATATGGCACCGCCTCTCAATGCGCGCCACAGAACTGATAATTCCAGCAACCACAATCAGTTCATCGTCTCGTGAACATTATTTACCGCCTTCTTAGGCACGTGAACGACAACTGTGAGTTATTGGTACTTTTTTTGTTTTTTTTTTTTTTTTGGGGGGTGGGAAATCATCAAATGACTCCTCCCGCTCTGGGCGGAGCGGAAGGGAGTGTCAGACTCTTACTGACTAAAAACCACCCATGTTCCTTCATTGGCCCTTTATGTTCCAGGGCCGCGGTATCTCTTTCGAACAGTCCCGCAGCCCTGGCAGAGTTATTGGTACTTTACATAAGCAACAATAAAATCTAATGAATACCTATTCAACGCTCTGTCTATACTGAGATCACTAAAGCGATCAAAGTATTGGAATTCGCTAACAGACACCAGCGACGAGTTACTCCAGCGAGTGCGTAGAGTTCGTGAAGAGTAGCGGAGACTCACATGCGAGTGTTGTGTGACCGCGCCTCCCCAGCGACACCTCCACCGGCCCAGCACCGGCCCGGCACCGGCCCGGCAGCGCGGCAGCGGCTCCAGCCGACCTCACTGACACTGTCACTGCACTGCACTCTCCACCGGCACACTCGCGATGCTTGCACCACACGGTCACTCGGCCCACTCCGGCCGCTACTACGAGAGTTTACAATAAGTTGTGTCGTACAAAGTTACGTATCGTACTGTAGCGCGTGTTCGCGATATTGTGAGCGCCGGGCGCATAGGGAACAAGCGTGTGTGCGGCGCGGCAGCGCGGGCTCACTGGCGGACACTGCCGCCGCCGGCCGGCAAGCGCCTCGCCGCGCCGCCGCCGCTCTGCGCGCGCACACACACACAGCAACCACCAACGAGCAACTTCATACACAGTTAACATGCTGTAGGTGCACCACACTGCGATCCAGGTAGGTTCGAGCTTGTTTGGAGCACACTACATCCACTTCATCCATAGATTCGGGAGCGCTTCTCTGTGGTCATCTGAAGCACTGTCAAGTCGCTAGAGTTAATTTGGAAATAAAAGATCTCATGACATTTAAAAAAAAACCGGCCAAGTGCGAGTCGGACTCGCGCACGAAGGGTTCCGTACCATTATCTATAAAAACGGCAAAAAAATCATATCTGTTGTATGGGAGCCCCCTTAACATTTTTTTTTTTTTAATTTTTAGTATTTGTTGTAATAGCGGCAATAGTAATACATCATTTGTGAAAATTTCAGCTTTCTAGCTATCACGGTTTATGAGATACAGCCTGGAGACAGACAGACAGACAGACAGACAGGCAGACAGACCGACAGACAGACAGACAGCGGAGTCTTAGTAATAGGGTCCCGTTTTACCCTTTGGGTACGGAACCCTAAAAACAGTAAAATTTATGTTTTTTTAAACAAACTTTTATGAACAAACAATTTACGAAATTAAACGAGGCTTAAGTTTAGAGTTAGGAGAATGTTCCTAGATCAAGATTTTAAGAAAATATTAAAGTTCTAGGGTTACGGCATGGAACAGAAAAAGTTTTTTTCTGGTCCGTGGTTATAATGTAAGTAAAGAAAATGTACATTTCAGTTTGGCTATGTAAATTTTATGCTATGTTAACTTCTAAAATAAGAGAATGATAAAACCAAAAAAAAAATACATGATGTACATTACCATGCAACTTCCACCGAAAATTGGTTTGAACGAGATCTAGTAAGTAGTTTTTTTTTAATACGTCATAAATCGTAAACCGCAATTTACTTTTCATTCAATCAACTCAAATATAAAAATAAATATAAAAAATACACTATTATTAAAACATCGATCAAAGTTACAACGAACAACAAGAACTTTTACATTATGTTGTGTAAATTTTGACTTTAGTTAGGTACTTTACGAGTTATCCTGTATAATATGCAATTTATCTTCTTCGTATGTGCATGATGTGCTACTATTGTCTATAGACTAGTCCACAAGTTCAAAAACGTGTTAATTGTTGATAACCTCCTAAAAATATGAGGGATGGCTTATTTGATTCGGAATGACGTCTAGAAAATGTATTGAAAGAATGTATTAACCCCTCAAAAATTGCAATTGTTAATGTACACACCGCGTCTAGGGATATTTTGTATTAAGTTCTTAAACTAAAAAAATACTGGCCAGTTTTAAATTCTTTTGAAGAAAGCTTATTTTATAAACTTTTTTGAACGATTCTAAATTTGAATTTGAAAAAATGAATTAAAAACAAAAGATTTACGCGGCATAATGATAGCGAAGTCAGAAGGTTTAATTTACCTACAATAGTTTTTGGCTATTTTTTTGGGTCAAATTTAAGTTTTATATCAAGTTATCGGTTAAATTCGAATTAATGTTATTGTGTGCATCATGCAGCGGCGTCATTTAACGCGAGAGGAAGTGTTAACATCGTAGAATTAAGTTTTCGAAGATTTAAAAATATAAAAGTTCTATTTTTAATTATTAAGCATGTTCTGAAATTAGTAAATACGTCACTTAAGTTATTTTATCATTGTAATATTACTATAAACACATATAACTACTTACATTCGCTATATTCACAACGGAAGATTTACTCTGCTCAAATTCTATTGCAAATGAATTACTTTGGTAAGCTATTGCCTGTACAATCTCCTGTAATTTCGGATTATTCGATGTAACGTACAATAAATCAAATTAAGTACCTGTTTGTTCTCAGCCTTTATTATGAATGAGAATATTAAAATAATGGATGATATAGAACACCTTTCAGCTTCAGCACATCAATGCACCCCGGAACAAGTTGACTCATACCTACATAACGCTAATCGCGGCTTGAAAATTTTTCACGTTAACATCAGAAGCATCGGTAGCATTGCAAATTTTAGCAACCTCCTGCTATTGCTGCATCGAATAAAGACACAATTTGACGTCGTGGTCTTATCGAAATGCTGGTTACGTAAATGCCCTCATATTCCCTCCATACCGGGTTTCGTATCTAATTACTCTGATCACTCAAACCAAAATGATGGAGTTGTGGTGTATACTAAAGTAGAGTTACAGTTCCTTTTAGAAAAGCCTATACTCGCTGATACAATTTTTTTTTTTTCAAATTTTAAAATGAGGTTGCACTTATCGTGATTTAGAGGTCGCCTTCAAATAGAAGTATTCAGCACTTTATTACCAGTCTAGATGTAATCCTCCTCACTAAATACTTTCAGAACCGTTATTTTGGTTGGAGATATCAATATAAACATAGGTATAATTGGGTTGATTCGAACTCAGACATGTACCTTAATGCTGTTGCGTCACATGCGATTTTGCTTGCTCATGTTTACCCGACACGCAACGATAGTTGCATTGATCACGTTATGTTAAAATCAAATAAACCAGCTATTACCTTAGTTCTTGATTCTCTAATTACAGACCATGCTCCTGTTGTAGTTTTTTGTAATCTGAAATTAGATAATTATCCCTAAATCACCTTCCCGTCAGCATCGTATAGACATTAATGCTTGCGTAGTGGCTCTTGAAAATGTTGATTTTACTCCCGTTATGAGCTGTCAAACTGCTGAAACTGCTGCTTCCATCTTGGTCAAACTTGTTTCCTCAGTTGTTGATAAAAATAGTCGCGATTCTTTTGTCCTGAACCGAAAACGCATTTTGAAGCCTTCTCCTCACAGTTTGGTCTCTCACAAGCAACTGGTGCTCTGACTGGAGCCTCTGAACCAACTGCATGGCCGTAACATTTGGTTGTCTTCTCGCGGCAACTTGCAAAAATCGCTCTTGTCGTTGAGTGGTTTTGCGTTTCCCGCCTGGGTGTATTTCAGCCACTTCACCAGTAGCACGATAACGTGACCATAACCTTGATATCACGTTTTGTCTTGTTCCAATCTCCTCAGCAATACTCCGTTGAGTAGCCCCAGTTTGGAGCATGCCTACTGCCCTTAATCAAAAAATCAAAATATCTTTATTGGAACAAAAACACATTTAACAAAATAACTGCGTACGTAAATAGCTACATTAGTTAAAAACTGTGTCGCAGCTATTAACGCCCATCTCCAAGAGGGAGACGACAGTGTTCCAGGTAGCGGTTAGTAAAATTAAAACAGTAAGAAAAGTAAAATAGTAAAAAATTATATTTTGTGAGCTAAGGTAATCCAGCAGACGTTTGTTTAGTATTTTTCCGAGGAGCTTAGACAGAATTGATAAATAATACAGATATGGGTCTGTAGTTATTGACACTGTCCCTGTCTCCACTTTTGTGAATAGGGTGCATTACGGTTTTTTTGAACACCGTTGGGAATAATCCAGATGGAAGGGCAAGGTTGAAGACGTGGCAGATAACTGGGACAAGAGTGTTTCTAGCACTGTAGATTTCGGGGATACCATCCCAACCCGTAGCACTAGTTAGTCGTAGGCCACGAATAAGATAATCTATCTCTTCGTTATCCGTGACAAAAATAGCCATCGCGTTAGGGTGGACATCTAAAGTGCCAGAGTCAGGTGGATCACACCTGGGCTCCTTAGTATCCTGGGCTCCTACTCAACGGAGTATTGCTGAGGAGATTGGAACAAGACAAAACGTGATATCAAGGTTATGGTCACGTTATCGTGCTACTGGTGAAGTGGCTGAAATACACCCAGGCGGGAAACGCAAAACCACTCAACGACAAGACCGATTTTTGCAAGTTGCCGCGAGAAGACAACCAAATGTTACGGCCATGCAGTTGGTTCAGAGGCTCCAGTCAGAGCACCAGTTGCTTGTGAGAGACCAAACTGTGAGGAGAAGGCTGCATGAAGCTAACCTTCATTCTCGCAGACCGGTTCGTACTCCAGCACTACACCGAGGAAATCTACCGAGGGAAGATAACCAGTGGTCTGTAGTGCGGTTTACCGATAAGTCCCGGTTCGGTTTCCATCCCGATACACGTAGAGTACGTGTTTGGCGAGTTCCTGGTCGTGAGAGCTGTCTGCAACATCACCAGGAAGTCCATTCATACGACGGCAGGACAATTATGGTTTGGGCGGGAATTCGTGTTGGTGGAAGAACAGACCTCGTTTGGATCAGAAACACCATGACGGCTGAAAAATACCTAAGTAACGAGGTGCTAGTACCAATAATTTATCCCCATCGACTACAAATGAGCCAAGAATTCACGCTCATGCACGATAACACCCGTCCGCACACAGCGAGAGTGGTGACGAGCTGGTTGCAGGAGCAAGACGTATTGGTCTTAGGCTGGCCCGCTCAATTGCATGTCCTAAACCAGAAAACCCCAAACCCCATAGAACACGCGTGGGACATGCTCCAAAGAAGGGCTTTGAGGATTTTCCCTGCAAACATTGCGACGTAAGAGCAACTTTTTTTGCATCTTACCTGCACCTGGTCCTGGGACAATATACCGCAGCAAGACTTGGATAACTTAATCCAAAGCATGACAAACTGTTGCAGGACCGTTATTAACGTCATGGGTGGTTTTACCTACTACTGGTTTTTCACATAACTGTTAAAAACAGATTTATTTTTTTCTTATTTTTCACTTTTTCTTGAGAAACACATTCATTGTTAGTTTTACCTATATTTTATTCACGTTTTCTCTTTATTTGAATGAAAATTTGATTAAAAATAAATGTTTTCTTTTATTCTGGAGTGTAGTCTGATAAATGAGCTTTATAAAAATATATACATGTTGTATGTGATTTTTAATAAACTTTGAGTAAATCCAAAATATCCCTAGACAGTGTTGATGTGTGTAGTCAACAAGTTCAAAAACGTTCTTGATTTATCACGAACATTTTTGTTCTTGAGCCTACTTGTTACAATGTAAAATTGATACTTGACAACATTAGTGTGAGATACCACAAGTACCACAACTAAAAAGAGTAAATAATAACTTTTTTGCAAAAATAATAACCGACTTTAAAAAAAACTAAAAAGAGGATTACAAATTCTTTTTAGAAGTCTGTAAAAAGTTAAAAGTAATTTTAAATAAACATCAAAAAAACAAAAAAAAAACAGAAAGTATTGTTACGAGCTGGGTATGGGATAAATTAATTACTACCGATTAAACAACAAAATAACTTTATTAATTACAAAAGACTTAATCACAAGTACACCACTGATCACTATTCACTTAGATATCGCATTTATAGTTCACTGTGTTGTGTAGCCAAAATCAGACTGACCACTCCCGCAAACACGACGTCTATTTATATGCCGACTATAGTGGAACATTCTAGACTCTAATCTTATAGACAGGTCCTTACTAGAAAATTCGAGACTCTCTAATCTGGAATGTTCTCATAAAGCAACCGACGTAACAGTATTCAACAAGAAAATATTCTCGTCTGAAATTGTTATCTACATACGTGGGTAGTGGGTACATACCAATTTCAGACGAGAACATTTACAAACCATTATATATAAGTATACATCATTATCTGCCTAGCCTTTTTCCCAACTATCTCGGGGTCAGCTCCCAGTCTAACCGGATGCAGCATATCATTATATATATAAACTTATTTTAATGTACCTATTTAATAAATCTTCATGGTCATGTTCAGAGGATAGCCGTGCTCATGTGCCACTTTGCCCTAAAGTTTATGATCCCTTACTACTGTTAGAATACATTGTTTATTACTTATGTAATAAGTACCGGTCAAAACCCTCGTTTTTGCTTTGCCGTAGTTGGGTAACAAATGTCACCGACTTCCGAAAGTAAAGTTATTTCCAACTTAATTCAATTATTTTTTTAACACAACTCTTACAGTGTTGAGTTCGCGGGAATTCAAATGAGTGGCGGCTGAACAATCTGGCTGATGATGAAAGCAGTGCAGCTACAGTAGTGCAGGGTCGGCCGGCCTGCAGCGCTGCAAGTAAACCATGTCACCGCTTGTGTGGGGCGCCGTGTTCCGGTGCGGGTCACCGTGTGCTGTTCCCCCGCGGTGACACACATCGCGTCTAAACACGCGCTGAATTAGTAAACGCCGCGCCAGTGTCGCGGGATGCGGGTCAGCGCCGCGTTGTAGTGACATGACGCGCGACGGCCTGATCTACACCTGGCGCAACCGTGCCTGCGCTCGGCAACAACATGTTCACGTCACATGGGACTAAGGTCGGTCCCTGGTGGAAGTCGACTAACGACAAAAATAACGTAACATTATCGCCCGTTCTATCGCGACATCGATTACGTATATGTCCCAATCCAATATAAAAGTGCCCCCCCCCCCCCCCCGAAATCTCTGAACTGCTCAACCTTTGGGTGGTGCAGAGACAAGCAGTGGTAGGTGTATATCTGAAAATAATTATAATGAAGATAAACTACAAGAATATATAAAATACTATAAATATATATCAAAATATATATTAATTTAAATAGACATTTACACGGATACACTAAAATAAAAAGAAAAACAATGAGGAAAATATTCTAGATAAATCGCTGTTCGCTAAGGGACAGGCCTATGTGACCCTAAGCAGACTCCGGTCGTTAGATGGATATTTTATTTATTACTTGGATCATAATAAATTACTGAAAAATCCTCATGACCCACGATCTCTTGAGGAATTGGACAGGTTAAGAAGTCTTTCAAAAGATAAAATATATGTGTAAGTTTGGTAAAATTACTCTTGTACAATAAAACCTTAACATAAAAAAGTAAAGCGGCTCTGCAAATACTTTATCGCGAAATTATAACCCCAAAATAATTTAAGTAAAAACTGTTCAAAAAGTAAAACCCGACTGCTAAAAAATCACGCTCTAAAAAGTACGAGACAAGAAAAAATCTCGTCTGAAATTGTTATGTATCCACAAACCTTTCAATATTTATTGTCAATAACAACTTTCACATGATCATTTTATTTTAATATAATATATAAAAGCTCCGAATAAAAATGCGCATACTCTAAATATGAAATGTAATGCTTTATATACTAATCTTGCGACAACTGAAAGGACTAAGAAACGACCGAATTAAATACTGAAAATTCCGAAAATCAATACTATTTGCTGACGTAATATTTTTCCACCAGCTTCAATTGCGTTTTATCCACGTCAAGATAAATATTTAAATAAAATAAGGCGTAGGTAGTCGATGTAGCCGACGTTTTGCAAATTAAGTATTTTTTTCGCAAACTTAGTATTTTTTTTTCGGAAGTTTGGTATTTTACTTAGGAAATTTAGTTTCTTAGTTTTCGTAGAATTTTTATTTGAATAAGTTCAAATTACACACAGTATTCAAATTAAAAAATATTAAAATAACATTTTTTGCCGGTTCATTTTGTATTAATTTTTCGGTAATTCATTTTAACCAAGCTTAGTATTACAGTCAACCACAGATCGTTGGTAGTTTTTTTTTTCGGAAACTTTATTATTCTCCTTATACTATATATTTATAATTAACATATAATTGACCTAAAACAATAAATTTACTGCACTCTAGAATAAACAAAATCGGTCAAAACAAAATCACTTAAATCAGTGTTTTTTTTGCTTGGATATCTTTGGTTAGACGTACTGAACGCCATGTTAAAATTTGTCCATCTAAATATTTTAATGGGACCTTTTATAATATTACAAAGAGGTAAAGTTTGTGAGTTTGTGCAGTTGTAGGGGGTAATCTCTGGATCTTCTGAATCGATTTTGAAAATTCTTTTACTAATACAAAGCCACGTTATTTGTGAGTGTCATAGGTCGTATTAACCCGAAAAATGAAAAGACCTTATCGTGGTAGTAGGATTTGTAAAGTTAAAACGGTCGGAAGACAACGTTCCTTACGAACGTTGCCTGCACGATGAGAGACATAAGATTGAGTTCTAGAAAAAATGGTAGAGTTTGATAATGCCTATAAAAAAAGTCAGCGACAGCATATGACTAACTGTTATATTTAAGTCACAAAAAGTTGATTTTTATATTAAAAAAATTATTTAAATCGTTTGATCATGTTTATTGGTTATATTCTCAACAATTATAAATTATTTTGACAGCGATGCGGACGAATTTTTGGACGCCCTGTAACCCTTTTATACTTGTACATATTTATTTTTATTATAGTTTTGTAGTTTGTAAATAATTAATATTTTGATTAAAGAATAGCAACAATAAAAAAAAAATTATAAATTCTTATCAATATAAATAAAATTATTGTCTCAAAGTGTTTAAATAAAAAGTCTTTTCCCTTTTACTGCATATAATTTGGACGAATACGGAAAAATTTTGAACAATTAAAATAAATATAATTTATTCAATCATAATCATTTCATTCACTCATTTGAAACCCGATAATATAGCCTAATTGGCATGCAAATACATACATAAATATAGTAGTAAAAATAGTACCTTCCTTTTGGCAGTCAGGAAATAAAACATAGCGCTCAGTACTAACCGAACCACACTCATAATTTCATCACAATAAAAATGTTTACCGCCTAACGAAGCGGGCACGGGTCAGCAAGTAATTAATATTCACAGTGATGTTCAGAGGTTAGCCGTGGTCGTATGCCACCTACCCTTTTTTTTTTTTTTTTTGGTGGGTGGGAAATCATCAAATGACCCCCCCCCCCCCCCCGCCCTGGGCGGAGCGGAAGGGAGTGTCAGACTTACTGACTAAAAACCACCCATGTTCCTTAATTGGCCCTTTATGTTCCAGGGCCGCGGTATCTCTTTCGAACAGTCCCGCAGCCCTGGCAGGCAACGGCCCTTGGGGGCCCCTCCCGTTGCTGACAACTCTTTAAGGCGCGCGTGGAACACGAACGCGCCGTCGACACGGCCTGCCCGTCGTCATACGACGGACGGACGGCGATCTAGCCCATTACTCACCGTCCACAGACCCGTGCCTACGGTGGCCGAGAGCCATCACGGCGTGGCCCCCGACGCCCGGTGCTTCTCCTCCCGCGGCGGCTGGGACGTGAGGCTCTCTCCCTTTCACGTTCCGCCGCCTCCTTCGCTAGCATGACTGCTTCGCAGAAGGAGGCAACGGCTTCCCATTCCCTCTCGCCCCGGACCATGGCTTGCACCAGGGCGGGGCGCGAGAGGTCGCCGCCGCCAATCGCCGCTACGAGGACACGGCGGTGCTCCTCCCAAGCGGAGCAGACCTCGACGGTGTGCTCCACCGTGTCCTCCGGGCGATCCTTGCAATGATAGCACCCGGGCGTTTCCTCCCGCCCGATTCGGTGCAGGTACCTCCCGAAACATCCATGTCCGGTGAGGACCTGCGTCAGGCGGAAGGTGAGGGCGCCGTGGCGCCTCTCAAGCCACTCCTCAAAGAGGGGACTTATCGCCACTATCGTGGCGTGCCCTATGCCACCTACCCTAAATAAACAATACATTCTAATAGTAGTAAGGGATCATAAACTTTAGGGCAAAGATTTCATGCAGGTGGGAGTGAGGGCGGTTGTGAGGACCCTGTGTGTCTGTGTCTCGTGCGGTGTACGACCGTGCGTAATGTGCGACACTTAATTTGTGTTCTGACGCCGAACGACTTACATTTTATGGTTTTGCTTTATGGCGGTTTTATGTCCACAATCGTGTGAAACGGCCTTTTTATGAAAAATACAAATGCGCGTTAAATTATTACGAGTCTGTGTCGCTAACCTCCCTAACCATGCCCCCCGTACGGGCACCTCGCGCTTGCAATGGGAGCCGACACTTATTGTTTAGTTTCGATAATTATCTGCGATTGATGATGAATCTACGCACATTTTCACTCCAACTCATCACAATGTATGACCGACCTATGCGATGAACAACTAACAACCAGTGACAGATTTTTGTATCAACAGAACAAGGGGGCGCTATTAGTAGACAATAATCTTTGAGAGTTAGGTTTATAACGGCTTTATAATGTACCTAACACAAAACCCAGCTCGTACTCTCACAAGCGAGGCAATAGCCCGGAAAAACGGTCAGATGAACAGGAAGATTAAAGTACTTACAAATAATGCTCGCGCTGTCAAGTCACGAGACGTGGGTATAAGTAGAACCGTGGACGCGCAAGACAAGGGTCCGCTCCGGACTTACTCACGCACTCGCCGGCGCAGCCGTGCCCAACCCGCGACTAGAGTACCGTGCGCTCAATCACACACAACGCACACAAACATTTTGGCATGCTTACTACTTTTCGAAGCTGTCAAGCGCACACACTTTCCTTTCCTATGTCATGTCGATATTGATTCAACTACCTTGCAAACTGCTGACCAACCAGTACCAAGTTCAAATCCAGCTGTGAACGAAATATTTTTGTGAAACGGAATGATTTTTTTCTCAAAATTTATATTTATATTAAGAAACAAGAAAAGCTTCCTGCTTCGTCAGTCGACTGAGGTCAGAGAGAGTTAACAGATCTCTGGTTTCTTATCATAAGCTACTCGCCGACTATTGGAAACAATGAATTTACATCGTTTCCCACCAAAATCAACACTCCCCTCGCTTCGGCAAGGGCAATCTGTATCTGAACC
Organism: Eurois occulta; assembly: GCA_950022335.1. Classification (NCBI taxonomy): domain Eukaryota; kingdom Metazoa; phylum Arthropoda; class Insecta; order Lepidoptera; family Noctuidae; genus Eurois; species Eurois occulta. Next base: position 46,162 of record OX465494.1, on the reverse strand, counting down.
TGATTTATCATCCACCCCAGAAACCTAAAATATAACCGTTGGAAGCTAGCGCCCGCGCTTAGAAGACCCCCTCAACACAGCATCAAACGAATTTTCTCTAACTTTTAGCGATTAAATGAAATCATGCAATTGATAGCCTCGTGGAAAGCCGACAACGATGAACGTCTCTCTTCCAGGATAACAGAACACGATGCGGCGTTGAAGGGTTTAGTTGCAGATATGAGTGAGCTTAAAATTCAGTGTTGGCGCCATAGGAAATACTGCTTTTATTTGTCTATATCGCTCCCCGTCTTATTGTAATTTAGACTATTTCTGTAATAGCCTGAACAATTTATTGTCTACCCTAACCCCCATGTTCCTTCTTTTGCCCTTTATGTTCCAGGCCCGCGGTATCTCTTTCGAACAGTCCCGCTGCCCTGGCAGGCATTGGCCCTTACGGGCCCCTCCTGTTTGCAGACATCTCTTTGAGGCGCGCGTGGAACACGAACGCGCCGTCGACACGGCCTGTCGTCATACGACGGACGGACGGCGAGCTAGCCCATTACTCACCGTCCACAGGCCCGCGCCTACGGTGGCCGAGAGCCATCACGGCGTGGCCCCCGACGCCCGGTGCTTCTCCGTGGTGGCAATCCGGCAAGGAGGCTCGCCACCTCGCGGGAGATCGTGCGGTCCCCACGGATGAGCCTTACGGCTACCACCTTTTGGGGCGCGTTCAGATAGTGTGCGGCTCGCAGCCTCAACGAACGCGCCCACACCGGGGCCCCGTAAAGGGCCATGGACCGCACGATCCCCGCGTAGAGCCTCCGGCAGGAGGCGTTTGGACATTGAACTATCTCCCTAAGGTGGATTCAGGTACAAACAGAAACTATGAGAAAAAAAAAACAGTTTTTTAAAAATGTACAAGTTTTATTTGAGCTAGGCGGGCAAGCGAGATTTCACAAGAAGCGGCTCGTTGCGGGCTAGCTAATTACGAAATAAAATAAGGTGAGTGCCGAACAAAATTTTGTACTTTTGGTCAAAAAACCAGTTTTTGAACCAAAAAATTTAGGGTTTCAACCTCCAACCCGGGCGCCGGCTCACGGAACGCGGACCAGAACACAGGGATGAGGGGTGAGTACTATTGCAACTACAATTTGAAATAAAATTTGGAAAAACACTAAATTTTGATGAGTTTTTGTAAAAAATTCGAAAAATTTCTAAGGGTGGTTAGGGAAGTTTTTTATAGGGGTTGTTCGGTGAGTGCAATATCGTCAGGACGTCGGCGGACGCCTAGTCTTGTCTAAAAATGCTGAAAACAGCTTCAAAATCGCACGTCTAGAACCGAATATATTCACGTTTTTGTTTTGAACTATCTCCCTTTTTTTTTTTTCGGGTTGGAAATCATCAAATGACCCCTCCCGCTCTGGGCGGAGTGGAAGGGAGTGTCAGACTCTTACTGACTAAAAACCACCCATGTTCCTTCTTTGGCCCTCTATGTTCCAGGGCCGCGGTATCTCTTTCGAACAGTCCCGCAGCCCTGGCAGGCATCGGCTCTTGCGGGCCCCTCCCGTTTGCTGACATCTCTTTGAGGCGCGCGTGGAACACGAACGCGCCGTCGACACGGCCTGTCGTCATACGACGGACGGACGGCGAGCTAGCCCATTACTCACCGTCCACAGGCCCGCGCCTACGGTGGCCGAGAGCCATCACGGCGTGGCCCCCGACGCCCGGTGCTTCTCCTCCCGCGGCGGCTGGGACGTGAGGCTCTCTCCCTCTCACATTCCGCCGCCTCCTTCACTAGTATGACTGCTTCGCAGAAGGAGGCGACGGCTTCCCATTCCCTCTCGCCCCGGACCATGGCTTGAACCAGGGCCGGACGCGAGAGGTCACCGCCGCCAATCGCCGCTACGAGGACACGGCGGTGCTCCGCCCAAGCGGAGCAGACCTACACGGTGTGCTCCACCGTGTCCTCCGGGCGATCCTCGCAATGATAGCACCCGGGCGTTTCCTCCCCCCCGGTTCAGTGCAGGTACCTCCCGAAACATCCGTGTCCGGTGAGTACCTGCGTCAGGCGGAAGGTGAGGGCGCCGTGGAACAGCTATCTCTTTAAGGTGGATTCAGGTACATACGGAAACTATGAGAAAAAAACGTTTTTTAAAAATGTACAAGTTTTATTTGAGCTAGACGGGTGAGCGAGGTCTCAAAAGAAGCGGCTCGTCGCGGGCTAGCTTATTACGAAATAAAACAAGGTGGATGCCGAACAAAATTTTGGACTTTTGGTCAAAAAACCAGTTCTTGAACCAAAAACTTTAGGGTTTCAACCTCCAACCCGGGCGCTGGCTCACGGAATGCGGACCAGAACACAGGGATGAAGGGTGAGTACTATTGCAACTATAATCTAAGATAATTTTGAATAAAAATTTGGAAGAACACTAAATTTTGATGAGTTTTTGTAAAAAATTCGAAAAATTTCTAGGGGTGGTTAGGGAAGTTTTTTATAAGGGTAGTTCGGTGAGTGCAATATCGTCAGGACGTCGGCGGACGCCTAGTTTTGTCTAAAAATGCTGAAAACAGCTTCAAAATCGCACGTCTAGAACCGAATATATTCACTTTTTTATTAAAAACTATCTCCCTTAGGTGGATTTAGGTACTATACAGAAACTATGAGAAAAACTGTTTTTTGAAAATTTACAAGTTTTATTTGAGCTAGGCGGGCGAGCGAGGTCTCAAAAGAAGCGGCTCGTCGCGGGCTAGCTAATTACGAAATAAAACAAGGTGGGTGCCGAATAAAAATTTTGAGTTTTGGTCAAAAAACCAGTTTTTGAACCAAAAAATTTAGGGTTTCAACCTCCAACCTGGGCGCCGGCGCACGGAACGCGGACCAGAACACAGGGATGAAGGGTGAGTACTATTGCAACTATAATTTGGAAAAAAAATTGGAAAAACACTAAATTTTGATGAGTTTTTGTAAAAAATTCGAAAAATTTCTAGGGGTGGTTAGGGAAGTTTTTTATAAGGGTAGTTCGGTGAGTGCAATATCGTCAGGACGTCGGCGGACGCCTAGTTTTGTCTAAAAATGCTGAAAACAGCTTCAAAATCGCACGTCTAGAACCGAATATATTCACTTTTTTATTAAAAACTATCTCCCTTAGGTGGATTTAGGTACTATACAGAAACTATGAGAAAAACTGTTTTTTGAAAATTTACAAGTTTTATTTGAGCTAGGCGGGCGAGCGAGGTCTCAAAAGAAGCGGCTCGTCGCGGGCTAGCTAATTACGAAATAAAACAAGGTGGGTGCCGAATAAAAATTTTGAGTTTTGGTCAAAAAAAACCAGTTTTTGAACCAAAAAATTTAGGGTTTCAACCTCCAACCTGGGCGCCGGCGCACGGAACGCGGACCAGAACACAGGGATGAAGGGTGAGTACTATTGCAACTATAATTTGGAAAAAAATTTGGAAAAACACTAAATTTTGATGAGTTTTTGTAAAAAATTCGAAAAATTTCTAGGGGTGGTTAGGGAAGTTTTTTATAAGGGTAGTTCGGTGAGTGCAATATCGTCAGGACGTCGGCGGACGCCTAGTTTTGTCTAAAAATGCTGAAAACAGCTTCAAAATCGCACGTCTAGAACCGAATATATTCACTTTTTTATTAAAAACTATCTCCCTTAGGTGGATTTAGGTACTATACAGAAACTATGAGAAAAACTGTTTTTTGAAAATTTACAAGTTTTATTTGAGCTAGACGGGCGAGCGAGGGCTCAAAAGACGCGGCTCGTCGCGGGCTAGCTAATTACGAAATAAAACAGGGTGGGTGCCGAATAAAATTTTTGAGTTTTGGTCAAAAAACCAGTTTTTGAACCAAAAAATTTGGGGTTTCAGCCTCCAACCTGGGCTCCGGCGCACGGAACGCGGACCAGAACACAGGGATGAAGGGTGAGTACTATTGCAACTACAATTTGAAAGAAAATTTGGAAAAACACTAAATTTTGATGAGTTTTTGTAAAAAAATTCGAAAAATTTCTAAGGGTGGTAAGGGAAGTTTTTTGTAAGGGTAGTTCGGTGAGTGCAATATCGTCAGGACGTCGGCGGACGCCTAGTTTAGTCTAAAAATGCTGAAAACAGCTTCAAAATCGCACGTCTAGAACCGAATATATTCACTTTTTTATTAAAAACTATCTCCCTTAGGTGGATTTAGGTACTATACAGAAACTATGAGAAAAACTGTTTTTTGAAAATTTACAAGTTTTATTTGAGCTAGACGGGCGAGCGAGGGCTCAAAAGACGCGGCTCGTCGCGGGCTAGCTAATTACGAAATAAAACAGGGTGGGTGCCGAATAAAATTTTTGAGTTTTGGTCAAAAAACCAGTTTTTGAACCAAAAAATTTAGGGTTTCAACCTCCAACCTGGGCGCTGGTGCACGGAACGCGGACCAGAACACAGGGATGAAGGGTGAGTACTATTGAAACTATAATCTAACGTTATTTTGAAAGAAAATTTGAAAAAAACACTAAATTTTGATGATCGTATCTGAAAAATTCGAAAAATTTCAAGGGTTGTAGGGAAATTTTTTATAGGGGTAGTTCGGTGAGTGCAATATCGTCAGGACGTCTGCGGACGCCTAGTTTAGTCTAAAAATGCTGAAAACAGCTTCAAAATCGCACGTCTAGAACCGAATATATTCACTTTTTTATTAAAAACTATCTCCCTTAGGTGGATTTAGGTACTATACAGAAACTATGAGAAATACTGTTTTTTGAAAATTTGCAAGTTTTATTTGAGCTAGACGGGCGAGCGAGGTCTCAAAAGAAGCGGCTCGTCGCGGGCTAGCTAATTACGAAATAAAACCGGGTGGGTGCCGAATAAAATTTTTGAGTTTTGGTCAAAAAACCAGTTTTTGAACCAAAAAATTTAGGGTTTCAACCTCCAACCTGGGCGCTGGTGCACGGAACGCGGACCAGAACACAGGGATGAAGGGTGAGTACTATTGAAACTATAATCTAACGTTATTTTGAAAGAAAATTTGGAAAAAACACTAAATTTTGATGATCGTATCTGAAAAATTCGAAAAATTTCAAGGGTTGTAGGGAAATTTTTTATAGGGGTAGTTCGGTGAGTGCAATATCGTCAGGACGTCTGCGGACGCCTAGTTTAGTCTAAAAATGCTGAAAACAGCTTCAAAATCGCACGTCTAGAACCGAATATATTCACTTTTTTATTAAAAACTATCTCCCTTTTTTTTTTTTTTTTTTTTTTGGAGGGTGAGAAATCATCAAATGACTCCTCCCGCCCTGGGCAGAGCGGAAGGGAGTGTCAGACTCTTCCTGACTAAAAAACACCCATGTTCCTTCATTGGCCCTTTATGTTCCAGGGCCGCGGTATCTCTTTCGAACAGTCCCGCAGCCCTGGCAGGCACCGGCCCTTGCGGGCCCCTCCCGTTTGCTGACATCTCTTTGAGGCGCGCGTGGAACACGAACGCGCCGTCGACACGGCCTGCCCGTCGTCATACGACGGACGGACGGCGAGCTAGCCCATTACTCGCCGTCCACAGGCCCGCGCCTACGGTGGCCGAGAGCCATCACGGCGTGGCCCCCGACGCCCGGTGCTTCTCCCGCGGCGGCTGGGACGTGAGGAGGTTCTCTCCCTCTCACGTTCCGCCGCCTCCTTCGCTAGCATGACTGCTTCGCAGAAGGAGAAAACTATCTCCCTTAGGTGGATTTAGGTACTATACAGAAACTATGAGAAATACTGTTTTTTGAAAATTTGCAAGTTTTATTTGAGCTAGACGGGCGAGCGAGGTCTCAAAAGAAGCGGCTCGTCGCGGGCTAGCTAATTACGAAATAAAACCGGGTGGGTGCCGAATAAAATTTTTGAGTTTTGGTCAAAAAACCAGTTTTTGAACCAAAAAATTTGGGGTTTCAGCCTCCAACCTGGGCGCCGGCGCACGGAACGCGGACCAGAACACAGGGATGAAGGGTGAGTACTATTGCAACTACAATTTGAAAGAAAATTTGGAAAAACACTAAATTTTGATGAGTTTTTGTAAAAAAATTCGAAAAATTTCTAAGGGTGGTAAGGGAAGTTTTTTGTAAGGGTAGTTCGGTGAGTGCAATATCGTCAGGACGTCGGCGGACGCCTAGTTTAGTCTAAAAATGCTGAAAACAGCTTCAAAATCGCACGTCTAGAACCGAATATATTCACTTTTTTATTAAAAACTATCTCCCTTAGGTGGATTTAGGTACTATACAGAAACTATGAGAAAAACTGTTTTTTGAAAATTTACAAGTTTTATTTGAGCTAGACGGGCGAGCGAGGGCTCAAAAGACGCGGCTCGTCGCGGGCTAGCTAATTACGAAATAAAACAGGGTGGGTGCCGAATAAAATTTTTGAGTTTTGGTCAAAAAACCAGTTTTTGAACCAAAAAATTTGGGGTTTCAGCCTCCAACCTGGGCGCCGGCGCACGGAACGCGGACCAGAACACAGGGATGAAGGGTGAGTACTATTGCAACTACAATTTGAAAGAAAATTTGGAAAAACACTAAATTTTGATGAGTTTTTGTAAAAAAATTCGAAAAATTTCTAAGGGTGGTAAGGGAAGTTTTTTGTAAGGGTAGTTCGGTGAGTGCAATATCGTCAGGACGTCGGCGGACGCCTAGTTTAGTCTAAAAATGCTGAAAACAGCTTCAAAATCGCACGTCTAGAACCGAATATATTCGGTTAGGTTAGGTTAGGTTAGGTTAGGTTTTTTTTTTTTTTTTTTTTTTTTTTTTTTGTTTTGGCAGGAGTGGGAAATCCCCACGGACACCTCGACTGCCTCACAGGTTGTGCGACAGTCGAGGTAGTGCCGGACTCGAACCGGCTAAAACCACACTCCTGCCCCGCCAGTGTCCCTCTAACATGATCAGAGACCTTTGTTGCGGAGGTTTGTCTTATGTCTCTGAAGCTCAGGAGGCCGAATAGACCACGCTCTATTTTCTCTGCTAAGACTTTTATTATATTATTACTATTTATGTACATATATTTATTTATCTTTATTATATAGGTATATTATTTTAACTACTATTATTTTAAACTACAATCAATTTTTATACCTACGTCTTTAAAAGATTTATTATGATTTAGCCTATATATTTCAAAGTTTTATCCGAGTTTGTTTAACCGTATAATATGTATTAATTTTACTTTTACTTTTATTCTATTTCGGTTTTTTACTTTATTTCTCTTTGGTTTAGTTTTTTGATATCTATACTATATACTTAATATATATTTAAATATCAAATATTTATAAGGTTATATATATTTAGGTATAATGATATTAATTTATAACTTAATTTACCATATATTCTAATTTCCGATACGATTAAATTACGGCTAACTTTAGCACCAATTTTGACACAACTTAACGGTGCCACTGGGGCTAACTCCGGGTCTCGTATAACCTGGGCCAGTTTCTCATGAAACTGACTCAGGTTTCGGTTTCTGCTATTGCCAACCCCAGTGGTCCGCTTAATGCGTCTGCCATCTGGTTGTGCCAAAATGATGGTAATCTCGGAGTACTTGGAAGTGGGCGCACCGACCACTTTAGCAATACGCTATTGACGATCTGGCGAATGCGTCCCACTTCCTGCGTACCGGGCATTCGCTGCTGAACGCATTGTGTTGGTGATCCCCCAGCTTGGCTCTGGTGCAGTTCACGCACACCGCTGCCTCGCCTATGACTGGGCAGTCCACCCTTAAATGTGGACCGCCGCAGTGGCTGCACAGGTCAGCTGGCTCCGTGCAAATACGTTTTCCGTGACCATATGCAAGGCAGCGGGTACACTGCACCAGAGGCGTCTGGTCCTCGACGCGCACTCTCTGGAGATCAATACGCACTTTGACTCCTTCGAGTGCACGCCTCCAGATCGTGGGGGACACACTCAACACAATGCTGTTCACATGCGGGTTTTTCGACCTCCTCCTGAACTTCACCGCCATTCGTATTTCCCTGTCGCCGAGGTCGTGAAAAATCTCCCGGTTCTGGTTCTTAAAGGCCCTCAGCACTTCGTCGTCGCTGTGTACTGACAACACGTCCTTAAGAACCAGAAGCGGGTCCCGGTTCGTCACTTCCTCGACGACAAGGTTTCCTCCGGCAGCTTCCAGTCTCTCCTTAATTTTTCTCCTCTCCTCCTTGGTGGCACAACCCATTATTATCTTGCGGTCCTTCGCTTTCCGCACCTTTTCCACTCGCACCCAGCCCTCCTTCGCGTCCACTGCCTTCCTGACTCTTTCCAGAATCTCGTCCCCCGTGTCCATCTCCTGTGTTGAGGAGACAACTACCGAATGCAGCGTGGTTCGCTCCGGGACCTGTGCCCTGGTTTGGCTCTTAGCCACAGCTGCAACACTCGCATAAGTTGTCTCCCCAACACTTTCTCTGTTGACCAGACTGTCTCGCAGTTTGACCAATTCTTCGGAGTTTTCCTTTATTAGGGAAATGTGCTCCTTCATTGTCTTTACGAGTTCAGTCTGGTCAACAAGACTCTCAGGATCGGACAGGGGGAAGCAGTCAGCAGCGGACGCGACTACTGGTACGGCTGCGGGTGCGAGAGGAGCCCTGTCCCGCTCGGCCTCCTTCACCAGCTCAAAAAGCCTGTTTATGGCCTCGAGCACCGCAGTCTTTATGTCCGTCTTAAGGTTGCGAGAGTTGCCTAAATTAAGCTTGGCTTTGTTTAGGCAAGCTCTCGCCTCCGCGGTGCGACTGGGGTACCCGGCCTCAGGCTTTTTGAGCGGTCTTGGGGCATCAGCAGCAACTCGCCGCGTCCCCGGAGTGGCAGGGCCTATCTGGGAGGCAGAAGGAGTGTCGTCTCCAAAGGAGATTCTCCTTCTTGCGATAGCAGACGAAGGCCCCGCCTTCTCCGCCGATCGCGGCGAGCCACTGGAGCCTTGGGACCTCACGGTGCTGGATGGGGTGCGGAACATTTCTGGGTGTGATCGAACGGACCCCTGTAAAGAGGGGGTCGGATCAAACTTTCTGCTCGGGAGAAGAGAAGGGGTCACTGGATACTTCTGTGTCCCTGTAAAGAGGGGACACAGTAAGTTATATACAATAAATAAATCAATTAAAATATAAATACAATTCGTCAAATAATTATAGTCGCAAAATAACGACTGTCAAAATAAAATTACTAATGCTTATAAATAAATTGTGTATAAATTAAAAATTTAAAAAATTTTTAGTCTTGGTCAGAATGGTTAAAAACGAGTATTCCCTACAGACCCCTCATCAAAATTCAAATTAGTAAAAGATATAAAAATAAAATGATGTGAAAAAATTTTGCCAAAACCCCACGTCTACCTTCCTATAGACCAGAGGGCGGGTGGGTGGGCAAAATTTTATTTGAGCTAGGCGGGCGAGCGAGGTCTCAAAAGAAGCGGCTCGTCGCGGGCTAGCTAATTACGAAATAAAACAGGGTGGGTGCCGAATAAAATTTTTGAGTTTTGGTCAAAAAACCAGTTTTTGAACCAAAAAATTTAGGGTTTCAACCTCCAACCCGGGCGCTGATGCACGGAACGCGGACCAGAACACAGGGATGAAGGGTGAGTACTATTGCAACTACAATTTGAAATAAAATTTGGAAAAACACTAAATTTTGATGAGTTTTTGTAAAAAATTCGAAAAATTTCTAAGGGTGGTAAGGGAAGTTTTTTGTAGGGGTAGTTCGGTGAGTGCAATATCGTCAGGACGTCGGCGGACGCCTAGTTTTGTCTAAAAATGCTGAAAACAGCTTCAAAATCGCACGTCTAGAACCGAATATATTCACTTTTTTATTAAAAACTATCTCCCTTAGGTGGATTTAGGTACTATACAGAAACTATGAGAAAAACTGTTTTTTGAAAAAGTACAAGTTTTATTTGAGCTAGGCGGGCGAGCGAGGTCTCAAAAGAAGCGGCTCGTCGCGGGCTAGCTAATTACGAAATAAAACAGGGTGGGTGCCGAATAAAATTTTTGAGTTTTGGTCAAAAAACCAGTTTTTGAACCAAAAAATTTAGGGTTTCAACCTCCAACCCGGGCGCTGATGCACGGAACGCGGACCAGAACACAGGGATGAAGGGTGAGTACTATTGCAACTACAATTTGAAATAAAATTTGGAAAAACACTAAATTTTGATGAGTTTTTGTAAAAAATTCGAAAAATTTCTAAGGGTGGTAAGGGAAGTTTTTTGTAGGGGTAGTTCGGTGAGTGCAATATCGTCAGGACGTCGGCGGACGCCTAGTTTTGTCTAAAAATGCTGAAAACAGCTTCAAAATCGCACGTCTAGAACCGAATATATTCACTTTTTTATTAAAAACTATCTCCCTTAGGTGGATTTAGGTACTATACAGAAACTATGAGAAAAACTGTTTTTTGAAAAAGTACAAGTTTTATTTGAGCTAGGCGGGCGAGCGAGGTCTCAAAAGAAGCGGCTCGTCGCGGGCTAGCTAATTACGAAATAAAACAGGGTGGGTGCCGAATAAAATTTTTGAGTTTTGGTCAAAAAACCAGTTTTTGAACCAAAAAATTTAGGGTTTCAACCTCCAACCCGGGCGCTGATGCACGGAACGCGGACCAGAACACAGGGATGAAGGGTGAGTACTATTGCAACTACAATTTGAAATAAAATTTGGAAAAACACTAAATTTTGATGAGTTTTTGTAAAAAATTCGAAAAATTTCTAAGGGTGGTAAGGGAAGTTTTTTGTAGGGGTAGTTCGGTGAGTGCAATATCGTCAGGACGTCGGCGGACGCCTAGTTTTGTCTAAAAATGCTGAAAACAGCTTCAAAATCGCACGTCTAGAACCGAATATATTCACTTTTTTATTAAAAACTATCTCCCTTAGGTGGATTTAGGTACTATACAGAAACTATGAGAAAAACTGTTTTTTGAAAAAGTACAAGTTTTATTTGAGCTAGGCGGGCGAGCGAGGTCTCAAAAGAAGCGGCTCGTCGCGGGCTAGCTAATTACGAAATAAAACAGGGTGGGTGCCGAATAAAATTTTTGAGTTTTGGTCAAAAAACCAGTTTTTGAACCAAAAAATTTAGGGTTTCAACCTCCAACCCGGGCGCTGATGCACGGAACGCGGACCAGAACACAGGGATGAAGGGTGAGTACTATTGCAACTACAATTTGAAATAAAATTTGGAAAAACACTAAATTTTGATGAGTTTTTGTAAAAAATTCGAAAAATTTCTAAGGGTGGTAAGGGAAGTTTTTTGTAGGGGTAGTTCGGTGAGTGCAATATCGTCAGGACGTCGGCGGACGCCTAGTTTTGTCTAAAAATGCTGAAAACAGCTTCAAAATCGCACGTCTAGAACCGAATATATTCACTTTTTTATTAAAAACTATCTCCCTTAGGTGGATTTAGGTACTATACAGAAACTATGAGAAAAACTGTTTTTTGAAAAAGTACAAGTTTTATTTGAGCTAGGCGGGCGAGCGAGGTCTCAAAAGAAGCGGCTCGTCGCGGGCTAGCTAATTACGAAATAAAACAGGGTGGGTGCCGAATAAAATTTTTGAGTTTTGGTCAAAAAACCAGTTTTTGAACCAAAAAATTTAGGGTTTCAACCTCCAACCCGGGCGCTGATGCACGGAACGCGGACCAGAACACAGGGATGAAGGGTGAGTACTATTGCAACTACAATTTGAAATAAAATTTGGAAAAACACTAAATTTTGATGAGTTTTTGTAAAAAATTCGAAAAATTTCTAAGGGTGGTAAGGGAAGTTTTTTGTAGGGGTAGTTCGGTGAGTGCAATATCGTCAGGACGTCGGCGGACGCCTAGTTTTGTCTAAAAATGCTGAAAACAGCTTCAAAATCGCACGTCTAGAACCGAATATATTCACTTTTTTATTAAAAACTATCTCCCTTAGGTGGATTTAGGTACTATACAGAAACTATGAGAAAAACTGTTTTTTGAAAAAGTACAAGTTTTATTTGAGCTAGGCGGGCGAGCGAGGTCTCAAAAGAAGCGGCTCGTCGCGGGCTAGCTAATTACGAAATAAAACAGGGTGGGTGCCGAATAAAATTTTTGAGTTTTGGTCAAAAAACCAGTTTTTGAACCAAAAAATTTAGGGTTTCAACCTCCAACCCGGGCGCTGATGCACGGAACGCGGACCAGAACACAGGGATGAAGGGTGAGTACTATTGCAACTACAATTTGAAATAAAATTTGGAAAAACACTAAATTTTGATGAGTTTTTGTAAAAAATTCGAAAAATTTCTAAGGGTGGTAAGGGAAGTTTTTTGTAGGGGTAGTTCGGTGAGTGCAATATCGTCAGGACGTCGGCGGACGCCTAGTTTTGTCTAAAAATGCTGAAAACAGCTTCAAAATCGCACGTCTAGAACCGAATATATTCACTTTTTTATTAAAAACTATCTCCCTTAGGTGGATTTAGGTACTATACAGAAACTATGAGAAAAACTGTTTTTTGAAAAAGTACAAGTTTTATTTGAGCTAGGCGGGCGAGCGAGGTCTCAAAAGAAGCGGCTCGTCGCGGGCTAGCTAATTACGAAATAAAACAGGGTGGGTGCCGAATAAAATTTTTGAGTTTTGGTCAAAAAACCAGTTTTTGAACCAAAAAATTTAGGGTTTCAACCTCCAACCCGGGCGCTGATGCACGGAACGCGGACCAGAACACAGGGATGAAGGGTGAGTACTATTGCAACTACAATTTGAAATAAAATTTGGAAAAACACTAAATTTTGATGAGTTTTTGTAAAAAATTCGAAAAATTTCTAAGGGTGGTAAGGGAAGTTTTTTGTAGGGGTAGTTCGGTGAGTGCAATATCGTCAGGACGTCGGCGGACGCCTAGTTTTGTCTAAAAATGCTGAAAACAGCTTCAAAATCGCACGTCTAGAACCGAATATATTCACTTTTTTATTAAAAACTATCTCCCTTAGGTGGATTTAGGTACTATACAGAAACTATGAGAAAAACTGTTTTTTGAAAAAGTACAAGTTTTATTTGAGCTAGGCGGGCGAGCGAGGTCTCAAAAGAAGCGGCTCGTCGCGGGCTAGCTAATTACGAAATAAAACAGGGTGGGTGCCGAATAAAATTTTTGAGTTTTGGTCAAAAAACCAGTTTTTGAACCAAAAAATTTAGGGTTTCAACCTCCAACCCGGGCGCTGATGCACGGAACGCGGACCAGAACACAGGGATGAAGGGTGAGTACTATTGCAACTACAATTTGAAATAAAATTTGGAAAAACACTAAATTTTGATGAGTTTTTGTAAAAAATTCGAAAAATTTCTAAGGGTGGTAAGGGAAGTTTTTTGTAGGGGTAGTTCGGTGAGTGCAATATCGTCAGGACGTCGGCGGACGCCTAGTTTTGTCTAAAAATGCTGAAAACAGCTTCAAAATCGCACGTCTAGAACCGAATATATTCACTTTTTTATTAAAAACTATCTCCCTTAGGTGGATTTAGGTACTATACAGAAACTATGAGAAAAACTGTTTTTTGAAAAAGTACAAGTTTTATTTGAGCTAGGCGGGCGAGCGAGGTCTCAAAAGAAGCGGCTCGTCGCGGGCTAGCTAATTACGAAATAAAACAGGGTGGGTGCCGAATAAAATTTTTGAGTTTTGGTCAAAAAACCAGTTTTTGAACCAAAAAATTTAGGGTTTCAACCTCCAACCCGGGCGCTGATGCACGGAACGCGGACCAGAACACAGGGATGAAGGGTGAGTACTATTGCAACTACAATTTGAAATAAAATTTGGAAAAACACTAAATTTTGATGAGTTTTTGTAAAAAATTCGAAAAATTTCTAAGGGTGGTAAGGGAAGTTTTTTGTAGGGGTAGTTCGGTGAGTGCAATATCGTCAGGACGTCGGCGGACGCCTAGTTTTGTCTAAAAATGCTGAAAACAGCTTCAAAATCGCACGTCTAGAACCGAATATATTCACTTTTTTATTAAAAACTATCTCCCTTAGGTGGATTTAGGTACTATACAGAAACTATGAGAAAAACTGTTTTTTGAAAAAGTACAAGTTTTATTTGAGCTAGGCGGGCGAGCGAGGTCTCAAAAGAAGCGGCTCGTCGCGGGCTAGCTAATTACGAAATAAAACAGGGTGGGTGCCGAATAAAATTTTTGAGTTTTGGTCAAAAAACCAGTTTTTGAACCAAAAAATTTAGGGTTTCAACCTCCAACCCGGGCGCTGATGCACGGAACGCGGACCAGAACACAGGGATGAAGGGTGAGTACTATTGCAACTACAATTTGAAATAAAATTTGGAAAAACACTAAATTTTGATGAGTTTTTGTAAAAAATTCGAAAAATTTCTAAGGGTGGTAAGGGAAGTTTTTTGTAGGGGTAGTTCGGTGAGTGCAATATCGTCAGGACGTCGGCGGACGCCTAGTTTTGTCTAAAAATGCTGAAAACAGCTTCAAAATCGCACGTCTAGAACCGAATATATTCACTTTTTTATTAAAAACTATCTCCCTTAGGTGGATTTAGGTACTATACAGAAACTATGAGAAAAACTGTTTTTTGAAAAAGTACAAGTTTTATTTGAGCTAGGCGGGCGAGCGAGGTCTCAAAAGAAGCGGCTCGTCGCGGGCTAGCTAATTACGAAATAAAACAGGGTGGGTGCCGAATAAAATTTTTGAGTTTTGGTCAAAAAACCAGTTTTTGAACCAAAAAATTTAGGGTTTCAACCTCCAACCCGGGCGCTGATGCACGGAACGCGGACCAGAACACAGGGATGAAGGGTGAGTACTATTGCAACTACAATTTGAAATAAAATTTGGAAAAACACTAAATTTTGATGAGTTTTTGTAAAAAATTCGAAAAATTTCTAAGGGTGGTAAGGGAAGTTTTTTGTAGGGGTAGTTCGGTGAGTGCAATATCGTCAGGACGTCGGCGGACGCCTAGTTTTGTCTAAAAATGCTGAAAACAGCTTCAAAATCGCACGTCTAGAACCGAATATATTCACTTTTTTATTAAAAACTATCTCCCTTAGGTGGATTTAGGTACTATACAGAAACTATGAGAAAAACTGTTTTTTGAAAAAGTACAAGTTTTATTTGAGCTAGGCGGGCGAGCGAGGTCTCAAAAGAAGCGGCTCGTCGCGGGCTAGCTAATTACGAAATAAAACAGGGTGGGTGCCGAATAAAATTTTTGAGTTTTGGTCAAAAAACCAGTTTTTGAACCAAAAAATTTAGGGTTTCAACCTCCAACCCGGGCGCTGATGCACGGAACGCGGACCAGAACACAGGGATGAAGGGTGAGTACTATTGCAACTACAATTTGAAATAAAATTTGGAAAAACACTAAATTTTGATGAGTTTTTGTAAAAAATTCGAAAAATTTCTAAGGGTGGTAAGGGAAGTTTTTTGTAGGGGTAGTTCGGTGAGTGCAATATCGTCAGGACGTCGGCGGACGCCTAGTTTTGTCTAAAAATGCTGAAAACAGCTTCAAAATCGCACGTCTAGAACCGAATATATTCACTTTTTTATTAAAAACTATCTCCCTTAGGTGGATTTAGGTACTATACAGAAACTATGAGAAAAACTGTTTTTTGAAAAAGTACAAGTTTTATTTGAGCTAGGCGGGCGAGCGAGGTCTCAAAAGAAGCGGCTCGTCGCGGGCTAGCTAATTACGAAATAAAACAGGGTGGGTGCCGAATAAAATTTTTGAGTTTTGGTCAAAAAACCAGTTTTTGAACCAAAAAATTTAGGGTTTCAACCTCCAACCCGGGCGCTGATGCACGGAACGCGGACCAGAACACAGGGATGAAGGGTGAGTACTATTGCAACTACAATTTGAAATAAAATTTGGAAAAACACTAAATTTTGATGAGTTTTTGTAAAAAATTCGAAAAATTTCTAAGGGTGGTAAGGGAAGTTTTTTGTAGGGGTAGTTCGGTGAGTGCAATATCGTCAGGACGTCGGCGGACGCCTAGTTTTGTCTAAAAATGCTGAAAACAGCTTCAAAATCGCACGTCTAGAACCGAATATATTCACTTTTTTATTAAAAACTATCTCCCTTAGGTGGATTTAGGTACTATACAGAAACTATGAGAAAAACTGTTTTTTGAAAAAGTACAAGTTTTATTTGAGCTAGGCGGGCGAGCGAGGTCTCAAAAGAAGCGGCTCGTCGCGGGCTAGCTAATTACGAAATAAAACAGGGTGGGTGCCGAATAAAATTTTTGAGTTTTGGTCAAAAAACCAGTTTTTGAACCAAAAAATTTAGGGTTTCAACCTCCAACCCGGGCGCTGATGCACGGAACGCGGACCAGAACACAGGGATGAAGGGTGAGTACTATTGCAACTACAATTTGAAATAAAATTTGGAAAAACACTAAATTTTGATGAGTTTTTGTAAAAAATTCGAAAAATTTCTAAGGGTGGTAAGGGAAGTTTTTTGTAGGGGTAGTTCGGTGAGTGCAATATCGTCAGGACGTCGGCGGACGCCTAGTTTTGTCTAAAAATGCTGAAAACAGCTTCAAAATCGCACGTCTAGAACCGAATATATTCACTTTTTTATTAAAAACTATCTCCCTTAGGTGGATTTAGGTACTATACAGAAACTATGAGAAAAACTGTTTTTTGAAAAAGTACAAGTTTTATTTGAGCTAGGCGGGCGAGCGAGGTCTCAAAAGAAGCGGCTCGTCGCGGGCTAGCTAATTACGAAATAAAACAGGGTGGGTGCCGAATAAAATTTTTGAGTTTTGGTCAAAAAACCAGTTTTTGAACCAAAAAATTTAGGGTTTCAACCTCCAACCCGGGCGCTGATGCACGGAACGCGGACCAGAACACAGGGATGAAGGGTGAGTACTATTGCAACTACAATTTGAAATAAAATTTGGAAAAACACTAAATTTTGATGAGTTTTTGTAAAAAATTCGAAAAATTTCTAAGGGTGGTAAGGGAAGTTTTTTGTAGGGGTAGTTCGGTGAGTGCAATATCGTCAGGACGTCGGCGGACGCCTAGTTTTGTCTAAAAATGCTGAAAACAGCTTCAAAATCGCACGTCTAGAACCGAATATATTCACTTTTTTATTAAAAACTATCTCCCTTAGGTGGATTTAGGTACTATACAGAAACTATGAGAAAAACTGTTTTTTGAAAAAGTACAAGTTTTATTTGAGCTAGGCGGGCGAGCGAGGTCTCAAAAGAAGCGGCTCGTCGCGGGCTAGCTAATTACGAAATAAAACAGGGTGGGTGCCGAATAAAATTTTTGAGTTTTGGTCAAAAAACCAGTTTTTGAACCAAAAAATTTAGGGTTTCAACCTCCAACCCGGGCGCTGATGCACGGAACGCGGACCAGAACACAGGGATGAAGGGTGAGTACTATTGCAACTACAATTTGAAATAAAATTTGGAAAAACACTAAATTTTGATGAGTTTTTGTAAAAAATTCGAAAAATTTCTAAGGGTGGTAAGGGAAGTTTTTTGTAGGGGTAGTTCGGTGAGTGCAATATCGTCAGGACGTCGGCGGACGCCTAGTTTTGTCTAAAAATGCTGAAAACAGCTTCAAAATCGCACGTCTAGAACCGAATATATTCACTTTTTTATTAAAAACTATCTCCCTTAGGTGGATTTAGGTACTATACAGAAACTATGAGAAAAACTGTTTTTTGAAAAAGTACAAGTTTTATTTGAGCTAGGCGGGCGAGCGAGGTCTCAAAAGAAGCGGCTCGTCGCGGGCTAGCTAATTACGAAATAAAACAGGGTGGGTGCCGAATAAAATTTTTGAGTTTTGGTCAAAAAACCAGTTTTTGAACCAAAAAATTTAGGGTTTCAACCTCCAACCCGGGCGCTGATGCACGGAACGCGGACCAGAACACAGGGATGAAGGGTGAGTACTATTGCAACTACAATTTGAAATAAAATTTGGAAAAACACTAAATTTTGATGAGTTTTTGTAAAAAATTCGAAAAATTTCTAAGGGTGGTAAGGGAAGTTTTTTGTAGGGGTAGTTCGGTGAGTGCAATATCGTCAGGACGTCGGCGGACGCCTAGTTTTGTCTAAAAATGCTGAAAACAGCTTCAAAATCGCACGTCTAGAACCGAATATATTCACTTTTTTATTAAAAACTATCTCCCTTAGGTGGATTTAGGTACTATACAGAAACTATGAGAAAAACTGTTTTTTGAAAAAGTACAAGTTTTATTTGAGCTAGGCGGGCGAGCGAGGTCTCAAAAGAAGCGGCTCGTCGCGGGCTAGCTAATTACGAAATAAAACAGGGTGGGTGCCGAATAAAATTTTTGAGTTTTGGTCAAAAAACCAGTTTTTGAACCAAAAAATTTAGGGTTTCAACCTCCAACCCGGGCGCTGATGCACGGAACGCGGACCAGAACACAGGGATGAAGGGTGAGTACTATTGCAACTACAATTTGAAATAAAATTTGGAAAAACACTAAATTTTGATGAGTTTTTGTAAAAAATTCGAAAAATTTCTAAGGGTGGTAAGGGAAGTTTTTTGTAGGGGTAGTTCGGTGAGTGCAATATCGTCAGGACGTCGGCGGACGCCTAGTTTTGTCTAAAAATGCTGAAAACAGCTTCAAAATCGCACGTCTAGAACCGAATATATTCACTTTTTTATTAAAAACTATCTCCCTTAGGTGGATTTAGGTACTATACAGAAACTATGAGAAAAACTGTTTTTTGAAAAAGTACAAGTTTTATTTGAGCTAGGCGGGCGAGCGAGGTCTCAAAAGAAGCGGCTCGTCGCGGGCTAGCTAATTACGAAATAAAACAGGGTGGGTGCCGAATAAAATTTTTGAGTTTTGGTCAAAAAACCAGTTTTTGAACCAAAAAATTTAGGGTTTCAACCTCCAACCCGGGCGCTGATGCACGGAACGCGGACCAGAACACAGGGATGAAGGGTGAGTACTATTGCAACTACAATTTGAAATAAAATTTGGAAAAACACTAAATTTTGATGAGTTTTTGTAAAAAATTCGAAAAATTTCTAAGGGTGGTAAGGGAAGTTTTTTGTAGGGGTAGTTCGGTGAGTGCAATATCGTCAGGACGTCGGCGGACGCCTAGTTTTGTCTAAAAATGCTGAAAACAGCTTCAAAATCGCACGTCTAGAACCGAATATATTCACTTTTTTATTAAAAACTATCTCCCTTTTTTTTTTTTTTTTTTTTTTTTGGAGGGTGAGAAATCATCAAATGACTCCTCCCGCCCTGGGCAGAGCGGAAGGGAGTGTCAGACTCTTACTGACTAAAAAACACCCATGTTCCTTCATTGGCCCTTTATGTTCCAGGGCCGCGGTATCTCTTTCGAACAGTCCCGCAGCCCTGGCAGGCACCGGCCCTTGCGGGCCCCTCCCGTATGCTGACAACTCTTTGAGGCGCGCGTGGAACACGAACGCGCCGTCGACACGGCCTGCCCGTCGTCATACGACGGACGGACGGCGAGCTAGCCCATTACTCGCCGTCCACAGGCCCGCGCCTACGGTGGCCGAGAGCCATCACGGCGTGGCCCCCGACGCCCGGTGCTTCTCCCGCGGCGGCTGGGACGTGAGGAGGTTCTCTCCCTCTCACGTTCCGCCGCCTCCTTCGCTAGCATGACTGCTTCGCAGAAGGAGGCGACGGCTTCCCATTCCCTCTCGCCCCGGACCATGGCTTGAACCAGGGCCGGACGCGAGAGGTCGCCGCCGCCAATCGCCGCTACGAGGACACGGCGGTGCTCCGCCCAAGCAGAGCAGACCTCCACGGTGTGCTCCACCGTGTCCTCCGGTCGATCCTCGCAATTGTAGCATCCGGGCGTTTCCTCCCGCCCGATTCGGTACAGGTACCTCCCGAAACATCCATGTCCGGTGAGGACCTGCGTCAGGCGGAAGGTGAGGGCGCCGTGGCGCCTCTCAAGCCACTCCTCAAAGAGGGGACTTACCGCCACTATCGTGGCGTGCCCTGAACGGGGTTGCGATAGTCGCTCTCTCCATGTCGCCATGAGATCACGGCGGAGGTCTGTCCGCCGCGCGACAATATGCCGCGGCAGCGGAGTTACCCCCCGGCTCTGTACCTCCGCGCGCCACTCGTGCAGGCGCGCGAGGACTATGGCCTCCAGATCCCATGGCGGCAATCCGGCAAGGAGGCTCGCCGCCTCGCGGGAGATCGTGCGGTACCCACGGATCAGCCTTACGGCTACCACCTTTTGGGGCGCGTTCAGGTAGTGCTTTGCACGCAACCTCAACGAACGCGCCCACACCGGGGCCCCGTAAAGGGCCATGGACCGCAAGATCCCCGCATAGAGCCTCCGGCAGGAGGCGTTTGGCCCCCCCAGGTTGGGCAGGAGCCGCTTGAAAGCAGCCCCGGCCTTTTCCAGTCTGGGAGCCAAACGTCGGAAATGCTCAACGAAGTTCCATCGGCTGTCGAGGACGAGTCCGAGGTACCTCAACGTCGACTCGACGCCGACGGGAACCCCTCCTACCGTGAGTATGGATCCCGACGGTGGCGCGCTCCGAGGCCCATGAAAGCACATGGCCTCAGACTTGTGCAATGCCACCTCGAGACCCAATTGCCGGATCCTCTCAACGACTATCGCAACCCCGCGTGTCATCAATTCGGCCGCCGCCTCGTGCGACCTCCCCTGCGCCAGCACCAGCGTGTCGTCAGCGTAGCAGACTACGCTGACGCCGCTAGGGAGGTCGGCACGCAGCACCCAGTCGTAACCGATGTTCCACAAGGGCGGCCCCAGAACCGATCCCTGTGGAACACCGCACGACATCTCTCGCCGGTTCCATTCTCCGCTGTGACCAGGATAGATGACGGACCTGTCCGTCAAGTAGTCCCCGACCACACTACGAAGGTAGGTCGGCACCCGGTGATACCGGAGTGCCTCCCTAATGCAGCTCCAGGGCATGGAGTTGAAGGCGTTGGCGATGTCGAGAGACACCGCCAAGACGACCCCACCCCTGGACACCGCATCCCCCGTCGTGAGGGCTCTCACGCGCATGATGGCGTCCACCGTCGAGCGCCCCTTGCGGAAACCAAACTGGTTGTCCGCAAGATCCGGCCCCATCCCCGCAAGGTGCCCGGCGAGGCGGTTTGCAATTACTCTTTCGAAGAGCTTGCCCACCTCGTCGAGCAACACAATGGGCCGGAATGCGGACGGAGAGTCCGCAGGGCGCCCCGGCTTCCGGATGAGGACCAGTTTCCCTGTCTTCCAACGAAGCGGGAACTGGCCTCTCTCCAAGCATGCGCTTAGGAGCCCCTCCAGTCGGGGCCCGAGAGCCTGCAAGGCCAGGACCCAGGCTTTGCCAGGTAAGCCATCGGGTCCCGGGGCGGTATTCCTGGCCTTAAGCCGGTTTACCGCCACTCTCAGGTCTACCCCGGTCACCTCCGGAGTGTCGTCATCGTCGTCGTGGTCCGCTTCCGGCACCGCAAGCGGCGGAGCCATAGGCGGGGGAGGATGTTCCCCTCGCGAAGGGAACAGAGCGCTCACCACGTCCTCCACGAGCTGCGGCCGGAGACTCTGCGTCAGCGGGGGGGCCCAGGTGCGGAGTTTGTTCCGCACCATCTGGTAAGGGCGCCCCCACGGATCTCTGTCGAGAGTCGCCAGCATCTCCTCGCGGGCCAAATCCTTGGCGCGCTGGACAGCCTCTTGGAGGGCGGTCTTCGCTGCTCTGTACCCCTCGTACAGCTCCGCCTCAATGGCTGCCGCATCCGCAGGACGGATGCGGAGCCTGCGATGCCTGGCGTACAGGTGCCGCGCGGCGACGCACGCCTCGCGCAGAGACGTGAGCTCTGGCGACCACCAGTGCACCTGACGCCGGGCGCTTCCTGGCCGAACTCGGGGCATTGCCACGTCACAGATCTCGGACATGGCCTCCTGGAACCAACCCGCCTCGCTGTTGACATCGGCAGGCCTGCCCGGTGGTGTCACCCAGGCCTGCACGATCGAGGCTTCCAGGAGGAGCTCCCGGTCCAGCTGCTTCAGCGCCCATCGCGGACCACTCGGGGCCTGTTGGACCGGCGCGCTTGAGGGGGCAGAGACATCGAACCGGATATACCGGTGGTCGGAATAGGTCTCCACCCCCTCCATTACGCGCCAGTCAAGCACCCGCGGTGACAGAGCGGGGCTAGCGAACGATATGTCCACCACCGACTCGCCCCGCATCCGCACACACGTGGGGACAGAACCCCGATTTAGGACGACCAGGCCTGACTCCAGAGCCCAGTCCTCCACCATCCTTCCCCGCACGTCCGTGCAACGAGAACCCCAAGCCAAGTTCTTGGCGTTGAAGTCCCCGAGCACAAGCACGGGGAGGGAATGGCCTCCGATGACGACACTCAACTCCATGAGGGAGTTGTGGAACTCGGCGAGAGTTCGGCTCGGAGAGAAGTAGACTCCCGCTACGACAATCTCCCCGAACCGGGCTGCTACGCACCCCTGACCCTTCCTGACACTCTCAAGGGTCGGGGTACCGGCGGCGGCCGACGAAATTATGGTCACTGAGCCGCTCAGGTCCTCCACCCAGTCTTCCCTGGGTGGGACAAAGTACGGCTCAGCGACCACGGCGACATTAATCGACCACTGCGCCATGCTCTGGAGCAACAGATCCTGAGCGCAGGCGCAGTGGTTGATGTTCGCCTGGAGGAGGCGTAATGGGGCCATTATTGGCACTCCATTTCAGCCCCCTCCCGGGCCTCCTGTGAGGGCCCCGCTGCGGGAGTTGCAGCAACAGCGGCGGCGGGGGCGGCAGCGGCGGCGACGGTGGCGGCGGCTGCGGCAGTGGTGGTGGCGACGGTGGCGGTGGTGGCGGAGGGCTTTCGCCTTCCCTTGCCCCTGGCCCTGGTGGGTTGGGCGCAGGCCTTGCCGCCCGCCCGGTGATCGGCCGACTTGCCAGCTGCCGCACATGCCGCGCAGTGCGGCGCGGCAGTGCAAGCCGCGGCCATGTGACCGGGCTGACTGCAGTGGAAGCACAGGCGGCTGCGGTCCACCTCCGAGGTGCATTTCACTGACACGTGGTGCCCCACGTGGCAGCGGAAGCACCTCAGAGGTCTGGGCTCCAGCAGCTTCACCTGCGCTGAGACCCACCCCACCAGGAGCCTTCGGCCCTCCACTATTTTCCTAGCCGCCGTCACAGGGCAGCTAACCATGGTGGTCCGCATGCCCGTCTGGTCCGGACGTAAGGTGCCCGCCTTGACGTGCTCGGCAGGGCACCCACCGGTCCTGGTGACGGCGGCCACCACCTCCTCCTCGGTGACGGAGTCGTCCAGACCCAGGATGCGCAGGTCTGCGCACTTAACGGGCCTGGACACTCGGACCTCGTCCGCATTCAGGGACGCTCTGAGCTTTTCAGCCAGAGCGTCAGCGGACGAGCCACTGGTCTCACCGGGGACCTCCAGCACTCGCGCCCCTGTCGCGGTGACTTTCAGCCGGAGTCCCCCGGTGATCCCCAGCTCCCCGAGGTTCACCGTCGCCTTCGCCTTTGCGAGCACGTCGCGGTAGGACACGCCCTTCTTTTCCGCGTCCGGCTGTAGTGTGATCAAAACTATCTCCCTTAGGTGGATTTAGGTACTATACAGAAACTATGAGAAAAACTGTTTTTTGAAAAAGTACAAGTTTTATTTGAGCTAGGCGGGCGAGCGAGGTCTCAAAAGAAGCGGCTCGTCGCGGGCTAGCTAATTACGAAATAAAACAGGGTGGGTGCCGAATAAAATTTTTGAGTTTTGGTCAAAAAACCAGTTTTTGAACCAAAAAATTTAGGGTTTCAACCTCCAACCCGGGCGCTGATGCACGGAACGCGGACCAGAACACAGGGATGAAGGGTGAGTACTATTGCAACTACAATTTGAAATAAAATTTGGAAAAACACTAAATTTTGATGAGTTTTTGTAAAAAATTCGAAAAATTTCTAAGGGTGGTAAGGGAAGTTTTTTGTAGGGGTAGTTCGGTGAGTGCAATATCGTCAGGACGTCGGCGGACGCCTAGTTTTGTCTAAAAATGCTGAAAACAGCTTCAAAATCGCACGTCTAGAACCGAATATATTCACTTTTTTATTAAAAACTATCTCCCTTAGGTGGATTTAGGTACTATACAGAAACTATGAGAAAAACTGTTTTTTGAAAAAGTACAAGTTTTATTTGAGCTAGGCGGGCGAGCGAGGTCTCAAAAGAAGCGGCTCGTCGCGGGCTAGCTAATTACGAAATAAAACAGGGTGGGTGCCGAATAAAATTTTTGAGTTTTGGTCAAAAAACCAGTTTTTGAACCAAAAAATTTAGGGTTTCAACCTCCAACCCGGGCGCTGATGCACGGAACGCGGACCAGAACACAGGGATGAAGGGTGAGTACTATTGCAACTACAATTTGAAATAAAATTTGGAAAAACACTAAATTTTGATGAGTTTTTGTAAAAAATTCGAAAAATTTCTAAGGGTGGTAAGGGAAGTTTTTTGTAGGGGTAGTTCGGTGAGTGCAATATCGTCAGGACGTCGGCGGACGCCTAGTTTTGTCTAAAAATGCTGAAAACAGCTTCAAAATCGCACGTCTAGAACCGAATATATTCACTTTTTTATTAAAAACTATCTCCCTTAGGTGGATTTAGGTACTATACAGAAACTATGAGAAAAACTGTTTTTTGAAAAAGTACAAGTTTTATTTGAGCTAGGCGGGCGAGCGAGGTCTCAAAAGAAGCGGCTCGTCGCGGGCTAGCTAATTACGAAATAAAACAGGGTGGGTGCCGAATAAAATTTTTGAGTTTTGGTCAAAAAACCAGTTTTTGAACCAAAAAATTTAGGGTTTCAACCTCCAACCCGGGCGCTGATGCACGGAACGCGGACCAGAACACAGGGATGAAGGGTGAGTACTATTGCAACTACAATTTGAAATAAAATTTGGAAAAACACTAAATTTTGATGAGTTTTTGTAAAAAATTCGAAAAATTTCTAAGGGTGGTAAGGGAAGTTTTTTGTAGGGGTAGTTCGGTGAGTGCAATATCGTCAGGACGTCGGCGGACGCCTAGTTTTGTCTAAAAATGCTGAAAACAGCTTCAAAATCGCACGTCTAGAACCGAATATATTCACTTTTTTATTAAAAACTATCTCCCTTAGGTGGATTTAGGTACTATACAGAAACTATGAGAAAAACTGTTTTTTGAAAAAGTACAAGTTTTATTTGAGCTAGGCGGGCGAGCGAGGTCTCAAAAGAAGCGGCTCGTCGCGGGCTAGCTAATTACGAAATAAAACAGGGTGGGTGCCGAATAAAATTTTTGAGTTTTGGTCAAAAAACCAGTTTTTGAACCAAAAAATTTAGGGTTTCAACCTCCAACCCGGGCGCTGATGCACGGAACGCGGACCAGAACACAGGGATGAAGGGTGAGTACTATTGCAACTACAATTTGAAATAAAATTTGGAAAAACACTAAATTTTGATGAGTTTTTGTAAAAAATTCGAAAAATTTCTAAGGGTGGTAAGGGAAGTTTTTTGTAGGGGTAGTTCGGTGAGTGCAATATCGTCAGGACGTCGGCGGACGCCTAGTTTTGTCTAAAAATGCTGAAAACAGCTTCAAAATCGCACGTCTAGAACCGAATATATTCACTTTTTTATTAAAAACTATCTCCCTTTTTTTTTTTTTTTTTTTTTTTTTTTGGGGGGTGAGAAATCATCAAATGACTCCTCCCGCCCTGGGCAGAGCGGAAGGGAGTGTCAGACTCTTACTGACTAAAAAACACCCATGTTCCTTCATTGGCCCTTTATGTTCCAGGGCCGCGGTATCTCTTTCGAACAGTCCCGCAGCCCTGGCAGGCACCGGCCCTTGCGGGCCCCTCCCGTATGCTGACAACTCTTTGAGGCGCGCGTGGAACACGAACGCGCCGTCGACACGGCCTGCCCGTCGTCATACGACGGACGGACGGCGAGCTAGCCCATTACTCGCCGTCCACAGGCCCGCGCCTACGGTGGCCGAGAGCCATCACGGCGTGGCCCCCGACGCCCGGTGCTTCTCCCGCGGCGGCTGGGACGTGAGGAGGTTCTCTCCCTCTCACGTTCCGCCGCCTCCTTCGCTAGCATGACTGCTTCGCAGAAGGAGGCGACGGCTTCCCATTCCCTCTCGCCCCGGACCATGGCTTGAACCAGGGCCGGACGCGAGAGGTCGCCGCCGCCAATCGCCGCTACGAGGACACGGCGGTGCTCCGCCCAAGCAGAGCAGACCTCCACGGTGTGCTCCACCGTGTCCTCCGGTCGATCCTCGCAATTATAGCATCCGGGCGTTTCCTCCCGCCCGATTCGGTACAGGTACCTCCCGAAACATCCATGTCCGGTGAGGACCTGCGTCAGGCGGAAGGTGAGGGCGCCGTGGCGCCTCTCAAGCCACTCCTCAAAGAGGGGACTTACCGCCACTATCGTGGCGTGCCCTGAACGGGGTTGCGATAGTCGCTCTCTCCATGTCGCCATGAGATCACGGCGGAGGTCTGTCCGCCGCGCGACAATATGCCGCGGCAGCGGAGTTACCCCCCGGCTCTGTACCTCCGCGCGCCACTCGTGCAGGCGCGCGAGGACTATGGCCTCCAGATCCCATGGCGGCAATCCGGCAAGGAGGCTCGCCGCCTCGCGGGAGATCGTGCGGTACCCACGGATCAGCCTTACGGCTACCACCTTTTGGGGCGCGTTCAGGTAGTGCTTTGCACGCAACCTCAACGAACGCGCCCACACCGGGGCCCCGTAAAGGGCCATGGACCGCAAGATCCCCGCATAGAGCCTCCGGCAGGAGGCGTTTGGCCCCCCCAGGTTGGGCAGGAGCCGCTTGAAAGCAGCCCCGGCCTTTTCCAGTCTGGGAGCCAAACGTCGGAAATGCTCAACGAAGTTCCATCGGCTGTCGAGGACGAGTCCGAGGTACCTCAACGTCGACTCGACGCCGACGGGAACCCCTCCTACCGTGAGTATGGATCCCGACGGTGGCGCGCTCCGAGGCCCATGAAAGCACATGGCCTCAGACTTGTGCAATGCCACCTCGAGACCCAATTGCCGGATCCTCTCAACGACTATCGCAACCCCGCGTGTCATCAATTCGGCCGCCGCCTCGTGCGACCTCCCCTGCGCCAGCACCAGCGTGTCGTCAGCGTAGCAGACTACGCTGACGCCGCTAGGGAGGTCGGCACGCAGCACATAGTCGTAGCCGATGTTCCACAAGGGCGGCCCCAGAACCGATCCCTGTGGAACACCGCACGACATCTCTCGCCGGTTCCATTCTCCGTTGTGACCGGGATATATGACATACCTGTCCGTCAGGTAGTCCCCGACCACACGACGAAGGTAGGTCGGCACCCGGTGATACCGGAGTGCCTCCCTAATGCAGCTCCAGGGCATGGAGTTGAAGGCGTTGGCGATGTCGAGAGACACCGCCAAGACCACCCCACCCCTGGACACCGCAGCCCCCGTCGTGAGGGCTCTCACGCGCATGATGGCGTCCACCGTCGAGCGCCCCTTGCGGAAACCAAACTGGTTGTCCGCAAGATCCGGCCCAATCCCCACCAGGTGCCCGGCGAGGCGGTTTGCAATTACTCTTTCGAAGAGCTTGCCCACCTCGTCGAGCAACACAATGGGCCGGTATGCGGACGGAGAGTCCGCAGGGCGCCCCGGCTTCCGGATGAGGACCAGCTTCCCTGTCTTCCAACGAAGCGGGAACTGGCCTCTCTCCAAGCATGCGCTTAGGAGCCCCTCCAGTCGGGGCCCGAGAGCCTGCAAGGCCAGGACCCAGGCTTTGCCAGGTAAGCCATCGGGTCCCGGGGCGGTATTCCTGGCCTTAAGCCGGTTTACCGCCACTCTCAGGTCTACCCCGGTCACCTCCGGAGTGTCGTCATCATCGTCGTGGTCCGCTTCCGGCACCGCAAGCGGCGGAGCCATAGGCGGGGGAGGATGTTCCCCTCGCGAAGGGAACAGAGCGCTCACCACGTCCTCCACGAGCTGCGGCCGGAGACTCTGCGTCAGCGGGGGGGCCCAGGTGCGGAGTTTGTTCCGCACCATCTGGTAAGGGCGCCCCCACGGATCTCTGTCGAGAGTCGCCAGCATCTCCTCGCGGGCCAAATCCTTGGCCCGCTGGACAGCCTCTTGGAGGGCGGTCTTCGCTGCTCTGTACCCCTCGTACAGCTCCGCCTCAATGGCTGCCGCATCCGCAGGACGGATGCGGAGCCTGCGATGCCTGGCGTACAGGTGCCGCGCGGCGACGCACGCCTCGCGCAGAGACGTGAGCTCTGGCGACCACCAGTGCACCTGACGCCGGGCGCTTCCTGGCCGAACTCGGGGCATTGCCACGTCACAGATCTCGGACATGGCCTCCTGGAACCAACCCGCCTCGCTGTTGACATCGGCAGGCCTGCCCGGCGGTGTCACCCAGGCCTGCACGATCGAGGCTTCCAGGAGGAGCTCCCGGTCCAGCTGCTTCAGCGCCCATCGCGGACCACTCGGGGCCTGTTGGACCGGCGCGCTTGAGGGGGCAGAGACATCGAACCGGAAAAACTATCTCCCTTAGGTGGATTTAGGTACTATACAGAAACTATGAGAAAAACTGTTTTTTGAAAAAGTACAAGTTTTATTTGAGCTAGGCGGGCGAGCGAGGTCTCAAAAGAAGCGGCTCGTCGCGGGCTAGCTAATTACGAAATAAAACAGGGTGGGTGCCGAATAAAATTTTTGAGTTTTGGTCAAAAAACCAGTTTTTGAACCAAAAAATTTAGGGTTTCAACCTCCAACCCGGGCGCTGATGCACGGAACGCGGACCAGAACACAGGGATGAAGGGTGAGTACTATTGCAACTACAATTTGAAATAAAATTTGGAAAAACACTAAATTTTGATGAGTTTTTGTAAAAAATTCGAAAAATTTCTAAGGGTGGTAAGGGAAGTTTTTTGTAGGGGTAGTTCGGTGAGTGCAATATCGTCAGGACGTCGGCGGACGCCTAGTTTTGTCTAAAAATGCTGAAAACAGCTTCAAAATCGCACGTCTAGAACCGAATATATTCACTTTTTTATTAAAAACTATCTCCCTTAGGTGGATTTAGGTACTATACAGAAACTATGAGAAAAACTGTTTTTTGAAAAAGTACAAGTTTTATTTGAGCTAGGCGGGCGAGCGAGGTCTCAAAAGAAGCGGCTCGTCGCGGGCTAGCTAATTACGAAATAAAACAGGGTGGGTGCCGAATAAAATTTTTGAGTTTTGGTCAAAAAACCAGTTTTTGAACCAAAAAATTTAGGGTTTCAACCTCCAACCCGGGCGCTGATGCACGGAACGCGGACCAGAACACAGGGATGAAGGGTGAGTACTATTGCAACTACAATTTGAAATAAAATTTGGAAAAACACTAAATTTTGATGAGTTTTTGTAAAAAATTCGAAAAATTTCTAAGGGTGGTAAGGGAAGTTTTTTGTAGGGGTAGTTCGGTGAGTGCAATATCGTCAGGACGTCGGCGGACGCCTAGTTTTGTCTAAAAATGCTGAAAACAGCTTCAAAATCGCACGTCTAGAACCGAATATATTCACTTTTTTATTAAAAACTATCTCCCTTTTTTTTTTTTTTTTTTTTTTTTTTTGGGGGGTGAGAAATCATCAAATGACTCCTCCCGCCCTGGGCAGAGCGGAAGGGAGTGTCAGACTCTTACTGACTAAAAAACACCCATGTTCCTTCATTGGCCCTTTATGTTCCAGGGCCGCGGTATCTCTTTCGAACAGTCCCGCAGCCCTGGCAGGCACCGGCCCTTGCGGGCCCCTCCCGTATGCTGACAACTCTTTGAGGCGCGCGTGGAACACGAACGCGCCGTCGACACGGCCTGCCCGTCGTCATACGACGGACGGACGGCGAGCTAGCCCATTACTCGCCGTCCACAGGCCCGCGCCTACGGTGGCCGAGAGCCATCACGGCGTGGCCCCCGACGCCCGGTGCTTCTCCCGCGGCGGCTGGGACGTGAGGAGGTTCTCTCCCTCTCACGTTCCGCCGCCTCCTTCGCTAGCATGACTGCTTCGCAGAAGGAGGCGACGGCTTCCCATTCCCTCTCGCCCCGGACCATGGCTTGAACCAGGGCCGGACGCGAGAGGTCGCCGCCGCCAATCGCCGCTACGAGGACACGGCGGTGCTCCGCCCAAGCAGAGCAGACCTCCACGGTGTGCTCCACCGTGTCCTCCGGTCGATCCTCGCAATTGTAGCATCCGGGCGTTTCCTCCCGCCCGATTCGGTACAGGTACCTCCCGAAACATCCATGTCCGGTGAGGACCTGCGTCAGGCGGAAGGTGAGGGCGCCGTGGCGCCTCTCAAGCCACTCCTCAAAGAGGGGACTTACCGCCACTATCGTGGCGTGCCCTGAACGGGGTTGCGATAGTCGCTCTCTCCATGTCGCCATGAGATCACGGCGGAGGTCTGTCCGCCGCGCGACAATATGCCGCGGCAGCGGAGTTACCCCCCGGCTCTGTACCTCCGCGCGCCACTCGTGCAGGCGCGCGAGGACTATGGCCTCCAGATCCCATGGCGGCAATCCGGCAAGTAGGCTCGCCGCCTCGCGGGAGATCGTGCGGTACCCACGGACCCCCGACGCAAGTGTGCGAGGGAACACCGGTGTGGTTTTAGTCAGTAGGAGTCTGACAGACCCCTCCGCTCTCCCCAGGGCGGAGGACATCCATCGAGGATTTCCACATCGAGAACAAAAAAAAAAAAAAAAAAAAAAAGGTTAGGTTAGGTTAGGTTAGGTTAGGTTAGGTTGACTCGGGGTGCTAGGTCAGAAAACCTCCTCGTGGGCCCAGTGGCTGCCGGTCCTTCTCGATACGTCTGGAAGGAACAGCAGCTGCTGAGGACGGTGCACCCTGGGCGCGGCAGTATCCGTCCCCGATGAATGGGAAGTGATTCTTATTCCTCGGGGAACGTTACTGTCGTGGCCGATATTCTGACACGGTGGGGCGACTCCGCGCGACCCTCTGAGACGCAGAGGGCGCAGTGGAGGAGCCAGGGCGGGCTCGGTGTGCCGCCGGGCGTTGGGCGCGCTCGGTCCGGTCTTGTGGAGGGCTGGATCGGGCGCGTCCGGCTTCCGGCGGCGCACCGAGCCCGCCGGTGGGTGGACCGGGCCCTCGCTTCCCGGCGTGGTCGATGCCATGCTGGGGGGCGGGGAGGCCTGGTCAGCGGTCGCCTCCTTTTGCGAGTTCGCTCGCAAAGGGAGGAGGCGGAGCGCGCGCGGGGGGGCGATCCTCTCGTTGCGCCGCTCCGCAGCGGAGGAGCCGGGGCGGGCTCGGTGTGCCGCCGGGCGTTGGACACGTCCGGCGTCCGGCGGCGCACCGAGCCCGCCGGTGGTCGGACCGGACCTCTCGCATCCCGGCGTGGTCGATGCCATGCTGGGGGGCGGGGAGGCCTGGTCAGCGGTCGCCTCCTTTTGCGAGTTCGCTCGCAAAGGGAGGAGGCGGAGCGCGCGCGGTGGGGGCGACCCTCTCGCTGCGCCGCTCCGCAGCGGAAGGGGGAGAAGGCGTTGTGCCCTCCCTCCTCATGGTGACGGCGGGCGGCAGGCACGGGGGTGCCTTCGCCCGCATTGCACTCGTCACCTTTGCGGGTCATTCCGGCCCCCCACACCCGCGAGGGTGTGAGGGGTCGCCTTGCGGGGCAATCGTCGGCGGAGGACTGGTCGTTAAGGCTATGCCGGTTTCCCAGTCCCCCGCCACTATGACGAAGCGGGAATGCGCTGGGTCGTTTTAGTGGGTATACCGGGTTTGGTTCGCCCGGGGAGTCCCACATACCCCTTCCGTCCCCCGACGGGAGGGTATGCGTAATGCATTTTTTCCCAGCGTCAACAAAAAAAAAAAAAAAAAAAAAAAAAAAAAAAAAAGGTTAGGTTGACTCCGTCACCAAGGAGGAGGTGGTGGCGGCGGTCGCAGCGGTAGGGGGCTGTGGCGCAGCGGCGGTCCAAGGCCGGGACATAAGGCCCGGCCGCGGCGGAATGGGCACGATCCGCCTTGAGTGCCCGGTCGCAGCTGCCAAAGCCGTCCTTGAGAAAGGACGGCTTCAAGTCGGGTTCAGCTCGGGCGCAGTCCGGGCGCTCGAGGACCAGCCTCTGCGGTGTTTCCGGTGCTTCGGCATCGGACACACCCGGCCCCTGTGTCCGTCCAAAGTGGACAGGACGGACACATGCTACCGCTGCGGCAAGGAGGGCCACAAAGCCGCCTCCTGCCAGGCCGCCACGCCGCACTGCGCGGTGTGTGCCGCCAGTGGCCGCCGGGCAGGCCACGTCATGAAGGGGGGGAAGTGCAATCCCCCTCCTAAGCGTGGCAAAGCGCAGGCGCCGACCGGGCCTGCGCCTGCTGCTGCCGCTAACACCGCCGTTCCTGCGGCGGCTGCGGAGGAGGGTGCGATGTCCGACTGATGGCCAGAGTCGAGCATCGCATCCTTCAGGCGAACGCCAACCACTGCAGGACAGCCCAGGATCTGCTAATGCAGACCATGGCTGAGTGGTTGGTGGACTTGGCGGTGGTCGCCGAACCCTACTCGGTCCCTGGCCGTTGGCTGGGCGACCGGGACGGCTTAGTGGCGTTGGTGGCGCGGTCTTCCACGGACTCCCCTCCCCTCTCGCTCTTAGAGAGGGGACCGGGATACGTGGCCGCCGCGTGGGGAGAGATAGCGATGGTGGGGGTGTATTTCTCCCCAAACCGCCCTCTCTCGGACTTTGAGGATTTCCTCGAGATCCTCACTGCTGTCGTAGGGAGGGCGGCGCCACGCCAGGTCGTGGTGCTCGGCGACCTAAACGCCAAGTCGGTGGCCTGGGGCAACCCGGCCGTCGGGTGCAACGTCCGGGGACGCGCCGTCGAGTTTTGGGCGGCCTCGTGCGGTGTGTCCCTCCTCAACAGGGGGGCGGTCCACACGTGTGTGCGGCAACAGGGCGGGTCGGTGGTGGACGTGTCGTTTGCCACCCCCGCGCTGGCCGCCCGCGTCGTGAACTGGCGGGTGGAGCTGGTGGAGACCTTGTCGGACCACCGTTATGTGCGGTTCGACATCTCCACACAGCGGGGAGGGGGGACGGCCCGCGCTGGGCAATCTCCCTTCCCGCGGTGGGCGCTCACCCGCCTGGACCGGGAGGCAGCCAAGGAGGCCGCCTTCCTCCAGGAC
This sequence comes from Eurois occulta, assembly GCA_950022335.1. Classification (NCBI taxonomy): domain Eukaryota; kingdom Metazoa; phylum Arthropoda; class Insecta; order Lepidoptera; family Noctuidae; genus Eurois; species Eurois occulta. Next base: position 13,149 of record OX465494.1, on the reverse strand, counting down.
TGGCTGTCGCCTCCCCCTGTCGAGGAGGTCCCGGACGTTGACGCCGCAGCGGTCCGGCTACGGAGGTCCTTGACCGAGGTGTGCAACTCCAGCATGCCTCGGTCTCGCCGTCCGCCTCCCCGTCGTGCCGTTTATTGGTGGACGGAGGAGCTGGCGGGGCTCCGGGCCACCTGCGTGGCGGCCAGAAGGGCCTACGCGCGAAGCCGACGGCGCAGCGCCCAGAACCGAGTCCGGGCAGAGGAGGACCGCCTGTACGCCTCTTACCGAGAGGCTACGGCGGCCCTCAAGTCTGCAATGGGCGCTGCGCAGGACTCGGCGAGGGCCGAGATGCTGGAGGGTCTCGACAGGGACCCCTATGGGCGACCATATAAGGCGGCGCGAAACCAGCTCCGCCCCTATGGTCCCCCACTGTCGGAGACCCTCGAGCCGGCATTGTTGGATGGGGTGGTCCGGTCCCTGTTTCCACGCAGGACCGACTTCGCCCCTCCAACAATGGATCCCCCGCAAGGGGCGACTCCACCGGAGGTGGAGGTGCCCCCGGTCACGGCGGCGGAATTCTACGCGGGGGTATTGAGCCTCCGCGCGAAGAAGACCGCCCCCGGTCCGGACGGCGTCCCTGCACGGGTGGTGGCGATTGCCGCCTCCCAAATGGAGGACAGGTTTCGGGACCTCTTCAGCGCGTGTTTTACGGCTGGGAGGTTCCCGAAACTCTGGAAGGAGGGGCAGTTGTGCCTCCTCCGGAAGGAGGGACGCCCGGTGGACTCCCCCTCGGCATACCGGCCCATCGTTTTGCTCGATGAGGTCGGTAAATTGTTCGAGGGGATTGTCGCCGGGAGGCTGGATAGCCATTTGCGGGGGATCGGCCCGGATCTGTCGGACGCCCAGTACGGTTTCCGTCGTGGGCGTTCGACGATCGACGCGCTGGCCCTTCTGAAGGGCCAGGTGAAGGAGGCGGTGGAGGCGGGGGACGGGGTGCTGGCGGTGTCATTCGACATTGCCAACGCCTTCAACTCCGTCCCCCACTCGACGATATTGGAGGCGCTCCGGTATCACGGAGTGCCCCAATATCTGCGGAGCCTCCTGGCCGACTACTTGGAGGACCGCGAGGTCCTCCTCGTGGATAAGTCGGCCACCGTGAGGCGGTACGGCGCAGAGTCCGGTGTTCCACAGGGGTCGGTTTTGGGGCCCCCCTTGTGGAACATCGGATTCGACTGGCTCCTGCGGGGAGTCCTCCTCCCGGGCACGAGTGTCATCTGCTACGCGGATGACACTCTGCTCACTGCACGGGGGAGGAACTTTGCCGACGCGGCCATTCTGGCCTCGGCTGGCGGATCCTTGGTGGCAGAAAGGATCCGCCGCCTGGGATTGAGGGTGGCGCTGCACAAAACGGAGGCCGTGTTCTTTCGCGGTCCCCGGCAGCGCTGCCCTGCCGACGCCCACATCGTCGTGGAGGGCGTCCGCATAGAGGTCCAGCCTCAGATGAAATATCTGGGGCTGGTGCTGGACGACAGGTGGCGCTTCGGCCCGCATTTCAGCGGGCTGTCGACGCGCCTGTTGAAGGCCGCGGACGCCCTCTCATGGCTCCTCCCAAACCTGGGGGGGCCCAAGGCAAAATGCCGGCGCCTCTATGCCGGCATTTTGCGGAGCATGGCCCTTTACGGGGCCCCCATCTGGGCGGACTCCCTCCACAGGAGGGAGAATGCTACCGCCATCCGCAGGCCCCAGCGGGCCATTGCACAGCGGGTGGCGAGGGCTTACCGCTCGGTGGGCTTCTCGGCGGCGTGCGCTCTGGCCGGCACCCCGCCTTGGGAGTTGGAGGCATGGGTGCTCGCCAGAGTGTACGAGTGGACGGCGCGCCGAAGGGCGCTCGGGGAGCGCCCCATGGGCGAAGAGCGGGAGGCGGTGCGGCGAGAGGCGAGGGACGCCATCGTCCTCCATTGGTCGGAGGACCTCGCCAGCGCCGCCTTTGGCCGGCGGACGTTGGACGCGCTCGGTCCGGTCCTGAGGGGCTGGCTCGAGCGGTCCCACGGTTTCCTCTCTTTCCGTCTGGTGCAGGTGTTATCCGGGCATGGTTGCTTCGGATCGTACCTGCACCGGATCGGGAGGGAGGAAACCCCGGCGTGCCACGACTGCGGCGCGGCGGAGGACACGGCGCAGCACACCCTCGAGGTGTGCCCGGCGTGGTCCGAGCTGCGCCGCGGTCTGACCGCGGTGGTCGGACCGGACCTCTCGCTTCCTGGCGTGGTGGACGCCATGCTGGGGAGCGAGGAGGCCTGGTCAGCGGTGGCCTCCTTTTGCGAGGACGTAATCTCGCAAAAGGAGGCAGCGGAGCGCGCGCGGGAGGACGATCCTCTCGCTGCGGCGCTCCGCAGACGAAGACGAGGGAGAAGGCGTCGTGCCCTCCCTCCTAATGGTGACGGGCGGGCGGCAGGCACGGGGGTGCCTTCGCCCGCATTGCACCCGTCACCTTCGTCGGTCATTCCCGACCCCCCACACCCGTGAGGGTGTGAGGGGTCTGTGCCTTTCAATCGTCGGCGGAGGACTGGAAGTAAAGGCTGTGCCGGTTTCCCAGTCCCCCGCCACTGTGACGAAGCGGGAATGCGCTGGGTCGTTTTAGTGGGTATACCGGGTTCGCCCGGGGAGTCCCACATACCCCTCCTGTCCCCCGACGGGAGGGTATGCGTAATGCATTTTTTCCCAGCGTCAACAAAAAAAAAAAAAAAAAAAAAAAAGGTTAGGTTAGGTTAGGTTAGGTTAGGTTGGGGTGCTAGGTCAGAAAACCTCCTCGTGGGCCCAGTGGCTGCCGGTCCTTCTCGATACGTCTGGAAGGAACAGCAGCTGCTGAGGACGGTGCACCCTGGGCGCGGCAGTATCCGTCCCCGATGAATGGGAAGTGATTCTTATTCCTCGGGGAACGTTACTGTCGTGGCCGATATTCTGACACGGTGGGGCGACTCCGCGCGACCCTCTGAGACGCAGAGGGCGCAGTGGAGGAGCCAGGGCGGGCTCGGTGTGCCGCCGGGCGTTGGGCGCGCTCGGTTCGGTCTTGTGGGGGGCTGGATCGGGCGCGTCCGGCTTCCGGCGGCGCACCGAGCCCGCCGGTGGGTGGACTGGGCCCTCGCTTCCCGGCGTGGTCGATGCCATGCTGGGGGGCGGGGAGGCCTGGTCAGCGGTCGCCTCCTTTTGCGAGTTCGCTCGCAAAGGGAGGAGGCGGAGCGCGCGCGGGGGGGCGATCCTCTCGTTGCGCCGCTCCGCAGTGGAGGAGCCGGGGCGGGCTCGGTGTGCCGCCGGGCGTTGGACGCGTCCGGCGTCCGGCGGCGCACCGAGCCCGCCGGTGGTCGGACCGGACCTCTCGCTTCCCGGCGTGGTCGATGCCATGCTGGGGGGCGGGGAGGCCTGGTCAGCGGTCGCCTCCTTTTGCGAGTTCGCTCGCAAAGGGAGGAGGCGGAGCGCGCGCGGTGGGGGCGACCCTCTCGCTGCGCCGCTCCGCAGCGGAAGGGGGAGAAGGCGTTGTGCCCTCCCTCCTCATGGTGACGGCGGGCGGCAGGCACGGGGGTGCCTTCGCCCGCATTGCACTCGTCACCTTTGCGGGTCATTCCGGCCCCCCACACCCGCGAGGGTGTGAGGGGTCGCCTTGCGGGGCAATCGTCGGCGGAGGACTGGTCGTTAAGGCTATGCCGGTTTCCCAGTCCCCCGCCACTATGACGAAGCGGGAATGCGCTGGGTCGTTTTAGTGGGTATACCGGGTCCGCCCGGGGAGTCCCACATACCCCTTCCGTCCCCCGACGGGAGGGTATGCGTAATGCATTTTTTCCCAGCGTCAACAAAAAAAAAAAAAAAAAAAAAAAGGTTAGGTTAGGTTAGGTTAGGTTAGGTTAGGTTAGGTTAGGTTAGGTTAGGTTAGGTTAGGTTAGGTTAGGTTAGGTTAGGTTAGGTTAGGTTAGGTTAGGTTAGGTTAGGTTAGGTTAGGTTAGGTTAGGTTAGGTTAGGTTAGGTTAGGTTAGGTTAGGTTAGGTTAGGTTAGGTTAGGTTAGGTTAGGTTAGGTTAGGTTAGGTTAGGTTAGGTTAGGTTAGGTTAGGTTAGGTTAGGTTAGGTTAGGTTAGGTTAGGTTAGGTTAGGTTAGGTTAGGTTAGGTTAGGTTAGGTTAGGTTAGGTTAGGTTAGGTTAGGTTAGGTTAGGTTAGGTTAGGTTAGGTTAGGTTAGGTTAGGTTAGGTTAGGTTAGGTTAGGTTAGGTTAGGTTAGGTTAGGTTAGGTTAGGTTAGGTTAGGTTAGGTTAGGTTAGGTTAGGTTAGGTTAGGTTAGGTTAGGTTAGGTTAGGTTAGGTTAGGTTAGGTTAGGTTAGGTTAGGTTAGGTTAGGTTAGGTTAGGTTAGGTTAGGTTAGGTTAGGTTAGGTTAGGTTAGGTTAGGTTAGGTTAGGTTAGGTTAGGTTAGGTTAGGTTAGGTTAGGTTAGGTTAGGTTAGGTTAGGTTAGGTTAGGTTAGGTTAGGTTAGGTTAGGTTAGGTTAGGTTAGGTTAGGTTAGGTTAGGTTAGGTTAGGTTAGGTTAGGTTAGGTTAGGTTAGGTTAGGTTAGGTTAGGTTAGGTTAGGTTAGGTTAGGTTAGGTTAGGTTAGGTTAGGTTAGGTTAGGTTAGGTTAGGTTAGGTTAGGTTAGGTTAGGTTAGGTTAGGTTAGGTTAGGTTAGGTTAGGTTAGGTTAGGTTAGGTTAGGTTAGGTTAGGTTAGGTTAGGTTAGGTTAGGTTAGGTTAGGTTAGGTTAGGTTAGGTTAGGTTAGGTTAGGTTAGGTTAGGTTAGGTTAGGTTAGGTTAGGTTAGGTTAGGTTAGGTTAGGTTAGGTTAGGTTAGGTTAGGTTAGGTTAGGTTAGGTTAGGTTAGGTTAGGTTAGGTTAGGTTAGGTTAGGTTAGGTTAGGTTAGGTTAGGTTAGGTTAGGTTAGGTTAGGTTAGGTTAGGTTAGGTTAGGTTAGGTTAGGTTAGGTTAGGTTAGGTTAGGTTAGGTTAGGTTAGGTTAGGTTAGGTTAGGTTAGGTTAGGTTAGGTTAGGTTAGGTTAGGTTAGGTTAGGTTAGGTTAGGTTAGGTTAGGTTAGGTTAGGTTAGGTTAGGTTAGGTTAGGTTAGGTTAGGTTAGGTTAGGTTAGGTTAGGTTAGGTTAGGTTAGGTTAGGTTAGGTTAGGTTAGGTTAGGTTAGGTTAGGTTAGGTTAGGTTAGGTTAGGTTAGGTTAGGTTAGGTTAGGTTAGGTTAGGTTAGGTTAGGTTAGGTTAGGTTAGGTTAGGTTAGGTTAGGTTAGGTTAGGTTAGGTTAGGTTAGGTTAGGTTAGGTTAGGTTAGGTTAGGTTAGGTTAGGTTAGGTTAGGTTAGGTTAGGTTAGGTTAGGTTAGGTTAGGTTAGGTTAGGTTAGGTTAGGTTAGGTTAGGTTAGGTTAGGTTAGGTTAGGTTAGGTTAGGTTAGGTTAGGTTAGGTTAGGTTAGGTTAGGTTAGGTTAGGTTAGGTTAGGTTAGGTTAGGTTAGGTTAGGTTAGGTTAGGTTAGGTTAGGTTAGGTTAGGTTAGGTTAGGTTAGGTTAGGTTAGGTTAGGTTAGGTTAGGTTAGGTTAGGTTAGGTTAGGTTAGGTTAGGTTAGGTTAGGTTAGGTTAGGTTAGGTTAGGTTAGGTTAGGTTAGGTTAGGTTAGGTTAGGTTAGGTTAGGTTAGGTTAGGTTAGGTTAGGTTAGGTTAGGTTAGGTTAGGTTAGGTTAGGTTAGGTTAGGTTAGGTTAGGTTAGGTTAGGTTAGGTTAGGTTAGGTTAGGTTAGGTTAGGTTAGGTTAGGTTAGGTTAGGTTAGGTTAGGTTAGGTTAGGTTAGGTTAGGTTAGGTTAGGTTAGGTTAGGTTAGGTTAGGTTAGGTTAGGTTAGGTTAGGTTAGGTTAGGTTAGGTTAGGTTAGGTTAGGTTAGGTTAGGTTAGGTTAGGTTAGGTTAGGTTAGGTTAGGTTAGGTTAGGTTAGGTTAGGTTAGGTTAGGTTAGGTTAGGTTAGGTTAGGTTAGGTTAGGTTAGGTTAGGTTAGGTTAGGTTAGGTTAGGTTAGGTTAGGTTAGGTTAGGTTAGGTTAGGTTAGGTTAGGTTAGGTTAGGTTAGGTTAGGTTAGGTTAGGTTAGGTTAGGTTAGGTTAGGTTAGGTTAGGTTAGGTTAGGTTAGGTTAGGTTAGGTTAGGTTAGGTTAGGTTAGGTTAGGTTAGGTTAGGTTAGGTTAGGTTAGGTTAGGTTAGGTTAGGTTAGGTTAGGTTAGGTTAGGTTAGGTTAGGTTAGGTTAGGTTAGGTTAGGTTAGGTTAGGTTAGGTTAGGTTAGGTTAGGTTAGGTTAGGTTAGGTTAGGTTAGGTTAGGTTAGGTTAGGTTAGGTTAGGTTAGGTTAGGTTAGGTTAGGTTAGGTTAGGTTAGGTTAGGTTAGGTTAGGTTAGGTTAGGTTAGGTTAGGTTAGGTTAGGTTAGGTTAGGTTAGGTTAGGTTAGGTTAGGTTAGGTTAGGTTAGGTTAGGTTAGGTTAGGTTAGGTTAGGTTAGGTTAGGTTAGGTTAGGTTAGGTTAGGTTAGGTTAGGTTAGGTTAGGTTAGGTTAGGTTAGGTTAGGTTAGGTTAGGTTAGGTTAGGTTAGGTTAGGTTAGGTTAGGTTAGGTTAGGTTAGGTTAGGTTAGGTTAGGTTAGGTTAGGTTAGGTTAGGTTAGGTTAGGTTAGGTTAGGTTAGGTTAGGTTAGGTTAGGTTAGGTTAGGTTAGGTTAGGTTAGGTTAGGTTAGGTTAGGTTAGGTTAGGTTAGGTTAGGTTAGGTTAGGTTAGGTTAGGTTAGGTTAGGTTAGGTTAGGTTAGGTTAGGTTAGGTTAGGTTAGGTTAGGTTAGGTTAGGTTAGGTTAGGTTAGGTTAGGTTAGGTTAGGTTAGGTTAGGTTAGGTTAGGTTAGGTTAGGTTAGGTTAGGTTAGGTTAGGTTAGGTTAGGTTAGGTTAGGTTAGGTTAGGTTAGGTTAGGTTAGGTTAGGTTAGGTTAGGTTAGGTTAGGTTAGGTTAGGTTAGGTTAGGTTAGGTTAGGTTAGGTTAGGTTAGGTTAGGTTAGGTTAGGTTAGGTTAGGTTAGGTTAGGTTAGGTTAGGTTAGGTTAGGTTAGGTTAGGTTAGGTTAGGTTAGGTTAGGTTAGGTTAGGTTAGGTTAGGTTAGGTTAGGTTAGGTTAGGTTAGGTTAGGTTAGGTTAGGTTAGGTTAGGTTAGGTTAGGTTAGGTTAGGTTAGGTTAGGTTAGGTTAGGTTAGGTTAGGTTAGGTTAGGTTAGGTTAGGTTAGGTTAGGTTAGGTTAGGTTAGGTTAGGTTAGGTTAGGTTAGGTTAGGTTAGGTTAGGTTAGGTTAGGTTAGGTTAGGTTAGGTTAGGTTAGGTTAGGTTAGGTTAGGTTAGGTTAGGTTAGGTTAGGTTAGGTTAGGTTAGGTTAGGTTAGGTTAGGTTAGGTTAGGTTAGGTTAGGTTAGGTTAGGTTAGGTTAGGTTAGGTTAGGTTAGGTTAGGTTAGGTTAGGTTAGGTTAGGTTAGGTTAGGTTAGGTTAGGTTAGGTTAGGTTAGGTTAGGTTAGGTTAGGTTAGGTTAGGTTAGGTTAGGTTAGGTTAGGTTAGGTTAGGTTAGGTTAGGTTAGGTTAGGTTAGGTTAGGTTAGGTTAGGTTAGGTTAGGTTAGGTTAGGTTAGGTTAGGTTAGGTTAGGTTAGGTTAGGTTAGGTTAGGTTAGGTTAGGTTAGGTTAGGTTAGGTTAGGTTAGGTTAGGTTAGGTTAGGTTAGGTTAGGTTAGGTTAGGTTAGGTTAGGTTAGGTTAGGTTAGGTTAGGTTAGGTTAGGTTAGGTTAGGTTAGGTTAGGTTAGGTTAGGTTAGGTTAGGTTAGGTTAGGTTAGGTTAGGTTAGGTTAGGTTAGGTTAGGTTAGGTTAGGTTAGGTTAGGTTAGGTTAGGTTAGGTTAGGTTAGGTTAGGTTAGGTTAGGTTAGGTTAGGTTAGGTTAGGTTAGGTTAGGTTAGGTTAGGTTAGGTTAGGTTAGGTTAGGTTAGGTTAGGTTAGGTTAGGTTAGGTTAGGTTAGGTTAGGTTAGGTTAGGTTAGGTTAGGTTAGGTTAGGTTAGGTTAGGTTAGGTTAGGTTAGGTTAGGTTAGGTTAGGTTAGGTTAGGTTAGGTTAGGTTAGGTTAGGTTAGGTTAGGTTAGGTTAGGTTAGGTTAGGTTAGGTTAGGTTAGGTTAGGTTAGGTTAGGTTAGGTTAGGTTAGGTTAGGTTAGGTTAGGTTAGGTTAGGTTAGGTTAGGTTAGGTTAGGTTAGGTTAGGTTAGGTTAGGTTAGGTTAGGTTAGGTTAGGTTAGGTTAGGTTAGGTTAGGTTAGGTTAGGTTAGGTTAGGTTAGGTTAGGTTAGGTTAGGTTAGGTTAGGTTAGGTTAGGTTAGGTTAGGTTAGTTAGGTTAGGTTAGGTTAGGTTAGGTTAGGTTAGGTTAGGTTAGGTTAGGTTAGGTTAGGTTAGGTTAGGTTAGGTTAGGTTAGGTTAGGTTAGGTTAGGTTAGGTTAGGTTAGGTTAGGTTAGGTTAGGTTAGGTTAGGTTAGGTTAGGTTAGGTTAGGTTAGGTTAGGTTAGGTTAGGTTAGGTTAGGTTAGGTTAGGTTAGGTTAGGTTAGGTTAGGTTAGGTTAGGTTAGGTTAGGTTAGGTTAGGTTAGGTTAGGTTAGGTTAGGTTAGGTTAGGTTAGGTTAGGTTAGGTTAGGTTAGGTTAGGTTAGGTTAGGTTAGGTTAGGTTAGGTTAGGTTAGGTTAGGTTAGGTTAGGTTAGGTTAGGTTAGGTTAGGTTAGGTTAGGTTAGGTTAGGTTAGGTTAGGTTAGGTTAGGTTAGGTTAGGTTAGGTTAGGTTAGGTTAGGTTAGGTTAGGTTAGGTTAGGTTAGGTTAGGTTAGGTTAGGTTAGGTTAGGTTAGGTTAGGTTAGGTTAGGTTAGGTTAGGTTAGGTTAGGTTAGGTTAGGTTAGGTTAGGTTAGGTTAGGTTAGGTTAGGTTAGGTTAGGTTAGGTTAGGTTAGGTTAGGTTAGGTTAGGTTAGGTTAGGTTAGGTTAGGTTAGGTTAGGTTAGGTTAGGTTAGGTTAGGTTAGGTTAGGTTAGGTTAGGTTAGGTTAGGTTAGGTTAGGTTAGGTTAGGTTAGGTTAGGTTAGGTTAGGTTAGGTTAGGTTAGGTTAGGTTAGGTTAGGTTAGGTTAGGTTAGGTTAGGTTAGGTTAGGTTAGGTTAGGTTAGGTTAGGTTAGGTTAGGTTAGGTTAGGTTAGGTTAGGTTAGGTTAGGTTAGGTTAGGTTAGGTTAGGTTAGGTTAGGTTAGGTTAGGTTAGGTTAGGTTAGGTTAGGTTAGGTTAGGTTAGGTTAGGTTAGGTTAGGTTAGGTTAGGTTAGGTTAGGTTAGGTTAGGTTAGGTTAGGTTAGGTTAGGTTAGGTTAGGTTAGGTTAGGTTAGGTTAGGTTAGGTTAGGTTAGGTTAGGTTAGGTTAGGTTAGGTTAGGTTAGGTTAGGTTAGGTTAGGTTAGGTTAGGTTAGGTTAGGTTAGGTTAGGTTAGGTTAGGTTAGGTTAGGTTAGGTTAGGTTAGGTTAGGTTAGGTTAGGTTAGGTTAGGTTAGGTTAGGTTAGGTTAGGTTAGGTTAGGTTAGGTTAGGTTAGGTTAGGTTAGGTTAGGTTAGGTTAGGTTAGGTTAGGTTAGGTTAGGTTAGGTTAGGTTAGGTTAGGTTAGGTTAGGTTAGGTTAGGTTAGGTTAGGTTAGGTTAGGTTAGGTTAGGTTAGGTTAGGTTAGGTTAGGTTAGGTTAGGTTAGGTTAGGTTAGGTTAGGTTAGGTTAGGTTAGGTTAGGTTAGGTTAGGTTAGGTTAGGTTAGGTTAGGTTAGGTTAGGTTAGGTTAGGTTAGGTTAGGTTAGGTTAGGTTAGGTTAGGTTAGGTTAGGTTAGGTTAGGTTAGGTTAGGTTAGGTTAGGTTAGGTTAGGTTAGGTTAGGTTAGGTTAGGTTAGGTTAGGTTAGGTTAGGTTAGGTTAGGTTAGGTTAGGTTAGGTTAGGTTAGGTTAGGTTAGGTTAGGTTAGGTTAGGTTAGGTTAGGTTAGGTTAGGTTAGGTTAGGTTAGGTTAGGTTAGGTTAGGTTAGGTTAGGTTAGGTTAGGTTAGGTTAGGTTAGGTTAGGTTAGGTTAGGTTAGGTTAGGTTAGGTTAGGTTAGGTTAGGTTAGGTTAGGTTAGGTTAGGTTAGGTTAGGTTAGGTTAGGTTAGGTTAGGTTAGGTTAGGTTAGGTTAGGTTAGGTTAGGTTAGGTTAGGTTAGGTTAGGTTAGGTTAGGTTAGGTTAGGTTAGGTTAGGTTAGGTTAGGTTAGGTTAGGTTAGGTTAGGTTAGGTTAGGTTAGGTTAGGTTAGGTTAGGTTAGGTTAGGTTAGGTTAGGTTAGGTTAGGTTAGGTTAGGTTAGGTTAGGTTAGGTTAGGTTAGGTTAGGTTAGGTTAGGTTAGGTTAGGTTAGGTTAGGTTAGGTTAGGTTAGGTTAGGTTAGGTTAGGTTAGGTTAGGTTAGGTTAGGTTAGGTTAGGTTAGGTTAGGTTAGGTTAGGTTAGGTTAGGTTAGGTTAGGTTAGGTTAGGTTAGGTTAGGTTAGGTTAGGTTAGGTTAGGTTAGGTTAGGTTAGGTTAGGTTAGGTTAGGTTAGGTTAGGTTAGGTTAGGTTAGGTTAGGTTAGGTTAGGTTAGGTTAGGTTAGGTTAGGTTAGGTTAGGTTAGGTTAGGTTAGGTTAGGTTAGGTTAGGTTAGGTTAGGTTAGGTTAGGTTAGGTTAGGTTAGGTTAGGTTAGGTTAGGTTAGGTTAGGTTAGGTTAGGTTAGGTTAGGTTAGGTTAGGTTAGGTTAGGTTAGGTTAGGTTAGGTTAGGTTAGGTTAGGTTAGGTTAGGTTAGGTTAGGTTAGGTTAGGTTAGGTTAGGTTAGGTTAGGTTAGGTTAGGTTAGGTTAGGTTAGGTTAGGTTAGGTTAGGTTAGGTTAGGTTAGGTTAGGTTAGGTTAGGTTAGGTTAGGTTAGGTTAGGTTAGGTTAGGTTAGGTTAGGTTAGGTTAGGTTAGGTTAGGTTAGGTTAGGTTAGGTTAGGTTAGGTTAGGTTAGGTTAGGTTAGGTTAGGTTAGGTTAGGTTAGGTTAGGTTAGGTTAGGTTAGGTTAGGTTAGGTTAGGTTAGGTTAGGTTAGGTTAGGTTAGGTTAGGTTAGGTTAGGTTAGGTTAGGTTAGGTTAGGTTAGGTTAGGTTAGGTTAGGTTAGGTTAGGTTAGGTTAGGTTAGGTTAGGTTAGGTTAGGTTAGGTTAGGTTAGGTTAGGTTAGGTTAGGTTAGGTTAGGTTAGGTTAGGTTAGGTTAGGTTAGGTTAGGTTAGGTTAGGTTAGGTTAGGTTAGGTTAGGTTAGGTTAGGTTAGGTTAGGTTAGGTTAGGTTAGGTTAGGTTAGGTTAGGTTAGGTTAGGTTAGGTTAGGTTAGGTTAGGTTAGGTTAGGTTAGGTTAGGTTAGGTTAGGTTAGGTTAGGTTAGGTTAGGTTAGGTTAGGTTAGGTTAGGTTAGGTTAGGTTAGGTTAGGTTAGGTTAGGTTAGGTTAGGTTAGGTTAGGTTAGGTTAGGTTAGGTTAGGTTAGGTTAGGTTAGGTTAGGTTAGGTTAGGTTAGGTTAGGTTAGGTTAGGTTAGGTTAGGTTAGGTTAGGTTAGGTTAGGTTAGGTTAGGTTAGGTTAGGTTAGGTTAGGTTAGGTTAGGTTAGGTTAGGTTAGGTTAGGTTAGGTTAGGTTAGGTTAGGTTAGGTTAGGTTAGGTTAGGTTAGGTTAGGTTAGGTTAGGTTAGGTTAGGTTAGGTTAGGTTAGGTTAGGTTAGGTTAGGTTAGGTTAGGTTAGGTTAGGTTAGGTTAGGTTAGGTTAGGTTAGGTTAGGTTAGGTTAGGTTAGGTTAGGTTAGGTTAGGTTAGGTTAGGTTAGGTTAGGTTAGGTTAGGTTAGGTTAGGTTAGGTTAGGTTAGGTTAGGTTAGGTTAGGTTAGGTTAGGTTAGGTTAGGTTAGGTTAGGTTAGGTTAGGTTAGGTTAGGTTAGGTTAGGTTAGGTTAGGTTAGGTTAGGTTAGGTTAGGTTAGGTTAGGTTAGGTTAGGTTAGGTTAGGTTAGGTTAGGTTAGGTTAGGTTAGGTTAGGTTAGGTTAGGTTAGGTTAGGTTAGGTTAGGTTAGGTTAGGTTAGGTTAGGTTAGGTTAGGTTAGGTTAGGTTAGGTTAGGTTAGGTTAGGTTAGGTTAGGTTAGGTTAGGTTAGGTTAGGTTAGGTTAGGTTAGGTTAGGTTAGGTTAGGTTAGGTTAGGTTAGGTTAGGTTAGGTTAGGTTAGGTTAGGTTAGGTTAGGTTAGGTTAGGTTAGGTTAGGTTAGGTTAGGTTAGGTTAGGTTAGGTTAGGTTAGGTTAGGTTAGGTTAGGTTAGGTTAGGTTAGGTTAGGTTAGGTTAGGTTAGGTTAGGTTAGGTTAGGTTAGGTTAGGTTAGGTTAGGTTAGGTTAGGTTAGGTTAGGTTAGGTTAGGTTAGGTTAGGTTAGGTTAGGTTAGGTTAGGTTAGGTTAGGTTAGGTTAGGTTAGGTTAGGTTAGGTTAGGTTAGGTTAGGTTAGGTTAGGTTAGGTTAGGTTAGGTTAGGTTAGGTTAGGTTAGGTTAGGTTAGGTTAGGTTAGGTTAGGTTAGGTTAGGTTAGGTTAGGTTAGGTTAGGTTAGGTTAGGTTAGGTTAGGTTAGGTTAGGTTAGGTTAGGTTAGGTTAGGTTAGGTTAGGTTAGGTTAGGTTAGGTTAGGTTAGGTTAGGTTAGGTTAGGTTAGGTTAGGTTAGGTTAGGTTAGGTTAGGTTAGGTTAGGTTAGGTTAGGTTAGGTTAGGTTAGGTTAGGTTAGGTTAGGTTAGGTTAGGTTAGGTTAGGTTAGGTTAGGTTAGGTTAGGTTAGGTTAGGTTAGGTTAGGTTAGGTTAGGTTAGGTTAGGTTAGGTTAGGTTAGGTTAGGTTAGGTTAGGTTAGGTTAGGTTAGGTTAGGTTAGGTTAGGTTAGGTTAGGTTAGGTTAGGTTAGGTTAGGTTAGGTTAGGTTAGGTTAGGTTAGGTTAGGTTAGGTTAGGTTAGGTTAGGTTAGGTTAGGTTAGGTTGAGGTTAGGTTAGGTTAGGTTAGGTTAGGTTAGGTTAGGTTAGGTTAG